>BSBN01000407.1:2748393-4122589 GCA_027924645.1 Cunninghamia lanceolata
CCTTCACATCGAAAGACATTTTTAGAAGTGTTGGAAGTTAGGTGTTCCTCACAAGGGGAATCACCCCCTCTTACCTTTGACATTTCTAAATTATCCCAAAATAAAGGAATTAAGAAAAAGGATTCACCTCTATACATACAGATCCAAGTTGAAGAAGTCACTATAAAAAGGGTGGTGGTAGATGAAGGATCAGTAGTTAATCTCTTAACGATGTCCTTTTTACGATGAATGGGATACAAAAAAATAGGGATCAAACAATAGTCAGTGACGTTAAGGATTTATGACAGTCATGACATCCAAATAGTGGGAAAAATCAACTTATCACTCAATCTGATGGGAGAAACTATATCTACCGACTTCTACGTCATTAACCTGGAAACTAATTACAACATGATCCTTGGGAGACCCTGGATTCATGCCATGGGAGCCATTGCCTCAACACTATTTCAAGAAATACATTTTCATCGTTTAGGAAGGGTAGTCATAGCCAAAGTGGACCTGGACCCTTTCAGTTCTTGTAGAAAGGAATAGGAAGAATAAGATAAGAAATTGAAACTAAAAGAGAAACAAAATGAAGAAACTCAAGATGTTCAAACAAGCACAACTACTCACAATGTATCCTACCAAAGGATGGCTGATCGTAAAGAATTTCCCTTTGATCTGCATACCACTAAACCCCACGCACCATTTGTCTTAGCAGCCATTCCATGTATTAATGAATGGGACATCAAAAACCTTTCAATTAGAACCATTGAGATCATTGAAGAAAGAGATGAAAAGGAAGAAAAATGAACTTCCACCTATGAATTCAGGGAAGGATCTCATTCGCAGAACCATGGAAAATTATGGACCCTACATTTTGATGGAGTTAGTTGTACAACGAGGGCAGGAACTGGGATAATCTTAACATCCCCCAAATGAAAAATCCTTCCATTTGCCTTTAGACTGGATTTCTTTTGCACCAACAACATAGTCGAGTATGAAGCCTTATCCCTAGGAGTCATGTTAGCCATAAGAATGAGAATCAAAAAGATCTCTTCCTTCAGAGATTCTCGATTGGTAATCAACCAAGTCGTAAACAATTATGAAACAAAATCCGAATGACTGCAACCTTACAAAGAAACCATTGTGAAGTTAGTTCAATTCTTTAATTTTTTCTCCATCAAAGCCATACCCAGAGAAGAAAATCAAATAGCAGACTCAATGGCTACATCGGCTGCATTATTCTCACCACATGCTCAATTACAAAACTTGGAATACATTATTTCGATACGTGGAGAGACATTCCTAGATAGTGAATAATTGCCAAATATCCTAAATTATGCCATAGGTCAAGAAGAACAACCAACTCGAGACTACGCTGAGAACGACGAAGCCATCCTAGAATATTTGCATGCATACGATGTGCTTCTAAGAGTCCACCATAAAAAGGGATACCTACTCCTCCCTCATCCCAAGGACTATTTTGTGTATGAAAAAGAAATCCTTCAAATCAAAGCAAACTCAGATTTACCACCTGCTCCTCAAAATTTGAAGAAGGACATCCCTCCCTAACAGGAGATACGATTGATATCAACATAGGTACACCTGAGAAACCTAGGATGTTAAAACTACGAGGAGAGCTAAGTGATGAAGAATTAGAGGAATACACAGAATTCCTCATTGAATATTCTTACATATTCGCATGGGCTTACTCAGATATGCTAGGTTTAGATCCAAAGGTTGTGGTGCACAATCTAGTAATGAAACTGGATGCCAAACCCATAAAATATAAACCAAGACCCATAAAACTGCAAGTAGCCAAAATGGTGAAAGAACTCAAAAATTTGTTGAATGTCAGTTTCGTCAAGCCAGTTGACTACTCTAATTGGGTGTCAAACATTGTCCCAGTCCTAAAAAGAATGGAAAATTTTGAATATGTCTCGACTTTAGAGACATCGATCAAGCTTGTCCAAAAGACGACTTCCCATTACCATCCATTGATCAAATTGTTGATTCAACGGCGGGATATGAAGTTCTCTCTCTGATGGATGGATTTTTAGGATACAACCAGATCAAGATTGCAGAAGTTGACTAGAATAAAACAACATTTACTACCCCCAGGGGGACTTTCTGCTATATAGTTATGCCCTTCGAGTTGAAAAACACTAGAGCCACATATCAATGGGCAATGGCACACATCTTCCATGACTATATACAAAAGATAGTGGAAACCTATGTCAATGACCTTCTGGCCAAATCAGAACAAAGGGGAAAACATGTGAAGGATCTGTGCAAAATCTTCAACAGGCTCCGAGAATACAAAGTAAGGTTAAACCTTGAAAAAAGTGTTTTTGGGGTCACAGCAGGAAAATTGTTGGGATTCATCATCTCAAGAAGAGGTATTGATGTTGACCCAACCAAGGTCAAAGTGGTCCTAAACGCAACCCCCCAACAAGTGAGAGAATAGTAAGAGCCTTCTTAAGATAGCTAGGTGGAATCAGGTGATTCATACCAGACATGACTTTCAAAATCCATCCGATCAACCAATTGCTAAAGAAACAAGTAGGTATTACTTGGACTATAGACTGCCAAAATGTATTTGAACAAGTGAAAAGATTCTTGTTAAACTTGCCCACATTGATACCACCAAAGCATGATAAACCCTTCATCTTATACTTCAGAGCCACCGATATCTTTGTAGCATGCATGCTAGCTCAAGAGGATGAGGGTGGAAGAGAAAGAGCCATCTACTTCATAAGTCAGACCTTACTGGAATATGAAAAGAATTACACTCAATCTGAAAAAGAATGTCTGGCCATAGTCTTTGCAACCCAAAGGCTATGACACTACATGTTGAATCACAAAACTAAAGTCATGATACACTTTGAGCAATTGAGGACCTTTCTAAATCAACCTATGCTCTCAAGGAGAGCCAGCCGGTTCATAATCTTGCTAAGCGAGTTTGAGCTAACTTACACCAACCAGAAGGCAGTCAAAGGACAAATAATAGTAGATTGGTTAACAGATAACCCAGTTCCCTAAGAAGAACATGTGAATGAAGTATGCCACCTCGTATTGGTATCGAGATATAGTAAACTATCTTGTAAACAAAACCTACCCAGAAAACATGACGCCTTTGGGGAAAAGATGATTACTTGTCCTCACCGTGAGATATGTCTTGATAGACGATGTGCTCCATCAAAGAGCCCTAGATGGAATATTACTTTGATGTGTTGACAAGGAAGAAGCACATATGATATTAGAATAATGTCACATTGGAATCTGTGGTGGACATTTCAGTGGTCACGCAATAGTGAGAAAGATACATAGAATGGGATAATTCTGGCCTTGTTTATAGGGAGATGAAATAAAATTTGTGAAAAGGTGCCTAAAGTGCCAAGCTTACGCTCATGTCCATCATACACCAACGAGAGATGTATAGACAATTGTCACACCTTGGTCCTTCTCCACATGGGGATTAGACCTGGTGGGAAAGATATCCCCCTCATCCATAGACGGACATTTGTTCATCATAATGGCAACAAAATACTTTGAATGAAGTGGGTAGAGGCCATGCCTCTTACCACAATGTTAGGAGCCGTAATTGCTAAGTTTATAATAAACCAAATCATTTGCCAGTTTGGAATCCCTCAAGTAATGTGACGGGTAATGCCTCATCCTTCAAGAACCCACAAGTGAGAGAATTATGTGAAAGATTCCATATCAATCATATTTCTCCTTCAGTCTATTACCCTCATGGAAATAGACAAGCATAGGCTACCAACAAAACTTTGAAGTCAATATTGGTCAAAATCATAAAAGATTCCAAGAGAGATTAGCATCTACAACTATATCTAGCTCTATGGGCTTACCGAATGAGTGTCAAAACTCCAATCGGAACCACCCCTTATGCCCTTACCTTTGGGTTAGAAGGAGTGCTACCATTAGAAGTAGAATTGCCTAGCCTAAGAGTGTCATTACAAGGGCTATTGGACAATGAAGAATGCAGGGCAGTCAGATTGGCTAAATTGGAAATGATAGATGAAACATGCTTGAGATCCGTTCAAAGGCATGACTCTTACCTAGCAAGAATGAAAAAATAATACAACAAGAAATTCATCCCAAGGCCTTTTACAGTAGGAGACTTAGTACTCAGAGTAGACAATCTAATCGATAAAAGAGCAGGCGAAGGACACAAATTTAGACCTAACTAGATAGGCTCCTACATGGTTAAAGAAGATATCAAAAATGGTGCTTATCTATTGTACACAATGGAGGGAGAGGAATTTGGTGAAATAGTCAATGCCTTTCACCTCAAGAAATATTATGTCTAAAAAAACAAAAAAATGGAAAAACATAAAAATACAAAAAAATTATAAAACTTAAAATGTCAAAAACAATTTGTTTCTTGCATTTCAGTTTCATTCTATTCATTTTGCATTACAGTTCGCGACTTGCTCTTATACTATTTTCTTTTCAGAAAGGAGTCTAATGTTACCTAGATATTTGTCATCCTTTCAGGACCTAGAGCTTCCTCATTTTTTACAATTTGCCATTATCTCCCTACACTCCCAGTGATTCTAAATTGAAGGCTAGCTCTTAGCTTTACACTGATCCTAGTCTTAATGAGTCAAGATGTTAGGTCTAAGCAAAGTCAGTATTGAAACCTACAGTGTTCAATGGAAGCGTACAAATAGAACTTCCCTATTCTTCCCTAGTAGAAGAGAAGTCCAACTAGATTACGAAAACTTTAGGTGGCGCTCAGCCCCTTATCTTTCTTGGCCAAAAATGTCAAGAGGATCAAAACACTGAAGGAAGCAATCTAAGATACAAGTGAAAAAAAAAGTGAGTGACCAAAATAAGAGTGTGGAAAAGTGAGAATTGAGAGATCAAATCAGTGCATACCAAAAAAGTTCCAAAAGCATTCATTTCTATAAAAGTTAAAATATAAAAAAAAGAGAAAAGACAAGTGAGGAAAATATGAAAAAAGAAAAAAGAAAGAAAAGAAAGAGAGATACAAAAAAAAGAGTGAGAGACATAAGATTACTGAGTGTCCGTACTCTTGGGTGGAAATTAGTCTGAGTTCGAAGCCTCAAGGATGACATTCTCATAGAGAAATAAAGGTACAAAGCACACACACGCACTAGCTCAGCAAAGACAAAAAGTCTAGTTGTCTCTAGGATCATCTTCTATCTAGGGACCCTTGTTCTTAACCATTTTATCCTTCACCCCGGGTCTACTTTGCTTGCTATCTATGATCTAAGTCTAGAGAACACCTATAAAACTTGATACTTATCTAAGTTGAAAGCTTATCAAATTATCGTATCTAAATAAGGATCAGTGTTTAGCCTTTAGCAAAGCCTAGAAATTAGAAGCCACTCCATGATTCAATTCACTCCCCACCTAAGTTTTTTCCTAAAAAGCTATCTCACAGCCTTGGATAGATCTCTTATATCAGGATAACCCGCAATCTCCTGGATTGAAAATTGTATTTAAGAGAATTCATTCTATTTGTTCCACATTGCATACATACCAAAACCAGAAAAAGAATCTCAAATCAATAAATTCAAGTGTCATATCTCATGACACTCAATAAAGTATTATAGTTTCATTTACAACATTTCTTGTGTTCTTGCATTATCATATCATAAACTGCATATCATATATATGTTCTACAAAATTATAAAAATATGTCATCATTGTCATACTTGCATTTGTTAAAAGAGTTGAAAAGGTCAAACATACTCAAACAACTTCCTAAAAACTTCCAAACATGCACAAGAGATGGGTACAGAATTTGACAAAGAGAAAAACCATAGAAAAGGATAAACTTTCATAGATACATCCAAAGTTTACATATACAATAGGTATCAAAGAGCTAAGGGCAAAATTCTCTCAAAAGAAGTATAGGCTCCCCATGCAAGGGGGTACAAAGTTTGATAAAGGCAAGTCAAGGTTGGTTCCCTCCAACAGAACCCTCGAGGCTCTAGCTCCTCTATCTACGAGTACCGCTCGTAGCTCCATGGGACCTGTGAGAATGATGTGCTCTGCTATGGGCATGTCATGGTGAGCCATCTCTCATAGTACTTTGTTCTCACCTTGAAGCATGTTTACCTGGGCCCTCAACTTGGTGATCATCTCACACCCATGGTAAATAGGAGGAAAAATATCTGTGTTGTCTTGTAGCAGGGGGCACACCAGGATCATCCAAAAGATGATCATGAGGCATCATAGTGAAAGGAAAGGTTAATCCAACATTAACCTCTCAAACCAAGTCCTTCCATTCTTTGACATTGCCTAAAGTGCCAAATCAAAGACAAGACCAAGTCAATGCCACATGAAAAGCGAAAAGAGAGAAGTCAAAACCAAAGTCAAAGAAAGAGCAAGTAAACAAAACTCACATGGATCTCTAGGCTACTAGTCAAGGTCAAGCTAATGCATCACCTCATCTGAATGAGGAGGTCGAGGAATAGTAGAAGGACCCTCAGGGATGTCAGGAACCTCATGCAAGACATCAATGTCATAAAAATCCCCATCCTCGAGTGGGGCCTCATCTGACAAACCATTGCTGTCAGGAACATAATCCTCATCACTAGACTCTGAGTGAACTGTCACAGTCACAGATCAGCAAGGAGTCCCTCTCCCTCCCCTCTGTCCTCCTCTAGAAGCTCTAGTGATAAAGACACCTGGAGTCAAAGGTGTCCAAACGACGCCCCTCTGTCCAATCTCCCCCATCTCTTGAATAGTCCTATAACAAGTGGACATTGGGGGCAGGTCCTCAGTGATCTCCTTACCAAACTGCTGCAAGACTTGGTCCACCCAATGAGCCTCAACCTGACCATTGTGATCCATGATCTCTGAGACCTCATGGTAGTATGTTCTCACCTTAGGATCTCAGGCCCAAACCCGCTCCATTTCATGATAAGGATCAGGAATCATGTCATCATCCATAAGGGTGGCGATGGTTGGAAGAGTAGCATCATAATGTCCAATATGTGCCCACTGCACTGATCTTGGAAGTCATTTATCTAGAAGAGGAATAACCTTCTGATATGGTCTCACATTCTCAAAGATCCATGTCATAATCAAGGAAGAGTGGCTGAAAGCAAGAGCCCCTCGTCTAGAGATCCAATAAAAGTCTGTAGACCATGCCAGGATATCACATCCCCACATATAAACTATACCCTCCTCCAAACCATGAATGATGGGTGCCCAACACCATCTCAGTCTGGCTGAGGCCTTGTCTCCCAACAGCTTCGAAGGAATCAAATGAATAAGGAACCTCCTCAAGAGTGGAATGTGAAGTCGTGGTACAGAAGAAAGAAGAACACCTGTCTGATCCCCAGGGTAATTAACCCCCATAAAAGTAGCCCAAGCAACCTTATTCTCATGAGACTCACTAGTAGGAAGAAATAGAGTTTGACCCCTCACAAGAACCCCAATGATGCAATACATGTCATAAAGAGTGATAGTCCACTCTCCAGAAATATGTGGGAACCTAAATGTGTTCATATCTGCATCCCAATAAGTCATAATATCACAGCATATGCGAGATATAGGATGGACCACGGGAACATTACAAACTCTGCCAAGGCCTATCCTCTTGAGTATGGCATGATCTTCTACACTAAGAGAAGTGAACAATCCTGAGAGCCACCCTTGCTCTTGGCAAGCATTCCATCAAATGTACCCCTCCTACAAAATTGAAAGAGAAGTATAGGTTAGATCTTGTAAACTCATAAAAATACACAAAAAGCGTATAAACCATCAAAAATTGTAATAAATAGGTGGATTAAGTAACCAAATCATGTCAGTTCAGAGTGAAAGAAGTGTTAAACAACATCAAATACAGCCAAAAATCAACCCTACAAGGTCACTCCCAGGCAACCCAGTTGCCAATCAAGTCAACCCCTGGGTGACCCTGTTGCAAAGTAGGATCCCCTAGGGTGACCCTATTTTCAGGCAAGGTCCCCCTAGGCAACCTTGCCTACCAAAATGGGTGACCCTAAAGAGCAACCCCTCAAGCAAAAATTGGTCCAAAAACCCCGTTTCTCGACCGATTTCGGAAAATGAAAGTTTAATATTGCCCTAAATGATGAAACAAACACGATGTAATAGGAAAAATCACCAAAAATAGATGATTTCAAGAGATTTTTCATAAAATCCAACCTAGGGTTTAGAGGAGAATCTTTTATTGATTACTCACCCGAATCTCTGCGGCTGAGGAAGAAGCAGCCATCTTTGTGATCCCCTCGATGACACCTTTCTAACGATTGCTCACGCGAATGATTCCATTGCCATTTCACTT
This sequence comes from Cunninghamia lanceolata, assembly GCA_027924645.1. Classification (NCBI taxonomy): domain Eukaryota; kingdom Viridiplantae; phylum Streptophyta; class Pinopsida; order Cupressales; family Cupressaceae; genus Cunninghamia; species Cunninghamia lanceolata. The sequence goes on from BSBN01000407.1 coordinate 2,756,684, forward strand.
TGATCTCACAATTTGGCTCCCTTGGTTTGCCCTTAGCTTAGTTTCATTTCATGCATTTAGCTTAGTTTCTTGCTTTTATGCTTTTGTTTCATGCATTATTTTGTGTTCTCTCATGCTCATAGGTCCAAACTGACAAAAGCAAGTGACTAGTCGAACTCAAGCAATCCATGGTAAGTTCATCATTTTTGTTTTCATTATTCATTTTGAAGTATTCAGATGTTGGACTAATACTAGTTATTGCAGGTACACATTGCGGGAAAATTGACAATAGGTAAGGCCTAGTTCGGGAACGGTACCTACCTTTCATGTAGACTACTGTCCCTGAGGGGGAAAATATTTAAGCACAAAAATCATGCACTGCCTCCACGAGGACCCCTATGATGATTCAAATCCTTGTCACGTACATGTAAGAGTGAAAATAAATCCTTTGGGAAGTAGGTCTCTTGATGACATGTCTTTTCTTCTTGTCTTGTGTTGTTTCAGCTTTGTCGATTCCCTTCCTTGTTTGCAATGCTTTTCAACCCTTGTTGTGACACTTGTCGAGTTGCATTTTCTATATTTTGACCTTCATCCTAAGCCTTGTGAGTGTCTTATAGGTGAGTTTTCACCTCTCCCCTTTGTATTTCATCTAGTGCACCTCATAGAAGCCTTCTAGAGGTCCCCCGATCCATCTCTTGCTTTCCATTTTCAATTTCGACCATCTAATCCAAATCTCTGCCAATTATTTCAAGATCCCCACTAGGGATCCTAGGGACGCAAGTGGAGATTTGGATTCTTCCACATGATTGACCTATTTTATGATGCAGAATCCATCCTTTTCCTCCCCCTTGCCTTCTGCCATCCTAATTTCTACATTCTACACTCCTGATCTAGGGTCACCCCTCGGGCGACCCAAGATCCCCCTAAGGTGACCTTGACCTTTATCACTCCCTTTTAGATAAGTTCATTGGGTAATCAACCTTGTTAACTCCCCAATCTATTATTGTTAACTCATCAATCAAATAAGTTAACTCTCCAACCAATCCCTTCCTCAAACCTATAAATACCCCCCTCCCCCAAGCACAAAGGGAGGCAAATTCATTGTGCACACAACTCTTGCCAATTTTTCTCTCCAAATCTAGCATCCATATGCTCATATAGGATGAAAGTGCCTTTTACTTTAATTGTTCAGACAACCAACGCTACGCTGCTTCCTTTTTTATGCCATTATGCTTAATCCAAGCTCGCATCAAGCTCATACAAGCTTCACAAAGGCTTCTTTTCACTTTTTTGAGTCATTTTGTCATCGAGATAATCACTTGCTGTCACAAAAGGATTCGAGGTTGCCTACACGAGGATTACTAAGGGTAGTGGAGTCTTCAAATCTTCATCTCTTTCAAGTTCTTTTTCATTGCTTTCATAGTAATTAGATCACACTTTGCTCTTGGGAATAATAACATTGTGCTTTTTCCTTGATAGATTAGATCTTGCATGTTAGATTAGTCATTTTTGCATTCCTAGATCTACTTTATTAGAAAAAGATTCTTCCATTTCTATTAGATTAGATTGCATTGAAAATACCAAAAACCCACAAAAACATAGATTCGACTTTTCATAGGATTGCATGCACATTTATTTCATAGATTAGAAGCAATTTCCTTTCCAAAAATACTCTAAAAATAGCAAAAAGACGCTTTGCATATTATCATTTATCTTGCATTCATATAGATATGTTAAACTAGGTAACATTACAAAACCCTCGATCCCATCATGAGGTATCCACAACCAAATAGAGACAAACCCTAGGTCAACAAAACCCTAATTCAAAACCCTAGATCCAGTTAGAGTTAGCAACTACACAACTTCCTCTATCTTGATTCATGAATGTGTTTAGGAGTAAGAGGAGAGTGGTAAGAGCTATCCAAAATGAGATCGAGGAGATTCACCCGCAACCCCAACAATAGACACACATTCCACCACAAGAACACCCATTTTTTCTATTGTTAATTGAGGAGATTAGGCAATTACGACTACATAGAGCATTCCTCAGAGACGTAGAAACAGTAGAAGCCATCAATGAGAACAACCGTTTACCCACACAAAGGTGGAATTCAAGGAACCCAAATAGAAGGAGAGAAACTAGTGACCCTTTGGGTCATAGGGATATCTCAAGAACCACAAACACACAACAACAAAGGCCACAGATATTGCCGACCCCCCTTCGCAAAGTCTAGCTCTCAAACATGCGAAAACCCCACTGTGTCTCACCTCCTCTCGACTGGCTACTCCCACGTGAGTGAGAGTGATATGGTAGGTTGCCCCATGGAAAGGAGGGAAAGGACCCATGTGCCTACTGAACTCCAACCTGACAGCCCCCAGGCAACTGAAGTCACGATTCTGAGTGTACAGATAAGCTGTGTCTCTACATGGAGATGTGTTATAGGATACTGATGTGTCTTCTCCTCATCCAAATGTGCCTATTTCAGTTTATGTGCTTAATCCTCCCATAACCCCAATGTCACCCATTCACATTCAATCATCTGAGTCCCCATCATCTTCCAAAACAATTTTTGATGATTCTAATGTGAATTTTGATAATGTTCTTCATTCTTCTAGATCTATTCCTAGTTTGTCATCCCCTTCTTATGACTTTGATGGTTTTGCAATGTTTGAGCAATTTGTTTTGGGTTATGAGCAAGTGATTAAAGTAGATGTATCAGGTGTTGTGTTCACTAATACTCCTCCCATTGTTCCTACTACAGGTGTAAGTACATTTCTTTCCACTCCACCAATGGTTCCCGATCAGAATATAAGTACATGAATACTTCCCCCATGGCTTTCATCTTATACTCCTAAAAGAAAGAAATGGGAGATATCACCAGATGATATTGATTTGGAGAAACTGTTGACTGCAAAGCCAAAGGCACAAAAGAAGAATCCTAAGACTATGTCAAGGCTTACTGATGATAAGGGAATCAGATATGCATAGATTGCTAGGCCTCCTCTTGAGGCTACTAAAGATAATTTTGATATGAATGATTATGTGATATCTTAGGTGGAATTGGGAAATTAACACATGAAGGTATTAAAGATGATTTCCAAGTCACTACCACATCTCTTTTTGAGAAATATGATGATGAGAAGAAACAAAAGGAATACTACAAATTGAAATCTTAGTAGTTAGCTATGGTGTTATAGAAAATCACAATGACACCAAAAATTATAGAGCCTATGGCAGTAATAATTGAAAATCCCTTCGTCTGAAAAGATGAAAAGACTTCTGCAAAAGGGAAGGTTGTAGAGGAATATTTAGAAAAATTGTCAACATAGGGTGTTTCACTATTGAAGGTAGCAACAAAAAGAAAAACAAAAATGGCCAAGGTAAGAGAAGAATTAGATGAATTGATTGACTCTATGTCTGCGGATATTGAACATTTGGATTTTGGTTTGGAAAAATGGGAAAGCATGAAAATGAAGACTCTTGTTTCACTTGGCATTATTACAGATCGAGAGGCATATGTTTCAACAAAAGAAGGCCTAGCTCACCAAAAGCAAATATTTGAATGAATTAGTCAAAGAATAGTGATCTAAGTCTCTTGCACCAGTTGGAGCAGTTCGCGTGTAAATTGATTGATGATAATCATGAGTTTCTTCCAATTGATGAAATGATAGAGGAATTCAATAAGATGATTTAGGCTGAGTTTGAGGAAAAAACTTTCTCAATCGATTCATTGGATAACTTGATGGATTATCAAGTAACTATACACTATTTGAAGGTTAAGTTGAAAGATCATGAGAAAGTCAACCCAACCATTAGAGACACAATCACTAAGGCCAGACTAATCTCCAACAACACTGCGGCACCAGATAGTATTGAAATGCAAATAGTGATCATGAAGTATGAAGGGTCAGCAAATAAGGATGCTAGCAGAAGTTGATAAATGTGATCTTTTGCCTTAATTTATTTTCTATTTTTCATATGTACTTTTGAATCAGTTTTGGACATATTTACATGTACTTTTTTCATATGTAATTACATGTAAAAACTTAGGAAGTCCCAAGTCAATAAGGAATCCTATTTTTGAATTAGTCAAAGTAGTTAGGTTTTTCCTAAATTTTCTCAAGGCCTCTCCGTATAAATAAAAAGGGCCTCTATTGTATTATTTATCTTTTATATATTACAAGAAAACTCTAGTGAATTGAGAAGCAAATCAAGACTTTGTGCTTTTTGTGAAAATTAATTATCAAATATTTATCAATACAAGAGAGCAAGTTCAATTCCAATCTTTATCTTGGGGTTATCTGTGTTATGATAGCATTGATTGTACATCTTTCTATCATAATCTTCTTTGATAATAATTGAAGTGTGGAGATTATTTCAAGTGATTGAAGAGCGTTCTTAATTTGATTGTGATAGACTTTGAGTTATCAAATCATTTGTGAGAATTGTGTTAATGTTCATGAGAGTAAAATAGCTTGAAGACTTTGTACTGTAAATTGTATTCAATTTAGTTATACTATCTTGGAGAAGAGTGGAGACTTTAGGCTACACTTTATTCTAAAATATTTCATTTTAAATCAGCATTAGAAACAACGAGAAACTTTGTGTTTTCATGGGTTTCTTGGTCACCGACACAAGTAGGTACTTTTCAGATATTAAATTGTTTTGTGTTTTTTATTGAACATTGTAAACATCATTTCTGAAAAAAATGAAATAGATGATATGAAATCACACCGAAGTTAGTTTTAGTGTAAATAAGTTTGAAATAGTTAAGAAAGGGAACCTCCCCTTGCTAAGAGGAGAGACTCTGTCTCATCATAGCTATAGTGATATAACCATTTTTCCTTTAGTGAGTTAATGACAAAGTATTCACCCAACAGTTTTTTGGTGACTCTGCTAGGGATAGGGACGCGCAACTTGGAGCCTCACGCTTTGAGTTCAAGCATTATGTCCTCGTCCATTATTTTCATTGTTTCTAAATCTTTGTTAAGTACATTGCATTCTGGCAGACTCAAGGTATGCAAGAATTAAGAGAGCTCAAGGAATTATTGGTCCTGTGTTTGAGTTAGTGCAGCAAAATAATTTCGGTCTTTTGCCTCCAAAACCTCAGCTTCAGCGAACAAGGAGTTTTCTTCCTACCAACACCAGGTCCCCTATACCAAGTGAAGTTTCCATGCCAAATACAAACAGAGTTTTATCTGTTCAAGGTCCATAAAGGTTTGTCATTCCACCTTTCAATCATCGTGTAGCGGTGGCTCAAGGCCCATGGAGTAATACTTTTGGACCTCTGAATTTGACACAACCACTACATGAACTACCTTGTAGTTTAAGGAAGAATTTCCCAAAGTTCTATGGCGATGGGAAAGTCCATCCTGATGAACACATTGTAGCTTTTTGTATAGCTTGTGGTGCTAGGGGTGGAACATGAAGATGTAGCTGTGAGGGTATTTGTAGAGACACTTCAATGTGCTGATGTGGATTGGTTCTATCATCTTCAAGCCCAAACCATAATGAATTGGAATACTCTTAAGACCAAGTTTGAATCTAGGTTTAAGCCTACGGAAGATTCACTTGCTTTGTTAGCTCAGATAACATAGATTAAGAAAGAACCACATGAGCCCATGCCGGATTTCATTGCTAAGTTCAATTAATTGACAAATAGGATTCTAGCAATTGACCAACCAACGTCTAAAAATCTGAAATGCTTTTTCATCAACACTTAGCTTCCTGAGGTAAGTTTTCTATTAAGGTGAGCTGGTCCTCCTAACCTCCCTTTAGCTCAAAGAGTGGCTACAAAAGTTGAAGATGATCTTATCCTTACAGGTAAGATAAGAAGGGATTCAAACAGAAATAGAAGTCAGCCCTCTACTGAGCAATCATCGACAAGCACCATGGATCCTATGGTGCAAAAGTTGGCAAATGAGTTGCTAGCTTTGAAAAAGCAAATGTCCCAGGGTATGCCCTCTCCTTCTTATAGGGACATACCAAGAAGGACATTCCCTAACAATTCATATCAAGGCAATGAGCTGTAAGAAATCAAGGGCAACAAAATTGTCTTTTGCCAACACAGGGGAAGCTTGCCATTGAAGCACCACCGGTCAACTCAGTAGTTGGCTACTATGAAACAGAATAGGATAATTCTTTCCAACCTAATTTTGATCAGGAGAATAATACTAATCTTTTTACAGAAGGAGAAGAAGAATTAGCTAGTGACTCTACTATTGGGTATTTGAACTACTAAGATGAAGCAAAAAGAGAAGAAGATGTATATGGTGGAATGTATGATGTTTTTACCAGGTCCCAAAATAAATGAAATTAGAAAACTACTGATAAAGGAAAATCAAAAGAAGACCTTCAACCGGTGATTTCAATTGCCAAATGAGAAACTCCTTTACCTTTCCAATCAAGGGATCCGGTTCCCGATAAGCAAGTAAGTTCTTCTAACACCTCTACTTCCTCCACTACTATTCCTCAAACCAGTACTACCCCAATTAAACCTTAGAATGAAGAGTTTTTGCATCTGTATCAAGTTCATTTCAGTTGTTTGATATAATTGACCATGCTAGGAAAACTAAAATCCAAATGTCTAAGGTAGAATATTTGCAAGCTAACCCAGATCAATTTGAGAGGTTAGCTAAGTATGTTAAAAACAAGGCTACCCCTTCAGGGCAAGATTCTTCCAAGACTGTTCATGACTCTTCCAAGAATAGGTCTACCCAGAATAACCTGGTTACTACTCCCCTTATTGTTCCAGGAAAAATAGAACCCTTCTACGTTTCCTGTTGGTTAATGGCCATAAATTAAGCGATTGTATCATAGATTTAGGGGCTTATGACAATGTCATGCTGGCTAAGGTGGCTGATGCCTTAGGACTAACCTTGACAAAGAGCTTTGGAATGTGCTTTTCAATGGAAAATAAGCAAGTGCCTTTGTTAGGCCAAATTAAGGATGCACAATTTGCATTTGCAGCTTTTCCAGAGAAGAGAATAAAGATGATTGTCCTAGTTGTTGATGTTCTAGCTTCTTATGGTATTTTTCTTAGACAAATTTTCTGTAAGGATGTGGGAGGAGAACTAAATATGGATTTGTCTGAGGCAAGGATACCTGTCAAAGGTGTAATGCACAAACTGCTTCCTGAAAGAGAAGCAAAGTTTATTGTTACTCAATCTGAAGATCTGAAAGCTCAAATTTTATTTGAGTCTTCAGGGATGGGTAATTATTTCTTGACCACTGAAAACACTTCTAGTTCATCTGACAAAAGTTATGATAATTCAAATGAAGACTCAGAAGTTATTTCAAATGAAAGTATAGATGAGAGTATGGTGACACATGATTCTTCTTCCTTCGATGAAGAGTTTATTGGTCATAGAAATATCAAAGTGGGAAATTCAAATGATGTTTGGATTTTAGAATTTGATGGTAGCTACTCTTCCACTAGATCTAGGGCTGGAATAGTTTTAATATCTCCTCAACGTGACATTTTTCCTTTCTCCTATAAGCTCCAGTTTGATAATACCAATAACACTGCTGAGTATGAGTCATTATTACTTGGGATGGAGGTTGCTCTCGTAAAAGGGGTAAAAAATCTTCATGCATAAGGTAATGCTAAACTTATTGTTTGTCAAGTAAGGAATCTTTATCAAACTAAGAATGAAAGGCTACGGCATTATCACAATCATGTATAGGATTGCATTTAAGGTTTCGATGCTTTCAATATCTTCGTAGTACCAAGAGAGTTTAATGATCATGCTGATTCATTAGCTATCTCTACCACCTTTATGGTCCCTCATAAGGACTTCAAAGGTAACAAGTACATAATTGAATTGGTCTTCCAACCAAGCATGCCAGATAATACTGATCATTGGCAGGTCTTTAATGGTGATAATTAGATCATAGATTTCTTGGAGAAGGTAGATACCTTCGACGAACTCTACTTTGAAGGAAGTGATTCTTCACCTTGAGAATCTATTTTTGAAGTAGACTGACAAAATGGTGAGGAAATCCTTCAACTAAAAGGGAATAAAATCCTAAAAGGTTTAGTTTCTCTGGAAAAGTTATTTGATAAGAATGATAGATATATCAAACAACAGCAGATCCCAGGATGGTTAATATCAGGAAATGTTGCACTGCCAATGAGAAATTCAAGTTCATGACACTTCTTTGCAATTACATTGATGTGCTGGCATATTCATCTGATGAACTAAAGTCTTTTAGACCCAAGGAGATCAAACACAAGATCCCTCTCAAGGTTGGATCGTTGCCTCACAAACAAAAATAGAGGCAGTATAATCCCAAGATATCAGGTACTATTCTTTCTGAAATCTAGAAAATGCTGATTACTAGAGTAATCTTTCATATCCATCATTTCAGTTAGATTGTGAATATTGTTCCTGTGAGAAAGAAGAATAGAGAAATCCTTATTTGTGTTGATTTTAGAACCCTGAATCAATCCTTTTTAAAGGATAACTATCCCTTGCCTATAATGGACCAAGTGTTACAAACTATAACTGGTTCAGAGATGCTGTCTATGTGAGATGATTTTTCAAGCTACAATCAGGTAGAAGTTAGTGAAGCAGATCAATACAAGACTGCTTTTACAACATCATGGGGCACATTTGCATACTGTAGAATGCCATTTGGTTTGATTAATGCTGGCGCTACTTTTCAAAGGGCAATGGATTTCACTTTCAGAGATGAAATGAGGAAATTTATTATGGTTTACCTAGATGACTTGGCCGTTTTCACAAAGAAGCGTCAAGATGATGCCTATCATTTGTGACAAGTTTTGGAATGATATCGTCAAAATGGTATTTCTCTTAATCCTAAGAAGTCAATTTTTGGGGTTATAGAGGGTAAGCTTCTTGGTCACATTGTGTCCAAAGAGGGTACTAAAATTGATTCTAAGAGGGTCAAATCTATTAAAGGTCTTACTTTGCCTGCTAGTAAGACAGTTGTTCATTCTTTCTTCAAGAAGGTGAATTTCTTGCGAAGGTTCATTCTAGAATTCACAGAGAAAACATGTCATATTGTTAATATGATGAAGGGTAAGACCACTTTCCCTTTGAGCGTGGAAGGAAAAGCAGCTTTTGAGGATATTAAAATAGCCATAGCTCATGCTCTAGTTCTAGTTTGTCCTGACTATACTAAAGGTTTCATAATGTATAGTTATGCTTCAAAACATACACTATCAGCGATTCTGGTTCAACAGAATAAAGAAGGTGTGGAATCCTTGATTTCATTTATGAGTTACCCTCTGAAGGATCATGAACTTAAGTGCTCAAATATGGAGAAACATGCCTACACTATGATTAAAGTAGTGAAGCATTTCTGATTCTACATTATGAATTCACACACTATTGTTATGGTGCCAGACACAACGATGAAATCTATCTTGACACAACAAGAATTTGGGACTAAAGAGGCAAATGGATTTCTAAGATTCAAGAATTTAATCAAGATATCAAACCAACCAAGCTAGTGCGTGGAAGAGGTTTGTGTCAACTAATTACAGATAATGTCCCTAATGAAATAGGTGATGAAGAGATTAAGGTTGAAAATGTTCCAACCGTTCTTTTCGTTGCTATAACAGATGAGTGGTATTCTGATATCACTTATTTTCTCACGTATGGTGAGTGTCCTTCCCATTTGTCCTATAAGGATAAAAGGACTATCAAGCTTAAGGCTACAAACTATGTCTTGTGGGATAACAGTTTGTATAAAAGAAACCTTGATGGAGATTTTCTTCGTTGTGTGGATAAAGCACAACAAAGCAAACTTTTGGAGTCTTTTCACAATTTGGAATGTGGAGGATATTTTTTAGCACTGGTAACCACTCATAAATTTCTGAGAGCCAGGTATTATTGGCCAACTCTTTTTCAGGATGCATATAGTTGGGTACGTAAGTGTGGATTGTGCCAGCAGTTGGTGGGGATGCCTAAGTTAGCTGCACTGCCACTAAAACCAATTGTGATTGAAGAACCTTTTCAACAATGGGGCATTGACTTCATTGGTGCTGTGAATCCACCGTTGAGTGTGGGACACAATTTTGTTCTCACTGCAATAGACTACTTCACCAAGTGGGTGGAGGCTATTCCAGTTAAGCATGCTACTTCTGAGGTAGCATGTAATTTTCTCAAGGAGAATATTATTTCCCAATTTGGAGTTCCAAACAAAATTGTAGCAGATAATGCTACATGTTTTTCTTCAAATGAGATCACTAGTTTTTGCTTTGAATATGGGATCATCCTTTCCATTCATCAGTCAATTATCCACAAGGGAATGACCAAGCATAATCTAGCAACAAGAATCTGGTTACAATTATTAGGAAAATGGTAGAGGATAATTAGAGAACGTGGCATAAATCTTTATTTGATACTTTATGGGTAGACAGGATTACCCCCAAGAGGGCCATAGGTATGTCACCATTCCATCTTATATATGGTTTGAATTCAAAAATACCTATTACTTTGGAGTTGCCAGCTTTGAAGTTGGCAAAAGCAGTGGAAGATAGAACCTTTGAAAGTTCTATTGACAAAAGAATAATGTACATCTCTGAACTTGAAGAGCATTAGGTTATGGTAGTAGACCATATTGTTGAGTATCAAAGTCAGGTCAAGAAACTTTTTGACAAAAAGGTGAAGGCCAGTGAATTTCAAATTGGGGATCAAGTCTTGTTATGGGACGAGAGGAGAGAGCCAAAAGGAATGCATGGGAAATTTGATTCCCTATGGAGAGGCCCATTCGTCATTCACCAATTTTCTAGTGAGAATAGTTTCTTGCTAGAGTATCAAGCTGGGACACCATTCTTTCTACCCCATAGTGGACAACATCTGAAGCATTTCAATCCTTGAAGTATCAAATAAGTTCATTTGTATATTTGTATAGTTCTATGTTTTTATTTTCTGTTTTTGTTTAGTCTTTTTGTGTCTTTTTGTTTTTTTAGCTTGACTCTATGATCCAATGTCATGGATGAAGGCACTTAGAGACTGGATTCTACTCCCTTTGATCATTTCAAAGAATGATCGAAGGAAGTTTCCCAGTTACAGCTAGCTATTGTCGTCAAAATCAGCTACGCTCATTTTGTAGGACAACCCCTATGAAACTTATCCATTTTGTAGCCTACACTCTAAGTACACATTTCAAGGTAACTTTCTTTAACCTCACATGTAATCCTTTGACACCTAAGAATAGCTTGTAACATTCCTCTTAAATGATTCCTCAAAATTCATGAAAATCAACTAAGTTATACACTTGTCAAAAGATCAATTTTGACCTTTTTAGGAGTTAGAAAATTTTCATTCTTCACATGCTAGAGCAGTGAAATTCACCGCTTATGCATGTTTTTAAAAGTTCCCTTTTGCATGCAAGGGCGGCAAATTTCGTCGCCCTAGCATGTTTCCTCTTTTATGTGTATTGTTTGTCAAACATGTTGGAATGACATTTTTCGTCGCTTGTGCATGTTTTTAAGTTGCTTTGTTCTAGATGTTGAAGCAGTGAAAACCGTTGCCTATGCATGATTACTTACTCGATGTCGAGGTGGTAAATTTCACTGATCAAGTGGATCTAGGCCGAATCGAGTGAACAAAGAGTGGCATTATGGCACTCATGCCATGATTAATACCCTCTTTTAAAACCTCTTTATATCATTTTAGGCATTGTTTTATTCATGATTATCATTCTTAATCCTTCCAACCGATTAACAAATCCTTCCTGAGATCATTTGAATCACGTGGATTACGAATTCAAGTGGATTTTGATCTCCGTGGTTGTGTCTAGGGTTTTGGTTTCTTGTCAAAGGTAAGCTTTTATTTTTGTTTTTGTTTATGTTTTAAAACTAAGGTTCTACATGTAATACCCTTTTTGTGTTGTAATCTTTGTTAAAATTTCTTTTTGGTGTTTATTATGGATCATTTGAACTGTATATTGTATATTTTTTATCATAATTTTTAATTGTTAGTATTCGATCTAAAAAAACCAAGTTTTCATTTTTTAACAAGTCGTAGTTTTTTCTGACTGTGTGTTTGTGTTTGTTCAAACTTGTTTGTATTTGGTTTTTGGTCTTTGGGTGTAGGTACAAAGAATTTCTCTGCCCTATATTCATGTTTACCCTACTACACCAGTGTTAAAACCATTGCTGACATACTTTATCTTAGTCGTTCTACCCTGTGTAAGGGCGGTGAAATTTGTCGCCCCTACATGAAACCTATTTGCCCAACATGTATGTGTAATTGACCATCGATGCATGTGTTTGATCTTTTGTTTTTGCCTTGATGTAATGGCTGAGAAATCTGCGACCCCTACATAAAGATCTTGAATAGTTGACAACACATGTTAAGGCAATGTATTTGCCCGCTTCTACATGTGTTGAGGTCTCAAGCAGTGAGGTGCAAGAGTGGTCATTTTGACTGACTTAACATCTAAGTATCATCCTTCCTACATGTTGTAACATTGAAAAATGTCCCCTTGGGGGCTCTTCCCTCATAAGGTTTAGCTCCCGGGTCTTTAGTATGCATTTAAGACATTTTAGTTCATATTTTGGGATCCCAATGGAATGAGCACTAGGTAACATGACAAATGGGACCTAGGAGGACCCATTGAGATGTACCCTACGCAAAATAGGGGGGAGGACGTGGGTACCTGCGCCCTAGTCCTACCCTATTTTGGGGTAGCCCTAATTTTTGGGTGTCAGTTTATAACCGTTAGTTGGTTCTTTTGCTAACATGGTAAAGTTTGATTTTTAAAATCTTGGTGGGAATGCTTGTAGGTGCATATATAAGCATGTGTAGGCATTCATTTGTAAACTAGATGGTAATTGTGATGTTCAAGTGTTCTCAAGGTGATTCAAGGCTTTCTATTGTGTTGCAAGAGCAGACTTGTATGTTTTATATGTTGATATTTGCAGATTTGAGCATCAATCTCCTCATGGAATGAAGAGCATCTTCCTCGATGAGAGCTTCACTACAAGGTTATAGGTATCACATCTAGAAAAAGTGGAGTTGCAGAAAGGCTTGGCAGGCATCAAGGATTTGGGATCTAAAGAAAAGTAGGACAAAGGAGCACTTCCAAGACTTGGGTGCTCGTACTAGTGTCCTCTGTAGACAAATCTCAAGAAACAGAAGTTACAGGGCTGATCAGTGTCAGAAGGAGGTCCAGATTCCCTGAAGAAGCAGAAGCAGGTACCTTGGACTTGGGAGCCTGCAACTTAGTCTCTAACTGTTCTGCCTTGGAACCTCGAAAACAATTATTATGTGATTTGTTATTTTACTCCTGTCTGCAAGAGCTTTTTTCGTCTTTCATCAACTTATTGTCATATTTGAATAATTAGGGTTTTAATGGTTAATTGGACATAAGAGAAGGAAAATTAATAATTAAATTCCCTAATGCAAGTTTCCCTTCATTTGTAAGTGACCTAGGGTATGATAGTGCTCTCCACTCGACCCTAGATCCTTCAATGTTTATTGGAGAGGCCAATTTAAACATCTAAAAAACAAAAGATTAACAAAATCCAATTTTACCCTAAACACATGTGAGTCGGTGATTTTTACCGATGTTGATGTTCCCTTCATGTGAAAGAAAATTAAATCACCACCTATACAATACCATTGCAAATGCTTTAATCTACCTGCAGGGGCGGCAAAATTTGCCGCCCTAACATTTACATTTCCCTTAACATGCAAGGGCGATAAATTTTGCCACCCATGCATTCACTCCCTGAAATTTTTCTAACTCTAGAAAACTTTCTAAATTACTATCCTGAGCCTGCTTTCGTCCATTTTTTTGACCTGCTTGCACTTTAGCCCTTTCAAGCTCACTCCTATGGTCATGATCGTCAACATACGGTTTCCCAAAATTACCAGTATTTCCCCTAACTACATGATCATGGCTTTTTGTTGTAGTTTCTTCTACAAGTTTGCTCTAGTCATCAACTCTTACCAACGGGATATCTTTCCAAATGACTAAGATCTCTCCGAAGAAAGCAAAAGCAATAAGTACAAATATCAAGGTGTTTCCCTGATCACTTCAGTCACTTCGAATATTGATGATATTTGGGACACAGAGATTGGCCATGTGGACATGGCTAAATTTTTAGAAAGCACTAAATCAGATAACCCTAGTCCTCTTATGCAAAAGATTGTCAATAGCAACATTCACCTGGTGTCTTCATTCCCAGTGGCAGAACATAATACAGAGTTTGTTCTTCAGTGTGCTCATTTCTACAACAAAGATACTAGGGCAGTGATAGATGCAAAATGTAATGTAATCATGAGACTAGATCTAGAGTTTGTTGATAAAGTTTTCATGTGTCCCACTTCTGTTGATGTTGTAAAACTTGTTTTTTCTATTCCTCAGCAAGGATATGATAAGCACACTGAGAAGGCTAAAAGGACAATTAATACCAAGTGGCTTAAGACTCCAAGGCCAAACTTGTCTAGGTGGCCAAGGAGCTTTCCCCAAAGTGATTTTGTCGAGGAAGTAGGTGATCTAATAACTCTTCTCAATAGAATAAGGGGGCTAGCTTCTTCCTCACTTTTCCATGAATGGATGTATCCTTTCATCAAAATTATACTTCAGGGAAAACAGGCTATCTTCTGGGGTGAACAAATCAGCAATGCTCTCCATGAGCAACTAACCAAGGTATCTACTACCTTCAAATTCTATATGACGTACTATCTTGTATACATAGAAGCCTCAATGAGGTTTTCCCTAGGCTTGGCATCTAAAGAGGATAGGAGGGTTGTTCCTATTTACCAATATTATCCGCAGCTAACATTGAAGGGTTCAATCCACCATTTTAGAAGGGTAAATGATGCCTTCTTTGCTGTGTACTTGTGCCTTTTTGATCCTCAGTTGGAACAAAGAAGATTTTTAGATGAAGCATGGTCAGTAGTAAATGGATTTGGTTATTTATTTCTTCAATTTCTGACTTTCACATACTTAAGGGTTACATTTTTCCAAGGCTATCCGTATATGTTGAGAGATTTCCTTATGATAAAATGGTTTTGATAGAGTTATGTTGACAAATGATTGTTTTCCATAACAAGCAAATGGAGTTAAAGAAGCCTAGTTTTAGATTTCCCTTTGAAATTGGTAGATACTCAGTTTCAACTACAGCAAAAGCTAGGGCTATGGAAACTAAAATGTAATTGGTAACTATGAATCAATTCAAGAGAAGACCAAAATTTTATTATAGGGGTGTGAAAGATAAAATCAAAAGAAAGACTCAATTTAATGAGCCAATTGTTGAGGGCATCTGGGTTGATCTGAGGATAGAAGACAACAGGTTATCTCTAGACCAAATTGAATATTTGGGTTTAGCTAATATTCTTGATGATATGGTAGATAATGAAGAACTAGTTGATCCCAAATATGCCAATGAGAAGATTGCAAATTCTTCTCTACTTCCTATACAATGGTCTCAGAAAGAATTGACTTCCTTAACAAAAAAGGTTTCAACCTATGTTAGCTAATACAAACCTGTGGCTCCAAAGCAAAGGTATACCATTGAAGGATTTTGTAACTGGTTCAGAAGAAAAAGTTATTGAGCAAATGGGAAAGAAAGATGAGATAAGAACTAAGAATAAGAATGGTGGTCCTAGCACATCTAAGGCTTCTAATCCTAAGATCAAATTTGTGATAAGAGGAAGCTAAGCTAGAAAAGTGGAGGAAGAATTTGTTGCTAAAGAAATAGAAGTTGATGTAGAGCAAGATGTTGAAGAACCAACTTCTGAGGACATGAATGTTGAAGACATGGAGGTTGAGGATAAGTCTGCAGTAGGCAATGAGGGTGAGCAAGAGAAAGAAGAAGAGGATGAATAAGAAGTTGTACAAGATATAGTTGTGTCTCCACATGGAGATGTGTTACAGGATACTGATGTGTCTTCTCCTCATCCAAATTTTCCTATTTCAATTTCTGTGCCTAATCCTCCCATAACCCCAATGTCACCCATTCACATTCCATCATCTGAGTCCCCATCATCTTCCAAAACAATCTTTGATGATTCTAATGTGAATTTTGATAATGTTCTTTGTTCTTCTAAATCTATTCCTAGTTTGTCATCCCATTCTTATGACTTTGATGGTTCTACAATGTTTGAGCAATTTATTTTGGGTTTTGAGAAAGTGGTTAATTTAGATGTATCAGGCGTTGTGTTCACCAATAATCCTCCCATTGTTACTACTAATGGTGTAAGTACATTTATTTCCACTCCACTATTGGTTCATGATCAGAATATAAGTACAACAATACTTCCCCCATGGCTTTCGTCTTATACTCCTAAAAGAAAGAAATAGGAGATATCACCAGATGATATTGATTTGGAGAAATTGCTAACTCCCAAGACAAAGGCACAAAAGAAGAAGCCTAAGACTATGTCAAGGCTTATTGATGATAAGGGAATTAGATATGCAGAGATTGTCAGGCTTCCACTTGAGGCTACTAAAGATACTTTTGATGTGAATGATTATGTGATAGCTCAGGTGGAATTGGGGAAATTAACACATCAAGGTATTAAAGCTGATTTCTAGGTCATTGCCACATCTCTTTTTGAGAAATATGATGAGGAGAAAAAATAAAAGGAATACTACAAATTAAAAGTTGAGAAGTTAGCTTTAGTGTTACAGAAAATCATAATGACACCATAAATTATAGAGCCTATGGCAGTAACAGTTGAAAATCCCTTGGTCCGAAAAGTTGAAAAGACTCATGCAAAAGGGAAGGTTGTAGAGGAATATTTAGAAAAATTATCAACAAAGGGTGTTTCACTATTGAAGGCAGCAGTATAAAGAAAAGAAAAAATGGCCAAGGTAAGAGTAGAATTAGATGAATTGATTGACTCTATGTCTGGGGATATTGAACATCTAGATTCTAGTTTGGAAAAATGGGAAAGCATGAAAATGAAGACTCTTGTTTCACTTGGCATTATTACAAATCGAGAGGCATATGTTTCAACAAAAGAAGGCCTAGCTCACTGAAGCAAAATTTTGAATAAATTAGTCAAAGAACTAGGAGATGCCTGAGAGCTGTGTGATGGCAATGATCTAAGTCTCTTGCACAAGTTGGAGCAGTTCGCGTGTAAATTGATTGATGATAATCATGAGTTTCTTCCAGTTGATGAAATGATATAGGAATTCAATAAGATGATTTAGGCTACGTTTGAGGAAAAAGCTTTCTCAATCAATTCATTGGATAACTTGATGGATTATCAAGTAACCATAGACAATTTGAAGGTTAAGTTGAAAGATCATGAGAAAGTCACCCCCACCATCAGAGACACAATCAGTAAGGCCAGAGTAATCTCCAACAACACTGCGACACCAGATAGTATTGAAATGCAAATAGTGATCACGATGTATGAAGGGTCGGCAAAGAAGGATGCTAGCGGAAGTTGATAAATGTGATCTTTGCCTTAGTTTATTTTATGTTTTTCATATGTACTTTTGAATTAGTTTTGGACATATTTACATGTACTTTTTTCACATGTAATTACATGTAAAAATGTAGGCAGTCCCAAGTCAATAAGTACTCCTATTTTTGAATAAGTCAAAGTAGTTAGGTTTTTCCTAAATTTTCTCAAGGCCTCTCCCTATGAATAAAGAGGGCCTCTATTGTACTATTTATATTTTATCTATTGCAAGAAAGCTCTGGCGAATTGAGAAGCAAATCAAGACTTTGTGCTTTTTGTGAAAATTAATTATCAAATATTTATCAATACAAGAAAACAAGTTCAATTCCAATCTTTATCTTGGGGTTATTTGTGTTATGATAGCATTGTTCTTATGCTATTCTATCATAATCTTCTTTGATAATAATTGAAGTTTGGAGATTATTTCAAGTGATTAAAGAGCATTCTTAATTTGATTGTGATAGACTTTGTGTTATCAAATCATTTGTGAGAATTGTGTTAATGTTTGTGAGAGTAAAATAGCTTGAAGACTTTGTGTTGCAAGTTGTCATATTTAATTTAGTTATACTATCTTGGAGAAGAGTGGAGACTTTGGGCTACACTTTATTCTAAAATATTTCATTTTAAATCAACATTAAAAGCAATGAGAAACTTTTTGTTTTCGTGGGTTTCTTGGTCCCCAAGACAGGTAAGTACTTTTTAGCTATTAAATTGTTTTGAGTTTTGTATTGAACATTGTAAACATCATTTCTGAAAAAAGAGAAATAAATGATATGAAATCACACTGAAGTTAGTTTTAGCGTAAATAATTTTGAAATAGTTAAGAAAGGGAACCTCCCCTTGCTGAGTGGAGAGACTCTATCTCATCATAGCTGTGGCAATATAACCATTTTGCCTTTACTGAGTTAACGACAAAATATTTAGCCAACAGTTTTTTGGCGACTCTGCTGGGGATAGGTACATGCAAGTTGGAGTCTCACGCTTTGAGTTGAAGCATTATGTCCTCATCCATTGCATTCTAGTAGACTCAAGGTATACAAGAAGTAAGAGAGCTCAAGGAATTATTGATCCTGTGTTTGAGTTAATGCACCAAAATAATTTTGGTCTTTTGCCTCCAAAACCTCGGCTTCAATGAACAAGGGGTTTTCCTCCTACCAACGCCAGGTCCCCTATACCAAGTGAAGTTTCTAGCCCAAATACTAATAGAGTTTTATCTGTTCAAGTTCCACAAAGGTTTGTCATTCGACCTTTCAATCAATGTGTAATGGCAGCTCAAGACCCGTGGGGTAATACTTTTGGACCTCTGAATTTGACACCACCACTGCATGAACTACACCATAGTTCAAGGAAGAATTTTTTGAAGTTCTATGGTGATGGGAAAGTCCATCCTGATGAACACATTGTAACTTTTTGTATAGCTTTGTGTGTGCTAAGGGTGGAACTGTTAGAAATAGGCCAAACAACTGAGAGGGGGGTTGAATCAGTTGTACCACAAAATTAACTTTTTCTTTCTTTTAATCTTCTTTCACAACTTATAAACAGATTAATGATGTAAACATTAAAGCATGCAACAATAACACATGAGAAGAAACAAAATTAACACACTTGACACCAAGATTTTTAATGTGGAAACCTAGTTGAGGAAAAAACACAATGGGGGTTAACCCACAAGATTTGTACCTTGTTAAAAGTACTTAAAAATGGGAAGGCACTTGCCTTTGGGCACATTGCCTAGAGCTCATTGCTCAAAAGACGCTCACTGCCTACAAAAATTTATCTTTAGTACAGAAAGATTTAACTAAGAAAAGCATCTTCAATATGCCTAGTTTAGTCTCATTGAATGCTCACAAACTTCTGCTCTTCTTCCAAATACTTTTTCACTATCACTTCATCCTTTACTATTCTTGTTTCTCTACTCCTCCTCTAATCTGCTCTGCCTCTGATCCATTCTTCAGGTTTTATTATTTTACACAAGGATGATTTTCCACAACTCATCAACAAGTATTTATATGCTTCATCAACCTTGGAGTGATCATCAAGGTTGGCACTACAAACATGTGAATCACTAAGTTGTCGGCCAAACATAACTGGACCTCAAATCTTCCTCAATCAAAACACCACGCTCCATAGAATTTCTCTTAGATCATTTGCAACACGCTTGAATCATCTAGTCGGCTAAGACTAGGAAAAAGAGCAACACAGAGGAAGAAATCTTCAACAACAAGCTCAAACTTCAATACAGACCTCCAACACAGCAATCACATGATTCAAAAACCTCCACAAGCATATTGAATTCAACAAAAACATCCTCACTCCTCCAAAATATCAAAATCACTTGCATCTTCTTTTGGAACCTCAAGAACACTATCTGCCATGACTGTCACACTAGAAAGAATGCTTATAGACCTCCAAACCATGAACCACTTGAGTTGATGACACACACTTACTTCCCAAACATGTCTCTAAATTTGCAGATTATGGTGTTTCATTTGTGGAGCTATCCAGACCAGTTTCCTATCACTCTTTCTTTTCTAAACACTGCAAAACCCAATTCTACTCAGATGTCTATAACTTCTTTCAATCTTCATGCGGACCTCTCAAATCTTAACTGGAACTACTACAGACAATCCTTTACATAGCCATATGGTCTACATATAGTGATCTTTATTAATTTTCTCAATATCCTCAACATTCCAGTCTTCTAAATAGGCAACAAATACAATTGACACCAATGGCAACAAGGATATGTTGACATCAATGACAACACTGATTAGGCACATATTTGCAACAATCTCCCCCTTTGTCATTGATGGCAACATATTATGTGAAAACCTGATTCAACCATCAAGACAAGAACTTCTCCCCCTTTCTCTTATCACTTCTGCAACTACTTTCTTCACTGCTCCCCCTTTCATCAGCAACTAATTTTTCACATGAATTCTCTCCCCCTTTGACATCAATGGCAAAGGGCACATATTTGCAATCTTTTCTCCCCTTTTTGTTTCAGACTGATCTCCAAAATTTGCATAGTGACTACTCCTCCTGAGTAGTATCTCCTTAACACCAATCTGGATCACAAGAGATGACTGTGAATTCCACTAGACTGATGCACCCTAGTACATCTTAGTTCTGAGTAGGAGGGGTAATAACCACTAACTTCTTTTTGAGATACTCAAAAGTATCCTTAGGCAGAGGCTTGGTGAATATATCTGCAATATGATCCTTTGAAGAAACAAACTCCATTTTGACTTCATTCTCACTTAATTTTTCTCTCAAGAAATGAAACTTGATGGATATGTGCTTAATCTTGGAATCCAATATTGGATTCTTTGAGATATTTATTGCACTTGAATTAGTATAGAAAATTGTAACAGTTTCTTCAAACATAATTTTGATATCCTTCAGCATTTGCCTCATCCACAATACTTGAGTACAATTGCTTGTTGCTACTCTGCCTCTATAGTAGACATAGATATTGCCTCCTACTTTTTGTTTAACCAAGAAACCAATCTCCTTCCCAAGAAGAATGCACCACCACTAGTACTTTTCATGGCATCCACATCTCCTCCCTAATTAGCATCTATATATGCATGAAGAGTGAAGTCATTATCCTTTGGATACCATAAGCCATAATCAGATGTTCCCTTTAGATATCTAAAAATTCTTTTGACTGCTACAACATGGGATTCCCTAGGATCAACTTGAAATCTAGCAACAAGTCCAACTACATTCATAATGTCAGGTCTGGTCTGAGTCAAATAAAGCAATCCCCCAATCATTGATCTATACCTTTTCTGATCTACCTTAGGTAAATTATCATCTTTACTCAACTTGCATCCAGTTACCATAGGAGTACTTACTAGTTTTGAGTCCTCCATTCCAAACTTTTTCAACAATTCTCTCACATAATTAGACTGAGATATGAAGATACCTTTATCTGACTAAGTGATTTGCGGACCTAAGAAGAAATTCGTCTCACCAAACATGGACATTTCCAAGTCACTTTGTATTTGATTAGCAAATTTCTTACACATGCTTCCATTTCCACTAAAAATGATAACATCAACAAATACCTCAACAATTAATATGTGCTCATGATCAATCTTGAAACAGAGATTACTATTAGTAGTGCCTTTGCTAAATCCTATCTTTAGCAGATACTTATCCAATCTTGTATACCAGGCTCTTGGGGCTTGTTTAAGTCCATACAAAGCTTTTCTCAATCTGCAGACCATATCTTTTTGATCAGACAACTGGAATCCTTCCGGTTTCTCAATGTAGACTTCTTCTTCTAGCTCTCCATTCAAGAATGTTGACTTGATATCCATCTAATAGACCTTGAATCTTTATAAGCAGCAAATACAAGAAATAATCTGACCGCCTCTATTCTTGCCACTAGAGCAAAAGTTTCTTCAAAATCAATTCCTTCCACTTGAGAATATCCTTTACATACCAACCTTGCTTTGTTTCTTACAACTTCACCATCTTCATTTAATTTGTTCCAGGAGACCCATTTAGTTCCAATCACATTTTTGTCCTCAGGTTTAGAAACAAGATCCTAAGTGTGATTCTTGTCAATTTGCATTAATTCTTCTTCCATTGCTTTTACCCAGTTTTCATTATTGTAGGCTTCACTTACTAAATTTGGTTCAATCTTTGAAATCAAAAAATCTCTTCTTGATCTTCAAAAATTCTTCTCCTAGTTTGAACATGTTTATTTCTATCTCTTATGATCTGATTTTCAGAATGATTCATCCTTACATACCTGGGAGTTTTGGGATTTGCTTGAACTTCTATTTCTTGAACTTGTTCCTCAACTTCTGCATTATCCTCTTGAGTCACTGGATTTTCTAGATCAATCTGGATCTGAATCTGAGTTTACACTTGCCTTTCTTGACTTGGATTTTCATCTTGATCATCTGAATCATATCTGCAAGACCTGAAATGTCCTTCTTTGCTCTCATCAACTCTGACATTAGCACTTTCAACAATCTTTTTCAACCTCTTGTTAAAGTACTAGTATTCTTTTCTTTGAGTAGAGTAACATAGAAATATTCCTTCATCACTTCTTGCTTCAAACTTATCTAGATCCTCATCTCTTTTGATATAGCATTTACTACCAAAAACTTTGAAATATCTCACAGTAGGAGGATGACCAAACCAGAGTTCATAAGGGGTCTTACCAGAATTGCCTTTGATCTATACCCGATTAAGAGTGTAGACATTAGTACTCACAGCTTCTCTCCAATAAACTTATGGAACACTTGTTTCCATCATCATGGTCCTGGTAGCTTCTTGAATGGTCCAGTTCTTTCTTTCTACAACTCCATTTTACTGAGGAATCCTAGGAGTAGATAACTGTCTTTTTATTCCATGCTTTTCACAGAATGTATCAAACTCACCAGAGGTAAACTCTCCACCTCTATCAGATCTTAAACACTTTATCTTCACACCAATCTCATTTTCCACCATAGCTTTGAACACCTTGATATTGTCAAGAGCTTCTAGTTTTTCTTTTAAGAAAGTTACCCACATCATCTGGGAGTAATCATCAATCAGGAAGATAAAATATCTGTCTCCTTGCACGCTCCTAATTCTAGCAGGACCACATAGATCAGTATGCACAAGTTCCAATCATCCACTTGAAAATTGTTCCTTACTTTTGAATGAAGTTTTGTTCTATTTACCCAATTGTCATTCTCTACATATGCTATCAGGTTTCACAAGTTTTGGAAGATCTTTCACAGTCTGAGTAGAACTTATCTTGACAATGTTATCAAAATTCACATGACACATTCTCCTATGCCACAACCAACTTTGATCTATCTGAGCAATCAAACAAATTTTGCGAGAACTACTTAAATGAAAGATGTTACCTATAGTTTGAGTACTAGATGCAATTTTAGTTCTGGAGCTTTCCAAGATTTTGTATTTTCCATCCTTGAATCAGAGATCATAACCCTTGTCAACCAACTGTCCAACACTGAGAAGATTATGCTTTAGTCCTTCCACATACAGAACATCCTTGGTGTTATTCTTACCATCAAAAGAGATGGATCCTCTGCCATAGATTCTACCAACTGAGTTGTCTCTAAATTTCACAATTCCACCTTCATATTTTTCAAAGCTTATAAACTTACTTTTATCACTAGTCATATGATGAGAACATCCACTATCAATCACCCATTCATCCTTTTCAACAACTTGAACAGCGAAGGCACTTTCCACATTTGCATAGTTAGTAGATTCAGTAGACACAAGATCTTCTTCTTAGATAGCAATGAACACCCAATCATCTTCAGTGGAACCTCCATGATCAGATTCATCATCTGTGACTCCTTCTCTAGGTTCTTGGACATAGTAACATTTCTTCTGACCTTTGTATCTATTATGGTTTGGCTTTGAAAATTTCTCTAGACATCTTGAGGCAAAATGACCAATCTTATTACAAGTAAAACATTTGAATGGAAACTTTCCTTCATACTTACCAGATCCTCTTGGCATTCTTTTGGCAATAAGAGCTTCAAGTTCTGCAGACTCAATTTCATCATCTTCAAGATCCTTCCTTGCCTTAGAAAATCTATTTGATCTTCCTAAAGAGATTTCACCCAGATCATATCTTTGTTTTCTATAAACACTGGCCTTAAATGCAGATTCAGACTTAGGAAGAGAATTACCAAAATCACTCATTTCAAATGCTGAGAGCTTACCAACTAACTGATCCCTTATAACAGTGGTCACTGTCCTAATCACTTCAATGGCAACAACACTATGCTTGTATGCTGCAGGTAAGGATCTAAGCACTTTGGTAACAATCTCTAATTCTGCCAGTACTCCACCAGCATTTCTAATACTAGTCACAAGTTCATTCACTTTCTGCATGTAGGAAGTAATGTTTTCATCTTCACTCATTACCAATCTTTCATATTTACCTTTCAGGCTCTGTAGCTTGGCACATTTTACATATTTGTCACCTTCATACAGATTTTCCAACATTTTCTAGATTTCATGGGTAATTTTCAAATCCAAGACATTTTCCAATTCTATATCAGACAGGGCACTCAATAATGCTTCTTTGGCTCGAATAGTGCATTCAGCTTCCCTGAGTTCGTCTAGAGTAGTAGTGTCATTCTTCAGAATATTATACTCATTCTTTGTTATCAACCAAGAGGCATCACCCATACATTCCAAATGACACTACATGCGTACCTTCCAAAGGGAATAATTTGTTCCATCAAATCTCTAACTTTCCTTCTTATAAGTCGACATCTTGGATCTCCTCAAGCGGTCAAGCTTCTTTTAGAGGATCTAGCTCTGATACCAATTGTTGGAAATAGGCCAGACAACTGAGAGGGGGGGTGAATCAGTTGTCCCACAAAATTAACCTTTTCTTGCTTTTAATCTTCTTTTGCAACTTATAAATAGATTAATGATGTAAACATTAAAGCATGCAACAATAACACATGAACAGAAACACAATTAACACAGTTGACACCAAGATTTTTAACGTGGAAACCCAATTAAGGGAAAACCATGGTAGGGGTTAACCCACAAGATTCATATCCTCTTAAAAGTACTTAAAAATGGGAATGCACTTGCCTTCAGGTGCACTACCCAGAGCTCATTGCTCAAAAGAGGCTCACTACCTACAGAAATTTATGTTTAGTACAGAAAGATTTAACTGAGAAATAGCATCTTCAACATGTCTGGTTTAGTCTCATTAAATTCTCACAAAATTTTGTTCTTCTTCCAAATACTTCTTCACAATCACTTCATCCTTTACTATTCTTGTTTCTTTGCTCCTCCTCTTCTTTTCTCTACCTCTTATCCATTCTTCAGATTTTATTATTTTACACAAGAATGATTTTCCACAACTCATCAACAAGTATTTATATGCTTCATAAACCTTGGAGTGATCATCAAGGTCGGCACTACAAACATGCAAATCACTAAGTTGTCAGCCAAACATAACTGGAACTCAAATCTGCCTCAATCAACACGCCATGCTCCATAGAACTGCTCTTAGATCATCCACAACATGCTTGAATCATACAGTTGGCCAAGACTGGGAAAAACAACAACACAAAGGAAGAAATCTTCAACAACAAGCTCAAACTTCAATGCGGACCTCCAACAGAGCAGTCACATGATTCAGAAACCTCCACAAGCATATTGAATTCAACAAAAACATCTGCACTCCTCCAAAACATCAGAATCACTTGCATCTTCTTCTGGAACCTCAAGAACATTATTTTCCATGACTATCACACTAGAAAGATTGCTTGCGGACCTCCAAACCATGAACCACTTGAGTTGATGACACACTAACTTCCCGAATATGTCTCTAGATCCACAGATCATAGTGTTTCATTTGCGGAGCTATCTTGACTAGTTTCCTGTCACTCTCTCTTTTCTAAACACTGCAAAACCCAATTCTACTTAGATGTCTATAACTTCTTTCAATCTTCAAGCAGACCTCTCAAATCTTAATTCTAGCTACTATAGAAAATCCTCTACACAGCCATATGGTCTGCATATAATGATCTTCATTAATTTTCTCAATATCCTCAACATTCTAGACTTCTAAATAGGAAACAAAAAAGGATATAGTTGACACCAATGGCAACAAGGATATGTTGACATCAATGACAACACCGATTAGGCACATATTTGCAATAGGAACATGAAGATGTAGCTGTGAGGCTATTTGTAGAGACACTTCAAGGTACTGTTGTTGATTGGTTCTGTCATCTTCAAGCCCAATCCATAACAAATTTGAATACTCTTAAGACCAAGTTTGAAGCTAGGTTTAAGCTTGTGGAAGATGCACATGTTTTGTTAGCTCAATGAACACAGATGAAGAAAGAACCACATGAGCCCATGCAGGATTTCATTGCTAAGTTTAATAAATTGACAAATATGATTCTAGCAACCACCCAACCAATGGTAGAAAATCTAAAATTCTTTTCATCAACACTTAGCTTCCTAAGGTAAGTTTTCTATTAAGGCGGGCTTGTCCTACTAACCTCCCTTTAGCTCAAAGATTGGCTACGAAAGTTGAAGATGATCTTATCCTTGGGGGTAAGATAAGAAGGGATTCAAATAGAAATAGAAGTCAGCCCTCTACTAAGCAATCATCCACAAGCACCACAGATCCTATAGTGCAGAAGTTGGCAAATGAGTTGCTAGCTTTGAAAAAGCAAATGTCCCAGGGTATGCCCACTCCTTCCTATAGGGACATACCAAGAAGGACATTGCCTAAAAATTCATATCAAGACAATGTTGCAAGAAATTAAGGATAGCAAAATCACCTTCCATCAACATAGGGGAAGCTTTCCATTGAAGCACCACCGGTCAACTCAGTAATTAGCTACTATGAAGCAAATTAGGATAATTCTTTCCAACCTGATTTCAATCAGGAGAATAATGCTAATATTTTTACAAAAGGAGAAGAAGAATTAGCTGGTGACTCTACTATTGGGTTTCTAAACTACCAAGATGAGAAAGAGAAGAAGATGTATATGGTGGAATGTATGTTATTTTTACCAAGTCCCAAAATCAATCAAATCAGCAAATGACTTATAAAGGAAAATCAAAAGAAGACCTTCAACCGGTAATTTCAATTGCCAAACGAGGAACTCCTTTACCTTTCCAATCAAGGGATTCAGTTCTTGATAAGAAAGTATGTTCTTCTAACACCTCTACTTCCTCCACTGCTATTACTCAGACTAGTACTACCACAATTAAACCTTAGAATGAAGGTTTTCCTGCCTCTGTATCAAGTTCATTTTAGTTGTTTGATATAATTGACTATGCTAGGAAAACTAAAATCCAAATGTCTAAGGTAGAATATTTGCAAGCTAACCCAGTTCAATTTGAGAGGTTAGCTAAGTATGTTAAAAACAAGGCTGCCCCTTCAAGGAAAGATTCTTCCAAGATTGTTCATGATTCTTCTAAGAATAGGTCTACCTAGAATAACCTGGTTACTACTCCCCTTGTTGCTCAAGGAAAAATAGAACCCTTCTACGTTTCTTTATTGGTTAATGGCCATAAATTAAGCAATTATATCATAGATTTAGGGGCTTCTGACAATGTCACGCCAGCTAAGGTGGCTGATGCCTTAGAACTAACCTTGACAAAGACCTTTGGAAGGTGCTTTTCAATGGAAAATAAGAAAGTGCCTTTATTAGGCCAAATTAAGGATGCAAAATTTGTATTCGCAACTTTTCCAGAGAAGAGAATAAAGATGACTATCCTAGTTGCTGATGTTCCAGCTTCTTATGTTATTTTGCTTGGATGAAATTTCTGTGAGGATGTGGGAGGAGAACTAAATATGGATTTGTCCGAGGCAAGGATACTTGTCAAAGGTGTAATGCACAAACTGCTTCCTGAAAGAGAAGTAAATTTTATTGTTACTCAATCCAAAGATCTGAAAGCTAAAATTTTATTTGAGTCTTTAGGGATTGGTAATTATTTCTTGACCATTGAAAACACTTCTAGTTTGTCAGATGAAAGTTCTGATAATTCAGACAAAGGCTCAGAAGTTAATTCAGATGAAAGTACAAATGAGAGTATGGTGACACATGATTCTTCATCCTCTGATGAAGAGTTTATTGGTCATAGAAATATCAAAGTGGGAAATTCAAATGATGTTTGGATTTTAGAATTTGGTGGTAGATGCTCTTCCATTGGATCTGGGGCTGGAATAGTTTTAATATCTCTTTAAGGTGACATTTTTCCTTTCTCCTATAAGATCCAGTTTGATAATACGAATAACATTGCTGAGTATGAGTCATTATTACTCGGGATGGAGGTTTCTCATGTAAAAGGGGTAAAAAATCTTCATGCACAAGGTAATGCTAAACTTATTGTTTGTCAAGTAAGGAATCTTTATCAAACTAAGAATGAAAGGTTAAGACATTATCGTAATCATGTCTAGGATTGCATTGAAGGTTTTGATGCTTTCGATATCTCCACAATACCATGAGTTTAATGATCATGTTGATTCATTACCTGTCTCTACCACCCTTATGGTCCCTCATAAGGAATTCAAAGGTAACAAGTACACAATTGACTTGGCCTTCCAACCAAGCGACATGCTAGATAATGCTAATCATTGGCAGGTCTTCAATGGTGATAATCTATGAGATACTACCCCTAAATTTTTTCAAAGTATACAATGATAAACAATGTTAGCACAACTTAAACTCCTCTGCACTTCTGATCACCAAGATCCCAACAGGGCGAGGTAAGAGCATACTGTGCTTTGGATTATAAATTAAAACATTGTGCAAATAAGTAAACATTCATCTGCATATGCAGGCATCCACAAACTGTGGGAATTCACCACTTTCAGTGGGTAAGTAAGTAAACATGAAAAAGTTACAAAGCCATCCACTTATTCAGTGGGAATACTCCACTTATTCAGTGGGTGAGAACAATAAAGAAAGATTCTTTCTCCACAATAGCGGTATACCATCCAAGGGTTATTATGTGAAATGAATAAAATGAAATTACAATGAGTCTCAATACAATATTATTCAATTAACACAAGATTAGAGCTTGATATGAAGATACTCCTGAAGATCAATAATGAAGAGATCATACCCTGCATATTTGATTAGAAAATGAACACTCTAATGATTGATCATGACTGAAATCAGATGCATACTGGTTGTTTACTATTTATTTATCTTTTTGCTGACTGTCATCCTTGTAGGCAGCCATCGGAGGAGCAGAAAACACATGTAAAAATCACCAAACATTCATAAATCTGATCTAAACCCCTTAACAAATATTTCTGAGCACCTCACAAAAACATAGCAATGACAATATATTTATTATCCTTTAATCAACCATGCACAAGGCCGTACGACCAGGCAATGTATGGCAGCAAACTGTAAACTATCAACTTTTTCAAGGTGACTGAAATCACATTCAATGAGAACATCCCAAATGCATCTATATCCTTTTAAAATCCATACAAAATTTCTAAGTTGAAACTTCCACAAACAGCTATGTACGGCAGCCAAGGAGGGAAATAACAACACATAAATCTCATACTTTTTACCATCTCTTCAATAGCTACCTAAGACTGATCCACACATTCCATTTATTAATTCTGAGCACTCCCACAACAGAAACAAACAAGATATAATCATTAGCAGTTAACCTTTCTTGAGCAGGGCCGTACGGCCAGGCTAGGTATGGCAGCTCATATCATATTCAAAAATTGCACCAAAAATCCACATATCACTCTTAACATTTGTGTTTAGGGCAGGGAATTTCATCACAAAACACTAGACAACCATTAGCACCCACAATAATTTTTAATGAGCATAAATCTCTTATGCCTGGTACGGCCTTAAGAAGTACGGCCAGGTACAAAGGCATTCAAAAACCACAAAAAAATTACTCAAACCAACACCAAAATTCATCAATAACAAAATGCATTCATTTCAAACTAATTCCACAACAAACTTCACAAAAATCTAACAAATCCATTGAGCTCCATGGCAAACTCTATATGAGCTTGCTCCCAATCTCTAGCTTCAGCACAATGGTGATCCATGTATGAAATCACACCAAACCTCTAGAGGGTTTTTGTCCTCAAGGGCATTCTACAAGAGGGTTTTCATCCTCAAGAGAAAATGGAAGAACACTTCGGTTCAATCTAGCAGAATAACAATATCAAAACCAAGCATGTCCAAACAATGAGCCCAACTCCTCTTTTTATAACTTTTTGAGGGAAATAAAATATTATTTCCTTTATCCCTTCATAGTTCTCCTCAAACAATATAAAATAATTCATTATGTGTGTGAAACTTAAAGTCACCACTTTTAATTAAAAGCTCTTTTTAGCTCCAAAGACCCCTTTATCAAAATAAAGGAAATATTTGCTTCATAAGGCCCCAAAATGATGCATCCATGATTTAAAACTTTTCTTCCTCTTTCCAATGAGCTATAACACTTAGATTTTTATTAATTATTTTCACCCCTAAGAGCTTAAGTGAAAATAATAATTAAAATAGCTCATTAAATAACACCATTTTGCGGAAAATCGCAAACATCACCAAACTACAAAATTAAGCATATCAACATACTCCGTGATGTTTGGGAAGATGAATTATGCCTTTTGGGTGACTTTCTAAAAAGAGACGGCTTCTCCAAGAATCTTGGAGAGCAAACTGGGAACCCGATCAAACATCAGAAAGCATCACAATGATCATAAGCACCATTTGAGCTCAAAGCCATAACCAAATGCTCTGTAAAACTGATCTGTGGCCACTCCAAGAACATTGGAGTTCTCCCAAACATGTCAGATAGCCACTAAGGGACTAAGAACAAGCCAAAATACACACAAAAGCCTATGCGCCAAAAAAGGGGACATTACAGTCCCCCCTGCTCAAGATTGCTTGTCCTCAAGCAATACATTCCATCCAACATAAATACTTGCATGATCATCAATAATATATCTGGATCCCAAATCAATCTAAAGAATGCCACACACCACTTCTGCTGCTCGACTCTGATATATCTGTGAACTGTACAGCTAGTATTCTAATTACACTTCTGAAACATTCTTCCAATCACATAACTATTTGGATCCCAAATGTCATTAACTCCAAAAATGAAAGAGTTAGCGATCATCAATACAATTGTCCAACATGAAACTACTATTGGGAATCAAAATCTATGATGCTCCTCCAAGGAAGAACATAATTCATCTTGATCACAACCTGGAAACAACTCTGAACAACCATGAATCCGCTGATTTTCACTCTCCAAAAGAGCATTAGTAACTATAACACTTGTTACTTTCAGCTGAAAACTTTTGTCATCTTTCCATAAAAGGCTAAAAGCAACAAAAAGATCAATCTCATGGCTACAAAAATAAAAAATGATCTGAAAATCTGATTTCAGTAATTTCATAATAGGACAGCCACAACAAAACTGAAATCTTATGAAAATAACAAGAGATTTAGGCCATCTATAACCAAAATATACTATAGTTATGACCAAAATTTCTCTCCAATCCATCATTATGTATGCAAATGAACATTTATGATGGCTGATTGGATGAAGGACAATAGCTTCATGACATAAATTGGACTCCAAAATCATGCACAAAACAATCTTACCAACACAACTATCCTCCATAGAACTCTATAAATAAACTCCATTATGAGAGTAAGCCATCACAGAACCCAATCCATTGCATGCCTGAACCTTCTGCCCATCTTCAACAACTGATGAAAACGTCCAGTTGGTGAAGTTTCTGTGCACAATAATATTCCATGAATGCTTTGCACTAGGATCCCATATCCTGTTACTGTCCTCCTCCATTTTACTTACATCCATTTGTTCTTCATCATTCAACATGAGGAGTGGATTATCATGTGTAAACTCAACTTCCATCATAGAAAAAGAATCATCAAATGATTGGAAGTTGTTTTCACCTTTTTGTTCACACAATTCATCAATTTTCTCCAACTCTGTATCTGCATACTTAGGAAGCTGTCCTAAGTCAAAACTTCCTTGGAGCAAATCAAGCTCTTCAATTATCAGCTTATCTTTATCTGCTTTAGCAACTCCAACTTGCTCCTTGAATTGGTGTACATCAACAAACTAAATTTCAACTTCTAAGAGAGCCATTTGGGTACTCTCTAAAGAGTCCATAGTTGTTTTAAGCTTAAATATAAGCTTATCAATTTCAGCATCTCTTTCCTTCAATGCATCAAAAATTTGGCCAGCAAACTCAAGGACATGATCCCTATCAATAAGCAAGTTCAAATAATCTGATTTCAAAGTTTCCAATGCCTTCCTAACTACACACCAATTTTCAAGTGAAGATCTTTTTTCTATGCCCATTTGTCTCCTCTCAACTTGAGCTCTCCAAATATGATCTTCAACAAACTTATGTGAGCTATCCAAATGTGTTAGAACTTGCACAACCTTATCTTCGGTGACTAACAATTGATTCTTAAAATCCAAATCAGCTGCACACAATAAATTTTCTGTCATATCCTTAGAAGCATGATCCTTGAAATCAACTGCTTTAAAGTTATCCTCTTCATAGCTACTTTGACTACAAGAAGTAGCATCACATAAATTCAATGTTGAGCCAACCCTTGAGGCTGATCCAAATTCTTCAACAAGCTTCCCATCAACATGCTCTTCAGCTATCTCTTTAGAAAGGACACTTGGCACTTCAAATTGCATGGAAATTGAATCTTCTTCTCCATCACTTAGATCAAATGATATGGTAGTCTCATAATCAAACATTGAATCATCACCAATGACTGATTTAAAGTCTTCATCAACACATTCTTCGTCAAGGATCTTTGAAGAATCTAACTGCTCTTCTCTTTACATGGAACAATCCCACTCATAATCAAGACTTCCATCACTGGAATGGTGGAAATGCTTTTCATTAGGTGTTGTTCTAAAATTTGCAGCAACATCAAACTTTTTATCTTTTGTGATTTCATTGTCTCCCATGTCCTCAACAAGACACATTGCTTCAACCCTCTCAGGCTCACTTGCATAGTCACCTTCTAGCAGTCTATTGATCATCTTCATCTCCTCAATTGTAGTGGCATCTTCAGGATCTTCATCAAATAAAGGACTTGCAAAGTCCAACACCTCTGGCTCTTTGTCAAAGCAAAGCTCAACTTCACTAATTTCTACTGTAGACTTCTCCAAATCAGCAAACTCCTCTATGCATGTCTCATGATTTGTGACTTTGTCTTCATCATACAGAGGCTTAGACTCATTTCTTTCAACTAACAAATCTTCATCTTTACCATTTTCAGATTTCACATCATTTAGCAAGAAAGAACATGTGGTGAAGGTTGTTGATTCATCTTTCTTTTTCTTGCATTGGTGGTTAGGCTCCCAAGCATCTTTGCATAGGAAACAAATATTTCTTCTTCTAAGTTCATTTTTGTTGAACTCTTTCTTCCCTGAAATAGGAGGCTTCTTGTTTGGTGG
Organism: Cunninghamia lanceolata; assembly: GCA_027924645.1. NCBI lineage: Eukaryota > Viridiplantae > Streptophyta > Pinopsida > Cupressales > Cupressaceae > Cunninghamia > Cunninghamia lanceolata. Next base: position 2,790,059 of record BSBN01000407.1, read on the forward strand.
GCTGGAAAGTGAATACTTAGAAAAGTTCTTGGTCCTTGCCTTTGAAGTAGTTAACTTAGGCTTGCACAAGGACATTTCCTTCATCTCCTCTTCATTCCTTATCTTCTGAATGTATTTTATAAATCCTTTTTTATCTGGATTACCCTCCTTGATGATTTCTAAGAAAGCATTCCAAGGGAGTTGCTGCTTATAGTCATCTGGTAGTTCTTCGTACTCATCAATAATCTTAGTGGCCTCATGATGATACTTCCTTCAATCCAATTTCTCTTGAACAACTCTTTCTAATTCATCCAGAACCTCTGTCTCACTTCTTTTCTGCATAAGAGATGCCATGATCTCTCAACACTACTCAAAATCTTTCAACTGCCCAACTCTGAACACACATGCAAGTGATGATCACTCACAAGAAAAACTAAAAACTGACTTGCTCAACTGAAAGATCTGCAACAAATTAGCTTCCCAATAGGCTGGCAAGAACATACCTGGCTCTGATACAACTGTAAGATACTACCCCTAATTTTTTTCAAAGTATACAATGATAAACAATGTTAGCACAACTTAAACTCCTCTACACTTCTGATCACCAAGATCCCAACTGGGCAAGGTGAGAGCATATTGTGCTTTGGATTACAAATTAAAATATTGTGCAAACAAGTAAACATTCATCTGCATATGCAAGCATCCACAAACTGTGGGAATTCACCACTTTTAGTGGGTAAATAAGCAAACATGAAAAATTTACAAAGCCATCCACTTATTCAATGGGTGAGAACAATGAAGAAAGATTCTTTCTCCACACTGGTGGTATACCATCCAGGGGTTATTATGTGAAATGAATAAAATGAAATTATAATGAGTCTCAATACAATATTATTCAATTAACACAAGATTAGAGCTTGATATGAAGATACTCCTGAAGATCAATAATGAAGAGATCATACCCTACATATTTGATTGGCAAATGAACACTCTAATGATTGATCATGACTAAAATCATATGCATACTGGCTATTTACTGTCTATTTATCTTTTTGTTGATTGTCATCCTTGTAGGCAGCCATAGGAGGAGCAGCAAACACATGTAAAAATCACCCAATTGAAACCACCACCAAACATTCATAAATCTGATCTAAACCCCTTAACAAATATTTCTAAGCACCTCACAAAAACATAGCAATGACAATATATTTATTATCCTTTAATCAACCATGCACAAGGCCGTACAACCAGGCAATGTATGGTAGCAAACTGTAAACTATCAACTTTTTCAAGGTGACTGAAATCACATTCAATGAGGTTGCCAAACTCATACAATAACATCCCAAATGCATCTATATCCTTTTAACATCCATACAGAATTTCTAAGTTGAAACTTCCACAAACAACTATGTACGACAGCCAAGGAGGGAAATAACAACACATAAATCTCATACTTTTTACCATCTCTTCAATAGCTACCTAAGACTGATCCACACATTCCATTTATTAATTCTGAGCACTCCCACAACAGAAACAAACAAGATATAATCATCATCTATTAACCTTTCCTGAGCAGGGCCGTATGGCCAGGCAAGGTACGGTAGCTCATATCACATTCAAAAACTGCACCAAAAATCCACATATCACTCTTAACGTCTGTGTTTGGGGCAGGCAATTTCATCACAAAACACTAGACAACCATTAGCACCCACAATAATTTTTAATGAGCATAAATCTCTTATGCTTGGTATGGCCTCAAGAAGTATGGCCAGGTACAAAGGCATTCAAAAACCACAAAAAAACTACTCAAACCAACACCAAAATTCATCAATAACAAAATGCATTCATTTCAAACTGATTCCACAACAAACTTCACAAAAATCTAACAAATCCATTGAGATCCATGGCAAACTCTGTATGAGCTTGCTCCCAATCTCCAGCTTCAGCACAATGGTGATCACCGTATGAAATCACACCAAACCTCTAGAGGGTTTTTGTCCTCAAGGGCATTCTACAAGAGGGTTTTCGTCCTCAAGAGAAAATGGAAGAACACTCTGGTTCAATCCAGCAGAATAACAATATCAAAACCAAGCATGTCCAAACAATGAGCCCAACTCCTCTTTTTATAACTTTTTGAGGGAAATAATCCCTTCATATTTCTCCTCAAACAATATAAAATTATTCATTATGTGTACACAACTTAAAGTCACCACTTTTAATTAAAAGCTCTTTTTAGCTCCAAAGACCCCTTTATCAAAATAAAGGAAATATTTGCTTCACAAGGCTCTAAAATGATGCATCCATGATTTAAAACTTTTCTTTCTCTTTCCAATGAGCTATAACACTTAGATTTTTATTAATTATTTTCACCCCTAGGAGCTTAAGTGAAAATAATAATTAAAATAGCTCATTAAATAACACCATTTTGCAGAAAATCTCAAACATCACCAAACTGCAAAATTAAGCATATCAACATACTCCATGATGTTTGGGAAGATGAATGATGCCTTCTGAGCGACTTTCCAAAAATAGACAGCTTCTCCAAGAATCTTGGAGAGCAAACCGGGAACCTGATCAAACATCAGAAAGCATCACAATGATCATAAGCACCATCTGAGCTCAAAGCCATAACCAAATGCTCTGTAAAAATGATCTGTGGCCACTCCAAGGACATTGGTGTTCTCCCAAACATGTCAGATAGCCACTAAGGGACTAAGAACAAGCCAAAATGTGCACAAAAGCCTATGTGCCAAAAAAGGGACATTACATAATCAGATCATAGATTTCTTAGAGAAGGAAGATGGATTTGATGAACTCTACTTTGAAGGAAGTGATTCTCTACCTCAAGAATCTGTTTCCAAAGTAGAATCACAAACTGGTGAGCAGATCCTTCAACTAAAAGGGAATAAAATCCCAAAAGGTTTGGTTTCTCGGGAAAATTTATTTGACAAGCATGATAGATATATCAAACAGCAGCAACAACTTGATTCAAATTCTTCAATGGAATTGGAGAAGTAAATTTAAGTTCAAAAGTAGATCCCAAGATGGTTATTATCAAGAAATGTTGTACTACTGATGAGAAATTCAAGTTCATGACATGTCTTCGCTATTACATTGACGTGCTGGCATATTCATATGATGATCTGAAGTCTTTTAGACGCAAGGAGATCCAACACGAGATCCCTCTCAAGGTTAGATCATTGCCTCACAAACAAAAACATAGGTAGTATAATCCCAAGATATCAGGTACTATTCTTTCTAAAATCCAAAAAATGTTGAATGCTAGAATAATCTTTCCTATCTATCATTCCACTTAGATTGTGAATATTGTTCTTGTGAGAAATAAGAATGGAGAAATATGTATTTGTGTTGATTTCAGAAACCTCAATCAATCCTCTTTAAAGGATAACTATCAACTACCTATAATGGACCAAGTGTTACAAACTGTAATTGGTTTAGAGATGCTCTCTATGTTATACAGTTTTTCAGGTTACAATCAGGTAGAAGTCAGTGAAGCAGATCAATACAAGATTGCTTTTACAAAACCATGGGGCACATTTGCATACCACAGAATGTCGTTTGGTTTGATTAATGTTGAAGCTACTTTCCAAAGGGAAATGGATCTCTCTTTTAGTCATGAAATGGGGAAATTCATTGTGGTGTACCTAGATGACTTGACTGTTTTCTCAAAGAAGCATCAAGATCATGCCTATCATTTGTGACAAGTTCTAGAATGATGTCATCAAAATGGTATTTCTCTTAATCCTAAGAAGTTAGTTTTTGGGGTTACAGAGGGTAAGCTTCTTGGTCACATTGTGTCCAAAGAGGGTACTAAAATTGATTCTAAGAGGGTCAAATCTATTCAAGGTCTTACTTTGCCTGCCAGTAAGACAATTGTTCATTCTTTCTTCGAGAAGGTGAATTTCTTGTGAAGGTTCATTATGGAATTCACAGAGAAAACACGCCATATTTTTAATATGATGAAGGGTAGGACCACTTTTTGTTGGAGTGTGGAAGGAAAAGCAGCTTTCAAGAATATTAAAAGAGCCATAGCTCATGCTCTAGTTCTAGTTTGTCTTGACTATACTAAAGGTTTCATAATGTATACTTATTCTTCAGAGCATACCCTGTCTGCGATTCTGGTTCAGCAGAATAAAGAAGGTGTGGAATCCCTTATTTCATTTATGAGTTTCCCTCTAAAGGCTCATGAACTTAAGTACTCAAATATGGAGAAACATGCCTACGTTGTGGTCAAAGTAGTGAAGCATTTCTGATTCTACATTCTGAATTCACACACTGTTGTTATGGTGCTAGACACAATGGTGAAATCTATCTTGACACAACAAGAATTTAGGACTAAAAGAGGCAACTAGATTGCCAAGATTCAAGAATTTGATCTGGATATCAAACCAACCAAGCAAGTGCATGGAAGAGGTTTGTGTCATCCAATTGCTCATAATGTCCCTAAAGAAATAGGTGATGAAGAGATTACAGTTGAAAATGTTCCAATCGTTCTTTTCATTGCTACAATAGATGAGTGGTATTCTAATATCACTTATTTTCTCACGTATGGTGAGTGTCCTTCCCATTTGTCCTATAAGGATAAAAGGACTATCAAGCTTAAGCTTGTAAACTATGTCTTGTGGGATAATAGTTTGTATAAAAGAAGCCTTGATGGAGTTTTTCTTCGTTGTGTGGATAAAGCACAACAAAGCAAAATTTGGGAGTCTTTTCACAATTTGGCTTGTGGAGGACATTTTTCAGCATTAGTAACAGCTCATAAGTTTCTGAGAGCGAGGTATAATTGGCCAACTCTTTTTTAGGCTACATACAGCTGGGTATGTAAGTGTGGATTATGCCAGAAGTTTGTGGGGAGGCCTAAGTTAGCTGCACTACCACTAAAACTAGTTGTGATTAAATAACCTTTTCAACAATGGGGCATTGACTTCATTAGTGTTGTAAATCCATCATCGAGTGCGAGACACAATTTTATTCTCACTGCAACAGACTACTTCACCATGTGGGTGGAGGCTATTCCAGTTAAGCATGCTACTTCTGAGGTAGTGTGTAATTTTCTCAAGGAGAATATTATTTCCTGATTTGGAGTTCCAAACAAAATTGTAGTAGATAATGCTACATGTTTTTCTTCAAATGAGATCACTAGTTTTTGCTTTGAATATGGGATCATCCTTTCACATTCATCAGACTACTATCCACAAGGGAATGGCCAGGTAGAATCTAGCAACAAGAGTCTGGTTACAATTATCAGGAAACTGGTAGAGGATAATCAGAGAACGTGGCATAAAGCTTTGTTTGACGCTTTATGGGTAGACAAAATTACCTCTAAGAGGGCCATAGGTATGTCACCATTCCAGCTTCTATATGGTTTAAATACAGAAATATCCATTACTTTGGAATTGCCAGCTTTGAAGTTGGCAAAAGTAATGGAAGATAGAACCTTTGAAAGTTCTATTGACAAAAGAATAATGTACCTCTCTAAACTTGAAGAGCAGTGGGTTATGGTAGTAGACTGTATCGTTGAGCATCAAAGTCAGGTCAAGAAACTTTTTGACAAAAAGGCAAAGGCCAAAGAATTTCAAATTGTGGATCAAGTCTTGTTATGGGACAAGAGGACAGAGCCAAAAGGAATGCATGGGAAATTTGATTCCCTATGGAGAGGCCCATTCATCATTCACCAATTTTGTGGTCAGAATAGTTTCTTGTTGGAGTATCAAGATGGGACACCATTCTTGCTGCCCCATAGTGGACAACATCTGAAGCATTTCAATCCTTGAAGTATCAAATAAGTTCATTTGTATTTTTGTATAGTTTTATGTTTTTCTTTTCCATTTTTTTTAGTCTTTTTTTTTGGTAGCTTGACTCTATGACCCAATGGCATGGATGAAGGCACTTAGAGACTAGATTCTACTCCCTTTGATCATTTCAAAGAATGATTGAAGGAAGTTCCCCAGTTAGAGCCAGCTATTATCCTCAAAATCAGCTACACTCATTTTGTAAGACGACCCCTATGAAACTTGTCCATTTTATAGCCTACACTCTAAGTACACATTTCAAGGTAAATCTCTTTGACCTTGTGCATAATCGTCTGATACCAAAGAATAGCTTGTAATGTTCCTCTTAAACGATTCCTCAAAATTCATGAAAATTGGCCAAGTTATAAGCTTGTCAAAAGATCAATTTTGACCTTTTTGGGAGTTAGAAAATTTTCACTCTTCACATGCTAGAGTAGAAAAATTCACCGCTTATGCATGTTTTTAAAATTTCCCTTTTGCATGCAAGGGTGGCAAATTTTTCTGCCCTAGCATGTTTCCTCTTTTATGTGTATTGTTTGTCAAACATGTTGGAACGCTATTTTTTGCCACTTGTGCATGTTTTAAGTTGCTTTGTTCTAGATGTCAAAGCAGTGAAAACGACTGCCTATGCATGATTACTTACCCAAAGTCAAGGTGGTAATTTTTTCCGCTCAAGTGGATTTGGGCCGAATCAAGTGAACAAAGAGTGGCATTTATGGTACTCGTGCCATGATTAAAACCCTCTTTTAAAACCTCTTTATATCATTTTAGGCATTGTTTTATTCATGATTATCATTCTTAATCCTTCAAACTGATTAAAAAATCCTTCCTGATATCATTTGAATCGCATGGATTGTAGATTTGAGTGCATTTTGGTCTATGTGGTTGCATTAGGGTTTTGGTTTCCTGTCAAAGGTAAGTGTCTATTTTCATTTTTCTTTTTGTTTTAAAACTAGGGTTCTACATGTAATGCCCTTTTTGTGTTGTAATCTTTGTTAAAATTTCTTTTTAGTGTTTATTATGTATCATTTGAATTATATATTGTAGATTTTTTAATGTCATTTTTAATTGTTAGTGTTAGATCTAAAAAAACCAAGTTTTTGTTTTTTAACGAATCCTAGTTTTTCCTGACTGTGTGTTTATGTTTCTTCAAACTTGTTTGTGTTTCATTTTTGGTCTTTTGGTTTAGGAATCGTGAATTTTGCCTCCCCATCTTCACGTTTACCCTACTACATTAGCATTAAAAACCATCACCGACATACTTTATCTCAATTGTTCTACCCTATGTAAGGGTGGTGAAATTTGCCACCCCTACACGAAACCTATTTGCCTAACATGTATCGACGATGTAATTAGCCGTCGATGCATGTGTTTGATCTTTTGTTTTTACCTTGATGTAAGGACTGCAAAATCTGCCACCCCTACATAAAGATTTTGAATAGTTGACAACACATGTTAAGGCAGTGTATTTGCCTGCTTCTACATGTGTTGAGGTCTCAAGCAGTTAGGTGCAAGAGCGGTCATTCTGACTGAATTAACATCTAAGTATCATCCTTCCTACATGTGAGTCAGTGATTTTTACTAATGTTGATGCTCCCTTCATGTGAAAGTGACTTAAATCATTGCCTATACAATACCCTTACAAATTCTTTAATCTACTTATAGGGGCAGCAAAATTTTTTGCCCTAACATTTTCATTTCCCTTGACATGCAAGGGAGGAATATTTTGCTGCCCATGCATTCACTCCCTCAAATTTTTCTAACTCTGGAAAAATTTCTAAGTTGCTATCCTATGGTCATGATCGTTAACTTGCAGTTTCCCAAAATTACCAATATTTCCCCTAACTGCATGATCATGGCTTTTTGTTACAGTTTCTTCTGCAAGTTTGCTCTAGTCATCAACTCTTACCAAGGGGATATCTTTCCAAATGACTGAGTTGTCTTTGAAGAAAGGAAAAGCAATGAAGTACAAGTATTAAGGTGTTTTCCCAATCACTTCAGTCACCTTGAATGTTGATGATATTCGGGACATAGAGATTGGCCATGTGGACATGGATAAATTTGTAGAAAGGACTAAGTCAGATAACCCTAGTCCTCTTATGCAAAAGATTGTCAATAGCAACATTCACCTGGTGTCTTCATTCCCAGTGGCAACACATAATACATAGTTTGTTCTTCAGTGTGTTCATTTCTACAACAAAGATACTAGGGCAGTGGTAGATATGAAGGGTAATGTAATCATGAAACTGGATCCAAATTTTGTTGATAAAGTTTTCATGTGTCCCACTTCCAATGATGTTGTGAAACTTGATTTTGCTATTGCTTGGCAAGAATATGATAAGCACACTAAGAAGGCTAAAAGGACAATTAATACCAAGTGTCTTAAGACTCCAAGGCCAAACTTGTCTAGGTGGCCAAAGAGCTTTCCTCAAAGTGATTTTGTCAAGGAAGTAGGTGATCTAATAAATCTTCTTAGTAGAATAAGGGGGCTAGCTTCTTACTCACTTTTTCATGAATGGATGTATCCTTTCATCAAAATTATACTTCAGGGCAAACATGCTATCTTCTGGGGTGAACAAATCAGTAATGCTCTCCATGAGCAACTGACTAAGGTATCTACTACCTTCAAATTCTATATGACCTCCTATCTTGTATACATAGCAGCCTTAATGAGGATTTTCCCAAGCTTGACATCTGAAGGAGATAGGAGGGTTATTCATGTTTACCAATATTATCCTTAGCTTACATTGAAGGGTTCAATCCACCATTTGAGAAGGGTAAATGATGCCTTATTTGTTGTATACTTGTGCCTTTTTGATCTTCAGTTGAAACAAAGAAGAGTTTCAGATGAAGCATGGTCAGTAGTAAATGGATTTGGTTGTTTATTTCTTCAATTTCTGACTTTCACATACTTAAGGGTTGGCTTTTTCCAACGCTATCCATATATGTTGCCAAGATTTCCTTCTAATAAAATGGTTCTGATGGAGTTATGTTGACAAATGATTGTTGTCCATAACAAGCAAATGGAGTTAAAGAAGCCTAGTTTTAGATTTCCCATTGAGATTGGTAGATACTCAGTTTCAACTGTATAAAAAGCTAGGGCTATGGAAACTGAGATGCATTTGGTAGCTATAAAGCAATTCAAGAGAAGACCAAAATTTTATTATAGGGGTGTGAAAGGTAAAATCAAAAGAAAGACTCAATTTCATGAGCCAATGGTTGGGGACATCTGAGTTGATATGAGGACAGAAGAGGAAATAAAAAAACTAGACTACAACAGGTTATCTCTAGACCAAATTGAATATTTCAGTTTAGCTAATATTCCTGAAGATATGGTAGATAATGAAGAATTGGTTGATCCCAAATATGATAATGAGCAGATTACAAATTCTCTTCTGCCTCCTATACAATGGTCTCAGAAGGAATTGACTTCCTTAAGGAAAAGGTTTGAACCTATGTTAGCCAATACAAACCTATGGCTCCAAAACAAAGGTATACCATTGAAGGATTTTGTAACTGGTTCAAAAGAAGAAGTTATTGAGAAAATAGGAAAGAAAGTTGAGATAAGAACTAAGAATAATAATGATGCTTCTAACACATCTAAGGCTTCTAATCCTAATATCAAATTTGTGAAAAGAGGAAGCAAAGCTAGAAAAGTAGAGGAAGAATCTGTTGCTAAAGAAACGGAAGTTGATGCAGAGCAAGATATTGAAGAACCAACTTCTGAGGACATGAATGTTGAAGACATGGAGGTTGAGGATAAGTCTGCAGTAGGCAATGAGGGTGAGCAAAAGAAAGAAGAAGAGGATGAACAAGAAGATGTACAGGATATAGTTGTGTCTCCACATGGAGATGTGTTACAGGATACTGATGTCTCTTATCCTCATCCAGATGTGCCTATTTTAGTTTCTTTGCCTAATCCTCCCATAACCCCAATGTCACCCATTCACATTCAATCATTTGCATCACCATCATCTTCGAAAACAATTTTTGATGATTCTAATGTGAATTTTGATAATGTTCTTCATTCTTCCAGATCTATTACTAGTTTGTCATCCCTTCTTATGACTTTGATGGTTTTGCAATGTTTGAGCAATTTGTTTTGGGTTTTGAGCAAGCAATTAATGTAGATGTATCAGGGGTTGTGTTCACCAATACTCCTCCCATTGTTACTGCTACAGGTGTAAGTACATTTTTTCCACTCCACCAATGGTTCCTAATTAGAATATAAGTACATCAATGCTTCCCCCATGGCTTTCGGCTTATACTCCTACAAAAAAGAAGCATGAGATATCACCAGATGATATTGATTTGGAGAAACTGTTGACTCCCAAGCCAAAGGCACAAAAGAAGAAGCCTAAGACTGTGTAAAGGCTTATTGATGATAAGGGAATCAAATATGTAGAGATTGTCAGGCCTCCTCTTGAGGCTACTAAAGATACTTTTGATGTGAATGATTATGTGATATCTCAAGTGCAATTGGGGAAATTAACACATGAAGGTATTAAAGATGATTTCTAGGTCACTGTCACATCTCTTCTTGAGAAATATGATGAGGAGAAGAAACAAAAGGAATACTACAAATTGAAAGATGAGCAGTTAGTTGTGGTGTTATAGAAAATCACAAGGACACCAGAAATTATAGAGCCTATGGGAGTAACAGTTGAAAATCCCTTGGTCCAAAAAATTGAAAAGACTCGTGCAAAAGGGAAGGTTGTAGAGGAATATTTAGAAAAATTGTCAACACAGGGTGTTTCACTATTGAAGGCAATAGCAGAAAGAAAAGCAAATATGGTCAAGGTAAGAGCAGAATTAGATGAATTGATTGACTCTATGATATTGAACATCTGGATTCTAGTTTAGAAAAATGGGAAAGCATGAAAATGAAGACTCTTGTTTCACTTGGCATTATTACAAATCGAGAGGCATATGTTTCAACAAAAGAAGGCCTAGCTCACTGAAGCAAAGTTTTGAATGAATTAGTCAAAGAACTAGGAGATGCCCAAGAGCTGTGTGATGACCGTGATCTAAGTCTCTTGCACAAATTGGAGAAGTTCCCATGTAAATTGATTGATGATAATCATGAGTTTCTTCTAGTTGATGAAATGATACAAGAATTCAATAAGATGATTCAGGCTAAGTTTGAGGGAAAAGATTTCTCAATCGATTCATTGGATAACTTGATGGATTATCAAGTAACCATAGACAATTTGAAGGTTAAGTTGAAAGATCATGAGAAATTCACCCCCACCATCAGAGACACAATCACTAAGGCCAGAGTAATCTCTAATAACACTGTGACACCAGATAGTATTGAAATGCAAACAATGATCACGATGTATGAAGGGTCGGCAAAGAAGGACGCTAGTGGAGGACATTTAGATAACAGTACAAAAGTCTCATACATAGCCAATTGTGAAAAGAGTTTAGATGAACATTCTAATGATTGATCATGACTAAAATCAGATGGAATTCATTTTGGCTACTAGCACAAAAGTCTCATAGTAGTCAATCCTGGGCACCTGGGAGAATCCTTTAGCGACCAAGTGAGCCTTATGTTTGTCAACCAACCCATTTGCTGCAAATTTTATCTAATAGATCCACTTGCATCAAACAAGTTTTCTTCCCTTAGGAAGAGGGACTAAATCCCATGTATGATTCCTTTCCATGGAACTAATCTCTTCACACATTGTTACATCCCACTCAGGGACACCAAAAGCTTCACAAAAAGTCTATGGATTAGAAGTTGAAGCAACAAAGAGATGTGGAGCCTATTAAAATTATGACCTTGTTCTTCTTGTATCTAAAGGATCACCAACCCAATACCTACTGATTGCAAAGTTTGACAAGCCCAAAGAGGCCCTATGGTAGGAGAATCATCAACCTTTGAATGATGACTTGGAGAAGAGGGTGGATCCTCATCATCACTATCACCATCTGAAGTGGAGGAAGAAGACTCCTCATGTGGATTAGGAGGATTAATATCCTCTGAAGAACTATCATCATGATGCAATGTCTCTAATGTAATTGTTGATGGAGAAGTGGTAGAAGAAGAACTGGAAGAGTCCTCCTCAAAATGAACACTCCTCTTAATGAATAGCTCATGAGTTGTAGGGTGGAGAAGCCTGTAGCCCTTGACACCATCTGGGTATCCAGCAAATATGCAAGGTTTACTCTGTGGATCCATAGCCTTGTGTTTCTCTGTTGGAATGTAGGCCCATGCAGGAGAACCAAACACTCAGAAGTGCTTAACTATGGGTTTCCAACCGGTCCAAGCTTGGAAAGGAGTTACCCCCGTCACAGCTTTGTGAGGAACGTGGTTCCGGATGTAACACGCACAGTTGATGGCCTCTACCCAGTACTAAGGTGCCGTAGACCTGGAGTGAATCATACAATTGGGCATCTCTTTCAAGGATCTATTCTTGCATTTTGCAACACCATTCTGTTGTAGACTATAAGGAACTATGTGCTAAAGATCAATGCCCTTAGAGGCACAAAACTGCTCAAACCTATGGTTGACATATTCTCCCCCATTATCTATACGCAGAACCTTGATGGCCTTCCTAGATTGTTTCTCTGCAAAAGCTTTAAAGTCCAGAAAAGATTCAAAGACCTCATACTTCTGTTTAAGAAAATATACCCAAGTATATCTAGAAAGATCATCAATGAATGTCAGAACATATTGAGCCCTGTTGAAAGATGGATGTGGAAATGGTTCAGCCAAGTCACTTTGTACCAACTCTAGAAGCTATGGCCCTTGAAACTTTGCCTTTGTCATACTTCTCCTCAGGATGCTTACCAAGAATGTATCCCTAGCAAACTCCATCAGAAAATTAAATTGAATGCAACCCTAAAGCCATGTCTTGTTGACTAAGCTACTGCAAGTAGCAGTAATTCAAGTGGTCAAATTGTTGATGCCACAATGACTCACCTCATCTGAATGAGTGAGTAAAATGGTTGAAGAAGAGTTGGGAACAAAGTGAGAAAACTTATTCAATCGAGACTGATGATCTACTTTTCCCATAGAAACTATAGAACCATCATGCAACTCACTGATTACCACATTATTATCGATTGTGGAAATCTGATGTCTATCAAGCTAAGAATACTAGAATTTACTATTTTTAGTAAGTCTATCAAAGAAACGGTTGAGCCTGATTTTTTTTTTGAATTTTTAAAATTTGTGTTTTTGGATACCCATTTGTTTGTATAATGATTCAAAACCTTTAAAGTTTCAAACAGGCTAAGAATCCCAAATTTACTCCTTTTAGTAAGTCTTCATCAAAGAAGCGATTGAACACGAGAATTATATTTTTGGGTACCCATTTGCTTGAATAATGATTCAGAACCTTCAAAGTTTTCCAACTAGTTAAGAATACCAAAATTTACTATTTTTAGTAAGTTTTTATCAGAGAAGCGGTTGAGCCCAAGATTTGTTTTTTTGAATACCCATTTGCCTGAATAATGATTTAGAACCTTCAAAGTTTCTAACGTGCTAGGAATACCCAAATTTACTATTTTTAGTAAGTCTTTATCACAGAAACGGTTGAGCCTGAGATTTATGTTTTTGGATACACATTTGTTTGAATAGTGATTCAGAACCCTTAAAGTTTTCGACGGGCTAAGAATACCAAAATTTACTATTTTTTGTAAGTCTTGATCAGAGAAATGGTTGAGTCCAAAATTTTCCCAACTTTTTAAATTTTGTGTTTTTGGATACACATTTGTTTGAATAATGGTTCAGAACCTTTAAAGTTTCAAATGGGCTAAGAATACTAGAATATACTACTTTTGGTAAGTATTTATCAAAAAAATGGCTAAGCTTGAAATGTTTTCCAATTTTTTAAAATTTACATTTTTGGATACCGATTTGCTTGAATAATAATTTAGAACCTTCACAGTTTCCAACAGGCTAAGAATACTAGAATTTACTATTTTTAGTAAGTCTTTATCAGAGAAATAGTTGAGTCTGAAATTTTTCTCAAATTTTAAAAAATTTTGTTTTTCAATATCCATTTGCTTGAATAATGATTCAGAACTTTAAAAGTTTCCAGTGGGCTAAGAATACCAAAATTTACTATTTTTAGTAAGTTTTTATCAGAGAAGCGGTTGAGTTTGAAATTTTTCTCAGTTTTTTAAAATTTGTGTTTTTGGATATCGATTTGATTGAATAAATATTTGAAACCTTCTAAGTTTCCAAAAGGTTAAGAATACTAGAATTTAATATATTTACTAAATCTTTATTAATAAAGAAGCGATTGACCCCAAGATTTGTATTTTTGGATACCCATTTGCTTGAATAATGATTTAGAACATTCAAAGTTTCCAATGGGCTAAGAATACCAAAATTTACTATTTTTAGTAAGCCTATATCACAGAAGTGATCTAACCTGAAAATTTTCTCAATTTTTCCAAATTTGCATTTTTGGATACCCATTTGCTTGAATAATGATTTAGAACCTTTAAAGTTTCCAATAGGTTAAAAATACCAGAATTTACTATTTTTAGTAAGTCTTTATCTGAGAAGTGGTTAAGCCCGAGATTTATCTTTTTGGATACCCATTTGATTAAATAATAATTTAGAACATTTAAAGTTTCCAATGGGCTAAGAATATCAGAATTTACTATTTTTACTAAGTCTTTATCAAAGAAGTGATTCAGCCCAAGATTTGTGTTTTTAGATACCACCCATTTGTTTGAATAATGATTCAGAAGCATTAAAGTTTCCAACAAGCTATGAATACCAGAATTTACTATTTTTAGTAAGTCTTTATCAGAGAAGTGATTGAGTCCAACATTTGTGTTTTTTGATACCCATTTGCTTGAATAATGATTCAAAACCTTCAAAATTTCCAACGGGCTAAGAATACTATAATTTACTATTTTTAATAAGTGTTTATTGGAGAAGCGATTGAGCTCAAAAATTTTCCTAATTTTTCAAAATTTGTGTTTTTGTATACCCATTTGCTTGGATAACGATTTAGAATCTTCAAAGTTTCCAATGAGCTAAGAATACCAGAATTTACTATTTTAGTAAGTCTTTATCAGGGAAGCGGTTGAACTCGAGATTTATGTTTTTGGATACCCATTTGATTGAATAATGATTTAGAACCTTCAAAGTTTCCAATGGGCTAAGAATACCAGAATTTACTATTTTTAGTAGGTCTATTAGAGAGGTGGTTGAGCCCAAATTTTTTTCCAATTTTTAAAAATTTGTGTTTTTGGATACCCATTTGCTTGAATAATGATTCATAATTTATTATTTTTACTAAGTCTTTTTTAGAGAAGCGGTTGACCCTAAGATTTGTGTTTTTGGAAACCTGTTTGCTTGAATAATGTGTTGGGTGAATACTTTGCGTTAACTCACTAACATAAAAATGGTTATATCACCACAGCTACAATGAAATAAAGTCTCTGCTCTCAGCAATGGGAGGTTCCCTTTCTTAACTATTTTAAACTTATTTACGCTAAAACTAACTTCAGCGTGATTTCATATCATATATTTCTCTTTTTTCAGAAATGATGTTTACAATGTTCAATACAAAACTCAAAATAATTTAATATCTAAAAAGTACCTACTTGTGTCGGTAACCAAGAAACCCACGAAAATACAAAGTTTTGTGTTTCTTCTAATGCTGATTTAAAATGAAATATTTCATAATAAAGTGTAGCCCAAAGTCTCCACTCTTCTCCAAGATAGTATAACTAAATTGAATATAACAACTTGCAACACAAAGTCTTCAATCTATTTTACTCTCACAAACATTAACACAATTCTCACAAATGATTTGATAACACAAAGTCTAGCACAATCAAATTAAGAACACTCTTCAATCACTTGAAATAATCTGCACACTTCAATTATTATGAAAGAAGATTAGGATAGAAAGATGTAAGAACAATGTTATCATAACACAAATAACCCCAAGATAAAGATTGGAATTGAACTTTCTTTCTTGTATTGACAAATATTTGATAATTGATTTTTACAAAAAGCACAAAGTCTTGATTTGCTTCTTAATTTGCTAGAGTTTTCTTGGAATAGATAAAAGATAAATAGTACAATAGAGGCCCTTTTTATTTATAGGGAGAGGCCTTGAGAAAATTTAGGAAAAACCTAACTACTTTGACTTATTCAAAAATAGGAGTCCTTATTGACTTGGGACTTCCTAAGTTTTTACATGTAATTACATATGAAAGAAGTACATGTAAATATGTCCAAAACAGATTCAAAAGTACATATGAAAAATAGAAAATATTCTAAGACAAAGATATCATTTATCAACTTCCACTAGCGTCCTTCTTTGCCGACCCTTCATACATCGTGATCATTGTTTGCATTTCAATACTATCTAGTGTCACAGTGTTATTAGAGATTACTTTGGCCTTAGTGATTGTGTCTCTGATGGTGGGGGTGAATTTCTCATGATCTTTCAACTTAACCTTCAAATTGTCTATGGTTACTTGATAATCCATCAAGTTATCTAATGAATCGATTGAGAAATCTTTTCCCTCAAACTTAGCCTGAATCATCTTATTGAATTCTTGTATCATTTCATCAACTAGAAGAAACTCATGATTATCATCAATCAATTTACATGGGAACTGCTCCAACTTGTGCAAGAGACTTAGATCACGGTCATCACACAGCTCTTGGGCATCTCCTAGTTCTTTGACTAATTCATTCAAAACTTTGCTTCAGTGAGCTAGGCCTTCTTTTGTTGAAACATATGCCTCTCGATTTGTAATAATGCCAAGTGAAACAAGAGTCTTCATTTTCATGCTTTCCCATTTTTCTAAACTAGAATCTAGATGTTCAATATCATAGAGTCAATCAATTCATCTAATTCTGCTCTTACCTTGACCATATTTGCTTTTCTTTCTGCTATTGCCTTTAATAGTGAAACACCCTGTGTTGACAATTTTTCTAAATATTCCTCTACAACCTTCCCTTTTGCACGAGTCTTTTTAGTTTTTCGGACCAAGGGATTTTCAACTGTTACTCCCATAGGCTCTATAATTTCTGGTGTCCTTGTGATTTTCTATAACACCACAACTAACTGCTCATCTTTCAATTTGTAGTATTCCTTTTGTTTCTTCTCCTCATCATATTTCTCAAGAAGAGATGTGACAGTGACCTAGAAATCATCTTTAATACCTTCATGTGTTAATTTCCCCAATTGCACCTGAGATATCACATAATCATTCACATCAAAAGTATCTTTAGTAGCCTCAAGAGGAGGCCTAACAATATCTACATATTTGATTCCCTTATCATCAATAAGCCTTTACACAGTCTTAGGCTTCTTCTTTTGTGCCTTTGGCTTGGGAGTCAACAGTTTCTCCAAATCAATATCATCTGGTGATATCTCATGCTTCTTTTTTGTAGGAGTATAAGCCGAAAGCCATGGGGGAAGCATTGATGTACTTATATTCTGATTAGGAACCATTGGTGGAGTGGAAAAAATGTACTTACACCTGTAGCAGTAACAATGGGAGGAGTATTGGTGAACACAACCCCTGATACATCTACATTAATTGCTTGCTCAAAACCCAAAACAAATTGCTCAAACATTGTAGAACCATCAAAGTCATAAGAAGGGATGACAAACTAGTAATAGATCTGGAAGAATGAAGAACATTATCAAAATTCACATTAGAATCATCAAAAATTGTTTTCGAAGATGATGGTGATGCAAATGATTGAATGTGAATGGGTGACATTGGGGTTATGGGAGGATTAGGCAAAGAAACTAAAATAGGCACATCTGGATGAGGATAAGAGACATCAGTATCCTATAACACATCTCCATGTGGAGACACAACTATATCCTGTACATCTTCTTGTTCATCCTCTTCTTCTTTCTTTTGCTCACCCTCATTGCCTACTGTAGACTTATCCTCAACCTCCATGTCTTCAACATTCATGTCCTCAGAAGTTGGTTCTTCAATATCTTGCTCTGCATCAACTTCCATTTCTTTAGCAACAGATTATTCCTCTCCTTTTCTAGCTTTGCTTCCTCTTTTCACAAATTTGATATTAGGATTAGAAGCCTTAGATGTGCTAGAAGCATCATTATTATTCTTAGTTCTTATCTCAACTTTCTTTCCTATTTTCTCAATAACTTCTTCTTTTGAACTAGTTACAAAATCCTTCAATGGTATACTTTTGTTTTGGAGCCATAGGTTTGTATTGGCTAACATAGGTTCAAACCTTTTCCTTAAGGAAGTCAATTCCTTCTGAGACCATTGTATAGGAGGCAGAGGAGAATTTGTAATCTACTCATTATCATATTTGGGATCAACCAATTCTTCATTATCTACCATATCTTCAGGAATATTAGCTAAACTGAAATATTCAATTTGGTCCAGAGATAACCTGTTGTAGTCTAGTTTTTTTATTTCCTCTTTTGTCCTCATATCAACTTAGATGTCCCCAACCATTGGCTCATGAAATTGAGTCTTTCTTTTGATTTTACCTTTCACACCCCTATAATAAAATTTTGGTCTTCTCTTGAATTGCTTTATAGCTACCAAATGCATCTCAGTTTCCATAGCCCTGGCTTTTTCTACATTTGAAATTGAGTATCTACCAATCTCAATGGGAAATCTAAAACTAGGCTTCTTTAACTCCATTTGCTTGTTGTGGACAACAATCATTTGTCAACATAACTCCATCAGAACCATTTTATTAGAAGGAAATCTTGGCAACATATATGAATAGCGTTGGAAAAAGCCAACCCTTAAGTATGTGAAAGTCAAAAATTGAAGAAATAAACAACCAAATCCATTTACTACTGACAATGCTTCATCTGAAACTCTTCTTTGTTTCAACTGAGGATCAAAAAGGCACAAGTATACAACAAATAAGGCATCATTTACCCTTCTCAAATGGTGGATTGAACCCTTCAATGTAAGCTAAGGATAATATTGGTAAACATGAATAATTCTGGTATTCATAGCTTGTTGGAAACTTTAATGCTTCTGAATCATTATTCAAACAAATGGGTGGTATCTAAAAACACAAATCTTGGGCTGAATCACTTCTTTGATAAAGACTTAGTAAAAATAGTAAATTCTAATATTCTTAGCCCATTGGAAACTTTAAATGTTCTAAATTATTATTTAATCAAATGGGTATCCAAAAAGATAAATCTCGGGCTTAACCACTTCTCAGAGAAAGACTTACTAAAAATAGTAAATTATGGTATTTTTAACCTATTGGAAACTTTAAAGGTTTTGAATCATTATTCAAGCAAATGGGTATCCAAAAATACAAATTTGGAAAAATTGAGAAAATTTTCGGGTTAGATCACTTCTGTGATATAGGCTTACTAAAAATAGTAAATTTTGGTATCCTTAGCTCGTTGGAAACTTTGAATGTTCTGAATCATTATTCAAGCAAATGGGTATCCAAAAATACAAATCTTGGGGTCAATCACTTCTTTATTAATAAAGATTTAGTAAATATATTAAATTCTAGTATTCTTAACCTTTTGGAAACTTAGAAGGTTTCAAATATTTATTCAATCAAATCGATATCCAAAAACACAAATTTTGAAAAATTGAGAAAAATTTCAGACTCAACCGCTTCTCTAATAAAAACTTACTAAAAATAGTAAATTTTGGTATTCTTAGCCCATTGGAAACTTTTAAAGTTCTGAATCATTATTCAAGCAAATGGATATTGAAAAACAAAATTTTTTAAAATTTGAGAAAAATTTCAGACTCAACTGCTTCTCTGATAAAGACTTACTAAAAATAGTAAATTCTAGTATTCTTAGCCTGTTGGAAACTATGAAGGTTCTAAATTATTATTCAAGCAAATGGGTATCCAAAAACGTAAATTTTAAAAAATTGGAAAACATTTCGAGCTTAGCCATTTTTTGATAAATACTTACCAAAAGTAGTATATTCTAGTATTCTTAGCCCATTTGAAACTTTAAAGGTTCTGAACCATTATTCAAACAAATGTGTATCCAAAAACACAAAATTTGAAAAGTTGGGAAAATTTTGGACTCAACCATTTCTCTGATCAAGACTTACAAAAAATAGTAAATTTTGGTATTCTTAGCCCGTCGGAAACTTTGAGGGTTCTGAATCACTATTCAAACAAATGTGTATCCAAAAACACGAATCTCAGGCTCAACCGTTTCTGTGATAGACTTACTAAAAATAGTAAATTTGGGTATTCCTAGCACGTTAGAAACTTTGAAGGTTCTAAATCATTATTCAGGCAAATGGGTATTCAAAAAAACAAATCTTGGGCTCAACCGCTTCTCTGATAAAAACTTACTAAAAATAGTAAATTTTGGTATTCTTAACTAGTTGGAAAACTTTGAAGGTTCTGAATCATTATTCAAGCAAATGGGTACCCAAAAATATAATTCTCGTGTTCAATCGCTTCTTTGATGAAGACTTACTAAAAGGAGTAAATTTTGGGATTCTTAGCCTGTTTGAAACTTTAAAGGTTTTGAATCATTATACAAACAAATGGGTATCCAAAAACACAAATTTTAAAAATTCAGAAAAAAAATCAGGCTCAACCGTTTCTTTGATAGACTTACTAAAAATAGTAAATTCTAGTATTCTTAGCTTGATAGAAATCAGATTTCCACAGTCGATAATAATGTGGTAATCAGTGAGTTGCATGATGGTTCTATAGTTTCTATGGGAAAAGCAGATCATCAGTCTCGATTGTATAAGTTTTCTCACTTTGTTCCCAACTCTTCTTCAACCATTTTACTCACTCATTCAGATGAGGTGAGTCATTGTGGCATCAACAATTTGGCCACTTAAATTACTGCTACTTGCAGTAGCTTAGTCAACAAGACATGGCTTTAGGGTTGCATTCAATTTAATTTTCTGATGGAGTTTGCTAGGGATGCATTCTTGGTAAGCATCCTGAGGAGAAGTATGACAAAGGCAAAGTTTCAAGGGCCATAGCTTCTAGAGTTGGTACAAAGTGACTTGGCTGAACCATTTCCACATCCATCTTTCAACAGGGCTCAATATGTTTTGACATTCATTGATGATCTTTCTAGATATACTTGGGTATATTTTCTTAAACAGAAGTCTGAGGTCTTTGAATCTTTTCTGGACTTTAAAGCTTTTGCAGAGAAACAGTCTAGGAAGGCCATCGAGGTTCTGCGTATAGATAATGGGGGAGAATATGTCAACCATAGGTTTGAGCAGTTTTGTGCCTCTAAGGGCATTGATCTTTAGCACATAGTTCCTTATAGTCTACAACAGAATGGTGTTGCAGAATGCAAGAATAGATCCTTGAAAGAGATGCCCAATTGTATGATTCACTCCAGGTCTATGGCACCTTAGTACTGGGTAGAGGCCATCAACTGTGCGTGTTACATCTGGAACCACGTTCCTCACAAAGCTGTGAAGGGGGTAACTCCTTTCCAAGCTTGGACCGGTTGGAAA
Source organism: Cunninghamia lanceolata (assembly GCA_027924645.1). Classification (NCBI taxonomy): domain Eukaryota; kingdom Viridiplantae; phylum Streptophyta; class Pinopsida; order Cupressales; family Cupressaceae; genus Cunninghamia; species Cunninghamia lanceolata. The sequence continues at coordinate 2,811,286 of BSBN01000407.1, forward strand.
CCCACAGTTAAGCACTTCTGAGTGTTTGGTTCTCCTGCATGGGCCGACATTCCAATAGAGAAACACAAGGCTATGGATCCACAGAGCAAACCTTGCATATTTGCTAGATACCCAGATGGTGTCAAGGGCTACAGGCTTCTCCACCCTACAACTCATGAGCTATTCATTAAGAGGAGTGTTCATTTTGAGGAGGACTCTTCCAGTTCTTCTTCTACCACTTCTCCATCAACAATTACATTAGAGACATTGCATCATGATGATAGTTCTTCAGAGGATATTAATCCTCCTAATCCACATGAGGAGTCTTCTTCCTCCACTTCAGATGGTGATAGTGATGATGAGGATCCACCCTCTTCTCCAAGTCATCATTCAAAGGTTGATGATTCTCCTACCATAGGGCCTCTTTGGGCTTGTCAAACTTTGCAATCAACAGGTATTGGGTTAGTGATCCTTTAGATACAAGAAGAACAAGGTCATAATTTTAATAGGCTCCACATCTCTTTGTTGCTTCAACTTCTAATCCATAGACTTTTTGTGAAGCTTTTGGTGTCCCTGAGTGGGATGTAACAATGCATGAAGAGATTAGTTCCATGGAAAGGAATCATACATGGGATTTAGTCCCTCTTCCTAAGGGAAGAAAACTTGTTTGATGCAAGTGGATCTATTAGATAAAATTTGCAGCAAATGGGTTGGTGGACAAACATAAGGCTCACTTGGTCGCTAAAGGATTCTCCCAGGTGCCCGGGATTGACTACTATGAGACTTTTGTGCTAGTAGCCAAAATGAATTCCATCTGACTTGTACTTGCTATAACTGCAACCCATCATTGGGAAGTTCATTAGATGGACGTGAAGAGTGCTTTTCTTCATGGTGACCTTCAGGAGGAAATCTACATGTTGCAGCCACAGGGATTCGTTCAGGATCCTTCATTGGTTTGTTGACTTCGGAAGTCTCTTTATGGCCTCAAACAACCTCCTCGGGCCTGGTATGCCAAGATGGATTCCTTCCTTCTGTCAATTGGGTTCACTCGATGCCATTCTAATCCAAACATACATTCTACAGCAGGATGATACTCTGACATTTCTAGTTCTTTATGTCGATGACTTGTTGATCATAGGGAGTCACTCATCTGCCATTAAAGTAATGAAAACTGCTCTGCATGATTGATTTCTGATGTCAGACTTGGGTCTTTTGCACTACTTCCTAGGGATTGAGATCACTTAGTCTTCCTCAGGTATCATCATGGCACAACCCAAGTATGCACTTGATATGCTCTCTAGATTTCACATGCCTGACTGTATCCTACACTGATTCCATTTCTTCCAGGGCTCAAACTTGATGCTAAGTGTTCTTCACCCTTGGTTGATGGCAGTTTATACTGACAGCTTGTTGGGAGTCTCATCTATCTGACTCACACGAGGCTTGACATTTAATATGTCATGGGCATGGTCTCTTGGTCTATGTAGGAGCCACATGAGTTGCATTGGAAAGAAGCTAAGCGGATTCTCCACTATGTTCAGGGAACTCATAGCTATGGGATTCATTATGCAGCGGGCATGGAATTTGACTTCGTGGGATACATAGATTCAAATTAGGTAGGAGATTCTCAAGATCACAAGTCTACTTAGGGGTATTGCTTCTCACTTGGTCCGGTCTAGTTTGTTGGTCAAGCAAGAAGCAGTCTGCTATTTCTCTTTCATCTTTAGAGGCTGAGTATCAAGGGGTAGTTAATGCCACCACTGAGGTCATTGAGCTTTAGAATATTCTCACTGAGTTTGGCATTTCATTCAGAAAGCCCACAGTCATCTTTTGTGATAATCAGAGTGCAATTCAGATCTCAAGGAATCTAGTACATCACTAGAGGACCAAACACATTTAGATACATATACACTACATTCTGGAGTGGATTCATGCAAACATCATTGATCTTAGGTATATCCAGACATCGAAGAAGATCACAGACATCTTCACCAAACTCTTCACTGAGAGCAAGTTCCTTCATCTAGGATCTTGACTAGGGGTGTGACCAGTGTCTACTTCAGGAGGGGCTTCTTAGTCCTTCGCTTCACTCTCTCTACTCTGGGAGGGTGTTTTCTCTCTCTATTTGGGGGGCTATTCCTTTGTGGGGGGGCTTCTTCTCTTTTGGGGGGAATTCTTTGTACATGGGTACCTCACTAGGCTTCACTTGTTGGGACCCATATCTTTTCACCCACCTAAGCTATTTTTAAGAGGGGTGTTAGTGTAGGTTTTGTTATTTTCCTTATGGATATTTCTTTTTCCTACACATTATTAAGCTTTCTTAGGTTTATTATATGTGGTTAATATGAGGACACGTGGTGAAATACATTAGCTACATTTGTAACTCTCTGCCACACATGGGTAGTTGAGTTACACATCCTCTTTTGAATTTTTGTGCCACCTCTTATAACCACTATTTTGTCCTTACCTAAGTAGGTTATGGGGTAGTTAGATTTCTTGCACTCTTTTAGCTTTATATGCCACCTCTTTTCTGTCTTCACTTAAGGAGGTTATGTCACATGTTTTATCATTTACCAAGTACGTAAAACCTCCCACCTATCTTAGGTGGTTAGATGTTATTACACCTCTTGGATGTAGTTATTCACTAGTTTGAATACTAGTTCGGTGAAAGCTTTGTGAGAGTATCGAGAGTATTCTCAAATTGTCTCTATTTTAATCTATTTTCCTATTCACTCTGTATTTTGCTATTTTGATCTTCGATCATCTATCGACTAGAGTGCATGTGATCTACGACCGACATCAGATCCTAGCTTGGTTCTCGCTTTTCACAGAATATAACATGATAAAGACTTACTAAAAATAGAAAATTCTAGTATTCTTAATGCATTGGAAACTTTGAATGTTCTGAATTATTATTCAAGCAAATGGGTATCCAAAAACACAAATCTCGGGCTCAACCGCTTCTCTGATAAAGACTTACTAAAAATAGTAAATTCTAGTATTCTTAGTCTGTTGGAAACCTTTTTATTCAAAAGCAAATGGGTATCTAAAAACACAAATTTTGAAAATTTTGGAAAAATTTCAACCATTTTATTCAAAAGCAAATGTTTTATCATTTGCCAAGTACGTAAAACCTCCCACCTATCTCAGGTGGTTAGATGTTATTACACCTCTTGGATGTAGTTATTCACTAGTTTGAATACTAGTTCGGTGAAAGCTTTGTGAGAGTATCGAGAGTATTCTCAAATTCTCTTGCATTGTCTTTATTTTTATCTATTTTCAGATTCACTCTCTATTTTGCTATTTTGATCTTCGATCATCTATCGACTAGAGTGCATGTGATCTATGACCGACATCAGATCCTGGCTTGGTTCTCACTTCTCACAGAATATAACATGATAAAGACTTACTAAAAATAGAAAATTCTAGTATTCTTAACGCATTGGAAACTTTGAATGTTTTGAATTATTATTCAAACAAATGGGTATCCAAAAACACAAATCTCAGGCTCAACCACTTCTCTGATAAAGACTTACTAAAAATAATAAATTCTGGTATTCTTAGTCTGTTGGAAACCTTTTTATTCAAAAGTAAATGGGTATCCAAAAACACAAATTTTGAAAATTTTGGAAAAATTTCAACCTCAATCGCTTCTCTTATTAGAACTTTGAAGGTTTTGAATCATGATTCGAGCAAATGGGTACCCAAAAACATAAATTTTGAAAAATTAGAAATTTTTTTGAGTTCAATCGCTTCTCTGATAAAGACTTATTAAAAATAGCAAATTTTGGTATTCTAAGCCCATTGGAAACTTTGAAGGTTTTGAATCATTATTCAAACAAATAGGTATAAAAAACACAAATCTTGGACTCAATCGCTTCTCTGATAAAGACTTACGAAAAGTAGTAAACTCTGGTATTCTTAGCCTCTTGGAAACTTTGATGCTTGTGAATCATTATTCAAGCAAATGGTTATCCAAAAACTCAAATCTCAGGCTCAATCGCTTCTCTAATAAAGACTTGCTAAAATAGTAAATTCTGAAATTCTTAGCCCATTGGAAACTTTGAATGTTCTAAATCATTATTCAAGCAAATAGGTATCCAAAACGACTAATTTCGGGCTCAACCACTTATTTGATAAAGACTTACTAAAAATAGTAAATTTTGGTATTTTTAACCTGTTGGAAACTTTGAACATTCTAAAACATTATTCAAGCAAATGTATCAAAAAACACAAATTTTAAAAAATTGGGAAACAATTCAGGCTAAGTCGCTTCTGTGATAAAAACTTAATAAAAATAGTAAATTCTAGTATTCTTAGCCCATTAGAAATTTTGCAGGTTCTGAATCATTATTCAAGTAAATTGGTATCAAAAAACACAAATTTTGAAAAATTGGGAAAAATTCTAGTATCCTTAGCCTGTTTGAAAATTTAAAGATACTGAATCATTATCCAAACAAATGGGTATCCAAAAACATAAATTTTGAAAAATTGGAAAAAAATTTGGGCTCAACCATTTCTCTGATAAAGACTTACTAAAAATAGTAAATTCTAATATTCTTAGCTCGTCAAAAACATTAAAGGTTCTAAATCAATATTCAAGTAAATGGGTATCCAAAAACACAAATCTCGGGCTTAACCACTTCTGTGACAAAGACTGACTAAAAATAGTAAATTCTGGTATTCTCAGCCTATTAGAAATTTTGAATGCTCTGAATCATTATTAAAAAATGTAAATTCTGGTATTCCTAGCCAGTTGGAAACTTTCAAGGTTTTGAATAGTTATTCAAGCAAATGGGTATTCAAAAAAATGAATTTGTGGCTCAACCGCTTCTCTGATTAAAACTTGCTAAAAATAGTAAATTCTTAGCTAGTTGGAAACTTTAAAGTTTTTGAATCATTATTCAAGCAAATGGGTATTGGAAAACATAAATCTTGTACTCAACCGCTTCTCTGATAAAGACTTAACTAAAAATAGTAAATTTGGTATTCTTAACCCATTGGAAACTTTGAAAGTTTTGAATTATTATTCAAGCAAATGGGTATCCAAAAATACAAATTTTGAAATATTGGAAAACATTTCAGGATCCACCATTTTTTTGATAAAGATTTACTAAATATAGTAAATTCTGGTATTTTTAGATCGTTTGAAATTTTAAATGTTCTAAATCATTATTCAAGCAAATGGGTATCCAAAAACACAAATTTAGAAAAATTGGAAAATTTTCGGGCTTAAACTGCTTCTCTAATAAAGACAAACTAAAAATAGTAAATTCTGACATTGTCAGCCCATTAGAAACTTTGAATGTTCTGAATCATTATTCAAACAAATATGTATCCAAAAACATAAATCTCGAGTTCAACTGCTTCGCTGATAAAGACTTACTAAAAATAGCAAATTCTGGTATTCTTAGGCCGTTGGAAACTTTGAAGATTATGAATCATTATCTAAGCAAAAGGGTATCGAAAAACACAAATTTTGAAAAATTAGGAAATTTTTTTGAGCTCAATCACTTCTCTGATAAAGACATATTAAAAATAGTAAATTCTGGTATTCTTTGTCTATTGGAAACATTGAAGGTTTTGAATCATTATTCAAGAAAATGGGTATCAAAAAACACAAATCTTGGGCTAAACTGCTTCTTTGATAAAAACTTACTAAAAATAGTAAATTTTGATATTCTTAGCATGTTGGAAACTTTGATGGTTCTGAATCATTATTCAAACAAATGGGTATCCAAAAACACAAATGTTGGACTCAATCGCTTCTCTGATAAAGACTTATTAAAAATAGTAAATTATGATATTCTTAGCCTCTTAGAAACTTTGAATGTTTTAAATATTATTCAAACAAATGGGTATCCAAAACATAAATCTTGAGCTCAACCACTTTTCTCATAAAGACTTATGAAAAATATTAAATTCTAGTATTTTTAGCCCGTTTGAAAATTTGAAGGTTTTGAATCATTATTCAAGCAGATGGGTATCCAAAAATACAAATTGGGAAAAATTGGGAAAAATTTCTATTTAAATCGCTATTCTTAGCCTGTTGAAAACATTGAAGGTTTTGAATCATTATTCAAGCAAATTGGTATTCAAAAACACAAATCTTGCGGTTAACCGCTTCTCTAATAAAGACTTAGTAAAAATAGTAAATTCTGGTATTCTTAGCCTGTTAGAAACTTAGAAGGTTTTAGATCTTTATTCAAATAAATTGGTATCTAAAAACACAAATTTTGAAAAATTCAGAAAAATTTCGGGCCCAACCGCTTCTCTAATAAAGACTTACTAAAAATAGTACATTCTTGTATTCTTAGCCCATTGGAAACTTTTAATATTCTGAATCATTATTCAAGCAAATGGGTATCCAAAAACTTAAATTTTGAAATATTTAAAAACCTTTCAGGCTCAATCACTTTTTTCATAAAGACTTACTAAAAATAGTATATTCTGATATTCTTAGCCCGTTTGAAACTGTATACGCCTAAAAATGACACGATTTAGTCTAAATAAATATTCTTAATATTTATTCCCTTCTAATTTTTCTATCAATAAATAAATAAACAAATTTTTTTATTTGATTCACATTCCTCTAAATTAATTAAATATTGAAATATTTAATTACCTCTTCTAAAGTTAAAATTAAATAAAATATTTTATTTAATTAAATTCTTCCAAACAATTAAATAATTCTTAATTATTTAATTAAGTCAAATCATTCTTTCAAATTTAAATAAATCAAATCAAATTTATTTAAATCCTCTCAATCTCTAAAAATAAAGTACAATCAAATATTCTATTTATTCTTCCAAATCATGCACAACAATTAAATAAATTTATTTATTTAATTTGATTTGTTATCTTCTAATTCTTCAAATATCTTCTAAATCTTCTAAAAATAAATTTTCTTCTTCATGCACACAAAATTAAATAATTTATTATTTAATTTCCCTCAAATTATGCAAAAGCAAACCTCAAGTTGAGTTAACTGACTCAATCAACCTTGTTTTCATCAATATCTCTTAAATTAGAAAAAAAACTTTCTAATTTATGAAGTCATATCTTATCTTTAGAAAAGAAAGTAGTTAACTCAAATAAAACAGCTTTTGTGTGACACTGGTCTTCTTCTTATTCACGAACATTCCTCAACCATTCTATACCATTGATCTTCTCATTCTTTCTATACCATTGATCTTCTCTCTCACAAGTCTATAAATTGAACCCTGTTCCTCCATTTCATTCATCCAAACTTTTAGTATTGTTACTCTGTATAATTACAGTGCGCCTTTGGCATCCATGTCATTCCTTTTTGCTTATGATCAATTTGTTGCCATATCACTACCATTGTTGTGAAGGTCATCTTCATTACAAAGCACTATCATAGCCATTCTCCATTGACAATCTTGGAATAACAAGGAAGTGCACTCTCTGAGGGCCTTATTCATACATGCAAGATCGATTGAGATAGGCAACCAACGGAAGCTACGAAGTTTTGAGGTTTGCAAAGGTTTTTGATGTTCTTTTATTTGATTGATCTCTTTGTTTTTGTATTGCATTGAGTTTTGGGTATTATTGATATTGATATCTTGATTATTCATGTTTACTCCAATTTTCCCTTAATAGAAACTTTAAAGGTTCTGAATCATTATTCAAACAAATGGGTATCCAAAAACACAAAATTTTAAAATTTGGGAAAATTTTTGGTCTCAACTGTTTCTCGGATAACGACTTACTAAAAATAGTAAATTCTGGTATTCCTAGCCCATCGGAAACTTTGAAGGTTCTTATTCATTATTCAAACAAATCTGTATCCAAAAAAATAAATCTCAGGTTCAACTGCTTCTATGATAAAGACTTACTAAAAATAGTAAATTCTGGTATTCTTAACCCACTGGAAACTTTGAGGGTTTCGAATCATTATTCAAACAAATAGGTGTTCCAAAAAATAAATCTCGAGCTCAACTACTTCTCTGATAAAAACTTTCTAAAAATAGTAAATTCTGGTTTTCTTAACCAGTTCAAAGTTTTTGAAGGTTCTGAATCATTGTTGAAGCAAATGGGTATCCAAAAAACATAAATCTCATGCTCAACCACTTCTCTTATAAAGACTTAATAAAAATAGTAAATTATAGTATTCTTGGCCCATTGGAAACTTTGAAGGTTCTGAATTATGATTCAAGCAAATGGGTATCCAAAAACAAAAATTTTGAAAAATTAGAAAACATTTCAGGCTCAACCACTTTTTTGATAAAGATTTACTAAAAATAGTAAATTCTAGTATTCTTAGCCTATTTAAAACTTTAAAAGTACTGAATTATTATTCAAAGAAATGGGTATCCAAAAACACAAATTTTAAAAAATTAAGAAAATTTTTGGGCTCAAAGATTTCTCTGATAAAGACTTACTAAAAATAATAAATTCTAGTATTCTTAGCCCATCAGAGACTTAGAAGGTTCTGAATCACTATTCAAACAAATGGCTATCCAAATACACAAATCTCAGGCTCAAACACTTTTGTGATAAAGACTTATTAAAAATAGTAAATTATGGTATTCTTAGCTCGTTGGAAAGTATGAAAGTTTTCAATCATTATTAAAAATAGTAAATTCTGGTATTCTTAGGCTGTTGAAAACTTTGAAGGTTCTGAATCATTACTCAAGCAAATGAGTATTCAAAAAAATAAATCTCGGGCTCAACTATTTCTTTGATAAAAATTTACTAAAAATAGTAAATTTTCGTATTCTTAGCCATGAAACTTTGAAGGTTCTGAATCATTATTCGTGCAAATGGGTATCCAAAAACATGAATCTCATGTTTAGACGCTTCTCTGATAAAGACTTATTAAAAATAGTAAATTCTAGTATTCTTAACCCATTGGAAATTTTAAAGGTTTTGAATTATTATTCAAGCAAATGGGTAGCCAAAAACACAAATTTTGAAAAATTAGAAAATATTTTAGGTTCAACCGCTTTTTTGTTAAAGATGTACCACAAATAATAAATTCTAGTATTTTTAGGCCATTTGAAATTTTAAAGTTTCTAACTCATTATTCAAGCAAATGGGTATCCAAAAACACAAATTTTGAAAAATTGGGAAAAATTTCAGTCTCAATCTCTTCTCTGATTTTTAACCTACTAAAAATAATAAATTCTAGTATTCTTAGCCCATTGAAAACTTTGAAGGTTCTGAATCATTATTCAAGCAAATGGGTATCCAGAAACACAAATCTCGAGCTCAACCACTTCCCTGATAAAGACTTACTAAAAATAGTAAATTCTAGTATTCTTAACCTATTAGAAACTTTGATGATTCTGAATCATTATCCATGCAAATGGGTATCCAAAAACATAAATTTTGAAAAATTAAGAAAATTTTCAAGCTCAATCACTTCTATAATAAAGACTTATTAAAAATTGTAAATTATGGTATTCTTAGCCTATTATAAACATTGAAGGTTTTGAATCATTATTCAAGCAAACGGGTATCAAAAAATAGAAATCTTGGGTTCAACCGCTTCTCTGATAAAGACTTACTAAAAATAGTAAATTCTGGTATTCTTAGCTTGTTGGAAACTTTAATGGTTCTGAATCATTGTTCAAGCAAATGGGTATCCAAAAACACAAATATCGAGCTCAATCGCTTCTTTGATAAAGACTTATTAAGAATTGTATATTCTGATGTTTTTAACCCGTTAGAAACTTTGAATCTTCTAAATCATTATTCAAGCAAATGGGTATCCAAAAATATAAATCTCAGGCTCAACTACTTCTCTAATAAAGACTTACTAAAAATAGCAAATTTTGGTATTTTTAGACCGTTTGAAATCTTGAAGGTTCTTAATCATTATTCAAGCAAATAGGTATTCGAAAACACAAATTTTGAAAAATCACAAAAAATTTTAAGCAAAATTGCTTCTGTGGTAAAGACTTACTAAAAATGGTAAATTCTAGTATTCTTAGCCCGTTGGAAACTTTAAAAATTCTAAATCATTATTCAAGCAAATGGGTATCCAAAAACATAAATTTTGGGGTCAACTGCTTCTTTAATAAAGACTTAGTAAAAATAGTAAATTCTAGTATTCTTAGCCTATTGGAAACTTAGAAGGTTTCGAATCTTTATTCAAGCAAATTGATATCAAAAAACACAAATTTAAAGAAATTGAGAAAAAACTTGGACTCAACTGCTTCTCTGATAAAGACTTACTAAAAATAGTAAATTCTAGTATTCTTAGTCCATTGGAAACTTTTAAAGTTCTGAATCATTATTGAAGCAAATGAGTATCCAAAAACAAAAATTTTAAAAAATTGGAGAACATTTCAGGCTCAACCACTTTTTTGATAAAGACATATTGGGTAAGTGCAGGAAGATGGGGGGCCAAAAAGGGGTCTTAAGTGGCCACTTTTTTTTTAAAATCAGGAAATACTAGCCTTGGATGAGAAATTGAGCATAGTTACACTCAAAATTTGGAGATGCAACCAAAACAATGTTCGTAGTGCTCTGAGTCTACTTTCTAAACTACTATTTTGTTTTGAAAATGACATAGATTAAGGGGTTCAAAAGAGGGAGCCACAGAAATTGGTGTTGTTTCTGTCAAAAAAACATAACATAGCATGTTTTGTGGCTCCTCAAAAGGTCAACTTTTTTTTGGTATTTTTAAAATCGCTTCAGTGAGAAATTAGCTAATAGCATGTAGTTTATGCCTAATTTTTCTGATAATTTTTTTATGAATATTTGATTTTTTACTAATTTTTAAAGTGGACACATCCTAAAAAATAGAATTTTGGCCGTGCTACCCCTATAAATTTTGAAAACTAGTTGAAAATTATTTTTTTATTTTTTTAATATTTGTAGAATGGAGTCTAGTTTCTAAATATGTAATTTTTTTGAAATTTGAATGAATAGTTATTTTACAATGAAAAAAAGACCAAATAGTGGTTTTTGCCTAAAAATGGACACACAAACAAAAGAAATTAAAGATGAAAGGCTTAACATTGTTAAAATGTGAAAAAAATCACATCGTCAAATAGCTAAGAGAAAGCCTAACATTACCCATGTGTTTGATTTGTTCAACCTTGAAACACGTGCAAATCTGAGGGTTAGCATGAACGAAATTATGTGAAATTTTGAAGAATATAGAAAAACACGTCTGTGACTGTTCATAAGGCACTCCAAGCCTTTGGGTTGGAAATCCAAAGCAAATCCCAAGCCCAAGGCTTGGGATTCCCAAAGCAAGAAATAACGCGAGCATGTTATAATGTGCTCGCGTTATGTTTTGCCTTGCATTTTTCTTTCCCGCAAGTCTGTTGTTTGTCATGTTTGACATAATGCGAGCGCGTTATAACACGCTCGCGTTATGTTCCCCTCAATTTTTTTTACATTCAAGGCTATTAATCATGAGGGTTAAGGGATAAGGGATAGAGTTGGAGGGTTTAGGGATAAGGGATTAGCATTTAAGGTATAGTATCGAGCCCATTGAGGGTCTAGGAATAGGGATAGTGTTTAGGGTTTAGGGATGAGGGATGACAGATTAGGGTTGAGGGTTTAGGGTTTAGGGATAGGGTTGAGGGTCGAGGGATCAGAGTTAAGGGTTGAGGGATTAGGGTTTGACATTGAGGGTTGAGGGTTGAGGTTCAAGGGTCAAGGGTTTAGGGATAGGGTTTAGGGTCAAGGAATTAGGGTTAAAGTAGAGTGTGGAGGGTGTAAGGATTAGGGATAGGGTTGGAGGGTTTAGGGATAAGGGATTAGGGTTTAAGGTATAGTATCGAGTCTGTTGAGGGTTTAGGAATAGGGATAGCACTTAGGGTTTAGGGATGAGGGATTATAGTTGAGGGATGATGGATTAGGGTTGAGGGTTGAGGGATTAGGGTTTAGGGATAAGGTTGAGGGTTGAGGGTTGAGGGATTAGGGTTTAAGGTATAGTGTTGAGGGTTGAGGGTTGAGGGTTTAGGATTAGGGTTTAGGGTTGACGGATTAGCATTTAATGTCGAGGTTAGGGTTAGAGTGTCGAGGGTAGAGGGATTAGGGATAGGGTTTACGGTTGAAGGTTTAAGGATTGAGGTTTGAGGCTTTAGGGATGAGGGTTTAAGGCTTAAGATATAGTGTCAAGTGTTGAGGGTGTAGGGATAGGGTTTAAGTTTTAAGGGTTAAGGGTTGAGGGATAGGGATTAGGGTTTAAGGTATAGTGTTGAGGGTCGAGGGATCAGAGTTAAGGGTTGAGGGATTAGGGTTTGACATTGAGGGTTGAGGGTTGAGGTTCGAGGGTCAAGGGTTTAGGGATAGGGTTGAGGGTCGAGGAATTAGGGTTAAAGTAGAGTGTGGAGGGTATAAGGATTAGGGATAGGGTTGGAGGGTTTAGGGATAAGGGATTAGGGTTTAAGGTATAGTATCGATTCTATTAAGGGTGTAGGAATAGGGATAGCATTTAGGGTTTAGGGATGAGGGATTAGAGTTGAGGGATGACGAATTAGGGTTAAGGGTTGAGGGATTAGGGTTTAGGGATAAGGTTTAGGGTTGAGGGCTGAGGGATTAGGGTTTAAGGTATAGTGTTGAGGGTTTAGGGATAGGGTTTAGGGTTGAGAGATTAGAGTGAAGGGTTGAGGGATTAGGATTTGACGTTGAGGGTTCAGGGTTTAGGGTTTAGGGTTTAGGGTTAGGGTTGAGAGATGAGGGATTAGAGTTAAGGGTTGAGGGATTAGGGTTTGACGTCGAGGGTTGAGGGTTGAGGTTCAAGGGTCAAGGGTTTAGGGATAGGGTTGAGGTTGAAGGGATTAGGGTTAAAGTAGAGTGTGGAGGGTGTAAGGATTACGGATAGGGTTGGAGGGTTTAGGGATAAGGGATTAGTGTTTAAGGTATAGTATCAAGTCTGTTGAGGGTTTAGGAATAGGGATAGCATTTAGGGTTTAGGGATGAGGGATTAGAGTTGAGGGATGAGGGATTAGGGTTGAGGTTTGAGGGATTAGGGTTTAGGGATAAGGTTTAGGGTTGAGGGTTGAGGGATTAGGGTTTAAGGTATAGTGTTGAGGGTTGATGGTTTAGGGATGGGGTTTAGGTTTGAGGGATTAGGGTTTAGGGTTGATGAATTAGGGTTTAATGTTGAGAGTTGAGGTTTGAGGGTTGAGGTTGAGGGATAGGGTTAATGGTCAAGGGATTAGGGTTAAATAAGAGTGTCAAGTGTAGAGGGATTAGGGTTTAAGGTATAGTATTGAGCTTGTTGAGGGTCTAGGAATAGGGATAGCGTTTAGGGTTTAGGAATGAGCGATTAGAGTTGAGGGATGACGGATGACAGATTAGGGTTGAGGGTTGAGGGATTAGGGTTTAGGGACAAGGTTTAGGGTTAGGGTTGAGGGATTAGGGTTTAAGGTATAGTGTTGAGGGTTTAGGGATAGGGTTTAGGGTTAAGGGATTAGAGTGAAGGGTTGAGGGATTAGAATTTGACGTTGAGGGTTGAGGGTTTAGGGATAGGGTTGAAGGTCGAGGGATCAGAGTTAACGGTTGAGGGATTAGGGTTTGATGTTGAGGGTTGAGGGTTGAGGGTCAAGGGTCAAGGGTTTAGGGATAGGGTTGAGGGTCAAGGAATTAGGGTTAAAGTAGAGTGTGGAGGGTATAAGGATTAGGGATAGGGTTGGAGGGTTTAGGGATAAGGGATTAGAGTTTAAGGTATAGTATCGAGTCTATTGAGGGTTTAGGAATAGGGATAGCATTTAGGGTTTAGGGATGAGGGATTAGAGTTGAGGGATGATGGATTAGGGTTGAGGGTTAAGGGATTAGGGTTTAGGGATAAGGTTTAGGGTTGAGGGTTGAGGGATTAGGGTTTAAGGTATAGTGTTGAGGGTTGATGGTTTAGGGATAGGGTTTAGGTTTGAGGGATTAGGGTTTAGGGTTGATGAATTAGGGTTTAATGTTGAGGGTTGAGGGTTGAGGGTTGAGGTTGAGGGATTAGGGTTAAATAAGAGTGTCGAGGGTAGAGGGATTAGGGTTTAAGGTATAGTATCGGGCCTATTGAGGGTCTAGGAATAGGGATAGTGTTTAGGGTTTAGGGATGAGGGATTAGAGTTGAGGGATGACGGATGACAGATTAGGGTTGAGGGTTGAGGGATTAGGGTTTAGGGACAAGGTTTAGGGTTAGGGTTGAGGGATTAGGGTTTAAGGTATAGTGTTGAGGGTTTAGGGATAGGGTTTAGGGTTGAGGGATTAGAGTGAAGGGTTGAGGGATTAGAATTTGACTTTGAGGGTTGAGGGTTTAGGGATAGGGTTGACAGTCGAGGGATCAGAGTTAAGGGTTGAGGGATTAGGGTTTGACGTTGAGGGTTGAGGGTTGAGGTTTGAGGGTTAAGGGTTTAGGGATAGGGTTGAGGTTCAAGGGATTAGGGTTAAAGTAGAGTGTGGAGGGTGTAAGGATTAGGGATAAGGTTGGAGGGTTTAGGGATAAGGGATTAGAGTTTAAGGTATAGTATCGAGTCTGTTGAGGGTTTAGGAATAGGGATAGCATTTAGGGTTTAGGGATGAGGGATTAGAGTTGAGGGATGATGGATTAGGGTTGAGGGTTGAGGGATTAGGGTTTAGGGATAAGGTTTAGGGTTTAAGGTATTGAAACGGTAAAAAAGTGGTTACCCCCGTGATCCAGGCCCACATGCTCTATTTTCTTACTGATTCTATGCATGCTCCGACAAAAAAGAAGTGCTTTCATGCTATTGGGAAGTTCACATGCACATTTGACACATTGTACCACCTTTGCATGATCTTTCCACCACCTTTTCTGCTTTGCCAACTTGAGAAGGAGGAAATAACATAGTTTTCACACCAAGTTTGATATATATCTATTCAAGTTTCAATTTTTGTAGTGTTGCAATGTTAATTGTGATTCAATTTTAGAAATTTAACATTGAAAAGGAAGCAAGTGGTGAAAAACTCAAATTGTTGAGGAGTTTGATGCAAGAAGATAAAAACACTATATAATTGGGTACTCTCTCCATTCAAATCTTCATTTTTTAGGTATGTCAAGTCTTTACATGCATGTTCTTTACATTTTCCTTATTTCGGATTGAATTACTTTATCATGCTTTATCATACATGTTTAAAATAGACACATTCCCAATCAAGAAAGCAGCCTACAATCTCACATGATGCCATGTATATTTTCTACATTTAGGCTCTTTAATAATTATGTGTAATAAACAAACCTTAACATACCATGATGTCAAACTATACAAGAATAAATCCTTAGAACATAAAAAAAATACAATCCCACTATTATCTTGTATTCATTTCTTAGGAACTAATATTGGTCTCTTTATCATGCTACAGACAAATTCTCCGTCATGCCGAGGAAACGATCAAGAATTAAACCAACACAGGAAGAGATAGAAGTTAAGAATGCAAAGAAAGTAGTGGCTATGAGGGAACTTCGTGAGAAGAGGAAATTGGCCACGATAAATGAAGACATACCAATTGAAGAGGAACCACAACCATCACAAAGAGATATGGTATTAGCGGCACAAAGAGAACGAATGCAAAAACTTCGTGGTATGAGAGATTTGAATACCATAGTTGGAGACACGTCCTTTACCGCAAGTCAACATGTAGGGACACCATCTACCACATCTCAAGTTGAGAGTACATCATCACTCACATGTGATGAAGGAGGTACGCCATTGTTCCCACCTCAACCTCAAGGTATGTCATCTATTCCATCTTTGATCGAAGGTATGCCATCTAACCCATCTCATTTAAATATTGATGAAATTCCTAATGTTGAGATGAATCTACCTAACTTGACACCACCTAGAATTTTGCATAGAAAACCAAAGTATTTGATTGATATTGATGAGAATATTTTGCAGCCAATGGAAGGTAAGATTCCAAAATGCACTTGTAGAAGATATGCTAATAAGATTTGGAGATTGTTCTTTGAAAAGTTAAATGAGACTGCAAGATGTCAACTATTCATTGAAATGATGCGAAGTATAAAGTATAGGTCTATCATGAAGATTCTTGGGTTGAGAACATCAGAGGCTTCAAGTGAAAAATCTATTGTCAAGAATCTAATGAGTGCGTATGAGAGTGTGGGTAACACCTCATGCACAAAAGATAGTAATGCAACACGGCATGTGATTACATCGACTATAGTAAGTAGTCAAATGAGGAAAGCTCGTCTCATTAGAAAGACAAGTCAAGAATTGAGAATTAATAGGAAAACTTTATCAAGAGCCATTAGAAGACGCCAAAGAATTGAGGACACTAATGCCAATGAATTATGGGTGTTCTCAGGGAGACTACCACGAAAAGATAAACCAATTGTTGAAGCATTGAGATCACTAATTGAAGACTTTTGGAAGAATTACACAAGGGTATCTCCGAATCAAAGGGATGTGGTAAGAAGGAGAATCGGTAGTTAGAACCATGAGCCACATCCAAAGCATTTTTTGAATGAGACTCAAACATAGTTTTATGGTAAATTTCTAGAGAAGTATCCTCAAATTAAAATTTGTCAAATATATTTTGAATTGCTAAAACCTTTCTATGTTAAGATAAATCACACATGCACTACTTGTTGTTGTAGATTACATATTGAATTTTCTAACCATTTTGATGCTTATAGGTCTATATTTTTAGATATGCATACTAACAATGATTTGCAGGGTTGTGCCATATGTGCCCCACCAACATCTTCAAGAGACTTCATATCAAGAATTTTATGTGAAAGAGAGGAAGGTCAAATATTCTACAAGAAATTATGCTTGGATGGCACATGTCATCGTTGCGGTGGCTTGCAACATTTGCCAATATGTGAACATATGGAAATAAAACATGCGGTTGGAAACGAACTAGTAGAGTTTGGCAAGTATAAAACAGTGGCATACAATACAAAAGATGGTAAAGAAGCAAAGAGGTGTGAATTAGTTATTGAAAAGATTCCAGTGTATCAGTTTATGCCTATATTTTGTGACAGCATAGTGTATGAGTATGCAAGACATGCCCATAGAGCTCGATGGTTGGACTTGCAATTCAAGTTATGCAAGGACACATTTCTAGTTGGTAGCATTGTTTTAGTCATCGACTTTGCAGAGAACTACAATCTACAGCCACAACGTGAGGTGCAATCACAATATTACAACTCCACACAGGTTTCTATATTTGTGCACATCACATTCATTCATGCGAATGATAGTACAGAGGATGACAGAAAGATCATAAGGAAGTATAATTTCTATATTAGTGATGATTGCACGCATTCTATAGAGTTCGTGCAAGGTTGCTTTTAGGTGTTCTACAATGATTTGGCTAGAAGGGGCATATCGTTCAGTCAGCATATCATATGGTCGGATAACTGTGCGTCACAATTCAAGAACTCGCAGAATTTCTATTGGCTGAGTAGGAGGCATAATTTTATAGGTATTCAACATATGTGGAACTTTTGTGAGGCCGGGCATGGAAAGGGGGAGCATGATGGTGCAGGAGCATGTATCAAAAGAGCCATAGCACAAGAAGAGTTAAAGTATAAAGACAATGCAAAGTTGACAGATGCAAAATCGATTGTCGAGTGGTGTAATGCTTCCATGGGTCCAGGTAATGAAGGTAAGTCTTTAGTTCGTAGATTAATTTGGTTGATAGATGATACTAACATTGCACCATATGAGGATTGTTGTACACTAACAAGATCAAATGAGATGCACTCTTTCAGAAGCTCAATTACAGGTTCATGGAGTATCCATACACGAAAGATGTCATGCTTTTGTGCTTCCTGTACAATTCAAGTCTGGGATGAGTGCGAGTCAAAGGAGTGGGTTGACGAATGGCAGTTAAGTTATCTTAGCCCACTTGACACGTATCAACCCCCGACGGCACTGGAACTAACACAGATGGAATCGTCAGTTGACTTTGACCACATATCAGATTTAGTTCAACTAGGTAATATAGGGCACGTATATGCATCTAATTTCATCTAGTTCAACCAGGTAATGTCATCTTACTTTGTAGTGTTTTTGTAATGTTGACTAATTTCATCTAATTTGCTACACATATCAATGTAGGGCACGTATATGCAGTTATTACAGATGAAGATAATGAAGAGGGAATAGATTATTACTTATGTTGTGTTGAGGCCAAAAAGAAATTGGAGGCCCCTGTTACAGATGGAGAAAACATCAAATACCCTACATGATCAGTGGTTATTACTGGAACATGGCTTAGAAGGTACCCACATAAGAGTGTTAATATTTGGCTATTTCAGGACTTTGACATGCATCAGAAGATTCTTCATTACTTGAACCTTGTCGTGGCATCCAATGTTCATTTGATAAAGTATCGGGGTAGACCTTTGAACAAAATATTGTGGAAGGTGCGTGAGTCTGACCATGAAGCAATACTTGACACAATAAAGAGTAGAGCAGACCTGGATGGTTCATTAGATTAATTTGTAAGTATTCACATTGATTTTGTAAAGTTATGTTACATTGAATTGTAAGTATGCACATTAATTTGTAAGGTTTGTCTTTTTTTATTTCCTCCTGCATTTTTACACATATGTACACATTTTTACATCATCATGTTATGCATTTTTGGTGTCCTGCTCTTGATGCGACCAAACTCATAACTCACCCTACTTCCTCTAGACACCATTTGATGATCTCTCCAAAACTCTGGATCCAGGGCACTCAATCATGATGATGACCTATATACCATTCTCCCAAGGTGCTCATAATGAATGAAACGAAGACCAAGGGCGCCCAAGCTTAATAGACTTATTTCTTTTAATTTTGATGATCCAAACTCTTGCAATATGACATCCACTTTCATGCCTTTAGATCTTCCTTCACATATAGGGTGCCAAATCAAGTTGAAAAATCTACATAAGGGCACCAAATTGGATGAAAGGAGACATGAAATGCACCTTAGGACTCCATGCTAAGGTTTGAGCCATTAAAGTCTCTTGCTATTAGGCGCTCATGATGATGAAACTTAGAGCTTTTTCCTTTCCTATGCGCTCATCTAAGATGTTTGAATGATAAAGAGCGCCTTGACCTCTATAATGTACATTAGGCACCAAAATCAAGGTGATTTTAAGTCACTTTGAGTCATTTGGGGTCAGTTTGAGTCTTTGAGTCATGTTGTAAAAAAGTGTCAATGTTGTCAAGTTGCACAAAGCAACTTTTGCATTTTTGGTGTCCTGCTCGTGATGTGACCAAACTGACTGTTCCAACGCGTCTGGATGGGTACATTTAAGCTAGGCATGGTCTTGTTTTTCACCCAAACGTGTCGAAATAGTCTAAGCTACATTGTACCGATGATATCTCTAAACAGTCCAAAGTGCAAAAAGGCTGCAATCTTTGATGAGATGTTACTTGAAAACTGTGTCACTTAGAAACATTCCATCTAAGGCAACATGATCACGTAAAGTGCCTCTACAATAACCTCTCTCAGTTTTTTATATCTCTGAGGCATTTGCCCGTGGTGAAAGGTTTTCTGCTGCCCCAAAAATCATCAGAAGGAGGCAGTGTAAAGTTGCAAAGGGGTGTAACTTTTGTCCTGCTCCTGATGCGACCAAATTGACTATTCCAACGCATTCAAATGGGTACATTTATGCTAGGCATGGTCTTTTTTTTCACCCAAACATGTCGAAACAGTTTGAGCTACATTGTACCCACGATATCCCTAAAGAGTCTAAAGTGTAAAAAGGCTGCAATCTTTGATGAGATGTTACTCAAAAATTGTGTCACTTAGAAACATTATGTCTGAGGCAACGCGATCACCTAGAGTGCCTCTACAATAACCTCTCTCGATTTTTTATAGCTCTGAGGCATTTGCCCGTGGTGAAAGGTTTTCTGCTGCCCCAAAAATCGTCAGAAGGAGGCAGTGTAAAGTTGCAAAGCGGTGTAACTTTTGTCCTGCTCCTGATGTGACCAAACTGACTGTTCCAACGCATCCAAATGGGTACATTTATGCTAGGCATGGTCCTATTTTTCACCCAAACATGTCAAAATAGTCGGAGCTACATTGTACCGATGATATCCCTGAAGAGTCCAAAGTGTAAAAAGGCAGCAATCTTTGACGAGATGTTACTCAAAAACCATGTCCCTTAGAAATATTCCGTCTAAGGCAACGCGATCATGTAGAGTGCCTCTACAATAACCTCTCTTAGTTTTTTATAGCTTTGAGGCATTTGCCCGTGGTGAAAGGTTTTCTGCTGCCCCAAAAATCGTCAGAAGGAGGCAGTGTAAAGTTGCAAAGGGGTGTAACTTTCATCCTGCTCCTGATGCGACCAAACTGATTGTTCCAACGCGTCTGAATGGGTACATTTATGCTAGGCATGGTCCTGTTTTTCACCAAAACATGTCAAAACAGTTGGAGCTACATTGTACCGACGATATCCCTGAAGAGTCCAAAGTGCAAAAAGGCAGCAATCTTTGACAAGATGTTACTCAAAAACTGTGTCACTTAGAAACATTCTGTCTAAGGCAACGCGATCATGTAGAGTGCCTCTATAATAACCTCTCTCAATTTTTTATAGCTCTGAGGCATTTGCCCGTGGTGAAAGGTTTTCTGCTGCCCCAAAAATCGTCAGAAGGAGGCAGTGTGAAGTTGCAAAGGGGTGTAACTTTTGTCTTGCTCTTGATGCGACCAAACTGACTATTCCAACGTGTCTGAATGGGTATATTTACGCTGGGCATGGTCCTGTTTTTCACCCAAACATGTCGAAACAGTTGGAGCTACATTGTACCGACGATATCCCTGAAGAGTCCAAAGTGTAAAAAGGCAGCAATCTTTGACGAGATGTTACTCAAAAATTGTGTCACTTAAAAACATTCCGTCTAAGGCAACGCGATCACATAGAGTGCCTCTACAATAACCTCTCTTAATTTTTTATAGCTTTGAGGCATTTGCCTGTGGTGAAAGGTTTTCTACTGCCCCAAAAATCGTCAGAAGGAGGCAGTGTAAAGTTGCAAAGGGGTGTAACTTTCATCCTGCTCCTGATGCGACCAAACTAACTATTCCAACACATCTGAATGGGTACATTTACGCTAGGCATGGTCCTGTTTTTCACCCAAACATGTCGAAATAGTCGGAGCTACATTGTACCGACAATATCCCTGAAGAGTCCAAAGTGCAAAAAGGCAGCAATCTTTGACGAGATGTTACTCAAAAATTGTGTCACTTAGAAACATTCCGTCTAAGGAAATGTGATTATGTAGAGTGCCTCTACAATAACCTCTCTCAATTTTTTATAGCTCTAAGGCATTTGCCCGTGGTGAAAGGTTTTCTGCTGCCCCAAAAATCGTCAGAAGGAGGCAGTGTATTAAGTCAGGATGAAAGCCTATTCACTCTAGGTGCTTGTTTTTCACCAAATCACACATGCGCCTTGAACAAGTGATGCTACAAGTGGTGAACAAAATGGGCGCCTTGAAGAATTGAGCCCTCCAAGACATCTTGCAATTGCCTAAAAGTCCAAAATTTACATAAGTGAGTTAAGGCGCCATTTTCCATCTCTAGAGCCTCCTTTGAGCGCCTTAACATGGAGTGAATGTTTTAGTCTATGAAAGATTGCGCCTAAAGAATATAACAACCCCTTGAGTCACTAGGATGAACTAAGTTAACAAAATGAACTTCATTGAGGGAGGCGCACTTGTGTCTTCCTGCTAAAACCTCTAAAGGGTAACCATCTCAACAAGTGTCTCTAATCCCAAGAGAACTCTAGCCTCACCCAAGTCTCGAAGTATGTATGAGAACCTACAACCAATCAATCCATGTTAAGCTCCAAATGCAACACCACATTATCATGAAGCTCCCAAGAACATGACCAATGTACTCAATACCAAGAGAACCAACAAGACCACTGTCAAAACTCCAACTACAAAATTAGGTATCCAAACATGACATCATGATCTAACATCTCCTTCTAGAAGATCACATGCACCAATACAAACATCCTAGTCTCAAGAGAACTTGTATCATGCTAATACTCTAATCTAGAATCAAGAGTCCACCAAGACACACTACCAAACACCTCTAAACCAAGGATCAACATCTACAACCACATGAAGATAACCATCTCCTAAAAATAGTAGCCAAGATGTCAAAGCACTCTCACTACAAATAATAATCATAATCCACGAGTTTGTCCATTACACCCAACCACTATATAAGATCATCCATCACTAGGTGACGAATACACATCACTATCAAAGCAACATCCATCCTCTCATCCCAATGCAACATACCAATGCACAAATGAGCATAGACAAGGAAAAATAACAAAGTCATCCAGTAGATATAGGCAATATGCATTCAAGTCATCCCACTACAATCAATGAGGTGTGCATCCCAAAAAAATGCATAACTTGTAGATCCCAACCATTGAAAACATGCAAAATCATCATCACATTAGTAAACTAGTAAACATCATTTGCATCCATACTTAAACCAATCTTATTGTTGTGTTTGATGTGTCCTCTTTCAAACAACCAATGCCTATTACCTTGTCCGAGGCTCATGCAAAACCCAAAATGATTAGCCTAGTACCATGTGTCATGTCCCCGTTCCTAGCTTGATCATCAAGTGTATAATGGATTAGCCTATTCCTCATTCCTGGAGGCTAATTCCAAATGATGAGGGAATGAATTGGTTTCAGACTAACTCTATCTGTTTATTTTGCAGGAACAAAGTCAGAACCCTAAAATTTGACTAAGTATGGAAGCTTGGGAGCCTAGGCACCCATTTCACTCTAATTTTCCTTACTAAGCGCCTAGCACAAGGATCATCCAAATTAAGCACCTAAGAACCTCAAGGCGCCTATACATGTTTCTAGGGATCCTCCAATTGAGCGCCTAGCATAGATGGATGAAGATTGAAAGTTTTCAAGTTAAAGATGTCCTTTGGGTGAACTCACAGCACTAGGCGCATGTGTTGGTTGGAACTCCTTGGATCTGGCACCTAGGATTGAAAGCCTTTGATGAGGAGAGAAGTCTCAAGGCCTAGTTTGGTGCCCTCACTTGCCTACCCCACCCTCAGAATGCGCCTAACCTTCATAAGGTGTTAACACTCTATTTTGAGCGCCTAGCAGGGGGTAATGGATAGATTGAAGGCTTGGGAGCTAAGGAAAGCCACTTAGATGAATAATCAAGATTGAAATGAGAAACTCCTAGCCAAGGTGCAAAATTCCTCAATTCTGGTATCCAAAAATTAAATCTAAGTAAGGCACTCTTTCCATTTGCCAAAGGCTCTATTAGCGCCCTTGGTTGATGATCTCTCCAGACACCTGAAATGGCACCCAGTGGATCTTTCAACTTGTATCAGGAAGAAAGGAAGCATTCTCAGTGTTGTTCAGATAATCTAAGTTGTAAAGTTAACAAGGAATAGAGCCAGAGGACAAGGCGCACTTATTGGTCTCCATCACCTCAGAAATGCACCTAATGCAGTTGGTGTCAACTTCCCTCTTTCTAGCCTCCAAATGGTGCCTAGAGTCAAAAAAGGATTTCACTGAATAATGTTAATGTTTTGAGCATCAAACTCTGCTTGGTGCATACCTATGCTCTTGCAACCTCAAATTGGCGCCTAGGGTTTAGTCATCCTCCTAAGGCGTGGTTCTACTCCTCCATAACCCTGTTTTGGCGCCTAAACTTGGAAGTACCTTGAAGACTTGGATTAAGATGCAATTCACCTCCAGAATGTTAGGCACTTGATAGAAGATAAAGGCGCTAGGGTAAAAGAGCTTCAAAAGTTTGATGTCAAGTGTGAATTGAGATAATAGGTGCTGATACCAGTTGACATTACTCCAAACATGCGCCTAAGAGAGATGCAAGTCCCCAAGACCAATTTTAGAACAAGGCACTCCATCAAAGGGTAAGATGATAATCCTTGGAAGTCAAGTGTTTCAAAGATTCTTTGAGAAATTGAAAAGTTGTAACCTAGGTGCCAAAACCCCTGAGAATCCTCCTATCTGGCACCTAGTCAGAAGAACACTAATATTGCGCCTAAGTGAATTTGAGTGTTAATATAGAGTCATCAAACCCCACTAGATGTTCATCCATGTCTTTGCCACCTCAAGGAAGTGCCCAGCTTAGGATGGTGCCTAGTCTGGTCTCTACTACCTTCAGTTGGTGCCTAACCCTAAGAGTCTTGCAACTATGACATCATATTGGTGCCTAGAACTCATGATGCATGAAATCAACACCTGGGTTCCAGAGAACTCATTTGGGCACCTACTCTTGGAAACAATCCAGAGCATCCATAAACTCTAATAGGCACCTAATGTTGGCAAGGCGCAACTTCAGGAGGAGATCACCTCAACTTGGCGCCCAAGTCAGAAATCTGCGCCTAAGGATCTCTAGAAGGAGTTAAGGTTGTTACAATTACCTAAATGCTCATTGGTCAGAAGGGTAGCATTTGGATCCATATCAGGGCCCCTGGATAAGTTTGCCAACTCAGAATGAGTCATCAGATGGAATATTCCCTTGTATATGCTTCTTGGGAAACGTGCCTTGGTTCCTCTTTGTGCATTGAAAAATGTGCCTTCATTGCCTTTGGAAGGTCTATAAAAGGAGGAGCCCTCTCATTCATTTGTTATCTAATCATTTTGATAGAATTCTCTCTGCAAAGCTATTTAGCTTGTGATCTTGAGGCCTGCGAGTTTCAAGTGTTGGGGTGATGCTCCCTCAACAAGCAAGGTGATGCTCCCTTGTGATATTGTGAGGTGTTGACATTTAGTTGACATCATTGAGTTTGATTGAGTTGATCAAGTGTAGACGCCATTATAAACATCAAGGCTTCAAGGCCTTTCTTTTGTATCTCCATTGAATAAGCTGTAACTTTATGCTATTGAAAGCATTATCCATGTAATAAGACATTGCAAGTTGATTGAGTCAAATAACTAGACAAGTACCCAACTCTAAGGTTGATTCATTCAAGTAGTTATCTTTGATGTATATTTTTGTGTTGTTGAACTAGTTGATGAATTGATAGCAAGTAAAATTGTTTAAGTAAGGAAAAATTTTCGTAGAACTAGTTGGGTATCTTACACCATGCCTATCCATCAAACACCACAATGCAATCAAAATCCTAACAACATGCCCATGATCCAAGATCAAGTGCAATCATGCAAAGATATTATCAATCACAAGCCTATTAAGAATGAACTAGAGTCTTCTAGTACCATACTTTTCCATCAAACACCATCATGTAATCCATGGCCTATCAAGCCTATCAAAGAAAATGCAAACATCCTATGTAATACAGTCAGACTTTAAATATTTGAAGTAGCCATCTACAAATATCCATTCAAAAGTGGATTTATAATGCAAGTATGGACGCCATCAATAAAAAAGATTTGTATTAACCAAATATCCATATAGGCATACATCAATATTTGTCGATATAAGTATAACATATATACAAAATAGCGATATAGGCTTACAAAAATGCCATATAGGCATACAATGTCAACTATGTACAATACAAAATATATGTCCACAAATGCCATATAGGCATACAACAAAGGAACACAATAAAAAGTCATTCCCCTCTGGCTGGTGAAGAGAATAAATCACGAGCAGCCTTTGATCTTCTAGGGGATGGAGACATGCATGTGGGTGGTCTACTACGAACCCGAGGGCTACTCCTCCTATTTAGTTCTTCCTGCACCTTTACCTATTACAATAAAAAGTATAGACATTAATATATAGAAATTACATATTATAAAAAAATGAAACATTTAACAAAATAATCACTTACCGCTAACATATAATCTGTCTCCTCGCTTGCCTCAGTAGCAGGAATAGGCCTTGGTGATGTCATGTCCTATAGAAACCATCCAGATAGAAATTAAACTTCAAATCAATAATCTTTTGATTTTTCAAAAATAGACAACTATAACAATGAATGTAAATTGAAATTTACTAATCTGCCTCATACCCCTGTCAATGCCATGGAGCTATGAATCGCAGAGGCCACACCCTGCTCCATTGCCCTATGAACATGGGGAGGTGTCTCCGTAGCCTGCATCATCTGGAAATAAAACAACATTATTCAATTACAAAAACTATAATAGTGATGCAAATCATGGCTCCTAACATACACACGTTCATCTAAACATGGAAGTACACATAATAAAACACACAAATCACATACAAAAATTTAGTAAGTACAATTCATTCATTAAATTATTTATTTTATTACCTCCGTAAAGCTTTGAAGTCCACCACCACTGGCAGGTGTTGCCATGAAATCTACAGTATTAACCTATTCAACATCCAAAATCAGAAATTAGAATACCATTCATATAACGATGCTATTCACATGTAATATTTATAATTGTTTACTAGTTACATACCTCAACAGTAGATGATCTAGTGAAAAATACAGGTGGAGAACCACTGAAAATTGCATCGACGCTATGACCTTGAAATTTCATTAAAATCATCAATTTAAATTAGTTAATCTTGTATTTTAAAAATAAAATTTAATAAATTAAATTCAATAAACTTGCTAATATTTACCTAAGTATCAAGGCCGAAAGTCTCACTTAGGAGGGTATCTGTCATCACCATCTACTCAGCTGCAGATGTAGCCTATGCACCTACGTCCTGACTGTCCATGGGGTCATAACCACAGGTTGACCCGCAAGCCTGGCAAGTATGCGGTGGGACCCTACTCCTCGCACTATCTCCCAACCCACTCTGTGTTGCAGGACCGGCATGCTCTATGATGCTCTGGGTCAAGGCACTAATCGACCTCAGTGTATCGACCTCAACACTCTCCTTCACAATGGAAGGGATAGAAACATGCTCGTGGGCTGGTCTGTTGATTACTCATCTCACTACCCGCTGTGGGTCAAGACGTGCCCCTGGTCTATCCTGTGCTGAGCCCCCACCTCTACCCTGGAAGTCCTGCATATCAAAATAGTTTGGCACTTTATTGAGGACAAACTCATAGTAGAGTTTCCTCAAAAAGTATTACGGGACCTCATTATTATTGCATGGAGGATGGTCAAAAACTATCCACCACCTCTACCCGAAATTGTCCCTTATCGCTTGGTTGTTGCACCAATGGATAGGGAACCTCTTGCATGTAATGGGTGGAGGTTGATTTGTTTGTGGGTTTGTGAAAATTGAACACAAGTCTAACTTTGTAATTTGTAATTTTTTGACATCTTGGTATGACAACTTGTCTGCATAGTAATCTCTAAACTCTCTCTTTTTATCGGTCCAACTAGTTATTTGCTTGCTAATTGAATTTACATTTGATAACATAGACTCAAGAGATTCGGCAAGCGTGGACCTATGCAAGGTTGAAGTGGAAGGATCTTTCAACCTTGCAATTATATCTTCAATTTGTTTTTTGTTGTTTTCAATTTGCCCCATTATATTATCTTGTGTTCCAGGGGCATGTCGAGGAATGAACGGAGGAGGTTGTTGTTCTGCAGGTATTTCCTCCTCAAGATTTTGTGGATTTTGAGGAGGAGAAGGAGGAGGAGGAGGAGGAGGTGCATTAACATTTCCTGACAACTAACGAAATATACATAAAAAATCAACAAAAACCTACCTATTTAGAAAGAAATTCAAACAAAAAAATAAAGATAACTCACCCCTTTGGCGTGCTCGACGTCATGGCGGCATTTTGGCGACGAATCGATAAGCTTTTTGTGTTGATTGGCGTTTTGCAGAACGCGAGCGCGTTTTTGAAGGTTTGGAAGCCGCAGGCAGAGAAGAAAATCAGAATGAAATGAAATTCGATTGCTTTTTTTTAATTTATGCTAGGTCATAACGCGAGCGCGTTATAACGTGCTTGCGTTATGGCTCAGTAATGATGAGCCTAAGGCTTGTCATTACCAAGCCATAACGCGAGCGCATTATAACGTGCTCGCATTATGACTTAAATTTTTTTGAAATTATTTTGGCCACTTTTTGGCGCCCCATCTTCTTGCACTTACCCTACTAAAAATAATAAATTCTGGTATTCTTACCCTGTTTGAAAGTTTAAATGTTCTGAATCATTATTCGAACAAATGGGTATCCAAAAACACAAATTTTGAAAAATTAGGAAAATTTTTAGTCTAAATTATTTCTCTGATATAAACTTACTAAAACAATAAATTTTGGTATTCTTAGCCCGTCGGAAACTCTGAAAGTTCTGAATCATTATTCAAGCAAATGGGTATCTAAAAACACAAATCTCGGGCTCAACCACTTCTGTGATAAAGACTTACTAAATATAGTAAATACTGATATTCTTAACCCGTTAGAAACTTTGAAGGATCTAAATCATTATTAAAAATAGTAAATTCTAGTATTCTTAGCCTGTTGGAAACTTTGAAGGTTCTGAATCATTATTCAATCAAACAGGGTATTCAAAAAACAAATCTCAGGGTCAACCACTTCTCTCATAAAAACTTACTAAAAATAGTAAATTGTGATATTTTTAGCCATTTGGAAACTTTGAAAGTTCTGAATCATTATTCAAATAAATGGGTATACAAAAATATAAATCTCGTGCTCAACTGCTTCTTTGATAAAGAGTTAGTAAAAAGACTAAATTCTGGTATTCTTAGGTTATTATTCAAGCAAATGGGTATCCAAATACAAAAATTTTAAGAAAATGGAAAACATTTCGAGCTCAACCACTTTTTTGATAAAGATTTACTAAAAGTAAGAAATTTTAGTACTCTTAGGCCGCTTGAAATTTTAAAGATTCTCAATCATTATTCAAGCAAATGGGTATCCAAAAACACAAATTTTAAAAAATTGAAAAAAAAAAATGAGCTCAACCACTCTCTCTGATTTTACTAAAAGTAGTAAATTCTTGTATTCTTAGCCCATTAGGAACTTTGAAGGTTCTGAATCATTATGCAAGCAAATGGGTATCCAAAACACATATCTCGAGCTCCACCGTTTCCCTGATGAAGACTTACTAAAAATTGTATATTTTGGTATCCTTAGCCTATTGGAAACTTTGAAGATTCTTAATCATTATCCAAGCAAACGGGTATCCAAAAACAAAAATTATGAAAAATTAGAAAATTTTTTGAGCTCAATCGCTTCTCTGATACAAAGTTATTAAAAATAGTAAATTTTGGTATTCTTAACCCATTGTAAACTTTGAAGGTTTTGAATCATTATTCAAGCAAATAGGTATCAGAAAACATAAATCAAAATAGTAAATTCTGGTATTCTTAGCCTATTCGAAACTTTGATGGTTCTGAATCATTATTCAAGGAAATGGTTATCTAAAAACAAAAATATCAGGCTCAATCGGTTTACAGGTATCCAAAAATACAAATCTCGGGCAAAAACACTTTTTTAATAAAGATTTACTAAAAATAGTAAATCTAATATTTTTAGGCCATTGGAAATCTTGAAGGTTCTCAATCATTATTCAAGCAAATGGGTATTCAAAAACATAAATTTTAAAAAAATTGGGAAAATTTTTGGGGTAAATCGCTTCTCTGATAAAGACTTACTAAAAATAGTAAACTCTGGTATTCTTAGCCCGTTGGAAAATTTGAAGGTTCTGAATCATTATTCAAGCAAATTGGTAGCTATAAACTCAAATTTTGGGGTCAAACATTTATCTGATAAAGACTTACTAAAAATGGTAAATTTTGGTATTCTTAGCCTGTTGGTAAACTTAGAAGGTTTCGAATCTTTATTCAAGCATATTATTATCCAAAAACACAAAATTTGAAAATTGAAAAAAAAATTGGCCTCTCTTCTATGATAAAGACTTACTAAAAATAGTAAATTCTAGTATACTTAGCCCATTGGAAACTTTTAAAGTTCTGAATCATTATTCAAGAAAATGGGTATCGAAAAATAAAAGTTTTAGAAAAATTTCGGGCTCAACCGCTTCTTTGATAAAGACATACTAAAAATAGTAAATTTTAGTAGTCTTAGCCAATTGAAAACTTTGAAGGTTATGAATCATTATTCAAGCAAATGGGTATCCAAAAACATAAATCTCATACTCAACTGCTTCTCTAATAATGACTTATTAAAAACCGTAAATTTTGGTATTCTTAACCCATTGGGAACTTTGAAGGTTCTCAATCATTATTCAAGCAAATGATCATTCAAAAAAATAAATCTCAAGCTCCATTGCTTCTTTGATAAAAACTTACTAAAAATAGTAAATTCTGGTATTTTTAGCCAGTTGGAAACTTAAAATGTTCTTAAAAGGTTCTAAATCATTATAAAGACCTGCTAAAAATAGTAAATTATGACATTGTCATCACATTAGAAACTTTGAATGTTCTCAATCATTATTCAAGCAAATGGGTATCGAAAAACACAAATCTCGAGCTCAACTGCATCCCTGATAAAGACATACTAAAAATAGTAAATTCTCGTATTCTTAGTCTTTTTGAAACTTTGAAGATTCTGAATCATTATCCAAGCAAATAGGTATCCAAAAACACAAATTTTAAAAAATTAGAAAAATTTTCAAGGTCAATCACTTCTCTGATAAAGACTTATTAAAAATAATAAATTATGGTATTCTTAGCCCATTGTAAACTTTGAAGGTTTTGAATCATTATTCAAACAAATGGGTATCCAAAAACACAAATCTTCGGCTGAATCGCTTCTCTGATAAAGACTTACTAAAAATGGTAAATTCTGATTTTCTTAGCCCATTCGGATCTTTAAATGTTCTAAATCATTATTCAAGCAAATAGGTATCCAAAAACACAAATCTCGAGCTCAACTAGTTCTCTGATAAAGACTTACTAAAAATATTAAATTATGGTATTTTTAGCCCATTGGAAACTTTCAAGGTTTTAAATTATTATTCAATCAAATGGGTATCCAAAAACACAAATCTCAAGCTCAAAAGCTTCCTTGATAAAAACTTAGTAAAAATAGTAAATTCTGGTATTCTTAACTCGTTGGAAACTTTGAAGGTTCTGAATCATTATTCAAGCAAATAGGTATCCAAAAACACAAATCTCGAGCTCAGCTCCATCCCTGATAAAGACATACTAAAAATAGTAAATTCTGGTATTCTTAGCTTGTTGGAAACTTTGAAGATTTTGAAGAATTATCCAAGCAAATGGGTATCCAAAAACACAAATTTTAAAAAAATTAGCAAATTTTTTTGAAGTAAATCACTTCTCTGATAAAAAACTTATTGAAAAAAATTAATTTTGGTATTCTTAGCCCGTTGGAAACTTTGAAAGTTTTGAATCATTATTCAAACAAATGGGTCTCCAAAAACACAAATCTTGGGCTAAAACGCTTCTTTGATAAAGACTTACTAAAAATAGTAAATTCTGATATTGTTAGCATGTTGGAAACTTTAAATGTTCTAAATCATTATTCAAGCAAATGGGTATCCAAAAACATAAATCTCGAGCTCAACCACTTCCCTGATAAAGACTTACTAAAAATATTGAATTCTGATATTTTTAGCCCGTTGGAAACCTTGAAGGTTTTGAATCATTATTCAAGCAAACGGGTATCCAAAAACTAAAATTTTAAAAAATTGGGAAAAATTTCGGTGAAAATCACTTCTGTGATAAAGACATACTAAAAATAGTAAATTATGGTATTCTTAACCCATTGGAAACTATGAAGGTCCTGAATCATTATTTAGGCAAATGGGCTTCCAAAAATAGAAATTTTAGGGTCAACCGCTTCTCTGAAAAAGACTTAGTAAAAATAGTAAATTCTGAATCATTGTTCAAGCAAATGGGTATCCAAAAACACAAATTTTGAAAATTTGGAAAAAAATTTCAAGCTCAACTGTCTCTCTAATAAAGACCTACTAAAAACAGTAAATTCTGGTATTCTTAGCCCATTGGAAACTTTGAAGGTTCTGAATCATTATTCAATCAAATGGGTATCCAAAAACACAAATCTTGAGCTCAATCGCTTCCCTGATAAAGACTTACTAAAAATAGTAAATTCTGGTATTCTTAGCTCGTTGGAAACTTTGAAGATTCTAAATTGTTATACAAACAAATGGGTATCCAAAAACACAAATTTTGAAAAATTAAGAAAATTTTTGAGCTCAATCGCTTCTTGGATAAAGACTTATTAAAAATAGTAAATTCTGGTATGGGAAAAGCAGATCATCAGTCTCGATTGTATCAGTGATATCAACAATTTGGCAACTTGAATTACCACTACTTGCAGCAACTCAATCAACAAGACATGGTTTCAAGGTTTCCTTCAATTCGATTTTATGATGGCGTTTGCTAGGGATGCATTATTGGTAAGCATCCTGAGGAGAAGTATGACAAAGGCAAAGTTTGGAGGGCCACACAACTTCTAGAGTTGGTACACAGTGACTTTGCTAGACCATTTCCACATCCATCTTTCAACAGGGCTCGATATGTTCTGAGATTCATTGATGATCTTTCTAGATATACTTGGGTATATTTTCTTAAACAAAAGTCTGAGGTCTTTGAATCTTTTTTGGACTTCAAAGCTTTTGTAGAGAAACAGTCTAGGAAGGCCATCAAGGTTCTGTGTACAGATAATGGGGGAGAATATGTTAACCATAGATTTGAGCAGTTTTGTGTCGGTTGACAAGCATAAGGCTCGCTTGGTCGCTAAAGGATTCTCGCAGGTGCTCGGGATTCACTACTCTGAGACTTTTGTGCCAATAGCCAAAATGAATTCCATCTGACTTGTACTTGCTATAGTTGTAACCCATCATTGGGAAGTTCATCAGATGGACATGAAGAGTGCTTTTCTTCATGGTGACCTTCAGGAGGAAATCTAAATGGAGTAGCCACAGGGGTTCATTCAGGATCCTTCATTGGTTTGTTAACTTTGGAAGTCTCTCTATGGCCTTAAATAGGCTCCTCGGGCCTAGTATGCCAAGATTGGCTCATTCCTTCTATCAGTTGGGTTCACTCGATGCCATTCTGATCCAAATGTATATTCTACAGTAGGATGATACTTTGACATTTCTAGTTCTTTATGTCGATGACTTGTTGATCACAGGGAGTCACTCATCCACCATTAAAGCAGTGAAAACTGCTCTACATGATTAATTTTTTATGTCAGACTTGGGTCTTTTGTACTACTTCCTAGGGATTGAGATCACTCAGTCTTCTTCAGGTATCTTCATGGCACAACCCAAGTATGCACTTGATATGCTGTCCAAATTTTGCATGGCTGACTGTAATCCTGCAACGACTCCATTTTTGTCAGGGGCCAAACTTGATGCTAAGTGTTCTTCACCCTTGGTTGATGGAACTTTATACTGATAGCTTGTTGGGAGTCTCATCTATCTGACTCACACGAGGCCTGACATTTCATATGTCATGGGCATGGTCCTTGGTTTATGCAGAAGCCACATGAGTTGCATTAGAAAGCAGCTAAGCAGATTCTCCACTATTTCAGGGAATTCATAGCTATGGGATTCATTATGCAACGGACATGGAATTTGACTTGGTGGTATACATAGATTCAGATTGGGCAGGAGATTCTCAAGATCGCAAGTCTACTTAAGGGTATTGCTTCTCACTTGCTTCCAGTCCAATTTGTTGGTCAAGCAAGAAGCAGACTGCTATTGCTCTTTCATCTACAGAGACTGAGTATCAAGGGGTAGTTAATGCCACCATTGAGGCCATCTGGCTTTAGAATATTCTCACTAAGTTTGGTATTTCATTCAGAAAGCCCACAGTCATCTTTTGTGATAATCAGAGTGCAATTCAGATCTCAAGGAATCTAGTCTATCACCAGAGGACCAAACACATTGAGATACATATGCACTACATTCTAGAGCTAATTCATGCAAACATCATTGATCTCAGGTATATCCAGACATCAGAGTAGATCACAAACATCTTCACCAAATCCTTCACTACGAGCAAGTTCCTTTATCTACGATCTTTACTAGGGTGCGGCCAGTGTCTACTTCAGGAGGGGCTTCTTAGTCCTTCGCTTCACTCTAATTACTCTGGGAGGGTGTTTTCTCTCTCTATTTGGGGGGGCTATTCCTTTGTGGGCGGGCTTCTTCTCTTTTGGGGGGAATTCTTTGTACATGGGTACCGCACTAGGTTTCACTTGTTGGGACCCATATCTTTTCACTCACCTAAGATATGCTTAAGGGGGGTGTTAGTGTAGGTTTTTTATTTTCCTTAGGGATATTTCTTTTTCCTACACATTATTAAGCTTGCTTAGGTTTATTATATGTGGTTAATTTGAGGACACGTGGCAAAATACATCAGCTACATGTGTAACTCTCTCCCACACATGAGTAGTTAAATTACACATCCTCTTTTAGCTTTTTGTGCCACATCTCATAACCACTATTATGTCCTTACCTAAGTAGGTTATGGGGTAGTTAGAGTTCTCACACTCTTTTAGCTTTATATGCCACCTCTTTTCTGTCTTCACTTGAGGAGCTTATGCCACATGTTTTATCATTTACCAAGTAGGTAAAACTTCCCACCTATTTAGGGTAGTTAGATGTTATTACACCTCTTGGATGTAGTTATTCACTAGTTTGAATACTAGTTCAGTGAAATCTCTGTGAGAGTATCGAGAGTATTCTCAAATTCTCTTGCATTGTCTCTATTTTTCTCTATTTTTAGATTCTCTCTCCATTTTGCTATTTTGATTTTTGATCATCTATCAACTGGAGTGCATGTGATCTATGATCGACATCAGATCCTGGCTTAGTTCTCGTTTTTTGCAAAATAAATCATGATATCCAAAAACACAAATCTCATGCTCAACCACTTCTTTGATAAAGACTTCCTAAAAATAGCGAATTCTAGTATTCTTAGCCCATTGGAAACTTTGAAGGTTCTAAATCATTATTCAAACAAATGGGTATCCAAAAACATAAATTTTAAATAATTAGAAAAAATTTTGGGCTCAAACTGCTTCTTTGAAAAAAATTTACTAAAATTAGTAAATTTTGGTATTCTTAGTCCGTTGGAAACCTTAAAGGGTTTGAATCATTATTCAGGCAAATGGGTATCCAAAAACATAAATTTTGAAAAATTGAGAAAAATTTCAGCCTCAACCGCTTCTCTCATAAAGACTTACTAAAAATAGTAAATTCTATTATTCTTAGCTCGTTAAAAACTTTGAAGGTTCTGAATCATTATTCAAGCGAATGGGTATCCAAAAATGGGAAAAATTTTAGGCTCAACCGCTTCTCTTATAAATAGTTCTAGAAATAGTAAATTCTGGTATTATTAGCCTGTTAGAAATTTTTTAAGGTTCTGAATCATTATTCAAGCAAATGGGTATCCAAAAACACAAATCTTGGGCTCAACAACTTCTCTAATAAAGACTTACTAAAAATAGTAAATTCTAGAATTCTTAGCCCGTTAGAAATATTGAACATTTTGAATCATTATTCAAATAAATGGGTATCCAAAAACACAAATCTCGGGCTCGACGGCATCTGTGATAAAGACTTACTAAAAATAGTAAATTCTTGTATTCTTAGCCTGTCGAAAACTTTGAAGGTTTTGAGTCATTAATACAAATAATAAATTATGGTATTCTTAGCCCATTGGAAACTTTGAAGGTTCTAAATCATTATTCAAGCAAATGGGTATTCAAAAAAACAAATCTCATGCTCAATCGCTTCTCTGTTAAAAACTTACTAAAAATAGTAAATTCTGGTATTCTTGGCCAATTGGAAATTTTGAAGGTTTTGAATCATTATTCAAGCAAAAATGGGTATCCAAAAACACAAATCTTGTGCTTAACTGCTTCTCTGATAAAGACTTACTAAAAATAGTAAATTCTAGTATTCTTAGCCAATTGGAAACTTTGAAGGTCCCGAATTATTATTCGAACAATATGGGTATTCAAAAACACAAATTTTAAAAAATGGGAAAAGATTTCGGGCCCAATTTTTTTTTTTTGATAAAGATGAACTAAAAATAATAAATTTTGGTATTCTTAGGCCTTTTAAAATTCTAAAGGTTCTGAATCATTATTCAAGAAAATAGGTATCCAAAAATACAAATTTTAAAAAATTGAGAAAAATTTCAGGCTCAACCACTTCTCTGATAAAGACCTACTAAAAATAGTAAATTCTAGTATTTTTAGCCCATTGGAAACTTTGAAGGTTCTGAATCATTATTCAAGCAAATAGGTATCCAAAAACACAAATCTCAAGCTCAACCACTTCCCTGAAAAACACTTACTAAAATAGTAAATTCTTGTATTCTTAGCCCATTGGAAACTTTGAAGATTCTAAATCGTTATTCACGCAAATGGGTACCCAAAAAACACAAATTTTGAAAATTAAAAAAAAATTTTGAGCTCAATCGCTTCTCTGATAAAGACTTATTAAAAATAGTAAATTCTAGTATTCTAAGCCCG
This sequence comes from Cunninghamia lanceolata, assembly GCA_027924645.1. NCBI lineage: Eukaryota > Viridiplantae > Streptophyta > Pinopsida > Cupressales > Cupressaceae > Cunninghamia > Cunninghamia lanceolata. The sequence goes on from BSBN01000407.1 coordinate 2,847,552, forward strand.
TTGGAAACTTTGAAGGTTTTGAATCATTATTCAAGCAAATAGGTATAAAAAACCCAAATCTTTGACTTAATCGCTTCTCTAATAAAAACTTACAAAAAATAGTAAATTATAGTATTCTTAGCCTCTTGAAAACTTTGATGCTTGTGAATCATTATTTAAGCAAATGGGTATCCAAAAGCACAAATCTCGGGCTTAATCACTTCTCTAATAAAGACTTACTAAAAATAGTAAATTCTGAAATTCTTAGTCTGTTGGAAACTTTGAATGTTCTAAATCATTGTTCAAGCAAATGGGTATCTAAAAAGACCAATTTCAGGCTCAACCACTTATTTGATACAGACTTACTAAAAATAGTAAATTTTGGGATTTTAACTAATTGGAAACTTTGAATGTTCTTAAACATTATCCAAGCAAATGGTATCCAAAAACACAAATTTTAAAAAATTGAGAAAATTTTTGGGCTAAGTCGCTTCTCTGATAAAGACTTACTAAAAATAGTAAATTTTAGTGTTCTTAGCCCGTTCGAAACTTTGTAGGTTTCGAATCATTACTCAAGTAAATGGGTATCCAAAAATACAAATCTTGGGGTCAACCACTTCTCTAATAAAGACAGTAAAAATAGTAAATTTTGATACTCTTAACCTGTTGGAAACTTAGAATGTTTCGAATTTTTATTCAAGCAAATCAGCATCCAAAAACACAAATTTTTAAAAATTGACAAAAATTTCGAGCTCAACTGCTTCTTTGATAAGGACTTACTAAAAATAGTAAATTATGGTATTCTTAGCCCCTTGGAAACTTTTAAAGTTCTGAATCATTATTCAAGCAAATGGGTATCTAAAAACAAAAAAATAAAAAAATTGAGAAAAATTTCGAGTTCAACCGCTTCTCTGATAAAGACTTGCTAAAAATAGTAAATTCTGGTATTCTTAGCTGATTGGAAACTATGAAGGTTCTGAATTATTATTCAAGCAAATGGGTATCGAAAACACAAATTTTGAAAAATTGGAAAATATTTCATGCTCAACCACTTTTTTGATAAAGACTTACTAAAGATAGTAAATTCTTATATTCTTAGCTCGTCTAAAACTTTAAAGATACTGAATCATTATTCAAACAAATGGGTATCCAAAAACAAAAATTTTGAAAAATTGGAAAAAATTTTGGGCTCAACAATTTCTCTGATAAAAGACTTACTAAAAATAGTAAATTCTGATATTTTTAGCTCGTCGGAAACATTGAAGGTTCTGAATCAATATTCAAATAAATGGGTATTCAAAAACACAAATCTTAGGCTCAACCGCTTCTGTGATAATGACTGACTAAAAATAGTAAATTCTGGTATTCTTAGCCCATTCGAAACTTTGAAGGTTCTGAATCATTATTGAAAATGTAAATTCTGGTATTCCTAGTTGGTTGGAAACTTTGGAGGTTTTGAATCATTATTCAAGCAAATGGGTATTCAAAAAGACAAATCCATGGCTCAACCGCTTCTTTGATAAAAACTTACTAAAAATAGTAAATTCTAATATTCTTAGCCAGTTGGAAACTTTGAAGTTTTTGAAATATTAGTTAAGCAAATGGGTATCCAAAAACATAAATTTCATACTCAACCACTTCTCTAATAAAGACTTGCTAAAAATAGTAAATTCTGGTATTCTTAACCCATTGGAAACTTTAAAGGTTTTGAATTATTATTCAATCAAATAAGTATTCAAAAACACAAATTTTAAAAAATAAGAAAACATTTCGGGCTCAACCACTTTTTTGATAAAGATTTACTAAAAATAATAAATCCTATTATTTTTGTCATTTAAAATTTTAAAGGTTCTGAATTATTATTCAAGCAAATGGGTATCCAAAAACACAAATTTTGAAAAATTGGAAAAATTTTGGGCTTAAACTGCTTCTCTAATAAAGACATACTAAAAATAGTAAATTCTGACATTGTCAACCCATTAGAAACTTTGAATGTTCTAAATTATTATTAAAGCAAATGGGTATCCAAAAACACAAATCTTGAGCTCAACTGCTTCGCTGATAAAGACTTACTAAAAATAGCAAATTTTGGTATTCTAAGGGCATTGGAAACTTTGAAGATTATGAATCATTATCCAAGCAAAAGGGTATCCAAAAACACAAGTTTTGAAAAATTAGGAAAAATTTTCGAGCTCAATCACTTCTCTGATAAAGACATATTAAAAATACTAAATTCTGGTATTCTTTGCATGTTGGAAACTTTGAAGGTTTTGAATCATTATTCAAACAAATGGGTATACAAAACACAAATGTTGGGCTGAATTGCTTCTCTGATAAAAACTTACTAAAAATAGTAAATTCTAGTATTCTTAGCCTATTAGAAACTTTGATGGTTCTAAATCATTATTTAAACAAATGGGTATCCAAAAACACAAATCTCGGACTCAATTGCTTCTCTAATAAAGACTTATTAAAAATAGTAAATTCTGATATTCTTAACCTATTAGAAACTTTGAATTGTTGGCAAGAGACACTGCTAGGCATGACAGGTGTTGTTGATGGCAACTAAGACTATTCCACACATCCGCATAACATAATTTGTTCATACTGGAAGACAGAATGAGAATTTATCTAAGTTTGGGTAGCTAGAAACAAAGTATATGACAGAGTTCAGTATTTTAGTCGGTGCATCTCTCCAGTTAATTATTGTGTGTTTTGAATATGAGGGAGTGTAGAGGAATGTCAAGACAACCCAAATCCAAGATTTCAGCCTCTGGTGACAAAGGGATTAAAAGTTATGAGCATCTGAGTACCGGGTCCTAATATGACAGAATAGTTCAGTAAAGAACATGCTGACTTGTGTTAGATCATTGTGCAGACCTAGTAGAAGTGTTTTGGTGAGTTGCGTATGAGATATAATGTTAGTGGCCGACATGTATGGTGACCTGCAAGTGTTATTTCTAGTACGCATCAATATTGGTGTGTGGATTTAGTCAACAAAACATAGTATTTATATTGTTTGTTAAGTTCTTCATAAGGCTGACAGAAAGGTGATTGAATTCTTTTAGGTGAATATATATAGCCGATGGATTCAAATTAATTGAGTGTGATAGTGATGTGATAGGAAGTACAAAAAAGACAAAAAGAAGAGGGAAAAAGAAGAGATCTAAAGTTCAAATTATGGCAAAACAGTAAAACAAGGCAGAGTAAAGATGAAGTGTACAAAGTCAGTATTTTGTGCTTAACCAGAACTAAATTCTTGCATTGGCATATGCTATTCATCAGTTTAAGCAATTTGGAATCTTCTTATAATCATTGTTGTAGGCAGTGAGCCTCTTTGAATAGTGAGGTGTGGGCAGTGAGTCTGAAGGCATGTGCCTTCCCATTTGTAATACTTTTAACAGATTATAATCTTTTCTTGGTTAACCCCCACCATGGTTTTTCCCTTAACTAGGTTTCCATGTTAAAAATCTTTCTATCAAGTGTGTCATTTATGTTTATGCTCATGTGTTATTGATTCTTGCTTTTCATGGTTGTATAATTTAATTGTTAATAAGTGGTAAAGAAGAATTAACTGTAGCAAGCATTAAACTTTTGAGACAACTGATTCACTCGCCCCTCTCAATTGTCTGCCCTAATTTCAACAATTGGTATTAGAGCAAGGTTCCTTGGAAGAAGCTTAACAACTAAAGGAAGATCTGGGAAAGAGTTTCAATGGGTTGACTCCAGAATCCACTTCAATTGGCATTAGAAGATCTTGATTAGCTAAAGTAGAAGTAAGAGAATTGAAAGAGAACCTTAAAGATGTTGATGAATGCATTGGGATGTTGAAAGAGAAACTTAAGAAATCAATGGAAAAGAGGAAGGAACTACTTCAACAGATACCTAATCTTACTAAAGATAATGGCTTGAATGAATCTTTGAAAGAAAAGACTAAGGAATGTGAAAAGCTGACAAAAGAAGTTTCTATTCTAAAACATGAAATAGAATCGGGGTAATGAGGTTAACCAAAGAAATTCATCAAAGGAAGAAGACTGAAGAAAAATTGAATCAAACTCTAAAGGAAAGAATTGAAGAATGTTGCAGAATGGACAGAACAATTGGTCACCTTAAATCTGACCTATAAGAATGTAGATTTAATGAGGAGGAATTTGAAAGATAAATTGTCATTCTCAGACATGACCTAAAAGTTGCAAATGAATATAAGGAGAAGTTCAAGATAAGCTCAACTAAACTTAAAGTGCTGCTTGAGAGTCAGAAGAAGGCTGATGATAAGCATGGTCTTGGGTATGAAAAAGGTGAAAGTTCTAGATCTGGACAAAGAAACTTTCAACAAGAAATGGGAGAAACAAACCTAGAATACCTTTGGTAAGACAACCTAATGCTCAAAAGTATCCATCTTTCAATGGCAATTGCTTCAAATGTCATAGATATGCTCATAGAGCCAATCAATGCAGAAGTCAAGTAAATCAGAATACATCATCTTTCTCCAGTCAATCCTTTAATTGCAAGAGAATAGGTCATAACGTTGAGGAATGCAGAAATGGAAATTTGAAACCCATGACTAAACTTTATGATGAATACAGTGATGCAGATAAGGTGTTAGAGGAAGCAACTATTAGATATCTGAATATCTATAATAAGGCTCTGATTGAATAACTTCTGAGATCCCTAAAAGTCTTGCAGACATTTTGGAGTTGAGGAAAGAAAATGCAAAATGCAAGGATATAGAGCTTAGAGAATATGAGATGACAAACTTGCACCCTCAAATTACTCCAGACCAAATAAATATGATATTCAAGGAAGTAAAAGATGATTTCAGAAGCAAGACAAGAATGAATAAAATCATGCTTGGTGAAATAAGTGAAATAGTAAAGGATACTTAGAAAATTATTTTAAGAGCATTAAAAAAGCATAACCTTCCCATTTCCAAAGAAGAGGTTGATGATGAGACTGATCCATCAATTCTGGATGTTGAAGAAATGAAAACTGATGAGCAACAAACCAAGGTTGATGACTCCTTTGTTCTAGAAGAGGAGCAAATAAACAACGAAGATACATATATTGTGGATAAAATTGATGATGCAGGAGATACTCTAACTCCTCCTGATCAATCCGGAAAAGAAGATAATGTTGAGAATATTGTTGCTACACAAGATCCTCTGGAACAGATTGCAAATGGTGAGAACAAAGGAAAGAATCCCCCTACAGATGACACAGAGAAAGGTAAAGCAAAGGAAGAGAAAGAAGAGGGTAAGGAAGATAAAGCAGAAGAAGATGATGCAAGTGTTGATGTATCCAAACAAAATAGTTCTGATACTAACATTGAGAAAACTCAAGGAAAGAAAAGTGGTCCAGAAATTAAGGCAAGAGACACTACAGAAGCAGTGAATAATTTTTTGAGTAAAGAAATGCTAGAGTTTGATGAACCATAACTGATTCAAGGACCAATCAACCTGGCTACTCTCTCTCCAGTCCAAATGATGAAGGTAGCATCTTCGACACAAGCCAAGGCAAGTGAAAAGATATTGAAATCTCACTTAGAGGGCAGTGAGCTATTAGGTCTTGCATCCAGTATATTGGAGAAGATAATGCCAACTTTCTAGAAGAATCTATCTGACTCTCCCTTGAGAAATTTGAAGAGCCTTGTAAATTATGTAAGTACACACTTTGAGAAGTCTGCAGAGATTAAAGTTTAGAATGAATTTAATAGCAAAATATTTGATGCACTTAAAGGTATGATTGGGGTAAATAGATTGGTGCTAGATAATAGTATAAAGAGTATTCAAAATGCTCTTTTAGGAGGGAGTATATATAAGTTTTGTTTATCTACTCCTAAAGTCATAGAGGATATAGAATATAAAATAAAGGACTCCAAATGGAAATTGTCAAGTATGTCCCAAGCTTTTGATCCGTTGACAGTATAATTGGCAAGTAAGGAGTGTCAAGCAATCAACCTAATGGAAGAAATAAAGAAATTGACAAATGAAAAGGAGAACATTGAAGCAAGAATGGGAGAGCTCTGAGGACTGATTTAGCCTAAGATAGAAGCAATGTTCAATGCTGTGACAGAAGCCCAAACTGCTGCACAGACAAGTGATCCCATTGACCTCTAGATAGCTGAATCACAAGCATTTTTGTTCAATGGCCACATTTTAGTTTTGAATAGTATGAAAAAGAGTTGGGATACAGAGTTGGCCCTGCTGAAAAATATTTTTGGAGATGTACTTAAGTATATGTAAATGTAACTTAAGGATTGGTTATACATATGCAACATTGTATACATAATTTTTGGGTAAATTTTAGTTTACAGATCCCATCCTTTGCCATTGATGTCAAAGGGGGAGTGAAGAGAAGTAAAAAATGAAGAATCCAACAAAGGGGGAGCTTTTGAAACAGTGGATAGCTTCGACACTTAGTCATTTTTCACTAAGTGTTGCCATCAATGCCAAAGGGGGAGATTATTGGCAAGAGACACTGCTACACATGAAAAGTGTTGTCATTGATGGCAACTAAGACTATTCCACACATCTGCATAACATAATTTGTTCATACCGAAAGATAAAATGAGAATTTATCTAAGTCTGGGTAGCCAGAAACAGAGTATATGATAGAGTTCAGTATTTTGGTCAAGGGATCTCTCCAATTAATCATTGTGTGTTGCAAATCTGAGGGAGTGTAGAGGAATGTCAAGACAATCCAAATCCAAGATTTCAACCTTCGGTGACAAAGGGATTAAAAGTTATGAGCATTTGAGTACCAGGTCCTAATATGAAAGAATAGTTTAGTGAAGAAAGAATAGGTCACCGACTTGTGTTAGATCATTGTACGGAACTAGTAGAAGTGTTTTGGTAAGTTACGTGTGAGATATAATGTTAGTGGCTGACATGTATGGTGACCTGCAAGTGTTATTTCTGATACACATCAATATTGGTGTGTGGATTCAGCTAACAAAATAGAGTATTTTATTGTTTGTTAAGTTTTTCATAAGACCGACAGAAAGGTGATTGAATTCCTTGAGACGAATATATATAGTCGATGGATTCGAATGAATTGAGTGTGATAGAAATGTGATGTGATAGGAAGTGCAAAAAAGGCTAGAAGAAGAGGGAAAAAGAAGAGATCTAAGGTTCAGATTATGGCAGAACAGTAAAACAAGGCAGAGTAAAGACGAAGTGTACAAAGTCAGTATTTTGTGCTTAACTGGAACTGAATTCTTGCATTAGCGGATGCTATTCATCAGTTCAAGTAATCTGTAATCTTCTTGTAATCATTCTTGTAGGTAGTGAGCCTCTTTGAGCAGTGAGTCCGAAGGCATGTGCCTTCCCATTTGTAATACTTTTAACAGAGTATAATCCTTGTGGATTAACCCCCACTGTAGTTTTTCCCTTGACTGGGTTTCCACGTTAAAAATCTTGGTGTCAAGTGTCATTTATGTTTCTGCTCATGTGTTATTGATTGTTGTTTTTCATGGCTGTATAATTTAATTGTTAATAAGTGGTAAAAAGAATTAACTGCAGTAAGAATTAAAGTTTTGAGACAACTGATTCACCCCCCTCTCAGTTCTCTACCCTAATTTCAACATGAATGTTCTAAATCATTATTCAAGCAAATAGGTATCCAAAACATAAATCTTGAGCTCAACCACTTTTCTAATAAAGACTTACGAAAAATACTAAATTCTAGTATTTTTAGCCCGTTTGAAACCTTGAAGGTTCTGAATCATTATTCAAGCAAATGGGTATCTAAAAATAAAAATTGGAAACAATTCAGGTTAAATCGCTTCTATGATAAAGACTTACTAAAAATAGTAAATTCTGGTATTTTTAGCCTGTTGAAAACTTTGAAGGTTCTGAATCATTATTCAAGCAAATGGGTATTCAAAAACACAAATCTTGGGGTAAACCGCTTCTCTAATAAAGACTTAGTAAAAATAGTAAATTCTGGTATTCTTAGCCTGTTGGAAACTTAGAAGGTTTAAGATCGTTATTCAAACAAATCAGTATCTAAAAACACAAATTTTCAAAAATTGAGAAAATTTTTGGGCCCAACTGCTTCTTTGATAAAGACTTACTAAAAATAGTAAATACTAGTATTCTTAGCCCGTTGGAAACTTTAAAAGTTCTAAATCATTATTCAAGTAAATAGGTATCGAAAAACATAAATTTTAAAAAATTGGAAAGCCTTTCGGGCTCAATCGCTTTTTCGATAAAGACTTACTAAAAATAGTATATTCTGATATTCTTAGCCCATTTGAAACTTTAAAGGTTTTGAATCGTTATTCAAACAAATGGGTATCCAAAAACACAAAATTTTAAAAATGTGTATCCAAAAACACAAATCTCGGGTTCAACCGCTTCTATAATAAAAACTTACTAAAAATAGTAAATTCGGGTATTCTTAACCCATTGGAAACTTCGAAGGTTTTGAATCATTATTCAAGCACATGGGTATTCAAAAAAATAAATCTCGGACTCAATCGCTTCTCTGATAAAAACTTTCTAAAAATAGTAAATTCTAGTATTCTTAACCAGTTGGAAAACTTTCAAGGTTCTGAATCATTATTGAAGCGAATGGGTATCCGAAAAACATAAATCTCGTGCTCAACCGCTTCTCTGATAAAGACTTACTAAAAATAGTAAATTCTAGTATTCTTAGCCCATTGGAAACTTTGAAGGTTCTGAATTAATATTCAAGCAAATGGGTATCCAAAAACAAAAAATTTTAAAAATTGGAAAACATTTCGGGCTCAGCCACTTTTTTGATAAAGATTTACTAAAAATAATAAATTCTTGTATTCTTAGCCCGTTTGAAATTTTAAAGGTACTGAATCATTATTGAAAGAAATGGGTACCTAAAAACACAAATTTTAAAAAATTATGAAAAATTTTGGGCTCAAACATTTCTCTGATAAAAACTTACAAAAAATAGTAAATTCTGGTATTCTTAGCCCGTTGGAAACATAGAAGGTTCTGAATCACTATTCATGCAAATGCATATCCAAAAACATAAATCTCAGGCTCAAATGCTTCTATGATAAAGACTTACTAAAATTAGTAAATTCTGGTATTCTTAGATTTTTGGAAAGTTTGAAGGTTCTCAATCATTATTAAAAATAGTAAATTTTAGTATTCTTAGCCCATTGGAAACTTTGAAGGTTCTGAATCATTATTCAAGAAAAATGAGTATTCAAAAAAGCAAATCTCGTGCTCTATCGCTTCTTTGATAAAAACTTACTAAAAATAGTAAATTCTGGTATTCTTAGCCAGTTGGAAACTTTGTAAGGTTCTGAATCATTATTCATGCAAATGGGTATTCAAAAACATAAATCTCGTGTTCAACTGCTTCTCTAATAAAGGCTTATTAAAAATAGTAAATTCTGGTATTCTTAACCCATTGGAAACATTAAAGGTTTTGAATTATTATTCAAGCAATTGGGTACCCAAACACAAAAAATTTGAAAAATTGGAAAACATTTCGGGATCAACCACTTTTTTGATAACAATGTATTAGAAACAATAAATTTTGACATTTTTAGGCCATTTGAAAATTTAAAATTTCTAAATAATTATTCAACAAATGGGTATCCAAAAACACAAATTTTGAAAAATTGGGAAAATTTTTGAGCTCAACCACTTCTCTGATAAAGACATACTTAAAATAGTAAATTTTGGTATTCTTAGCCCATTAGAAACTTTGAAGGTTCTTAATCATTATTCAAGCAAGTGGGTATCAAAAAATACAAATCTCGAGCTCAACCACTTCCCTGATAAAAAGACTTACTAAAAATAGTAAATTCTAGTATTCTTAGCCTATTGGAAACTTTGAAAATTCTAAATCATTATCTAAGCAAATGGGTATCCAAAAACATAAATTTTAAAAAATTAAGAAAGTTTATGAGCTCAATTTCTTTTCTAATAGAGACTTATTAAAAATAGTAAATTCTAGTATTCTTAGCATGTTATAAACTTTGAAGGTTTTGAATCATTATTCAAAGAAATGGGTATCAAAAAATACAAATATTGGGTTCAACTACTGCTCTGACAAAAACATAGTAAAATAGTAAATTCTCGTATACTTAGTCTGTTGGAAACTTTAATGGTTCTAAATCGTTGTTTAAGCAAATGGGTATCCAAAAACACAAATATCAAGCTCAATCACTTCTCTGATAAAGACTTAAAAAGAATAGTAAATTCGGATATTTTTAGCCCGTTAGAAACTTTGAATGTTCTAAATCATTATTCAAATAAATGGGTATCCAAAAATATAAATCTTGGGCTCAACCACTTCTTTGATAAAGACTTACTAAAAATAGTAAATTCTAGTATTTTTAGGCCGTTGGAAATCTTGAAGGTTCTAAATCATTATTCAAGCAAATGGGTATCCGAAAACACAAATTTTAAAAAATAAGGAAATATTTTAGGTAAAATTGCTTCTGTAATAAAGACTTACTAAAAATAGTAATATCTAGCATTCTTAGTCCTTTGGAAACATTAAAGATTCTGAATCATTATTCAAGTAAATGGGTATTCAAAAACATAAATCTTGGGGTCAACCACTTCTTTGATAAAGACTTAGTAAAAATAGTAAATTCTAGTATTCTTAGCCTGATGGAAACTTAGAAGGTTTTCGAATCTTTATTCAAGCAAATAGGTATCCAAAAACATAAATTTAAAAATTGAGAAAAAATTTGGACTCAACTACTTCTGTGATAAAGACTTCTAAAAATAGTAAAATTCTGGTATTCTTAGTCCATTGGAAACTTTTAAAGTTCTGAATCATTATTGAAGCAAATTGGTATCCAAAAACAAAAAATTTAAAAAATTGAGAAAAATTTCGAGCTCAACTGATAAAAACTTACTAAAAATAGCAAATTTTGGTATTCTTACCCATTGGAAACTATGAAGGATCTGAATTATTATTCAAGCAAATGGGTATCCAAAAATAAAAATTTTGAAAAATTGGAAAACATTTCAGGCTCGACCGCTTTTTTGATAAAGACTTACTAAAACTAGTAAATTCTGGTATTCTTACCCTATTTGAAACTTTAAATGTTCTGAATCATTATTCAAACAAATGGGTATCCAAAAACACAAATTTTTAAAAATTAGGAAAAATTTCAATCTGAACTATTTCTCTTATGCAAACTTACTAAAAATGGTAAATTATGGTATTCTTAGCCTGTCAGAAACTTTGAAAGTTCTGAATCACTATTCAAGCAAATGGGTATCCAAAAACACAAATCTCGGGCTCAACTGCTTCTGTGATAAAGACTTACTAAAAATAGTAAATTCTGGTATTTTTACCCTGTTGGAAACTTTGAAGGTTCTGAATCATTATTAAAAATAATAAATTCTGGTATTCTTAGCCTCTTGGAAACTTTAAAGGTTCTAAATCATTACTCAATCAAATGGGGTATTTAAAAAACAAATCTCGGGCTCAACCACTTCTCTGATAAAAAACTTACTAAAAATAGTAAATTCTGATATTCTTAGCCAGTTGGAAACTTTGAAGGTTTTGAATCATTATTCAAACAAATGGGTATCCAAAAACATAAATCTCGTGCTCAAGCGCTTCTCTAATAAAGACTTACTAAAATAGTAAATTATGTTATTCTTAGTTTATTATTCAAGCAAATGGGTATCTAAAAACACAAATTTTAAAAAATTGGAAAACATTTCGAGCTCAACTGATATTTTGGTTAAGATTTACTAAAGGTAAGAAATTTTGGTATTCTTAGGCCGTTTGAAATTTTAAGGGTTCTGAATCATTATTCAAGCAAATAGGTATCCAAAAACACAAATTTTGAAAAATTGGAAAAAAGTTCAAGCTCAACTGCTTCTCTGATAAAGACCTACTAAAAATAGTAAATTCTTGTATTCTTAACCCATTGAAAACTTTGAAGGTTCTGAATCATTATTCAAGCAAATAGGTATCAGAAAAAAAAATCTCGACCTCAACTGCTTCCACGATAAAGACTTACTAAAATTTTTATATTTTGGTATTCTTAGCCTATTGGAAACTTTGAAGATTCTTAATCATTATCCAAGCAAACGGGTATCGAAAAACATAAATTTTAGAAAATTAGAAAAATTTTCGAGCTTAATTGCTTCTCTGCTAAAGAGTTATTAAAAATAGTAAATTTTGGTATTCTTAACCCGTTGTAAACTTTGAAGGTTTTGAATCTTTACTCAAGCAAATATGTATAAAAAAACACAAATCAAATAGTAAATTCTGGTATTCTTGGCCTATTAGAAACTTTGATGGTTCTGAATAATTATTCAAGCAAATGAGTATACAAAAACACAAATATCAGGCTCAATCGCTTCTCTAACAAAGACTTACTAAAAATAGTAAATTCTAATATTCCTAGCCCGTTGAAAATTTTGAATGTTCTAAATCATTATTCAAGCAAATGAGTATCCAAAAATACAAATCTCGGGCTCAAACACTTCTCTAATAAAGACTTACTAAAAATAGTAAATTCTGGTATTTTTAGGCTGTTGGAAATCTTGAAGGTTTTGAATCATTATTCAAGAAAATGGGTATTCAAAAACACAAATTTCGAAGGTTCTAAATTATTATTCAAGCAAACTAGTATCCAAAAACACAAATCTTGGGGTCAACCATTTCTCTGATAAAAGACTTTCTAAAAATAGTAAATTCTAGTATTCTTAGCCTATTGGAAACTTAGAAGGTTTCAAATTTTTATTCAAGCAAATCAGTATCCAAAAACACAGAATTTGAAAAATTGAGAAAAATTTTGGTCTCAACCTCTTCTCTGATAAAGACTTACTAAAAATAGTAAATTCTAGTATTCTTAGCCCATTGGAAACTTTTAATGTTCTGAATCATTATTCAAGAAAATGGGTATCCAAAAAGAAAAAAAAAGAAAAATTGAGAAAAATTTCGGGCTCAACTGCTTCTTTGATAAAGACTTACTAAAAATAGTAAATTCTGGTATTCTTAGCCAGTTGAAAATTTTGAAGGTTATGAATCATTATTCAAGTAAATGGGTTTCCAAAAACATAAATCTCATACTCAATTGCTTCTTTGATAAAGACTTACTAAAAATAGTAAATTCTGGTATTCTTATCCCGTTGGAAACTTTGAAGGTTCTGAATCATTATTCAAGCAAATGAGTATTCAAAAAAAAATCTCAGGCTTCATCACTTCTGTGATAAAAACTTACTAAAAATAGTAAATTCTAGTATTCTTAGCCAGTTGGAAACTTTGAAGGTTTTTAAAAGGTTCTAAATCATCAAAAATACCTACTAAAAATAGTAAATTCTAATATTGTTAACCCATTAGAAACTTTGAAGGTTCTGAATCATTATTCAAGCAAATGGGTATCCAAAAGCATAAATCTCAAGCTCAATTGCATCCCTGATAAACACATATGAAAAAAAGTAAATTTTGGTATTCTTAGCCTGTTGGAAACTTTGAAGATTTTGAATCATTATCCAAGCAAATGGGTATCCAAAAACACAAATTTTAAAAAATTGGGAAAAAATTTTGAGGTCAATCACTTCTCTGTAAAGACTTATTAAAAATAATAAATTCTCGTATTCTTAGCCCGTTGGAAACTTTGAAGGTTTTGAATTATTATTCAAACAAATGGGTATCCAAAAACACAAATCTTGGGCTTAATTGCTTCTTTGATAAAGACTTACTAAAAATAGTAAATTCTGATATTCTTAACCTGTTGGGATCTTTAAATGTTCTAAATCATTATTCAAGAAAACAGGTATCCAAAAACACAAATCTCGAGCTCAATCACTTCTCTAATATAGACTTACTAAAAATATTAAATTCTGGTATTTTTAGCCCGTTGGAAACCTTGAAGGTTCTGAATCGTTATTCAAGCAAATGGGTCTCCAAAAACTAAAATTGGAAAAATTTTGGTCTAAATTGCTTCTATGATAAAGACTTAATAAAAATAGCAAATTCAGGTATTCTTAACCTATTAGAAACTTTGAAGTTTCTGAATCATTATGTTGTCCTCAAAATTAGCTGCGCTCATTTTGTAGGACGACCCCTACGAAACTTGTCTGTTTCGTAGCCTACACTCTAAGTACGCATTTCGAGGTAAGTCTCTTTAACCTCGCGCGTAATCCTCTAACACCTAAGAATAGCTTGTAACGTTTCTCTTAAATGATTCCTCCAAATTTGTGAAAATTGGCTAAGTTATAAGCTTGCCAAAAGATCAATTTTGAAATTCACCACTTATGCATGTTTTTAAAGTTCCCTTTTGCATGCAAGGGCAGCGAATTTCACCGCCCTAGCATGTTTCCTCTTTTATGGTATTGTTTGTCAAACATGTTGGAACGGCATTTTTCACCGCTTGTGCATGTTTTAAGTTGCTTTGTTCTAGATGTCGAAGCGGCGAAAACCACCGCCTATGTATGATTACTTACCCGATGTCAAGGTGGTAATTTTCACCGCTAAAGCGGATCTGGGTCGAATCGAGTAAACAAAGAGTCGCATTTATGGCACTTGTGCCATGATTAATACCCTCTTTTAAAACCTCTTTATATCATTTTAGGCATTGTTTTATTCATGATTATCATTCTTAATCCTTCCAACCGATTAAAAAATCCTTCCTAAGATCATTTGAATAATGTGGATTGCAGATTCGAGCAGATTTTGGTCTCTGTGGTTGCGTCTAGGGTTTCAGTTTCCTGTAAAAGGTAAGCTTCTATTTTCATTTTTGTTTCTATTTTAAAACTAGTGTTCTACATGTAATGCCCTTTTGTGTTGTAATCTTTGTTAAAATTTCATTTTGGTGTTTATTATGGATCGTTTGAACTGTATATTGTAGATTTTTTATCATCATTTTTAACTGTTAGTATTCAATCTAAAAAACTAAGTTTTCATTTTTTAACAAGTCGTAGTTTTTCCCGACTGTGTGTTTGTGTTTCTTTAAACTTGTTTCCATTTGGTTTTGGTCTTTTGGTGTAGGGATGGTGGATTTCGCCGCCCCATCTTCACATTTACGCTGCTACATCGGCGTTAAAAACCATCACCAACATACTTTATCTCAGTCATTCTACCCTGTGTAAGGGTAGCAAAATTTGCCGCCCCTACACAAAACCTATTTGCCTAACATGTATCGGCAGTGTAATTAGTTGCCGATGCATGTGTTTGATCTTTTATTTTTGCCTTGATGTAAGGGCATTGAAATCTGCTGCCCCTACATAAAGATCTTGAATAGTTGACAACACATGTTAAGGCGGTGTATTTGCCCACCTCTACATGTGTTGAGGTCTCAAGTAGTTAGGTGTAAGAGTGGTCATTTTGACTGACTTAACATCTAAGTATCATCCTTCCTACATGTGAGTTGGTGATTTTTACTGATGTTGTTGGTCCCTTCATGCGAAAGCAACTTAAATCACTGCCTATACAATACCCTTGCAAATGCTTTAATCTACCTGCAGGGGCAGCAAAATTTGTCGCCCTGACATTTGCATTTCCCTTGACATGCAAGGGTGGCAAAATTTGCCACTCATGCATTCACTCCCTTAAATTTTTCTAACTCTGGAAAACATTTTGAATTTCTATCCTGAGCCCACTTTCCTCCATTTTTTCAACCCGCTTGCACTTTAGCCCTTTCAAGCTCACTCCTATTTTCATGATCATCAACATGCAGTTTCTCAAAATTACTAGTATTTTCTCTAACTGCATGATCATGGCTTTTTGTTACAGTTTCTTCTGCAAGTTTGCTTTAGTCATCAACTCTTACGAAGTGGATATCTTTCCAAATGACTGAGCTATCTCCAAAGAAAGCAAAAGCAATGAAGTACAAGTATCAAGGTGTTTTCCTGATCACTTCGGTCACTTCGAAGGTTGATGATATTTGGGACACAGAGATTGGCCATGTGGACATGGTTGAATTTGTAGAAAGGACTAAGTTAGATAACCCTAGTCCTCTTATGCAAAATATTGTCAATAGCAACATTCACCTAGTGTCTTCATTCCTAGTGGTAGCACATAATACAGAGTTTGTTCTTCAGTGTGCTCATTTCTACAACAACGATACTAAGAATGGGTTAGTGGTAGATGCAAAGGGTAATGTAATCATGAGACTGGATCCACAGTTTGTTGATAAAGTTTTCATGTGTCCCACTTCTGTTGACGTTGTGAAACTTGATTTTGCTATTGCTTAGCAAGAATATGATAAGCACACTGAAAAGGCTAAAAGGACAATTAATACCAAGTGGCTTAAGACTCCAAGGCCAAACTTGTCTAGGTGGCCAAGGGGCTTTCCCCAAAGTGATTTTTTCAAGGAAGTAGGTGATCTAATAACTCTTCTTAGTAGAATAAGGGGGCTAGCTTCTTCCTCACTTTTTCATGAATGGATGTATCCTTTCATCAAAATTATACTTCAGAGAAAACAGGCTATCTTCTAGGGTGAACAAATCAGTAATGCTCTCCATGAGAAACTGACCAAGGTATCTACTACCTTCAAATTTTATATGACCTCCTATTTTGTATACATAGCAGCCTCAATGAGTATTTGCCCAAGCTTGACATCTGAAGAGGATAGGAGGGTTGTTCTTGTTTACCAATATTATCCTTAGCTTACATTGAAGAGTTCAATCCACCATTTTAGAAGGGTAAATGATGCCTTCTTTGTTGTGCACTTGTGCCTTTTTGATCCTTAGTTGGAACAAAGAAGAGTTTTAGATGAAGCATGGTAAGCAGTAAATGGATTTGGTTGTTTTTTTCTTCAATTTCCAACATTCACATACTTAATGGTTAGCTTTTCCAAGGCTATCTGTATATGTTGCCAAGATTTCCTTCTAATAAAATGGTTTTGATGGAGTTATGTCAACAAATGATTATTGTCCACAACAAGCAAATGTAGTTAAAGAAGCCTGGTTTTAGATTTCCCTTTGAGATTGGTAGATACTCAGTTTCAACTACAGCAAAAGCCAGGGCTATGAAAACTAAAATGCAATTGGTAACTATGAAGCAATTCAAGAGAAGACCAAAATTTGATTATAGAGGTGTGAAAGATAAAATCAAAAGAAAGACTCAATTTCATGAGCTAATGGTTGAGGACATTTGGGTTGATCTGAGAATAGAAGAGGAAATCAGAAAACTAGACTACAGTAGGTTATCTCTGGACCAAATTGAATATTCGAATTTAGCTAATATTCTTGAAGATATGGTAGATATGAAGAACTGGTTGATCCCAAATATGATAATGAGCAGATTGCAAATTCTCCTCTACCTCCTATACAATGGTCTCAGAAGGAAATGACTTCCTTAAGGAAAAGGTTTGAACTTGTATTAGCCAATACAACTCCAAAGCAATGGTATACCATTGAAGGATTTTGTAACTGGTTCAAAAGGAGTTATTGAGAAAATGGGAATGCAAGCTAAGATAAGAACTAAGAATAAGAATGATGCTCCTAGCACATCTAAGGCTTCTAAGCCTAAGATCAAACTTGTGACAAGAGGAAGCAAACCTAGAAAAGCAGAGGAAGAATATGTTGCTAAAGAAATGGAAGTTGATGTAGAGCAAGATGTTGAAGAACCAGCGTCTGAGGACATGAATGTTGAATACATGGAGATTGAGGATAAGTCTACAGCAGGCAATGAGGGTGAGCAGGAGAAAGAAGAAGACGATGAACAAGAAGATGTACAGGGTACTGTAAGCACAAAAATCATGCACTGCCTCCACGAGGACCCCTATGATGATTCAAATCCTTGTCACGTACATGTAATCATGAAAATAAATCCTTTCGGCAGCAGGTTTCTTGATGACATGTCTTTTCTTCTTGTCTTGTGTTGTTTCGGCTATGTCGATTCCCTTCCTTCCTCATTTGCGACACTTTTTGACCCTTGTTGCGACACTTGTCGACTTGCATTTTTTGGCTTTCGACCTTGATCCTAAGCCCTGTGAGTGTCTTGTAGGTGAGTTTTCACCTCTCCCCTTTGTATTTCGTCTAGTGCACCTCATAGAAGCCTTCAAGAGGTCCCCCAATCCATCTCCCACTTTCCGTTTACAAATTTGACCATCCAATCCAAATCACCCCCTATTATTTCTAAATCCCCACTGGGGATCCTGGGGACACAAGTGGAGATTTGGATTCTTCCACATGATTGACCTATTTTTCTAATGCAGAATCCATCCTTTTTCTCCCCCTTGCTTTTTGCCATCCTAATTTCTACATTCTACACTCCTGATCCAAGGTTGCCCCTAGGGCCACCCAGGGTTGCCCCCGGGGTGACCCGGGATCCCCTAGGCGACCTTGATTGATGAAGGTGGTGACCCTGCCATCTTTTGACCTACGGAAAAACTAAAGTTTCTCTCACATTTTAGCTTTGTTTTCACTTATTTTTCTTTCTGTTTGCATGAGTTTTGATCCTTGATATAGAGTTAACTATTTCATGCACCCACACATGCATAATTAGCTCTATTTGATCTTAAATTAACTCCCCAATCAATCTCATGCACTCTTCTAACTCCATCTTCCTCTTCAGTGATAAGCTATCATTGCTTCATCACTCCCTTTTTAGCTAAGTTCACTAGGTAATCAACCTTGTTAACTCCCCAATATATTCTTGTTAACTCATGAATCAAATGAGTTAACTCTCCAATCAATCCCTTCCTCAAACCTATAAATACCCCCTCTCCCAAACACAAAGGGAGGCAAATTCATTGTGCACACAACTCTTGCCAATTTTTATCTCCAAATCTAGCATCCATATGCTCATACAGGACAAAAGTGCCTTTTACTTTTATTGTTCAGATAAGCAACGCTACGCTGCTTCTTTTTTTATGCCATTGTGCTCAATCGTAGCTTGCATAGAGCTCATACAAGCTTCACAAAGCCTTCTTTTCACTTCTTTGAGTCATTTTGTCATCAAGATAATCACCTACTGTCACAAAAGGATTTGAGGTTGCCTACACAAGGATTACTGAGGGTAGTGGAGTCTTGAAATCTTCATCTCTTTTAGGTTCTTTTTCATCGCTTTTATAGTAATTAGATCATCACACTTTACTCTTGGGAATAGAAACATTGTGCTTTTTCCTTGATAGATTAGATCTTGCATGTTAGATTAGTCATTTTTGCATTCCTAGATCTACTTTATTAGAAAAAGCTTCTTCCATTTTTATTAGATTAGATTGCATTGAAAATACCAAAAACCCACAAAAACATAGATTCAACTTTTCATATAGGATTGCATGCACATTTATTTTATAGATTAGAAGTAATTTCCTTTCCAAAATACTCTAAAAATACCAAAAAGATGCTTTGCATATTATCATTTAGCTTGCATTCATATAGATCTGTTAAAATAGGTAACATTGCAAAACCCTCGATCCCATCATGAGGTATTCACAACCAAACAAAGACAAACCCTAGGTCAACAAAACCCTAGATCTGGTTAGATTTAGCAACTACACAACTTCCTCTATCTTGATTCACGAATGTGTTTAGGATTTAGAGGAGAGTGGGTAAGAGCTATCCGAAACGAGATTAAGGAGATTCATCCGCAACCCCAACAACAGACACACATTCCACCACAAGAAGACCCATTTGTTCTATTGTTAATTGAGGAGATTAGGCAATTGCGACTACGTAGAGCATTCCTCAGAGACATAGAAATAGTAGAAGCCATCACCGAGAACAATCATTTACCCACACAAAGGTGGAATTCAAGGAACCCAAATAGAAGGAGAGAAACTAGTGACCCTTTGGGTCATAAGGATATCTTAAGAACCACAAACACACAATAAAATGCACAACAACAAAGGCCACAGATCTTGTTGACCCCCCTTGACGAAGTCCAAAACTCAATCGAGCCAGACCCCCGTCGTGTCTCAGCTCCTCTCGACTAGCTACTCCCACGTGAGCGAGAGTGACGTGGCGGATCGCCCCTTGGCAAGGAGGGAAAGGGTTCGTGTGTGTGCCAAAATCTGACCTGATAGCCCCTAGGTAACCAGAGTCATGATTCAGAGCATACATATTTTGGTGAACCTGACATGAAATTACAAAATCTTTAGATCTTGTAGTGTGTTCTCTCATTGCGAAAAACATTTTTACAAAAACATTCAAACATTCTTCTGTTTCTTTTCATAGTCATTTTGATCTCCACCATTTGCGCAACCAACCATTCTATTCGTTCTGTGGTGTCTATGGCACCCTCAAATATGACAGAATCAGACCTAAACCAAGGAAACATTCCCTCAAACAAACCTGAAACACCTTCTTTTGATAGATATGTGCCGCCTCATCCTGATGCACCTGTTACAAATTTCTATGATTACGAAGACTTTGATTATGGGCCTGATCCAAAAGAGTCTAGGCATTCCTTATCCTTTAACAACCCAGCTTGGGAAAATTACTTAGCCATACAAAATGTATTGCATAAGGCTAGGAGGCTAAGATTATAAGTTCATCGACCCTAACAACCCTCCACCAATACATCAAATACCCACCTTGATGAAGAGGTTAGAAGGTTAGAAAGGAATCTACAAGAAACCAAAGATACTTAGGAAACATTGAGGATCTCCTTAGAAGAAGAACAAAAATAGAAAGCCACACGAGATGAAGCCCATCACTATGAAAGTAGTCGAAGAGAACATCCTAGAAATGAAGAAAACACTAGAGATGTAACTCCTGCAGATGTAATTGCAACTCTAGTACAAAGAATCAGGATCCTAGAAGCAGAACAAGCTATTCCAAAGAAAAGAATAAAATATCATGAACAAGACCAGGGGCATCTCAAAAACCCTCTTACCTCAATTACTATTCGTAGCATGCTAGTAATGAAACTTGTCTGAACAGGAATCCTCCTATTCAGAACAATCCAATGAATCCAACAATGGGTTATCATAACCCACCTACAGGTTTATTGCTAACAACCCTGCAATCTCAGAGTGCTTTATTAGGAACATATCTCAAATATCTGAAAGAGCCTCTAGACTAGAGTATAAGGAATGTGCAACTGCCCCAGCCTCTACCAAATCTCCCTAAGTTCAAAGGAGAGGGAGATCCAAACTCCCACATCAAAGATTATACCACAGCCATAAGATAACTCCTTCCTTGGGATGGAGTTGTCACAAAGATATTCCCAAAAACCCTTGAAGGCATCACTTTGGATTGGTATTATTGCCTCCCAGAGGCTTCGATCCATTTGTTTAGACAAGAATCAAAGAGTTTGTCATGGCATTTGACATGAACACACTTGTGAAAATAGGGATTAGAGAGTTCCTCATGATGAAACAAGACCTAAATGAATCCATAGCACACTTCATCACTCAATGGAGACAAGTACTCTATTCATCAACCAATGCTCCAAACATGGACCACTAAGAACTATGTGATCTCTTCTTGCATGCCCTTAACAAAGAAACAAGAGAAGATGTTCAGAAACTACCATACAAGTCCTACAAAGAGGCATTGGAAAGTGCTTTAAGAATTGATCAAGCTGCCATTGATAGTGGTAGGAAGACCTATGATGCTTGTGGGAAACTTAAAGTATTCAAAGGATCAAAAAAGACAACAACTAATGTTCCTCAGGAAAGAGATGTCAACCTCGTGAAAGACAATCCAGGTAGTGACAAGTGGCGACAAAAGGGAAATCAAGGATCAAGCCAATCTTCATATGACCCCAACACTTATTGTTGGTTCCATGGAAGGAAAGGTCATGAAACAAAAACCTGATATAGTTACAATAAGGCTTTTTCCAAACTAGCACATGATCAGCATAAAACTTTCCTCAAAATGCTCCAATCACAAAGTAAGGAGAAAGAACTTCAAATCAAGAAAGGAAAAGCCAACTATAGTTATACCAATAACATCAAGTTGGACCAAGAGGTGTTCATGATCCATGAAGAGGAGCAAATAGACCAAAAAGAGAATGTCTTCTCACAAGTGATAAATTTATTGAGAGCATCTCCTTCACATTGCAAGACATTTTTAGAAGTGTTGGAAGTCGGGTGTTCCTCACAAGGGAAATCACCCCCTCTTACCTTCGACATTTCTAAATTACTCCAAAATGAAGGAAGTAAGAAAAAGGATTCACCTCTATACATACTGATGCAAGTTGAAGAAGTCACTATAAAAAGGGTGGTGGTAGATGAAGGATCAGTAGTTAATCTCTTACTGATGTCATTTTTATGACGAATGGGATAAAAAAATAGGGATCAAACAACAGTCAGCCATGTTAAGGATTTATGACAAACATGACATCTAAATAGTGGGAAAAATCAGCTTACCACTCAATCTGATGGGAAAAACTATCTCTACCAACTTCTACGTCATTAACCGGGAAACCAATTATAGCATGATCCTTGGGAGACCCTGGATTCATGCCATGGGAGCCATTGCCTCAACACTATTTCAAGAAATACATTTTCATCATTTAGGAAAGGTAGTCATAGCCAAAGTGGACCTGGACCCTTTCAATGTTTACAAAAAGGAATAGGAAGAAAGAGACAAGAAATTGAAAATGAAAGAGAAATAGAATTAAGAAACTCAAGATGTTCAAACAAGCACGACCGCTCACATTGTATCCTACCAAAGGATGGATGATCTTAAATAATTTCCCTTTTATCCGCATACCACTAAACCCCACGCACCGTTTGGCTTAGTAGCCATTCCATGTATCAATGAATGGGACATTAAAAACCTTTCAATTGGAACCATTGAGATCATTTAAGAAAGAGACGAAAAGGAAGAAAAATGAACCTCCACCTATGAATTCAGGGAAGGATCTCATTCATAGAACCATGAAAAATTGTGGACCCTACATCTTTATGGGGCTAGTTGTAAAATGGGGGTAGGAACCAGGATAATATTAACGTCCCCTAAAGGAAAAATCCTTCCATTTGCCTTTAGAATGGATTTCTTTTGCACCAACAACATAGCCAAGTATGAAGCCTTATCCCTAGGAGTCATGTTAGCCATGAGAATGGGAATCAAAAAGATCTCTGCCTTCAGAGATTCTCAATTGGTAATCAACCAAGTCATGGACAATTACGAAACAAAATCTAAACGACTGTGACCTTGCAAAGAAACCATCAGGAAGTTAGTTCAATTCTTTGATTTTTTCTCCATCAAAGCCATACCTAAAGAAGAAAATCAAGTAGTAGACTCAATGGCTACATCGGTCATATTGTTCTCACCACATGCTCAATTACAAAACTTGGAATACATTATTTCGATATGTGGAGAGCCATTGCTAGATAGTGAAGAATTGCCAAATATCCTAAATTATGCCATAGGTCAAGAAGAACAACCAACTCAAGACTACACTGAAAACGACGAAGCCATCCTAGAATATTTGCACGCATATGATGGGCTCCCAAGAGTCCACCATAAAAAGGGATTCCTACTTCTCCCTCATCCTGAGAACTATTTTGGGGATGAAAAAGAAATCCTTCAAATCAAAGCAAACTCAGATTTACCACCTACTCCTCAAAAATTTGAAGGACATCCCTCCCTAATAGGAGATACGATTGATATCAACATAGGTACACCAGAGAAACCTAGGATGTTAAAACTAGGAGGAGAGCTAAGTGACAAAGAATTAGAGGAATACACAAAATTCTTCATTGAATATTCTGACATATTCGCATGGGCTTACTTAGATATGCCAGGTTTAGATCCAAAGGTCATGGTGCACAATCTAGTAATGAAACTAGATGCCAAACCCATAAAACAAAAACCAAGACCCATAAAACCGCAAGTAGCCAAAATGGTGAAAGAACTCAAAAAGTTGTTGAATGTCAGTTTCATCAAGCCAGTTGACTACTCAAATTGGGTGTCAAACATTGTCCCAATCCTAAAAAAGAATGGAAATTTTTTAATATGTCTCAACTTTAGAGACATCAATCAAGCTTGTCCAAAAGACAACTTCCCATTACCATCCATCGATCAAATTATCGATTCAATGGTGGGATATGAAGTTCTCTCTCTAATGGATGGATTTTTGGGATACAACCAGATCAAGCTTGCAGAAGTTGACTAGAAAAAACAATGTTTACTACCCCCTGGGGGACTTTCTTCTATATAGTTATGCCCTTTGAGTTGAAAAACCATGGATCCACATAGCAACGGGCAATGACACACATCTTCCACAACTATATACACAAGATATTGGAAACCTATGTCGACGATCTTCTGGCCAAATCAGAACAAAGGGGAAAATATGTGGAGGATCTATGCAAAATCTTCAACAGGCTCCGAGAATACAAAGTAAGATTAAACCCCGAAAAATGTGTTTTTGGGGTCACCATAGAAAAATTGTTGGGATTCATCATCTCAAGAAGAGGTATTGATGTTGACCTAGCCAAGGTCAAAGCAGTCCTAAATGCAACCCCCAACAAGTGAGAGAATAGTAAGAGCCTTCTTAGGACAGCTAGGTACAATCAGGTGATTCATACTAGACATGACTTTCAAAATCCATCTGATCAACCAATTGCTAAAGAAATAGGTGGGCATTACTTGGACTATAGACTGCCAAAATGCATTTGAACAAGTTGAAAGATTCTTGTTAACCCCACCCATGTTGATGCCACCAAAGCATGATAAACCCTTCATCTTATACTTCAGAGCCACCAATATCTCTATAGAATGCATGCTAGCTCAAGAGGATGAGGATGGAAGAGAAAAAGCCATCTACTTCATAAGTCAGACCTTATTGGAATAAGAAAAGAATTACACTCAGGCTGTAAAAGAATGCCTGGCCATAGTCTTTGCAACATGAAGGCTACGACACTATATGCTAAATCAGGAAACTAAAGTCATGATATGCTTTGAGCAATTGAGGACCTTTCTAAATCAACCTATGCTCTCAAGAAGAGTCAGCCGGTTCATAATCTTGCTAAGAGATTTTGAGCTAACTTACACCACCCAGAAGGTAGTCAAAGGACAAATAATAGCAGATTGGTTAGCAGATAACCTAGCTCCCCCAAAAGAACCTGTGAATAAAGATTTCCCCGATGAAGAGATTTGCGCGGTAGATCTTGAGAAATATGTCACCTCATATTGGTATCGAGATATCGTAAACTATCTTGCAAACAAAACCTACCTAGAAACATGACGCCTTTGGGGAAAAGGCAATTGCATGTCCTCACTGTAAGATATGTCTTAATAGATGATGTGCTCTATCGAAGAGCCCTAGATGGAATATTACTTCGATGCGTTGACAAGGAAGAAGCACATATGATATTAGAAGAATGTCACAGTGGAATCTATAGTGGACATTTTGGTGGTCACGCAACAGTGAGAAAGATACATAGAAAGGGTTATTTCTAGCCTTGTTTATAGGGAGATGCAATCAAATTTTTGAAAAGGTGCCCAAAGTTCCAAGCTTACGCTCATGTCCATCATATACCAATGAGATATTTGTAGCCAATTGTCACACCTTGGCCCTTCTCCACATGGGGATTAGACTTGGTGCGAAAGATATCTCCCTCATCCACAAATGGACATTTGTTCATCATAACAGCAACAGAATACTTCACAAAGTGGGTATAGGCCATGCATCTTACCACAGTGTCAGGAGCTGTAATCGCTAAGTTCATACTAAACCAAATCATTTTCTAGTTTGGGCCTTGTCCTTCAAGAACCCACAAGTGAGAGAATTATGTGAAATATTCCATATCAATCATAGGTCTCCTTCAGTCTATTACCCTCAAGGAAATAGACAAGCAGAGGATACCAACAAAACTTTGAAGTCAATATTGATCAAAATCTTAAAAGATTCCAAGAGAGACTGGCATCTACAACTAAATCCAGCTCTATGGGCATACTGAATGAGTGTCAGAACTCCAATCGGAACCACCCCTTATGCCCTTACATTTGGGTCAGAAGCAGTGCTGCCATTAGAAGTAGAATTGCTTAGCCTGAGAGTGTCATTACAAGGGCTACTTGACAATGAAGAATATAGGACAGTTAGGTTGGTTGAATTGTAATTATAGATGAAACACAATTGAGAGCTATTCAAAGGCATAACTCTTACCTAGCAAGAATGAAAAAATAGTACAACAAGAAAGTCATCCCAAGGCCTTTTATAGTAGGAGACTTAGTGCTCAAAGTAGACAATCTAATCGATAAAAGAGCAAGCAGAGGACGAAAATTTAGACCTAACTGGATAGGCCCCTACATGGTTAAAGAAGATATTGGAAATGGTGCTTATCTCTTGTGCACAATGGAGGGAAAGGAATTTGGCAAAACAGTCAATGCCTTTCACCTCAAGAAATATTATGTCAAAAAAAAAATGGAAAAACATAAATAAACAAAAAAATTATAAAACTCAAAAATGTCAAAAAAATTTGTTTTTTGCATTCAGTTTCATTCTATTCATTTTGCATTACAGTTCATGATTTGCTCTTATACTATTTTCTTGTCAGTAAGGAGTTAGATATTTGTCATCCTTTCAAGACCTAGAGATTCCTCATTTTTCATAATTTGCCATTATCCCCTACACTCCCAGTGATTCTAAATCGAATCCTAGCTCTTAGCTTTACACTGATCCCAGTCTTAATGAGTCAAGATGTTAGGTCTAAGCAAAGTCAGTATTCAAACCTATAGTGTTGAAAGGAAGCTTGCAAGTAGACCTTCCCAAATCTTCCCTAGTAGAAGAGAAGTCCAACTAGATTACAAAAAAATTAGGTGGCACTCAACCCCTTATCTTTCTTGGCCAAAAATGTCAAGAGAATCAAAACTCTGAAGGAAACAATCTAAGGTATGAGTGAATAAAAAAATGAGTGATAAAAATAAGAGTGTGGAAAAGTGAGAATTGAGAGATCAAATCAGTGCATAGAAAAAAAGTTCCAAAAGTATTCATTTCTAGAAAAGTCAAAATACAAAAAAAAAAAAAAAGAGAAAGGCAAGTGAGGAAAATACAAAAAAGCAAAAGAAAGAAAAGAAAGAGGGATACAAAAAAAGAGTAAGAGAGAGAAGATTGCTGAGTGTCCTTACTCTTGGGTGGAGATCAGACTAAGCTCGAAGCCTCAAGAGTGACATTCTAATAGAGAAAGAAAGGTACAAAGCACACACACACACACTAGGGACCCTTGTTCTTTCCCATTTTATCCTTCACCCTGGTTCTACTTTGCTTGCCATCTATGATCTAAGTCTAGTGAACACCTATAAAACTTGATACTCGTCTAAGTTGAAAGCTTATCAAATTATCTTATCTATATAAGGAGCAGTGTTTATCCTTTAGCAAAGCCTAGAAATTAGAAGCCACTCCATGATTCATTTCACTCCCCACCTGAGTTTTTCCTAAAAACCTATCTCACAGCCTTGGATAGATCTCTTATATAAGGACAACCCACAATCCCCTGGATTGAAAATTGTATTTAAGAGTAGTCATTCTATTTGTTCCACATTGCATACATACCAAAACCAAAAAAAAATCTCAAAGCAATAAAGTCAAGTCTCTTAGCTCATGACACTCAGTGAAGTATTATAGTTTCATTTACAACATTTCTTGTGTTCTTGCATTATCATATCATAAACTGCATATCATATATATGTTCTACAAAATTATAAAATTATGTCGTCATTGTCATACTTGCATTTGTTAAAAGAGTTGAAAAGGTCAAAAATAATCAAACAAATTCCTAAACACTTCCAAACATGCACAAGAGATGGGTATAGAATTTGACAAAGAGGAAAACCATAGAAAAGGATAAACATTCATAGATACATCCGAAGTTTACATATATAATAGGTATCAAAGAGCTAAGAGCAGAATGCTCTTGAAAGAAGTATAGGCTCCCCATGCAAGGGGGCATGAAGTTTGAGAAAGGCAAGTCAAGGTTGGTTCCCTCCAATAGAACCCTTGGGGCTCCGACTCCTCCATCTATGAGTACCGCTCATCGCTCTATGGGACCTATGAGAATTATGTGCTCTACTATGGGCATGTGATTGTGAAGGCCCTGCCATACTAGTACCAGAATGCCCAACATTAAGGTGAGCCATCTCCTATAGTACTTTGTTCTCACCCTGAAGCATGTTTACTTGGGCCCTCAACTCAGTGATCATCTCACACCCATAGTAAATAGGAGCAAAAATGTCTGTGTGTCATCTTGTAGGATGGGGCACACCAAGATCATCTAAAAGATGATCACGAGGCATCATAGTGAAAGGAAAGGTTAATGCAACATTAACCTCACAAACCAAGTCCATCCATTCTTTGACATTCCCTAAAGTGCCAAATCAAAGATAAGACCAAGTCAGTGCTGTAAGAAAAGTGAAAAGAGAGAAGAGAGAAGTCAAAACCAAAGTCAAAGAAAGAGCAAGTAAGCACAACTCACGTGGATCTCTAGGCTGCTAGTCAAGGTCAAGCTGGTGCATCACCTCATCTAAATGAGGAGGTCAATGAATAGTAGAAGGACCCTCAGGGATGTTAGGAACCTCATGAGAGACATCAATGTCATCAAAATCCTCATCCTCGAGGGGGGCCTCATCTAACAAACCATCGCTGTCAAGAACATAATCCTCATCAGTAGACTCTGAGTCAACTATCACAGTCACAGATCAGGAAGGAGTCCCTCTCCCTCCCCTCCATCCTCCTCTAGAATCTCTAGTGATAAATACACCTAGAGTCAAAGGTGCCCAAACAACACCCCTCTATCCAATCTACCCCATCTCTTGAACAGTCCTATAGAAAGTGGACACTGGGGGTAGGTCCTCTGGGATCTCCTCACCAAACTGTTGCAAGACTCAGTCCACATGATGAGCCTTAACCTGACCATTGTGATTCGTGATCTCTGAGACCTCATGGAAGTATGCTCTCACCTTAGTATCTCGGGCCCAAACCCCCTCCATATCATGATAAGGATCAGGAATCATATCATCATCCATAAGGGTGGTGATGGTTGAAAGAGTAGCATCATAATGTCCAACATGTACCCACTGCACTACTCTTAGAAGTCATTTGGCTGGAAGAGGAATAATCTTCTAATAGGGTCTCACATGCTCAAAGATCCATGTCATAATCAAGGAAGAGTGGTTAAAAGCAAGAGCCCCTTGTTGAGAGATCTAATAAAAGTCTCTGTAGACCATGGCCAGGATATCAGGTCCCCATGCATAAATTGTACCCTCCTCCAAACCACAAATGATGGGTCCCCAACACCATTTTAGTCTAGCCGAGGCATTGCCTCCTGACAGCCTCGAAGCAATCAAACCAATCAGGAACCTCCTCAGGACTGGAATGCGAAGTTGCGATATAGAAGAAAGAAGAACACCTGTCTAATACCTGGGGTGATTAACCCCCATAAAAGAAACCCAAGAAGCCTTGTTCTCATGAGACTCATTGGAAGGAAGAAATAGAGTCTGACCCCTCATAGGAACCCCAAGGATGTGATACACATCATAAAGAGTGATAGTCCACTCTCCAAAAATCTATGGGAACCTAAATGTGTTCCTATTTGCATCCTAGTAAGTCATAATGTCACAAGATATGCAAGATATAGGATGGACCACCCTACAGGGTCATCCCCGGGCAACCTAGTTGCCAGTCAAGTCACCCCTCGGGCGACCCTGTTGCAAAGCAAGATCCCCCAGGGTGACCCTGTTGCAAAGCAGGATCCCCCAGGGTGACCCTATTGCAAAGCAGGATCCCCTAGGGCAACCTTGTTGTCAAGCAGGATCCCCCTGGGTGACCTTGCCTTCCAAAAGGGGTGACCCTGCCTGCCAAAAGGGGTGACCCTAAAGAGCAACTCCTCAAGCAAAAATTTGTCCAAAAACCCTATTTCTTGATTGATTTCAGAAAAAAAAAAAGGTTCAATATTACTCTAAATGATGAAACAAACACGATGCAATAGGAAAAATCTCCAAAAATAAATGATTTCAAGAGATTTTTCATAAAATCCAACCTAGGGTTTAGAGGAGAGTCTTTTACTGATTACTCACCCAACTCTTCACGGCTAAGGAAGAAGCGACCATCTTTGTGATCCCCTCGACAACACCTTTTTCACGCGAATGATCTCGTCACCGTTTCACTTCAATCTCACAATTTGGCTCTCTTGGTTTGCCCTTAGCTTAGTTTCATTTCATGTATTTAGCTTAGTTTCTTGCTTTTATACTTTTGTTTCGTGCATTGTTTTGCATGCTCTCATGCCCATAGGTCCAAACTGACAAAAGCAAGCAACTAGTCGAACTCAAATGATCCATGGTAAGTACGTCATTTCAGTTTTCATTATTCATTTTGATGTATTTAGATGCTAGACTGATACTAGTTATTGTAGGTACACATTTCAGGAAAATTGACAATAGGTAAGGCCTAGTTCAGAAACGGTAGCGACCTTTCATGTAGACTACAATCCCTGAGGGGGAAAATACATAAGCACAAAAAACACGCAGTGCCTCCATGAGGACCCCTATGATGATTCAAATCCTTGTCACATACATGTAAGCATGAAAATAAATCCTTTGGGCCGCAGGTCTCTTGATGACATGTCTTTTCTTCTTATCTTGTGTCATTTCCGCTTTGTCGATTCCCTTCCTTCCCTGTTTGTGACGCTTTTTGACCCTTGTTGCAACACTTTTCGACTTGCATTTTCTAGCTTTCGACCTTGATCCTAAGCCTTGTGAGTGTCTTATAGGTGAGCTTTCACCTCTCCCCTTTGTATTTCATCTAGTGTACCTCATAGAAGCCTTCTAGAGGTCCCCTGATCCATCTCCCGCTTTTCATTTTTGATTTTGACCATCCAATCCAAATCTCCCCCTATTATTTCCAGATCCCCACTTGGGATCCTAGGGATGCAAGTGAAGATTTGGATTCTTCCACATGATTGACCTACTTTCTGATACAGAATTCGTCCTTTCCCTCCCCCTTGCCTTTTTCCGTCCTGATTTCTACATTCTACACTCCTAATCTAGGGTCGCCCTCGGGTGACCGAGGATCCCTTAGGAGACCTTGACTAACGAAGGTGATGACCCTGTCATCTTTTGACCCATGGAAAAACTAAAGTTTCTCTCATGTTTTAGCTCTATTTTCACCCATTTTTCTTTCTATTTGCATGAGTTTTGATCCTTGATATAGAGTTAACTATTTCATGCACCCACACATGCATAATTATCTCTATTTAATCTTAAATTAACTCCCCAATCAATCTCATGCACTCTTCTAACTCCATCTTCCTCTTCAGTGATAAGCTATCATTGCTTCATCACTCCCTTTTTAGCTAAGTTCAATGTGTAATAAACCTTGTTAACTCCCCAATCTATTCTTGTTAACTCATGAATCAAATGAGTTAACTCTCCAATCAATCTCTTCCTCAAACCTATAAATACCCCCCTCCCCCAAGAATAAAGGGAGGCAAATTCATTGTGCACACAACTCTTGTCAATTTTGCTCTCCAAATCTAGCATCCATATGCTCATACAAGACGAAAGTGCCTTTTACTTTTATTGTTCAGACAAGAAACACTATGCTGCTACTTTTTTTTATGATATTGTTCTCAATCCAAGCTCGCATTGAGCTCATTCAAGCTTCACAAAGGCTTCTTTTCACTTCTTTGAGTCATTTTGTTGTCGAGATAATCACCTGCTATCACAAAAGGATTCAAGGTTGCCTACACAAGGATTACTGAGAGTAGTGGAGTCTTCAAAACTTCATCTCTTTCAGGTTCTTTTTCATTTCTTTCATAGTAATTAGATCATCACACTTTGCTCTTGGGAATAGTAACATTGTGCTTTTTCCTTGATAGATTAGATCTTGCATATTAGATTAGTCATTTTGCATTTCTAGATCTACTTTATTAGAAAAAGATTCTTTCATTTTTATTAGAATATATTGCATTGAAATTACCAAAAACCCACAAAAACATAGATTCAACTTTTCATATAGGATTGCATGCACATTTATTTCATAGATTAGAAGTAATTTCCTTTCCAAAAATACTCTAAGAATACCAGAAAGATGCTTTGCATATTATCATTTAGCTTACATTCATATAGATATGTTAAAATAGGTAACATTGCAAAACCCTCGATCCCATCATGAGGTATTCATAGTCAAACAAAGACAAACCCTAGGTCAACAAAACCCTAGGTCAAAACCCTAGAATAGGTTATAGTTAGCAGCTACACAACTTCCTCTATCCTAATTCATGAATGTGTTTAGGAGTAAGAGGAGAGTGGGTAAGAGCTATCCAAAATGAGATCAAGGAGATTCATCTGCAACCCCAACAATAGATACACATTCCACCACAAGAAGACCCATTTGTTCTATTGTTAATTGAGGAGATTAGGCAATTGTGACTACATAGAGCAATCCTCAGAGACATAGAAAAAATAGAATCCATCAACGAGAACAACTATTTACCCACACAAAGGTGGAATTCAAGGAACCCAAATAGAATGAGAGAAACTAGTGACCCTTCGGGTCATAGGGATATCTCAAGAACCACAAACACACAACAAAATGCACAACAACAAAGGCCATAGATCTTGTCGACCCCCCTTTATGAAGTCCAACTCTCAAATGAGCCAAACCCCCACCATTTCTCACCTCCTCTCAACTGGCTACTCCCACGTGAGTGAGCATGACATGGAAGATCACCCCGTGGCAAGGAGGGAAAGGGTTCGTGTGCGTGTTGAAATCTAACCTGACAACCCCTAGGAAATTAGAGTCACGAGTCCGAGCATATAGATATAGTTGTGTCTCCACATGGAGATGTGTTACAGGATATTGATGTCTCTTCTCCTCATTCAAATGTGCCTATTTCAATTTATGTGCCTAATCCTCCCATAACCCTAATGTCACCCATTCACATTCAATCATCTGAGTCCTCATCATCTTCCAAATTTTTTTTTGATGATTCTAATGTGAATTTTGATAATGTTCTTCATTCTTTTGGATCTATTCCTAGTTTGTCATCACCTTCTTATGACTTTGATGGTTCTGCAATGTATGAGCAATTTGTTTTGGGTTCTAAGCAAGTGGTTAATGTAGATGTATCAGGTGTTGTGTTCACCAATACTCCTCCCATTGTTACTACTATAGGTGTAAGTATATTTATTTCCACTCCACCAATAGTTCCTGATCAGAATATAAGTACATCTATACTTCCCCCATGGCTTTCAACTTATACTCCTAAATGAAAGAAACGAGAGATATCTACAGATGATATTGATTTGGAGAAACTGCTCCCAAGCCAAAGGCACAAAAGAAGAAACTTAAGACTATGTCAAGGCTTATTGATGATAAGGGAATCAGATATGTAGAGATTGCTAGGGCTCATCTTAAGGCTACTAAAGATACTTTTGATGTGAATGATTATGTGATATCTCGGGTGGAATTGGGGAAATTAACACATGAAGGTATTAAAGTTGATTTCTAGGTCACTGCCACATCTCTTCTTGAGAAATATGATGAGGAGAAGAAACAAAACAAATACTACAAATTGAAAGCTGAGTAGTTAGCTGTGGTGTTACAGAAAATCACTATGACACCAGAAATTATAGAGCCTATGGCAGTAACAGTTGAAAATCCCTTGGTCTGAAAAGCTGAAAAGACTCATGCAAAAGGGAAGGTTGTAGAGGAATATTTAGAAAAATTGTCAACACAGGGAGTTTCACTATTGAAGGCATCGGCAGAAAGAAAAGCAAAAATGGCTAAGGTAAGAGCAAAATTAGATGAATTGATTGACTCTATGTCATTGGATATTGAACATCTGGATTCTAGTTTGGGAAAATCAGAAAGCATGAAAATGAAGACTCTTGTTTCAGTTGGCATTATTACAAATCAAGAGTGATATGTTTAAAAAAAAGAAGGCCTAGCTCACTGAAGCAAAGTTTTGAATGAATTAGTCAAAGAACTAGGAGATGCCCTAGAGCTATGTGATGACATTGATCTAATTCTCTTGCACAAGTTGGAGTAGTTCCCGTGTAAATTAATTGATGATAATCATGAGTTTCTTCTATTTGATGAAATGATACGTGAATTCAACAAGATGATAGGCTGCGTTTGAGGAAAAAGATTTCTCAATCGATTCATTAGATAAATTGATGGATTATCAAGTAACCATAGACAATTTGAAGGTTAAGTTGAAAGATCATGAGAAAGTCACCCCCACCATCAGAGTCACAATCACTAAGGCCAGAGTAATCTCCAACAACACTGTGGCACCAGATAGTATTGAAATGCAAACATTGATCATGATGTGTGAAGGGTCGGCAAAGAAGGATGGTAGTGGAAGTTGATAAATGTGATCTTTGCCTTAATTTATTTTCTCTTTTTCATATGTACTTTTGAATCAGTTTTGGACATATTTACATGTACTTTTTTCATATGTAATTACATGTAAAAACTTAGGAAGTCCCAAGTCAATAAGGACTCCTATTTTTGAATAAGTCAAAGTAGTTAGGTTTTTCCTAAAAAAACTCTCCCTATAAATAAAGAGGGCCTCTATTGTACTATTTATCTTTTATCTATTGCAAGAAAACTCTGGTGAATTGAGAAGCAAATCAAGACTTTGTTCTTTTAGTGAAAATCAATTATCAAATATTTATCAATACAAGAAAGCAAGTTCAATTCCAATCTTTATCTTGGGGTTATTTGTGTTATGATAGCATTGTTCTTACGTCTTTCTATCATAATCTTCTTTGATAATAATTGAAGTGTGGAGACTATTTCAAGTGATTGAAGACCGTTCTTAATTTGATTGTGATAGACTTTGTGTTATCAAATTATTTGTGAGAATTGTGTGAATGTTTGTGAGAGTAAAATAGCTTGAAGACTTTGTGCTACAAGTTGTTATATTTAATTTAGTTATACTATCTTGGAGAAGAGTGGAGACTTTAGGCTATGCTTTATTCTAAAATATTTCATTTTAAATCAGCATAAGAAGCAATGAGAAACTTTGTATTTTTGTGGGTTTCTTGGTCACCAACACAAGTAGGTACTTTTCAGATATTAAATTGTTGTGAGTTTTGTATTGAACATTGTAAAGATCATTTCTGAAAAAAGAGAAATAGATGATATGAAATCACACCGAAGTTAGTTTTAGCGTAAATAAGTTTGAAATAGTTAAGAAAGGGAACCTCCCCTTGCTGAGGGGAGAGACTCTATCTCATCATAGCTGTGGTGATATAACTATTTTGTTGTTAGTGAGTTAACGACAATATTCACCCAACAACTTTTTGGCGACTCTGTTGGGGATAGGTATGCACAACTTGTAGCCTCACTCTTTGAGTTGAAGCATTATGTCCTCATCCATTATTTTCGTTGTTTCTAAATCTTTGTTAAGTACATTTCATTCTAGCAGACTCAAGGTATACAAGTAGTAAGAGAGCTTAAGGAATTATTGATCTTGTGTTTGAGTTAATACAACAAAATAATTTTGGTCTTTTGCCTCCAAAACCTCAGCTTCAGTGAACAATTAGTTTTTCTCCTACCAACGTCAGGTCCCCTATACCAAGTGAAGTTTCTAGCCCAAATAATAATAGATTTTTATCTGTTCAAGTTCCACAACTGTTTGTCATTCCACCTTTCAATCAGCATGTAATGGCGGCTCAAGGCCCGTGGAGTAATACTTTTAGACCTCTGAATTTGACAACACCACTACGTGAACTACCCCATATTTCAAGGAAGAATTTCCTGAAGTTCTATGGTGATGGGAAAGTCCATCCTGATGAACACATTGCAGCTTTATGTATAGCTTGTGGTGTTCTAGGGGTGGAACATGAAGATGTAGTTGTGAGGCTATTTGTAGAGACACTTCAAGGTGTTGTTGTGGATTAGTTCTATCATCTTCAAGCCCAAACCATAACGAATTGGAATACTCTTAAGACCTATTAGAAATAGTCTAGACAACTGAGAGGGGGGGTGAATTAGTTGTCCCTATACTTAAACTTTTAGAAACTTCTTTACAACCAGATTAATGGTGATAACATTAAATCATTAATAAACACATAAGCAGAAATAATATGAACACACAACACCAAAATTTTGACATGGAAAACCCGGTTAAGGGAAAAACCACGGTGGGGGTTAGCCCACAAAAATGTGTACCCTGTTAAAAGTACTTAAGAAAATAGAAGGCACATGCCTTCAGGCACACTGCCCAGAGCTCACTACTCAAGAAAAGGCTCACTGCCTATAGGAAGTTGTGATTAATACAAAGATAATGAACTGAGAAATAGCATCTATGTTCATGTCTAAATCAGTCCCTTTGAAGGCTCAAAAATTTCTTCTCTTATCTTTAAATTCTTCTTCACTGACTCTTCACTCTATTCTTCCTTTGCTCCTCTTCTATTATGCTCTGCTTTTGATCCTTTCTTTTGATTTCACTCTTTTGTTCAAGGATGCTTTTCGACAACTCCTCAACAAGTATTTATACACTTCATCAACCTTGGAATAGTCAACAAGGTCAGCTAACCTCAAAACAGATCTTCACACTGTCAGCCAAAACATAACTGGGATTTGAATCTTCCTCTATTAGCACACATGCTTCATAACATGCTCTTTAGATCATCCGCAACATGCTAGGACCATCTAGTCAGCCAAGAATAGAGAAGAACAACAACCTCAAGGTAGGAATCTTCAACAATAGGCTCAACCTTCCATGCGGCCCTTCAACACAGTAGTCACATGATCCAAAGACCTCCACAAGCACATTGAATTCATCAATCACATCCACTCTATATCAAATTGCTAGAATCATTTGTATCTTCCTTTGGAACCTCAAGAACACTATCTGCCATGATTGTCAAACTAGAAAGATTGCTTATAGACCTTCAAACCACAAACCACTCGAGTTGAGGGAACACACCAACATCCCAGACATGCCTCTAGATCTATAGATCATAGAGTGGTAATACCAGACCAATCCGAACCAACTTCTTGTGATACTGTCTCTACTAAATATTGCAGAATCTGGTTCTACTTAGATGGCCATAACTTCTTCAAATCTTCATGCAGATTTCTCAAATCTTAACTAGAGCAACTTGTGATGTGACAATCGTCTACACAGCCATATGGTCCACATGTATTAATTGTCATTAATTTTCTCAATATCCTTAACAATCTGATCCTCTATATAGACAGCAATATATGATACAGTTGACACCAATGACAACAAGGATAAGTTGACATTAATGAAAACACCACTTTAGGAACATAATGACAACACCACTTTAGGAACATCTTTGCAACAATCTCCCCCTTTGTCATTGATGGCAACATATGATGTGAAAAACTGAATTCAACCATCAAGACAGAAACTTCTCCCCTTTTCCTTTCTAATTTCTGCGATTTCTTCCTTTACTGTTGCCCCTTACATCAGCAACTAGTTTTTCACATGACTTTTCTCCCCCTTTGACATCAATGGCAAAGGGCACATATTTTCTATATTTTCTCCCTTTTTCTTCAAACTGATCCCAAAATTTGCATACTGATTACTCCCCCTTTGAGTAGTACCTCCTTAACATTAATCTGTATCATAGGATATGAATGTGAATTCCACCAGACTGATGCACCTTAGTGTATCTTAGTTCTGATCAGGATGGGTAATAACCACTAACTTTTCTCTAAGATACTCAAAAGTTTCTTTGGGAAGAGGCTTAGTGAAGATATCCACAATCTGATCTTTGGAAGACACAAACTCCAACTTGACTTCATTCTCATTGAATTTCTCTCTTACAAAATGAAACTTGATAGATATATGCTTTGTCTTTGAGTGCAATACCGGATTCTTTGAAATGCTTATAGCACTTGAATTATCACAGAAAATTGTGACTGGCTCTTCAAACACAACTCTGATGTCCTTCAGCATTTGCTTCATTCATAAAACTTGAGAACAATTATTTGTTGCTGCTATATATTCTGCCTCTGCAGTAGATAGAGATATTGCCTCTTATTTTTTGCTCATCGAAGATACCAATCTTCTTCCCAAGAATAATGCACCACCACTAGTACTTTTTCTTTCATCAACATCTCCTACCTAGTCAGCATCTATATATGCATGAAGAGTGAAGTCATTGTCCTTTGGATACCATAATCTATAATCAATTGTCCCCTTGAGATATCTAAAAATTCTTTTGACTGCGACAACATGGGATTCTTTCGGATTAGCTTGAAATATGGTAACAAGTCCAATTACATTCATGATGTTAGATCTGGTCTGAGTTAGATAAAGCAATCATCCAATCATTGATCTATACCTTTTCTGATTTGCCTTGGGGGAGTCATCATCTTTTCTTAACTTACATCTGGTTACCATAGGAGTACCTACTAGTTTTGAATCTTCCATTCTAAATTTCTTCAACAATTCTTTCACATACTTGGACTGAGATATGAAGATACCTTTATCTGTTTGAACAATTTACAGACCTAGGAAGAAGTTCATCTCACCAAACATTGACATCTCAAACTCACTTTTCATCTAATCAGCAAATGCTTTACATATGCATTCATTTCCACCAAAAATGATATCATCAACACCTCAAAAATTAGAATGTCCTCATGATTTATCTTGAAGTACAGATTACTGTCAGCAGTACCTTTGATAAATCCTAGCTTAAGCAGATGCTTATCCAATCTGGCATACTAGGCTCTTAAAGCTTTCTTGAGTCCATACAAGGCTTTTCTTAGTCTACAAACCATGTCTTCCTGATCAGATAACTAGAATCCTTTAGGTTGTTCAATGTAAACTTCTTCCTGTAAATCTCCATTTAGAAAAGCTGATTTGACATCCATCTAATAGACTTTAAAATCTTTGAAGGTAGAAAAAGAAAGAAATAATCTGACTGCCTCTATCCTTGCCACCAAAGAAAAAGTTTCTTCAAAATCAATTCCTTCCACTTGAGAATAACCTTTACATACCAAC
This sequence comes from Cunninghamia lanceolata, assembly GCA_027924645.1. Taxonomy (NCBI): domain Eukaryota; kingdom Viridiplantae; phylum Streptophyta; class Pinopsida; order Cupressales; family Cupressaceae; genus Cunninghamia; species Cunninghamia lanceolata. The sequence continues at coordinate 2,886,343 of BSBN01000407.1, forward strand.
CTTGCCTTGTTTCTTACAACCTCACCATCTTCATTTAGTTTATTCTGGAAGCCTATTTAGTTCCAATCACATTTATGTCCTCAGGTCTAGGAACTATTAAATTAAGGACAAACAACTGAGAGGGGGGGTGAATCAGTTGTCTCCAAAACTTCTGTTTACTTAATTACTTAATATCTTCTTATATTCCAGCAGCATATCAATGATTCAATTATTGAAGCATAATGCAATAATTCAAGAACATAAACAAATTCAACACAATAACACCAAGATTTTAATGTGGAAAATCTGGTTAAGGAAAAAACCACAGGGTGACTAACCCAAGATTATATTCTCTGTTAAAAGAATATGAAAATAAAATGGCACTTGCTAATTAGGGCTCACTGCCCAAGCATGCTACTCACAAGAGGCCCACTACCTATAGGAGACACACTATCTACAAAATAATATAAATATTGCATACTTGAACTGGAGATTAGCATCTTCACCATGCTTGAGACAATTCCATTTAAGCTCAACACTTCTACTCTGGTTTTTGCTCCTCTCCTCTCTAGCACTTTCTCCTCATGACTACAAACACACTTTAAAATGAATTCACAAATCTTATTTATACATGACATTGACTTTGGGATGATCATCAAAGTCAGCACAACACATACTTTATTTTATTATAGAGAAATTACAAATACAACTTGACTTATCACAAAAACTTCATGCTCATTGCTACTCTGTCGACCACTCATAGCTGGGGCTTCAATCTTCTTATATGAACACGCCATGCTTCATAAAACACCTTCAAGATCATCCACAACATGTGTAAATCATTTGGTTGGCCAAGACTGGGAAGAACACCATCACCCAAAGGTAAATCTTCAATTATGAGCTCAATCTTCAATGTGGACCAACAATACAAACTGGACACAATCTAGAGACCACCACAAGCTTGCTTGAATCACCAAGAACATCCACACCACTTTTGTTTACTACAATCATTTGCATCTTCATCTAGAACCTCAAGAACACACTGCCACACTAGAAGGATCACTTGTAGACCTCCAAACTATGAGCCAATCGAGTTGTCAATTCAAATTAGCTTCCCAAACATGCTACCAAATCTACAGAGCATGATATTGCATTTCTAGATTTCACCAGACCTATTTGTGCCACTTTGTCACCATTAAATAGCTGCCAAAACTAGTTTCACTCATGTGGCCATAACTTCTTCAAATCTTCATGGAGACATTTGAAATCTTGACTAGAGAACCTTTAGACACATAACTACAAACCCTTCGATGTGCATACTTTGATATTCAACTGGATGGGATCTTTGCTTCATATAACTTTACTGACTTCACTATTCTTCTCTATTTCTGATGGGGCTAATTTTCTCAATATCCTCAGCACACAACTCATCCAATTCTTGACATCAATGCAACAAGAGTATGTTGACATCAATGACAACATCAGTCAGTCTCATACTTGCAACAATCTCCCTCTTTGTCATTGATGGCAACATATGATGTGAAAAACTATTTTAACCATCAAGACAAGAACTTCTCCTCACTGACTGACATAGTTCCCCCTATCAACAACAATCATTCACATGTCTTCTTTACTGCTCCCCCTTTGATCAACAACCATTTTGTTTTTCACATGTCTTCTCTCCCCCTTTGACATCAATAGAAAAGGGCACATACTTGAAACTACTTCTCATATTTCAGAATCATACTGACTGATCCCCCTGAGTAGCAGCTTCCTAACATCAATTCAGATCACAAGATATGACTATGAGATCCACCAAACTGATGCACATCAGTGCACCTTAATTCAGAACTGGAGGGGTAATAACCCCTAACTTCTCCCTGAGATACTCAAAAGAGTCCTTAGGTAGAGGTTTAGTAAAAATGTCTGCAATCTAATCCTTTAGGGCACAAACTCCAATCTAACTTCATTCTTGTTCACTTGCTCTCTCAAAATGTGAAACTTGATGGATATATGTTTTGTCTTTGAATACAACACTAGATTTTTTGATATATTTATTGCACTTGAGTTATCACAGAAGATTGTGATAGGTTCTTCATACTCCACTCTGATGTCTCTTAGCATTTGCTTCATCCACAATACTTGAGTGCAACTACCTACTGTTGCAATATACTCTGCTTCTGCAGTGGACAGAGATATTGTCTCTTGTTTCTTGCTTAGCCAAGAGACCAATCTTTTTCCCAAAAAGAATGCACCACCACTGGTACTCTTCTGATCATCCACATCTCCTACCCAATCAGCATCTATGTATGCATGAAGAGAGAAATCATGATCCCTAGGGTACCATAAACCATACTCAACTGATCCCTTCAGATATCTATGAATTCTCTTAATTGCCATAACATGAGACTCTCAAGGATCATCTTGGAATATCGCAACAAGACCAACAACATTTATAATGTCAAGTCTAGTTTGAGTAAGATACAGTAGTCCTCCAATCATTGATCTGTGCTTTTTCTAATCAGCCTTAGGAGATTCATCATCTTTGCTTAGTTTACACCCAGTTGTCATGGGAGTATTCATTGGCTTTGAATCTTCCATCCCAATTTTTTTTAACGATTCTTTCACATATTTGGTCTGTGATATGAAAATTCCTTTCTTTGATTAAGTGATTTGCAGACCCAAGAAGTAGTTCATTTCCCCAAACATAGACATCTCAAATTCACTTTTCATTTGATTTGTAAAGGTCTTGCACATACTATCTTTTCCTCCAAAAATGATATCATCAACAAATACTTCAACAATCAAGATATTTTCATGATCAATCTTGAAGTACAAGTTACTATCAGCAGTACCTTTGTTGAAACCAATCTTCAAAAGTTGTTTATCCAATCTTTCCTACCAGGCTCTTGGGGTTTGTTTGAGTCCATACAATGCTTTCTTTAAGTTGTAAACCATATCACCATGATTAGATAATTGGAATCCATTCGTTTACTCAATGTATACCTCTTCTTCCAAATCACCATTCAGGAAGGCAGACTTGACATCCATTTGATATACTTTGAAATCCTTGAAGGCAGCAAAAGCAAGAAATAATATGACTGCTTCAATTCTTGCCACCGAAGCAAAAGTTTCTTCAAAGTCAACTCCTTCTACTTGAGAATAACCTTTACAGACTAGTCTGGCTTTGTTTCTTATTACCTCAACATCTTCATTTAGTTTATTTCGGAAGACCCACTTCGTCCCAATCACATTTTTGTCTTTAGGTCTAGGAACAAGATCCCATGTGTGATTTTTTTCGATTTGCATCAACTCTTCCTCCATTGCTTTAGCCCAGCTTTCATCATTGCATGCTTCACTTACTGTTTTTGGTTCAACCTTTGAAATCAAACAATACTTCATTAAATCTTGAGCAATTTTTCTTTTTGTTTGAACACCTTTGCTTCTATCTCCTATGATCTGGTCTTTAGAGTGATTTGGTCTTACATACCTGGGAGTTTTGGAAATTTCTAGCACTTCTATTTCTTGGACAGGTTCATTCAAACTTGTCTCTTCCTCTTGTATTTCTGGATTCTTCGGATCAGTCTGAATCTAAGCTATAGTTGGGGCTTGTTCTTCTTGGACCGGAACATCATTCTAATCATTTGCTTCATACTCATAAAACCTTGAGGAATTTTCAATGCCTTCATCAACGTTCACATTTGTACTTTCTACAATCTTTCTCAATCTCTTGTTATAACACCGGTATGCTTTGCTTTGAGTGGAAGATCCCAAGAATATTCCTTCATCACTTCTAGCATCAAACTTTCCAAGGTCTTCATCTTTTTTGATATAGTACTTACTACCAAAGACTCTAAAATATTTCATAGTAGGGGTGATGCCAAACCAAATTTCATAAGGAATCTTACCAGTCTTGCCTTTGATTTGTACTTGATTAAGGGTGTAAATAGTAGCACTCACAGCTTCTCTCCAATATATCTGAGGAACATTTTCTTCCATCATCATGGTTCTAGATGCTTCCTGGATGGTCCGGTTCTTTCTCTCCACTACTTCATTATGCTGTGGAGTCCTTGGAGCAAATAACTGTCTCTTTATCCCATGTTACTCACATAATTCTATGAACTCTCCGTATGTGAACTCTCCACCTCTATCAGACCTGAGACATTTTATGTTTATGCCAGTTTCATTTTCTACCATAGCCTTGAATATTTTGAATTTCTCAAGTGCTTCAGATTTCTCTTTCAAGAAAGTCACCCACATCATCTGGGAGTGGTCATCAATCAACAACATGAAATATCTATCTCCTTGCAGACTCCTGATTCTAGCCGGACCACATAGATCAGTGTACACCAAGTCTAACAATCTAGTTGAAGAATGTTCCTTACTACTTTGAATGAGACTCTATTCTATTTACCTAACTGACACTCCTTACACAAGCTATTAGTAGGTTTCACCAATCTTGGAAGATCTCTTATAGCCTGGGTGTTGCTTATCTTAATGATATTATCAAAATTCACATGACACATTCTCCTATACCACAACCAAATCTGATCAATTTGAACAAATAAGCAACTTTTGTCGGTACCAACCAAGTGAAAGATGTTACCTTTTGTCTAAGTACCGGATGCAATTTCAGTTCCAGAACCTTCAAAAATCTTGTATTTTCTATTTTTTGAACTAGAGATCATAACCGTTGTCTACCAACTGCCCAACACTGAGAAGATTATGCTTTAGAACTTCAACATATAGAACATCACTAGTTTTGTTCTTTCCATTAAAAGAAATGGTTCCTCTGCCTTTGATTCTGCCAGTAGAATTATCTCCAAATTTTACAACTCCACCTTCATATCTTTCCAGGTTTATGAATTTATTCTTATCGCCAGCCATATGGTGAGAGCATCCACTGTCAAAGATCCATTCATCCTTTTCTTCAATCTAAATAGCCAGAGCCCTTCATATCTTGAGATTGTTAGTTTCAATAGGCATTGGATCTTCTTCCTTGATCACAATAAACACCCAATCACTTCCAGATTTGGTTCCTATCTCAGATTCATCATCTATTACTCCTTCATCATCATCTTCTTATACATAGTAGCACTTCTTTTGAAATCTTGATCTATTAGGGTTAGGCCTTGAAAATCTTTCCCCACACCTTGAGGCAAAATGACCAATCTTGTTGCAATCGAAACATTTGAAAGGTAATTTTCCTTCATACTTACTAGATCCTCTTGGCAGTCTTTTTGCAATAAGGGCTTCAAGTTGAGCAACTTCTGCCTCATCTTCTTCCAGATCTTTTCTTTTTTTTTCATACCATTATAATTTATTTAAGGAACTTTCTCCTAGATCATATCTTTGTTTACCTTTGTAGAGGCAGTAGCTTTGAATGTGGATTCAGTCTTGGGGAGAGCATCTCCAAACTTAGCTAATTCAAATGCAGCTAACTACCCAACCAATTGATCCCTAGTAATATTTGATAAAGATCTGAATTCCTCAATAGAAGCAACCTTGTGTTTGTAAGCAGGAGGTAAAGATCTGAGAACTTTGGCAACAATATCATCTTCATCTAGAGTTCCACTAGCACATCTAATGCCACAAACAAGCTCATTTACTTTTGGCATAAATGTAGTGATATTCTCATCTTCATTCATCTTCAGGTTTTCAAATTTTCCTTTCAGACTTTGTAGCTTGGCACATTTAACATATTTATCTCCTTCATGCAGAATGTGCAGTTTTGACCAAATTTCATATGTAGTTTTTAAATCCATAACATTTGTTAGCTCTGTGTCAGATAAGGCACTTAGTAAGGCTTCTTTAGCTCAAAGATTATCTTCAGCATCTCTGATTTCATCTAGAGTTGTTGGACCATTTTTCAGAGGAATCTACTCTTTTATAGTCATGTTCCAATATTGAAATCCCATACATTGCAAGTGACATTCTATACGGCTTTTCCAAAGGGTGTAGTTCATTCCACCAAACTTTGAACTATCCTTCTTGTAGGAAGACATCTTGGATCTCCTCAAGCAGTTAAGCTCTTTTAGAGGAACTTGGCTCTGATACCAATTGTTAAATTAAGGACGGACAACTGAGAGGGGGGTGAATCAGTTGTCTCCAAAACTTTAGTTTACTTAATTACTTAATATCTTCTTATATTCTAGCACCATATCACTAATTTGATTATGGAAGCATAATGCAATAATTCAATAACAGAAACAAATTCAACATAATAACACTAGGATTTTAATGTGGAAAACCTGGTTAAGGGAAAAACCACGGGGTGACCAACCCAAGATTATATTCTCTGTTAAAAGAATATGAAAATAAAATGGCACTTGCCAATTAGGGCTCACTGCTCGAGCACACTGCTCACAAGAGGCCCACTGCCTATAGGAGACACACTGTCTATAGAATAATATAAATATTACATACTTGAACTGGAGATTAGCATCTTCACCATGCTTGAGATAGTTCCATTTAATCTCAACACTTCTGCTCTGACTTTCACTCCTCTCCTCTCTCACTTTCTCCTCATGACTATAGACACACTTGAAAATGACTTCACAAATCTTATTTATACATGACATCGACTTTGGGATGATCATCAAAGTCAGCACAACACATACTTTATTTTATTACAGAGCAATTACAAATACAACTTGACTTATCACAAAAACTTCATGTGCATTGCTACTCTGTTGGCCACTCATAGTTGGGGCTTCAATCTTCTTATATGAACACACCATGCTTCACAAAACACCTTCAAGATCATCTGCAACATGTGCAAATCATCCGATCGGCCAGGACTGGGAAGAACACCATCACCCAAAGGTAAATCTTCAATTACAAGCTCAATCTTCAATGCGGACCAACAACACAAACTTGACACAATTTGGAGACCACCACAAGCTTGCTTGAATCACAAAGAACATCTGCACCACTTCTGTTTACTGTAATCATTTGCATCTTCATCCAGAACCTCAAGAACACAACCAGTCATCACTGTCACACTAGAAGGATCACTTGTGGACCTCCAAACTATGAGCCAATCGAGTTGTCAATTCAAATTAGCTTCCCAAACATGCCACCAGATCTACAAAGCATGATATTGCATTTCTAGATATCACCGGACCTATTTGTGCCACTCTGCCACCATTGAATAGCTGCCAAAACTAGTTTTACTCATGTGGCCATAACTTCTTCAAATCTTCATGCAGACATTCAAAATCTTGACTAGAGAACCTTTAGAAACATAACTACAAACCCTTTTATGCACATACTTTGATATTCAACTGGATGGGATCTTTGCTTCATATAACTTTACTCACTTCACTATTCTTCTCTGTTTCTGATGGGACTAATTTTCTCAATATCCTTAGCACACAACTCATCTAATTCTTGACATCAATGCAACAGGAGTATGTTGACATCAATGACAACATTAGTTAGTCCCATACTTGCAACAGGAACAAGATCCCAAGTGTGATTCTTTTCAATTTGCATCAATTCTTCTTCCATTGCCTTCACCCAATTTTCATCATTGCAAGATTCATTTACTAATTTAGGTTCAGTCTTTGAAATCAAACAAATCTCCTCTTGATCTTCAACAACTCTTCTCCTAGTTCGAACACCTCTGCTTTTATCTCCTATAATTTGATCTTTAGGATGATTCATTCTTACATACCTGGGAGTTTTGGGAATCATTTGAACTTTTGCTTCTTGAACTTGTTCCTCATCTTCTGCACTAATCTCTTGAGTTACTAGAGTTACAGATCAATATGAATCTGGGTCTGAATTTGAACTTGTCTTCCTTGATTTTTACTTTCATCTTGATCATCTGAATCATATCCGCAATACCTAGAATGTCCTTTGCTTTCATCAACTTTAACATTAGCACTTTCAACAATCTTTTTCAATCTTTTGTTGAAGCACCGGTAAGCCTTACTTTGAGTTGAGTATCCCAAAAATATTCCTTCATCACTTCTTGCCTCAAACTTGCTTAAATCCTCATCTCTTTTGATATAACATTTACTACCAAAAACTTTGAAGTATCTCACAGTAGGAGGATGACCAAAACATAGTTCATAAGGAGTCCTACAAGAATTTTCTTTGATCTGCACCTAGTTAAGAGTGTAGATAGCAGTACTCACAGCTTCCCTCCAATAAACTTGAGGAACATTTATTTCAATCATCATGGTCCTGGAATCTTCTTGAATGGTCTGGTTCTTCCTTTCCACAACTCCATTTTGCTGAGGAGTCCTAGGAGATGATAACTGTCTTTTTATTCCATGCTTTTCACAGAAAGCATCAAACTCATCGGAAGTGAATTCTCCACCTCTGTTAGATCTCAAACACTTCAATTTACCACCAATCGCATTCTCAACCATCATCTTGAACACCTTAAACTTATCAAGAGCTTCTAATTTTTCTTTTAGGAAAGTTACCCCCATCATCTGGGAGTAATCATCAATCAGAAATTTGAAATATCTATCTCCTTGCACACTCCTAATTCTAGCAGGACCATAGAGGTCAATATGTACCAGTTCCAATCTCTCACTTGAACCTTGTTCCTTACTTTTGAATGAAATTTTGTTCTATTTACCCAATTGACATTCTCTACATATGCTATCCCGTTTCACAAGTCTTGGAAGATCTCTTACAGCTTGAGTGGAACTTATTTTGACAATGTTATCAAAATTCACATGACACATCCTCTTATGCCATAACCAACTTTGATCTATTTGAGCAATCAAACAACTTTTTCCTGAACTTCTTAAATGAAAGATGTTACCTTTAGTTTGAGTACCAGATGTAATTTTAGTTTCGGAGCTTTCCAAGATTCTGCATTTTCCATCCTTGAATCAGAGATCATAACCCTTGTCAACCAACTATCCAGCACTGAGAAGATTGTGTTTTAGTCCTTCCACATATAGAACATCATTGGTGCTATTCTTACCATCAAATGAGATGGATCCTCTGCCACAAATTCTACCAATTGAGTTGTCTCCAAATTTCACAAATCCTCCTTCATAATTTTCAAAACTCACAAACTTACTCTTGTCACCAGTCATATGATGAGAGCATCCACTATCAATCACCCATTCATCCTTTTCAACAACCTGAGCAGCCAAGGTACTTTCCAAATTTGTATAGCTAGCAAATTTAGTAGATATTGGATCTTCTTCTTTAATAGCAATGAACACCCAATCATTTTCATTATGATCAGATTCATCATCTGTGACTCCTTCTCCAGCTTCCTAGACATAGTAGCAATTCTTCTAATTTTTGTATCTATTAGGGTTTGGTTTTGAAAACCTCTCCAGACATCTTGAAGCAAAATGACCAATACTATTACAAGCAAAACATTTGAGTGGCAACTTTCTTTCATACTTACAGGATCCTCTTGGCATTCGTTTGACAATGAGAGCTTCAAGATCTGCAGTCTCATTTTCATCATCTTCAAGATCCTTCCTTGTTTTGAGAAATATGCTTGATTTTCTTGAAGAACCTTCACCTGAATCATTTCTTTGCTTTCCATGCACATTGGCCTTGAATGTCGATTCAAACTTAGGAAGAGAGTCACCAAATTCAGTTAATTCAAGAGATGAAATTTTTCCAATCAAGTGTTCTCTTGTAACATCTATAACAGTCCTGATCTCTTCTATAGTAGCAACCTTGTGTTTGTATGAATTGGGCAAAGATCTGAGTACTTTTGCCACAATCTCTGATTCTTCCAAACTTCTACCAGCACACCTAATCCCACACACAAGTTTGTTTAACTTTTGCATGTAGATTGTGATGTTTTCATCTTCACTCATCCTTAGATTTTCAAACTTTCCTCTCAGAATTTGTAGTCTGGCACATTTGACATATTTATCTCCTTCATATAGATTCTCCAACTTCTTCCAAATTTCATGAGTAGTTTTTAGTCCAAAAACATTTGTCATTTTTGAATCAGTTGGGGCACTCAATAAGGCTTCTTTAGCTCGAAGGTTATTTTTAGCATCCTTGAGTTCATCTAGAGTTGAAAGGCCTTTCTCCATAGGTTCATACTTGTCTTTGGTTATTAACCAATAGACATCACCCATGCACTATAAATGGAATTCCAAGTGACTCTTCCAAACAGTGTAATTTGTTCCATCGAATCTTGGACTATCCTTCTTGTAAGTCAACATCCTGGATCTCCTCTAGTGGTTAAGCTCCCTTTTAGAGGAACTTGGCTCTGATACCAATTGTTAGAAATAGTCCAGACAACTGAGAGGGGGGGTGAATCAGTTGTCCCTATACTTAAACTTTTAGAAACTTCTTTACAACTAGATTAATGATGATAACATTAAAGCATTAATCAACACATGAGCAGAAACAATATCAACAGACAACACCAGAATTTTGACGTGGAAAACCCATTTAAGGGGAAAACCATGGTGGGGGTTAGGCCACAAAAATATTTACCATGTTAAAATTACTTAAGAAAATAGAAGGCACATGCCTTTAGCACACTGCTCAGAGCTCACTGCTCAAGAAAAGGCTCACTGCCTATATGAAGTTGTGATTAATACAAAGATAATGAACTGATAAATAACAGCTATGTTCATGCCTGAAATAGTCCCTTTGAAGGCTCAAAAACTTCTTCTCTTATCTTTAAATTCTTCTTCACTAACTCTTGACTCTATTCTTCCTTTGCTTCTCTTCTATCCTGCTCTACTTTTGATCCTTTCTTTTGATTTCACTCTTTTGTTCAAGGATGCTTTTCGACAACTCCTCAACAACTATTTATACACTTCATCAACATAGGAATAATCAACAAGGTCGGCTAACCTCAATGCAGATCTTCACATTGTCAGCCAAAACATAACTAGGATTTGAATCTTCCTCTATTAGTGCACCACACCTCATAACATGCTCTTTAGATCATCTGAAACATGCTAGGACCATCTAGTCAGCCAAAAATAGGGAAGAACAACAAACTCAAGGTAGGAATCTTCAACAACATGCTCAACCTTCAATGCAGACCTTCAACACAGTAGCCACACGATCCAAAGACCTCCACAACAACATTGAATTCATCAATCAGATCCACTCCATACCAAATTGCTAGAATCATTTGTATCTTCCTCCAGAACCTCAAGAACACTATCTGCCATAACTGTCAAACAAGAAAGATTTCTTGCAGACCTTCAAACCACAAACCACTCAAGTTGAGAGAACACAACAACATCCCAAACATATCTCTAGATCCACAGATCATAGAGTAGTAGTACCAGACCAATCCAGACCAACTTCTTGTCACACTGTCTCTACTGAATACTACAGAATCTGGTTCTACTCATATGGCCATAACTTCTTCAAATCTTCATGTAGATTTCACAAATCTTAACTAGAGCAACCTCTGACAATCCTCTACATAGCCATATGGTCCACATGTATTGATTGTCATTAATTTTCTCAATATCCTCAACAAGCCGATCCTCTATACAGACAACAGTATAGGATATAGTTGACACCAATGACAACAAGGATATGTTGACATCTATGACAAAACCACTTTAGGCACATATTTGCAACAAGACCAAGTTTGAAGCTAGGTTTAAGCTTGCGGAAGATGCACATGCTTTGTTAGCTCAACTAACACAGATGAAGAAAGAACCACATGAGCCCATGTAGGATTTCATTTCTAAGTTCAATAAATTGACAAATAGGATTCCAGCAACCGCCCAACCAACAACAAAAAATCTGAAATGCTTTTTCATCAACATTCAACTTCCTAAGGTAAGTTTTCTATTAAGGTGAGCTGGTCCTACTGACCTCCCTTTACCTCAAAGATTGGCTATGGAAGTTGAAGATGATCTTATCCTTGTGGGTAAGATAAGAAGGGATTCAAACAGAAATAAAGGTCAGCCCTCTATTCAGAAATCATCCACAAGCACCATGGACCCTATGGTGCAAAAGTTGGCAAATGAGTTGCTGGCTTTGAAAAATAAAATATCCCAGGGTATGCCCACTCCTTCTTATAAGGACATACCAAGAAGGACATTCCCTAACAATTCATATCAAGGCAATGCTGCAAGAAATCAAGGGCAACAAAATTGTCTTCTGCCAAAACAAGGGAAGCTTGCCATTGAAACACCACTGGTCAACTCAACAGTTGGCTATTATGAAGTAGAATAGGATAATTCTTTCCAACCTAATTTTGATCAGGAGAATAATGCTAATCTTTTTACAAAAGGAGAAGAAAAATTAGCTGGTGACTCTACTATTAGGCTTCTAAACTACTAAGATGAAGTAGAAAGAGAAGAAGATGTATATTGTGGAATGTATGATGTTTTTACTAGTTCCCAAAATCAATAAAATCAGCAAACAATTGATAAAGGAAAATCAAAAGAAGACCTTCAATTGGTGATTTCAATTGCCAAATGAGGAACTCCTTTACCTTTCCAATCAAGGGATCCAAGTCCCGATAAGCAAGTAAGTTCTTCTAACACCTCTACTTCCTCCACTACTATTCCTCAGACCAATACTACCCCAATTAAACCTCAGAATGAAGGTTTTCCTGCCTATGTATCAAGTTCATTTCAGTTGTTTGATATAATTGACCATGCTAGGAAAACAAAACTCCAAATGTCTGAGGTAGAATATTTGCAAGTTAACCTAGATCAATTTGAGAGGTTAGCTAAGTATGTTAAAAACAAGGCTGCCCTTTAGGGAAAGATTCTTCCAAGATTGTTCATGACTCTTCCAAGAATAGGTCTGCCTAGAATAACCTGGTTACTACTCCCCTTATTGCTCCAGGAAAAATAGAAACCTTCTATGTTTCTTTGTTGGTTAATGGCCATAAATTAAGCAATTGTATCATAGATTCAGGGGCTTCTGATAATGTCATGCCGGCTAAGGTGGCTGATGCCTTAGGTCTAACCTTAACAAAGACCTTTGGAAGGTGCCTTTCAATGGAAAATAAGCAAGTGCCTTTATTAGGCCAAATTAAGGATGCACAATTTGCATTCACAGCTTTTCCAGAGAAGAGAATAAAGATGACTGTCCTAGTTGCTGATGTTCTAGATTCTTATGGTATTTTGCTTAGATGAAATTTCAATAAGGATGTGGGAGGAGAACTAAATATGGATTTGTTCGAGGCAAGGATACCTGTCAACGGTGTCATGCACAAACTACTTCCTGAAAGAGAAGCAAAGTTTATTGTTACTCAATCTAAAGATCCGAAAGCTCAAATTTTATTTGAGTCTTCAGGGATGGGTAATTATTTCTTGACTGCTAAAAACACTTCTAATTCATCAAACAAGAGTTTTGATAATTCAAACGAAGACTCAGAAGTTAATTTATATGAAAGTAGAGATGAGAGTATGGTGACACATGATTCTTCTTCCTCTGATGAAGAGTTTATTGGTCATAGAAATATCAAAGTGGAAAATTCAAATGATGTTTGGATTTTAGAATTTGATGGTAGATGCTCTTCCACTGGATCTAGGGCTGGAATAGCTTTAATATCTCCTCAACGTGACCTTTTTCCTTTCTCATATAAGCTCCACTTTGATAATACTAATAACACTGCTGAGTATGAGTCATTATTACTCAGGATGGAGGTTGCTCGTGTAAAGGGGTAAAAAATCTTCATGCACAAGGTAATACTGAACTTATTGTTTATCAAGTAAGGAATCTTTATCAAACTAAGAATGCAAGGTTAAGGCATTATTGCAATTATGTCAGGGATTGCATTGAAGGTTTCGATGCTTTCAATATCTCTGTAGTACCAAGAGAGTTTAATAATCATGCTGATTCATTAGTTGTCTCTACCACCCTTATGGTCCCTCATAAGGACTTCAAAGGTAACAAGTACACAATTGAGTTGGTCTTCTGACCACGTGTGCCAAATAATGCTGATCATTGGCAGGTCTTCAATGGTGATAATCAGATCATAGTTTTCTTAGAGAAGGCAGATAGCTTCGACGAACTCTACTTTGAAGGAAGTGATTCTTCGCCTCAAGAATCTATTTCTGAAGTAGACTCAAACTACTGAGGAGATCCTTCAACTAAAAGGGAATAAAATCCTAAAAGGTTTGGTTTCTCTGGAAAAGTTATTTGACAAGCATGATAGATATATCAAACAATAGCAGCAACTTGATTCAAATTCTTTAATGGAATTTGAGCAAGTAAATTTGAGTTCTAAAGTAGATCCCAATATGGTTAATATTAGGAAATGTTGCACTGCTGATGAGAAATTCAAGTTCATGACACTTCTTTGCCATTAGATTGATGTGCTGGCATATTCATATGATGATTTGAAGTCTTTTAGACCCAAGGAGATCCAACACAAGATCCCTCTCAAGGTTGGATCGTTGCCTCAAAAATAAAAATAGAGGCACTCTAATCTAAAGATATCAGGTACTATTCTTTTTGAAATCCAAAAAATGTTGAATGCTAGAATAATATTTCCTATCCATCATTCCACTTAGATTGCGAATATTGTTCCTGTGAGAAAGAAGAATGGAGAAATCTGTATTTGTGTTGATTTTAGAAAACTGATCAATCCTCTTTAAAGGATAACTATCAGCTACCTATAATGGACCAAGTGTTACAAATTGCAGCTGGTTCAGAGATACTGTCTATGTTAGACAGTTTTTCAGGCTACAATCAGGTAGAAGAAAGTGAAGCAAATCAATATAAGACTACTTTTACAACACCATGGGGCACATTTGCATACCACAGAATGTCATTTGGTTTGATTAATGCTGGTGCTACTATCCAAAGGGGAATGGATCTCGCTTTCAGAGATGAAATGGGGAAATTCATTGGTGGTGTACCTAGATGACTTGACCATTTTATCAAAGAAGCATCAAGATCATGCCTATCATTTGTGACAAGTTCTGGAATGATATCATCAAAATGGTATTTCTCTTAATCCTAAGTCAATTTGTCGGGTTACAGAGGGTAAGCTTCTTGGTCACATTATGTCCAAAGAGGATACTAAAATTGATTCTAAGAGGTTCAAATCTATTCAAGGTCTTACTTTGTTTACCAGTAAGACAGTTGTTCATTCTTTCTTCAGGGAGGTGAATTTCTTGTGAAGGTTCATTCCAGAATTTGCAGAGAAAACATGTCATATTGTTAATATGATGAAGGGTAAGATGTAATGTCCTCTTCTAGACACATGGTTAGTCCATCATAGAGTTCTCGTGGGCTAGCAATTTGGTTAGGGAACTATGATTAGTTTGGCTCTAGATGTCTTTGTCAGTGTTGGAGTTGTGGTTCACATTCAGTGGATCCAGTTGGCACCCTCATGGTTACCTCAATGGGCTCTTGGTCGTTTCTATTTTTAGTAAGTTTGGGTTCTGTGTCAGTTAGGGATTTTCAAAGTTGGATCAGATGTGTTTCGTCGAGACCTTTCTGACAAGCTAAAGATCTTGGATTTCTGACACCGTCTTGATATTTATTTTAAAGTCTGAAGATTTATTAATGTTATATTAATAGGGACTCTATTATAAATAAAGGAAAAGTGAATATTGATGAAATAAAGACATAACTTAATGTCTTGACCTTGGCCGCCCATCCCTAGGGAGTTATAAGTGTTTTTTAAAATGTTATTTCTCTCCTTAATGCCCAACACCCATCTTGGAGGGAGATAAAAGGACTTTTGGAGCTCATTGTGATATGCTATGTTTTATGTTATTACTGATTTGAGCTTTTCTAGGGTTTCATGTTGTTTGGGGTTTGAGGATTCAAACCAGGGGATCTTTGAGATGAAAACCTCACTGAGTAATGGTATCCCATAGGTGTGAAAGATCACGCAATGGTGCCATTGTTGGTGGATGCATCCAATATTCACATATGTGCTGAAATAGAGTTGAAGACTTGATGGAATTGAGGTTACAATGATCATATCATTTCTGAGTTTGGTTGCAGCTACAATTATTGTTATTTAGAGACATAGTGGAGGCAATTTTAGAGGTGATTGGTGACTGTTGTTATAACACTTGTTGGTCGTACCATTTGCAACTTGGCCGTACATGTTTGGGGGGTGGTTTAGGAGTGGTTTTGGAGTTGTTCCTTCATCTCTTCTTGGTCAACCATATTGGGAGTTTGTGTGTAGACCTTTACAGTAGCATTTAGAGGAGATTCTAGTTCTATATCTATTGATCATTCATTCCTTGGGTCGTACCATTCAAGCTGGAGGTCGTGGGTTTTAGATATCTTCTATCTATTATGCTTACAGTAGCTTTATTGACTATTTGGAGGTGTTTGGGGGTCTCAGGCATTGATCTTTGCATTGTAAATCTAGTTACCAACTTATGTAATGCATTTGGAGTGAATCTAAGTATACCCATTGCTAGTCTGACAATAGCTAAAATATGAAGCTGCAAATCTGGATATGGGTATGTGTTAGAAGTTGATGTTTTTCTAGTTTACTATCTGGGTTGTCATTAGTTTGTTCAGATTCATTGTATATTTTTTGGGTTTCTATTATATGCAATATTTTGTGTGCTCTGGCACCACATTTGCAGGAAAACATAAAACCCCTTCTACATCTTCTATCTATCTGAAAGACAACACAAAATTATAATAAAATATCACACATAAAGGATTTTAAAAATATACCAACAGGTACGACACATTACAGTGGTATCAGAGCTATGATCTTGCCATCTTGTGAGGCTGAATAGACATGTAGTTGAAAATATGAACATGTAGATAAAAAATGAGGCATACACACCTTGTGATTGAGATATGAATCCTACAACATCTTCATCACATCCTTATAAAACTAGGAGAAGTAGGTTACAACAAGAAACACAAGTTCCACAGCAGGTTCAACCAGTACATCCAGCACCACCAGTAGATCCATTTGAGACAGATACAGAGATAGAAGTTGTTGTTACTGAGGATGATTAGCAGGTCTCATGAACAAACCCCTTTTCTATTGAGGTACCACTAGTTATAGGTCCTACAGGAGAGATGGGTGACAGGGAAGAACCAAAATTTAGTGTGCATGATATTTTGATTACACTCACCTAAGAGATGAGGGAGTCTCGATGAGAGATTGTAGAGGCATAGGACGAGATGACACATGCCATCGAACGATTGTGTAATGATGGGGAAAAGCACCATGACAGGAACAGGTACAATGGAGGTGACAGGAATAGGTACCACAGAGGTGATAGGAATAGGTACAATTGAGGTGACAGGAACAGGTACTAGGATGGTGATAGAAACAAACATGATGGAGGAGATAGGAATAGGAATGATGGGGGTGATAGACACAATGGTGATAGGAACTGGGAAGAATAGAATAATGGGGACAGGAACCACAATGATAAACATAGGGATAGAGATGATGAGGATGAGGCATCGGTTACACACTGGAGGGCTTTGCAGTTCACTATGGGAGATAGACCTGACATCCCTATATTTTCTCCCATGAACCAAGTTTCTAAAGACGACCCCACATAGGTGGAGTTTTAGAAGGAAATTTTGAGGTACTAGAGAGCGTCTAGTGATGCTTTCAAAAATGAGATGACATTTGCTGAATATTCTAAAATTAGGCTTAAGTGTAAACCTCGTAGGGGAGGTAGACCTCAGAACGAAGAATTGCAAAGGAAAGTAAGTAAGATGACACTTCCCTACTTCGACAAATCGAGTAAGACCACCACGAGAGCTTGGGTCTAGAAATTGGACAGCTACTTGCAAATTAGTACCATGCCAAAGGAGAATACCATTACAGATGTAGCTTTACACTTGGAGGGGACTTATCACAAATGGCGAAGCAACGAGAAGGTCACACTAGGTCATGATCAGGTCACTTCATATGTGGAGTTTATAACTAGAATGATCGACGAGTTCGATAAAAAGGACCCAGAATTACAATTTAAGGAGTTGACGCAGTTGAGACAGAACGGATCAGTAGACTCCTACATCGCTGATTTCTAGGACATATCTGTTATGGTTCTAGATATTACTGAGTACAGATTGGTTGTTCTCTTCATTGATGGATTATTGGATCAACTTCATGGTTGGGTTAAGAGCTTTGACCCTCCTACACTTCAGGAAGCCATGAAGAAGGCTCAGGACTTGGAGTCATCAACATGGAGGAACGAGTTTCAATCCAAACAGTTTCTGCAAAGGAGGGATAAGGAGCGAGATAGGAGACCATTCTAGAAAGATGCGGGACAGCCACATAAGAGTTCTTCTAGGTTGGACAATGATTAGTTGAATGACCTGAGACAGAAGAAGCTTTGTTTCCATTGTTAGGAGCCTTGGGATCCTAAGCACAAGTGTGCTACCCAAGGGAAGGCTAACTAGTTAGAGTATTTTTCAATCGATGAGTCTATTGATTTAGAACACCATTCGGACTACTATTTAGAGGCTAAGGATGTAGAATCAAAAGGCCCTGAGGAAGCATCAGATAGAGAGGATGATACAACCCTACCTACAACACGTATCTCGAGTATCTAGAGGGAGGGATCATTCAAGATAAGAGGAGTGTTGGATGGGCAGCGATGTATTGCATTACTTGACACAGGTGCCACTCATAACTTCATAGATGAGGGCTTGGTCGCCAAGAGGGTTGAAAACCAAGGAATTTGAGGTCTTTAAGGTGAAGGTTACAGATGGGTTTGTACTCACTTGCACTAGAAGGATACCTAATCTATCAATCCAATTGAATAAATACACTTGCCAATCAGAATTTTATGTTGTCAGCATGGGTGAGATGGATGTTGTGTTGGGTATGAAGTGGTTGAATGATATTGAGGAGTTCACACTCAACTTGCAGATGATGGAAATGAAGTTTGAGGTGGATGGAGTTAGGCATGTGCTCAGAGGAATTTTAGATGGTGGGTTGAGAGTTGTTTCTCTCAAGCGGATGAAGTAATTGATTCATCATGATCAAGTGGAGTGGGTAGAAGAGATTATGGTGATGCTTGCAATAGATTAGCAAAAGCATACATATCCTCTTGACATACAATCTATACTCACTAAACACACCAAAGTGTTTAGTGATATTCCACCAGGTAAGCCTCTTGATAAAGGTTTTGAGCATGTGATCGAGTTGGAGGAGGGTGCTAAGCTAGTAATAACTACACCTTATAGGTACCCAAAGAGGTATAAGGATGAGATTAAGAAGGCTATCAAAGACCTTTTTGAGATAGGTCACATCAGACCTAGTAAGAGTCCGTTTGCATCATCTGTGGTATTAGTGAAGAAGGATGGGACTCTTAGAATATGTATTGACTACCAGGGACTCAATAAGAAAACAATCAAGAATAGGTACCAAATTCCCAGAATAGATGAGCTGATTGATGAGTTACATGGGGCCTGTTACTTCTCTAAGATTGATTTAAGATCTGGTTAGCATCAGATTCGAGTCAGAGATGAGGATGTGGAGAAGACAGCATTCAAGTGTCATTATGGGTACTCTGATTTCCTGGTCATGCCATTTGGTTTGACCAATGCACCAGCTACCTTCCAGTCTTGCATGAACAAGGTGTTTAGAGAGCAGTTGAGGATATTTGTGCTGATTTTTTTTTATGATATATTGATTTATAGAAGGACATGGGAAGAGCATCTGAAACACATTGACATTGTTCAGAGCATCTTGGAGAGGGAGTTGTTGTATGCCAAAATGTCAAAGTGTGAGTTTGGGATGATCGAGTTGCTGTACTTGGGTCATATCATCAGTGTTGGTAGTTTGAAGGTAGACCCAAAATTTTTTTGGGCAATTGTGGATTAGCCACCACCAAAGAATCTCTCATATCTTAAGGGATTTCTTGGCCTTTGTGGGTATTACCATAGGCTTGTGAAGGGGTTCTCTCAGTCGGCTACTCCCCTTATAGATTTGACTCATAAGGATGCTTTTAGTTGGATGGATAAGGCACAGGAGTGGTTTGACAAATTCAAATAGATTATGAGTACATGCCCTATGTTAGCTATACATGATTTCAACAAACCTTTTGAGCTACAGTGTGATGCCTCAGGTGAAGGCATTGGTGCGGTGATCATGTAGGATAAGCATCCCAAGGAGATGTTAGCCATCATGCATGTGTTGGCTAAGTTCAAAAGTACCTTGTGGGTAGCAAATTTGTGGTTAAGACAGATCACAATAGTTTGAAGCATTTCCTTGGGCAGAAGGACTTGAACGAGAGGCAACAGAAGTGGGTCAGCAAGCTACGGGCATACGATTTTGACATTGTTTATGTCAAGGGGAAAAATAACGTTGTTTCTGATGCTCTATCCAGGAGGCCCCATTTGTGTGCACTTGGTGCTATTGCATATGACTGGAGAGAATTGATTTCAGTAGAGTATGCTAAAGATAAGTGGGCTACTGGAGTGATTGATGGCACCATTAAAGATGATAGGTACACAGTGGTAAATGATTTAATCATTTACAAGGACATGATCTTTTTGGTTTTAGGTTCTCAGATGAAGCAAAAAATTTTGAGAGCATTCCATGATTTGCATATGGCAGGGCATCCAGGATACTTCAAAACTTACAGATAGGTCAGAGAGAGGTTTACCTAGAAGGGCCTCAAGATTGAGGTGATGTAGTATGTGAGAGAGTGCCCGATATGTTAACAGAACAAGCAAGAGCACTCACTTCTAGGAGGTTTATTGTAGCCCCTACCCATTCCTAATAGGAAGTGGGATAGCATTTATGTGGACTTTATCACAGGTCTACCTAGAGTCCAAGGCAGGGATTGTATTTATGTGGTGGTGGACAGATTGACAAAGTATGCACACTTCTTTGCTATTCCTACCACCTACACTAGAACTCAAGTTGAAGAGTTGTTCTTTCATGAGGTATTTTGACTCCATGGGCTGCCTTAGAGTATTGTCAGTGACAGGGACAACAGGTTCCTTAGTAATTTTTTGCAGGAGCTCTTCAAGTTGGCAGGGACAAAGCTCACACCTAGTACTAGTTACCACCCCCAGATTGATGGTCAGACGGAGATAGTTAAGAAGTGGGTGGAAGGATACCTCCGAAAATATGTTTCAGGGTAGTGGAAGGCATGGGCTAAGTGGCTTCACATGAGGGAGTATTTCTACAATTCCACCTACCACATGTTTATTCAAATGTCATCTTTCATGGCATTGTATGGTTATGAGGCACCGAGCTTTGTTGATTTACTGTTTGGTGATAGCAGAGTACCAAAGGGAAAAGACTTCCTTCAGGAGAGTTAAGATATCATGAGGGCACTGAAGGAGAACATACAGAAGGCTTAGAATTAGCAGAAGTAGTATGTAGATCAGTAGAGAATGGAGTGATAATTTGAGGTCAGTGACATGGTTTACCTCATGCTATAGCCTTATAGGAAGTCTACTCTCAAGAAGAGTGGAGTGGAGAAGTTGAAGCCACAGTATTATGGACCTTTCAGGATCTCTAGGAAGGTTGGAGAGGTGGCTTATGAGTTGGAGATACCAGCAGGGAGCAGGGTACATAACGTGTTCCATGTTTCTTGCCTCAAGAAGGCATTGGGGCACAATGTTACACCATCAGTTGAGTTACCTCCTCTTGATGAAAAGGGGAAGTTAATATTAGTACCCGAAGTAATTATTGTCACCAAGGATCCTAATTTGAGGAGGAGAATTATCAGAGTACCTAGTCAAATGGAAGAACCTACCGGTTGAGGATGCTACATGGGAGAACGAGCAGATTTTGGAGCATCCTGATCTGAGATTGCTTGAGGCAAGCAATCTTAGGGAGGGTAGACTGTAATGTCCCCTTCTAGACACATGGTTAGTCCATCATGGAGTTCTCGTAGGGTAGCAGTTTGGTTAGGGAATTGTGATTAGTTTGGCTCTAGATGTCTTTGTCAGTGTTGGAGTTGTGGTTCATATTCAGTGGATCCAGTTGGCACCCTCATGGTTGGCTCAGTGGGCTCTTGATCGTTACTTACTATTTTTAGTAAGTTCAGGTTCTATATCAGTTTGGAATTTTTAGACTTCGATCAGATGCGTTTCGTCGAGACCTTTCCGGCGAGCTAAAGATCTTAGATTTCTGACACTGCCTTCATATTTATTTTAAAGTCCAAAGATTTATTAATGTTATATTAATAGGGACTTTATTATAAATAAAGAAAAAGTGAATATTGATGAAATAAAGACACAACTTAATGTCTTGACCTTGTGATGCAGGGACTTCAGGAGGTCATAACTTTTGACTCGGATGTGGGTTTTCTACAAAATTTTACAGGTGGATGCGTTATAAGGTGGCCAGTGGTTTCCCAACCCACCTTGGTGGGTTGGACCCCATCTTGGCACTTTTTTGAGGCTTGAAACTTTCATCTTGGCCCTCAAAATGGCAATTTAGTGTTTTTTTCTAGATTTTTAAAAAGTTGCTTTTGTAATAACTTGAAACTCATGTTTTGAATTTAGAATATTAGTTGGCCTTTCATCCTACCTTAGTTTTAGGAAGCTTTTGGGAAAAAACTAGGTTCTCAAGATATGATTGTAAAATTACCTAAAATGGCAAAATCTAAAAATTGTTGAAATCTGCCAAAAAAGGTAATTTTTTGTTTTTTTGTTTTCTTGGATATAAGAGAGTTTTCTCTCATTGTAACAGTAGAGTTGATTAATAGAAGTTTTTTTATGTTCCATCTTCCAAATCTTTGGCTCTCATATGTTTAATGGCACAATTCTATTGAGTGTATGTGGTGTGATGCATCATCTGGTATTAGAGCAGGAAGATGGCTGGGAGAGGAAGAGGAAGAGGTAGTCTTGCCCAGATGCATAGAGAAATGCAAAATCTACAAAGGCAAATAGTAGAACTTACAACACAGATGGAAAACCAAAGACTGGGTAGAGGAGGAGACAAATCTGATGAAGAGATAGATCAAGGAGGTGCAAATCAAGATACAGAACATGAAGAAGAAGAATTATAAGGCATAAGTTTTGGAGAGGATGCTCAGGGCCTTAGAAAGGAAAAATGAAGGGATCAAGGTAGATGTTTTAGATTATGTAGGTAGTCATAAACCAAAGAGTTGATAGATTGGTTGAATGACATGAGAAATTTTTGTGAATGGAAATCCATGACAGAGGAGAAGAATGTAAAATTCGCATGCACCAAATTAAAGGGTCATGCAATGATTTGGTGGGATCATCTTCAAAAGGAACAAACAAGGAAAGGCAAGGATAAGATCAAGACATGGAATAAAATGGAGAAGAAGTTGAGAGAAAAAATTTTGCCGATAGATTATGCGCAAACCCTTTTTCGTAGGTTTCAAAATTTAAAGCAGAACCTCTCTTTTGTGCAAGATTATACAAATGAGTTTTATACGCTGTCTATATGTATAGAGCATCAAGAAACTGATGAACAGATGGCTGCTAGATATGTGAATGGCTTGAAATTTTCTATTCAAGATGAATTGAGCATGCATCAACTCAACAATATGGAAGAGGCTTACCAATTGGCTCTAAAGGCTGAAGAAAACAAAACAGACAGTACCATCAAAGGAATAGAGGAGGAAGAAGGGGTACATCAACCCCATTTCAAGGAGGTTTGAATTATGGTAGGGGAGAGTCATCCCATGGATTGGAAAAACACGTAGACACTTGACAAGATCCTCTAAATCAAGAACGAGGAAGGGGATTTCAAAGAGGTAGAGGTTATGGTAGCGGTAGAGGATAGGAAAACCAGAGGTCTTTCACTTGTTTTAAATGTGGAGAAGAAGGTCATAGGGCATAACATGTAAGAAATAAATCAAGGAGGACAACCTAGGGTGAACCTGATTCAAATGCAACATGAAGTGGAAGGGACGGAACTAGAGGCTCCACTAGATGTGGGAGAAAGTCTCATGATGAGACGAGCAATGGTGATTCTAGAGAAGGAGAAAACACAAGCCAAAAGCTCTGATGGTTCATGGCTTTGAACCAATATCTTCAGAACCAGATGCACTTTGGGTGGCAAGGTATGTCAAGTTATTATTGATGGAGGTAGTTGTGAAAATATGGTTTCTAAAGAAATGGTAGAAAATTTGAATTTACAGTGTGAAAAACATCATCATCCATACCGCATTGCATGGTTTAAAAAGGGAAATAAAGTCACTATTGATAAAAGATGCCTAATTAAGTTTAGCATAGAGAAGATCTATCAGGATGAGATATGGTGTGATGTTGTCCCAATGGATGTCTGTCGTGTTATTGGGAAGGCCATGGTAGTATGATAGAAAAGTTATGCATGATGGAGAGAAAAACACATACACCTTTTGGAAAGATGGCTCTAAGGTGACTTTGTTGCCTCTGAAGGATGAAGGAAAAGGTGAGACCATGTTGTTTGAAAGAGATCTTGTTAAAGAAATGAAGGTGATAGGGTGTTGCTACGCATTAGTAGTGAAAAAAGCTGAAGAGGAAGACATTTCAGTTCCCCCAGAAGTAGCAGAGCTATTGAAAGAATTTGTTGATGTTTTGCCTGATGAATTGCCTGATGGTCTACCGCCAAAGAGAGATATTTAGCATAATATTGATTTGATTCCAAGAGCAACTCTACCCAACCAAGAAGCTTATAGGATGAATCCAACACAACATGTAAAGATGAATAAGCAAGTAACATAACTCATAAGTAAAGGTGTGGTGAGAGAGAGCATGAGCCCATGTGTTGTACCTGCATTGTTGACCCCAAAAAAAGATGGAACATGGATGATGTGCACTGATAGTAGAGAAATTAATAAGATTACCATCAAGTATCAGTTTCCTATACCTCGTATGGAGGACATGATGGATGTCCTTGCAGGGGCCAAATATTTCAGCAAGATCAACCTATGAAGTGGCTACCACCAAATCTAGATTCGAGAAGGGGATGAGTGGAAGACAACCTTTAAGACTGGAGACAGATTATATGAGTGGATGGTTATGCCATTCAGGTTATCAAATGCACCTAGCACATTTATGAGATTGATGAAAGCTATACTACACCCTTACATTGGTAAGTTTGTGGTAGTTTATTTTGATGATATTTTGGTATTTAGTAACAACAAAGAAGAGCACCTACAACACTTGAGGATCATATTTGGTGTGTTAAGGAAGGAGAAGCTCTATGCCAATTTGAAGAAGTGTAGGTTCATGCAGGATAGTTTGGTTTTTTTAGGCTTTGTCATTTTTAAAGATGGTGTCAGAATGGATCAAAAAAAGGTTAGGGCAATTCTAGAATGGCCTAGTCCAAGCAACATCACAGAGGTAAAAAGTTTTCATGGCTTGGCCACTTTCTATCAAAAGTTCATTTGAAATTTCAGTAGTATTGTAGCTCCTATAATAGATTGCACCAAAGGAAGGGAGTTTGTATGGACCAAGGATGCTGAGGAGAGCTTTAAGTACTTGAAGCAAAAGGTAATAGAAGCACCTATACTTGCATTGCCAAATTTTGATAAGGTATTTGAACTAGAATGTGATGCCTCCCATGTGGGAATAGGTGCTGTACTTAGCCAAGCTGGAAAACCTATAGCTTTCTTTAGTGAAAATCTGAATGAAGTGAGAAATAATTATTCTACTTATGATTTGGAATTTTATGCAATTGTTCAAGCATTGAGGCATTGGAGACATTATCTAGTTCCCCAGGAGTTTGTATTGTTTATAGATCATATTGCACTGAGATACTTGAACACACAAAAAAAGTTGAATAGTAGGCATGCCAAGTGGGTCTCTTTCTTGTAGGGTTACAATTTTGTGTTGAAGCATAAGTCTAGAAAACAAAATCAGGTTGCAGATGTGTTAAGTAGGCGTGTTGCACTTTTGACCACAATGGAAACTAAGGTGATTGGTTTTGATGCCATCAAAAATTTGTATGATGCTGAAGATGATTTTTGGGAGATTGTGGAACAATTGAAGGCACCAATATCTAGTAACTTGGATCAATTTAGGGGTAAATATTTTATTAAAGATGGGTATCTATTTAAAGGAAAACAACTATGCATACCAGCTGGCTCTATGAGGGAAAACATTATCAGAGAATTTCATAGTAGTGGGTTGGCTGGACATTTTGGCAAGGACAAGACAATAGCCTTGATAGAAGATAAATATTACTAGCCAAAGATGAAAAGGGATATAACTAAGTATGTGACAAGGTGTAGATTATGCCAAGTGGCTAAGGGACATTCACAGAATAGAGGGTTGTATATGCCATTACCAGTACCAGCTACACCATGGACAAATTTGAGCATGGACTTTGTGTTGGGACTTTCACATACTGAATGAGGTAATGACTCCATTTTTGTAGTTGTTGATAGGTTCTCCAAGATGGTTCATTTTATTGCCTGTAAGAAAACTAATGATGCAACGAGGGTAGCAGAGTTTTTTTTAGAACTTGTTCGACTGCATGGTGTTCCAAAGACTATTACCTCTGATAGGGATACCAAATTCCTCAGTCATTTCTGGAGGACTTTATGGAAGAAGATGGGGACCAAGTTACAGTTTAGTAGTGCCTATCATCCTCAAATGGATGGGCAAACAAAGGTAGTCAATCAGAGTCTGGGAAATTTGTTGAGGTGTATTGTTGGAGAAAAGCCAAAATAATGGGACTTGGCATTACCCTAGGCTAAATTTGCCTATAATAGTTATGTTAACAGATCAATGGGAAAGTCCCCTTTCTAGATTGTGTATGGCAGGAATCCTCAGGGTGTTCTAGATTTGGTATAGATACCAATGAAAGATAGGGTCAGTGATGATGGAGAAGCATTTGTAGAACACCTTCAATAGTTACAGAATGAAGTGAGACAGAAGTTGTAGGACAGTAATGAGAGGTACAAGAATACAGTGGATGCTAGTAGGTGACATCAGACATTCAATGAAGGTGACTTAGTGATGGTATATTTGAGAAAAAAGCGGTTTCCTAGTGGAACATACCACAAGTTGAAGTACAAGAAAATTGGTCCTTGCAAAATTATAAAGAAGATCAATGATAATGCATATGAGGTCAGTTTACCAGATGATCTTGATATTTCTCCTATGTTTAATATTTATGATTTATATGCATTCCATGGTGAGGATGATGTTGAAGATAGTCAACTAGAAGTGGCATGGCACCACCACATTCCCCATAAGAAGAAGGAAAAGATTACACATGTTCTTGATAAGAAAACTATCTACACTCAGCAAGGGCAGTACAACAAGTATTTAGTGTAGTGGGAAGGATTGCCACCAACAGATAGCATGTGGATTACAGAGTGGGAAGTGCAGGGGTTGGATCCAGTCAAGTGGGAGCAATTTGAAGACACTCACTTGCAGGAGCTGTGTTCTTTTCAACTAGAGGAGAATGATGCAAGGACTTCTGGAGGTAATAACTTTTGACTCGGATGTGGGTTTTCTACAAAATTTTACAGGTGGATGCATTATGAGGTGGCTAGTGGTTTCCCAACCTACTCTAGTGGGTTGGACCCTGTCTTGGCACTTTTTTAGGGATTGAAACTTTCATCTTGGCCCTTAAAATGGCAATTTAGTGTTTTTTTCTAGATTTTTAAAAAGTTGCTTTTGTAATAACTCGAAACTCATGTTTCAAATTTAGAATATTAGTTGGCCTTTCATCCTACCTTAGTTTTAGGAATCTTTTGGGAAAAAACTAGATTCTCAAGATTGTAAAATTACCTAAAATGGCAAAATCTGACAATTGTCGAAATCTGCCAAAAAAAGGTTTTTTTTTTTTGTTTTCTTGGATATAAGAGAGTTTTCTCTCATTGTAGTAGTAGAGTTGATGAATAGAAGTTTTTTTTATGTTCCAACTTTGAAATCTTTCGCTCTCATATGTTTAATGAAACAATTCTATTGAGTGTATGTTGTGTGCTGCATCACCTTGGGCGCCCATCCCGAGGGAGTTATAAGTATTTTTTAAAATGTTATTTCCCTCCTTAATGCCCAATGCCCATCTTGGAGGGAGATAAAAGGACTTTTTGGAGCTCATTGTGATATGTTATGTTTTATGTTATTGCTGATTTGAGCTCTGCTAGGGTTTCATGTTGTTTGGGGTTTGAGGATTCGAACCAGAGGCTCTTGGAGACAGAAACCTTCCTAAGTAATGGTATCCCATAGGTGTGAAAGATCACCCAACAATGCTATTGTTGGTGGATGCATCCAGTATTCACATATGCGCTGAAATGGAGTTGAAGATTTGATGGAATTGAGGTTACAATGAGCATATCATTTCTAAGTTTGGTTGCATTTTCGACTATTTTTGTTTAGGGACAGAGTGGAGGTGAGTTTAGAGGTGATTGATGTCTACTGTTATAACACTTGTTGGTCGTACCATTTGCAACTTGGCTATACATGTTTTGGGGGCGATCTAGGAGTGGTTTCAGAGCTGATCCTTCATCTCTTCTTGGTCGACCATATTGGGAGTTTGTGTGCAAACCTTTACAGCAGCATTTAGAGGAGATTCTAGTTCTATATCTGTTGATCATTCATTCCTCGGGCTGTACCATTCTAGCTGGAGTTTGTGGGTTTTAAATGTCTTCTATCTATTGTGCTTACAACAATTTTACCGACTATTTGGAGGTGTTTGGGGGTCTTGGGCATTGATCTTTGCATTGTAAATCTAGTTGTCAACTTAAGTAATGCATTTGGAGTGAATCTAGCTATACCCATTGTTGGTCTGGCAATAGCTAAAATATGAAGTTGCTAATCTGGATATGGGTATGTGTTAGAAGTTGTTGTTTTGCTAGTTTACTATCTGGGTTGTCATTAGTTTCTTTAGATTCATTGTATATTTTTTGGGTTTCTATTATATGTAATATTTTGTGTGCTTCAACACCACATCTGCAAGAAAATAGAATACCCCTTTTGCATCTTCTATCTATCTGAAAGGCCACACAAAATAATAATAAAATATTACACATAAAGGATTTTAAAAATATACCAACAGGTACGACACATTACAGATAGTTGTTCATTCTTTCTTCGAGAAGGTGAATTTCTTGCGAAGGTTCATTCAAGAATTCACAGAGAAAACACGTCATATTGTTAATATGATGAAGGGTAAGACCACTTTCCATTGGAGCGCGGAAGGAAAAGTAGCTTTCAAGGATATTAAAAGAGCCATAGCTCATGCTCCAGTTTTGGTTTGTCCTGACTATACTAAAGGTTTTATAATGTATAGTTATGCTTCAGAGCATACACTGTCAGCGATTCTGGTTCAGCAAAATAAAGAAGGTGTCGAATCCCTAATTTTGTTTATGAGTTGCCCTGTAAAGGCTCATGAACTTAAGTACTCAAATATGGAGAAACATGCCTACACTGTGATCAAAGCAGTGAAGCATTTCTGATTCTACATTCTAAATTCACACACTGTTGTTATGGTGCCAGGCACAACGGTGCAATCTATCTTGACACAACAAGAATTCAGGACTAAAAGAGGCAACTAGATTGCCAAGATTTAAGAATTTGATGTGGATATCAAACCGACCAAGCTAATGGATAGAAGAGGTTTGAGTCAGCTAATTACTGATAATGTCCCTAAAGAAATAGGTGATGAAGAGATTGAGGTTGAAAATGTTCCAACCGTTCTTTTCATTGCTACAACAGATGAGTGGTATTCCAATCACTTATTTTCTCACATATGGTGAGTGTCCTTCCCATTTGTCCTATAAGGATAAAAGGACTATCAAGCTTAAGGATGTAAACTATGTCTTGTGAGATAACAGTTTGTATAAAAGAAGCCTTGATGCAGTTTTTCTCCATTGTGTGGATAAAGCGCAACAAAACAAACTTTTGGAGCCTTTTCACAATTTGGCATGTGGAGGACATTTTTCAGCACCGGTAATAGCTCATAAGATCCTGAGAGCCAGGTATTATTGGCCAACTCTTTTTTAGGATGCATACAGTTGGGTATGTAAGTGTGGATTATGCCAGCAGTTTGTGGGGAGGCCTAAGTTAGTTGCACTGCCACTAAAATCAGTTGTGATTGAAGAACCTTTTCAACAATGGGGCATTGACTTCATTGGTGTTGTGAATCCACCATCTAGTGTGGGACATAGTTTTATTCTCACTACAACAGACTACTTCACCAAGTGGGTGGAGGCTATTCAAGTTAAGCATGCTACTTCTGAGGTAGCGTGTAATTTTCTCAAGGAGAATATTATTTCCTGATTTGGAGTTCCAAACAAAATTGTAGCAAATAATGCTACATGTTTTTCTTCAAATGAGATCACTAGTTTTTTCTTTGAATATGGGATCATCCTTTCACATTAATCAGACTATTATCCACAAGGGAATGGCCAGACAAAATCTAGCAACAAGAATCTGGTTACAATTATCAAGAAACTAGTAGAGGATAATTAGAGAACGTGGCATAAAGCTTTGTTTGATGCTTTATGGGTAGACAGAATTACCCCCAAGAGGGCCATAGGTATGTCACCATTCCAACTTCTATATGGTTTGAATGTAGAAATACCTATTACTTTGGAATTGCCATCTTTGAAGTTGGCAAAAGCAGTGGAAGATAGAACCTTTGAAAGTTCTATTGACAAAAGAATAATGTACCTCTCTAAACTTGAAGAGAAGCAAGTTATGGTAGTAGACTGTATAGCTGAGCATCCAAAAGGAATGCATGGGAAATTTGACAAAAAGGTGAAGGCCAGAGAATTTCAAATTGGGGATCAAGTCTTGTTATGGGACAAGAGGAGAGAGCCAAAAGGAATGCATGGGAAATTTGATTCCCTATGGAGAGGCCCATTCATCATTCATCAATTTTTCAGTGAGAATAGTTTCTTGTTGGAGTATCAAGATGGGACACCATTTTTGCTACTCCATAGTGGACAACATCTAAAGCATTTCAATCCTTGAATTATCAAATAAGTTCATTTGTATATTTGTATAGTTTTGTGTTTTGCTTTTCCATTTTTGTTTAGTCTTTTTGTGTCTTTTTGTTTTGGTAGCTTGACTCTATGACCCAATGACATGGATGAAGGTACTCAGAGAATGGATTCTACTCCTTTGATCATTTCAAAGAATGATCAAAGGAAGTTCCCTAGTTAGAGCCAGTTGTTGTCCTCAAAATTAGTTGCACTCATTTTGAAAGATGACCCCTACGAAACTTATCCTTTTTGTAGCCTACACTCTAAGTACACATTTCAAGGTAACTCTCTTTGACCTTGCATGTAATCCTTTGACATCTAAGAATAGCTTGTAATGTTCCTATTAAATGATTCCTTGAAATTTGTGAAAATCGGCTAAGTTATAAGCTTGTCAAAAGATCAATTTTGACCTTTTTGGGAGTTAGAAAATTTTCATTCTTCACATGCTAGAGTGGCAAAATTCACCACTTATGCATGTTTTGAAAAGTTCTCTTTTGCATGCCAGCATGTTTCCTCTTTTATGTGTATTGTTTGTCAAACATGTTGGAACGACATTTTTTGCCGCTTGTGCATGTTTTAAGTTGCTTTGTTCTAGATGTCGAAGTGGTGAAAACTGCCGCCTATGCATGATTACTTACTTGATGTCAAGGAGTTAATTTTCGTTGCTCAAGCAGATCTGGGCCGAATTGAGTGAACAAAGAGTGACATTTATGACACTCGTGCCATGATTAATACCCTCTTTTGAAACCTATTTATAGCATTTTAGGCATTGTTTTATTCATGATTATCATTCTTAATCCTTCTGGACAATCAATTAACAAATCCTTCCTAAGATCATTTGAATCGCATGGATTGTGGATTTGAGTAGATTTTGGTCTCTGTGCTTGCGTCTAGGGTTTCAGCTTCATGTCAAATGTAAGCTTCTATTTTTGTTTTTGTTTATGTTTTAAAACTAGGGTTCTACATGTAATGCCCTTTTTGTGTTGTAATCTTTGTTAAAATTGCTTTTTGGTGTTTATTATGGATCATTTGAACTGTATATTGTAGATTTTTTAACATCATTTTTAACTGTTAGTATTCGATCTAAAAAACCAAGTTTTCATTTTTTAACGAGTCATAGTTTTTCCTGACTATGTGTTTGTATTTCTTCAAACTTGTTTGCATTTGGTTTTTAGTCTTTTGGTGTAGGGATGACAAATTTTGCCACCCCATCTTCATGTTTATCCTACTACATCAGCATTAAAAACCATCACCAACATACTTTATTTTAGTTGTTCTATCCTGTGTAAGGGTGATGAAATTTTCCACCCCTACACGAAACCTATTTGCCTAACATGTATCGATGGTGTAATTAGCCGCTGATGCATGTGATTGATCTTTTGTTTTTTCCTTGATGTAAGGGAGGCAAAATCTGCCACCCCTACATAAAGATCTTGAATAGTTGACTACACCTATTAAGGCAGTGTATTTGCCCGCTTCTACATGTGTTGAGCTCTCAAGTAGTTAGGTGTAAGAGCAGTCATTCTGACTGACTTGACATCTGAGTATCATCCTTCCTACATGTGAGTCAATGATTTTTATCGATGTTGATGGTCCCTTCATACGAAAGTGACTTAAATCACCACCTATACAATACGCTTGCAAATGCTTTAATCTTCCTGCAGGGGCGGCAAAATTTGCCGCCCTAACATTTGCATTTCCCTTGACATGCAAGGGCAGAAAATTTTACTGCCAATTCATTCACTCCCTCAAATTTTTCTAACTCTAGAAAACTTTTTGAATTCCTATCCTAAGCCTACTTTCCTCTATTTTTTTGACCCGCTTGCATTTTAGCCCTTTCAAGCTCACTCCTATGGTCATGATCATCAACATGCAGTTTCCCAAAATTACCAGTATTTTCCCTAACTGCATGATCATGACTTTTTGTTGCAGTTTCTTCTACAAGTTTGCTCTAGTCATCAACTCTTACCAAGAGGATATCTTTCCAAATGACTGAGCTATCTCCGAAGAAAGCAAAAATAATGAAGTACAAGTATCAAGGTGTTTTCCTGATCACTTCAGTCACATCGAATGTTGATGATATTCGGGACATAGAGATTGGCCATGTGGACATGGCTGAATTTGTAGAAAGGACTAAGTCAGATAACCCTAGTCCTCTTATGCAAAAGATTGTCAATAGAAACATTCACCTAGTGTCTTCATTCCCAGTGGCAGAACATAATACAGAGTTTATTCTTCAGTGTGCTCATTTCTACAACAAAGATACTAGGGAAGTGGTAGATGCAAAGGGTAATGTAATCATGAGATTGGATCCAGAGTTTGTTGATAAAGTTTTCATGTGTCCTACTTCTATTGATGTTGTGAAACTTGATTTTCCTATTGCTTAGCAAGAATATGATAAGTACACTAAGAAGGCTAAAAGGATAATTAATACTAAGTGGCTTAAGACTCCAAGGCCAAACTTGTCTAGGTGGCCAAGGAGCTTTCCCCGAAGTGATTTTTTCAAGGAAGAAGGTGATCTAATAAGTCT
This sequence comes from Cunninghamia lanceolata, assembly GCA_027924645.1. NCBI lineage: Eukaryota > Viridiplantae > Streptophyta > Pinopsida > Cupressales > Cupressaceae > Cunninghamia > Cunninghamia lanceolata. Next base: position 2,919,619 of record BSBN01000407.1, read on the forward strand.
TCTTAGTAGAATAAGGGGGCTAGCTTCTTCCTCACTTTTTCATGAATGGATGTATCCTTTCATCAAAATTATACTTTAGGGCAAATAGGCTATCTTATGGGGTGAGAAAGTCAGCAATGCTCTCCATGAGAAACTGACCAAGGTATCTACTACCTTCAAATTCTATATGACCTCCTATCTTGTATACATAGTAGCCTCAATGTGGATTTTCCCAGGCTTGACATCAGAAGAGGATAGGAGGGTTGTTCTTGTTTACCAATATTATCCTCAACTTACATTGAAGGGTTCAATCCACCATTTTAGAAGGGTAAATAATGCCTTCTTTGTTGTGTACTTGTGCCTTTTTGATCCTTAGTTGAAATAAAGAAGTGTTTTAGATGAAGCATGGTCAGTAGTAAATGGATTTGGTTGTTTATTTCTTCAATTTCTAACTTTCACATACTTAAGGGTTGTCTTTTTCCAAGGCTATCCGTATATGTTGCCAAGATTTACTTTTGATAAAATAGTTCTGATGGAGTTATGTCGACAAATGAGTGTTGCCCACAACAAGAAAATGGAGTTAAAGAAGACTAGTTTTAGATTTCCCGTTAAGATTGGTAGATACTCAGTTTCAACTGCAGCAAAAGCTAAGGCTATGGAAACTAAAATGCAATTGGTAACTATGAAGCAATTCAAGAGAAGACCAAAATTTGATTATAGGGGTGTGATTTGAGGACATCTGGGTTGATTTGAGGATAGAAGAGGAAATCAGAAAACTAGACTACAATAGGTTATCTCTAGACCAAATTACATATTTGGTTTTAGCTAATATTCCTGAAGATATGGTAGATAATGAAGAACTGGTTGATCCCAAATATGATATTGAGCATATTACAAATTCTCCTCTACCTCCTATACAATGGTCTTAGAAGGAATTGACTTCCTTAAGGAAAAGGTTTGAACCTATGTTAGCCAATATAAACATGTGGATCCAAAGCAAAGGTATACCATTGAAAGATTTTGTAACCAGTTCAGAAGAAGTTATTGAGCAAACGAGAAAGAAAGATGAGATATGATCTAAGAATAAGAATGATGCTCCTAGAACATCTAAGTCTTCTAAGCCTAAGATCAAATTTGTGACAAGAGGAAGCAAAGCTAGAAAAGTAGAGGAAGAATCTATTTCTAAAGAAATGGAAGTTGATGCAGAGCAAGATGTTGAAGAACCATCTTTTGAGGACATGAATGTTGAAGACATGGAGGTTGAGGATAAGTCTATAGCAGACAATGAGGGTGAGAAGGAAAAAGAAGAAGAAGATGTATAGGATACAGCTGTGTCTCCACATGGAGATGCCTTATAGGATACTCATGTCTCTTCTCTTCATCCAAATGTGCCTATTTCAATTTATGTGCCTAAGCCTCCCATAACCCTAATGTCACCCATTCAAATTCAATCATCTGAGTCCCCATCATCTTCCAAAACAATTTTTGATGATTCTAATGTGAATTTTGATAATGTTCTTTGCTCTTTCAGATCTATTCCTAGTTTGTCATTCCCTTCTTATGACTTTGATGGTTCTGCAATGTTTGAGCAATTTGTTTTGGGTTCTAAGAAAGTGGTTAATGTAGATGTATCAGGTGTTGTGTTCACCCATACTCCTCCCATTTTTACTACTATAGGTGTAAGTACATTTCTTTCCACTCCACCAATGGTTACTGATGATAATATAAGTACATCAATACTTCCCCCATGGCTTTCAGCTTATACTCCTAAAAGAAAGAAATAAGAGATAGCACTAGATGATATTGATTTGGAGAAACTCCTGACTCCCAAGCCAAAAGTAGAAAAGAAGACTATGACTATGTCAAGGCTTATTGATGATAAGGGAATCAGATATGTAGAGATTGCCAGGCCTCCTCTTGAGGCTACTAAAGATACTTTTGATGTGAATGATTATGTGATATCTTGGGTGGAATTGGTGAAATTAACATATGAAGGTATTAAAGTTGATTTGCAGGTCACTACCACATCTCTTCTTGAGAAATATGATGAGGAGAAGAAACAAAAGGAATACTACAAATTAAAAGCTGAGCAATTAGCTGTGGTGTTACAGAAAATAACAATGACACTAGAAATTATAGAGCCTATGACAATAACAGTTGAAAATCCCTTGGTCCAAAAAGCTAAAAAGACTCATGCAAAAGGGAAGGTTGTAGAGGAATATTTAGAAAAATTGTGAACACAGGGTGTTTCACTATTGAAGGTAGCAGCAGAAAGAAAAGAAAAAATGGCCAAGGTAAGAGGAGAATTAGATGAATTGATTGACTCTATGTCTGCGGATATTAAACATTGAGATTCTAGTTTGGAAAAATGGGAAAGCATGAAAATGAAGACTCTTGTTTCACTTGGCATTATTACAAATCGAGAGGCATATGTTTCAACAAAAGAAGGCCTAGCTCATCGAAGCAAAATTTTGAATGAATTATTCAAAGAACTAGGAGATGCCTGAGAGCTATGTGATGATAGTGATCTAAGTCTCTTGTACAAGTTAGAGCAGTTCCCATGTAAATTGATTGATGATAATCATGAGTTTCTTCCAGTTGATGAAATGATATAGGAATTCAATAAGATGATTCAGGCTGAGTTTGAGGAAAAAGCTTTCTCAATCATTGGATAACTTGATGGATTATCAAGTAACCATAGACAATTTGAAGGTTAAGTTGAAAGATCATGAGAAAGTCACCCCCACCATTAGAGACACAATCACTAAGGCCAGAGTAATCTCCAACAACACTGCGACACCAGATAATATTCAAATGCAAATAGTGATCATGATGTATGAAGGGTTGGCAAAGGAGGATGCTAGAGGAAGTTGATAAATGTGATCTTTGCCTTAGTTTATTTTCTATTTTTCATATGTACTTTTGAATCAGTTTTGGACATATTTACATGTACTTTTTTCATATGTAATTATATGTAAAAACTTAGGAAGTCCCAAGGCAATAAGGACTCCTATTTTTGAATAAGTCAAAGTAGTTAGGTTTTTCCTAAATTTTCTCAAGGCCTCTCCCTATAAATAAAGAGGGCCTCTATTATACTATTTATCTTTTATCTATTCTAAGAAAACTCTGGCGAATTGAGAAGCAAATCAAGACTTTGTGCTTTTTGTGAAAATCAGTTATCAAATATTTATCAATACAACAAAGCAAGTTCAATTCCAATCTTTATATTGGGGTTATTTGTGTTATGATAGCATTGTTCTTACATCTTTCTATCATAATCTTCTTTGATAATAATTGAAGTGTGGAGATTATTTCAAGTGATTGAAGAGCATTCTTAATTTGATTGTGATAGACTTTGCATTATCAAATCATTTGTGAGAATTGTGTTAATGTTTGTGAGAGTAAAATAGCATGAAGACTTTGTGCCGCAAGTTGTTATATTCAATTTAGTTATACTATCTTGGAGAAGAGTGGAGACTTTGGGCTACACTTTATTCTGAAATATTTAATTTTAAATCAGCATTAGAAGCAATGAAAACATTTGTGTTTTCGTGGGTTTCTTGGTCATCGACACAAGTAGGTACTTTTCAAATATTAAATTCTTTTGAGTTTTGTATTGAATATTGTAAACATTATTTCTAAAAAAAAGAGAAATAGATGATATGAAATCACACCGAAGTTAGTTTTAGTGTAAATAAGTTTGAAATAGTTAAGAAAGGGAACCTCCCCTTGTTGAGAGGAGAGACTTTGTCTCATCATAGCTGTGGCAATAAAACCATTTTTCTGTTAGTGAGTTAACGACAAAATATTCACCCAACAATTTTTTGGCAACTCTATTGGGGATAGGTATGCGCAACTTGGAGCCTCACGTTTTGAGTTGAAGTATTTTGTCCTTGTTCATTGTTTTAGTTGTTTCTAAATCTTTGTTAAGTACATTGCATTCTGACAGACTTAAGGTATACAAGAAGTAAGAGAGCTCAAGGAATTATTGATCATGTGTTTGAGTTAATGCACTAAAATAATTTTGTTCTTTTACCTCCAAAACATCGGCTTCAGCAAACAAGGAGTTTTCCTCCTACCAACGCTAGGTCCCCTATACCAAGTGAAGTTTCTAGCCCAAATACTAACAGAGTTTTATCTATTCAAGTTCTACAAAGGTTTGTCATTCCACCTTTCAATCAACATTTAATGGCGGCTCAAGGCTCATGGGGTAATACATTTGGACCTTTGAATTTGGCACCACCACTGCATGAACTACCCCATAGTTCAAGGAAGAATTTCCTAAAGTTCTATGGTGATTGGAAAGTCCATCCTGATAAACACATTGTAGCTTTTTGTATAGCTTGTGGTGTGCTAGGGGTGGAACTGTTGGAAAAAGACTAGACAACTGAGAGGGGGGTGAATCAGTTGTCCCACAAAATTAACCTTTTCTTGATTTTAATCTTCTTTCACAACTAATAAACAGATTAATGATGTAAACATTAAAGCATGCAACAATAACAAATGAGCAAAAACATAATTAACACAATTGACACCAAGATTTTTAACATGGAAACCTGGTTAAGGAAAAACCACGGTGGGGTTTAATCCACAAGATTCGTAACCTATTAAAAGTACTTAAATATGGGAAGGCACTTGCCTTCAGACGCACTGCCCAGAGCTCACTACTCAAAAGATGCTCACTACCTACATAAATTTATGTTTAGTATAGAAATATTTAACTAAGAAATAGCATCTTCAACATGCCTGGTTCAGTCTCATTGAATGTTCACAAACTTCTACTCTTCTTCCAAATACTTCTTCACTATCACTTCATCCTTTACTGTTCTTGTTTCTCTGCTCCTCTTCTTTGCTTTGCCTCTGATCCATTCTTAAGATTTTATTATTTCGCACAAGGATGATTTTCCACAACTCATCAACAAGTATTTATATGCTTCATCAACCTTGTAGTGATCATCAAGGTCAGCACTACAGACATGCAAATCACTAAGTTGTTGGCCAAACATAACTGGAACTCAAATCTTCCTCAATCAACATGCCACACTCCATAGAATTGCTCTTAGATCATCCGTAACATGCTTGAATCATCTGATCGGCCAAGACTAGGAAAAATAACAACACAAAGGAAGAAATCTTCAACAACAAGCTCAAACTTCAATGTGTACCTCCAACACATTAGTCACATGATTCAAAAACCTTCACAAGCATATTGAATTCAACAAAGACATACGCACTCTTCTAAAACATTAGAATCACTTGCATCTTCTTTTGGAACCTCAAGAACATTGTCTGCAATGATTGTCACACTGGAAAGATTGCTTGCAGACCTCCAAACCACGAACCACTTGAATTGATGACACACACTGACTTCCCAAACATGTCTCTAGATTCGCAGATCATAGTGTTTCATTTGCTAAGCTATCTAGACTAGTTTCCTATCACTCTTTCTTTTCTGAACACTGTAAAACCCAATTCTACTCAAATGTTTATAACTTCTTTCAATCTTCATACAGACCTCTCAAATCTTAACTGGTCTACATAGCCATATGGTCCGTATATAATGATCTTCATTAATTTTCTCAATATCCTCAACATTCCAGTCTTCTAAATAGGCAACAAAATAGGATATAGTTGACACCAATGGCAATAAGGATATTTTGACATCAATGACAACATCGATTAGGCACATATTTGCAACAATCTCCCCCTTTGTCATTGATGACAACATATTATTTGAAAAACTGATTCAACCATCAAGACAAGAACTTCTTTCCCTTTCTCTTATCACTTCTGCAACTACTTTCTTCACTGCTCCCCCTTTCATCAGCAACTAGTTTTTCACATGAATTCTCTCCCCCTTTGACATCAATGGAAAAGGGCACATATTTGCAATCTTTTCTCCCCCTTTTTTTTTCACACTAATCTCCAGAATTTGTATATTGACTACACCTCCTGAGTGGTATCTCTTTAACACCAATTTGGATCACAAGATATGACTGTGTATCCTTTGGTAGAGGCTTGGTGAATATATCCGTAATTTGATCCTTTGAAGAAACAAACTCCATTTTGACTTCATTCTCACTTACTTTTTCTCTCAAGAAATGAAACCTTGATGGATATGTGCTTAATCTTGCAATGCAATACCAGATTCTTTGAGATATTTATTACACTTGAATTATCATAGAAAATTGTAACAGGTTCTTCAAACACAATTCTGATATCCTTCAACATTTGCTTCATCCACAAGACTTGAGTACAATTGCTTGCTGCTACTATATACTCTGCCTCTGTAGTAGATAGAGATATTTCCTCCTACTTTTTGCTCAACCAGGAAACCAATCTCCTTCGCAAGAAGAATGCACCACCACTAGTACTTTTCCTATCATCCACATCTCCTACCCAGTCAACATCTATATATGCATGAAGAGTGAAGTCATTATCCTTTAGATACCATAAGCCATAATCAAATGTTCCCTTTAGATATCTAAAAATTCTTTTGACTTCTACAACATGGGATTCCCTAGGATCAACTTGAAATCTAGCAACCAGTCCAACTACATTCATAATGTCAGGTCTGGTCTGGGTCAAATAAAGCAGTCCCCCAATCATTGATCTATACATTTTCTGGTCTACCTTAGGTGAATTATCATCTTTACTCAACTTGCATCTGGTTACCATAGGAGTACTTATTGGTTTTGAGTCCTCCATTCCAAACATTTTCAACAATTCTCTCACATATTTAGACTAAGATATGAAGATATCTTTATTTGACTGAGTGATTTGCAGACCTAAGAAGAATATCATCTCACCAAACATGGACATTTCAAATTTACTATGTGCTCATGATCAATCTTGAAATAGAGATTACTGTCAGCAGTGCCTTTGCTAAATCCTATCTTTAGTAAATACTTATCCAATCTTGCATACCAGGCTCTTGGGGCTTGTTTAAGTCCATACGAATCTTTTCTCAATTTGCAGACAATATCTTTTTGATCAGACAACTAGAATCCTTCCGGTTGTTCAATGCAGACTTCTTCTTCTAGATCTCCATTCAGGAATGCTGACTTGACATCCATCTGATAGACCTTGAAATATTTATAAGCAACAAATACAAGAAATAATCTGATTGCCTCTATTCTTGCCACTGGAGAAAAAGTTTCTTTAAAATCAATTCCTTCCACTTGAGAATATCCTTTGCATGCCAACCTTTCTTTATTTCTTACAACTTCACCATCTTCATTTAGTTTGTTTTGTAGGACCCATTTAGTTCCAATCACATTTTTATCCTCAGGTCTAGAAACAAGATCCCAAGTGTGATTCTTTTCAATTTGCATTAATTCTTCTTCCATTTCTTTTACCCAGTTTTCATCATTGCAGGCTTCACTTACTAAATTTGTTTCAATCTTTGAAATCAAAAAAATCACTTCTTGATCTTCAACAATTCTTCTCCTAGTTCTAACACCTTTATTTCTATCTCCTATGATCTAATTTTCATGATGATTAATCCTTACATACCTGGGAGTTTTTGGATTTGCTTGAACTTCTATTTCTTGAACTTGTTCCTCAACTTTTGCATTATCCTCTTGAGTCACTTGATTTTCTGGATCAATCTAGATCTAAATCTGAGTTTGCAATTGCCTTTCTTGACTTGGATTTTCATATTGATCATCTAAATCATATCTGCAAGACCAGAAATGTCCTTCTTTGCTCTAATCAACTCTGACATTAGCACTTTCAACAATCTTTTTCAACCTCTTGTTAAAGCACCGGTATGCTTTGCTTTGAGTAGAGTAACCCAAAAATATTCCTTCATTACTTCTTGCTTCAAACTTGCCTAGATCCTCATCTCTTTTGATATAGCATTTACTAACAAAAACTCTGAAATATATCATAGTAGGAGGATGACCAAACCAAAGTTCATAAGGGGTCTTACCAAAATTGCCTTTGATCTGCACCCAGTTAAGAGTGTAGACAGAAGAACTCACAGCTTCTCTCTAATAAAATTGTGGAACATTTGTTTCTATCATCATGGTCTTGGCAACTTCTTGAATGGTCTAGTTTTTTCTTTCTACAACTCCATTTTGCTGAGGAGTCCTAGGACTAGATAACTGTCTTTTTATTCCATACTTTTCATAGAATGTATCAAACTCACCGGAGGTAAACTATCCACCTCTGTCAAATCTCAAACACTTTATCTTCACACCAATCTCATTTTCCACCATAACTTTTAACACCTTGAATTTGTCAAGAGCTTCTAATTTTTCTTTTAAGAAAGCTACCCACATCATCCAGGAGTAATAATCAATCAACAACATAAAATAACTATCTCCTTGCACACTCCTAATTCTAGCAGGACCACATAGATTAGTATGCACAAGTTCCAATCATCCACTTGAAAATTGTTCTTTACTTTTGAATGAATTTTTGTTCTGATTACCTAATTGACATTCTCTACACATGCTATCAAGTTTCACAAGTTTTGGAAGATCTCTCATAGCCTGAATAGAACTTATCTTGATAATGTTATCAAAATTCACATGACACATTCTCCTATGCTACAACCAACTTTGATTTGTCTAAGAAATCAAACAAATTTTTTCAGAACTACTTAAATGAAAGATGTTACATCTAGTTTGAGTACCAGATGCAATTTCAGTTCTGGAGCTTTCCAAGATTCTATATTTTCTATCCTTGAATCAGAGATCATAACCGTTGTCAACCAACTATCCAACACTGAGAAGATTATGCTTCAGTCCTTCCACATACATAACATCAATGGTGTTATTCTTACCATCAAAAGAGATGGATCCTCTGCCACAGATTCTACTAGCTAAGTTGTCTCCAAATTTCACAATTCCACCTTCATATTTTTCAAATCTTATAAACTTACTTTTATCACCAATCATATAATGAGAACATCCACTATCAATCACCTATTCATCCTTATCAACAACTTGAGCAGCCAAGGCACTTTCCACATTTGCACAGTTAGTAGATTCAGTAGACACTAGATCTTCTTCTTTGATAGCAATGAACACCTAATCATCTTCAGTGGAACCTCCATGATCAAATTCATCATCTATGACTCCTTCTTCTCTAGCTTCTTGGACTTAGTAACATTTCTTTTGACCTTTGTATCTATTAGGGTTTGGCTTTGAAAATTTCTCCAGACATCTTGAGGCAAAATGACCAATCTTATTACAAGAAAAACATTTGAATGGCAAATTTCCTTCATACTTACCAGATCCTGTTGGCATTCTTTTGGAAATAAGAGCTTCAAGTTCTACAGACTCAATTTCGTCATCTTCAAGATCCTTCCTTGCCTTAGCAAATCTATTTGATCTTTCTAAAGAGCTTTCACCTGAATCATATCTTTGTTTTCCATATACACTGGCCATAAATGCAGATTCAGACTTAGGAAGAGAATCACCAAACTCACTCATTTAAAATGTTGAGAGCTTACCAACTAACTGATCCCTTGTAATATTGGTCACTGTCCTGATCACTTCAATGGTGTTAGGGTTAGCTGGCAAAATATATTAATTAAATACAAATAAAGATTAAACAAAGGAATGGAAATACACAGTAATAATAATAGCGAGAGACACGTTTCAATGTGGTTCACCCAAACTTAGGCTACATCCACCAAATAGAGAGTCCAATATTATTATCCAGTAAATCAAACTGATTACAACCAGTAATCCCTGCAACTCAATACCATTGCAAATGCTACAATACAATATCGAAATCCCACCCGCTTATAACAAGCTTTTTGGAAGCTTCTAGAATTAGGGTTTTTACAATGTTGTTTTTCTTTTGTCAGTCAAAAATTAACAACCAACAATCTCCCACTTGGAGACTGATCAAGCTCCACACCAAACAATCTCCCACTTGGAGACTGAACCTAGATGACATCATTACGCATGCAACTCCCACTATAAATAAGCACCTTGGACTCTGTTGTTCTGATTTTATTGTTTTCAGTCTTGAAGACCAACCGAAGCTGAAGAGGAGCTCAGCTTCTCCCTTGTCATTGACTTTGTAAAAATATCTGCTAGATTTTCATCTATATGTATCCTTTCCAGCCTTAACTATCCATCATCCAATACCAATTGAATGAAGTGATACCACAACTGTATGTGTTTGGTCTTTGAATGCAAGGCATAATTCTTCGCAAGATGTATGGCACTCTAATTGTCTATAAACAAATAACTGTTAGCCTATGGTTTGCCCAATTCTTCCATGAAAGATTGTAGTCATATCATCTCCTTGCTTGCCTCTGTTCCAACTACATTCTCTACCTCCGTGGTGGATAAAGAAACCACCTTTTGCAACTGAAAGATCCAACTCACCGTTGTCCCACCTATAGTAAAGACATAACCTGTAGTACTCCGCCTGGTATCAATATCCCCTGCCAAATCTAAGTCTACATAACCTACTCAATCAGTATTAGAGCCCCCAAAACATAAGTGTTTATTGGATGTACCTCTCAAATATCTGAGAATCTATTTTACTGCATTCCAATGCTCCAATCTGGGATGACTCATATACCTGCTTACGACTCCTACAACATGTGCAATATCCAGTCTCATGCATACCGTGGAATACATTAAACTTCCTACAACTGAAGCATATGGTACCTTGGACATTTTTTCTTCCTCCTCTGGTGTCTTAGGACACATCTCCTTAGTCAATTTCAAATGACTAGGTAAAGGTGTGCTGACAGCTTTTACATTCTCCATATGGAATCTCTGCAATAGCTTTTCAACATAATCAGCCTGAGATAGAGTCAATTTTTTGTTCTTCCTATCTCTGTAAATTTTCATACCAAGGATTTGTTTTGCTGCCCCCAAATCCTTCATAGCAAATGATTGTGCTAACTGTTGTTTTAACTCTCTTATGTGATCCATGTTAGACCCCATTACAAGCATGTCATCAACATATAAACATAAAATAATGTAGCTATCATTATCCAACCTCTTAAAATAAACACAATGGTCAGAATTACACCGGATGTAGCCTTGCTCAGCCATAAAACTATCAAATTTCAAGTACCATTATCGAGGTGCTTGTTTCAGGCCATACAAACTCTTCTTCAATCTACACACCAGTTTCTCCTTACCTTTGACCTCAAATCATTGGGGTTGTTCTATGTATATTTCCTCCTCCAAATCACCATGGAGAAAGGTAGTTTTCACATCTAGCTATTCCAAATGCAAATTTTTAGTAGCCACAATACTTAAAATAGTATGAATAGAAGTCATCTTGACAACTGGAGAAAATATCTTATCAAAATCAATGCCCTTTTACTGTGCAAATCCTTTTACAACTAACCTAGCTTTAAATCTTTTCTTACCTCCATCTTCCTCTTTCAACCTATAAACCCATTTGTTTGGTAAAGCCTTTTTACCTATAGGTAACTTACATAATTCCCAAGTCTGATTTTCTAACAAGGAGTCCATTTCTTCTTTCATTGCAAGCTCCCACTGAACTTGTGTATCCACCTGCATAGCTTCATCATACCCTTCTAGTTCACCAGCATCTGTTAACAAAATAGAATACAAAGAGGGAGAAAACCTTTCAGGAGGTCTACTTAGCCTTGTTGACCATCTAACTCTCATTGGAGTTTGTGGTATTTCTGGTTGCTGTTGTAGAGCATGAGGAACCACTGGAACATCACTATTTGGAGTATCATCTAGCACCACATAATCCTTTTCTTTCTTCTCATGTTGTTGCAACTGATCTTTGTACAACACCTTCTCATTGAATGAAACATCCCTACTTCTCACAATTTTCTGATTTTCAAAATCCTAAAGCCTATAACCAAATTCATCAATGCCATATCCAACAAAGGTATACTTTTTTTATTTTGCATCCAGCTTGGTTCTATTTTCAGAATCTACATGTGCAAATGCTTCACATCCAAAGGTTTTGAGAAAAGAATAACTCACCTTCTTGTCTATCCATGCTTCCTCTGGAATACCACAGTACAAAGGAACTGAAGGACCTCTATTAATTAAATATACAGTAGTGTTGACAACCTCTGCCCACATGTTTAAAGGCAGCCCAACAGGCAATCTCATGGTCCTTGCACACTCCATTATTGTCCCATTCATGTGTTTAGCCACTCCATTTTCCTGTGGAGTCCTGTAACTATTTTCTACCTACAAATTTCATTAAAGGAACAATAATCCTCAAATTCTTTGCTGTAATACTCACCACCATTATTAGATCTGAGACATTTTAATCTTTTACCCGTCTCATTCTCAACCAAGCTTCTCCATTTCTTAAATGTTTCAAATACATCAGATTTCTGCCTAAGAAAATAAATCCATACCTTCCTAGTTGCATCATCTATGAATGTAACATAATACCGAGAGACACCGAGAGAAGATACCTGAGTTGATCCCCATACATCTGTATGCACAAGCTCTAATTTTTCATCTTTCTTTTGCTTCCCATCTTTGAGAAAACTGAGTCTCTTTTGTTTGTCATACACACAACTTTCATAGAAATCCATATTAATACATTTCAGACCTGGTAAAACTTTCTTAGAATGAAGTACCATCATACCTTTTTCACTCATATGCCCAAGTCTATTATGCCATAGTGTTGTTTCAGAACCTACAACAATTGTTTCAGTCTTTTCCTACAAACCTGCAGCAACTATTCCTGAACCTATTTGTTTTTTCTCTACAATAGCTAAAGTAGAAGGAATAGTATGACCTGTACAAAGATATAAGGTGCCTACTTTCACACCTTTTTCTACTATCAAGGCACCTTTTGAAACCTTCCAATTTTTATCAGTAAATGTAACAATGCAACCTTCTTCAGCTAGCTGCCCTGCTGAAATTAAATTCCTACTCAGCCTTGGAACGTGCCTTACCTCTTGTAGTAGCCAATGATTCCCATTCTACAGCTTAATCTTAATTCTTCCCTTTCCAACAATTTGACAAGGTTCATTATCTCCCAAATAAACTAGCCCAAAATCCCCTTGGACATAATCAAGAAAATAACTTCATGGGGCGTAGCATGAAATGAGGCCCCTAAATCTAAAACCCATGAATCATCAGCATTATCTAGGGAAAGAATCAAAGCATCATCTTCAGATTTATTACTTACCACATTTGCCTCCTTATTTCCTTCTTGTTTGTCTCCTTCTTTATTCTTCTGAGACCAACAATCTTTCTTCAAATGACCTGGTTTCCCATAGTACCAGCAATCCTTCTATCCTATGGATTGGGATTTCTTATCCTTTTATTTTCCTCATGACTTCCCATGACCTCCAGAACCTTTTCCTCTCTCCTTTGATCTGTCCCTACTTTTTGCATTCAAAACACTACCTGATGTGGATCCACCTGAGCTTTTCCTATGAATTTGCTCACTTAGAATAACACCAACAACATCATCAAATTTCAAGGTATTTGAACTAGAAATAGAGTTACTAACCGCCATTACCAAACTATTCCAGATTTCAAGAAAAGAACATAATATCAAGAGAGCTCTAACTTCTTCATCAAATTTTACATTTACAGAAGTCAATTGAATGGTAATCGTATTAAATTCATTTAAATGATCTATCATAGATCCACCTTCAATCATTTTCATATTAAACAAATGCTTAATGAGAAATACCTTATTTGAGGCTGAGGGTTTTTCATACAATTTAGCCAAAGCTTTCATTAGACCATCTACTATCTTCACTTCCATTATATTGAATGCTATCGATGGTGCCAGACACAATTGAATGGTTCCCAGTGCCTTTCTGTCAAGAAGATTCCAATCCTCATTAGTCATTGTTGTCGGTTTCTTGGCTACTCCTTGCAACAGCATCCATAAATCCTTCTGATAGAGATAATTCTCCATCTGCATCTTCCATAACTAATAGTTCTGTCCATTGAATTTGTCTACCTTCAATTTACCCTTGTCCGCCATTGCTCCCACTCAACTGTGAGACCTTCCTGTAGATGATAATTGAACACAGCCCTCTCTAATACCACTTGTTAGGGTTAGCCGGCAGAAGATATCAATTAAATGCAAATAAAGATTAAATAGAGGAATGAAAATACATAGTAATAATAACAGTGAGAGACAAGTTTTAACATGGTTCACCCAAACTCAGGCTACATCCACCAAACAAAGATTCCAATAAATTATCCAGTAAATCAAACCAATTATAACCAGCAATCCCTGCAACTCAATACCGCTACAAATGCTACAATACAATATCGAAATCCCACCTGCTTATAACAAGCTTTTTGGAAGCTTCTAGAATTAGGGATTTTACAATGTCATTTTTCTTTTGTCGGTCAAAAATTAACAACCTACTCCAAATGGGCAAAAAAAGGGAAATTTTTTTTTGAGGACTACACCCCCAAACCCTTGCTTCTTAGGGGTTGCCGCCCCCAAACCCCCGCTCCTTGGTGGTTGCTACCCCTGAACGCCCACTCAGGGCCCAGCCTAGCCCCGAACCCCGGTGAGGATACATAACTAGTGTATAGTACTTACATGATTAGTCGCCACTTACCAACAAATGGCAACAACTTTATGCTTGTATGCTGCAGGTAAGGATCTGAGCACTTTGGCAACAATCTCTGATTCTTCCAATACTCGACCAACATTTGTGATACCGGTCACAAGTTTATTCACTTTCTGCATGTAGGAAGTAATGTTTTCATCTTCACTCATTACCAATCTTTAATATTTACCTTTTATGCTCTGTAACTTGGCACATTTGACATATTTGTCACCTTCATACAATTTTTTCAACATTTTCCAGATTTCATGGGCAGTTATTTTGTATAGTTAGGGAACTCAATAATGCTTCTTTGGCTTGACTATTGCATTCATCTTCCCTGAGTTCATCTAGAGTAGTAGGGCCATTCTTTAGAATCTTATACTCATTCTTTGTTATCGACCAGAGGCATCACCCATACATTCCAAATGACACTGCATGTGTACCTTCCAAAGGGAGTAATTTGTTCCATCAAATCTTGGACTTTCTTTATTATAAGTTGACATCTTGGATCTCCTCAAGAGGTCAAGCTTCTTTTAGAGGATCTAGCTCTGATACCAATTGTTGGAAATAGGCCAGACAACTGAGAGGGGGGTGAATTAGTTGTCCCACAAAATTAACCTTTTCTTGCTTTTAATCTTCTTTCACAACTTATAAACAAAGTAATGATGTAAACATTAAAGCATGCAACAATAACACATGAGAAGAAACACAATTAACACACTTGACACCAAGATTTTTAACATGGAAACCCAGTTAAGGAAAAACCACAGTGGGGGTTAACCCACAAGATTCATACCCTGTTAAAAATACTTAAAATGGGAAGGAACTTGCCTTCAGGTGCATTGGCCAGAGCTTACTACTCAAAAGAGGCTCACTGCCTACAGAAATTTATATTTAGTATAGAAAGATTTAACTAAGAAATAGCATCCTCAACATGCCCGGTTCAGTCTCATTGAATGCTCACAAACTTCTTCTCTTCTTCCAAATACTTCTTCACTATCACTTCATCCTTTATTGTTCTTGTTTCTCTACTCCTCTTCTCTGCTCTGCCACTAATCCATTCTTTAGATTGTATTATTTCGCACAAGGATGATTTTCGACAACTCATCAACTAGTATTTATATGCTTCATCAACCTTGGAGTGATCATCAAGGTCAATACTACAAACATGCGAATCACTAAGTTGTCAGCCAAACATAACTGGAACTCAAATCTTCCTCAATCAACACACCACGCTCCATTAGATCATTTGCAACATGCATGAATCATCCTGTTGGCCAAGACCAGGAAAAACAACAACAAAAAGGAGTAAATCTTCAACAACAAGCTCAAACTTCAATGTGGACCTCCAACATACAGTCACATGATTCAGAAACCTCCACAGGCATATTAAATTCAACAAAAACATCCCCACTCCTCCAAAACATTAGAATCACTTGCATCTTCTTCTGGAACCTCAAGAACACTATCTGCCATGAATGTCACACTGGAAAGATTGCTTGTGGACCTCCAAACCACAAACCGCTTGAGTTGATGACACACACTGACTTCCCAAACATGTCTCTAGATCTACAAATCATAGTGTTTCATTTGTAGAGCTATCTGGACCAGTTTCCTGTCACTCTTTCTTTTCTGAACACTGCAAAACCTAATTCTACTTAGATGTCTATAACTTCTTTCAATCTTCATGCGAACCTCTCAAATATTAACTGGAGCTAATATAGACAATCCTCTACACATCCATATGGTCCACATACAATGATCTTCATTAATTTTCTCAATATCCTCAACATTCCAATCTTCTAAATAGGAAACAAAATAGGATACAGTTGACACCAATGGCAACAAGGATATGTTGACATTAATGACAACACCGATTAGGCACATATTTGTAATAAGAACATGAAGATGTAGCTGTGAGACTATTTGTAGAGACACTTCAAGGTACTGTTGTGGACTAGTTCTATCATCTTCAAGCCCAAACCACAACGAATTGGAATACTCTTAAGACCAAGTCTAAAGCTAGGTTTAAGCCTACGGAAGATGCATATGCTTTGTTAGCTCAGCTAACAAAGATGAAAGAACCACATGAGCCCATGCGGGATTTCATTGCTAAGTTTAATAAATTGACAAATAGGATTCCAACAACCACCCAACCAACAACAAAAAATATGAAATGCTCTTTCATCAATACTCAGCTTCCTGAGGTAAGTTTTCTGTTAAGGCGGGCTGGTCCTGCTAACATCCCTTTAGCTCAAAGATTGGCTACCGAAGTTGAAGATGATCTTATCCTTGCACGTAAGATAAGAAGGGATTCAAACAAAAATAGAGGTCAGCCCTCTATTGAGCAATTATCCACAAGCACCACGGATCCTATGGTGCAGAAGTTGGAAAATGAGTTGCTAGCTTTGAAAAAGCAAATGTCCTAGGGTATGCCTGCTCCTTCTTATAGGGACATACCAAGAAGGACATTCCCTAACAATTCATATCAAGGCAATGCTGTAAGAAATCAAGGGCAACAAAATCATCTTCCACCAACACAAGGGAATCTTTCCATTGAAACACTGTCGATCAACTCAGCAGTTGGATGTTATGAAGCGAAACAGGATAATTCTTTCCAACGTGATTTCGATTAGGAGAATAATGCTAATATTTTTACAAAAGGAGAAGAATTAGCTAGTGACTCTATTGTTGGGTTTCTAAACTATCAAGATGAAGCAGAAAGAGAAGAAGATGTATATGGTGGAACATATATTATTTTTACTAGGTCCCAAAATCAATCAAATCAGCAAATGACTGATAAAGGAAAATCAAAAGAAGACCTTCAACTGGTGATTTCAATTGCCAAATGAGGACCTCCTTTACCTTTCCAATCAAGGGATCCGGTTCCCACTAAGCAAGTAAGTTTTTCTAACACCTCTACTTCCTCCACTACTATTCCTCATATTAGTATTGCCCCAATTAAACCTTAGAATCAAGGTTTTCTCGCCTCTATATCAAGTTCATTTTGGTTGTTTGATATAATTGACCATGCTAGGAAAACTAAAATCCAAATGTCTGGTAGAATATTTTCAAGCTAACTCAGATCAATTTGAGGGGTTAGCTAAGTATGTTAAAAACAAGGCTACCCCTTCAGGGAAAGATTCTTCCAAGACTGTTCATGACTCTTCCAAGAATAGGTCTACTCATAATAACTTGGTTACTACTCCCCTTGTTGCTCTAGGAAAAATAGAACCCTTCTACGTTTCTCTATTGGTTAATGGCCATAAATTAAGCAATTGCATCATAGATTCAGGGGCTTCTGACAATGTCATGTTGGCTAAGGTGGCTGATGCCTTAGGAATAACCTTGACAAAGACCTTTGGAAGGTGCTTTTCAATGGAAAATAAGAAAGTGCCTTTATTAAGGCCAAATTAAGGATGCACAATTTCCATTCGCAACTTTTGTGGAGAAAAGAATAAAGATGATTGTCCTAGTTGCTGATGTTTCAGCTTCTTATGGTATTTTGCTGGGATGAAATTTCTGTAAGGATGTGGGAGGAGAACTGAATATGGATTTGTCTGAGGCAAGGATACTTGTCAAAGGTGTCATGCACAAATTGTGTCCTGAAAGAGAAGAAAAGTTTATTGTTACTCAATCCGAAGATCCAAAAGCTCAAATTTTATTTGAGTCTTTAGGGATGGGTAATTATTTCTTGACCACTAAAAACACTTCTAGTTCATCGAACAAAAGTTCTGATAATTTAGACAAGGACTCAGAAGTTAATTTAGATGAAAGAACATATGAGAGTATGGTGACACAAGATTCTTCTTCCTCCAATGAAGAGTTTATTCATCATATAAATATCAAAGTAGGAAATTCAAATGATGTTTGGATTTTAGAATTTGATGGTAGATGCTCTTCTACTGGATCTGGGGTTGGAATAGTTTTAATATCTCCTCAAGGTGACATTTTTCCTTCCTCCTATAAGCTCCAGTTTGATAATACCAATAACACTGCTGAGTATGAGTCATTATTACTCGGGATGGAGGCTGCTTGTGTAAAAGGGGTAAAAAATCTTCATGCATAAGGTAATGCTGAACTTATTGTTTGTCAAGTAAGGAATCTTTATCAAACTAAGAATGAAAGGTTAAGGCATTATCGCAATCATGTCTGGGATTGCATTGAAGGTTTCGATGCTTTTGATATCTTCATAGTACTAAGAGAGTTTAATGATCATGCTTATTCATTAGCTGTCTCTGCCATCCTTATGGTCCCTCATAAGGACTTTAAAGGTAACAAGTACACAATTGAGTTGGTCTTCTGACCAAGCATGCCAAATAATGTTGATCATTGGCAAGTCTTCAATGGTGATAATTAGATCATAGCTTTCTTAGAGAAGGCAGATAGCTTTGATGAACTCTACTTTGAAGGATGTGATTCTCCACCTCAAGAATTTATTTCTGAAGTAGACTCACAAACTAATGAGTAGATCCTTCAACTAAAAGGGAACAAAATCCCAAAAGGTTTGGTTTCTCTAGAAAAGTTATTTGACAAGCATGATAGATATATCAAACAACAACACCAACTTGATTCAAATTCTTCAATAGAATTTGAGCAAGTAAATTTGAGTTCTGAAGCAGATCCCAAGATGGTTAATATCAGGAAATGTTGAACTGCTGATGAGAAATTCAAGTTCATGAAACTTCTTCACCATTACATTGATGTGTTGGCATATTCATATGATGATCTGAAGTCTTTTAGACCCCAAGGAGATCCAACATGAGATCCCTCTCAAGGTTGGATCATTGCCTCACAAACAAAAATAGAGGTAGTATAATCCCAAGATATGAGGTACTATTCATTCTGAAATCCAAAAAATGTTGAATGCTAGAATAATCTTTCCTATCCATCATTCCACTTAGATTGTGAATATTGTTCCTGTGAGAAATAAGAACATAGAATTTTGTATTTATGTTGATCTCAAAAACTTGAATCAATCCTCTTTAAAGGATAACTATCCCCTACCTATAATGGACAAAGTGTTACAAACTGTAATTGGTTTAGAGATGTTGTCTATGTTAGACAGTTTTTTAGGCTACAATCAAGTAGAATTTAGTGAAGCAGATCAATACAAGATTGATTTTACAAAACCATGGGGCACATTTGTAGACCACAGAATGTTGTTTGGTTTGATTAATGTTGGTGCTACTTTCCAAAGGGCAATGGATCTCACTTTCAGAGATGAAATGGTGAAATTCATTATAGTGTACCTAGATGACGTGACCATTTTCTTAAAGAAGCATCAAGATCATGCGTATCATTTGTGGTCAAAATGGTATTTCTCTTAATCCTAAGAAGTTAGTTTTTGGGGTTACAAAGGGTAAGCTTCTTGGTCACATTGTGTCTAAAGAGGGTACTAAAATTGATTCTAAGAGGGTCAAATCTATTCAAGGTCTTACTTTGCCTGCTAGTAAGACAACTATTCATTCTTTCTTTGGGAAGGTGAATTTCTTGCAAAGGTTCATTCCAGAATTTGCAGAGAAAACACGTTGTATTTTTAATATGATGAAGGGTAAGACCACTTTCCATTGGGGCGAGGAAAGAAAAGCAACTTTCGAGGATATTAAAAGAGCCATAGCTCATGCTCTGGTTCTAGTTTTTCCTGACTATTCTAAAGGTTTCATAATGTATAGTTATGCTTTGGAGCATACACTGTCAGTGATTCGGGTTCAGCAGAATAAAGAAGGTACGGAATCCCCAATTTCATTTATGAGTTTCCCTCTAAAGGCTCATGAACTTATGTACTCAAATATGGAGAAACATGCCTACATTGTGGTCAAAGCAGTGAAGCATTTCTGATTCTACATTCTGAATTCACACGTTGTTGTTATGGTGCCAGACACAATGATAAAATCTATCCTGACACAACAAGAATTCAGGACTAAAAGAGGCAACTAGATTGCCAAGATTTAGGAATTTGATCTGGATATCAAACCAACCAATCTAGTGCATGGAATGGGTTTGTCTCAACTAATTGCTGATAATGTCCCTAAAGAAATAGATGATGAAGAGATTGAGGTTGAAAATGTTCCAATCGTTCTTTTCATTGCTACAACAGATGAGTGGTATTTTGATATCACTTATTTTCTCACGTATGGTGAGTGTCCTTCCCATTTGTCCTATAAGGATAAAAGCACTATCAAGCTTAAGGCTGCAAACTATGACTTGTGGGATAACAGTTTGTATAAAAGAGGCCTTGATGGAGTTTTTCTCCGTTGTGTGGATAAAGCACAACAAAGCAAACTTTTGGATTTTTTTCACAATTTGGCATGTGGAGGACATTTTTTAGCACCACTAACAGCTCATAAGATTCTAAGAGCCAGGTATTATTGGTCAACTCTTTTTCACGATGCATATAGTTGGGTACGTAAGTGTGGATTGTGCCAGTAGTTTGTGGGAAGCCTAAGTTAGCTGCACTACCACTAAAACTAGTTGTGATTGAAGAACCTTTTCAACAATGGGGCATTGACTTTATTGGTGTTGTGAATCCACCATCAAGTGTGGGACACAGTTTTGTTCTCACTGCAATAGACTACTTCACCAAGTGGGTGGAGGCTATTCCAGGCAAGCATGCTACTTCTAAGGCAATGTGTAATTTTCTCAAGGAGAATATTATTTCCCAATTTAGAGTTCCAAACAAAATTGTAGGAGATAATGCTACATGTTTTTCTTCAAATGAGATCACTAGTTTTTTCTTTGAATATGGGATCATCCTTTCACATTCATTAGACTATTATTCGCAAGGGAATGGCTAGGCATAATCTAGCAACAAGAATCTGGTTACAATTATCAAGAAACTGGTAGAGGATAATCAGAGAATGTGGCATAAAGCTTTGTTTGATGCTTTATGGGCAGATAGAATTAACCCCAAGAGGGTCATAGGTATGTCACCTTTCTAGCTTCTATATGGTTTGAATGAATAAATACCTATTACTTTGGAATTGCCAGCTTTGAAGTTGGCAAAAGCAGTGGAAGATAGAACCTTTGAAAGTTCTATTGACAAAAGAATAATGTACCTCTCTGAACTTGAAGAGAAGTGAGTTATGGTAGTAGACCGTATTGCTGAGCATCAAAGTCAGGTTAAGAAATTTTTTGACAAAAAGGCAAAGGCCAGAGAATTTCAAATTGGGGATCAAGTCTTGTTATGGGACAAGAGGAGAGAGCCAAAAGGAATGCATGGGAAATTTGATTCCCTATGGAGAGGCCCATTTGTCATTCACCAATTTTGTGGTGATGATAGTTTCTTTCTGGAGTATAAAGATGGGACACCATTCTTTCTACCCCATAGTGGACAACATCTGAAGCATTTCAATACTTGAAGTATCAAATAAGTTCATTCATATATTTGTATAGTTTTGTGTTTTTCTTTTGTGTTTTTGTTTAGTCTTTTTGTTTTGGTAGATTGACTCTATGACCCAATGACATGGATGAAGGCACTTAGAGACTGGATTCTACTCCCTTTGATCATTTCAAAGAATGATTAAGGGAATTTCCCCAGTTAGAGCCAGTTGTTGTCCTCAAAATCAACTGCACTCATTTTGTAGGATGACCCATACAAAACTTGTCTGTTTCATAGCCTACACTCTAAGTACACATTTTGAGGCAACTCCCTTTGACCTCATGTGTAATCCTCTGACACCTAAGAATAGCTTGTAACGTTCCTCTTAAACAATTCCTTGAAATTCATGAAAATCGGCTATGTTATAAGCTTGTCAAAAGATCAATTTTGACCTTTTTGGGAGTTAGAAAATTTTCATTCTTCACATGCTAGACCGGAAAAATTCAATGCTTATGCATGTTTTTAAAAGTTCCCTTTTGCATGCACGGGCGGCGAATTTCACTGCCCTAGCATGTTTCCTCTTTTATGTGTATTGTTTGTCAAACATGTTGGAAGGACATTTTTTGCCGCTTGTGCATGTTTTAAGTTTCTTTGTTCTAGATATCGAAGCGATGAAAACCGCCGCCTATGCATGATTACTTACCCGTTGTCGAGGTGGTAATTTTTGTCGCTCAAGTGGATCTAGGCTGAATCGAGTGAACAAAGAGTGGCATTTATGGCACTCGTGCCATGATTAATACCCTCTTTTAAAACCACTTTATATCATTTTAGGCATTGTTTTATTCATGATTATCATTCTTAATCCTTCCAACCAATTAACAAATCCTTCCTGAGATCATTTGAATCATGTGGATTGCGGATTTGAGAAGATTTTGGTCTCTGTGGTTACATCTAGGGTTTTGGTTTCTTGTCAAAGGTAAGCTTATATTTTCATTTTTGTTTCTATTTTAAAACTAGGGTTCTACATGTAATGCCCTTTTTGTGTTGTAATCTTTGTTAAAATTTCTTTTTGGTGTTTATTATAGATCGTTTGAACTATATATTGTAGATTTTTTAACGTCATTTTTAATTGTTAGTATTAGATCTAAAAAAACCAAGTTTTCATTTTTTAACGAGTCGTAGTTTTTCCTGACTGTGTGTTTATGTTTCTTCAAACTTGTCTACATTTGGTTTTTGGTCTTTTGGTGTAGGACGGTGAATTTTGCCGCCCCATCTTCATGTTTACCTTGCTACATCAGTGTTAAAAATCATTGCCAACATACTTTATCTTAGTCATTCTACCCTATGTAAGGGCGGCAAAATTTGCCGCCCCTACACGAAACCTATTTGCCTAACATGTATCGGTGCTGTAATTAGTTGCCGATGCATGTGTTTGATCTTTTGTTTTTGCCTTGATGTAAGGGTGATGAAATCTGCCGCCCCTACATAATGATCTTGAATAGTTGACAACACATGTTAAGGCAGTGTATTTGCCCACTTCTACATGTCTTGAGGTCTCAAGTAGCTAGGTGCAAGAGCGGTCATTTCGACCAACTTAACATCTAAGTATCATCCTTCCTACATGTGAGTTAGTGATTTTTACTGATGTTGATGGTCCCTTCATGTGAAAGCGACTTAAATCACTGCCTATACAATACCCTTGCAAATGCTTTAATCTACCTGCAGGGGTGACAATTGCCAACCTAACATTTGCATTTCCCTTGACATGCAAGAGCAGAAAATTTTGCCGCCCATGCATTGACTCCCTGAAATTTTTCTAAGTCTAGAAAACTTTCTAAATTGCTATCCTACACCTGCTTTCCTCCTTTTTTTCGACTTGCTTGCACTTTAACCCTTTCAAGCTCACTCCTATGGTCATGATCATCAACATGCAATTTCCCAAAATTACTAGTATTTCCCCTAACTGCATGATCATGGCTTTTTGTTACAGTTTCTTTTGCAAGTTTGCTCTAGTCATCAACTCTTACCAAGGGGATATCTTTCCAAATGATCGAGTTATCTTTGAAGAAAACAAAAGAAATGAAGTACAAGTATCAAGTTGTTTTCCTAATCACTTTGGTGATTTTGAATGTTGATGATATTCGGGACATAGAGATTGGCCATGTGGACATGGCTAAATTTGTAGAAAGGACTAAGTCAGATAACCCTAGTCCTCTTATGTAAAAGATTGTCAATAGCAACATTCACTTGGTGTCTTCATTCCTAGTGGCAGCACATAATATAGAGTTTATTCTTCAGTGTGCTCATTTCTACAACAAAGATACTAGGGTAGGGGTAGATGTGAAGGGTAATGTAATCATGAGACTAGATCCAGAGTTTGTTGATAAAGTTTTCATGTGTCCTACTTCTATTGATGTTTTGAAACTTGATTTTGCTATTGCTCAGCAAGAATATGATAAGCACACTGAGAAGGCTAAAAGGACAATTAATACCAAGTGGCTTAAGACTCCAAGGACAAACTTGTCTAGGTGGCCAAGGAGCTTTCCCCGAAGTGATTTTGTCAAGGAAGTAGGTGATCTAATAACTCTTCTTAGTAGAATAAGGGGGCTACCTTCTTCCTCACTTTTTCATGAATGGATGTGTCCTTTCATCAAAATTATACTTTAGGGCAAACATGCTATCTTCTGGGGTGAACAAATCAGCAATGATCTCCATGAGCAACTGACCGAGGTATCTACTACCTTCAAATTCTATATGACCTCCTATCTTGTATACATAGCAACCTCAATGAGAATTTTCCTAGGCTTGACATCTGAAGGGGATGGGAGGGTTGTTCCTGTTTACCAATATTATCCTCATCTTACATTGAAGGGTTCAATCCACCATTTCATAAGGGTAAATGATGTCTTCTTTGCTTTATACTTGTGCCTTTTTGATCCTCAATGGGAACAAAGAAGAGTTTCAGATGAAGCATGGTCAATAGTAAATGGATTTGGTTGTTTATTTCTTCAATTTTTGATTTTCACATACTTAAGGGTTGGCTTTTTCCAAGGCTATCCATATATGTTGCCAAGATTTCCTTCTGATAAAATGGTTCTGATGGAGTTATGTCAACAAATGATTGTTGCCCACAACAAGCAAACTGAAATGCAATTGGTAACTATGAAGCAATTCAAGAGAAGACCTAAATTTTATTATAGGGGTGTGAAAGGTAAAATCAAAAGAAAGACTCAATTTCATGAGCTAATGGTTGAGGACATCTGGGTTGATCTAAGGATAGAAGAGGAAATCAGAAAACTAGACTACAGCATGTTATCATTGGACCAAATTAAATATTTGGGTTTAGCTAATATTCCTAAAGACATGGTAGATAATAAAGAATTGGTTGATCCCAAATATGATAATGAGCAGATTGCAAATTCTCATCTACCTCCTATACAATGGCCTCAGAAGAAATTGACTTCCTTAAGGAAAAGGTTTGAACTTGTGTTAGCCAATACAATCCTGCGGCTCCAAAGCAAAGGTATACCATTGAAGGATTTTGTAACTGGTTCAGAAGAAATTATTGAGCAAACGGGAAAGAAAGATGAGATAAGAACTAAGAATAAGAATGATTCTCCTAGTGCATCTAAAGCTTCTAAGCCTAAGATAAAATTTGTGACAAGAGGAAGCAAAGTTAGAAAAGCAGAGGAAGAATCTGTTGCTAAAGAAATGGAAGTTGATGCAGAGTAGATATTGAAGAAAAAACTTCTAAGGACATGAATGTTGAAGACATGGAGGTTGAGGATAAGTCTATAGTAGGCAATGAGGATGAGTAGGAGAAAAAAGAAGAGGATGAACAAGAAGATGTACAGGATACAGCTATGTCTCCACATGGAGATGTGTTACAGGATACTGATGTCTCTTCTCCTCATCCAAATTTGCCTATTTTAGTTTCTGTGCCTAATCCTCCCATAACCCCAATGTCACCAATTCACATTCAATCATCTAAGTCCCCATCATCTTCCAAAACAATTTTTTATGATTCTAATGTGAATTTTGATAATGTTCTTCATTAGTTTGGATCTATTCCTAGTTTGTCATCCCCTTCTTATGACTTTGATGGTTCTGCAATGTTTGAGCAATTTGTTTTGGGTTCTAAGAAAGTGGTTAATGTAGATGTATCAGGTGTTGTGTTCACCAGTAATCCTCCCATTGTTACTACTACAGGTGTAAGTACATTTCTTTCCACTCCACCAATGGCTCCTGATCAGAATATAAGTACATCAATACTTCCCCCATGGCTTTCAGCTTATACTCCTAAAAGAAAGAAACATGAGATATCACCAGATGATATTGATTTGGAGAAACTATTGACTCCCAAGCCAAAGGCACAAAATAAGAAGCCTAAGACTGTGTAAAGGCTTATTGATGATAAGGGAATCAGATATGCAAAGATTGTCAGGCCTCCTCATGAGGCTACTAAAGATACTTTTGACATGAATAATTATGTGATATCTCAAGTGGAATTGGGGAAATTAACACATGAAGGTATTAAAGTTGATTTCTAGGTCACTGCCACATCTCTTCTTGAGAAATATGATGAGGAGAAGAAACAAAAGGAATACTACAAATTGAAAGGTGAGTAGTTAGCTATGGTGTTAAGGAAAATCATAATGGCACCAAAAATTATAGAGCCTATGGGAGTAACAGTTGAAAATCCCTTGGTTTGAAAAGTTAAAAAGACTCATGCAAAAGGGAAGGTTGTAGAGGAATATTTAGAAAAATTGTCAACATAGGGCATTTCACTATTGAAGGAAGCAATAGAACGAAAAGCAAAAATGGCCAAGCTAAGAGCAAAATTAGATGAATTGATTGACTCTATGTCTGTGGATATTGAACATCTGGATTCTAGTTTGGAAAAATGGGAAAGCATGAAAATGAAGACTCTTCTTTCACTTAGGATTATTACAAATCGAGAGGCATATGTTTCAACAAAAGAAGGCCTAGTTCACCGAAGCAAATTTTTGAATGAATTAGTCAAAGAACTAGGATATGCCTAAGAGCTATGTGATGACAGTGATCTAAGTCTCTTGCACAAGTTGGAACAATTCCCATGTAAATTGATTGATGATAATCATGAGTTTCTTCCAGTTGATGAAATGATACAGGAATACAATAAGATGATTCAGGCCGAGTTTAAGGAAAAAGATTTCTCAATCGATTCATTGGATAACTTGATGGATTATCAAGTAACCATAAACAATTTGAAGGTTAAGTTGAAAGATCATGAGAAAGTCACCCCCACCATCAAAGACACAATCACTAAGGCCAGGGTAATCTCCAACAACACTGCAGCACCAGATAGTATTGAAATGCAAACAGTGATCACGATGTATGAAGGGTCAGCAAAGAAGGATGCTAGCAGAAGTTGATAAATGTGATCTTTGCCTTAGTTTATTTTATGTTTTTCATATGTACTTTTGAATCTGTTTTAGACATATTTACATGTACGTTTTTCATATGTAATTATATTTAAAAACTTAGGAAGTCCCAAGTCAATAAGGACTCCTATTTTTGAATAAGTCAAAGTAGTTAAGTTTTTCCTAAATTTTCTCAAGGCCTCTCCCTATAAATAAAGAGGGCCTCTATTGTACTATTTATCTTTTATCTATTACAAGAAAACTCTAGCGAATTGAGAAGCAAATCAAGACTTTGTGCTTTTTGTGAAAATTAATTATCAAATATTTATCAATACAAGAAAGCAAGTTCAATTCCAATCTTTATCTTGGGGTTATGTGTGTTATGATAGCATTGTTCTTACGTCTTTCTATCATAATCTTCTTTGATAATAATTGAAGTGTGGAGATTATTTCAAGTGATTGAAGAGCATTCTTAATTTGATTGTGATAGACTTTGTGTTATCAAATCATTTGTGAGAATTGTGTTAATGTTTGTGAGAGTAAAATAGTTTGAAGACTTTGTGCTACAAGATGTTATATTCAATTTAGTTATACTATCTTTGAGAAGAGTCGAGTATTTGAGAAGAAATGAGAAACTTTGTTTTTTGTGGGTTTCTTGGTCACTGACACAAGTAGGTACTTTTCAAATATTAAATTGTTTTGAGTTTTGTATTGAACATTATAAACATCATTTCTAAAAAATGAGAAATAAATGATATGAAATCACACCAAAGTTAGTTTTAGTGTAAATAAGATTGAAATAGTTAAGAAAGGGAACCTCCCCTTGCTAAGAGGAGAGACTCTATCTCATCATAGTTGTGGCAATATAACCATTTTTCCGTTAGTGAGTTAACGATAAAATATTCACCCAACATATTATTCAAGAAAAAGGGTTTCCAAAAACACAAATCTTAGGGTCAACTGCTTCTCTAAAAAAGACTTAGTAAAAATAATAAATTCTGAATCATTATTCAAGCAAATGGGTATCCAAAAACACAAATTTTGAAAAATTGGAAAAAATTTCAGGCTCAACCACCTCTCTAATAAAAACCTACTAAAAATACTAAATTTGGGTATTCTTAGCCCATTGGAAACTTTGAGGTTCTAAATCATTATTCAATCAAGTGGGTATCCAAAAACACAAATCTCGAGCTCAATCGCTTCCCTGAAAAAGACTTACTAAAATAGTAAATTCTGGTATTCTTTGGCTTATTGGAAACTTTGAAGATTCTGAATCATTATCCACAGAAATGGTTATCCAAAAACACAAATTTTGAAAAATTAAGAAAATTTTTGAGCTCAATCGCTTCTTCGATAAAGACTTGTTAAAAATAGTAAATTCTGGTATTCTTAGCCCGTTAGAAATTTTGAAGGTTTTGAATCATTATTCAAGTAAATGGGTATCAAAAAACACAAATCTTGGACTCATCGTTTCTCTAATAAAGACTTACTAAAAATAGTAAATTCTAGTATTCATAGCATGTTGGAAACTTTGATACTTTTGAATCATTATCCAAACAAATGGGTATCTAAAAACACAAATCTTGGGCTCAATCACTTCTTTGATAAAGACTTAGTAAAAATAGTAAATTCTGATATTTTTAACCTGTTGGAAACTTTGAATGTTCTAAATCATTATTCAATCAAATGGGTATCAATAAAGACAAATCTCGGGCTCAACCACTTCTTAGATAAAGACTTACTAAAAATAGTAAATTCTGGTATTTTTAACCTAGTTATGAATCATTATTCAAGCAAATGGATATCTAAAAACATAAATTTTGAAAAATTGGAAAATTTTTTGGGTTAAATCGCTTATGTGATATAGACTTACTAAAAATAGTAAATTTTGGTATTCTTAGCCTGTTGGAAACTTTGAATGTTCTGAATCATTATTCAAGCAAATGGGTATCCAAAAACACAAATCTTGGAGTCAACCGCTTCTCTAATAAAGACTTAGTAAATATATTAAATTCTAGTATTCTTAACCTTTTGGAAACTTAGAAGGTTTCGAATCTTGATTCAATCAAATCGGTATCTAAAAACGCAACTTTTTAAAAATTGATAAAAATTTCAGGCTCATCCACTTCTTTGATAAAAACTTACTAAAAATAGTAAATTCTGGTATTCTTAGCCCGTTGGAAACTTTTAAAGTTCTGAATCATAATTCAAGCAAATGGATATCCAAAAACAAAAAAAATAAAAATTTGAGAAAAATTTCAGGCTCAACTGCTTCTTTGATAAAGACATACTAAAAATAGTAAATTTTGGTATTCTTAGCCAATTGGAAACTATGGAGGTTTTGAATTATTATTCAAGCAAATGGGTATCCAAAAACATAAATTTTGAAAAATTGGAAAACATTTCAAGCTCAGTCGCTTATTTGATAAAGACTTACTAAAAGTAATATATTCTGGTATTCTTAGCCCGTTTGAAACTTTAAAGGTTCTAAATCATTATTCAAACAAATGGGTATCCAAAAACACAAAATTTGAAAAGTTGGGAAAATTTCAGACTCAACCATTTCTCTAATAAAGACTTACTAAAAATAGTAAATTTTGGTATTCTTAGCCCGTAGGAAACTTTGAGGGTTCTAAATCACTATTCAAACAAATGTGTATCCAAAAACATAAATCTTGGGCTCAACTATTTCTATGATAAAGACTTACTAAAAATAGTAAATTCTGGTATTCCTATCGCGTTGGAAACTTTGAAGGTTCTGAATCATTATTCAGGAAAATGGGTATTCAAAAAATAAATCTCGGGCTCAACCACTTCTCTGATAAAAACTTACTAAAAATAGTAAATTTTGGTATTCTTAACTAGTTGGAAAACTTTGAAGGTTCTGAATCATTATTCAAGAAAATGGGTACCCAAAAATATAATTCTTGTGCTCAATCGCTTCTTTGATGAAAACTTACTAAAAGTAGTAAATTCTAGTATTCTTAGCCCGTTTGAATCTTTAAAGGTTCTGAATCATTATACAAACAAATGGGTATCCAAAAACACAAATTTTGAAAAATCAAAAAATATTTTGGGCTCAAACGTTTCTTTGATAAAGACTTACTAAAAATAGTAAATTCTAGTATTCTTAGCTTGATAGACATCAGATTTCTACAGTCCATAATAATGTGGTAATCAATGTGTTGCATGATGGGTGTACAATTGCTATGGGAAAAGCAGATCATCAGTCTTGATTGTATTAGTTTTCTCACTTTATTCCCGACTCTCCTTTGATCATTTTACTCACTCATTCAAATGAGGTTAGTCATTTGTGGTATTAGTGATTTGGCCACTTGAATTACTGCTACTTGTAGCAGCTCAGTCAACAAGACATGGTTTCAGGGTTGCCTTCAATTCAATTTTCTGATGGAGTTTGCTAGGAATGCATTCTTGGTAAGCATCTTGAGGAGAAGTATGACAAAGGCAAAGTTTCAAGGGCCACACAACTTCTAGAGTTGGTACACAGTGACTTGGCTGGACCATTTCTACATCCATCTTTCAACAGGGCTCGATATGTTCTGACATTCATTGATGATCTTTCTAGATATACTTGGGTATATTTTCTTAAATGGAAGTCTGAGGCCTTTGAATCTTTTATGGACTCCAAAGATTTTGTAGAGAAATAGTCTAGGAAGGCCATCAAGGTTCTGCATATAGATAATGGGGGAGAACATGTCAATAATATTTTGAGTAGTTTTGTGCCTCTAAGGACATTGATCTTTAGCACACAGTTCCTTATAGTCCACAACAGAATGGTGTTGCAGAATGCAAGAACAGGTTCTTGAAAGAGATGGCCAATTGTATGATTCACTCCAAGTCTATGGCACCTCAGTATTGGGTAGAGGCCATCAACTATGTGTGTTACACCCAGAACCACGTTCCTCACAAATTTGTGAAGGGGGTAACTCCATTCCAATCTTGGACTAGTTGGAAACCCACAGTTAAGCACTTTCGATTGTTTGGTTCTCCTACACGGGCCTACATTCCAGCGGAGAAATGTAAGGCTATGGATCCATAGAGAAAACCTTACATATTTGTTGGATACCCAGACGGTGTCAAGCACTATAGGCTTCTCCGCCCTACAACTCATGAGTTGTTCATTGAGAGGAGTGTTCATTTTGAGGACTCTTCCAATTCTTCTTCTACCACTTCTCCATCAACAATTACATTGGAGACATTGCACCTCAAAATGGAAGAGTCCTTGATCGCAGACATTTTGAGGTGCCATAGACCGAACACATTTAGATACATATGCACTACATTCTGGAGCTAATTCATGCAAACATCATTGATCTTAGGTATATCCACACATCGAAGCAGATCGTAGACATCTTCACCAAACCGTTCACTAAGAGCAAGTTCCTTCATCTAAGATCTTTACTAGGGGTGCGACCAATGTATACTTCAGGAGGGGCTTCTTAGTCCTTCGCTTCACTCTCTCTACTCTAGGAGGGTGTTTTCTCGCTCTATTTGGGGGGACTATTCCTTTGTGGGGGGGTTCTCTTTTGGGGGGAATTCTTTGTACATGGGTACCTCACTAGGCTTCACTTGTTGGGACCCATATCTTTTCACTCACCTAAGCTACGCTTAAGGGGGGGTGTTAGTGTAGGTTTTTTATTTTCCTTATGGATATTTCTTTTTCCTGCACATTATTAAGCTTGTTTGGGTTTATTATATGTGATTAATATGAGGACACGTGGCGAAATACATCAGCTACATTTGTATCTCTCTCCCACACATGGGTAGTTGAATTACACATCCTCTTTTGGCTTTTTGTGCCACCTCTCATAACCACTATTATGTCCTTACCTGAGTAGGTTATAGGGTAGTTAGAGTTCTCACACTCTTTTGGCTTTATATGCTACCTCTTTTCTGTCTTCACTTGAAGAGGTTATGCCACAAGTTTTGTCATTTACCAAGTAGGTAAAACCTCTCACCTATTTCGGGTAGTTAGATATTATTACACCTCATGGATGTAGTTATTCACCAGTTCGAATACTAGTTCGGTGAAAGCTCTATGAGAGTATCGAGAGTATTGTCAAATTCTCTTGCATTGTCTCTATTTTTCTCTATTGTCAAATTCTCTCTCCATTCTGTTATTTTGATCTTCAATCATTTATCAACTTGAGTGCATGTGATCTATGACCAACATCAAATCCTGGCTTGGTTCTCGCTTCTCGCAAAATATAACATCATAAAGACTTACTAAAAATAGTAAATTCTAGTATTCTTAGCGCTTTGGAAACTTTGAATGTTTTGAATTATTATCCAAGCAAATGGGTATCCAAAAACATAAATCTCGGGCTGAACCGCATCTCTGATAAAGACTTACTAAAAATAGTAAATTCTGGTATTCTTAGTTTGTTGGAAACCTTAAAAGTTTTGAATCATTATTCAAGCAAATGGGTATCCAAAAACACAAATTTGAAAAATTTGAAAAAAATTTAGCCTCAACTGTTTCTCTCATAAAGACTTAATAAAAATAGTAAATTTTGGTATTATTTGCCCATTGGAAACTTTGAAGGTTCTGAATCATTATTCAATCAAATGGGTATCCAGAAACATAATTGTTTTGAAAAATTAGGAAAAATTTTAGGCTCAACCGCTTCTCTTATAAATAGTTCTAGAAATATTAAACTATGGTATTCATAGGTTGTTAGAAAATTTTAAGGTTCTGAATCATTATTCAAACAAATGGGTATCCAAAAACACAAATCTGGAGCTTCTCTGATAAAGACTTACTAAAAATAGTAAATTTTGGTATTATTAGCCCTTTGGAACCATTGAAGGTTCTGAATGATTATTCAAATAAATGGGTATCCAAAAGTACAAAGCTTGTGCTCAACCGCTTCTGTGATAAAGACTTACTAAAAATAGTAAATTTTGGTATTCTTAGCTCATTGAAAACTTTGAAAGTTCTAAATCATTATTTAAAAAAAAAATTCTAGTATTCTTAGCCTATTGGAAACTTTGAAGGTTTTGAATCATTATTCAAGCAAATGGGTATTCAAAAAAGTAAATCTCATGCTCAATCGTTTCTTTGTTAAAAACTTACTAAAAATAGTAAATTCTGGTATTCTTAGCCAGTTGGTAAATTTGAAGGTTTTGAATTATTATTAAGCAAATGGGTATCCAAAAACACAAATCTTGTGCTCAACCGCTTCTCTGATAAAGACTTACTAAAAATAGTAAATTCTGGTATTCTTAGCCCATTGGAAACTTTGAAGGTTCTAAATTATTATTCAAACAATATGGGTATCCAAAACACAAATTTTAAAAAATTAGAAAACATTTTCGGGCTCAACTGCTTTTTCGATAAAGATTAACTAAAAATAATAAATTTTGGTATTCTTAGGCCATTTTAAATTTTAAAGGTTCTAAATCATTATTCAAGCAAATGGGTATCCAAAAACATAAATTTTAAAAAATTGGGAAAAATTTCAGGCTCAACTGCTTCTCTGATAAAGACCTACCAAAAATAGTAAATTCTAGTATTCTTAGCCCATTGGAAACTTTGAAAGTTCTAAATCATTATTAAAGCAAATGGGTATCCAAAAACACAAATCTCCAGCTCAACCGTTTCCCTAATAAAGACTTACTAAAATGGTAAATTCTTGTATTCTTAGCTCGTTGGAAACTTTTGAAGTTTCTAAATTGTTATTCATGCAAATGGGTACCCAAAAACATAAATTTTGAAACATTAGAATTTTTTTTGAGTTCAATCGCTTCTCTAATAAAGACTTATTAAAAATAGTAAATTCTAGTATTCTAAGCTTGTTGGAAACTGTGACGGTTTTGAATCATTATTTAAGCAAATAGGTATCAAAAGCACAAATCTTAGACTCAACCACTTCTCTAATAAAGACTTACGAAAAGTAGTAAATTTTGGTATTCTTAGCCTCTTGGAAACTTTGGTGCTTGTGAATCATTATTTAAGCAAATGGGTATCCAAAAACACAAATCTTGGGCTCAATCGCTTCTCTAATTAAGACTTACTAAAAATAGGAAATTCTAAAATTCTTAGCATGTTGGAAACTTTGAATGTTCTAAATCATTATTCAAGCAAATGGGTATCCGAAAAGACCAATTTCAGGCTCAACCACTTATTTGATAAAGACTCACTAAAAATAGTAAATTTTGGTATTTTTAGCCCATTGGAAACTTTGAACGTTCTGAAACATTATTCAAGCAAACGGTATCCAAAAACATAAATTTTAAAAAATTAGGAAAAATTTCGAGCTAAGTCGCTTCTGTGATAAAGACTTAATAAAAATAGTAAAATCTGGTATTCTTAGCCCGTTGGAAACTTTGAAGATTCTGAATCATTATTCAAGTAAATGGGTATCCAAAAACACAAATCTTGGGGTCAACTACTTCTCTGATAAAGACTTAGTAAAAATAGTAAAATTTGATATTCTTAGTTGATAAAACACATACGCTTAATATCACACACACACCTATATCTTATATTTACATACTTCCTTTAATGTTTCCTTATCTTTTGTCTTGCTCATGGGCACACTTGTGCTTTGATGTATTTTTATTAGCATCTTTTTTGTTTGTTCATCTTTAGTTATCTTATATGACATCATTATTTATTAATTTATCTTTTGTCTTTTCTTGTTTCTTTTTTCTTTTTGCTCTTCCTTTTTCTTCTTTTTTCCTCTATTTGGTTTATTCATTTCTTGGTCTCCTCCTCTTGTAATCCGCACCCAACCCCTCCTTGTCTTTTTAAGAGTCTTGATCTGCAATTGTTTCATTCAAACTCTCTTCTTTTCTTCCTGATGATGGATCATGGAGTGTGATCCAAAACCTTGAGGCAAAAAAGTAATACATAGTTTTATCCAGAAGCACCATGATTCAAACATAGAAGGTTTCAAATCTTTATTCAAACAAATTGGTATCCAAAACCACAAATTTTGAAAATTTGACAAAAATTTCAGGCTCAATCGCTTCTCTGATAAGGACTTACTAAAAATAGTAAATTATGGTATTCTTAACCCCTTGGAAAATTTTAAAGTTTTGAACCATTATTCAAGCAAATGGGTATCCAAAAACAAAAATTTTAAAAAATTGAGAAAATTTTTGGGCTCAACTGCTTCTCTGATAAAGACTTACTAAAAATAGAAAATTCTGGTATTCTTAGCCCATTGGAAACTATAAAGATTCTGAATTTTTATTCAAGCAAATGGGTATCCAAAAACACAAATTTTAAAAAATAGAAAAATATATTGGGCTCAACTACTTTTTTGATAAAGACTTACTAAAGATAGTAAATTCTGGTATTCTTAGTCCATTTAAAAATTTAAAGATACTGAATCATTATTCAAACAAATGGGTATCCAAAAACACAAATTTTAAAAAATTGGAAAAATTTTTGGGCTCAACCATTTGTTTGATAAAGACTTACTAAAAATAGTAAATTCTGATATGCTTAGCTTGTCAGAAACATTGAAGATTCTAGATCAATATTTAACTAAATGGGTATCCAAAAACACAAATCTTGAGCTCAACCGCTTCTGTGACAAAAACTGACTAAAAATAGTAAATTTTGGTATTCTTAGCCTGTTGGAAACTTTGAAGGTTCTGAATCATATTTAAAAAATGTAAATTCTAGTATTCCTAGCCGTTTGGAAACTTTGAAAGTCTTGAATCATTATTCAAGCAATGGGTATTCAAAAAAATAAATCTTTGGCTCAACCGCTTCTCTGATAAAAACTTACTAAACATAGTAAATTCTGGTATTCTTAACCAGCTGGAAACTTTGAAGTTTTTGAATCATTATTCAAGCAAATGGGTATCGAAAAACATAAATCTCATACTCAACCACTTCTCTGATAAAGACTTACTAAAAATATTAAATTCTGGTATTCTGAACCTATTGGAAACTTTGAAGGTTTTGAATTATTATTCAAGCAAATGGGTATCCAAAAACACAAATTTAAAAAAAATGGAAAACATTTCGGGTTCAACCACTTTTTTGATAAAGATTTACTAAAAATAATAAATTCTGGTATTTTTAGGTTGTTTGAAATTTTAAAGGTTCTGAATCATTATTCGAGCAAATGGTATCCAAAAACACAAATTTTGAAAAATTTGGAAAATTTCGGGCTTAAACTGTTCCTCTAATAAAGACATACTAAAAATATTAAATTCTGACATTGTCAGTCCATTAGAAACTTTGAATGTTTTGAATCATTATTCAACTAAATATGTATTCAAAAACACAAATCTCGAGCTCAACTGCATCACTGATAAAGACATACTAAAAATAACAAATTCTGGTATTCCTAAGTCGTTGGAAACA
The DNA here is from genome assembly GCA_027924645.1 of Cunninghamia lanceolata. NCBI lineage: Eukaryota > Viridiplantae > Streptophyta > Pinopsida > Cupressales > Cupressaceae > Cunninghamia > Cunninghamia lanceolata. The sequence goes on from BSBN01000407.1 coordinate 2,956,188, forward strand.
TTGAAGATTATGAATCATTATCCAAGCAAAAGGGCATCCAAAAACACAAATTTTGAAAAATTAAGAAATTTTTTTTACCTCAATCATTTATCTGATAAAGACATTAAAAATAGTAAATTCTGATATTCTTTGCCTGTTGGAAACATTGAAGGTTCTGAATCATTATTCAAACAAATGGGTATCAAAAACATAAATCTTAAGCTGAATCACTTCTCTAATAAAAACTTACTAAAAATAGTAAATTCTGGTATTCTTAGCTTGTTGGAAACTTTGATGGTTATGAATCATTATTCAAATAAATGGGTATCCAAAAACACAAATCTCAGACTCGATCGCTTCTCTGATAAAGACTTATTAAAAATAGTAAATTCTAATATTCTTAGCCTCTTGGAAACTTTGAATGTTCTAAATATTATTCAAGCAAATGGGTATCCAAAAAAAAATCTGGAGCTCAACCACTTTTCTCATAAAGACTTACAAAAAAATTAAATTCTAGTATTTTTAACCCGTTTGAAACTTTCAAAGTTCTGAATCATTATTCAAACAAATGGGTATCCAAAAATATAAATTTTAAAAAATTGGGATAAATTTTAGGTTAAAGTGCTTCTGTGATAAAAACTTACTAAAAATAGTAAATTCTAGTATTCTTAGCCCATTGAAAACATTGAAGGTTCTGAATCATTATTCAAGCAAATGGTTATTTAAAAACACAAATCTTGGGGTCAACCGCTTCTCTGATAAAGACTTAGTAAAAATAGTAAATTTTAGAATTCTTAACCTATTGGAAACTTAGAAGGTTTCATATCTTTATTCAAACAAATCGGTATCTAAAAACACAAATTTTGAAAAATTAAAAAAAAATTCAAGCCCAACTGCTTCTTTCATAAAGAATTACTAAAAATAGTAAATTTTGGTATTCTTAGCCCATTAGAAACTTTAAAAGTTCTAAATCATTATTCAAGCAAATGGGTATCCAAAAACATAAAGACTTACTAAAAATAGTATATTCTGATATTCTTACCCTATTTGAAACTTTAAAAGTTCTGAATCATTATTCAAACAAATGGGTATCCAAAAACACAAAATTTTAAAATTTAAGAAAATTTTGGTCTTAACTGTTTCTCGAATAAAGACTTACTAAAAATAGTAAATTCTGGTATTCTTTGCCCATCGAAAACTTAGAAAGTTCTTAATCACTATTCAAACAAATGTGTATCTAAAAACACAAATCTCGGGTTCAACCAGTTCTATGATAAAAACTTACTAAAAAAGTAAATTTTGGTATTCTGAACCCGTTGGAAACTTAAAAGGTTCTAAATCATTATTCAAGCAAATAGGTATTCAAAAAAATAAATCTCAGGATCAACCGCTTCTTTGTATAAAAACTTTCTAAAAATAGTAAATTCTGGTATTATTAACCAGTTGGAAAACTTTGAAGGTTCTGAATCATTATTCAAGCAAATGGGTATCTAAAAATACAAATTTTGAAAAATTAGGGAAATTTTCACGTTAAATCGCTTATCTGATAAAGACTTACTAAAACTAGTAAATTCTAGTATTCTTAGCCCATTGGAAACTTTGAAGGTTCTGAATTATTCTTCAAGCAAATGGGTATCCAAAAACAAAAATTTTGAAAAATTGAAAAATATTTCAGGCTCAACCATTTTTTCGATAAAGACTTACTAAAAATAGTAAATTCTGGTATTCTTAGCCTTTTAAAACTTTAAAGGTACTGAATCATTATTCAAAGAAATGGGTATCCAAAAACACAAATTTAAAAAAATTAGGAAAAATTTTGGGCTCAAACATTTCTCTAATAAAAACTTACTAAAAATAATAAATTTTGGTATTCTTAGCTCGTCAAAAATATAGAAGGTTATGCATCACTATTCAAACAAATGGGTATCCAAAAACATAAATCTCAGGCTCAAATGCTTCTGTGATAAAGACTTACTAAAAATAGTAAATTCTGGTACTCTTAGCTCGTTAGAAACTTTAAAGGTTTTCAATCATTATACAAAACAGTAAATTCTGGTATTCCTAGCCCATTGAAAACTTTGAAGGTTCTGAATCATTATTCAAACAAATGAGTATTCAAAAAAACAAATCTCGGGCTCGACCGCTTCTTTGATAAAAACTTACTAAAAATAGTAATTCTGGTATTCTTAGCCAGGGAACTTTGAAGGTTCTGAATTATTATTCATGTAAATGGGTATCCAACAACATAAATCTCGTGTTTAACCCCTTCTCTAATAAAGGCTTATTAAAAATAGTAAATTCTAGTATTCTTAACCCATTGGAAACTTTAAAGGTTTTGAATTATTATTCAAGCAAATGGGCACCCAAAAACACAAATTTTAAAAAATTGGAAAACATTTCGAGATCAACCGCTTTTTTCATAAAGATGTACTAAAAATAATAAATTATGGTATTCTTAGGCTATTTGAAATTTTAAAATTTTTGAATCATTATTCAAGCAAATGGGTATCCAAAAACACAAATTTTAAAAAATTTGAAAAAAATTCAAGCTTAAATGCTTCTCTAATAAAGACCTACTAAAAATAGTAAATTATGGTATTCTTAGCCCATTGGAAACTTTGAAGGTTCTAAATCACTATTCAAGTAAATGGCTATCCAAAAACACAAATCTCAAGCTCAACCACTTCCCTGATAAAGACTTACTAAAAATAGTAAATTCTCGTATTCTTAGCCTGTTTGAAACTTTGAAGATTCTGAATCATTATCCAAGCAAATGGGTATCCAAAAACATAAATTTTCAAAAAATAAAGAAATTTTTTCAAGCTCAATCGCTTATCCAATAAAGACTTATTAAAAATAATAATTTTTGGTATTCTTAGCCTATCATAAACATTGAAGGTTTTGAATCATTATTCAAACAAATAGTATCAAAAAACACAAATCTTGGATTCAATTGCTTCTCTGATAAAGACTTACTAAAAATAGTAAATTCTGGTATTCTTAGCATGTTAGAAACTTTAATGGTTCTGAATCATTATTCAAGCAAATGGGTATCTAAAAACACAAATCTCAAACTCAATCGCTTCTCTGATAAAGACTTATTAAGAATAGTAAATTTTGATGTTTTTAATCCATTGGAAACTTTGAATGTTTTAAATCATTATTCAAGCAAATGGGTGTCCAAAAATATAAATCTCAGGCTCAACCGCTTCTTTAATAAAGACTTACTAAAAATAGTAAATTCTGGTATTTGTAGGCCGTTGGAAATTTTGAAGGTTCTGAATCATTATTTAAACAAATGGGTATCCGAAAACACAAATTTTGAAAAATCAAGAAAACTTTTAGGCAAAATTGCTTCTGTAATAAAGACTTACTAAAAATAGTAAATTCTAGTATTCTTAACCCGTTGGAAACTTTGAAGGTTCTGAATCATTTTTCAAGCAAATGGGTATCTAAAAATATAAATCTTGGGGTCAACTGCTTCTTTAATAAAGACTTAGTAAAAATAGTAAATTCTGATATTCTTAGCCTATTAGAAACTTAGAAGGTTTCGAATCTTTATTCAAGAAAATCGGTATCCAAAAACACAAATAAAAAAAATTGAGAAAAAAATTGGACTTAACCGCTTCTCTGATAAAGACTTACTAAAAATAGTAAATTCTAGTATTCTTAGTCCATTGGAAACTTTTAAAGTTCTTAATCATTATTGAAACACATGGGTATCCAAAAATAATTTTTTTGAAAAATTAGAAAACATTTCAGGCTCAACCACATTTTTGATAAAGACTTACTGAAAATAGTAAATTCTGGTATTCTTACCCTGTTTCAAAGTTTAAATGTTTTTAATCATTACTCAAACAAATGGGTATCCAAAAACACAAATTTTGAAAAATTAGAAAAAAATCTAGTTTAAACTGTTTCTGTCATGTAAACTTACTAAAAATAGTAAATTCTAGTACTCTTAGCCCGTCAGAAACTTTGAAACTGGGTAAGTGCAAGAAGATGGGGGGCCAAAAAGTGGCCAAAAAATTTTTAAAAAAATTTAAGTCATAACGCAAGCGCATTATAACGCGCTCGCGTTATGGCTTGGTAATGACAAGCCTCAGGCTCGTCATTACCGAGCCATAACGTGAGCGGTTATAACGCGCTTGCGTTATGGCTCGGTAATGACAAGCCTCAGGCTCGTCATTACCGAGCCATAACGCGAACGCGTTATAACTTATTATAAATAAAAAAAAAGCAATGCCATTTCATTTCATTCTGATTTTCTCCTCTGCCCGCGGCTTCAAAACCCTCAAAAACGCGCTCGCGTTCTACAAAACGCCAATCAACACAAAAAGCTTGTCGATTCATCACCAAAATGCCGCCACGACGTCGAGCACGCCAAAGGGGTGAGTTATCTTTATTTTTTTGTTTGAATTTATTCCTAAATAGGTAGGTTTTTGTTGATTTTTGATGTATATTTCGTTAATTGTAGGAAATGTTAATGCACCTCCTCCTCCTCCTCCTCAAAATCCACAAAATCCTGAGGAGGAAATACCTGCAGAACAACAATCTCCTCCATTCATTCCTCGACATGCCCCTCGAACACAAGATAATATAATGGGGGAAATTGAAAACAACAAAAAACAAATTGAAGATATAATTGCAAGGTTGAAAGATCCTTCCACTTCAACCTTGCATAGGTCCATGCTTGCCAAATCTCTTGAGTCTATGTTATCAAATGTAAATTCAATTAGCAAGCAAATAACTAGTTGGACCGATAAAAAGAGAAAGTTTAGAGATTACTATGCAGATAAATTGTTATACCAAGATGTCAAAAAATTACAAATTACAAAATTAGACTTGTGTTCAATTTTCACAAATCCACAAACAAATCAACCTCCACCCATTACATGCAAGAGGTTCCCTATCCATTGGTGCAACAACCAAGCGATAAGGGACAATTTCGGGCAGAGGTGGTGGATGGTTTTTGACCATCCTCCATGCAATAATAATGAGGTCCGGTAATACTTTTTGAGAAAACTCTACTGCGAGTTTGTCCTCAATAAAGTGCCAAACTATTTTGATATGCGGGACTTCCAGGGTAGAGGTGGGGGCTTAGCACAGGATAGACCAGGGGCACGTCTTGACCCACAGCGGGTAGTGAGACGAGTAATCAGCAGACCAGCCCACAAGCATGTTTCTATCCCTTCCATTGTGAAGGAGAGTGTTGAGGTCGATACACTGAGGTCAATTAGTGCCTTGACCCAGAGCATCATAGAGCATGCCGATCCTGCAACACAGAGTGGGTTGGGAGATAGTGCGAGGAGTAGGGTCCCACCGCATACTTGCCAGGCTTGCGGGTCAGCCTGTGGTTATGACCCCATGGGCAGTCAGGACGCAAGTGCACAGGCTACATCTGTAGCTGAGCAGATGGTGATGACAGATACCCTCCTGAGTGAGACTTTCGGCCTTGATACTCAGGTAAATATTAGCAAGTTTATTGAATTTAATTTATTAAATTTTATTTTTGAAATACAAGATTAACTAATTTAAATTGATGATTTTAATGAAATTTCAGGGTCATAGCGTCGATGCAGTTTTCAGTGGTTCTCCACCTACATTTTTCATTAGATCATCTACTGTCGAGGTATGTAACTAGTAAACAATTATAAATATTACATGTGAATAGCATCGTTATATGAATGGTATTCTAATTTCTGATTTTGGATGTTGAATAGGTTAACACTGTAGATTTCATGGCAACACCTGCCAGCAGTGGTGGACTTCAAAGCTTTACGGAGGTAATAAAATAAATAGTTTAATAAATGAATTGTACTTACTAAATTTTTGTATGTGATTTGTGTGTTTTATTGTGTGTACTTCCATGTTTAGATGAACGTGTGTGTATGTTAGGAGCCATGATTTGCATCACTATTATAGTTTTCGTAATTGAATAATGTTGTTTTATTTCCAGATGATGCAGGCTGCGGATACACCTCCCCATGTTCATAGGGCAATGGAGCAGGGTGTGGCCTCTGCGATTCATAGCTCTATGGCATTGACAGGGGTATGAGGCAGATTAGTAAATTTCAATTTACATTCATTGTTATAGTTGTCTATTTTTGAAAAATCAAAAGATTATTGATTTGAAGTTTAATTTCTATCTGGATGGTTTCTATAGGACATGACATCACTAGGGCCTATTTCTGCTACTGAGGCAAGCGAGGAGACAGATTATATGTTAGCGGTAAGTGATTATTTTGTTAAATGTTTCATTTTTTTATAACATGTAATTTCTATATATTAATGTCTATACTTTTTTTTTGTAACAGGTAAAGGTGCAGGAAGAACTAAATAGGAGGAGTAGCCCTCGGGTTCGTAGTAGACCACCCACATGCATGTCTCCATCCCCTAGAAGATCAAACGCTGCTCGTGATTTATTCTCTTCACCAGCCAGAGGGGAATGACTTTTTATTGTGTTCCTCTGTTGTATGCCTATATGGCATTTGTGGACATATATTTTGTATTGTACATAGTTGACATTGTATGCCTATATGGCATTCTTGTAAGCCTATATGGCTATTTTGTATATATGTTATACTTATATCGACAAATATTGATGTATGCCTATATGGATATTTGGTTAATACAAATCTTTTTTATTGATGGCGTCCATACTTGCATTATAAATCCACTTTTGAATGGATATTTGTAGATGGCTACTTCAAATATTTAAAGTCCGATTGTATTACATAGGATGTTTGCATTTTCTTTGATAGGCTTGATAGGCCATGGATTATATGATGGTGTTTGATGGAAAAGTATGGTACTAGAAGACTCTAGTTCATTCTTAATAGGCTTGTGATTGATAATATCTTTGCATGATTGCACTTGATCTTGGATCATGGGCATGTTGTTAGGATTTTGATTGCATTGTGATGTTTGATGGATAGGCATGGTGTAAGTGTAAGATACCCAACTAGTTCTACGAAAATTTTTCCTTACTTAAACACTTTTACTTGCTAACAATTCATCAACTACTTCAATAACATAAAGATATACATCAAGATAACTATTTGAATGAAACAACATTAGAGTTGGGTACTTGTCTTGTTACTTGATTCAATCAACTTGCAATGTCTTATTACATGGAAAATGCTTTCAATAGCATGAAGTACAACTCATTCAATGGAAATACAAGGACAGGCCTTGAAGCCTTGATGTTACAATGTCTTCCTTACTTGAGCAACTCAATTGAACTCAATGATGTCAACTGAATGTCAACACCTCACAGTATCACAAGGGAGTATCACCTTGCTTATTGAGGGAGCATCACCCCAACACTTGAAACTCGCAGGCCTCAAGATTACAAGCTCAATAGCTTTGCAAAGAGAATTTTGTCAAATAAACAGATACCAAATGAATGAGAGAGCTCCTCCTTTTATAGGCCTTCCAAAGGAAATGAAGGCACATTTTTTAATGCATAAAGAGGAACCAAGGCACATTTCCCAAGAAGCATATCCAAGGGAATACCCCATCTTGATGACTCATTCTGAGTTGGCAAGCTTATCAAGAGACCTTGACACTGATCCTGAAGACATTCTGAGGACCAATGGGCATTCAGACAGTTGTAACAACCTTAACCACTTCTTGAAACACTTTAGGCACAGTTTTAGGGTTCTTCTAACTGTGGCGCCAGCTATGGAGGATCTCACCAGGAAGTGCGCCTAAATTCTCATCCTTGGAAGATATTGTCTTTGGAAGTGAACTCCTCTGGATCCATACTTAAACATTTGAAGATTTGGAATGTTCAACTCATCACCTCACAAGGTAGGTGCATATTTGAAGGATTTACAGGTTTTTCTGACTTGGGTGCCAAGTTGAGGTGACCTCTTCCTGAAGTTGTGCCTTGTCAACATTAGGCGCCAATTAGAGTTTATGGATGCTCTGGATTGTTTCCAAGAGTAGGCGCCAAAACATCATCATTAAGAAAGTGTTTTAAATGCTAGGTGCCCAAATGAGCCCTCTAGAGTCTAGGCGCTCCTTTCATGCATTCTGTGTTCTAGGCGCCAATTGAAAGGAGTGGAGAACAGGGCAAGCGCCTTCCAAACTAGGTGTTTCCTTGAGGTGACAAGGACTTAAAAAGTGCGCCTAAGGTGAGCGCCTTGAGTGAAAAGGTCTAACAAACATCTTTGAACCCCCTTTCAAGGTTAGGCGCATTCTAGAGGTGGAAACAAGTAGAAGGTGCACCTTGGCTTCCTTTGTCAATTCTTTCAAGTCTTTGTTGATTAGGAAGGTGGAATGCTTCATTGTAGAATGAGCGCTTATCTTCTAATGTCCAAACTACTTCTTCTGGCTCACTCTGTGGCTAGGCACCAGAGCTAAACTGTTCACACAAGGGAGTGCGCCTAGACTCACTTGATATTTTCTTACTACTTCAACCCCTGGAAGATGTTCCAAGGTGTTCCCTTTTACAAGCACCTGACCTCCCAAGTTCCTTCATGTGCTGTTCCTTGAAGGTGCCAAAACTGAGCCCCAGTGCCATGGGATTGTGCCTAACATCTTTGAAGAGTTTCTAAGCCTTTTGCAAGTTGATATCCCAAACTCATGCTTCTAGGCGCAACAGGAGCTTTCCAAAGGAGTTTCCAAGTTTTAGATGCCAAGCGAGGTCATGGGTGAATGGAACTGCGCCTTAGGAGATGACTGAATCCTAAGCGTCAGTCTGGAGTTACAGTGGAATTGATATGCGCCTCAACTAGCTTAGGCACCCATTTGAAGTGATTCCTTTAACACTTCTCTGTCAATCTCAACTGCAAGGATGATCTCCTAATCCAATTTTGATCCTCTGGAGATGCAAATAGCTTTTCATTTCACTAGGCGCCATCAATGATGATCATCAACCAAAGCGCATTTCAAAGGTGAGATAGGCAAGTGAGGCGCCAAACTAGTCCTTAAGACTTATCTCTTTCTATCAAGTCAATTTCAACTATGTGAGAGAGTTCTATTCTAGGCGCAAAATGGAAATGTTTCATTAATTGGTGCATCTTACAAAGCTCCCAATTCTAGGCGCCAGAGCCAAAGAGTTTTTCCCAACACATGCACCTGGGCTAGGAATTCACCTAAGAGACATCACTTAGCTTTAAAACTTTCAATCTATAGCCATCTGGGCTAGGCGCTCCAATGGAGGATCCTTGAACTCATGCATTGGCGCCTTCTAGTTCTAGGCACCCATTTTGGATGATTCATTCTGATACTAGCGCCCAAAATGACTAGACTCTCTTCATCATCCAATTCACTTAGAAGGCTCAAGTTGGAGACTTAGTTGTCTATCCATGTTCTCTGGAAGATTCATTGTACCTCTATGCACTTAGGCGCCCTAGTTGATGTGATTAAAGTGCTTCAAAGTTCCATGATTCTTGGTTAGGCACACATTTGACATTGAACAAGCAAGAAAGTGCGCCCTGACTCTAGGAGTCCTGCCTTAGTCAAGTTTAGCATCCAAACTTAACTAATTTCAAGTTTCTGACTTTGTTCCTGCCAAAAACAAAAGTTAAGTTAGTCAAAAACCAATTCATTCCCTCATTATTTCGAATTAGCCTCTGGGAATGAGGAATAGGCAAACTCATTCTTCATTTGATGATTAGGCCGGAAACGGGGACATGACAGTAAGATACCCAACTAGTTCTACGAAAATTTTTCCTTAAACAATTTTACTTGCTATCAATTCATCAACTACTTCAACAACACAAAGATATACATCAAAGATAACTACTTGAATGAATCAACCTTAGCGTTGGGTACTTGTCTAGTTATTTGACTCAATCAACTTGCAATGTCTTATTACATGGTTAATGCTTTCAATAGCATGAAGTTACAACTTATTCAATGGAGATACAAAAGAAAGGCCTTGAAGCCTTGATGTTTACAATGGCGTCTACACTTGATCAACTCAATCAAACTCAATGATGTCAACTGAATGTCAACACCTCACAATATCACAAGGGAGCATCACCTTGCTTGTTGCATGGATGAATGTCATAGTTGCAAGACTCTTAGGGTTAGGCGCCAACTAAAGGTAGTAGAGACCAAACTAGGCGCCATCCTAAGCTGGGCGCTTCCTTGAGGTGGTAGAGACATGGATGAACGTCTGGTGGGGTTTGATGACTCTATATTGACACTCAAATTCACTTAGGTGCAATATTAGTGTTCTTCTAACTAGACGCCAGATAGGAGGATTCTCAGGGGTTTTGGCGCCTAGGTTACAACTTGTCAATTTCTTAAAGAATCTTTGAAACACTTGACTTCCAAGGATTATCATCTTAAGAGTAGATGATGATGACATGAAGTAGAGATCTCTCTAGGACTGGATGAAGCCTTGCTTGATGATAAGATGAAGATGAAGTGATCCTTCATGACGACCCTTGGAGTGACCCTCTTGGAGTTGTGGACTTTGAAACTTTGAAGATTGAGAGATCTTGAAACTCAGATGGATGAATGTCTATCATTAATGAAGTACACTTGCAAGATATTCCTCGGAGAACTTGAATGGATAGATGCCTTGAAATTTCAACATGACGTTAGTGATGAAGAGTATTGACATGTTGGACTTGATGTGACCTTGCTGAAGGTGCATTTTCTTTCTTAGCATGATCATCCCAAACCAAGGCGCCAACTTGGAAAACCCTGTGAAGGTGCCACTATCTGGAATTTCTTCCAAGGTGTTAAAACTTGACATCTTTTCTTCTCTAGGTACTATCTCCTTCAAGGCGCTCCTTAAAATCATTGGAAGTGCTCAAGACTTACCTTAGTTCAAAGCGCCACAATCCATTCCTTAAAGCACAAAGAATTCTCAAAGGCGCCCCTATTTACCTCTAAGCACTCAAATATCATTTAGATTCAAGGTGCACATTTAGCTCCAAAGCACAAATTTCCATCATCAACCCATCAAGGTGCATCATCTTCCCTTTGTATCCCCTTCAAGGTGCAGACATTCACTTCTTCACACTCAAACTCACTCTCTGGCGCCAGAATAGGTGTATAACTTCAAATAAGGCGCTAATCTTAGGTTTCTAAGTACTTAGTTTGATCTTAAGGCTATCCTTCCTCTAAGCACTCTCTTCAACTCCCTCACTGAAGGCCCTCTATAAGTTTGGGCGCATTTCATCCCAAGGCGCTTCAACATCATCCAAGGTGCAAATTCACTCTCCAAGACAAGGTGCAAAAAACCCTATCCTAAGGCGCTCAAATCTTGCTTCTAGACCTAGGCGCACAAACATGAGATTGTGACTTCAATCATCATTCTTGGTTAAGGCACACAAACTCTCATTCAAGGCGCATATCTTTCTCCAACAAGGCGCATATATTCCTCCAACAAGGCGCATATTCAATTCTAGGGTGCTCTATCTTGGATTAAATCAAGGTATCTCCTCAACAAGGCACTCCAAACCATACCAAGGCGCTAAAACACTTAATGCAAGTTCTTCAAGTGCTTATCCAACTTGATTCTTCCAACACAGGGTGCTCAATCTACTTTCTCAAACTTTTAACTCAAATCCTCACCTTATATTCTCCAAGGCAAAAAGGTGCAATTTGATTGAGGGCGCTAAAACTCTTAGGCGCACTTATCTCCCTGAACTTACCTCTCTTCTTCCCTAGGTGCCAGAAACACCTCTTTATCTCAACTAGGCACTTATCTTCTCTAGGCGCACATGGTCTTCAAGGCGCATTTCATTCATCAAGGCACCTATCTCTAACAATCTCAACACTCAAAGGGACTCAAAACTCATCTGGACACCATCACTTCCCTAAAGGCGCAAAATTGGTGTAGATACATTCCATTTATTAAGGATCATTCTGGCGCCCAAATCTTGTCAAAGCAAAGGATCAATAGGTTCTCTCTAAGGCGCACTCCAGGGTTTGATCTTGCAAGACTTCTCACGTCAAAATTTTGACCAAGACACTCAAGGCGCTAGTCTTTATCATCTAACCCTATAGTGCACTTACTCATTATGATATACTCCTCAACTTTGTATTCAACCTTGCCCAAGGCGTATATTCACTATAAGGCATTCTCACTTTGTCAAGGCTCAGAGGGCTTCAACTTGCTAAAGGGTAGAGGTCTAGGCGCATATCTGACTTGAAGCTCAAGGCGCTCCAACCCTCTTGCTCTAGAATTCCTTCTAGGCACTAAGTGACTTCTCCAATTCCTTGAAAACATTTGAAGTGTTTTACCTTCTCAAGGTGCTCCTTCGAACTTGACTCCAAGGTGTTATAATCTCAAAGGTGCTGACATCATCTCAACCAAAGGCGCTCAATGATTCATCCCATATTTAGGCGCTAAAACACTTAATCAACCAAGTCATTCAAGGCGCCATTCAGTAAACTCATCTTCCATGATATTCCTATCAAGGCACATATCACTTCTCTCATGGGCTTTAGGCGCTCAGTTGAGTGTTTCAATACTACTTAGGTACCAAATTCATTTTAATGCACCAAACACAAAAAGATTTCAAACACTGGGCGCTCACAAAGAGTCTTCCAACCTTGGGCGCTAAATTAGGTCTTTGCAACTATTCAAGGCACATATCTTGGTTTGAACAACTTATGGTGCCAAGACAACTTCTCATTAGGGCACTCAAAACACTTGTGTTTACATTTGAAGTGCTTTACCTTCTTAAGGTGCTCCAGACTAACCTAACTCCAAGGCGCTCCATCATCATCCTTAAGGCGCTAAAAAACATCATCTCCACTCTAGGCAAAAACATCATCCAACTCCTTAAGGCACTTCACTGTCAAAGTCTGAAGGTGCTCTACCTAGACCTTTCCCCTAGGTGCCAGAACTCCTAAGCGCTCACCAAATAACTCTCTTCTTCAAGGCGCAAATCTTCCTATACTATGATTGCCTCTGAAACGCCGATTAACGTGATGTGAGGGTGCAAAGGCTACTCCAATCCTCAGTGAGCGCCTATTTTAAACAAGGAGAAATAAAGCATTCAAAACTATCCAAACGATCATCCCCTTCCTAACGTCTTCACTACTCTGGAAAACCTTGGCCAAAATGACACATAACAACTCCTGTGCAAAGCACCTGAGCAAGAAAAGAGGGGGTCCCCAATCTGATGGGGTGATGTGTGATTTGGTCACAACAGTTACCCTTTTGGGGTGATGTGTGATTTGAGGTGATGTGTGATTTGGAGGGCTCAATTCTTCAAGGTGCCCATTTTGTTCACCACTTGTAGCATCACTTGTTCAAGGCACATGTGTGATTTGGTCAAAAACAGGTGCCTAGAGTGAATAGGCTTTCATCCTGACTTAATACACTGCCTCCTTCTGACAATTTTTGGGGCAGCAGAAAACCTTTCACCACGGGCAAATGGCTCAGAGCTATAAAAAATTGAGAGAGGTTATTGTAGAGGCACTCTACATGATCGCGTTGCCTCAGACAGAATGTTTCTAAGTGACACGGTTTTCAAGTAACATCTCATCAAAGATTGCTGCCTTTTTGCACTTTGGACTCTTCAGGGATATCGTTGGTACAATGTAGCTCCGACTGTTTCGACATATTTGGGTGAAAAATAGGACCATGCCTAGTGTAAATGTACCCATTCGGATGCGTTGGAATAGTCAGTTTGGTCACATCAGGAGTAGGACGAAAGTTACACCCCTTTGCAACTTTACACTGCCTCCTTCTGACGATTTTTGGGGCAGCAGAAAACTTTTCACCACGGGCAAATGCCTCAGAGCTATAAAAAACTGAGAGAGGTTATTGTAGAGGCACTCTACATGATCCCGTTGCCTTAGATGGAATGTTTCTAAGTGACACAGTTTTTGAGTAACATCTCATCAAAGATTGCTGCCTTTTTGCACTTTGGACTCTTCAGGGATATCGTCGGTACAATGTAGCTCCAACTGTTTTGACATGTTTGGGTGAAAAATAGGACCATGCCTAGCGTAAATGTACCCATTCGGACGCGTTGGAATAGTCAGGTTGGTCGCATCAGGAGCAGGACGAAAGTTACACCCCTTTGCAACTTTACACTGCCTCCTTCTGACGATTTTTGGGGCAACAGAAAACCTTTCACCACGGGCAAATGCCTCAGAGCTATAAAAAACTAAGAGAGGTTATTGTAGAGACCTCTACGTGATCACGTTGCCTTAGACGGAATGTTTCTAAGTGACACGGTTTTCAAGTAACATCTCGTCAAAGATTGCTGCATTTTTGCACTTTGGACTCTTCAGGGATATCGTCGGTACAATGTAGCTCCGACTGTTTTGACATGTTTGGGTGAAAAATAGGACCATGCCTAGCATAAATGTACCCATTCGGATGCATTGGAACAGTCAGTTTGGTCGCATCAGGAGCAAGACGAAAGTTACACCCCTTTGCAACTTTACACTGCCTCCTAACGATTTTTGGGGCAGTAGAGAACCTTTCACCACGGGCAAATGCCTCAGAGCTATAAAAAACTGAGAGAGGTTATTGTAGAGGCACTCTACATGATCACGTTGCCTCAAACGGAATGTTTCTAAGTGACACATTTTTTGAGTAACATCTCGTCAAAGATTGCTACCTTTTTGCACTTTTGACTCTTCAGGGATATCGTCGGTACAATGTAGCTCTGACTGTTTCGACATATTTGGGTAAAAAATAGGACCATGCCTAGCGTAAATGTACCCATTCGAACGCGTTGGAATAGTCAGTTTGGTCACATCAGGAGCAGGATGAAAGTTACACCCCTTTGCAACTTTACACTGCCTCCTTCTGATGATTTTTGGGGCAGCAGAAAACCTTTCACCACGGGCAAATGCCTCAGAGCTATAAAAAATTGAGAGGGATATCGTCAGTACAATGTAGCTCTGACTATTTCGACATGTTTGGGTGAAAAACAGGACCATGCCTAGCATAAATGTACCCATCTGGATGTGTTGGAACAGTCAGTTTGGTCACATCATGAGCAGGACACCAAAAATGCAAAAGTTGCTTTGTGCAACTTGACAACATTGACACTTTTTTGCAACATGACTCAAAGACTCAAACTGACCCCAAATGACTCAAAGTGACTTAAAATCACCTTGATTTGGTGCCCAATGTACATTATAGAGGTCGAGGCGCTCCTTATCATTCAAACATCTTAGATGAGCACATAGGAAAGGAAAAAGCTCTAAGTTTCATCATCATGAGTGCCTAATATCAAGAGACTTTAATGGCTCAAACCTTAGCATGGAGTCCTAAGGCACATTTCAGGTCTCCTTTCATCCAGTTTGGCGCCCTTATGTAGATTTTTCAACTTGATTTGGCGCCCTATATGTGAAGGAAGATCTAAAGGCATGAAAGTGGATGTCATATTGAAAGAGTTTGGATCATCAAAATTGAAAGAAATAAGTCTATTAAGCTTGGGCGCCCTTGGTCTTCTTTTCATTCATTATGAGCGCCTTGGGAGAATGGTATATAGGTCATCATCATGATTGGGCGCCCTGGATCCAGAGTGTTGGAGAGATCATCAAATGGTGTCTAGTAGGGTGAGTTATGAGTTTGGTTGCATCAGGAGCAGGACACCAAAAATGCATAACATGATGATGTAAAAATGTGTACATATGTGTAAAAATGCAGGAGGAAATAAAAAAAGACAAACCTTACAAATTAATGTGCATACTTACAACTCAATGTAACATAACTTTACAAAATCAATGTGAATACTTACAAATTAATCCAATGAACCATACAGGTCTGCTCTACTCTTTATTGTGTCAAGTATTGCTTCATGGTCAGACTCACACACCTTCCACAATATTTTGTTCAAAGGTCTACCCCGATACTTTATCAAATGAACATTGGATGCCACGACAAGGTTCGAGTAATGAAGAATCTTCCGATGCATGTCAAAGTCCTGAAATAGCCAAATATTAACACTCTTATGTGGGTACCTTCTAAGCCATGTTCCAGTAATAACCTCTGATCCTGTAGGGTATTTGATGTTTTCTCCATCTGTAACAAGGGCCTCCAATTTCTTTTTGGCCTCAACACAATGACATAAGTAATAATCTGTTCCCTCTTCATTATCTTCATCTACAATAACTGCATATACGTGCCCTACATTGATATGTGTAGCAAATTAGATGAAATTAGTCAACATTACAAAAACACTACAAAGTAAGATGATATTACCTGGTTGAACTAGATGAAATTAGATGCATATATGTGCCATATATTACCTGGTTGAACTAAATCTGATATGTGGTCAAAGTCAATTGACGATTCCATCTGTGTTAGTTCTAGTGCCGTCAGGGGTCGATACGTGTCAAGTGGGCTAAGATAACTTAACTGCCATTCGTCAACCCACTCCTTTGACTCGCACTCATCCCAGACTTGAATTGTACAGGAAGAACAAAAGCATGACATCTTTCATGTATGGATACTCCAAGAACCTGCAATTGAGCTTCTGAAAGAGTGCATCTCATTTGATCCTGTCAGTGTACAACAATGCTCATATGGTGCAATGTTAGTATCATCTATCAACCAAAAAAATCTACGAACTAAAGACTTACCTTCATTACCTGGACCCATGGAAGCATTACACCACTCGACAATCAATTTTGCATCTGTCAACTTTGCATTGTCTTTATACTTTAACTCTTCTCGTGCTATGGCTCTTTTGATACATGCTCCTGCACCATCATGCTCCCTCTTTCCATGCCCGGCCTCACAAAAGTTCCACATATGTTGAATACCTGTAAAATTATGCCTCCTACTTAGCCAATAGAAATTTCGCGAGTTCTTGAATTGTGGCGCACAATTATCTGACCATATGATATGTTGACTGAGCGATATGCCCCTTCTAGCCAAATCATTGTAGAACACCTGAAAGCAACCTTGCACGAACTCCGTAGAATGCGTGCGATCATCACTAATATAGAAATTATACTCCCTTATGATCTTTCTGTCATCCTCTGTACTATCATTCGCATGAATGAATGCGATGTGCACAAATATAG
The DNA here is from genome assembly GCA_027924645.1 of Cunninghamia lanceolata. Lineage (NCBI taxonomy): Eukaryota > Viridiplantae > Streptophyta > Pinopsida > Cupressales > Cupressaceae > Cunninghamia > Cunninghamia lanceolata. The sequence goes on from BSBN01000407.1 coordinate 2,973,144, forward strand.
AAACCTATGTGGAGTTGTAATATTGTGATTGCACCTCATGCTGTGGCTGTAGACTGTAGTTCTCTGCAAAGTCGATGACTGAAACAATGCTACCAACTAGAAATGTGTCCTTGCATAACTTGAATTGCAAGTCCAACCATCGAGCTCTATGGGCATGTCTTGCATACTCATACACTATGCTGTCACGAAATATAGGCATAAACTGATACACTAGAATCTTTTCAATAACTAATTCACACCTCTTTGCTTCTTTACCATCTTTTGTATTCTATGCCACTATTTTATACTTGCCAAACTCTACTAGTTCGTTTCCAACCGCACGTGTTATTTCCATATGTTCACATATTGGCAAATGTTGCAAGCCACCGCAACGATGACATTGCCATCCAAGCATAATTTCTTGTAGAATATTTGACCTTCCTCTCTTTCACATAAAATTCTTGATATGAAGTCTCTTGAAGATGTTGGTGGGGCACATATGGCACAACCCTGCAAATCATTGTTAGTATGCATATCTAAACATATAGACCTATAAGCATCAAAATGGTTAGAAAATTCAATATGTAATCTACAACAACAAGTAGTGCGTGTGTGATTTATCTTAACATAGAAAGGTTTTAGCATTTCAAAATATCTTTGGCAAATTTTAATTTGAGGATACTTCTCTAGAAATTTACCATAAAACTGTGTTTGAGTCTCATCCAAAAAATGCTTTGGATGTGGCTCGCGATTCTGACTACCGATTCTCCTTCTTACCACATCCCTTTGATTCGGAGATACCCTTGTGTAATTCTTCCAAAAGTCTTCAATTAGTGATCTCAATGCTTCAACAATTGGTTTATCTTTTCGTGGTAGTCTCCCCAAGAACGCCCATAATTCATTGGCATTAGTGTCCTCAATTCTTTGGCGTCTTCCAACGGCTCTTGATAAAGTTTTCCTATTAATTCTCAATTCTTGACTTGTCCTTCTAATGAGACGAGCTTTGCTCGTTTGACTACTTACTATAGTCGATGTAATCACACGCCGTGTTGCATTACTATCTTTTGTGTGTGAGGTGTTACCCACACTCTCATATGCACTCATTAGATTCTTGACAATAGATTTTTCACTTGAAGCCTCTGATGTTCTCAACCCAAGAATCTTCATGATAGACCTATACTTTATACTTTGCATCATTTCAACGAATAGTTGACATCTTGCAGTCTCATTTAACTTTTCAAAAAACAATCTCCAAATCTTATTAGCATATCTTCTACAAGTGTGTTTTGGAATCTTACCTTCCATTGGCTGCAAAATATTCTCATCAATATCAATCAAATACTTTGGCTTTCTATGCAAAATTCTAGGTGGTGTCAAGTTAGGTAAATTCATCTCAACATTAGGAATTTCATCAATATTTAAATGAGATGGGTTAGATGGCATACCTTCGATCGAAGATGGAATAGATGACATACCTTGAGGTTGAGGTGGGAATGATGGCGTACCTCCTTCATCACATGTGAGTGATGATGTACTCTCAACTTGAGATGTGGTAGATGGTGTCCCTACATGTTGACTTGTGGTAAAGGACGTGTCTCCAACTATGGTATTCAAATCTCTCGTACCACGAAGTTTTTGCATTCGTTCTCTTTGTGCCGCCAATACCATATCTCTTTGTGATGGTTGTGGTTCCTCTTCAATTGGTATGTCTTCATTTATCGTGTCCAATTTCCTCTTCTCACGAAGTTCCCTCATAGCCATTGCTTTCTTTGCATTCTTAGCTTCTATCTCTTCCTGTGTTGGTTTAATTCTTGATCGTTTCCTCAGCATGACGGAGAATTTGTCTGTAGCATGATAAAGAGACCAATATTAGTTCCTAAGAAATGAATACATGATAATAGTGGGATTGTATTTTTTTTACGTTGTAAGGATTTATTCTTGTATAGTTTGACATCATGGTATGAATAAGGTTTGTTTATTACACATAATTATTAATGAGCCCAAGTGTAGAAAATATACATGGAATCATGTGAGATTGTAGGTTGCTTTCTTGATTGGGAATGTGTCTATTTTAAACATGTATGATAAAGCATGATAAAGTAATTCAATCCGAAATAAGGAAAATGTAAAGAACATGAATGTAGAGACTTGACATACCTAAATAATGAAGATTTGAATGGAGAGAGTACCCAATTATGTAGTGTTTTTATCTTCTTGCATCAAACTCCTCAACAATTTGAGTTTTTCACCACTTGCTTCATTTTCAATGTTAAATTCTTAAAATTGAATCACAATTAACATTGCAACACTACAAAAATTGAAACTTGAATAGATATATATCAAACTTGGTGTGAAAACTATGTTATTTCCTCCTTCTAAAGTTGGCAAAGCAGAAAAGGTGGTGGAAAGATCATGCAAAGGTGGTACAATGTGTCAAATGTGCATGTGAACTTCCCAATAGCATGAAAGCACTTCTTTTTTGTCGAAGCACGCACAGAATCAGTAAGAAAATAGAGCATGTGGGCCTGGATCATGGGGGTAACCACTTTTTTATTGTTTCAATAGAAATACAAAATGCGAGCGCATTATAACTCGAGTGCGTTATAACACGCTCGCGTTTTATCCTGCTATACATTCATCACATCCTTTGCATTGATCACATCTTTTTCTTGCAAGGGCTTGCCAGATGCTCTGCCATATGATAGGCATAACAATGAAGGGGCAAGCCCTCATAATCAAGTTCGTGATAGAAAATGCCCTCAACCCTCAATGTCAAACCCTAATCCCTAAACCCTTAACTCTGATCCCTCGACCCTCAACCCTCAATGTCAAATCCTAATCCCTCAACCCTATCCCTAAACCCTAAACCCTCAACGTCAAATCCTAATCCCTCAACCCTCAACCCTATCCCTAAACCCTCAACGTCAAATCCTAATCCCTCAACCCTCAACCCTATCCCTAAACCCTCAACGTCAAATCTTAATCCCTCAACCCTAATCTGTCATCCCTTAACGTCAAATCCTAATCCCTCAACCCTAATCCATCATCCCTCAACTCTAATCCCTCATCCCTAAACCCTAAATGCTATCCCTAATCCTACACCCTCAACAGACTCGATACTATACCTTAAACTCTAATCCCTTATCCCTAAACCCTCCAACCCTATCCCTAATCCTTACAACCCTCAACCCTAATCCCTCAACCCTTAACTCTGATCCATCAACCCTCAACACTATACCTTAAACCCTAATCCCTTCAACCTCAACCCTATCCCTAAACCCTTGACCCTTGAACCTCAACCCTCAACCCTCGACGTCAAACCCTAATCCCTCAACCCTTAACTCTGATCCCTCATCTCTCAACCCTAACCCTAAACCCTTAACCCTCAACATCAAATCCTAATCCCTCAACCCTTCACTCTAATCCCTCAACCCTCAACCCTATCCCTAAACCCTCAACACTATACCTTAAACCCTAATCCCTCAACCCTAACCCTAAACCTTGTCCCTAAACCCTAATGCCTCAACCCTCAACCCTAATCTGTCATCCGTCATCCCTCAACTCTAATCCCTCATTCCTAAATCCTAAACGCTATCCCTATTCCTAGACCCTCAACAGGCTCGATACTATACTTTAAACCCTAATCCCTCTACCCTCGACACTCTTATTTAACCCTAATCCCTTGACCATTAACCCTATCCCTCAACCTCAACCCTCAACAGTATACCTTAAACCCTAATCCCTCAACTCTCAACCCTAAACCTTATCCCTAAACCCTAATCCCTCAACCCTCAACCCTAATCCCTCATCCCTCAACTCTAATCCCTCATCCCTAAACCCTAAATGCTATCCCTATTCCTAAACCCTCAACAAACTTGATACTATACCTTAAACTCTAATCCCTTATCCCTAAACCCTCCAACCCTATCCCTAATCCTTACACCCTCCACAATCAACTTTAACCCTAATTCCTCGACCCTCAACCCTATCCCTAAACCCTTGACCCTTGAACCTCAACCCTCAACCCTCAACATCAAACCCTAATCCCTCAACCCTTAACTCTGATCCCTTGACCTTCAACCCTAACCCTAAACCCTAAACCCTCAACCCTTCACTCTAATCCCTCAACCCTAAACCCTATCCCTAAACCCTCAACACTATACCTTAAACCCTAATCCCTCAACCCTAACCCTAAACCTTGTCCCTAAACCTTAATGCCTTAACCCTCAACCCTAATCTGTCATCCGTCATCCCTCAACTTTAATCCCTCATTCCTAAATCCTAAATGCTATCCCTATTCCTAGACCCTCAACAGGCTCGATACTATACCTTAAACCTTAATCCCTCTACCCTCGACACTCTTATTTAACCCTAATCCCTTGACCATTAACCCTATCCCTCAACCTCAACCCTCAACTCTCAACATTAAACCCTAATTCATCAACCCTAAACCCTAATCCCTCAAACCTAAACCCTATCCCTAAACCATCAACCCTCAACACTATACCTTAAACCCTAATCCCTCAACCCTCAACCCTAAACCTTATCCCTAAACCCTAATCCCTCAACCCTCAACCCTAATCCCTCATCCCTCAACTCTAATCCCTCATCCCTAAACCCTAAATGCTATCCCTATTCCTAAACCCTCAACAAACTTGATACTATACCTTAAACTCTAATCCCTTATCCCTAAACCCTCCAACCCTATCACTAATCCTTACACCCTCCACACTCTACTTTAACCCTAATCCCTTCAACCTCAACCCTATCCCTAAACCCTTGACCCTCGAACCTCAACCCTCAACCCTCGACGTCGAACCCTATTCCCTCAACCCTTAACTCTGATCCCTCATCTCTCAACCCTAACCCTAAACCCTAAACCCTCAACCCTCAACCCTCAACATCAAATCCTAATCCGTCAACCCTAAACCCTATCCCTAAACCCTCAACACTATACCTTAAACCCTAATCCCTCAGCCCTCAACCCTAAACCTTATCCCTAAACCCTAATCCCTCAACCCTCAACCCTAATCTGTCATCCCTCAACTCTAATCCCTCATCCCTAAACCCTAAATGCTATCCCTATTCCTACACCCTCAATAGAATCGATACTATACCTTAAACCCTAATCCCTTATCCCTAAACCCTCAAACCCTATCCCTAATCCTTACACCCTCCACACTCTACTTTAACCCTAATCCCTTGACCCTAAACCCTATCCCTAAACCCTTGACCCTTGAACCTCAACCCTCAACCCTCAATGTCAAACCCTAATCCCTCAACCCTTAACTTTGATCCCTCGACCCTCAACCCTATCCCTAAACCCTTGACCCTCAAACCTCAACCCTCAACCCTCAACATCAAACCCTAATCCCTCAACCCTTAACTCTGATCCCTCGACCTTCAACCCTAATCCTAAACCCTAAACCCTCAACGTCAAATTCTAATCCCTCAACCCTTCACTCTAATCCCTCAACCCTAAACCCTATCCCTAAACCCTCAACACTATACCTTAAACCCTAATCCCTCAACCCTAACCCTAAACCTTGTCCCTAAACCCTAATGCCTCAACCCTCAACCCTAATCTGTCATCCGTCATCCCTCAACTCTAATCCCTCATTTCTAAACCCTAAACGCTATCCCTATTCCTAGACCCTCAACAGGCTCGATACTATACCTTAAACCCTAATCCCTCTACCCTCGACACTCTTATTTAACCCTAATTCCTTGACCATTAACCCTATCCCTCAACCTCAACCCTCAACCCTCAACTCTCAACATTAAACCCTAATTCATCAACCCTAAACCCTAATCCCTCAAACCTAAACCCTATCCCTAAACCATCAACCCTCAACACTATACCTCAAACCCTAATCCCTCAACCCTCGACCCTAAACCTTATCCCTAAACCCTAATCCCTCAACCCTCAACCCTAATCCATCATCCCTCAACTCTAATCCCTCATCCCTAAACCCTAAATGCTATCCCTATTCCTAAACCCTCAACAGACTCGATACTATACCTTAAACTCTAATCCCTTATCCCTAAACCCTCCAACCCTATCCCTAATCCTCATACCCTCCACACTCAACTTTAACCCTAATTCCTTGACCCTCAACCCTATCCCTAAACCCTTTACCCTCGAACCTCAACCCTCAACCCTCAACATCAAACCCTAATCCCTCAACCCTTAACTCTGATCCCTCAACCTTCAACCCTAACCCTAAACCCTAAACCCTCAACACTATACCTTAAACCCTAATCCCTCAACCCTAACCCTAAACCTTGTCCCTAAACCCTAATGCCTCAACCCTCAACCCTAATCTGTCATCTGTCATCCCTCAACTCTAATCCCTCATTCCTAAATCCTAAAAGCTATCCCTATTCCTAGACCCTCAACAGGCTCGATACTATGCCTTAAACCCTAATCCCTCTACCCTTGACACTCTTATTTAACCCTAATCCCTTGACCATTAACCCTATCCCTCAACCTCAACCCTCAACCCTGAACCCTCAACTCTCAACATTAAACCCTAATTCATCAACCCTAAACCCTAATCCCTCAAACCTAAACCCTATCCCTAAACCATCAACCCTCAATAGTATACCTTAAACCCTAATCCCTCAACCCTCAACCCTAAACCTTATCCCTAAACCCTAATCCCTCAACCCTCAACCCTAACCCCTCATCCCTCAACTCTAATCCCTCATCCCTAAACCCTAAATGCTATCCCTATTCATAAACCCTCAACAAACTCAATACTATACCTTAAACTCTAATCCCTTATCCCTAAACCCTCCAACCCTATCCCTAATCCTTACACCCTCCACACTCTACTTTAACCCTAATCCCTTCAACCTCAACCCTATCCCTAAACCCTTGACCCTCGAACCTCAACCCTCAACCCTTGACATCAAACCCTATTCCCTCAACCCTTAACTCTGATCCCTCATCTCTCAACCCTAACCCTAAACCCTAAACCCTCAACCCTCAACGTCAAATATTAATCCCTCAACCCTAAACCCTATCCCTAAACCCTCAACACTATACCTTAAACCCTAATCCCTCAGCCCTCAACCCTAAACCTTATCCCTAAACCCTAATCCCTCAACCCTCAACCCTAATCCGTCATCCCTCAACTCTAATCCCTCATCCCTAAACCCTAAATGCTATCCCTATTCCTACACCCTCAACAGAATCGATACTATACCTTAAACCCTAATCCCTTACCCCTAAACCCTCAAACCCTATCCCTAATCCTTATACCCTCCACACTCTACTTTAACCCTAATTCCTTGACCCTCAACCCTATCCCTAAACCCTTGACCCTCGAACCTCAACCCTCAACCCTCAACATCAAACCCTAATCCCTCAACCCTTAACTCTGATCCCTCGACCCTCAACACTATACCTTAAACCCTAATCCCTATCCCTCAACCCTTAACCCTTAAAACTTAAACCCTATCCCTACACCCTCAACACTTGACACTATATCTTAAGCCTTAAACCCTCATCCCTAAAGCCTCAACCCTCAATCCTTAAACCTTCAACCCTAAACCCTATCCCTAATCCCTCTACCCTCAACACTCTAACCCTAACCTTGACATTAAATGCTAATCCGTCAACCCTAAACCCTAATCCTAAACCCTCAACCCTCAACACTATACCTTAAACCCTAATCCCTCAACCCTAAACCTTATCCCTAAACCCTAATCCCTCAACCCTCAACCCTAATCTATCATCCCTCAACTATAATCCCTCATCCCTAATCCCTAAATGCTATCCCTATTCCTAAACCCTCAACAGACTCGATACTATACCTTAAACCCTAATCCCTTATCCCTAAACCCTCCAACCCTATCCCTAATCCTTATACCCTCCACACTCTACTTTAACCCTAATCCCTCGACCCTAAACCCTATCCCTAAACCCTTGACCCTTGAACCTCAACCCTCAACCCTCAATTTCAAACCCTAATCCCTCAACCCTTAACTTTGATCCCTCGACCCTCAACTCTATCCCTAAACCCTAAACCGTAATCTGTCATCCCTCATCCCTAAACCTTAAATGCTATCCCTATTCCTAGACCCTCAACGGGCTCGATACTATACCTTAAACGCTAATCCCTTATCCCTAAACCCTCCAACTCTATCCCTTATCCCTTAACCCTCATGATTAATAGCCTTGAACGTAAAAAAAATTGAGTGGGACATAACGCGAGCGCGTTATAACGCGCTCGCGTTATGTCAAACATGACAAAAGACAGACTTGCAGGAAAGAAAAATGCAAGGCAAAACATAATGCGAGTGCGTTATAATGCGCTCGCGTTATTTCTTGCTTTGGGAATCCGAAGCCTTGGGCTTGGGATTTGCTTTGGATTTCCAACCCAAAGGCTTGGAGTGCCTTATGAACAGTCACAGACGTGTTTTTCTATATTCTTCAAAATTCCACATAATTTCATTCGTGCTAACCCTTAGATTTGCATGTGTTTCAAGGTTGAACAAATCGAACACATGGGTAATGTTAGGCTTTCTCTTAGCTATTTGACGATGTGATTTTTTTCACATTTTAACAATGTTAAGCCTTTCATCTTTAATTTCTTTTGTTTGTGTGTCCGTTTTTAGGCAAAAACCACTGTTTGGTCTTTTTTTCATTGTAAAATAACTATTCATTCAAATTTCAAAAAAATTACATATTTAAAAACTAGACTCCATTCTACAAATATTAAAAAAATAAAAAAATGATTTTCAATTAGTTTTCAAAATTTATAGGGGTAGCACGGCCAAAATTCTATTTTTTAGGATGTGTCCACTTTAAAAATTAGTAAAAAATCAAATATTCATTAAAAAATTATTAGAAAAATCGGGCATAAACTACATGCTATTAGCTAATTTCTCACTAAAGTGATTTTAAAAATACCAAAAAAAAGTTGACCTTTTGAGGGAGCCACAAAACATGCTATGTTATGTTTTTTTGACAGAAACAACACCAATTTCTGTGGCTCCCTCTTTTGAACCCCTTAATCTATGCCATTTTTAAAACAAAATAGTAGTTTAGAAAGTAGACTCAGAGCACTACGAACATTGTTTTGGTTGCATCTCCAAATTTTGAGTGTAACTATGCTCAATTTCTCATCCAAGGCCAGTATTTCCTGATTTCAGAAAAAAAGTGGCCACTTAAGACCCCTTTTTGGCCCCACATCTTCTTGCACTTACCCAACTTCTAAATCGCTATTGAAGCAAATAGGTATCCAAAAACACAAATCTTAGGTTCAACCACTCTTGTGATAAAGACTTACTAAAAATAGTAAATTCTGGGATTCTTACTCCGTTGAAAACTTTGAAGGTTCTGAATCATTATTAAAAATAGTAAATTCTGGTATTCTTAGCCCGTTGGAAACTTTGAAGGTTCTAAATCATTATTCAATCAAATGGGGTATTCAAAAAATAAATCTCGGGCTTAACCGCTGCTCTGATAAAAACTTACTAAAAATAGTAAATTATGATATTCTTAGCTAGGTGGAAATTTTAAAGATTCTGAATCGTTATTCAAAAAAATGGGTATCCAAAAACATAAATCTCGTGCTCAACCACTTTTCTGATAAAGAGTTACTAAAAATAGTAAATTCTGGTATTCTTAGTTTATTATTCAAGCAAATGGGTATCCAAATACACACATTTTAAAAAATTGGAAAATATTTCAAGCTCAACCATTTTTTTGATAAATATTTACTAAAAGTAAGAAATTCTGGCATTCTTAGGCCATTTGAAATTTTAAAGGTTTTGAATCATTATTCAAGCAAATGGGTATCCAAAAAAATAAATTTTAAAAAAATGGTAAAAATTTTGAGCTCAGCTACTTCTCTGATAAAGATCTACTAAAAATAGTTAATTCTTGTATTCCTAGCCCATTGGAAACGTTGAAGGTTCTAAATCATTACTCAATAAAATGGGTATTCAAAAACACAAATCTCGAGCTCAACCATTTCCCTAATAAAAACTTACTAAAAATTGTATATTCTAGTATTCTTAGTCTATTGGAAACTTTGAAGATTCTTAATCATTATCTAAGCAAATGAGTATTCAAAAACACAAATTTTAAAAAAATAGAAATTTTTTTGAGCTCAATTGCTTCTCTGATAAAGAGTTATTAAAAATAGTAAATTTTGGTATTCTTAACCCATTGTAAACTTTGAATGTTTTGAATCATTATTCAAGCTAATAGGTATCAAGAAATGCAAATCAAAATAGTAAATTCTTGTATTCTTAGCATATTTGAAAATTTGATGGTTTTGAATCATTATTCAAGCAAATGGTTATCCAAAAACATAAATATACGACTCAATCGCTTCTCTAATAAAGACTTACTAAAAATAATAAATTCTAATATTCTTAAACCGTTGGAAACTTTGAATGTTCTAAATGATTCGAGCAAATCGGTATCTAAAAATACAAATCTTGGGCTCAAACACTTCTCTAATAAAGACTTACTAAAAATAGTAAATTCTGGTATTTTTAGGCCGTTGGAAAACTTGAAGGTTTTGAATCATTATTCAAGCAAATGGGTATTCAAAAATATAAATTTTGAAAAATTAGGAAAAATTTTAGGGTAAATCACTTCTCTGATAAAGACTTACTAAAAATAATAAATTCTAATATTCTTACCCATTGGAAATTTTGAAGGTTCTAAATTATTATTCAAACAAATTGGTATCTAAAAACACAAATCTTGGGGTCAACCATTTCTCTGATAAAGATTTACTAATAATAGTAAATTCTAGTATTCTTAGCCTATTGGAAACTTTGATGCTTTTGACTCATTAATCAAGCAAATGGGTATCCAAAAACACAAATCTTGGCATCAATCACTTCTTTGATAAAGAATTAGTAAAAATCGGTATTCAAAAACATAAAATTTGAAAAATTGAGAAAAATTTCGGTCTCAACCTCTTCTCTGATAAAGACTTACTAAAAATAGTAAATTCTAGTATTCTTGGCCCATTGGAAACTTTTAAAGTTTTGAATTATTATTTAAGAAAATGGGTATCTAAAAATAAAAATTGAGAAAAATTTCAGGCACAACCGCTTCTCTAATAAAGACTTATTAAAAATAGTAAATTCTGGTATTCCTAGATAGTTGAAAACTTTGAAGGTTATGAATCATTATTCAAGCAAATGGTATTCAAAAAAACAAATCTCAGGCTCCATCGCTTCTCTGATAAAAACTTACTAAAAATAATAAATTCTGGTATTTTTAGCCAGTTGGAAACTTTGAAGGTTCTTAAAAGGTTCTAAAGCCCATTAGAAACTTTGAAGGTTCTGAATCATTACTCAAACAAATGGGTATCCAAAAACACAAATCTCGAGCTCAATTGCATCCCTAATAAAGACATACTAAGAATAGTAAATTATGGTATTCTTAGCCTTTTAGATACTTTGAAGATTCTGAATCCTTATCCAAGCAAATGGGTATCCAAAAACACAAATTTTAAAAAATTAGAAGAAAAAAAAATTCGAGGTCAATCACTTCTCTGATAAAGACATTTTAAAAAATAATAAATTATGGTATTCTTAGCCCGTTAGAAACTTTGAAAGTTTTGAATCATTATTCAAACAAATGGGTATCCAAAAACACAAATCTTGGGCTCAATCGCTTCTCTGATAAAAACTTACTAAAAATAGTAAATTCTTATATTCTTAGCCTGTTGGGATCTTTAAATGTTTTAAATCATTATTCAAGCAAATGGGTATCCAAAAACACAAATCTCGAGCTCAACCACTTCTCTAATAAAGAATTACTAAAAATATTAAATTATATTATTTTTAGTCCATTGAAAACTTTGAAGGTTTTAAATCATTATTCAATCAAATGGGTATCCAAAAACACAAATCTCGAGCTCATCAGCTTCCCTGATAAAGACTTACTAAAAATAATAAACTGTGGTATTCTTAACTCATTGGAAACTTTGAAGATTCTGAATCATTATCCATGCAAATGGGTATCCAAAAACATAAATTTTAAAAAATTAGGAAAATTTTCGAGTTCAATCACTTATCTAATAAAGACTTATTAAAAATAGTAATTCTGGTATTCTTAGCCCTTTGGAAATTTTGAAGGTTTTGAATCATTATTCAAGCAAATGGGTATCAAAAAACACAAATCTTGGGCTCAATCACTTCTTTGATAAAGACTTTGTATAAATAGTAAATTCTAATATTCTTAGCCAGTTGGAAACTTTGAATGTTCTAAATCATTATTCAATCAAATGAATATCCAAAAAGACAAATCTCGGGTTCAACCACTTCTCAGATAAAGACTTACTAAAAATATTAAATTTTGGTATTTTTAATCCCTTGGAAACTTTGAAGGTTCTGAAACTTTATTCAAGCAAATGGGTATCCAAAAACACAAATTTTGAAAAATTAGAAAAAATTTTGGGTTAAATCGCTTCTCTGATAAAGACTCACTAAAAATAGTAGATTTTGGTATTCTTAGCCCATTGGAAACTTTGAATGTTCTGAATCATTATTCAAGCAAATGGGTATCAAAAAACACAAATCTTGGGGTCAACCGCTTCTCTAATAAAGACTTAGTAAATATATTAAATTATAGTATTCTTAACCTTTTGGAATCTTAGAAAGTTTTGAATCTTTATCAATAAATGTAAATTTTATAAAATTGAGAAAAATTTTGGGCTCAACCACTTCTCTGATAAAAACTTATTAAAAATAGTAAATTCTAGTATTCTTAGCCCATTGGAAACTTTTAAAGTTCTGAATCACTATTCAAGCAAATGGATATCCACAAACAAAAATTTTGAAAATTTGGGAAAAATTTTAGCCTCAACTTTTTCTCTGATAAAGACTTACTAAAAATAGTAAATTTTGGTATTCTTAGCTCATTGGAAACTATGAAGGTTCTAAATTATTATTCAAGCAAATGGGTATCCAAAAACATAAATTTTAAAAAATTGGAAAATATTTTGAGCTTAGCTTCTTTTTAATAAAGACTTACTAAAAGTAGTATATTCTGGTATTCTTAGCCCGTTTGAAACTTTAAAGGTTTTGAATCATTACTCAAATAAATGGGTATCCAAAAGCACAAAATTTGAAAAGTTGGAAAAATTTCGGGTTCAATCGTTTATCTAATAATGACTTACTAAAAATAGTAAATTTTGTTATTCTTAGCCCGTAGGAAAATTTGAGGTTTCTGAATCACTATTCAAACAAATGTGTATCCAAAAACATAGATCTTGGGCTCAACTGCTTCTGTGATAAAGACTTACTAAAAATAGTAAATTATGATATTCTTAGTGGATTAGCAACTTTGAAGGTTCTGAATCATTATTAAGGCAAATGGGTATTCAAAAAAAGAAATCTCAGGCTCAACCGCATCTCTGATAAAAACTTACTAAAAATAGTAAATTCTAGTATTCTTAACCAGTTGTAAAGCTTTGAGGTTTCTGAATCATTATTCAAGCAAATGGGTACCCGAAAATATAATTCTCGTGTTCAATCACTTATTTGATGAAGACTTACTAAAAGTAGTAAATTCTAGTATTCTTAGCCAGTTTGACACTTTAAAGGTTTTGAATCATTATACAAACAAATGGGTATCCAAAAACATAAATTTTGAAAAATCAAAAAAAAATTTGGGCTCAACCGTTTCTTTGATAAAGACTTAATAAAAATAGTAAATTCTAGTATTCTTAACTTGATAGACATCAGATTTCCACAATCCATAATAATGTGGTAATCAATGAGTTGCATGATGGGTCTACAGTTGTTATGGGAAAAGTAGATCATCAGTCTCGATTGTATCAATTTTCTCAATTTGTTCTCGACTCTCCTTCAACCGTTTTAGTCACTCATTCAGATGAGGTGATTCATTTTTGGTATCAACAATTTTGCCACTTGAATTACCGCGACTTGCAGCAGCTCAGTCAATAAGACATAGTTTTAGGTTTGCCTTCAATTTGATTTTCTGATGGAATTTGCTAAGGATGCATTCTTGGTAAGCATCTTGAGGAGAAGTATGGCAAAGGTAAAGCTTGGAGGGCCACACAGCTTCTAGAGTTGGTACACAGTGACTTGGCTGGACCATTTCCACATCTATCTTTCAGCAGGGCTTGATATGTTCTGACATTCATTGATAATCTTTCTAGATATACTTTGGTATATTTTCTTAAACAAAAGTATGAGGTCTTTGAATCTTTTCTAGACTTCAAAGCTTTTGCAGAGAAACAGTCTAGGAAGGCCATCAAGGTTCTCCATATAGATAATGGGGGAGAATATGTCAACCATAGGTTTGAGCAGTTTTGTGCCTCTAAGGGAATTGATCTTTAGCACATAGTTCCTTATAGTCCACAGTAGAATGGAGTTGCAGAATGCAAGAATAGGTCCTTGAAAGAGATGGCCAATTGAATGATTCACTCTAGGTCTATGGTACCTCAGTACTAGGCAGAGGCCATCAACTGTGCATGTTACATCCAGAACCATGTTCCTCACAAAGTTGTGAAGGGAGTAACTTCTTTCCAAACTTGGACCAGTCGGAAACCCACCGTTAAGCACTTTCGAGTGTTTCATTCTACTGCATGGGCCCACATTCCAATAGAGAAATGAAAGGCTATGGATCCATAGACCAAACCTTGCATATTTGTTGGATACCTAGATGGTGTTAAGGACTATAGGATTCTCCACCCTACAACTCATGAGTTGTTCATTGAGAGGAGTGTTCGTTTTGAGGAGGACTATTCCATTTTTTCTTCTACCACTTCTCCATCAATAATTACGTTGGAGACATTGCATCATGATGATAGTTCTTCAGAGGATCTTAATCCTCCTAATCCACATGAGGAGTCTTCTTCCTCCACTTCAGATGGTGATAGTGATGATAAGGATCCAACCTCTTCTCCTAGTCATCATTTAGAGGTTGATGATTCTCCTCCAGATTCTCTTGCCACATGGCCTCTTTGGGCTCATCAAACTTTACAATCAGCAGGTGATTGGGTTGGTGATGCTTCAGATACAAGAAGAACAAGGTCACAATTTCAATAGGCTCTACATCTCTTCGTTGCTTCAGCTTTTGATCCACAGACTTTTCAAGAAGCTTCTGGTGTCCCTAAGTGGGATGCAACAATGGATGAAGAGATCAGTTCCCTGGAAAGGAATCATACATGGGATTTAGTCCTCTTCCTAAGGGAAGAAAACTTGTTTGATGCAAGTGGATATATCAGATAAAATTTGCAGTAGATGGGTTGGTTGACAAGCATAAGGCGCACTTGGTCGCTAAAGGATTCTCCTAGGTGCCTGGGATTGAATACTCTAAGACTTTTGCGCCAGTAGCCAAAATGAATTTCATCTGACTTGTACTTGCTATAGCTGTAACCCATCATTGGGAAGTTCATCAGATGGACATGAAGAGTGTTTTTCTTCATGGTGACCTTTAGGAGGAAATCTACTGGAGCAGCCACAGGGTTTCATTCAGGATCCTTCATTGGTTTGTTGAAGTCTCTCTATGGCCTCAAATAGGCTCCTCGAGCCTGGTATGCCAAGATGGACTCCTTCCTTCTGTCAGTTGGGTTCACTTGATGCCATTCTGATCCAAACATACATTCTGAAGTAGGATGATACTATGACATTTCTAGTTCTTTATGTCGATGACTTGTTGATCATAGGGAGTCACTCATCCACCATTAAAGTAGTGAAAACTGCTCTACATGATTGATTTCGGATCTCAGACTTGGGTCTTTTGCACTACTTCCTAGGGATTAAGATCACTCGGTCTTCTTCAGGTATCTTCATGGCACAACGCAAGTATGCACTTGATTCGCTCTCCAAATTTCGCATGGCTGATTGTAATCCTGCACCAACTCCATTTTTGTCAGGGGTAAAATTTGATGCTAAGTGTTCTTCACCCTTGGTTGATGGCACTTTATTATGACAACTTGTTGGGAGTCTCATCTATATGACTCACATGAGGCCTGACATTTCATATGTCATGGGCATGGTCTCTCGATTTATGCAAGAGCCACATGAGTAGCATTAGAAAGCAGCTAAGCAGATTCTCCACATGTTCAAGGAACTCACAGCTATGGGATTCATTATGTAGTGGGCATGGAATTTGATTTGGTGGGATACATAGATTCAAATTGAGTAGGAGATTCTCAAGATTACAAGTCTACTTAAGGATATTGCTTCTCACTTGGTTCCGGGCCAGTTTGTTGGTCAAGCAAGAAGTAGTATGTTATTGCTTTCATCTACGAGGCTGAATATCAAGAGGCAGTTAATGCCACCACTGAGGCCATCTGGCTTCAAAATATTCTCACTAAGTTTGGCATTTCATTCAGTAAGCCCACAGTCATCTTTTGTGATAATCAGAGTATAATTCAAATCTCAAGGAATCCAGTCCAACACCAGAGGACCCAACACATTGAGATACATATGCACTACATTTTGGAGCTAATTCATGCAAACATCATTGATCTCAGGTATATCAAGACATCGAAGCAGATCGCAGACATCTTCACCAACCCCTTCACTGAGAGCAAGTTCCTTCGTCTACGATCTTTACTAGGGGTGCAGCCAGTGTCTACTTCAGGGGGCTTCTTAGTCCTTTGCTTCACTCTCTCTACTCTAGGCGGGTGTTTTCTCTCTCTATTTGGGGGGGCTATTCCTTTGAGGGGGGCTTCTTCTCTTTTGGGGGGATTCTTTGTACATGGGTATCTCACTAGGTTTCACTTGTTAGGACCCATATCTTTTCAATCACCTAAGCTACGCTTAAGGGGGGGTGTTAGTGTAGGTTTTTTATTTTCCTTAAGGATATTTCTTTTTCCTACACATTATTAAGTTTGCTTAGGTTTATTATATGTGGTTAATATGAGAACACATAGTGAAATACATGAGCTACATATGTAACTCTCTCCCATACATGGGTAGTTGAGTTACACATCCTCTTTTGGCTTTTTCTTCCACCTCCCATAACCACTATTTTGTCCTTGCCTTAGTAGGTTATGGGGTAGTTAGAGTTCTCACACTCTTTTGGCTTTATATGCCACCTCTTTTCTGTCTTCACTTGAGGAGGTTATGCCACATGTTTTGTCACTTATTATGTAGGTAATTCCTCCCACCTATTTCAGTTAGTTAGATGTTATTATACCTCTTGAATGTAGTTATTCACTAGTTCGAATACCAGTTCGGTGAAATCTTTGTGAGAGTCTCGAGAGTATTCTCAAATTCTCTTCCATTGTCTCTATTTTTTTCTATTTCCAGATTCTCTCTCCATTTTGCTATTTTGATCTTCGATCATTTTATCGACTGGAGTGCATGTGATCAACGAGTGAGATCAAATACTGACTCAGTTCTCACTTGTTGCAGAATATAACATGAAAAAGACTTACTAAAAATAGTAAATCTTGGTATTCTTAGCCTGTTGGAAACTTTGAATGTTCTGAATTATTATTCAAGAAAATAGGTATCCAAAAACACAAATCTCGGGCTCAACCACTTCTCTGATAAAGACTTCCTAAAAATAGAGAATTCTGGTATGCTTAGTCCATTGGAAACTTTGAAGGTTCTAAATCATTATTCAAGTAAATGGGTATCCAAAAACACCAATTTTTAAAAAAATAAGAAAATTTTCAGGCTCAAACTGCTTCTTTGATAAAAACTTACTAAAAATAGTAAATTCTGGTATTCTAGTCTGTTGGAAACCTTAAAGGTTTGAATCATTATTCAAGCAAATAAGTATCCAAAAACACAAATATTAAAAAATTAGAAAAAAAAAAATAGTAAATTCTGGTATTCTTAGCCCGTTGGAAACTTTGAAGGTTCTGAATCATTATTCAAGCAAATGGGTATTCCAAAACACAAATTTTAAAAAATTGGGATAAATTTTAGGCTCAACTATTTCTCTTAGAAATAGTTCTAGAAATAGTAAATTCTGGTATTCATAGCCTGTTGGAAATTTTTAAGGTTCTAGATCATTATTCAAGCAAATGGGTATCCAAAAACATAAATCTCAGGCTCAACAGCTTCTCTGATAAAGACTTAATAAAAAAAAGTCTAGTATTCTTAGCTCATTGGAAACATTGAAGGTTTTGAATCATTATTCAAATAAATTGGTATCCAAAAAAACAAATCTTGATCTCAACCGCTTGTATAATAAAGACTTACTAAAAATAGTAAATTTAGGTATTCTTAGCCTGTCAGAAACTTTGAAGGTTTTGAATCATTATTAAAAATAATAAATTCTTTTATTCTTAGCCTATTGGAAACTTTGAAGGTTCTGAATCATTATTCAAGCAAATGGGTATTCAAGAAAACAAATCTCATACTCAATTGCTTCTTTGTTAAAAACTTACTAAAAATAGTAAATTTTTGTATTATTAGCCAGTTAGAAAATTTGAAGGTTCTGAATCATTATTCAAGCAAATGGGTATCTAAAAACACAAATCTTGTGCTCAATTTCTTTTTTGATAAAGACTTACTAAAATTAGTAAATTATGGTATTCTTAGCCCATTGGAAACTTTGAAGATTTTGAATTATTATTCAAACAATATGGGTATCCGAAAACACAAATTTTAAAAAATTAGAAAACATTTCGGGCTCAATTACTTTTTTGATAAAAATTAACTAAAAATAATAAATTCTGGTATTCTTAGGCCGTTTGAAATTTTAAAAGTTCTAAATCATTATTCAAGCAAATGGGTATCAAAAAACATAAATTTTAAAAAATTGGGAAAAATTTGGGGCTCAACCGCTTCTCTGATAAAGACGTAGCTACTATAAATAGTAAGTTCTAATCACTATTCAAGCAAATGGCTATCCAAAAACACAAATCTCAGGCTCAAACGCTTCTGTGATAAAGACTTACTAAAAATAGTAAATTATGGTATTCTTAGCTCATTAGAAAGTTTGAAGGTTTTCAATCATTATTAAAAACATTAAATTCTGGTATTCTTAGACCGTTGGAAACTTTGAAGGTTTTGAATCATTATTCAAGCAAATGAGTATTCAAAACAATAAATCTCAGGCTCAACCACTTCTTTGATAAAAACTTACTAAAATAGTAAATTCTGGTATTCTTAGTCAATTCGAAACTTTGAAGGTTTTGAATCATTATTCATGCAAATAGGTATCCAAAAACATAAATATCGTGTTCAACCGCTTCTCTAATAAAGGTTTATTAGAAATAGTAAATTCTGGTATTCTTAACCCATTGGAAACTTTAAAGGTTTTGAATTATTATTCAAGCAAAATGGGTACCCAAAAGCACAAATTTTGAAAAATTGGAAAACTTTTTAGGATCAGTCATTTTTTTCATAAATATATACTAAAAATAATAAATTCTAATATCCTTAGGCCATTTGAAATTTTAGAATTTCTGAATCATTATTCAAGCAAATGGGTATCCAAAAACACAAATTTAAAAAAATTGAGGAAAAATTCAGACTGAACCGCTTCTCTGATAAATATTTTCTAAAAATAGTAAATTCTGGTATTCTTAGTCCATTGGAAACTTTGAAAGTTCTGAATCATTATTGAAGCAAATGGGTATGCAAAAACAAAATTTTTGAAAAATTGAGAAAAAATTTAGGCTCAACCGCTTCTCTGATAAAATCTTATTAATAATAGTAAATTTTGGTATTTTTAACCCATTGGAAACCATGAAGGATCTAAATTATTATTCAAGCAAACGGGTATCCAAAAATAAAAAAAATTGAAAAAATGGAAAACATTTCAGGCTCAACCGCTTTTTTGATAAAGAGTAAAAATAGTAAATTCTGGTACTCTTACCCCATTTGAAACTTTAAATGTTCAGAATCATTATTCAAATAAATGGGTATCCAAAAACATAATTTTTGAAAAATTAGAAAAATTTTTGGACTAAACTGTTTCTATGATGTAGACTTACTAAAATAATAAATTCTAATATTTTTAGCCCGTCAGAAACTTTGAAAGTTCTAAGTCACTATTCAAGCAAATTGGTATTCAAAAACACAAATCTTGAGCTAAACTGCTTCTGTGATAAAAACTTACTAAAAATAATAAATTCTGTTATTCTGAGCCCATTGGAAATTTTGAAGGTTCTGAATCATTATTAAAAATAGTAAATTCTAGTATTATTAGCCCGTTGGAAATTTTGAAGGTTCTAAATCATTATTCAATCGATTAAATAGGGTATTCAAAAAATAAATCTCGGGCTCAACCGCTTCTCTGATAAAAACTTACTAAAAATAGTAAATTATGATATTCTTAGCTAGTTGGAAATTTTGAAGGTTCTGAATCATTATTCAAACAAATGGATATCCAAAAACATAAATCTCATACTGAACTGCTTCTCTGATAAAGATTTACTAAAAATAGTCAATTCTAGTATTCTTATCTTATTATTCAAGCAAATCGGTATCCAAAAACACAAATTTTAAAAATTGGAAAACATTTCGAGCTAGACCGCTTTTTTGATAAAGATTTACTAAAAGTAAGAAATTCTAGTATTCTTAGGCCATTTGAAATTTTAAAGGTTCTAAATCATTATTCAAGCAAATGGGTATCCAAAAACACAAATTTTGAAAAATTAAGAAAATTTTTGAGCCCAACCGCTTCTCTGATATAGACCTACTAAAATAGTAAAAACTTGTATTCTTAGTCCATTTGAAACTTTGAAGGTTCTGAATCATTATTCAATCAAATCGGTATCCAAAAACACAAATCTCGAGCTCAATCGCTTCCATGATAAAGACTTACTAAAAATAGTAAATTCTGGTATATTTAACCCATTGGTATTCTTAAAAAAGAGTTATTAAAAATATTAAATTTTGGTATTCTTAACCCGTTGTAAACTTTGAAGGTTTTGAATCATTATTCAAGCAAATAGGTATCAAAAAACATAAACTAAAATAGTAAATTCTGGTATTCTTAGCCTATTTGAAACTTTGATGGTTCTGAATCATTATTCAAGCAAATGGGTATCCAAAAACACAAATATCAGGATCAATCGCTTCTCTGATAGAGACTTACTAAAAATAGTAAATTCTACTATTCTAAGCTCGTTGGAAATTTTGAATGTTCTAAATTATTATTCAAGCAAATGGGTATCCAAAAATACAAATCTCGGGTTCAAACACTTGTCTAATAAAGACTTACTAAAAATATTAAATTTTGGTATTTTTAGACCGTTGGAAATTTTGAAAGTTCTGAATCATTATTAAAGCAAATGGGTATTCAAAAACACAAATTTTAAAAAATTGGGAAAAAAGTTTTAGGTAAATCGCTTCTCTGATAAAGACTTACTAAAAATAGTAAATTCTGGTATTCTTAGACCGTTGGAAACTTTGAAGGTTCTAAATCATTATTCAAGCAAATTGGTATCCAAAAACACAAATCTTGGGGTCAACCCTTTCTCTGATAAAGACTTACTAAAAATAGTAAATTCTGGTATTCTTAGCCTCTTGAAAACTTAAAATGTTTCAAATCTTTATTCACGTAAATCAGTATCCAAAAACACAAAATTTGGAAAATTGAGAAGAATTTCAATCTCAACCTCTTCTCTGATAAAGACTTACTCAAAACAGTAAATTCTAGTATTCTTAGCCCATTGGAAACTTTTAAAGATCTGAATCATTATTTAAAAAAATGGGTATCCAAAAAGAAAAATTTTGAAAAATTTTGGGCTCAACCTCTTCTCTGATCTAGACTTACTAAAAATAGTAAATTCTGGTATTTTTAGCCAGTTAGAAATTTTGAAGGTTATGAATCATTATTAAAGAAAATGGGTATCCAAAAACATAAATCTCGTACTCAACTGCTTCTGTGATAAAGAGTTAATAAAAATAGTAAATTCTAGTATTTTTAGCCCATTAGAAACTTTGAAGGTTCTGAATCATTATTCAAGCAAATGAGTATTCAAAAAAAATCTTAGACTCCATCACTTCTCTAATAAAACTTACTGAAAATAGTAAATTCTGGTATTCTTAGCCAGTTGAAAACTTTGAATGTTCTTAAAATGTTCTAAATCATTATAAAGACCTACTAAAAATAGTAAATTATGATATTGTTAGCCCATTAGAAACTTTGAAGGTTCTAAATTATTATTCAAACAAATGGATATCCAAAAACACAAATCTTGAGCTCAACTGCATCCCTAATAAAGACATACTAAAAATACTAAATTTTAGTATTCTTAGTCTGTTGGAAACTTTAAAGATTCTGAATCATTATCCAAGCAAATGGGTATCCAAAAACATAAATCTTGGGCTCAATCACTTCTCAGATAAAGACTTACTAAAAATAGTAAATTCTGATATTTTTAGCTTGTTGGGATTTTTAAATGTTCTAAATCATTATTCAAGAAAATGGGTATCCAAAACACAAATTTTGAGCTCAACCACTTCTCTAATAAGCACTTACTAAGAGTATTAAATTCTGGTATTTTTTAGCCCGTTGAAAACCTTGAAGGTTCTGAATCATTATCAAGCAAATGGGTATTCAAAAACTAAAATTTTAAAAAATTGGAAAAAATTTCGGTCTAAATCGCTTCTACGATAAAGACTTACTAAAATAGTAAATTCTGGTATTCTTAATGCGTTAGAAACTGTGAAGGTTCTAAATCATTATTCAAGCAAATGAATTTCCAAAAACACAAATCTTAGGGTCAACCGCTTCTATGAAAAAGACTTAGGAAAAATAGTAATTTCTGAATCATTATTCAAGTAAATGGGTATCCAAAAACACAAATTTTGAAAAATTGGGAAAATTTCGAGCTCAACCGCCTCTTTAATAAAGGCCTACTAAAAATAGTAAATTCTGATATTCTTAGCCCTTTGGAAACTTTGAAGGTTCTGAATAATTGTTCAATCAAATGGGTGTCCAAAAACACAAATCTCAAGCTCAACTGTTTCAATGATAAAGACTTACTAAAAATAGTAAATTGTGATATTCTTAGCTTGTTGGAAACTTTGAAGATTCTGAATTGTTATCCATGTAAATGGGTATCCAAAAACACAAATTTTAAAAAATTAGGAAAATTTTTAAGTTCAATCGTTTCTTCGATAAAGACTTATTAAAAAAAGTAAATTTTGGTATTCCTAGTCCGTTGGAAATTTTGAAGGTTTTCAATCATTATTCAAACAAATGGGTATCAAAAAACACAAATCTTGGACTCAACCACTTATCTAATAAAGACTTACTAAAAATAGTAAATTTTGTTATTCATACCCTGTTGGAAACTTTGATGCTTCTGAATCAGTATTCAACCAATGGGTATCTAAAAACACAAATCTTGGGCTCAATCACCTCTTTGATAAAGACTTTGTAAAAATAGTAAATTTTGATATTCTTAGCTAGTTGGAAACTTTGAATGTTCTAAATCATTATTCAATCAAATGGGTATCCAAAAAAATAAATCTTGGGCTTAACCACTTCTCAGATAAAGACTTACTAAAAATAGTAAATTCTGGTATTTTTAACCTGTTGGAAACTTTGAAGGTTCTGAATCATTATTCAAGCAAATGGGTATCTAAAAACATAAATTTTAAAAAATTAGAAAAAAATTTGGGTTAAATTGCTTTTGTAATACAGACTTACTAAAAATAGTAAATTTTGGTATTCTTAGCCTGTTGGAAACTTTGAATGTTCTAAATCATTATTCAAGCAAATGGGTATCCAAAAACACAAATCTTGGGGTCAACTGCTTCCCTAATAAAGACTTAGTAAATATATTAAATTCTAGTATTCTTAACCTTTTGGAAACTTAGAAGGTTTCGAATCTTTATTCAATTAAATCGGTATCCAAAAATACAAATTTTAAAAAATTGAGAAAAAATTTGGGCTCAACCGCTTCTCTGATAAAAACTTATTAAAAATAGTAAATTCTGGTATTCTTAGCCCATTGGAAACTTTTAAAGTTCAGAATCATTATTCAAGCAAATGGATATCCACAAACAAAATTTTTGAAAATTTGAGAAAAATTTCAGGCTCAACTACTTCTCTGATAAAGACTTACTAAAAATAGTAAATTCTGGTATTCTTAGCTCATTGGAAACTATGAAGGTTCTGAATTATTATTCAAGCAAATGGGTATCCAAAAACATAAATTTTGAAAAATTCAAAAATGTTTCGGGCTTAGCCACTTTTTTGATAAAGACTTATTAAAAGCAGTATATTATGGTATTCTTAGCCCATTTGAAACTTTAAAGGTTCTGAGTCATTACTCAAACAAATGGGTATCCAAAAACACAAAATTTAAAAAGTTGGGAAAATTTTGGGCTCAACCGATTCTCTAATAAAGACTTACTAAAAATAGTAAATTTTGGTATTCTTAGCCCATCAGAAAATTTGAGGTTTCTGAATTACTATTCAAACAAATGTGTATCCAAAAACATAAATCTTGGGCTCAACTGCTTCTGTGATAAAGACTTACTAAAAATAGTAAATTCTGGTATTCTTAGCATATTGGCAACTTTAAAGGTTCTGAATCATTATTCAGGCAAATGGGTATTCAAAAAAATAAATCTTAGGCTCTACCGCGTCTCTAATAAAAACTTACTAAAAATAGTAAATTCTAGTATTCTTAACTAGTTGGAAAGCTTTCAAGGGTTTGAATCATTATTCAAGCAAATGGGTACCCAAAAATATAATTCTTGTGCTCTATCGCTTCTTTGATGAAGACTTACTAAAAGTAGTAAATTCTGGTATTCTTAGCCCGTTTGACACTTTAAAGGTTCTGAATCATTATACAAACAAATGGGTATCCAAAAACACAAATTTTGAAAAATTAGAAAAATTTTCAAGCTCAACCATTTCTTTGATAAAGACTTACTAAAAATAGTAAATTCTAGTATTCTTAGCTTGATAGACATCAGATTTCCATAGTCCATAATAATGTGGTAATCATTGAGTTGCATGATGGGTGTACAGTTGCTATGGGAAAAATAGATCATCAGTCTCAATTGTATCATTTTTCTCACTTTGTTCCTGACTCTCCTGCAACCGTTTTACTCACTCATTTAGATGAGGTGAGTCATTTGTGGCATCAGTGATTTGGCCACTTGAATTACTGCTACTTGAAGCAGCTCAATCAACAAGACATGGTTTCAGGGTTGCCTTCAATTCAATTTTCTAATGGAGTTTTCTATGGATGTATTCTTGGTAAGCATCTTGACGAGAAATATGACAAAGGCAAAGCTTGGAGGGCCACACAACTTCTAGAGTTGGTACACAGTGACTTGGCTGGACCATTTCCACATCCATCTTTCAGCAGGGCTCGATATGTTCTGACATTCATTGATGATCTTTCTAGATGTACTTGGGTATATTTTCTTAAACAGAAGTTTGAGGTCTTTGAATAGTTTTTGCACTTCAAAGCTTTTGCACAGAAACAATCTAGGAAGGCCATCAAGGTTCTACGTATAGATAATGGGGGAGAATATGTCAACCATAGGTTTGAGTAGTTTTGTGCCTCTAAGGGTATTGATCTTTAGCACATAGTTCCTTATAGTCCACAATAGAATGGTGTTGCAAAATGCAAGAACAGGTCCTTGAAAGAGATGACCAATTGTATGATTCACTCCAGGTTTATGGCACCTCAGTACTTGGCAGAGGCCATCAACTGTGTGTGTTACATCCAAAACGACATTCCTCACAAAGCTGTGAATGGGGATAACTCCTTTCCAAACTTGGACTGGTCAGAAACCCACAGTTAAGCACTTCTGAGTGTTTGGTTCTCCTGCATGGGTCCACACTCCAGCAGAGAAACGTAAGGCTATGGATCCATAGAGTAAACCTTGCATATTTGTTGGATACCTAAATGGTGTCATGGGCTACAGGCTTCTCCACCCTACAACTCATGAGTTGTTCATTTAGAGGAGTGTTCATTTTGAGGAGGACTCTTCCAGTTCTACTTCTACCACTTCTCCATCAGCAATTACATTGGAGACATCATAGCATGATGACAGTTCTTTAGAGGATCTTAATCCTCCTAATCCACATGAGGAGTCTTCTTCCTCCACTTCAGAAGGTGATAGTGATGATGAGGATCCACCCTCTTCTCCCATTCATCATTCAAAGGTTGATGATTCTCCTCCAGATTCTCCTACCACAGGGCCTCTTTAGGCTCGTCAAACTTTGCAATCAACAGGTGATTGGTTTGGTGATCCTTTAGATACAAGAAGAACAAAGTTACAATTTCAACAGGCTACACATCTCTTCGTTGCTTCAACTTCTGATCCACAGACTTTTTGAGAATCTTCTGGTGTCCTTGAGTGGGATGCAGCAATGCATGAAGAGATCAGTTCCTAGGAAAACAATCATACATGGGATTTAGTCCCTCTTCCTAAGGGAAGAAAACTTGTTTGATGCAAGTGAATCTTTCAGATAAAATTTGTAGTAGATGGGTCGATTGACAAGTATAAGGCTCGCTTGGTTGCTAAAGGATTCTCCAAGGTGCCTACGATTGACTACTGTGAGACTTTTGCACCAATAGCCAAAATAAATTCCATCTGAGTTGTACTTGCTATAGCTGCAACCCATCGTTGGGAAGTTCATCAGATGGACATGAAGAGTGCTTTTCTTCATGGTGACCTTCAGGAGGAAATCTACATGGAGCAACCACAGGGGTTCGTTTAGGATCCTTCATTGGTTTGTTGACTTCGAAAGTCTCTCCATCAGATAAATTTTATAGCAGATGGGTTGGTTGACAAGCATAAGGCTCGCTTGGTCGTTAAAGGATTCTCCCAGGTGCTCGCAATTGACTACTGTAAGACTTTTGCACCAATAGCCAAAATGAATTCCATCTAACTTGTACTTGCTATAGTTACAACCCATCGTTAGGAAGTTCATCAGATGGATGTGAAGAATGCTTTTCTTCATGGTGACCTTCAGGAGGAAATCTACATGGAGCAGCCACAGGGGTTCGTTTAGGATCCTTCATTGGTTCATTGACTTCGGAAGTCTCTCTATGGCCTCAAACAGGCTTGTCAGGCCTAGTATGCCAAGATGGACTCCTTCCTTCTATCAGTTGGGTTCACTCGATGTCATCCTGATCCAAAGGTACATTCTACAACAAGATGATGTTGCAAGTATGAGGTTAACCAGTGTTGTCATTGATATCAACATACTCATATTGCATTAATAAGAAGGATTGGATGAGCTGTGTGCTGAGGTTATTGAGGAAACTAGTCTCAATCAGGAATAGTGAAGAACAGTGATGAGAAGAAGGCAAAAGTCCTCAATAGGTTGAGGATCAGAGGATGCGGTTTAAAGGGTTTGAAGATATGAGTCTTGAGATGTTCCAGTCAAAATTTTAAAGGT
The DNA here is from genome assembly GCA_027924645.1 of Cunninghamia lanceolata. Taxonomy (NCBI): domain Eukaryota; kingdom Viridiplantae; phylum Streptophyta; class Pinopsida; order Cupressales; family Cupressaceae; genus Cunninghamia; species Cunninghamia lanceolata. The sequence continues at coordinate 3,000,433 of BSBN01000407.1, forward strand.
CCGCATGAAGATCTGAAGAAGTTATGATCGCTCAAGTAGAACCGGTTCCGACAGGTGTTCAATGGTGATAGGGTGTCACAGATTGGTCTGGTGAGCTCCGGAATTGCATTATCTCATTCTACGGATTGGAGAGTGTTTAAGAAGTTTGTGTGAAGTGACAACTAGATTTGTTCATGATTTAGAGGTCTGAAAGAACCTTTTTCATTATGACAGTAATGACAGACTGTGTTCTTGAAGTTCTGGATGAAGAACAGAAGAATTCTAGTAAGCTGATAAAGTGCGAATGTTCTTGATGACTCAGGAAAGGTTTTGGTGATCTTTGGATTGTGTACAATTCTTATTGGCGGTCCGCATTGAAGTTAGAGTTTGCATTTGAAGAATAACCATGGATATTGGTGTTCTTCTTGAGACTGGCCAACTGGATGTATTACACGTCTTGCGAATGATCTTGTAGGTGTTTGCCGACTTAGATGATTGTTCCTAAGTCAATGCCTTGTATAAATAAGGGTTTGTGAATTCATTTTGAAGTGTGTCCTACGGTGATGAGTGTGATATAGCAAAGAAAAGTGCGAAAGGCATAGCAGGAGTTTTTGAGCTTAAATGGAACTGATCTAGGCATGGTAAAGATGTCATTCTCCAATTCAAGTTTGTAATACTTGTTACTTTGTAGACAATGTGTCTCTTGTAGGCAGTGTGCCTCTTGTGAGCAGTGTGCTCGGGCAGTGAGCCGTAATTGGCATGTGCCATCTTTTTTCTTATTCTTCTAACAGAGAATAATCCTTGGGTTAATCACCCCATGGTTTTTCTCTTGACCGGGTTTTCCACGTCAAAATCTTGATGTCTCATGTGTTGATGTATATCTGCTCTAGTGTTTATGCTTTATGCTTTCATAAATGATTAACTAATATGCCATTAAATAACAAGAGGATTTAAGTGTTTGAAATAGAAGCAAGTTTTGTACAACTGATTCACCCCCCTTCTCAGTTGTGTGCCCTAGATCTAACAGATGATACTCTGACATTTCTGGTTCTTTATGTTGATCACAGGGAGTCACTCATCCACCATTAAAGAAGTACAAACTACTCTACATGATTGATTTTGGATGTCAGACATGGGTCTTTTGCACTACTTCCTAGGGATTGAGATCACTCAGTCTTCTTCAGGTATCTTCATGGCACAACCCAAGTATGCAATTGATATGCTCTCCAGATTTCACATGGATGACTATAATTCTTGTTGGGATAAGGTACCATTAACCTTGTAAATCCTAATATTGTATTTATTCCATTTATTATTTGTAATTTATAATTACCCATAAGGGATGTACAAGTTTCACTGGCAGTGGTAAAAATTATTTACTATCCACGGTAATTATGGAGTTACTGCACTGTAAGTCCTGAAGTTATCAGCGGTAGTTACGGGATGTCATTTACTATGGTAAATGGTAGTTGGTCAAAGTGGGGTTTACATGCGGAGGAATAATCTATTTTTAGTGTTATGACACATGTCATAGATGCTGTAGGAAGGTGTAAGAGATTCTATGACAACTATAAGGTGTCATAAGAATCTATGACACTTATAATAGCATATGACACGTCATAAGATGCTGTAATTGGCTATTTTTGGCCCCAAGGTGTTCAATCTTGCATGAACACATTTTTTCAAGTGTAGGATGCATGTATGACAACATTTATGACCCCATAAGAGCCTATTCTTGGCCATGGATGCCCAAGGTTGTATTATTGACTCTTAACAATTGTTATGAGCTTGTAAGAAGTCATTTAATGCCTTGAGGTTATATAAATTCTATATAAACCATAGCATAGTAGATGAGATATATAATAGTTTTACAAGTACCCAATTTTTTCTGAAGTGAAGGTTAAAGGACAGAGGAAGTGAATGTATTTGTAATCTCCTTTTTGTCAAGCTAATACAACTTGGCCTCTTTTCTTGGTGGATTTTTTTACCCAAAAGGGTTTTATCCACATTAAACATTTGTGTTATGTGCTTCATTATGCTTCTGGTATATTTCTATATTATGGGTTTATGTTTTGTTACAATCTCCATTGTTAATGCACACTTAAAAGATTGCTGAAATTTATTCGAATTAGATTTCCATTGAAGTAGTGTTGCTTTCATTTCTAATATTTGGTATCAAAGCCTGGCCAGCTTTGACTCTTGGGTGGTAGTGTGGAAGCTGTAGCTGCAGTGGGAGATTTGGTTGCATTTGTTTTGCAGATCTTGTGTTGTTATTATGGCTGCATCCACCATTGCATCAACCTCTCAAATGGACATTGAGAAGTTCAACGGAATTGGGTATGAGTTATGGAAGCTGAAAATGGAAGATTTGTTGGAAGAAAGAAACTAGTGGTTGGTTGTCAAAAAAGAGAAGAAACCTGACGATGTCTCTCAAGATGAGTGGGATAGACTAGATAAGAATGCACGGGGAACCATCTGTTTGTGTCTTTTAGATTCTGTGCTATTAAATGTCGCAAAGGAAGAGATCACATACAAAGTGAGATCTACCAAGTCAAGAGTATGGTAAACAAACTTTATTTAAAAAGGAAGTTGTTTTATTTGAAAATGAAAGAGAGTGAGTCAGTTGCAGAGCATTTAAATTCTTTTAATTTATTGGTGACTCAGTGTGATTCAGTAGATGTTGAGGCTAGTGAGGAAGATAAATGTATCTTACTTCTTTATTCTTTACCTGAGTCTTCGAAATGTTATCATTGCTATCATTGCTGACCTTGTGGATCTGAAGTTGGATGCTCTTGTTTTAGTGCTATTGTCACAGGAATTGAGGAAGAAGAGTTTGGATAGTTCAGGGGATGATCTTAGTATCAGGGGAAGGTCTAAGGAAAGGGGACCTAAAGAAGATTAGAAAGGGGCTAAAGACAAGTCCAAAGGCCAGTCTAAGACTCTTGGTAAAAAGAACAAAGTTAAGTGTTGGAACTACGGTAAAAGGGGACATGTGAAGGAGTGTAGAAACCCCAAGAAACAGTGGGAGAGTGCTTCAGATAAGTCCTCAAATACAAGTGAAGAAGTTTTACTTTCTCCATGTAATTTTGTTTCTAATGATCACTGGTTGGTTGACCCAGGATGCTCGTTTCATATGACCCCGCATAAGGAATGGTTCTCCACATATGAAGAATATGATGGAGGTAATATCTATCTTGGTGACAACTCTACATATCCAATTCTCAGGAAAGGAAAGGTATTGTTGTATTTCAATGATGGGAGGATTAAAACCCTCCCTAGTGTTTTGCATGTTCCTAGATTAGCTAAAAATCTGATTTTAGTTTTAAAGCTGAATGATTTGGGAATGCATGTGACATTTGATAAGCATGGTTGCAGATTGGTGAGAGGGAACTTGGTGGTAGCTAAAGGGAAGAGATTTGGGAACTTATTTAAACTTGAAGCCACTACAGTTTGTAATGCCTACTATGTATCTGAGGCCACTACTGAAAATACATGTATGTTGTGGCACCGCAGATTGGGCCACACAAGCAATAATGTACTGAAAACTATTAAGAATAAAAATTTGTTGGATGGTTTCTCTTATTCTAATGAGCACTTTGATTTCTATGAGCATTGTGTGTTTGGTAAACAAAACAAAAAATCATTTCCTTCAGGAAGTAATAGAGCAAATGAGAAATTAGAAATTATTTATACGGATGTGTTTGGGCCTGTGGATAATGAATCTATTGGAAAATCTCATTATTTTGTTACCTCATTGATGATGTATCTAGATATACATGGATTTATTTTATGAAACATAAATCTGAAGTTTTCACTAAGTTTAAGGAATTCAAAATATTAGTAGAAAACCAATCAGGTTTAAAGATAAAAATATTAAGATCTAATAATGGAGGGGAATATTGCTCTAAAGAATTTGATGAGTTTTGCAAGCATGCAGGTATAATCAGACAAAAGATAACTCTGTATACACCACAATGGAATGGTGTTGCAAAAAGGATGAACTAAACAATTATGGAAAGGGCCAGAAATATGCTTAGTGATGCACAGTTGGATAAATATTTTTGGGAAGAGGCTATGTGTACTACTTGCTACTTGATAAATAGATCTCCTTGTAAGGCTCTTGATTCGACACCTTATGAAGTGTGGACAGGTAAGAAACCTTTTGTTTCACATTTAAGTGTTTTTTGTTGTGAGGCTTTTGTTCATGTGCCTAAGGAAAAGTGATCTAAGTTGGATCCAAAGGCTAAAAAGTGTACATTCATTGGATATGGTGATAATGTGAAAGGTTCTAAGGTTTGGAATCCACTAACCCGCAGGATTATCTTTTCTAGAGATGTTATTTTCAGGGAACTTAGAGCTATTTCTGAACCTAAGCAGCCAAAAGAAAAAGATGAAAGGAAGGTTTGATTTAGAGCAACAAGATGCACCTCAGGAAGAACAGAATGATGGATTAGTAGGTGAAGAAGAAGAAGAAGATTCGAGTAGTTCTGATGAAGTTGAATCTTTTGTGACAGAAGAAGTTGGTATAGATGATCATGCAGAAGAACGAGTAGAGTCTCTTACTCCACCCTTGAGGAGATCCTCAAGACAATGGAATCTAGTTGACAAGTATAGCCCACCAGATTTCCATTGTGTGTATGTTTTATTGAGTACTAATGATGAACTTAGATCCTATAGGGAAGCTATTTCTGCAGATGATAGTGAGTCTTGGTAGTTAGCCATGTAGGAGCAGATGATGGATTTAGACTCTTGTAATACTGGGATCTTGTTCATTTTCCCAAATGAAGAAAGGCCATAGGTTGTAAGTGGGTCTTCAAGAAAAAGTTTGGAGCAGATGGGTCATTGGAGAAGTACAAGGCTAGACTAGTAGCCAAGGGCTACTCCCAGAGAGAGGGAGCTAATTTTGGTGAGATATTCTCTCCTGTTGCTAAATTGACTTCTATTGGATTTCTCTTATCCATTATTGTAGCTTATGATTGGGAGATTGAGCAAATGGATGTTAAGACTGTGTTCTTGCATGGAGATCTTGAAGAAGAAATTTATATGCAACAACCTACAGGTTTTGAGGTAAAAGGAAAAGAACATTGGGTTTGCAAGTTAAAGAGGTCTATGTCTGGTTTGAAACAGTCCCCCAGAATGTGGTATCAAAAGTTTGATTCATTTGTTTTGAAATTGGGTTTTGTTAGAAGCTAGGAGGATCACTATGTTTACATTCATTATGTTGATAATTCTATACTGGTTATTTGCTTTGTATGTTAATGACGTGTTGTTTTTCAGCAATACTAAGGGTATGGTCAGTGAGCTTGAAGCCCACTTTTTAGGTGCATTTGAGATGAAGGATCTTGGTGCTGCAAGGTATATTTTGGGAATGGAGATCAGGAGAGACAGAGTTAACAGAAAGCTTTGATTGTCACAAAGTAAGTATGTGAATACTATTTTGTAGAGGTTTAGTTTGTAGGACTGTAACCCAGTTAGAGTTCCCTTACTCATTAGTACTAAGCTTTCATTAGATATGTGTCCAAAGACAGAGGATGATCTTTAGGATATGTCTAATGTGTTATATGCTAGTTTTGTAGGGAGTTTGATGTATGCAATGGTTTGTACTAGACCCGATATTGCCCAAGCAGTGGGAGTTTTGAGCAAATTTATGTCTAACACTGGTAGATAGCATTGGAACTATGCGAAAAGGGTGTTTAAATATCTTGCTGGTACTCCTGACCATTGTTTGGTTTATTCTGGTACAGATAGTGCTAATAAATCTTTGGACATACAGGGTTTTGTTGATGTAGATTGGGTAGGTGACTTGGATAGTCGAAGGTCCACTAGTGGCTATGTGTTTACTCTGTTTGGAGGTGCAATGAGTTGGATGAGTAAGAGGCAGCCAACAGTTTCTTTGTCCACCACAGAAGCAGAGTATATGGAAAGTACTCATGTCTCTAAGGAGGCAGTTTGGTTGAGGAGACTGTGTACAGGTATTAGTTTTGATTGCAGGATCATTCAGATTGGTTGTGATAGCTAGAGTGCTATCTGTTTGGCTAGGAATCCCATGTATCATGCTCAGACTAAGCATGTTGATGTTCAGTATCACTTTGTTCAAGAGTTGGTTGCAAATGGAGAGATTGAGCTGAAGAAGATAGACAATCAGAATGTTGCAGATTCATTGACCAAGCCTGTGAGCACGGAGAAGTTCATGTGGTGTAGAGAGGCCATGGGCCTTGTTTCTAGTGCCTAATTATTTTTCATTTGATTTCCTATGGGTTGATTTACAATGTATAACATCAAGTGGGAGAATGTTGGGATAAGGTCCCATTAACCTTGTAAATCCCAATATTATATTTATTTCATTTATTATTTGTAATTTATAATTACCCATAAGGGATGTACAAGTTTCATCGGCAGTGGTAAAATTATTTACTATCCACAGTAATTATGGAGTTACTGCACTGTAAGTCCCAGAGTTATTGGCAGTAGTTATGGGATGTCATTTACTATAGTAAATGGTAATTGGTCAAAGTGGGGTGCACATGTGGAGGAATAATCTATTTTTAGTCTTATGATGCACATCATAGATGTTGTAATGTGTAAGAGATTCTATGACAACTGTAAGTTGTCATAAGAATCTATGACACTTATAATAGCATATGACACGTCATAAAATGTTGTAAGTGGCTATTTTTGGCCCTAAGGTGTTCAAGCTTGCATGGGCACATTTTTCCAAATGTAGGTTGCATGTATGACAGCATTTATAACCCCGTAAGAGCCTATGCTTGGCCATGGACACCCAAGGTTGTATTGTTGACTATTGACAAGTGTTATGAGCTTATAAAAAGTCATTTAATGCCTTAAGGTTGTGTAAATTCTATATAAACCATAACATAGTAGATGAGATATATAATAGTTTTACAGGTACCTAGGTTCTGTCGGAGTGAAGGTTGAAGGACAGAGGAAGTGAATGTATTTGTAATCTCCTTTTGTGAAGATAATACAACTTGGCCTCTTTTCTTGGTGGAGTTTTTTTACCTGAAAGGGTTTTCTCCACGTTAAACACTTGTGTTATGTGCTTTATTCTACTTCTAGTATATTTCTGTATTGTGGGTTTATGTTTTGTTACAATCTCCATTGTTAATGCACACTTAAAAGATTGCTAAAATTTATTTGAATCAGATTTCTATTGAAGTAGTGTTGCTTTCATTTCTAACAATCTTGTATCGACTCCATTTCTGTCAAGGGTCAAACTTGATGCGAAGTGTTCCTCACCCTTGGTTGATGGCACTTTATTATGATAGCTTGTTGGGAGTCTCATCTATCTAACTCACACGAGGTCTGACATTTCATATGTTGTGGGCATGGTCTATTAGTTTATGCAAGAGCCACATGAGTTGCATTGGAAAGTAGCTAAGCAGATTTTCCACTATGTTCAGGGAACTCATAGCTATGGGATTCATTATGCAGTGGACATGGAATTTGACTTGGTGGGATACATAGATTCAGATTGGGCAGGAGATTCTCAAGATCACAAGACTACTTAAGGGTATTGGTTCTCACTTGGGTCCAGTCCAGTTTGTTGGTCAAGCAAGAAGCGGTCTGCTATTGCTCTTTCATCTACAGAGGCTGAGTATTGAGGGGCAGTTAATGCCACCACTGAGGCCATCTGGCTTAAGAATATTCTCACTGAGTTTGGCATTTCATTCAGAAAGACCACAATCATCTTTTGTGATAATCAGAGTGCAATTCAGATCTCAAGGAATCTAGTCCATCACCAGAGGACCAAATACATTGAGATACATATGCACTACATTCTGGAGCTGATTCATGCAAACATCATTGATCTTAGGTATATCCATACATCGGAGTAGATCACAAACATCTTCACCAAACCCTTCACTGAGAGCAAGTTCCTTCATCTACGATCTTTAGTAGGGGTGCGGCCAATGTCTACTTTAGAAGGGGTTTCTCAGTCCTTCGCTTCACTCTCTCTACTCTAGGAGGGTGTTTTCTCTCTCTATTTGGGGGGGCTTCTTCTCTTTTGGGGGGAATTCTTTGTACATGGGTACCTCACTAGGCTTCACTTACTGGGACCCATATATTTTCACTAACCTAAGCTACGCTTAAGGGGGGCTGTTAGTGTAGGTTTTTTATTTTCCTTAGGGATATTTCTCTTTCCTACACATTATTAATTTTTCGTAGGTTTATTATATGTGGTTAATATGAGGACACATGGTGAAATACATCATTTACATGTGTAACTCTCTCCCACACCTGGGTAGTTGAGTTACACATCCTCTTTTGGCTTTTTGTGCCACCTCTCATAACCACTATTATGTCCTTACCTGAATAGGTTATGGGGTAGTTAGATTTCTCACTCTTTTGGCTTTATATGCCACCTCTTTTCTGTCTTCACTTGAGGAGGTTATGCCACATATTTTCTCATTTACCAATTATGTAAAACCTCCCACCTATTTCGGGTAGTTAGATGTTATTACACCTCTTGGATGTAGTTTTTCACTAGTTTGAATATCAGTTCAATGAAAGCTCTGTGAGAGTATCACGACTTTTCTCAAAAAAATTTCCATTATCTCTATTTTTCTCTATTTTTAGATTCTCTCTCCATTCTACTATTTTGATCTTCGATCATCTATCAACTGGAGTGCATGTGATCTACTACTGACATCAGATACTGCCTCAGTTCTCACTTCTTGTAGAATATAACATGATAAAGACTTACTAAAAATAGTAAATTCTGGTATTCTTGGCCCGTTGAAAACTTTGAATGTTCTGAATTATTATTCAAGCAAATGGGTATCTAAAAACACAAATCTCGTCCTCAACAACTTCTCTGATAAAGACTTCCTAAAAATAGTGAATTCTGGTATTCTTAGCCCATTGGAAACTTTGAAGGTTCTAAATCATTATTCAAGCAAATGGGTATCTAAAAACATAAATTTTAAAAAATTACAAAAAATTTTGCGCTCAAACTACTTCTTTGATAAAAACTTACTGAAAATAGTAAATTCTGGCATTCTTACTCTGTTGTAAATCTTAAAGGTTTGAATCATTATTCAAGCAAATGCGTATCCAAAAACACAAATTTTAAAAAATTGGAAAAAATTTCAGCCTCAACTACTTCTCTCATAAAGACTTACTAAAAATAGTAAATTCTGGTATTTTTAGCCCGTTGGAAACTTTGAAGGTTCTGAATCATTATTCGAACAAATGGGTATCAAAAAACACAAATTTTAAAAAATTAGGAAAAATTTCAGGCTTAACCATTTCCCTTATAAATAGTTCTAGAAATAGTAAATTCTGGTATTCATAGTCTGTTGAAAATTTTTAAGGTTCTGAATCATTACTCAAGAAAATGGGTATCTAAAAACACAAATATCGGGCTCAACAACTTCTCTAATAAAGACTTACTAAAAAAGTAAATTCTCGTATTCTTAGCCCATTGGAAACATTAAAAGTTCTGAATCATTATTCAAACAAATGGGTATCCAAAAACACAAATCTCGGGTTCAACCGTTTCTATGATAAAGACTTACTAAAAATAGTAAATTTTGGTATTCTTAGCCAATCGGAAACATTGAAGGTTCTGAATCATTATTAAAAATAATAATTTCTAGTATTCTTAGCCCATTGGAACCTTTGAAGGTTCTGAATCATTATTCAAGCAAATGGGTATTCTAAAAAAAAAATCTCATACTCAATCACTTCTCTGTTAAAAACTTACTAAAAATAATAAATTTTGGTATTCTTAGCCAGTTAGACAATTTGAAGGTTCTAAATCATTGTTCAAGCAAATAGGTATCCAAAAACACAATCTTGTGCTCAATCACTTCTCTAATAAAGACTTACTAAAAATAGTAAATTCTGGTATTCTTGGCCCATTAGAAATTTTGAAGGTTCTAAATTATTATTCAAACAATAAGGGTATCCAAAAACATAAATTTTAAAAAATTAGAAAACATTTCGGGCTTAACTGCTTTTTTGATAAAGATTAACTAAAAATAATAAATTCTGGTATTCTTAGGCCATTTAAAATTTTAAAAGTTCTGAATCATTATTCAAACAAATGGGTATTCAAAAACATAAATTTTGAAAAATTGGAAAAAATTTGGGGCTCAACCACTTCTCTAATAAAGACCTAAAAATAATAAATACTAGTATTCATAGCCCATTTGAAACTTTAAAGGTTCTGAATCGTTATTAAAGAAATTGGGTATCTAAAAACACAAATCTCGAGGTCAACCATTTCCTTGATAAACACTTACTAAAATAGTAAATTCTTGTATTCTTAGCCCATCGGAAACTTTGAAGATTCTAAATCGTTATTCATGCAAATGGGTACCCAAAAACACAAATTTTTAAAAATTAAAAAAAAATTAAGTTCAATTGCTACTCTAATAAAGACTTAATCAAAATAGTAATTTCTGGTATTCTAAGCCCGTTGGAAACTTTGAAGGTTTTGAATCATTATTCAAGCAAATATGTATCAAAAACACAAATCTTGGACTCAACCGCTTCTCTAAAAAAGACTTACGAAAAATAGTAAATTCTAGTATTCTTAGCCTCTTGGAAACTTTGATGCTTGTGAATCATTATTCAAACAAATGGGTATCCAAAAACACAAATCTTGGGCTCAATCACCTCTCTAATAAAGACTTACTAAAAATAGTAAGTTCTAAAATTCTTAGCCCGTTGGAAACTTTGAATGTTCTAAGTCATTATTCAAGCAAATGGGTATCCAAAAAGACAAATTTTGGGCTCAACCACTTCTTTGATAAAGATTTACTAAAAATAGTAATTTTTGGTATTTTTATTAGCCCACTTGAAACTTTGAAGGTTCTAAATCATTATTCAAGTAAACAGGTATCTAAAAACACAAATTTTAGGCTCAATCGCTTCTCTGCTAAAGACCTACTAAAATAGTAAATTCTAGTATTCTTAGCCTATTGGAAACTTTGAAAATTTTGAATCATTATTCAAGCAAATGGGTATCCAAAAACACAAATCTTGAGTTCAATCCCTTCCCTAATAAAGACTTAATAAAATAGTAAATTCTTGTATTCTTAGCCCATTGGAAACTTTGAAGATTCTAAATCATTATTCACACAAATTGGCACCCAAAAACATAAATTTTGAAAAAATAGAAATTTTTTTGAGTTCAATTGTTTCTCTGATAAAGACTTACTAAAAATAGTAAATTCTGGTATTCTAAGCCCGTTGGAAACTTTGAAGGTTTTGAATCATCATTCAAGCAAATAGGTATCAAAAACACAAATCTTGGACTCAATCACTTCTCTGATAAAGACTTATTAAATATAGTAAATTATGGTATTCTTAGCCTCTTGGAAACTTTGATGCTTGTGAATCATTATTCAAGCACATGGGTATCCAAAAACACAAATCTCGGGCTCAATGGCTTCTTTAATAAAAATTTACTAAAAATAGTAAATTCTAAAATTCTTAGCCCGTTGGAAACTTTGAATGTTCTAAATCATTATTGAAGCAAATGGGTATCCAAAAAGACCAATTTCGGGCTCAACCACTTCTTTGATAAAGACTTATTAAAAATAGTAAATTTTGGTATTTTTAGCCCATTGGAAACTTTGAAGGTTCTGAAACATTATTCAAGCAAATGGTATCAAAAACACAAATTTTAAAAAATTGGGAAAAATTTCAGGCTAAGTCACTTCTGTGATAAAGACTTACTAAAATAGTAAATTCTGGTATTCTTAGCCCGTTTGAAACTTTGAAGCTTCTGAAACATTATTTAAGTAAATGGATATTCAAAAACAAAAATCTTGGGGTCAACCGCTTCTCTGATAAAGACTTAGTAAAAATAGTAAATTTTGATATTATTAGCATGTTGGAAACTTAGAATTTCGAATCTTTATTCAAGCAAATCGGTATCCAAAAACACAAATTTTAAAAAATTGACAAAAATTTTGGTCTCAACCGCTTCTCTGATAAGGACTTACTAAAAATAGTAAATTTTGGTATTCTTAGCCGCTTGCAAACTTTTAAAGTTTTGAATTATTATTCAAGCAAATGGTTATCCAAAAACAAAAATTGAGAAAATTTTTGGGCTCAACCACTTCTTTGATAAAGACTTACTAAAAATAGTAAATTATGGTATTCTTAACCTGTTGAAAACTATGGACATTCTAAATTGTTATTCAAGCAAATGGGTATCTAAAAACACAACTTTTAAAAAATTGGAATACATTTCAGGATGAACCACTTTTTTTATAAAGACTTACTAAAGATAGTAAATTTTGGTATTCTTAGCCCATTTGAAATTTTAAAGGTATTGAATCATTATTCAAACAAATGGGTATCCAAAAAGACAAATTTTAAAAAACTGAGAAAATTTTGGGCTCAACCATTTCTCTGATAAAGATTTACTTAAAATAGTAAATTATGATATTCTTAGCTCCAAAACATTGAAGGTTCTGAATCACTATTCAAGTAAATGGGTATCCAAAAACACAAATCTCGGGCTCAACCGCTTCTATGATAAAGACTGACTAAAAATAGTAAATTATGGTATTCTTAGCCCATTGAAAACTTTGAACGTTCTGAATCATTATTAAAAAATGTAAATTCTGGTATTCCTAGCCAGTTGGAAACTTTGAAGGCTCTAAATTATTATTCAAGCAAATGGGTATCCAAAAGCACAAATTTTGAAAAATTGAAAAACATTTCGGGCTCATCATCTTTTTTGATAAATATTTACTAAAAACATATGGATGAAACTAATCGTAAAATTTTGAGACAAATGTTTCTAATCACAATCAATGATCCATTATCATGAAATACAATCAGGGGATGAATCCTCACAAACTTGAAACTTCAATATCTTGAAATCCAGCAGCGATCTTGAGGTGAAATCTGGCAAGAATGCTTATTTTACTATTCGAAAGCTTTGGGGAAAATTTCGGGCTCAACCGCTTCTCTAATAAGACTTACTAAAAATAGTAAGTTCTGGTATTCTTAGCCCGTTGGAAACTTTGAAGGTTCTAAATTATTATTCAAGAAAATGGGTATCTAAAAACACAAATCTTCAAAAGAAGTGAAAATAAAGACATCAATTTTGAATCAACATTGTTTTTGGGTGATGCAAGATTACCCTTACACCTCTGGATGCTCCTGCACCAAGATAAAACTACACATCAAATCTTAAAACAAATGCTTCCAATCATGCTCAATGATCTATTATCTTGAAATAAAGCATCTAGATGAAACTTATTAGGGTTAGCTGGCAGAAGATATCAATTAAATGCAAATAAAGATTAAATAGAGGAATTAAAAAATACACAGAAATAATAACAACGAGAGACAAGTTTTAACATGGTTCACCCAAACTCAAGCTACATCCACCAACAGAGAGTCTGATAGTATTATCCAGTAAATCAAACTGATTACAACCAGCAATCCTTACAACTCAATACCATTGCAAATGCTACAATACAATATATCAAAAAACCCTAACCCTTAGCCATTTTTATCAAGCCTTATGTCGGTTACAAAATAGGGTTTTTTTATGTCGGTCCCAAACCCTAGGAAGGATACATGGCTAGTGTACAATACTTTCCTAATCAGTCGCCACCTACCAACAATCTCCCACTTAGAGACTGATCCTGGACGACACTGTTGCGCGTGCAGCTCCCACTGGAAATAAACATCCTGGACTCTGTTGTTCTGATTTTATTATTTTAGTCTTGAAGACCAACCGAAGCTGAAGAGGAGCTCAGCTTCTCTCTTGTCACTGCCTTTTTAAACATATCTGCTGGATTTTCATCTGTATGTATCTTTTCCAGCCTTAACTATCCATTATCCAACACTGACCGGATAAAGTGATACCTCAACTATATGTGTTTGGTCTTTGAATGCAAGGCATAATTCTTTGCAAGATGTATGGCACTCTAACTGTCTATATACAAAGAACTGTTAGCCTATTGTTTGCCCAATTCTTCCATGAAAGATTGCAGCCATATCATCTCCTTGCTTGCCTCTATTGCAGCTGCATACTCTACCAATGTGGTGGATAAAGCAACCACCTTTTGCAACCGTGAAATCCAACTCACTACTATCCCACCTACAATAAAGATATAACCTGTAGTACTCCGCCTGGTATCAATATCCCCTGCCACATCTAAGTCTACATAGCCTACTAAATCAGTATTAGAGCCCCCAAAACATAAATGTGTATTAGATGTACCTCTCAAATATCTGAGAATCTATTTTACCGCATTCCAATGCTCCAATCCGGGATGACTCATATACCTGCTTACAACTCTTACAGTATGTGTAATATCTGGTCTCGTGCATACCACGACATACATTAAACTTCCTATAGCTAAAGTATATGGTACCTTGGACATTTTTGCTTCCTCCTCTTGTGTCTTTGGACACATCTCCTTAGTCAATTTCAAAGGACTAAGCAAACGTGTGCTGACAACTTTTGCATTCTCCATATGGAACCTTTGCAACACCTTTTTGACATAATCAACCTGAGATAGAGTCAATTTTTTGTTCTTCCTATCTCTACATATTTTCATACCAATGATTTGTTTTGCTGGCCCCAAATCCTTCATAGCAAATGATTGTGCGAGCTATTGTTTTAACTCTCTTATGTGATCCATGTTAGACCCAACGACAAGCATGTCATCAACATATAAACATAAAAAATTGTAGTTGTCATTATCCAACCTCTTCAAAGAAACACAATGGCCAAAATTACATTGACTGTAGCCTTGCTCAGCCATAAAACTATCAATTTTAGATACCATTGCCGAGGTGCTTGTTTCAGGCCATATAAACTCTTCTTCAATCTGCACACCAGTTTCTGCTTACCTTTAACCTCAAATCCTTGGGGCTATTCCATGTATATCTCCTCCTCCAAATCACCATGGAGAAAGGTAGTTTTCACATCTAGCTATTCCAAATACAAATCTTCAGCAGCCACAATACTTAAAATAGTACGAATAGAAGTCATCGTAACAACCGAAGAAAATATCTCATCAAAATCAATGCCCTTTTTCTGTGCAAATCCTTTTACAACTAATCTAGCTTTAAATATTTTCTTACCTCCATCTTCCTCTTTCAACCTATAAACCCATTTGTTTGGTAAAGCCTTTTTACCTGCAGGCAACTTACATAATTCCCAAGTCTGATTTTTTAGCAAGGAGTCCATTTCTTCTTTCATTGCAATCTCCCACTAAACCTATGTATCCACCTACATAGCTTCATCATACCCTTCTGGTTCACCAACATCTGTTAACAAAATAGAATACAAAGAGGAAGAAAACCTTTTAGGAGGTCTACTTAGTCTTGTTGACGGTCTAACATTCACTGGAGTTTGTGGTATTTCTTGTTGTTGTTGCGGAGCATGAGGAACCACTGGAACATCACTATTTGGAGTATCATCCAGCATCACATAATCCTTTTCTTTCTTTTCATGCTATTACAACTGATCTTTGTACAACACCTTCTCATTGAATATAATATCCCTGCTTCTCACAATTTTTTTATTTTTAAAATCTCAAAGTCTATAACCAAATTCATCAATGCCATATCCAACGAAGGTACATTTTTTTTATTTTGCATCTAGCTTGGTTCTATTTTTAGAATCTACATGTGCAAATGCTTCACATCCGAAGGTTTTGAGAAAAGAATAACTCAGCTTCTTGCATGTCTATGCTTCCTCTGGAATACCATAGCCCAAAGGAACTGAAGGACCTCTATTAATTAAATATACAACAGTGTTAATAGCTTCCGCCCACATGTTTAAAGGCAGCCCAACATGCAATCTCATGGTCCTTGCACACTCCATTATTGTCCTATTCATACGTTTAGCCACTCTATTTTCTTGTGGAGTCCCTGGAACCATTTTCTGCCTACGAATTCTATTAAAGGAACAATAATCTTCAAATTCTTTGCTGCAATACTCACCACTATTATCATATCTGAGACATTTTAATCTTTTACCTGTCTCATTCTCAACCAAGCTTCTCCATTTCTTAAATGTTTCAAATACATCAAATTTTTGCCTAAGGAAATAAATCCATACCTTCCTAGTTGCATCATCTATGAATGTAACATAATACCGAGAGCCATCGAGAGAAGATACCTGAGCTGGTCCCCATACATTTGTATGCACAAGCTCCAACTTTTCATCTTTCTTTTGCTTCCCATCCTTGAGAAAACTGACTCTCTTTTGCTTTCCATGCACACAACTTTCACAGAAATCTATATTAATACATTTCAGACCTGGTAAAACTTTCTTAGAATGAAGTACCTTTATACCTTTTTCACTCATATGCCCAAGTCTGTTATGCCACAGTGTTGTCTCAGAACCTGCAACAACTATTTCAGTTTCTTCCTGCGAACCTGCAACAACTATTTCAGTTTCTTCCTGCGAACCTGCAACAACTATTCCTGAACCTGTTTGTTTTTTCTTTGCAACAGCTAAAGTAGAAGGAACAGTATGACCTGTACAAAGATATAAGGTGCCTACTTTCACACATTTTGCTACTATTAAGGCACCTTTTGAAACCTTCCAATTTTTATCAGGAAATGTAACAATGCAACCTTCTTCAGCTAGCTGCCCTACTGGAATTAAATTTCTACTGAGCCTTGGAACGTGCCTTACCTCTTGTAGTAGCCAATGATTCCCATTCCACAACTTAATCTTGATTCTTCCCTTTCCAACAATCTGACAGGGTTCATTATCTCCCAAATAAACCAGCCCAAAATCCCCTTGGACATAATCAAGAAAATAACTTCTATGGGGTGTAACATGAAATGAGGCCCCTGAATCTAAAACCCATAAATCACCATCATTATCTAAGGAAATAATCAAAGCATCATCTTCAAATTTATTATTTACCACATTTGCCTCCTTATTTCCTTCTTGTTTGTCTCCTTTATTCTTCTGAGACCAACATTTTTTCTTTAGATGACCTGGTTTCCCACAGTACCAGCAATCCTTCTATCCTCTGGTTTGGGACCTCTTATCCTTTAATTTTCCTCGTGACTTCCCATGACCTCCAGAACCTTTTCCTCTCTCCTTTGATTTGCCCCTGCTTTCTACATTCAAAACACTACCTGATGTGGACCCTCCTGAGATTTTCTATCGCATTTGCTCGCTAAGGATAACACCAACAACATCATCAAATTTCAAAGTGTTTGAACCAGAGACAGAGTTACTTACATCCATTACCAAGCTATTTCAGCTTTCTAGCAAAGAACATAAAACTAAGAGAGCCCTCACCTCTTCATCAAATTTCACTTTTATAGAATTTAACTGACTAACAATCATATTAAACTCATTTCAATGATCTGTCATAGATCCACCTTCAATCATTTTCAGATTAAACAAATGCTTCATGAGAAATACCTTATTTGGGGCTGAGGGTTTCTCATATAATTTAGCCAAAGCTTTCATTAGTTCATCTATTGTCGTCGCTTCTGTTATATTGAATGCCACAGATGGTGCTAGGCACAACCAAATGGTTCCCAGTGCCTTTCTGTCCAGAAGATTCCAATCCTCATCTATCATTCCTTCCAGTTTCTTGGATACTCCTTCTAATGGCCTCCATAAATCCTTCTGATAGAGGTAATCCTCCATCTGCATCTTCCATAACTGATAGTTCTGCCCATTAAATTTATCGACCTTCAATTTACCCTCATCCGCCATTGCTCCCACTCAACCGTGAGACCTTCCTGCAGATGATAATTGAACACAACCCTCTCTGATACCACTTGTTAGGGTTAGCCGGCAAAAGATATCAATTAAATGCAAATAAAGATTAAACAGAGGAATGAAAAAATACACAGAAATAATAATAGCGAGAGACAAGTTTTAACATGGTTCACCTAAACTCGGGCTACATCCACCAACAGAGAGTCCAATATTATTATCTAGTAAGTCAAACTGATTACAACCAGCAATCCCTGCAACTCAATACCGTTACAAATGCTACAATACAATATATCAAAAAACCCTAACCCTTATCCACTTTTATCAAGCCTTGTGTCGGTTACAAAATAGGGTTTTTTAATGTCGGTCCTGAACCACGGCAAGGATGCATAGCTAGTGTATAGTACTTTCCTGATCAGTCACCACCTACCAACAAAACTGAGTGTAAAATATTATAACAATTGTTTCCAATCATGTTGAATGATCCATTATCATGAAATAAAGAATCTACATTAAACCGAGCATAAAATCTTAAAACAAATGTTTCCAATCACACATAATGTTTCATTATCACGAAATAAAGCATTTAGGCACATCTGAGTGTAAAATTTTAAAACAAATGTTTCTGATCACACGCAATGATTTGTTATCATGAAATAAAGCATCTAGATGAAACTGAGTGTAAAATTTTAAAATAAATGTTTCTAATCACACCGAATGATCCAATATCATGAAAGAAATCATCTAGATGATACTGAGCATAAAATTTTACCGATCACGCTGAATGATCCATTATCATGAAATAAAGGATCTAGACGAAATTGAGCATAAAATTTTTAAATGAATATTTATGTTCATGCTCAATCATCAATTGGCATGAAATAAAGCATATGGACGAAACTAATCGTAAAATTTCAATACAAATGTTTCCGATCAAACTCAATGATCCATTATCATGAAATACAATCAGGGGATGAATCCTCACAAACATGAAACTTCAATATCTTGAAATCTAGATGCGACCTTGAGCTGAAATCTACCAAGAATACTTATTTTACCATTCCGGAGCTTTGGGGAAAATTTTGAGCTCAACCGCTTCTCTGATAAGACTTACTAAAAATAGTAAGTTCTCGTATTCTTAGCCCATTGGAAACTTTGAAGATTCTAAATCATTATTCAAGCAAATGGGTATCCAAAAACACAAATCTTGAAAAGAAGTGAAAACGAAGACATCAAGTTTGAATGAAAACTATTTTTGGGTGATGCAAGATTACCCTTACACCTCTGGATGCTCTTGCACCAAGATGAAACTAAGTGTCAAATCTTAAAACAAATGCTTCCGATCATGCTCAATGATATATTATCATGAAATAAGCATCTACACAAAACTGAGCGTAAAATTTTATAACAATTGTTTTTAATCATGCTGAATGATCCATTATCATGAAATAAAGCATCTAGATGAAACCGAGCATAAAATCTTAAAACAAATGTTTCCGATCACACACAATGTTTCATTATCATGAAATATAAAGCATCTAGGCTCATCTAACCATAAAATTTTAAAACAAATGTTTCTGATCACACACAATGATTTGTTATCATGAAATAAAGCCTCTAGACAAAATTGAGTGTAAAATTTTAAAACAAATGTTTCTGATCACACTAAATGATCCAATATCATGAAATAAAGCATCTAGATGAAATTGAGCATAAAATTTTAAAACAAATGTTTCCAATCACGTTGAATAATCTATTATCATGAAATAAAGCATCTAAATGAAACTGAGCGTAAAATTATTAAATGAATATTTTTGATCATGCTCAATCATCAATTGTCATGAAATAAAGCATATGGACAAAACTGATCATAAAATTCAAGACAAATGTTTCCAATCACACTCAATGATCCATTATCATGAAATAAAATCAGAGGATGAATCCTCACAACCTTGAAACTTTAATATCTTGAAATCCAGATGTGACTTTGAGCTGAAATCTACCAAGATTGCTTATTTTACTATTTCGAAGCTTTGTAAAAAATTTCGGGCTCAACCGCTTCTCCGATAAGACACAATAAAAATAGTAAGTTTTGGTATTCTTAGCCCGTTGGAAACTTTGAAGGTTTTGAATCATTATTCAAGTAAATGGTATCCAAAAACACAAATCTTAAAAATAAGTGAAAGCAAAGACATCAATTTTGAATCAACATTATTTTTTGGTGATGCAAGATTGCCCTTACACCTCTGGATACTCCTGCACCAAGATGAAACTAAGCGTAAAATATTAAAACAAATACTTTCGATCATGCTCAATGATCTATTATCATGAAATAAAGCATTTAGATGAAACTGAGTGTAAAATTTTATAACAATTGTTTCCAATCATGCTGAATGATCCATTATCATGAAATAAAGCATCTAGATGAAACCAAGTATAAAATATTAAAACAAATATTCCGACAACACACAATGTTTCATTATCACGAAATAAAGCATCTAGATGAAACTGAGTGTAAAATTTTAAAAGAAATGTTTCTGATCACACTCAATGATCCAATATCATGAAATAAAGCATCTAGATGAAACTGAGCGTAAAATTTTAAAACAAATGTTTCTAATCACGTTGAATGATCCATTATCATGAAATAAAGCATCTAGACGAAACTGAGCATAAAATTTTCAAACGAATGTTTCCAATCACGTTTAATCATCAATTGTCATGAAATTAGATGAAACTGATCGTAAAATTTCAAGACAAATGTTTTCGATCACACTCAATGATCCATTATCATGAATTACAATCAGAGGATGAATCCTCACAATCTTGAAACTTCAATATCTTGAAATCCAAAAGTAATCTTGAGTAGAAATCTACAAAGAATGCTTGTTTCACTATTCCAAAGCTTTGGAGAAAATTTTAGGCCAAACCGCTTCTCCAATAAGACTTACTAAAAAAAGTAAGTTCTGGTATTCTTACCCCATTGGAAACTTTGAAGGTTTTGAATCATTATTCAAGAAAATAGGTATCCAAAAACACAAATCTTGAAAAGAAGTGAAAAAGAAGATATTAATTTTGAATCAACATTGTTTTTGGGTGATGCAAGATTGCCCTTACACCTCTGGATGCTCCTGCACCAAGATGAAACTAAGCGTCAAATCTTAAAACAAATGCTTCCGATCATGCTCAATGATCTATTATCATGAAATAAAGCATCCAGACGAAACTGGGTGTAAAATTTTATAACAATTGTTTCCAATCATGCTAAATGATCCATTATCATGAAATAAAGCATTTAGATGAAACCAAGCATAAAATTTTAAAACAAACATTTTCGATCACATGTAATGTTTCTTTGTCACAAAATAAAGCATCTAGGCGCATCTAAGCGTAACATTTTAAAACAAATGTTTCTAATCACACGCAATGATTCATTATCATGAAATAAAGCATCTAGATGAAACTGAGTGTAAATTTTTAAAACAACTATTTCTGATCACACTGAATGATCCAATATCATGAAATAAAGCATCTAGATGAAACTGAGTGTAAAATTTTAAAATAAATGTTTCTAATCACACTGAATGATCCAATATCATGAAATAAAGCATCTAGATGAAACTGAGCGTAAAATTATAAAACAAATGTTTCCGATCACATTGAATGATCCATTATCATGAAATAAGGTATCTAGATGAAACTGAACATAAAATTTTCAAACGAATATTTCCGATCACGCTCAATCATCAACTGTCATGAAATAAAGCATATGGATGGAACTGATCGTAAAATTTCAAGACAAATGTTTCCGATCACACTCAATGATCCATTATCCTGAAATACAATAAGAGGCTGAATCTTCACAAACTTGAAACTTCAATATCTTGAAATCTAGATGCGATCTTGAGCTGAAATCTACCAAGAATGCTTGTTTTACTATTCTGAAGCTTTGGAGAAAATTTTGGGCTCAACCGCTTCTCCGATAAGACTTACTAAAAATAGTAGGTTTTGGTATTCTTAGCCAATTGGAAACTTTGAAGGTTCTGAATCATTATTCAAGCAAATGGGTATCCAAAAATACAAATCTTGTAAAGAAGTGAAAACAAAGACATCAATTTTGAATCAACATTATTTTTGGGTGATGCAAGATTGCCTTTACACCTCTGGATGCTCCTGCACCAAGATGAAACTAAGCGTCAAATCTTAAAACAAATGCTTCCAATCATGCTCAATGATCTATTATCATGAAATAAAGCATCCAGATGAAATTGGGTGTAAAATTTTATAACAATTGTTTCCAATCATCCTAAATGATCCATTATCATGAAATAAAGCATCTAGATGAAACCGAGCATAAAATTTTAAAACAAACATTTTTTATCACACACAATGTTTCTTTGTCACAAAATAAAGCATCTAAGCGCATCTAAGCATAACATTTTAAAACAAATTTTTTTGATCACACACAATGATTCGTTATCATGAAATAAAGCATCTAGACGAAACTAAGTGTAAAATTTTCAAACAAATGTTTCTAATCACACTGAATGATCCAATATCATGAAATAAAGCATCTAGATGAAACTGAGCATAAAATTTTAAAATAAATGTTTTTGATCACACTGAATGATCCAATA
The DNA here is from genome assembly GCA_027924645.1 of Cunninghamia lanceolata. NCBI lineage: Eukaryota > Viridiplantae > Streptophyta > Pinopsida > Cupressales > Cupressaceae > Cunninghamia > Cunninghamia lanceolata. The sequence goes on from BSBN01000407.1 coordinate 3,022,753, forward strand.
TCATGAAATAAAGCATCTAGATGAAACTGAGCGTAAAATTTTAAAACAAATGTTTCCGATCACATTGAATGATCCATTATCATGAAATAAAGTATCTAGACGAAACTGAGCATAAAATTTTCAAACGAATGTTTCCAATCATGCTCAATCATCAATTGTCATGAAATAAAGCATACGGATGGAATTGATCGTAAAATTTCAAGACAAATGTTTTTGATCACACTCAATGATCCATTATCCTGAAACACAATAAGAGGCTGAATCCTCACAAATTTGAAACTTCAATATCTTGAAATCCAGACGCGATCTTGAACTGAAATCTACCAAGAATGCTTGTTTTACTATTCCGAAGCTTTGGGGAAAATTTCGGGCTCAACCGCTTCTCCGATAAGACTTACTAAAAATAGTAGGTTTTGGTATTCTTAGCCCGTTGGAAACTTTGAAGGTTCTGAATCATTATTCAAGCAAATGGGTATCCAAAATCACAAATCTTGTAAAGAAGTGAAAACAAAGACATCAATTTTGAATCAACATTATTTTTGGGTGATGCAAGATTGCCTTTACACCTCTGGATGCTCCTGCACCAAGATGAAACTAAGCATCAAATCTTAAAACAAATGCTTCCGATCATGCTCAATGATCTATTATCATGAAATAAAGCATCCAGACAAAACTAGGTATAAAATTTTATAACAATTGTTTCCAATCATGCTAAATGATCCATTATCATGAAATAAAGCATCTAGATGAAACCGAGCATAAAATTTTAAAACAAACATTTTTGAACACATGCAATGTTTCTTTGTCACAAAATAAAGCATCTAGGCGCATCTAAGCGTAACATTTTAAAACAAATGTTTCTGATCACACGCAATGATTTGTTATCATAAAATAAAGCATCTAGACAAAACTGAGTGTAAAATTTTAAAACAAATGTTTCTGATCACACTAAATGATCCAATATCATGAAATAAAGCATCTAGATGAAACTGAGCGTAAAATTTTAAAACAAATGTTTCTGGTCACGTTGAATGATCCATTATCATGAAATAAAGCATCTAGATGAAACTGAGCATAAAATTTTCAAACGAATGTTTCCGACCACCCGCAATCATCAATTGCCATAAAATAAAGCATATGGACGAAACTAATCGTAAAATTTTAAGACAAATATTTTTGATCACACTCAATGATCCATTATCATGAAATACAATACGAGGATGAATCCTCATGAACTTGAAACTTCAATATCTTGAAATCTAGATGCGATATTGAGCTGAAATCTACCAAGAATGCTTATTTTTCTATTATGAAGCTTTGGGGAAAATTTTGGGCTCAATTGGTCCTCCGATAAGACTTACTAAAAATAATAAGTTCTGGTATTCTTAGCCCATTGGAAACTTTGAAGGCTTTGAATCATTATTCAAGTAAATGGGTATCCAAAAACACAAATCTTGAAAAGAAGTGAAAAAAAAGACATCAATTTTGAATCAACATTGTTTTTGGGTGATGCAAGATTGCCCTTACACCTTTGGGTGCTCTTGTACCAAGTTGAAACTAAGCGTCAAATCTTAAAACAAATGCTTCTGATCATGCTCAATGATCTATTATCATGAAATAAAGAATTTAGAAGAAACTGAGTGTAAAATTTTATAACAATTGTTTCCAATCATGCTAAATGATCCATTATCATGAAATAAAGCATTTAGATGAAACTGAGCATAAAATCTTAAAACAAATGTTTTTTATCACACACAATGTTTCATTATCACGAAATAAAGCATCTAGGCGCATCTAAGCGTAAAATTTTAAAACAAATGTTTTTAATCACATGTAATGATTCATTATCATGAAATAAAGCATCTAGATGAAACTTAGTGTAAAATTTTAAAACAAATGTTTTTGATCATACTGAAGGATCCAATATCATGAAATAAAACATCCAGATGAAACTAAGCATAAAATTTTAAAACAAATGTATCTGATCACGTTGAATGATCCATTATTATGAAATAAAGCATCTAGATGAAATGAAGTGTAAAATTTTCAAATGAATGTTTCTGACCACACTCAATCATCAATTGTCATGAAATAAAGCATATTGATGAAACTGATCGTAAAATTTCAAGACAAATGTTTCTAATCACACTCAATGATCCATTATCATGAAATACAATCACATGATGAATCCTCACAAGCTTGAAACTTCAATATCTTGAAATCCAGACACAATCTTGAGCTGAAATCTACCAAGAATGCTTATTTTACTATTTTGAAGCTTTGGAGAAAATTTCAGGCTCAACCGCTTCTTCGATAAGACTTACTAAAAATAGTAAGTTCTGGTAGTCTTAGCCCCGTTGGAAACTTTGAAGGTTCTAAAACATTATTCAAGAAAATGGGTATCCAAAAACATAAATCTTGAAACAAAGTGAAAACAAAGACATCAATTTTGAATCAACATTGTTTTTAGGTGATGCAAGATTGCCCTTACACCTCTGGATGCTTCTGCACCAAGATGAAACTAAGTGTCAAATCTTAAAACAAATGCTTCTGATCATGCTTAATGATCTATCATCATGAAATAAAGCATCCAGATGAAACTGAGCATAAAATTTTATAACAATTGTTTCCAATCATGCTGAATGATCCATTATCATGAAATAAAGCATCTAGATGAAAACAAATATAAAATCTTAAAACAAATGTTTCCAATCACACACAATGTTTTATTATCACAAAATAAAGCATCTCGGCACATCTAAGCATAAAATTTTAAAACAAATGTTTCTGATCACACATAATGATTCGTTATAATGAAATAAAGCATCTAGACGAAACTAAGTGAAAAATTTTAAAACAAATGTTTATGATGACACTGAATGATCTAATATCATGAAATAAAGCATCTAGATGAACCTAAGAGTAAAATTTTAAAACAAGTGTTTCCAATCATGTTGCATGATCCATTATCATGAAATAAAGCATCTAGATGAAACTGAGTGTAAATTTTTCAGACGAATGTTTCTGATCACACTCAATCATCAATTGTCATGAAATAAAGCATATGGATGAAACTGATCATAAAATTTCAAGACAAATGTTTCCGATCACACTCAATGATCCATTATCATGAAATACAATCAGAGGATGAATCCTTACAAACTTGAAACTTCAATATCTTGAAATCTAGACACGATCTTGAGCTGAAATCTAGCAAGAATACTTATTTTACTATTTCAAAGCTTTGGGGAAAATTTCGGCCTCAACCACTTCTCTGATAACACTTACTAAAAATAGTAATTTCTGGTATTCTTAGCCATTAGAAATGTTGAAGGTTTTAAATCATTAATCAAGCAAATGGGTATCCAAAAACACAAATCTTGAAAAGAAGTGAAAACAAAGACATAAATTTGGAATCAACATTGTTTTTGGGTGATGCAAAATTGCCCTTACGCCTCTGGATGCTCCTGCACCAAGATGAAACTAAGCATCAAATCTTTAAAAAAATGCTTCTGATCATGCTCAATGATCTAGTATCATGAAATAAAGCATCTAGACGAAACTGAGCGTAAAATTTTAAGACAATTGTTTCCAATCATGCGGAATGATCCATTATCATGAAATCAAGCATCTAGATGAAACCAAGCATAAAATCTTAAAACAAATGTTTCCAATCACACACAATGTTTCATTATCACAAAATAAATCATCTAGGCGCATCTAAGCGTAAAATTTTAAAACAAATGTTTCTGATCACACGCAATCATTCATTATCATGAAATAAAGCATCTAGATGAAACTGAGTGTAAAATTTTAAAACAAATATTTTTGATCACACTGAATGATCCAATATCATGAAATAAAGCATCTAGATGAAACTGAGCATAAAATTTTAAAACAAATGTTTCCGATCATGTTGAATGATCCATTATCATGAAATAAAGCATCGAGGTGAAACTAAGCATAAAATTTTCAAATGAATGTTTCCGATCACACTCAATGATCCATTATCATGAAATACAATTAGAGGATGAATCCTCACAAACTTGAAACATCAATATCTTAAAATATAGATGTGGTCTTGAGCTAAAATCTACCAAGAATGCATATTCTACTATTCCAAAGCTTTGGGGAAAATTTCGGACTCAACCGCCTCTCCGATAAGACTTACTAAAAATAGTAAGTTCTGGTATTCTTAGCCCATTGGAAACTTTGAAGCTTCTAAATCATTATTCAAGCAAATGGGTATCCAAAAACACAAATCTTGAAAAGAAGTGAAAACAAAGACATCAATTTTGAATCAACATTATTTTTGGGTGATGCAAGATTGCCCTTATACCTCTAAGACTCCTTGACTTGAATAGGCTGATCACATATTGTTGGCTCATTTGACACTAGCTGATCATCAATGTTAGAACAAAAAACCTCTATAATATCTGAAAACATGCTTTCATCCAACTAACATTCCTGTACTAAAACTATTTGAGTTTGCTCAATCTGTTGTTTAGAACATTCATCTTGCATGATGTCCTGCCATATCAATTCCTCCTCCATGGTTAATGAGTCACCTGCTTCTGTTAGGACATCTAATAACTCATCAAAACTATTAGATATTTGAAGGCTTTTAGGAACAAGTGATAGAATATCTGATTCAATCTCCAAACATCTAGTGTTCTCATGACTATCCTCATTATGTTCTTGGTAAACCAGCAAACTATCACAATTACTTGCATCTTCCTATTGTTCTATTATTTCTGCCTGTGGTATGAGTTCTTCTGAATCTACTTCAATGAAACTAGATAGCTGATCAAATAAAGAAATCAGTTCTTCTTCCTTGTCAGGTTTATTCTCCATTAGGAAATGGGGATCCTGTCTTTGCATTTAAAGGTTATGTCCTTCCAATATCTATATCCTTCTTTCATTTATCTTGCAAACAACATTAGAAAACTTTTCAAATGAATCAAAATGTAAAGGATTGAGTACCAAAACTGAACCAGCATCCTCTTCATAGGCATTATGCTCATTTTCAGCTGGGGACATAGAAAAAATAGCAGCGACCTCTTGCTCCACATCTATTTTTTTTATTTGGTGGGACAAAAAGGGCTATAAGAAACTTTAGCTGCTATGTTGAAACTTGGAATTTTAAATGGCTTGGGCTCTAAAACCATTTGCTCTTGTTCATTTTTTTGTTGTTCTAATCGATAATGCTCCTTAGCTGTATGTAATAAATTTACATTCCCAACTTTCTTCATGATGAGTGGGTTTTCTTGAAAGACAATAGGTCCATCCTTATAAAGGAAAATAGTGATAGGACAATCAGATTCATCTGATAGGGAAACTTGGAGATTTTCTTGAGTTTCCTAGATGATAAAAGGCTTTTGAAGTGGCTGGTCATGAGGAATAACAAATTCAGATTGTGTCAATATAGGCGCTGGCAATGGAGAAGGGTCTCTAAAATTTGGGATCTTAATCTCAGGAGGATTAGGAAGCTTACTGTTCTTAAAGCTTGGAATTTAATGCATACTAACCTCATCCTGAACAGGCTGCTCTTGGATGAATATAGCTGTCTCGATTGCTTGCTTTTGAACTTGTGAAAGCAAATACTTCATCTGTGCTTCTTTTGCTGCTATCTCACTTATAAGACTTTCTTTAAACTATATCATTTGTGCCTCTGACTCCTGCTCATGAAGATAGGCTTGATAATCCATCTTTTCCTGCTATAAATCAAGCTCCTGTAGCCTCCTGAACTCTTCTAGGTTCCTTGTGACCTCTAACAATGTGCCACTCATGCTATACTTCATATCCCTAACCTCTTGGAGCTGATTTTGAACATGTAAATGTTGATATGAAGGTTGAGAAGGGGTGGGTGGGAAGTAAGAGTACTGTGCATGCTGGTTTCCTTGAAAAACCATGGAATTTGGGCTAAAACCAGCAGCATGGTTGATCTGATATTGCTGATAAGATGAAGGATTAGCAGTATTTTCATGATATGATGGATTATATGACATATTCCCATGAAAGGTAGACATGTTTACTCATTTAGAAAGTTGGAAACAACTGAAACCTGATCTATAAAACCAAAATTCTTCTCATAGGCTGCAAAATCTGGTCTATAAAACTAGAAATTCTTCTCATAGGCTACAAAATCTTATCTATAAAACCAAGGTATTAGAGTCACCAGGTACTTGAAAATAAACCTCTAAAAGGCTAAAAATTCTGTTGTTCATACCAAAACAACAGAAAAAATAAGTTCTATTGAACTGAAAATCAGTTCAAATGTCCCACCGGGCATGCCAAAAATTGTTGTCGATGAGGATTGCAACCTTCTGCAAAGCTGTGACACTCTACAATCCTTCGAAACATGGGGACAAACTTAGGCTGTGGGTGACCTATAGTTAGTTTGAACCTCTAGATTGTGGGCTGGTTCCCTTAAAATATTCTATTTGAATCTATGATTTTCTGCTTTGGAAAAGGGGAAGAAGGAAACCATAAGGAAATAAAACTGTAAAATTTGGTGATGCACTTAATAAGGATGAAAAAATACAAATCTGGCTCACAATAGATTTCAGAAATCTGACTCACAATCCAATCTTAGCATAAATTTCACAAAAATGTTTCTAAGGAAGGCTAGAAAAATTGTTCTTTATGAAGGAAAAGATTCTTCACAACATGAAAGAAAAGATTTCAGTAACACAACCTAAGACCTGTGGTATCAATATGCTTAACACTTACAAATAAGAATTAGACAATAATTTTAAAAGGTTTCGATATTAAAACACATTTAAAATTTCATCAAATCATCCATACAAGTAGCATCAATGGAAAGGCAAACACTTGATTTCAATGAAAAATAAAGGAAAATATTGCATGAAGAAAAAAAAAATTAAACCTTTAATCTATTGTAATCTCTATAAAATTTGTAATCAATGAGTTACAAAACCTCCTTCTCTCTCAAAGAGTAAAAAAGAAAAAAGGCAAGAACTCGAAATATGAGTTACAAAACCTTCTATCTTTTCAATGTGTAGAAGAGAAAAGAATGCAAGAACTAGCAAAAACCATGTTTTTCTTTACAATATATAGTTTACTCTCTCCAAGAGGCATACAAAAATAAAACTACAGCTAACTGCCTCTAAAAATAAGTCCTCCAAAGTGATCCATGAATAAACTAAGAAATCCCTAAAAATAAGGGCTCAAACTGCCACAAATTGAGCAAAAATAGCTCCAAGTTGGTCCTCTCCATGTGTTTGACCAATAAGTTGACCAATATCCCTCAAATTGCTCCTCGGTTCATGCGAAAAGCCCCTAAATGGCTTCAGTTAACTCTATTCATCAATTTGCATGATTTTGCATTTACAAAATTGATGTGAGTGAATAATAAAGTAATTAGGATGATTACTCTATTGTTAGTTACAACTTGTACTATTTCTCAATTTACAATTTGTGAAAAATAATAAAGTAATTTGAAGAATATTACTTTACTATTTATTTACATTGGTTTATTTTGTTAAATCATGCATGATGAGAAGAAAAATAAAACTCCTTATCTCTCCAATTTACAATTTCCTAATTTGCATGATTTGAACAAAAATAGGACTTAGAAGAAAATAAAATCCCCTTATATCTCATTGTGAGAAAAAATCACCTAGTTGCATGCCATATGCATTTAAGGCAAAATTATACCCCCTTGTAGCTCCATGTAATGCTTCACACTTCATGCATACACACATAATATTTTTGCAAATTAATGTCATCATTATGTCTCCCTATGCATTATAATATGCATCACACACCATGCATTCATTGAATACATTATGCATTATGCCCTTTTATTATGTGAAACTCCTTGTTACTCCATGCAAAAAGCCAACATATCAAGAAACCCTTATAGCTCCATGCATCAAACATTACATTATTACATATGCTCACCTTAGAATTACCCTTTGTTGTATTTTCACCCTCATGCAACTTAATGCATTAAGCCTTCTCTTCACATCATTGTTTAGGTTTTCACTTTTGCAAAAATAAAAGAAAGGATAAAATCAACCCTCACGGGCCCCTTGTGGCATTATTTGGCATCAAGAATTGAAAGTCTTGGCCATGGTGGAAAAAAGGATAACAATGACTTAATTTTGTAAGTTAAATAAAATGACAAAATTCACTCGAACACTCCAACAAAAAAACCTATCAAACTCTAAATGAAATCATTTGTCTTTGTCTTTCCTTTGGCTCTGTAGAGCCCACCGCCATGCTCTGTGAGGGTTTTGAGGATATCTCTAGTCTCTTAGCCATTTCAACGGTCATTCTTGAGTCTTTTCTTGGTATTTTTTGGTGTAGGGATGAAGGTGAGTATGATTTTGAGTTTTTATCTGTAGCTTTTTGTTCTTTTACTGCTCCATTTGATATCTTCAGGCCACAATGCTTGGCTGTGTGTCGCTATGTTCTTGGCCTTGATATTGACACCTTTCTCTATTGTCTTTTTGTCTCCTCTCTGGTATATGAGCATTATCTTGCCATTCGTGAAAAAGAATGACAGAAAACTACAGTTTCATCGATGGCCATGAGAGGTAAGAACACTGGTTATTCTTGCAAATTTGTTATCCTTGACAGCCACAGTTTGTATACTCTTCATCTAGGTTTTATTTGCAATAACTTCTTGTCTTTGTTGTTCCAAAAAGTATGAAGAAAACCCTAGGGTTTCAAACATTAATTTACTCTCCTCTTATCTTTGATGAATACTGCCATATATTTATCCTGGTTATTTAGCAACAATAAGGTGTATTCGTGTGTTTCTCTTTCTTTCAACTGGGTTTTGCAAGAAAGATTGATATTGCATTGTATGAAGAAATCATGAGGTCTCTCTAAGGCTCTTGAAGCCATTCTTTTCCTTCTTGATATTGCAGCATATGACAAACATATAAGACAAAAACACAAACTCTTCTGTATAGCATGAACATTGAGCACTCTTTTTGCAGACATAAAAAATTGCATGGCTTACTGTATTTCTTGCAAAACATATATGGCTATAACCACAATGAAAGGAATGGTTATACTGGCCCAACTAGGGTTTATATTAGTTGTATCTCTTTTACCCACTATCAAATGTTGACATTCTTGACATATATGCTCCCTTTTTGTCTTTTTACATCATAAAGCTAGCCTATTGTTCCATTTTGTAATGATACACCATGCATTATATCATTTGTTCTTGCTTGTAGAATGAGACAAAAAAGGGGCTTTTTTTCTTTGGCACTTGTCACTGAGCAAGACATTATTATATACAAGCTTCTTCTGTACTTGCATATTGATGCATTTATGATACTTTTGTTGCTCTGTAACACCTTGGCTGTGATCTTCTTTCTTGCACCTGATATTGTAATTGTAAAACCTGAAGGCATCCTATATATTGATCTTGTAATTGTAATATATTTCGGCATCCAGAAAACATGAGACATACTGTTGTTCTAGATGGTGTTTCTGTATCTCATTACTCCTGTGCTCATCACCTCTATATCAGTCAGAAACCATAATGCATGAATAATTAATACTTAACTTGTATCAGTCAGAAGTATTACTTGTAACATGTATCTCTTTCTTATCTTGATCATGGTACGGTAGCTTGTCATTTGATCTTTTTTGTTTACCACTTATAAGATGCTTTTATCATTTGTCATGGATAGTCATATACTTATACTTGATATAATTTGGACCTGTAGCATTCATTTATCTCTTTTACTTGATGTATTATCATCTCTTAAGTATTGACTATCAGAGTCAATAATGCATATATCATCTATCTTTTACTGTAACACAATGTGTTATGACATCTTGAAGGTATGACCTATTTCTTTGAACCTCACCTGGCTGATTACTTTGAAAACCTATAACATATCATTTGTCTTCTTGTAACTATACTTGTTAGTTGTTCATAGTATTTAATCATGTGAGATGAAAGTAGATACATGCATTCAAAAAGATTTTTGTACTTTAGATGGCTCTTGTAGCATGTATACTTTTCTTGACCTGTCTATGAGACTTAGTTGGCATATGTCTTTATCTGATGTAATCATTTGATTATACCTATACTTGTTCCATGTACCTTTCATGGATGCACTTCTGATTTCTGCACTCTATCAAGTTGACTCAGGCACTTTGAACTTATCTGATTTGTTTTAATCAACTACAATCAATTTAAACATAGTTTATAGGAGCAACTGCTCCTTTTCATGATTATGATGATACATTTTTCTTCAAGTTGATTTGATGATGCATGATATAGATTTGAATGATGCATCATGTTTGTATTCTGATAACCTTTTCAAAATGTGATAGAAAAGGAAACATGCTAGGCTCAACCCTTGTGGGAGCCACATTTTCTCCACATGTTTTAATGTCTTCAAATCAGCAACATTACTTTTCCTATACTTGCATAGTGAACAAACAAGTTAGCATAAAAACATACCTGATGGTATTGATTAATCATCTTCATGATATTCTGATTTATGGCACATGTCTAATTTGATCTATCATATGAAATGCATGATGTGACAAGTTGATATGTCTGCTTGATAAAAGCATATGATAACATTAAATATCTGGAGCTTTTATAGGTTTTTTCCCAATTTTTTACAGGTTCAACTGATGCAACTGGAGCTAAAGATGAGGACTAAAGATCAACTATCAACTAGATCAACAACCTCCTTGCTCAGGCAATGATGGATATTTAGTTTTATCATGTGTTCTTCCTTATTTCTTTTATCATCAGATGTATAGCTTGCATATTTTTGCACTTCTTAGTTTAGTTACTCCCACGGCTTGTGTGGGACACATTTGAACACTTCCTTTAAAACATGATCAATTAATTTATCTTATGCACTTGATTTTATGTATGTTTTCTTTTCAATCAATGCATAGGATAGAGTAACTAAAACTGAGTGTATGTTCCAGATATGACATTAAATGACAGTTCAAATGAATACCTTTCTCTTCTGCTTTCAATTATGATCATCTGAATAATCAAATTGTCTTATAACTCCTTAAAGATAACACTATTTTAGATCTACTGTATTTCTTGAATCTTTGATTTCTTGACATTTTGATGCACTTGTTATGATGATTCATCAGTCCTGATTGGACTGATGGGTTATCCTAACAACTGATATCTATCTTTGCTTTGTCAAGACATCAACTATTCATTGAATGCAATAACTTTAAAGTTTTCATTTATTCCTACTGAAACAACTGCACTTAGGTCTAACTAAATTTAGTGTGAACAAAATTTAGTAACATTTCAGGTGACCTCTTAGGGGTGTTTACCTGCTAAACAACTTAGAACCAGTAGCCTTGCAATTCCATTGGGCACATGAGTCTTTCCTGCCCTAAACTTTGAAAAAATTTATGTACCTCAAAATGATAGAAACCCACAGCAGCAACAAAATAGAAACTAGAACTAAACTAACTTGCTTAAGACAAAGCCAGCAAAATGTGTAGAAGCACTTCTTGGAAACGAAATACTGAACTAAAATTCTAATCTACCCTACTCTAACTAGCCAAAGGTGCTGGTCAAACAAATCCATTACCTATTTGGTTAAAATAACTTCCCCTTCTCAACAGGGGACAATGATTCACATGCTTATGGATGTCTGAAATTAGGTGAAGTACAAGAAAGTCCTCAATAAATTTCTTCAATGCTTCATAAAAAATGTAGACAAAGTCACTCACCAGCTGAACCTAATCATGTAAACCTCTATCATGGGGTAAAAAGATGATTTTATTTTTTTGTTATGAGGCTAAAAACTATTCTATTGGTACAACAGCAACTTGTTCCTACTTTTTTAGCTCTCTGACAACCATATCTCTGATTGGGCATCCTCTTGCAATGATGTATCCTTGGCTGATACTTCTGGTTTCCTTATTAAGATCTATTGTCATGTTTTCACTTACAATGTCAATCTGATTTGAAAAAGTTAGCTAAGATGAGTGAAATTAAGTAATGTCTACCTCCTTGACCTGAATAGGTTGATCACATACCGTTGGCTCATTTGACACTAGCTGATCATCAATGTTAGATGAAAAAACCTCTATAATATCTGAAAACATGCTTTCATCCAATTGACATTCTTGTACTGAAACTATTTGAGTTTACTCAATCTACTATTCAAAACATTCATCTTGCATGATGTCCTACCATATCAATTCCTCCTCCATGGTTAATGAGTCACCTGCTTCTATTAGGACAGCTAATAACTCATCAAAACTATTAGATCTTTGAAGGCTTTTAGGAACAGGTGATAGAAGATCTTATTCAAGCTCCAAACATCTAGTGTTCTCATGACTGTCATCATTTTGTTCTTAGTAAACCAGTAAACCGTCACAATTACTTGCATCTTCCTGTTGTTCTATTATTTCTGCCTATGGTATGAGCTCTTCTGAATCTGGTTCAATGAAACTAGGTAACTGATCAAATAAAGAAATCAACTCTTCTTCCTAGTCAAGTTTATTCTCCATTAGGAAATGGGCATCCTATCTTTGCATTTGAAGGTTTTTCCCTTCCAATATCTACATCCTGCTTTCATTTATCTTATAAACAACATTAGAAAACTTTTCAAATGAAATGAAATGTATAGGATTGAGTACCAAATCTGAAGCAACATCCTCTTCATAGGCATTATGCTCAATTTCAACTAGGGACACAGAAAAAATAGCAGCGACCTCTTGTTCCACATCTAATTTTTATGATTTGGTGGGACAAGAAGGACTACAAGAAACTTCAGCTACTGGGTTGAAACTTGGAATTTTGATTGGCTTGGGCTCTAAAACCTTTTTCTCTTGTTCAATCTTTTGTTGTTCTAATCGGTAATGCTCCTTAGCTGCATGTAATAAATTTGCATTCCTAGCTTTCTTCATGATGAGTGGGTTTTCTTGAAAGATAATAGGTCCATCCTTATAAAGGAAAATAGTGATAGGACAATTAGATTCATATGATAGGGAGACTTGGAGATTTTCTTTAGTTTCCTGGATGATAAAAGGCTCTTGAAGTGGCTAGTCATGAGGAATAACAGATTCAGATTGTGTCAACATAGGCTCTGGCAATGGTGAAGGGTCTCTAAAATTTGGGATCTTGACCTCAGGAGGATTAGGAATCTTACTATTCTTAAAACTTAGAATTTGATACATACTAACCTCATCCTAAACAGGCTGCTCTCAGATGAATGCAGCTTTCCAGATTGCTTACTTTTGAACTTGTGCAAGCAAATACTTTAGCTATGCTTCTTTTGTTACTATCTCACTTCTAAGACTTTCTTAAAATTGTATCCTTTGTGCTTCCGACTCCTGCTCATGAAGATAGGCTTGATAATCCATCTTTTCCTGTTGTAAATCAAACTCATGTAGCCTTCTAAACTCTTCTAGGTTCCTTGTGACTTCTAACAATGTGTCACTCATGCTATACTTCATATCCCTAACCTCTTGGGGCTAATTTTGAACATGTAAATTCTAATATGAAGGTTGAGAAGGGGTGGGTGGGAAGTAGGAGTACTATGCATGCTGGTTTCCATGAAAAATCATGGAATTTGGGCTAAAACCAGCAGCATGGTTGATCTGATATGGCTGATAAGATGAAGGACTAGCAGTATTTTCATGGTATGATGGATGATATGACATATTCCCATGAAAGGTAGACATGTTTACTCATTTAAAAAGTTGGAAACAACTGAAACCTGATCTATAAAACCAAAATTCTTCTCATAGGCTGCAAAATCTAGTCTATAAAACTAGAAATTCTTCTCATAGGCTACAAAATCTTATCTATAAAACCAAGGTATTAGAGTTGCCAGGTACTTGAAAATAAACCTCTAAAAGGCTATAAATTATGTTGTTCATACCAAAACATTAGAAAAAACAAGTTCTAATGAACTAAAAAATAGTTCAAATCTCCCATCGGGCATGCCAAAAACTGTTGTCCATGAGGATTGTACCCTTATGTAAAGTTGTGACACTCTACAATCCTTCAAAACATGGGGACAAACTCAAGCTGTGGGTCACCTATAGTGAGTTTGAACCTCCAGATTGTGGGTTGGTTCCCTTAAAATATTCTATTTGAATCTATGATTTTCTACTTAGGAAAAGGGGAAGAAGGAAACTATAAGGAAATAAAACTGTAAAATTTGGTGATGCAACTAATAAGGATGGAAAAATACAAATTTGGATCACAATATATTTTAGAAATCTAACTCACACAATCCAATTTTGGCATAAATATCACAAAAAAGTTTCTAAGGCTGGAAATACTGTTCTTTATGAAGGAAAAGATTCTTCACAACATGAAAGAAATGATTTTAGTAACACAACCTAAGACCTGTGGTATGAATATGCTTAACACTTACAAATAAGAATTAGACAATAATTTTAAAAGGTTTAGATATTAAAACACATTTAAAATTTCATCAAATCATCCATACAAGTAGCATCAATGGAAAGGAAAACACTTGATTTCAATGAAAAATAAAGGAAAATATTGCATGAAGAACAAAGAAATTGAACCTGTAATCTTCTATAATCTTTATAAAATCTGTAAGCAATTAGTTACAAAACCTCCTTCTCTCTCAAAGTGTAAAAGAGTAAAAAGGCAAGAAGTCAAAATATGAGTTACAAAACCTTCTATCTTTCCAATGTGTGGAAGAGAAAAGAATGCAAGAACTAGCAAAAACCAAGTTTTGCTTTACAATATATAGTTTGCTCTCTCCAAGAGACATGCAAAAATAAAACTGTAGCTAACTGCCTCTAAAAATAAGTCCTCCAAAATGATCTAGGAGTAAACCAAGAAATCCCTAAAAATAAGGGCTCAAACTACCACAAATGGAGAAAAAATAGCTCCAAGTTGGTCCTCTCCATGTGTTTGAGCAAGAAGTTGACCAAGATCCCTCAAATTGCTTCTCAATTCATGTGAAAAGCCCCTAAATGGCCTAAGTTAACTCAACTCATCAATTTGCATGATTTTGCATTTGCAAATTTGATGTGAGTGAATAATAAAGTAATTAGGATAATTACTCTATTGTTATGCTGAGAGGCGTTCTACACTCACAACAAGGCCTGAAAGATTCAGATTCCCATAAACAATTAAGATTCAGATTCCATGTAAACAAAATTCATAAAATGTGTAAATAAATAAATTTGTGGAAGCCAAATGGATAGAAAAATAGAAAAACTTGGGTAGTTATGGAGTGAAATCATTATCACGTTAAACAAAAAATAAATAAATTCTTGAAAGCCAAATGAATAGAAAAATAGAAAAACTTGGGCAGTTATGGAATGAAATCTTTATTACATTTGAAGAATATGAAAAGTCTTGCAGCATAGTATCTTTAAATTAACTCATGTGAGCATATCAAATATTCTATCCATAACTGTAAGTAATTTATAAATGCCAACAAATTGGAAGATATCTCTCGGCATACTGTAGATATAGTTTTTTAAATATAAATATACTAGTTAGTTACAACTTGTACTATTTTTGATTTTACAATTTGTGAAAAATAATAAAGTAATTTGAAGAATATTTCTTTACTATTTATTTACATTGGTTTATTTTGTAAAATCATGCATGATGAGAAGAAAAATTAAACTCCTTATCTCTCCAATTTACAATTGCCTAATTTGCATGATTTGAGCAAAAATAGGACTTAGAAGAAAATAAAATCCCCTTATATCTCATTGTGAGAAAAAAAGACCTAGTTGCATGCCATATGCATTTAAGGCAAAATTATACCCCCTTGTAGCTCAATGCAATGCTTCACACTTCATGCATACACACATAATATTTTTGAAAATTAATATCATCCTTATGTCTCCCTATGCATTATAATATGCATCACACACCATGCATTCATTGAATACATTATACATTATGCCCTTTTATTATGTGATTCTCCTTATTATTCCATGTAAAAACCCAACATATCAAGAAACCCTTATAGCTCCATGCATCAAACATTACATTATTACATATGCTCACCTTAGAATTACCCTTTGCTATCTTTTCACCCTCATGCAACTTAAGGCATTAAGCATTGTCTTCACATCATTGTTTAGGTTTTCACTTTTGCAAAAATAAAAGAAAGGATAAAACTGACCCTCATGGGCCCCTTGTGGCATCATTAGGCATCAAGATCTAAAAGTCTTGGCCACGGTGGGAAAAAGGATAACAATGATTTAATTTTGTAAGTCAAAAAAATGACAAAAATCACTCGAACACTCTAGAAAAGGAAGCTATCAAACTCTAAATGACATCATTTGTCTTTGTCTTTCCTTTGGCTCTGAAGAGCCTTCCACTATGCTCGGTGAGGGTTTGGAGGATATCTCTAATCTCTTAGCCATTTTGATGGCCATTCCTGAGTCTTTGCTTGGTAAATTTTGGTGTAGGGATGAAGGTGAGTACAATTTTGAGTTTTTATCTGCATCTTTTTATTCTTTTGCTGCTCCATTAGATATCTTCGGGCCACAATGCTTGGTTGTGTGTCGATGTGTTCTTAGCCTTGATATTGACACCTTTCTCTACTGTCTTTTCATCTCCTCTCTGGTATATGAGCATTATCTTGCCATTCTTGAAAAAGAATGACAGAAAGCTACAGTTTCTTCGATGGCCATGAGAGGTAAGCTCACTGGTTATTCCTACAAATTTGTTTTCTAGTCCAATCTGACTAAAAAATGAAGAAGAACATTTTACTTCACTTTTTGTTTTGATATATATAAAAAGGCCTTGACAACCACGTCCTATATATTCTTCATCTAGGTTTTTATCTAGAATAACTTTTTGTCTTTGTTGATCCAAAAAGTATGAAGAAAACCCTAGGGTTTCAAACATTATTTTACTCTCCTCTTATCTTTGATGAATACTACCATATATTTCTTCTAGGTATTTAGCAACAACAAGGTGTATTTGTGTGTTTCTCTTTCTTTCAACTGGGTTTTGCAAGAAAGATTGATATTGCATTGTATGAAGCATGAGGTCTCTCTGAGGCTCTTGAAGCCATTCTTTTCCTTCTTGATATTGCAGCATATGACAAACATATAAGACAAAACACAAACTCTTTTGTATGGCATGAACATTGAGAACTCTTTTTGCAGACATAAAAAATTGCATGGCTTACTGTATTTCTTGCAAAAAATATATGGCTTAACCACAAAGAAAGGAATGGTTATACTGGCCCAACTAGCATTTATATTAGTTGTATCTCTTTTACCCACTGTCAAATGTTGACATTCTTGACATATATGCTCCCTTTTTGTCCTTTTACATCATAAAGCTATCCTGTTGTTCCATTTCGTAATGATACACCATGCATTATATCATTTGTTCTTGCTTGTAGAATGAGACAGACAAGGGGCTTTTTTTCTTTGGTACTTGTCACTGAACAAGACATTATTATATACAAGTTGCTTTTGTACTTGCATATTGATGCATTTACGATACTTTTACTGCTCTATAGCACCTTGGGCATGATCTTCTTTCTTGCACCTGATATTGTAATTGTAAAACCTGAAGGCACCCTATATATTGATCTTGTAATTGTAATATATTGCGGCATCTGGAAAACATGAGACATACTGTTGTTCTAGCTGGTGTTTCTGTATCTCATTACTCTTGTGCTCTTCACCTCTGTATTAGTTAGAAACCATAATGCATGAACAATGAATACTTAACTTGTATCAGTCAGAAGTATTACTTGTAACATGTATCTCTTTCTTATCTTGATCATGGTACTGTAGCTTGTCATTTGATTTTTTTTTACCACCTGTAAGATGCTTTTATCATTTGTCATGGTACTATACACTAGTACTTGATATAATCTGAAACTATAGCATTCATTTATCTCTTTTACTTGATGTATTATCATCTCCTAAGTATTGACTATCAGAGTCAATAATGCATATATCATCTATCTTTTACTTTAACACCATGTGTTATGACATCTTGAAGGTATGACCTGTTTCTTTGCAACTCACCTGGCTGATTACTTTGAACACCTATAACATGTCATTTGTCTTCTTGTAACTGTAATTGTTAGTTGTTCATAGTATTTAATCATGTGAGATGAAAGTAGATACATGCATTCAAAAGTATTTCTATACTTCAGACGGATCTTGTAGCCTATATACTTTTCTTGACCTGTATATGAGACTTAGTTGGCATATGTCTTTATCTGATGTAATCATTTGATTATACCTGTACTTGTTCCTTGTACCTTTCATGGTTGCACTTCTAATTTCTGCACTTTGTCAAGTTGACTCAGGCACTTTGAACTTATCTGATTTGTTTTAATCAATTGCAATCAATGTGAACATAGTTTATAGAAGCAACTTCTCCTTTTTGTGATTATGATGATACACTTTTCTACAAGTTGATTTGATGATGCATGATATAGCTTTGGATGATGCATCCTGTATGTATTCTGATAACCTTTTCAAAATGAAATAGAAAAGGAGACATGCTAGGATCAACCCTTGTGGGAGCCACATTTTCTCCACATGTTTTAATGTCTTCAAATCAGAAACATTACTTTTCCTATACCTACATAGTGAACAAACAATTTAGCATAAAAACATACCTGATGGTATTGATTGATCCTCTTCGTGATATTCTAATTTATGGCACATGTCTGATTTGATCTATCATATGAATTGCATGATTTGACAAGTTGATATCTATGCTTGATAAAAGCATATGATAACATTAAATATTTGGAGCTTTTTATGGTTTTTCTCAATTTTTTACAAGTTCAACTGATGCAACTAGAGTTGAAGATAAGGACTAAAGATCAACTATGAACTAGCTCAACAACCTCCTTGCTTAGGTAATGATGGATATTTAGTTTTATCATGTGTTCTTCCTAATTTCTTTTATCATCAGATGTATAGCTTGCATATGTTTGCATTACTCAGTTTAGTTACTCCCACAGCTTGTATGGGACACATTTGAACACTTCCTTTAAAACATGATCAATTAATTTATCTTATGCACTTGATTTTATGTATGTTTTCTTTTCAATCAATTCATAGGATAAAGTAACTAAAACTGATTGTATGTTCCAAATATGACATGAATGATAGTTCAAATGAATACCTTTCTCTTCTGCTTTTAATTATAATCATATGAATAATTAAATTATCTTATAACTCCTAAAAGATAACACTATTTTAGATCAAATGTATTTCTTGAATCTTTGATTTCTTGACATTCTGACTCACTTATTATGATGATTCATCAGTCCTGATTGGACTGATGGGTTATCCTGGCAACTGATATCTATCTCTTCTTTGTCAAGACATCAATTATTCATTGAATGCAATAACTTTAAAGTTTTCATTTATTCCTACTGAAACAATTGCACTTAGGTCTAACTAAATTTAGTGTGAACAAAATTTAGTAATAGTTAGAATGTCTGCAAATTCAACATTACATATGTTGTCACTATTATCTTCATATGCTATCGTGATTGTGATGAAGGGGGTAAATCATAAAACACCCAACAATAGAAATTGTACACAGAAAATATAACTTCCTTTATTGATTTGGACAACTTATTACATTATAGAAGCTCAAATACAATTAGAGGAATCAACCCTCCACAGGCTGCAACACATTACAGCTTCCTATTCCCAGAGTCTAGAATCACCTGCCTTCTGTAACCCCAAATCAGCTAGGGTTTCTGTTTTCCCACCTATTCTTGATTGCACACTTGCCCCCTTAACTCTACTACCACCCAGGGTTCCCAAAAATGGTTATTAATAGCCTTTTTGGCAGCCAACAACCTAATTTTGAAATTTGCATCTCCCTCCAAAAATAGGTCAAATTTTGGGAGCCATAACTTTTGATCCGAGTGTCCGATTGACAAACTGTTTTATGCGTCGGAAAGCTCGCGGAGTACTCTACATGCTAAGAACTAGTTCTGCCAGTTCTGACCATTTTCGGGTGCATACAAGGCTGTTTAGTGCCTCAAACCTAAGTTTGAATAATTTTCAGGTGTTTTTCAGGAAATGAAAACTTTAATATATTTTAGCTCACAAATGATCTTTGTGTGATTCCTTCGCCAAAGGTCTTATATTTTTGTTATGTAACTTCCTGTAAATTTTCACTTCAATCCGTGCCCAAATGCAAACTTTCTAAAAAATAGCAAGTTACTATTTTCAGCAATTTGGAAAAACTAAAAGTTCTACATCATTATTCAAGCAATTATGGAACTAGAACCACAAATTTTGTAATGAAATGGAAAGAACATCAACAATTTTGAAACACATCTTTTTTTGGGTGATGCAAGATTGCCCTTACACCACTGGATGCTCCTACATCAGACACCCAGGGTAATTTGAGAAGTGACCCTATCACGTCTCAGGTGTTTGTGTGGGGAAAACCCAAATGGTCAACCTCTACCTTAGACAACCATGAAGAATCTTCAACAGGTCTCCCTTTCAATTTCACCAGATATTCTTCATATTGTCTGTTATGAGTACTCCTTCCCACACGACTATCCAAGATCTCTTCTATCTCCTCCATTGAAGTAGATGCCAGAATACTCTACTGTTCTTCTGTTGTTCCATCCTCTGTGCCACCCTCATGATATTCTGTTAAATCATCAATGTTGAACATAGGGAAAATATTAATCCCACTCGGCAGCTCTACCTCATATGCATTTCCTGAATCATGCTTCTTTAGGATTCTGTATGGTCCAAATTTCTTCATTTTTAGCTTATTGTATGTTCCAATTGGGAACCTTTCTTTTCTCAAGTGAACCATGAGTTCATCTCCTACTTGGAGTTCCTTGTACCTCATTTTCTGATCTGCCTTAGCCTTGTACTGAATATTCATGTTATTAATGTGCTTTCTCACCTCTTCATGAAAATTCTTCAGATGTTCTGCAAGGTCTTCAACTTCAGAACTTGTCTTTTCTCCTTTGTCCAGCTTCCTTAACTCTGAAGCATTTCTTGGACTATTCCCATATACAATCTAGAATGGTGATTTACCAATACTCCTATTGACAGAATTGTTGTAAGCAAATTTTGCCTGTGGTAAAATCAAATCCCATCCTTTGGGCTTATCTCCTACTAAGCATCGTAGCAGGTTACCCAAACTCCTATTCACCACTTCGGTCTATCCATCAGTCTATGGATGGTGTGGAGAATTGAACTTCAAATCTGTCTTCAACTTCTTCCACAATGTCCTCTAGAAATAACCAACAAACTTGGTATCGCGATCTGAAACTATGCTCTTTGGTAGTCCGTGTAATCTCACCACCTCCCTGAAAAATAATTCAGCAATATGAACAACATCATTAGTCTTCTTGCAAGGAATGAAATGTGTCATCTTTGAGAATCTATCCACCACCATAAAAATAGAATCATGTCCTCTTTATGTCCTTGGTAAACCAAGAACAAAATCTATATTGATATCATCCCATGGCTTCTCTGGTACAAGTAATCACTGATATAGCCCTGTATTCTGACTTGTTCCTTTTTCCATCTGACACACTCTACAACTCTGTACAAATTTTCTCACATCCTGTTGCAACTATGGCCAATAATAATTTTCACCAATAATAGCAATGGTCTTATCTCGACCAAAGTGTCGAGCCAATCCTCCACTATGCTTCTCCTTAATTAGGTTCTCTCTCATGGAACTCCTTGGAATGCACAACTGGCTTCCCCTAAACAACATGCCATCTTGGATTATGAAATCCAACCATTTTGTCCTGTCCAAAGTAACAGGTTCCAAACAAGCTTTCCAGGCCTCTGCAAAATCTAGATCTTCAAGGTACAAACTTTTGAGCTCATCGAACCCAACAACCTCTATCCTCATTTATGTCAACAAATTTTGCCTTCTGCTCAAGGCATCTGCAACTCTGTTGGACTTCCCACTCTTGTGCTTCAAAACAAAACTATAGCTCTGCAAAAACTCAACCCATTTTAAGTGCCTTTGATTCAACTTTCCTTGACTATTAAGATACTATAAAGCCTGATGATCAGTATATAAAACAAACTCCTTTGGTAACAAATAATGTCTCCATTTCTTCAAAGCCTGAACTATTGCATAAAACTCCTGATCATAAATAGAATACTTTTTCTTGGCATCATTAAGCTTCTCACTAAAATAGGCAATGGGCTTACCTTCTTGGCTCAAAACAACTCCTATACCACTACCACTAGCATCACAATCTACCTAAAATATCTTATTGAAATATGGATGTGCCAAAAAGGTTGCTCTATGACTTTCTGCTTCAATGTATCAAAACTCTTGTCTGCTCCTTTAGTCCATCTAAACTCTTTTCTATCCCCTCTCATTGTCTTAGTTAGTGGTGCACAAATGCTACTAAAATTCTTGATAAACTTTATGTAAAAACTTGCCAAACCATGAAAAGATCGTACCTCTGTTGCACTCCTTGGCATAGGCCATTCAATGATAGCCCTTACTTTTTCTGGGTCCATCTTAAGACCTTCCTCTAAGACAACAAATCCCAGGTATACCAACTCCTTTGCAAAACTACATTTCTTCAGATTAATTAGCAACTTCTCCTCCCTCATCTTCTCTAAAACTCTTCTGATATGCATCAGATGCTCATCCCAAGTCTTACTAAAACTTAAAATATCATCTAAATAAACAATAACAAAACTTCCCAAAAATCCTTTTAGTACCTCATTCATGAGCTGCATGAATGTGCTCGGTGCATTGGTTAGCCCAAATGGCATGACTAACCACTCATACAAACCTTCCTTTGTTTTGAAGGTTGTCTTCCACTCGTCTCCTTCTCTGATACGGATCTAGTGATACCCACTCTTTAGGTTAATCTTCGTGAAGTATTTGGCTCCACTCAAATAGTCCATTATGTCATCCATTCTGGGCAATGGAAATCTGTACTTGATCATTATCTTATTGATGGCTCGAGAGTCTATACACATTCTCCACTCTCCATCTTTCTTTGGTATGAGTACTACAGGTACCACACATGGACTTAGGCTTTCTCTTATCAATCCATTCCTCAACAACTCCTGCACTTGTCTGTTCAACTCTTCACTTTTTGCTGGAGTCATTCTATGGGGAGCCTTGTTTGGCAAACTAGCTCCTGGTATCAAATCCATTTGATGACTTATCTTCCTTACTGGTGGTAAACCTTCTGGTACATTATCAGAGATAATGTACTAAAATTCTTCCAACATGTCTAAGACTTCTGCTGGTACATCTTCACATTTCTCTTGACTAATCTTAGGAATCAATGCAGAGCAATGACGCTCATGCTTCATACCTTCCAAAAAATTTCTACCATCTACCAAGCAAATTCTGGCAATACTACAAGCCTTTTCTTCCACCTCCTTCAAGGGCTTCAACTTATGATGAACTCCATCCTTTGTTAGGGAATATATGTTTGCACGGCCATCACAGATAGTGCTCCTATCATACTACCACGGCCTCCCCAATAGCATATGACATGCATCCATCAGTATGATATCACACAGCACCTCATCATGGTAGTCACCAATCTTGAACTTCACTAAACACTGCTCATTGACCAAAGCTCTATGGTCCTTCTGCAACCATGCAATCCGATATGGATGCGGATGCTTTCTTCTTGTCAACTTCAACTTGTCAACCATCTCCTCTAAAACAAGATTATAAGTGCTTCCACTGTCAATAATAATATCACAACACTTACCTTCACATTTGCACCTTGTGTGGAATAAACTCTTCCTCTGATTGGGTTCTTTCTCCTCATTTAGTAAGGTTCTTCTGACAATTAGGGTTTCTCCCCTTTCAGCATCTTCAAAATGCTCAGAATGTGCATCTTCGTCTACATGTGCAACTCATGCATTACCTTCAGGTCTTCTATTTGTCCTTCCTTGATGTTGCGGACACTCATATACTCAATGCCCTTCTTCTCCACATTGGAAATAGGTTCCTCTAAAACCTCCTCTCCTGAGTCCTTGCCCAGGTCAGCCTCTTCCTCTTCCTCTTTGCTCACAGTTGTTCTAGTCACGATAAGCGTTATCCCCTCTTTGATTTCGACCAGTGCCCACTTCTTCACTTTTCTTTTGATCTTCATTATGAACTCCATAGGGTCTTCCACCAATCCTTCTGCCTTGACCTCTTCCCCTTTGCTTGCTATCAAATCTTTTATTCAGCTTCTCTTACACCGTCAGGGAAAATTGGTACACATCTTCTATGGTGGTCATTCTGACCAAGCTCAGCTCCTCTTGAATACTCGGCCTCAACCCATTAATGTAATGGGCTACCTTCTCCTTGTTGGGTTCTACATGGCTTGTCCTGATAGTAATTTTATAAAACTCTTCTGTATACTCCTTAATAGACTTGTTACCTTGCTTCAGTCCTTGCAGCTTCTTTAGTAACTCCATCTCATAGTCCATAGGAATAAACTGCTTCTTCAGTTTCTCCACCATCCGATCCCATCTAGTGATCTTTCCTTTTCCTCTTCTATTTCTCTCTAACCGGACCTCCTTCCACCAAATATTGGCGTGACCCTTCAATTTTTTTTTGCAAACTTAACTTGATCTAGGTCCTCCACATCTTCATATTCGAAATACTCCTCCATGTCATTGATCCAATCAATAAGTTGTTCTGGATTCAAATCTCTAAAATATGTAGAAACATTGATCCTGGGCCTCTTTCTGATCTTTGAAATGGCCCTCAACAACCTAACTTCTAGAGGATCTCTGGCAGCTTCTTGTTCTTCCTCAGATAGCTCTTCTTCAGCTTCATCTTCACTTTCTTCTCTTGTCCTCAGCTCAAACCCTCTTCGTAGCTCCTCTTGCAATGCATCGATTTGCCTTTGTAGGGCTCTAAAACCCTCTTCCATCAAAGCATTCCTCCCAACTCAATTTCTTCGTGAAGGCATCTTGGTCTCCGCAGCAAACCCACAACCTCAGGTCCTAGTGCAAACTGCCTCACAATCGGTGATCTGTCTACACACTCAGGAATTCTTGCTTTGATACCACTTGATGAAGGGGGTAAATCATAAAACACACAACAATAGAAATTGTACATAGAAAATAGAACTCCCTTTATTGATTTGGACAACTTATTACATTACAGAAGCTCAAATACAATTAGAGGAATCAACCCTCCACAGGTTGCAACACATTACAGCTTCTTATTCCCAAACTCTAGAATCACCTACCTTCTGTAACCCCAAATCAGTGAGGGTTTCTATTTTCCCACCTATTATTGACTCCACACTTTCCCCCTTAGCTCAACTACTGCCCAGGGCTCCCAAAAATGGTTATTAATAGCCTTTTTGGCAGCCAACAACCTAATTTTGAAATTTGCATCTCCCTCCAAAAATAGGTCAACTTTCGGGAGCCATAACTTTTGATCCGGGTGTCCGATTGACGAACCGTTTTATGTGTTGGAAAGATTGCAAAGTGCTCTATGTGCTAAAAAATTGCTCTATCAGTTCTATCCATTTTTGGGCCTATACAGGGCCATTTAGTGCCTCAAACCTGAGTTTGAATAATTTTCAGGCATTTTTTAGGAAACAGAAACTTTAATATCTTTCAGCTCACAAATGATCTTTGTGTGATTCCTTCGTCAAAGGTCTTATATTTCCCTTATGTAACTTCCTATAAATTTTCACTTCAATCTGTGCCTGAATGCAAACTTTCTAAAAATAGCAGGTTACTATTTTTAGCAGTTTGGAAAAACTGAAAGTTCTACATCATTATTCAAGTGATTATGGAACCAGAACCACAAATTTTGAAAAGAAATGGAAAGAAGATCAACAATTTTGAAACACATCTTTTTTTGGGTGATGCAAGATTGCCCTTACACCACTGGATACTCCTGCATCAGATTGGTTGTGTCAAAAGTTGCCTCATTGTTTTCAATCATCTCCTGCATAGTATTAACTTTGTTGATGGTTTCACTATCAGATTCATCACTAGATTCAAGTAGATTTACCCTTTCATTTTCTTGTGGAATCATTGGGATATCAACATGATTTTGATAAATGTTCATGTTAGATTCTAAAGGAAAAGCATAAAAACTTTGTGGTTACCTTGTTGCAGATGTTGCAACATTAGACTTTGATGAGGGTAGTGACTTGGTTTCTTTCTATGCATGTTTGGTTTCTGAAACATTTGATTTTTTTGTGGGCTAAAATAGATTTAATTTTCATTTCTTATGTGCGATCATATCCTAAATGAGCTAATGATAGAACTTTTTGAGAAGTGACCTCCACCATGATGACTCCTAATGTATCTCTTATAAGTGTACAATAAATGAAGATCTAATCCCCAAAAATAATGTCTTAACAAATTCTTTTGACTAGGCCTATGCATTAAGTTTACCTTTTCCATGCTTGGTAGAATCCTTGATTGAATTGAGCAATAGGCTCATTGAATACTAATTTGTATGCATTCATGGGGATTTGGTGTAAACCCCTAGGCTATTGAAAATACAAGTGAAATTGCTATTATAAAATTTTAATTATGTGTGTTCAAATCTGAAAATTAGATTAATAAGTTTCAATTTTATGTGTAAGTGATTTGCACATTCAATCAATGTAGTAGAGAAGAAAAAAACATCAAAGAAGTTGACAAATAATTCATGTGGAGAAACCCTTATGGGAAAAAATCTCCACACCGAAAAAGATGTTATGCTTGTATTAAATCTTATAATCAAGTTTACATTTAATATTGAATCCTCTCTGAATTCCGGTGGTGCTTCATTACTCCTTCAATTTCAAAAACCTATCATAATTTCTACCAACTCAAGGCATCATTATATAGAATCCATGGATCTAAAAATATAATCAGTTGTATCCAATAACATGAGAAGAATCCTCATACAAAAACCAAGTGTCCAATATAGTGAACTCCAAAGCTACATAGTAGAACTCACTTTGTCAATTGCAAGTCTCAAACATGGGCGCCCAAGTAGTCCCAATCAAACTTAGTTAACTAAAGTGTTATATGATAATAACAAGGTACAACTGAAAGTCTCAAGGTGGGTGCCTAAGTTGTCCCAATCTAATTCAATCAACTAATTTGCTCCAACTCACACCAATGTCATGCAAACAACATGCATACTTGGTGTCCCCAATATGAATCTGTAACAATTTGTATGTATCATGCAAGAGTCATGTAAAACTAAACCCAAGTTAGAGTGACATGCAAGACACATGCAACACCATATAAGTACATGCAACTAACATGCAAATACATGCAACTCACATGCAACAACATGCAAGTTGATGCAAGTAACATGTAACAACATGCTAGTCCATGCAAACATGTAACAATATGAAAGTCCATGCAAGTAACATGCAACATGCAAGTCCATGCAAGCTTATACAAGCTCATGCAAGCAACATGCAAGTATCATGCATCTCTAACTCCAATGTTAACTCCCACATCATTCTCATGCAAAGTATATCAACATTATCCACTCATGCAAACAAAAAAACAAAGTCCAAGTCCATATTGGATTCTCCTCCAAAGTGGCCACCCTAGATGGGTCCCACCTCCTAGGAAGTATCACCAAGTCAACATGGACTTCAAGAAGTTAACTCAAAGTCTCTATAGGCTCCACTTCCAAAGTGGATTCCCATATTGGGTCCCACCACATAGAAGGTAACTACATGTCCAAGTGATAATTAAATAATAATTTATCTCTCAAGTCTCTATGTGTTCAAGAACACTTTACAAGAACTTTGAAGACATATGGAAATGGTTAGGATTGCAAAGTTAATAACAACTTATCCCAACATTCTCCCACTTGACATTATACATTGCAATTACATCTATGAAGTAATAAACTTATTTAACAAGTACAGTGATTAAGGCCAATGGCCTTCCTACACCAAGAGAACTTATATGTGGTAACTCGCAATAACATTAACCAAAGTGTCAAATTTTTCAATCAAAACCTTACCATTCTTAATCATTTCTTGTACAAAAGTGACACTGAACATCAACATGCTTAGTATGGGCATGATACATAGGATTTTTAGCTAAACAAATGGCACTTTGACTATCACATCCGATCCTCACTATCTTGCAATCAAAACCAATACATGTACTTGTTATATGTGAAAACGGGGAGATGGGGACAATTGGTGTTAAAGTATATAAAATCAAACCCTCCTTTCAAAATAACATTTGAGGAAAAAATAAAGCCAAGTCACTACAAGACAGATGAGGACTCAACTACAGATTTTACACTCAGGAATAGTATGGAAAGAATAGATTAGATTGAGAGATTTACCAAACCCTAGTTCAAATAGGCCTCAAACCCTAATTATAATGCAATCAGGTATAAACAAATAGAATGCTATAGAAAACCAGATAGGAAAGTACTTAGGGAGGATCAAAAACATACCAGAAGTTGGATTCTCGAGATTAAAAACCTAAGGGACATTGGGGTAGGCTCCCTAGTCCAAGAAGGTAGAATTTCCTGAAACTTAAAAGAGAGAAAATGATGCAGACAACCTCCTGATACCAGATCTGAAACTTGTTTTGTCAGAAAGACTACAGGGCCCGTGTCCTAGTCTGTTATAGAAGAATATTCACAAGATTCCTTCAAATCTTGAAACCTTATCCTTCAAATTGCTTCTCTGCACTTGTACTTTTTCAACTCCCACACCTATATCTTGCACACATGAAGAAGGGGGTTGAGGGTTGTGGTGTTTAGGAGCTTGCCTCAGTTAAGCCTCAAAAGTGCATTCAAATCTTCCAACACCATTGTTAGATAGAGTGCGTGCCTAAGGAGGGCAGAGATCAAATCCAATGATGAAATGAAATTATTGAGAACACAAGTTGATGTTTCCTTAGAGGTGAATCCCTCGTGGAGATGAAGATCCTTCACACCATGAGGAGATGGATTGATGAAGCCAAATCTGCAATAAACAAACACAATAACAACATAATTATGCTCTAAAGTACAATGAAGGCTTTGAATGCTCTTTGCTCAATATCACAAGTTTGTGTTATCCATCTTAACTTAAAATGAAGACATAAACCTATTTAAATATGCTTTCCTGCTAACATTCGTAAATTAAATCAATAGAGTCAACAAAGGGGAGACCTTTTAAGAGGGTCCAAGTCGACATAATTTAAATTTCATTCTAACAAATTAGGTTGGAGTTGGGCGCAAGTGCCCAAGTCCGAAGGCCCTAATTTGGTCATGCTTAAGGATTAAAGTGGGCCCCTGAGTCCCATTTGTCATGGGTTTTGGGGGAAATTGCTCCGGGATAAGTATTTATCTTGCAAAGTGTAAATACGGGGACCTAGGAGCTAAACTAGGAGGTAAAAAGCCATAGGAAAACTTTTTACTCCATAACAATACTAAGTCTCTGTAACCATACCACCTCTTTATAGACACATGTAGTAGCCATATACTCTACTTTTGTGGTGGACAAAGCAATCGTAGTCTACCTTTTACTCATCCAACTTACAGCAACTCCAAATAGAGTAAAAACATAGCCACTACTGGACCTTTGACTATCCAAGTCACCTACCCAATCTGAATCAATAAAACCCTATATATCCAATGACTTATCCACATTATCAGTACTATGATAAACCAAACAATAATCAAAAGTTCCTCACAAATATCTAAACACCCTTTTAACAAAATTTCAATGCTCCTTACCAGGGTTAGACATAAACCAACTTAAAAACTCTTACTGCTTGGGCAATATCTGGTCTAGTGCAAACCATTGCATACATCGAACTACCAACACTAGCACAAAGAACCTTAGACATCTCTTCATAATCATCATCAAAAGTAGGAAACATTTTTAAACTAAGCTTAGTACCAATTGGAAAAGGAATGCTTACTGGTTTATAGTCATACATATTAAATCTTTACAAAATGGTATCAACATACTCTGACTTAACCATAACTTTTTATGTACTTGATCCTTGTTAATCTCCATCCCAAGAATATATCTAGCAGCCCCCAAGTCCTTCATATCAAATGTGCCATAAAGCTAAGTTTTAAGCTCTCTAATCATCACCTTGTTGTTACCAATAAACATGTCATCAACATACAAGAAAATAATTAGTACCTGATCATCAATAATCTTAAGATAAACACAATGATTCTCTTCACTTCTAACAAAACTCATCTTTAATACAAAAGAATGAATCTTCTGATACCACATCCTGGGTGATTGTATTAAGCCATACAATGACCATTTTAACCTTCAAATCAAATCTTCTTTTCCTTTTACAACAAAACCATCAGGTTGTCACATATAAATCTCCTCCTCAAGATCCCCATGCAAGAAAGTAGTTTTAACATCCATTTGCTTTATCTCAAAATTATAAGCAACAACAATAGATAAAATGAATCTAATAAAAGTTAATTTAGCAATAGGAGAAAAATTTTCATTAAAATCAATTCCCTCTCTCTGGGAGTAGCCCTTGGCCGCCAATCTGGCCTTGTACTGCTCTAACTTACCATCTACACCAAATTTATCTTTATATACCCACTTGAAACCAATGGGTTTTCCTCCTTTAGGAAAACTAACAAGATCCCAGGTGTCACAAGTATCCAAGGATATCATCTCCTCATGCATATCCTGTAACCAAGACTCACTATCCTTTGAAGATAGAGCCTCTCTGAAATATCTAGGTTCATCATCAGTACTTAACAAAACAAATACATGACATAAATCATGTGGGCTATACTTGTTAACAAATTATGTTGTCTTGTGGATCTTCTCAAGGTAGGAGTAAGGGGTTCTTCATGTTCTTCTATATACTCATCCTTCACATCATTATCTAAATCCTTTGAAACCTCTTCTTCTTCTCCATCCTCAAATCCATCTAATTGTTCTTTTATATGTGCATCTTCCTACTTTTCTGTATGTATCTCAAAGTGCACTATTTTAGTCTTTTCTTGAACTCCTTTAGGTTCTTCCCCTGAATAAGCTCTAAACTCCCTAAAAATCACATCTCTAGATAAAATCATTTTTCGGGTTAAAGGAGTCCAAAGCTTGTAACCTTTTACATTTTCACCATAACCTACAAAGGTACATTTCTAAGCTTTTGGATCCAGTTTAGTATGATTTTTTTTAGGCATATGAACATAAGCCTCACAACCAAAGATCCTTAAATGTGAAACATAAGGCTTTCTACCTACCCACATTTCATAAAGAGTTTTATCTTCAAGAGTTAAACAAGGAGATCTATTAATATTTAATAACAAGTGATACTTACAGCCTCAACCCAAAAGCACTGATCTCTCTTAGCACTAATCAACATGCTCCTAGCTCTTTCCATTAAGGTTCGATTCATTCTTTCTACTACCTCATTTTGTTGGAGAGTATAAGTAGTCTTCTGTTGAATAATATCTTCATGTGTCATGCCCACATTTGCCATGTGGTCATGATGTGCAACACACGTGTAATGTCCATATTTTTCATGTGGTCATGACATGAAATATCAAAAACTTTTCCACTCAACTCTAAAACCCCCTCACGCACATCAAGCATGCTCGGTGACATGCACGTAATGTAGTTGCGTCTACAATCTATGTTAGGCATGTCACCTGAAGGTGGGGAAGTCAATAAAAAATGGGATAATGCAAACTCATTTTGCAAATCATACGAGGTGATAGCCACTAAGGGGGTGTGTGTCGCAAGGAGTGATGCTAAGAGGGTTGGTTCTTGTTTCGGGATCTAACCCTAGGGTTTACTAAACGAGGTGGAACGATCTCGATATAAACCATAATCTAACCTTAGAACAACTATTAACTAATAAAATAACATTTAAATTAATGCCACAAATCAATTTTCAGCTTAAAGCATTTAATCAACATCTAATGCAAAAAAGGGTAAATAATCAAATTAAATTAAATAAATAATTCCATCTAAACTCTAGGAAAATTTTGGCAGCATAACGGGATACAAGGGAATAATTCTATAGTGATTTTGACATCATAATGTCATCTCATCAATTGTAGGAGATTTGGAAAAAAAAATAACTAAAATCAAAGCTAACATATTACTCCATAAAGAATTTTAAAAAAATTAAAATGCATGAATTAATATTCACAAATCATTTTCTAAAACTTAAATCAATGACTATAAGGGTTGAATAAATAATCCTAAACATTAACATTATTCACTTTAAAATAAAGTTTGAAGGGAATAAAGTATTAAATGTCATACCCTTAATAAATTAAATCATATAGTTAAATACCTTTCTCTCCAAAGTAAGTCAATTAGTGAAATTAAATAAATAACTTAAGTGCCCATTCACACAAGAGTCCAAAAATACCTCCCCACTCACTAAGTGGGATTAGATAGATAAACTAGGTTTAACAACCACATTAGCCCTCTAAACATCTAGGGCAACTCAAAAGATGACCTAATAAAGTTTATTAAAGAAATTTTATCTCCCATTTGCTCTCACATTCAAGCTTGGTTTTCTACAGGTTGTAGGATTCCAAGGTGAAGGATAGCATGTGGGAAGGTACACTCCCAAGTGGAGACTATCTTCCCAATGAAGATCATTGGCTTCCTATCATTTGTTTATTTTCTAATTTATTTCACTTTCTACATGTTAATGCATATATTTCTCTAACCATTTACATTTGGTTTTTCTAACTATATTTTCTATTTTCTAAATGTCTCCATTGCCGCACAGGTTTCCATATTAACATAGTTTTTTATTTGCTTAAGATCAAATTTTCTAATTTATTTTCTAGTCTTCATATTACAACAAAAATAAAATATCATTCTTTGCTTTCTAAGTTCTTCAAAAACAACTCTGGTTATTTTTTTTGTTGTCGCATCACTTGCATTCCATCAAATCTGTCTAATCACCTAAATTTCAACATTAATTAAATAATCTAATTATTTAATTAATTTAATCAAAATCATCAAATTCTTCCAAATATCCTAAATTCAACATTAATTGAATAAATTCTCTTTATTTAATTAATTTAATCAAAATCAACTTTTTCCTTCCAAAATTAAATAATTTTAAGTATTTAATTAAATCATTGTCCTCTTTCAAAATTCAAATTTAAGTCAATTGAATAAATTAATTATTTAATTAATTTATCTCTTCAAAATCCTCTTATCTACAATTAAATAATTTTCATTATTCAATTAAATCAATTATTCCTCTAAATTTAAATAAATCATGCAAATTTATTTAAGTTATCTCAATCTCTAAAAATAAAATATAATCAAATATTTTATTTATTCTTCTATCATGCACAAATAGTTAAATACATTTATTTATTTAATTTCCTCAAAAGGTTTCGAATTCCTCTAAAAAAAATCTTTTCATCATGCACAAAATTAAATAATTTATTATTTAATTTATCTCAAATCATGCAAAAAGCAAATTACAAGTTGAGTTAATTGGCTTAATCAATCTTGTTTTTATCAACAACTCTTAAATTAAAAAAAAAGCATTCTAATTTATGAAATCAAATCCTATCTTTATCAAAAAACAATTAACTCAAACAAAAATAGCTTTTTGTGTGACACATGTCAGGTGCACATTCATCTTGAGTTATTTTATTTATCTCAACCATCTATTTCATGGATTTATTTCATTTGTTGATCAATCTTTATTGAAACCTATATAAACCCCGCTCATCTTCATAACAAATTCTCTTTAATCATTGAACCTCTACGATCATTTATTCTCAGTCATCCTTTACAGCGCATTGAGCATTCATCGCATCATTGAGCACAAACACAATCTACATCTGCTTGTTGCAAACATGGTTTCACAAATTGAAGAGCAATCTACATTCGACCAAAAGATCCAAACAATCTAGGTGATAGATTCTTTGTTTGTAATTTGATTTATTCATTGATTTGGTTATTGCTTAGATAGATCTTTTGGTGTTATGGGTAATTGAGTTGCTATTATCATTACTTTGTGATCTTATCATTCAACCTCTCAATTTTTTCGATGCACATTATGGCACGTCTGGTAGGACCCACTAGCCTTATTTTTTTCTAGAAGAAAAAATGATTTTTTTGAAGCTAGGTATGGAAAAGCACAAATCACAATATAGATATGAAAATCCTTGTTCATTAGTTTAAAAGAATAGGCATTGAGCATTCAAACAGTGTAACCTTAGCTCAAAAGATTTCTAGGTTTTGTCGTTAACATCAAAATCCTATTTGGGTATCTCTTATTTTTTGCAGAAAGCACATGGATTTTGAGAAAAATAAATCACAAATCTACATCCCAATTTTTAGCCCATGCTTACTTTTTTTTTGTTTTTTGAGCAATTTCATGAAATCAAGCATATCTGTGTAACTTTAGCTCAAAATATTTCTAGGTTTTGTCGGAAGCATCGAAATCCTATCTGGGTATCTCTTTTTTTTTTTGTAGAAAGTTCACAGATTTTGAGAAAAATAAATCACAAATCTGTGTCCCTATTTTTAGCCTATGCTTGTTTTTTTTTGTTTTTTCAGAGCACTTTTGTGAAATTAGGCATATCTTTTGCATACAGAGTAGGATTTTTTTGAAACCAATGGCGTTGGAAAGCTAGTTCTCTCAATTTTTTTATGGTGAAAGAATATTTAGGTAATTTTATCATATTTGTCAACTACACTTAGTCAAAGTCAATCCTTCTTTGCAAACTTCAAATGGTCATAATTTGTGCAAAATTTATTTAATTTTCATGAATTTTTTTTGAAATTGCATAGAATTTCATGTAGAATCTGGTAATAATATCCAATATTCTATACCTAATCATTCTTATCATTTTTTTTTTAGATTTCTCATTTTTCACCTAACAAGTTAAGTATTTTTGGTTCAATTGCTATTTTTGCTAATCACTTGGTTTTTGTGGAACTAATCTAGCTTGTTATAGTCTCTTATCACTCAAACAGAGAAAATAGGTTTTCTAACACATCTTTGCAGTATGAGCTTTGAAGAATTGCCAAATCTATCACACTAAGTCTTAGAAACATATTGCTTTCTTAAGGGACAATTGAACAATCATCTTTGCAATCTAAAGTCTTAGGAACATATTGCTTTCTTAAGGGACAATTGAACAAATCATTTTTTGCAATCTAAGTCTTAGGAACATATTACTTTATTAAGGGACAATGGACATGAATGCAAAAACACTTCAATTTTTCTAAGGGATAATGGACATGAATGTCAAACACTTCAATTTCATAAGGGATAATTGACAACTACAATCGTGTGTGTGCCTAATCTAGTTGCACCTTATTTTTCTTATAACAGGACAATTGAACCTTTGTTTGGCATGCTTGAACTTCAATTTCAGTTATTCCTTTAGAAGGGCCTGCTTTTGGATTGAGCTTCATCCAAAAGGGATGACCCTAAGAAAAGTTTTCCTTTGAACCGCTATATAAGAGGGATAAGGCGAAAGCCAAGTCCTAACTGACGTCAACCTTACCTTGTGGTGCCAAATTGAAAAGAGGTGTACTAGGACTTTGTGGAAATGATTTTTACATTGTACAAAGTGTTTGATACTCTTAGTAGGACTGGTCAAATCTTTTAGTAGATTGTGACATTGCTCATAAGGCATTGGTTCCTCAAAGCTAGTAAGAACCAATCTAGATAGTGACTACCTGTTTCACCTTCGAACGTTGTGGTAATCATCAATGCAATTGATTCAAGCCCCCAAGACTCTCACCATTGCCTCCCTTGAGAAGAGATAGTATTCCCTCGGCCATAAAACTCTTGTGACTTACTTGAGCTTTCCAAGGGGAGGGTGAGATATCCCTACCTATCGTCTCAAAGATACAAATGTACGACACCTATATGGAATGGCATTTGGTCAATGGAGAATTAAGTTGTGACCTGATCTACTGCAATGAAACCATGTCTCCGGGGATAAAAAGTGCTTGAATTGTTTGCAATTGTCTTATACCCGTGGAAACATTAGGCTTTTTCGTGAGCCTCAAACATACACTATCTATTGTGTTAGTCCTCTTTGGTATTTTGTTTGATGTGTTTTCTCTTGCCAAAGCAAATCCAATCAAAATCAAACCCAAATCAATCAAAATTTGCCTTATAAACATCACTGACACTGCTTTAGCACTTTTGGTATAATAGTAGCTCATCTTTGGTAACACAGTCCTGCGCCTTTGGTAAAATAGTACATCGCCTTTGGTCCATAAAACTGTTCTTCAAACTACCTTAGCAAAATCTCAAAACAAAATGTCCTAGTGTATCCCATGGTAACCACTAGACTCCAGCAATCTATGAAGGCCAAGCAAGTTGCCCCAAGGAAGCACAAATCACCTCCTCATACACCTCAACCAAGCCAATCCAACATGACTTCAAAGGGTACTCCAAAAACACCAATGGAAAGACCAACCAACTTTTAAAATAGGTCATAACATGACCAACCAACCAATCCTCAAGAAGGTAATTTTCCTTTGGTAGATGTAACTCAATTCACTACCGGCATGTCTCATGATTTTGCTACACCCGGTTATACCAGGGTTCAAGTCCCATCTCAAGAAGAGAGACACTTTGAAGAAGGTCAATCCTCTAAAGAAGATTGACATGACCTTGATAAAACTATGCAAGATCCTAGAGCCATAGCCACCTTTGATAAAATCATTAGTGAAAACCAAGATCAACTCTTCCGCTTACTAGCTGAATAAGGACCCAAATTGCCTCAAGATTTTGATCTATCCAATCTCAAGGAGCCAACTAAAACCCATGATGACATAACTGTGGTCCAAACCATGTCAACTGTGACCACTCCTATACCTGAACAAAGCTCACAAGGGAGAATGCCAATGCCTTTTGCCGCTCAATATGAGAATCCTCTTTATCAAAAACCAATAGCGGAAAGACCCATATCACCTCTCCTGACTCCTATGGAGATCTATACACACCAACAAGAGACTCTACAATGTTGAGCCAAATTAGAGAAACATGCCGCTCTAGCTAGGTCAAACACACAGCAACCTCCTAAAATGTCCACATCAATCACAAGTGGAACATTGGCTACCCCATCACGAGAAGGCTTCCCACCAAATTATAATCTGGGAAACACTTATGTAGACATGCAACAAGGGCCACAACCAACACCATGCCCAACATCATCCAATCTTGATATCATTATCCCAAACAATATCATGCAACCCCAACCATCACAAAATGTCAACACAACCTATGTCCCTCCACCACAACATTCTTCGACCCTCAATTCAACCTATGTCCCTCCGCCACAACAATCATCTACACTAAACTTTTTCAACACATATCTTAATCAACCCCAACCATCACAAAACCCATCTACATATGTCCCTTCACCACAAAAATCTTCCATTCTCAACCTAACCCACACCTATCTCAACCCTCAACATTCCCAAAACCAAAATTCCCATAGCTATGTTCCACCACCACAACCAAACCCAACAATTTTTAACTTTCCTCCGCCAAATTCTTTCTTCACACCACATCCACAATACCAACAATAGAACTCTTATCTACAACCATCACAAAGCCTACATTCTTACCTAGCACCTCCCCCACCTCCTCAAAATTAAAACACCCAAAACCAACCCAATCCAAACCCAAAATACAACACATATGACCCTAACCAATCATATGACCCTTATAACACCAATGCCCATGGCTTCCACTATAATCTTCCATATGGGCAACAACAACCACCTCTAGGACAATAGGAGATGTTTCCAACCCCTCCCACAAATATGGAAATAAAACTTGCAGAGCTTCAACAACAACTATCTGATCTTATGTTTGGCCACACCAAGAAAACCTTCTCTTTGGAAGAAGTTTGTCCTTATCCATTTGATCAGTCATTACCCATAATCCCTTTTCCTCACAATTTCACTATTCCCAAATTTGATAAATACAAAGGAAAAGGAGACCCAAAAGACCATCTTAAAGAATTCTATCTCGCTTGCTTTGAGGTCTCACATAATGACACATATCTTATGCGCCTCTTTCCTCAAAGTCTTGGATGTCAAGCTATAGAATGGTTTGTTGGCAAAAGACACTATATGGATTCATGGTTGTTGTCATTGATGGCAACAAAGGTCATCCCACATATCCGCAAGTCATGATATGTCTCTACCGGAAGTCAGATTAAAGATTGTTGTGGTCCGGTGAACAAGAACAGAGCATGTGGCAAGGTCCGACAGATTGGTCCGGATCTCTCAGAGGAAGTGTCTTGGTGCAGTGCGGATTTGGGGAAGTCAAGAGGACTATCTTGAGTGGTATATACCAAGGATTTAGCCTCCGGAGATGGACAAGGAAAAAGATATGAATAGTTGAGTACCAGATTCCTGAGAGACAGTGAAAACAGAGGAAGAACTGACTGGCAGAGTATCAGACTACTTTCCGGATGTGTTACTGTTGATGACAGAGGTTGTGAAGGCATGAATCATGTTTGGCCGACATGATTAATGATATCTACAAGTATATGCTTGATCCGCATTGCTTGGTGAGGAAGGATTCAGCCGACAGAACAAAAGTTTGTAAGAAACTAGACTGTTCCGGATGCCGACTAGAAAGGTGATGAAATTACTTGTGCGGATATATATAGAGGATGGATTTAGTTGTGAAGTGTGTGAATGTGTGAAGGAATATGTGAACAAGTCCAGAGCAGAGCAGAAGTAGCAAGAAAGATCCGGTATGTGAAAGGATAGCAGATTAAAGAACAGAGGAAAGATGAAGTGCAGCAGATCAGTGTACTGAGCCTAACCGGAACTGAACTCCAGCATATGCAGATGCTTCCAATCAGTTCAAGACTGTGATTCTTATCACTTTGTAGACAGTGTGTCTTCTTGTAGGCAGTGAGCCTCTTGTGAGCAGTGTGCTCGGGCAGTGAGCCCTAATTGGCAAGTGCCATTTTGTAATTTCCTATTCTTCTAACAGAGAACAATTTTTGGGTTAATCACCCCGTGGTTTTCTCCCTTAACAGGGTTTCCACGTCAAAAATACTGTGTCATGTGTTTCTTATTTCATGGTAATGTTTTCTGTGTTTGATTTAATGCTGCATTAATTAATAAGGAAGTTCAGATAGAGAAATAATTGGGATAACTGATTCACCCCCCCCCTCTCAGTTATCAACAATTGGTATCAGAGCTAAGTTCCTCCTAATAGAGCCTAACAGCTTGAGGAAGATCTGGGATTTCAAATGGATGCATATGGTTTAAGAGAGCAACTCAAGACTGCTCTTGAGGATCTTGAACAGTCAAATTCTGAAGTCAGTGAATTAAAGGAAAGACTCAAACAGGCTGATGAATTCATGAGAGAATTAAAAGACAAATTAAGTCTCTCTATGAAAAAGAGAAAGGAGCTGCTTCAACAGTTGGCAAGACAAAGTGAAGAAAGCAATACAAATGAAGAATTGACTGAGCAAACCAAGTTATGTGAAAAGTTATCAAAAGAAGTCATTATGTTAAGACATGAAATGGAATCAGGAACTATAAAGTTTACTCAAGAGATTGAAGAAAAAAGAAAGGCTGAAGACAATCTAAGACAATCTCTTAAAGAAAAATCAGAAGAATGCCACCAGATGGACAGGATTATCAGACATCTTGAATCTGATCTTGAAGATGCCAAAGATAATGAAGAAAAACTTGAGGATCAAATCACCTCTCTCAAAAGAGACCTTCAAACAGCAAATGAATATAAAGAGAAATTCAAGATAAGTTCTGCTCAACTTGAAGTTCTTCTTGGAAGTCAAAAGAGGACAGATGACAAGTATGGTTTGGGATATGAGAAAGGAGAAAGCTCCGGATCCGGTCAAAAGAATCTTGGATCAGAAAATCCAAGGAGCAGGCCTAGAAGACCTCCGGTAAGACAGCCAAATGCTCAAAGATATCCATCCTTCAATGGATACTGCCACAGCTGCAACCACTTTGGTCACAAAGCTAATCAGTGCAGAATGAGAATGAATCAGATTAATTCATCCTTCTCCGGACAGTGCTTCAACTGCAAAAGGTATGGACACAAATCGCATGAATGCAGAATTATGCAAGTAAACAAATCATTCAAAGGTAGATGCTTCACATGCAATAGAATAGGTCATAGGGCTAATCAATGCAGATCAAGAGGATATCAGTCAAATATGCAAAGAAATGTTATTTGCCAAATCTGCAATAGGTCCGGTCATAATGCTAAAGTCTGCAGAAACAAGAATCAGGACAAAAGAGGTCCGGTGTATAATCAGAATCAAGACAAGGGTAAACAAAAGATGAATGCGGATGAGGTTAGGAATCAGATGAGCAAGATTTGGGTGAAGAAAAGTTCAGAGAATGTAGAGGTTGGATCCGCACCAGACTCTGGTGCTGATATTTCTTCCGGAAATTAAAAGGTGAGCTCAGGCTCAGGGGGAGACTCAAAGAAAATCTTGTTCCCCCAGCCAAACAAGTGGTGCCGGATGTGGCACAAGATGCGGATCAAAGGGTTTGTAGATATGAGTCTTGAGATACTTCAGTCAAGTTTTCAGAGGTCCGCATGGAGTTACGAAGAAGCTGTGATCGATCAAATAAGACCTGTTCAGGGAGATGCTCCGGTATGATAAACGATTACAAAAAGGTCCGGAGAGATCCGGAAGTGCACGATCTTGTTTTGCGGATTGGACAGAGTGTTTGGGATGTTCTTGTAATATGTTACCTCGATTTATTCATGATTTAAAGATCCAGATGATATTCAGTGATCAGGACTAATCCGGGATACTCCAAGCTGTCCAGACATGGCAAACTGGAATAATGCAGGTGAAGCATTTATTGCAGACAGATATTAGGGTTTGCGGAGCAATATAAGGGATTTCTCAAAAGTCATTTGCTCATTCTGCACTCAAGAAGAAGCGAAAAGTGGAGCTCTGCAACAAAATTCATCAAGCACACCAAGGATCTCCTGCCGAAGTCATTACATAAGGAAATCAATCCAACCACTCCGTGCCAACCGAAGACGCATAAGGTATTCTTCGTTTTTCACTATCTCACTGTAAATCCTTGAAGAATGGCTACTCCAAATATAGTTAAGATCTCTGATAGACCTCGCCCCACATTCAAGAAACATCCTTACAAATCATTGGAGTTAGATCCACTAGGAGCCTTCTCTAGTGTTCCTCACGGAGTTTTGCATACTGAAGACATTAGGGTTTACATACACGCAAGCATTGAGGAATTTGGGGAATTCAAATTAAGAGACCTCTATCACAAGCAACTGATAGACAATGCTTTTGAGCTTAAACCAGAATATAAGGGTATCCAGAAGAAACAATTTGAGCAATTTATTCATTTCCCCAGCTTTGAAGAAGATGAATGGGTCCGGTATGTACTGAGCAGGATGCATGACAACTTTCTATGGCTGGATAGACCCTGCAAGATCACAAAAGAAGCAATTAGGGCAGTAACCGGTCTATACTCTTCCGGAGGGGTACCTATCCTCAAATCTGTCAAGAACAACATTGTAACTGAGGCCACCGGATCAAAATTTGATAAGAGGGCAATGACCATTGAAGATATTTCGGATCCGGATATCAAATATGCATCAATGATAATAGGATACAAGATCTATCACTCCAGCAGGGAGAATTCTGTATCCGGAACTGCAGTATACACTGCCTATGAAATGCTAAGAAAGAATGCAGATTATGATCTCTGCGAACTACTACTAAGCCAATTAATGGAAAATATACAGAAAATCAAGAAGGATAAGAAGAATTCCTTTAAGTATGGTACTATTATTGTATGTCTATTCTTCTACTTCATGAATGAGCTACCTGGAACAAGTGGATGGGTATGGCAGAATGACAAACCTGTTGCAGTCCAGATAAGAGACTACTTGCATGGACTTGGGGATGCAAAAGCGAGAAATTCAGCTCTATGGGGATACTTCAAAAACTTTCAGAGCATGATGCAAGCAAGAGAGAGAATTCCCCAGTCTCTTGTTGAAAAATACAAAGACTCAGTGTGCTTTATGGTTGACACTGATCAGTGCCTAATGGAGGCAGTAGAGCCAAGGACTATCTGGATCATGCCCATGGGGTACGAAGTGGATGAACAGATAGTGGAGCTGCATGTTCAACACATGCTAAGTCAGCCCA
The DNA here is from genome assembly GCA_027924645.1 of Cunninghamia lanceolata. NCBI lineage: Eukaryota > Viridiplantae > Streptophyta > Pinopsida > Cupressales > Cupressaceae > Cunninghamia > Cunninghamia lanceolata. The sequence continues at coordinate 3,064,814 of BSBN01000407.1, forward strand.
AAGATCCTAAGGCAGAAAGGTTTGGAACCTTTGAGGAGCTGAGTGTAAAAATACATGTAGAACTCAGGGAACCTGAAATTAAAAGGAAGGTGAGAAAAGAAGTAGAGCACATTGCTCAAGGCCTAGGCATCTCAAAGGAGGCACTTGATGCCAGCCGGGAAAAGAGGAGGAAGGCTGAGGAAGAAGAGAAAAGTAAAGAAAGTGCTCCGGTTGAAGCTCCCACCCGGACCAGATCATCAAAGAGACCTGCACCTCCCACAACCAAAAGTTCAAAACCGGAAGTCCAGGCATCCGGTAAGAGATCCAAGACAAAAGCCACAAGGGCTTATGAAAGCCAAAAGGATGAAGAGGAAACAGAGTCAGATGAGGGAGTAAAAGAAATAAAGAAACAGAAGAAGAAAGGATCCGGTAAGCCCTCCACAGGCCAAGACAAGGATGAAATGGCAGAAGGATCTGTTGAAAAGCCCACTCTGTCTCTAGAGAGCATAATCAAGTCGGTCACGGTGGATGGAAACCTTCAACCAATGACTGAATCATATGATGACTTCAGTGAGGCCGACCAAAAGACTCTGCAGGAGGCCACAGTAAAATATCTTAACATATATAATAAGGCTTTCATTGAAATAATATCTCTTATTCCTAAAAGCCTAGAAAAGGAATTGGAAGTAAGAAAGAATAATGCTCATGCTAAAGATCTTGAGATCCGGGAGCAGATAGCTATTCAGCTATATCCTCAAATTGATCCCAAGACAATGAACATTATCTTCAAGGACTGCAAAGATGAGTTCAGAAGCAAAGCCAGGATGAATCAACTCATGCTTGGTGAGACTGACAAAGTGGCCCAAGAAACAGAAGAGATCCTCCGGAAGGCCCTCAAAAGGTTCAATCTTCCTGTTGTAGAGGATTTAGGTACAGAAACAGCTGAGGACTTGGGACCCTCTGCTCCAGAAGAAGTGGCCCATGAACAAGCTAGCATCTCTCCTCCGGTTTCCCCTACAGTCTCCAGATCCAAAGAAGAAGAGCAATTACAGGAGAAGGAAGCAGTGGTGAAAGACAAAGAGGTTGACAGTTCTAAGACTGCAGAAGAAAAGAAACATCTGTCTCCGGCAAGAGACACTGCACAAACTGTTCAACAATTTTTGAGCAAAGAAACTCTAGAGATTGATGAACCGGAGCTTCTAAAAGGCCCATTTGATTTTGACTCTCTCTCTCCGGTACAAACAATGAAGATAGCTTCATTTGCAAATGCCAAGGCAAATGAAAAGCTCATGAAGTCTCATATGGAAGACTGTGAGTTGATAGAGGCTGCTTCCGGAGTACTTGTAAAGATCATGCCATCAATCCAGATAGATCCGACAGCCTCCACTTCCGGTAATCTAAAAACCTTAGTCAGCAGTATTGATACACATTTTGATTCTCTAGAAAAATCAGCTGAAGAAAAGGTCCGGAAGGAATTTTTGGATAAGAGATTTTCAGAAATATTAGAATTAATCTCTAAAGATAGGAAGATTGTAAGCATTGGAATAAAGAGCTTAGAGAATGCTCTTAAGGATGGCGGTGACATCTATAAATTTTGTATATCCTGGTCAAAGGCAACAGCAGCAATTGACAAGAAAATAAAAGAGGAACAGGACAAGCTTCAAAGCTTATCTCAAAGTTTTGATCCTCTCTCTTCCTCTATAATAAATCAAGAATGTCAGACTATTGCAGTCTTGAATGAAATAAAGAATCTTGAGAAGGAAAGGAAGAATATCACCAACCGGATGGGAGAACTTAGTAGGATTATAATCCCTAAGTTGGAAACTATGCATGAGGCCATCAGTGATGCCCAGACCACCGCCCAAACAAAAGATCCGACAGATCTCAAGCGGGCAGAAGCTTTTGCATTTTTGTTGAGTGGTCACATTTCAATTTTGGACAGAATGAAGCTAAGTTGGGCTACTGAAATGATTCAACTGCAGACATCCTTTGCAGACATTCTTTAGTATATGTGAGTATGTAAATATGCGGCTATATATAGAAAATTTTTGAAAATTTTGGTGTGCGGACCCTACCCTTTGCCATTGATGTCAAAGGGGGAGTGAGGAGCAGTGAAAAATGAGGAATCCAACCAAGGGGGAGTTCTGGAAATTGTATATAAAGATAGAGCATCAGCAAAGGGGGAGCCTAGTGTAAACACTTAGTCATTTTTCACTAAGTGTTGCCATCAATGCCAAAGGGGGAGATTGTTGGCAAAAGACACTATATGGATTCATGGTTGTTGTCATTGATGGCAACAAAGGTCATCCCACATATCCGCAAGTCATGATATGTCTCTACCGGAAGTCAGATTAAAGATTGTTGTGGTCCGGTGAACAAGAACAGAGCATGTGGCAAGGTCCGACAGATTGGTCCGGATCTCTCAGAGGAAGTGTCTTGGTGCAGTGCAGATTTGGGGAAGTCAAGAGGACTATCTTGAGTGGTATATACCAAGGATTTAGCCTCCGGAGATGGACAAGGAAAAAGATATGAATAGTTGAGTACCGGATTCCTGAGAGACAGTGAAAACAGAGGAAGAACTGACTGGCAGAGTATCAGACTGCTTTCCGGATGTGTTACTATTGATGACAGAGGTTGTGAAGGCATGAATCATGTTTGGCCGACATGATTAATGATATCTACAAGTATATGCTTGATCCGCATTGCTTGGTGAGGAAGGATTCAGCCGACAGAACAAAAGTTTGTAAGAAACTAGACTGTTCCGGATGCCGACTAGAAAGGTGATGAAATTACTTGTGCGGATATATATAGAGGATGGATTTAGTTGTGAAGTGTGTGAATGTGTGAAGGAATATGCGAACAAGTCCAGAGCAGAGCAGAAGTAGCAAGAAAGATCCGGTATGTGAAAGGATAGCAGATTAAAGAACAGAGGAAAGATGAAGTGCAGCAGATCAGTGTACTGAGCCTAACCGGAACTGAACTCCAGCATATGCAGATGCTTCCAATCAATTCAAGACTGTGATTCTTATCACTTTGTAGACAGTGTGTCTTCTTGTAGGCAGTGAGCCTCTTGTGAGCAGTGTGCTCGGGCAGTGAGCCCTAATTGGCAAGTGCCATTTTGTAATTTCCTATTCTTCTAACAGAGAACAATTTTTGGGTTAATCACCCCGTGGTTTTCTCCCTTAACAGGGTTTCCACGTCAAAAATACTGTGTCATGTGTTTCTTATTTCATGGTAATGTTTTCTGTGTTTGATTTAATGCTGCATTAATTAATAAGGAAGTTCAGATAGAGAAATAATTGGGATAACTGATTCACCCCCCCCCTCTCAGTTATCAACATGGTTCTCGTACCTACCCATGGGTATCAAATCTTTCAATGAGCTTGCAGAGAAATTTGCCACCCATTTCTCCTACAACATAGAACATGAAGTCTCCATGACCGATTTATGCAACAATAAATAGAAAAATAGGGAAACTCTCATCTCCATCCTTCAAAGATGGAGACAAATGGCTAGCAAATTCCCATTCAAGATACTCAAAAAACAACTTGTTAGCATATTTGTGTAGAACCTTAACCCAGAATTGGGTTTTCATTTGCAAATCCTTAGTGCTACAACCTTCAACGAAATTACCTACAAGGGCATCAACAATGAAAAGGCCCTCATAACTAAAGGTGTGGTAAAAATCTTCAAAGACAATAAAGACAATGCTCCTCACCAACAAACAAATGATAAACCCAAGTTTTGGAACAAAAATAAAAATGTGGTCAATGATGGTGTGGTAGATTCCAAACATGTCCAAACACTACAAACACCCCTGCATCTTTCATCGAAACCAAGTCAACCTCTGCCTCAATAAAACCAACAACAACAAAGACAACCAAACCAAAACCAACCACAACGACAAGAGCAACCTCAACAAGATTATCCTCCGTGACGTCAATTCACTCCCTTGGGAGAGCCTATAGAGTCTGTTCTACAGAAACTTATACATAATGTCCTCGTCACCTTACCGGATGCTCCCCCATATGGTGAACATGTTTACAAAACCACACAATACAAAGAGAATGAATTTTGTGAGTACCATAGAACTAAAGGACACATAACCATATTGTGCATGAAACTCAAACACCTAATCCAAAACCTTATTGATAGACAACAAATCACTTTTGATGATGAACCACCAACTCAAAACACCAATAAAGACCTCAACATGTACAAGGAGCCATTCCCTAACCATGGTCAATGTCAAAATCCTGACAAAGGTAAAGGTGTTAATAAAGCTTATACTTCCTATGACTCTATTGTGGGTCATTTTGAAGAGAATCGTGTATCTACCCTCACTATCAAAGGAAAATCTATGGATTGTGCCGTCACAACTCGTTGTGTTCATGTCACCCTGCATGGTCCTACACCAAGTCTCCCACCCAATCTTATTAGAATCTTGTCGAACATCTAGGGAAAACCCCTGCACAGATCTCTATCTTGGACCTTCTCTGGTCATCACCCGCACATAAAGTTGTGATAGAAAAAACCTTACAAGAGTCTTCAGTTCCTAACAACATAGCGGTCATGGATTTCCAAGCTATAATAGGTAACATTGCATCACCTTACAATGTGGTATTTTCTGAAAAGGACCTCCCATCCCACAATCCATGCCACAATGATGCACTTCACATTGAAGTCTTCATCCATAAACGAAAGATCAAACGCATACTTATAGATGGTGGTGCTAGTCTTAATATCTATTCTCTAAAGTTACTCAAACAATTGGGATACTCTGAGGATCATGTCAACATTGATCAAAGTATTACAATCAAAGGGTATGATGATGTTGAACGCCGTTCAGAAGGTGTTATCCACTTGCCTATACAAGTAGGTACTGTCATGCTGGAAACTAGGTGCCAAGTCCTTGACATTGAGCTACCTTACAACATTATCCTAGGATGCCCATGGATCCATGCCATGAAAGTTGTTCCCTCAACATACCATCAATCTCTCAAATTTCCATTTAATGTTACAAAGATAACTATCCCTGGAGATCCTAATCCCTTCTAATTCTGTCGTGTCTTGCAAGGTAGTTATAAGAATTGCAACCAAGTTCCCAATAATGACAAAGCCCATACATCCCCATTATATGTCAATTCTAAAAATCTGACAAAAATCTATGTAGTTGAACCCAATCCTATTCCTATTCCTAAAATCAAAGCTTACATCCATGATATAGGCTTTGGAGAATATGATCTCTCAAAATCTTGTTGTGTAGGGCGGATGCCCCTATCTCCTAAATCCTACAGCCAATCACCCATAGCCAAAGCAACTATTCCTCCCCCAGCATCCCTAACTCAATTCAAAGAAGGAAAATTATTGGCAGAGGAAACTATTGAAGACATCTCTTCTTGGCTCTACAAGGAGAAAGAACCAGTCACAATATCAGTCAAGCAATATGGCAATGGCCTAAGGATTATAAAAAACATGGGCTATAAAGGCAAAGGTGGCCTTGGGAAACAGAATCAAAGAATAATGGAACCCATTGTTGTGGAAAAGAAGCTAGATAAAAAGGGGTTAGGTTACGTTAGGAAGGTACCACACGCCTTGGACATCGAGGGTATTCTCGACAAGGTGGCACAAACTTCTCTTGCTGATTTGATGTCTAAAGAGGATACCATCGATGACTCTTCCCTCCATATGACTAAACTATTCATCGAATGCTCCATATTCATGCTATCATCCATATCCTTCACATCCAACACAAACACCCATAGAGTAACACTTGTCTACCCTGACCTTATTGATTGTGACCAACAAGGGACCCCCGTTGTAGATGTATTTCAAAATGATAAAGCTATTGCAGAGTTCATGGGACCCCGAGATGGTATCCCTCTTAGTGATCACAAAGCTAGTTTTGTAATGGAACTAGAGAAAACTGCTTATTTTGGTGAGAATGCCAAATCCTCCAGTCGCAAAAATAAAAATAAAGAAAGATCTCTAGGTGAAAACCACACTGTGGCACCTCTCGATCACAAAATAGTAAAAACAAATGATGTATCCAATGGTGAAAACACAATTGTGGCACCTGAGGATGGAGGATTTTACCTTCCCTTACCATCTAAGTATCAAGAGAAATTAGCTCTCCTAGTGGGAGATTCTACAGAGATAAATCTTGGCACAAAGCAAAATCCTAGAACAACATTCCTAGCAGCATCACTATCAGAGCAAGAGCACAAGGATCTGACCAAATTCTTCTTGCAATGCACCATCAACTTTGCATGGACCTATGTCAATATGTCAAGGTTAGACCCTTCGCTAGTAGTGCACTATCTCACAGTTGACCCAATAGCTAAACCAGTCAAGCAAAAGCTAAGGAAGATGCATCCACAGATAGATCTCTTGGTGAAAGTGGAATTACAGAAGTTGTTAGATGCAAAGTTTATCAAACCTATTGATTATCCAAAATGGGTCTCAAACATTGTACCTGTGTCTAAACTGAATGGGATCATTCGCATGTGTTTTGACTTTAGATATATTAACAAAGCATGTCCCAAAGATGAATTTCCATTATCGAACATTGATCTCATAGTAGACTTGACTGCTAGTCATGAAATTCTTTCTCTCATGGATGGATCCTCTAGGTACAATCAGATAATGATAGAAGAAGAAGATCAACATAAAATAACTTTCACTTGTCCTTGGGGTACTTATTCTTAGTGTGTCATGCCATTTGATCTTAAGAACACAGGTGCAACCTATCAAAGAGCAATGATAGTGATATTCCATGATCTCTTTCATCACATCATGGAGGACTATGTTGATTATATACTAGCAAAGTCTTCTAGGGTAGATCACATATAGGTTCTAGGGCAAATCTTTGATAAACTACAAAAATATCAAGTAAGACTCAATCCAAAGAAGTGTGTCTTCGAGGTAACCTCAGGAAAACTATTACAATACATTGTATCTCGCAGAGGCATTGAAGTAGATCTAGAAAAAGTCAAGGCTATAGTAGAGATGCAACCACCAAAGAATCTGAAAGCACTTAGGAGCCTTTAAGGAAGGTTACAATCCATTAGGTAATTTATCTCATAGCTAGTGGATAAATGTCAACCGTTTCAACACTTACTCTGAAAGGATGTCTCATTTCAATGGGATGATAAGTGTCAAGCAACATTTGATCAACTCAAAGAATATCTAGCTACACCTCATGTCTTGGTACTACCAGTCATCGATAGGCCTCTGACCTTGTACATCTCAACTACAATTGTAGCCCTAGGGGCTCTTCTAGCACAACATGATGAGTTAGGAAAAGAGCATGCAATCTATTACATTAGTCAAACCTTGGTGGGTTATGAACTCAATTATTCACCTATGGAAAGAGCTTCTTTAGCCTTAGTGTTCGCTTCTCAAAAGTTGCGGTATTACATGCTAAACCAACACATAAATCTAATAGCCAAAATTGATCCATTAAAGTATCTCCTAGCAAAACTAGCCCTCATAGGTAGACTAGCTAAATGGGTCATGATCCTTAGTTAGTTTGACATTGAGTATGCGGATCAAAAAGCAATCAAGGGACAAGCCCTAGCAGATCAACTAGGAAAAGCACCAATGACAAATGTACATCCTATGGTGTCTAACTTTCCAGATGAGAATCTCTTCACTCTTTCTACCTCAGTAATGTGGAAATTGTATTTTGATGGTTCCTACACACAGCATGGATCAGGGGCCAACATTCTTTTCATCACTCCACAAAATGACTATATCCCCAAGTCATATTGGCTTGCATTTCCTTGCACCAACAACATAGTTGAGTATGAAGCACTCCTCATAGGTCTCAATATAGTAGTTCAATGGGACATCACAGAACTACATGTATATGGAGACTCACTAGTCATTTAACAAGTCACTAATGAGTACCAAACAAAAGAGGAAAAGTTGGTCCCCTACAAGCAACTAGTGGATGCCTACAAACCACACTTTTCTAGTATCAATTTTGAGCAGATTCTAAGAGAGCATAACAAAGCTGTAGACTCTATGGCCTCTATGGGGTCACTTATAGACATGCCTACAAACACATAGAAATGTGAGTTTTTGATCAAGCAATTATTGATACCAGCCGTCGATGTTCCAGCTACTGAAATCATCTACAAACTTGTTGGTCTTAATTCCCCATGGTATGAAGATATCTATGAATACCTTAAACATGGTACCTTTCCCTTTGAGCTATCTGCAACCCAATGCAAAACCTTTATTCATCAATCCTTGCGTTACACTATTATGGGTGATACACTTTATCGTTGGAGTCTCAATGGTATCGTCTTACGATGTCTTAACGTGGAAGAAGTCGAGGCTACCTTACAAGACATACACGAAGGTGTCTATGGTGCACATTCTACCAGTCCTAATCTTGCTAAGAAGATACTTAGAATAGGTTATTATTGGTCTACAATAGAACAAGATGCTTTACAATTTGCTAAGAAGTGTCTACAATGCCAACAGCATGGAGATTTGATTCACGCACTAGCTCATGAACTACAACCTATGACTACTACATGGCCTTTTTCTCAATGGGGTCTTGACCTCGTAGGACAAATCCAACCATCATCATCCAATGGCCATAAATTCATCATTACCACCACTAAGTACTTCACGAAGTGGGTCGAAGCCATTCCCATGACTTATATCACCGGTAAGCAAATAGCCAAGTTTATCCTTAACTACCTCATTTACTGGTATGGTATCCCCCAAGCCATTGTCACTGATAATGGGAGACCATTCAAGAATAGAGATTTTTGTGCCTTATGCACATAATACAATATCCAACATCACTTTTCCACTCCCTACTATCCGCAAAGTAACGACCAAGTTGAGGCTTCCAATAAAACCATTCTCAAAATCCTCAAGAAATGACCAATAAAGTTGGTCATGATTGGCACCTACAACTCAATCCCACCCTATATGCCTACCACACTAGTATCAAAACACCAATTGGTGCCACACCCTATGCCTTGGTCTATGGATCTGAAGCCATCCTACCTATAGAGGTCGAGATCCCATCCCTTAGAGTATCCATGCAGAACTTGATTGATGGAGAGGAGTATTGCACTTCTAGATTAGCTGAGCTAGAACTACTAGATGAGAGGTGCCTTGTTGCGCTTAATCATCTCCATGTTTATCAAAACCACCTTTGGTGCAACTATAACAAGAAGATCAAAGAAAGACAGTTTCAAGTTGGTGATCTTGTCCTCAAAGAAAATATGAGAAATCAAGTAGATTGAGAAAAGAAGGGCAAGTTCAAGCCTAATTGGTTAGGACCCTTTGTTATCACAACAGTATATAGATTAGGAGCCTATACTTTAGCAACACCTGAAGGCATTCCTCTAGATGAGCCACTCAATAGTGTTCATTTCAAAAAGTTCTATGCCTGATCCTCATAGTATCCATGTCAAAATATTAAAAAAAAATCACAAAAGCAAACACAAAAACAAAAATAATCCGTCCTATGGTGAAAACCTGGTAAATAGGTGCCTTGGATAAGTACCATAGTGAAAACCTAGCAAACAAGCACTATGTGTAGAGTCAACATCCATCATCTATCAATTCTTGTTCATTCCATGTCCCTTTCATAATAAACTTCATACATCCATCCATAATAAAACCATTGACCTTGTTTACATTTCCATTGCCTTATCTAAAATAGCTTGGAAATTTGTCAATGTTCATCATCGTCATCCCATGTCAGTTATCACTTGGCTTACATCAACTATCCTATGTCAAGTTATCTATGTCTTCCTTCACCCATCATCATCCTATGTCAATCATCCATAACAAACACCTCTACCAAAATGGAGGCAACCCTTTCCTTACCCTAGGTCTAGGAATCGATCCTTGTTCATGGTTCACAAACACCTCATCCTTCAAAGAAAAACACAAACAAAAAAAACACTATCAAACAAAAGAAAAACAACATTTCAACTTCCAAACATAAACAAAAACAAAACAACACTTCAAACTTTCAAACAAAAACAAATACATGACAACACAAACACACCAAACTAAAGAAATCAACCATATCAACTGTCTTATACAGATTGTCACACGCTCAAAACCAAACCAAGTGTCTTATACGAGGTGTTTCATTTCTGAAACCATACACCTTCATCTTTGTGTTGATCTAGAGATATATCGTTCCCCACAATGACAACACTATCCTACCTCATCAAGCCCAAACCAGAACTATATATCATCTCATCTCAATCTTAAGGTACCTTCATCCCATGGATATGGGTATGTAGGTAGAATATGAAGGAAGTATCCAGTACTCAAGTACATAAGATCTCATCATTTCACCTACCCAAGCTCAAACACCTTGACCCACTCATCACTCTACCCAGAACTACATATTATCATTTTTCAACTTTCATCGTAATGTGCCTTGATCCCATGGATACAAGGTATGTAGGCAGCCTGGAATACGAAGGACATATCCAATACTCAGGCACATATGATTCATCATTCTTCACCCACCTCAATCCATTAACATGTCATCTTTCTAGTCTTCCATTTATCAAAATCCATTCACCACGACTTGACTAACTCAAGCAGCAAAACAACAAACAAATGCATCCTTTCAAAGCAAAAGTCCTTAACAAACCTGAAGAAAAAACACCTACTTGCAGAGCCATATGTTGTCCTACATATCGATTGCCAACATCTTCTACATCAATCAACTTAAACCAAGCAATAGATCAACAAACTTGTCTTATACAGGATGTTCTATGATCGAAACCAGACCAGGTGTTTTATACATGTTGTATTTCCTGAAACCAGACATTATCCTTTCAATAGATCAACACCCTTTAACAGACACATTGTTCCTACAATAAGGTTGTTATCTATCCCAACCAATCCAATCTATCCTAAGCAACCTCTTTGACAAGAGAATATGTTGGCTGGATGTTTACTTTGTAATTCACTCAATTTGCTTTTTGGTTTATCATTTTGTTCCTTTTCCATTACCTATTCAAGAGTACCTTGATTTATCTATATCTTGGTATGTTGTGATGTAGTACGGATTGGGGGCATAGTCATTATTTTTGTGTGCCGTGTTTGAGGAATGATCTTAAGTATCTTTCTTAGCAGCATATTTATCTTATGTGAGTGTTACAACCTAGCATCTTACATATTACTATTCTTCTTACATTTATGTATTGAAGTTTATTTTATGTTTAAGACTATGGCTCATTCACATGTCCAACAAGGTTATATTATGTCTAAAGAATCTAAGTTCAAATCACTTGCTTGCAGAGTCAATGCCCACGCACTTGGATATCACAACACCTTGGTCATTTATACCTTGGTGGCAAACTATCCATGTGCTATATCAAAAATAAGGATTGCTCTTTATAAACATTTGTGAAACCGTTACAACAAGCTCATCCATTTAACCATCCATTTATCCATGTCATTATATAATTTTTCAAGCAAAGATCGATCAACAGTCTTTCTCTCATGTTCTATTCTATCTCCACTTTCTTCTATCTTTCATCTATCTCTAACCTCATCTATCTTAAACATAATTTATAGTTGAGTGTCAACCTAATTCGTCTATCACTTCCCTATCTTTTCTCTCGAGGGGGCATCCTACACCAGCTACACAGGGGCAGCTAGCTACACTGGGGCATCAAAATTGTATCATGTCTTCAACAATCAATTTCTTTGAAACAACATTGTAAACTACATTGCATCAAAGAGGGGCAAAATGTAGACACCCAAAAATGCCCATGTCATTGCATCACTTGCATTTCATCAAATCTGTTTAATCACCTGCATTTCAACATTAAGTAAATAATCTAGTTATTTAATTAATTTCATCAAAATCAACAAATTCTTCCAAATCTCCTAAATTCAACATTAATTGAATAAATTTTCTTTATTTAATTAATTTAATCAAAATCAACTTTTTTCTTCCAAAATTAAATAATTTTAATTATTTAATTAAATCAATTATTCCTCTAAATTTAAATAAATCATGCAAATTTATTTAAGTTATCTCAATCTCTAAAAATAAAATATAATCAAATACTTTATCTATTCTTCTATCATGCACAAACAATTAAATAAATTTATTTATTTAATTTCCTCAAAAGTCTTCCAATTCCTCTAAAAATAAATCTTGTTCATCATGCACACAAAATTAAATTATTTATTATTTAATTTATCTCAAATCATGCAAAAAGTAAATTACAAGTTGAGTTAATTGACTTAATCAATCTTGTTTTTATCAACTCTTAAATTAGAAAAAAAAACATTCTAATTTATGAAATCAAATCTTATCGTTATAAAAAAGTAATTAACTCAAACAAAAATAGTTTTTTGTGTGACACATGTCAAGTGCATATTCATCATCAGTTATTTGATTTATCTCAACCATCCATTTCATGGATTTATTTCATTCATTGATCGATCTTTATTGAAACCTATATAAACCCCCCTCATCTTCATAACAAATCATCTTCGATCGTTGAACCTCTTAGATCATTTATTCGCAGGCATCCTTTACAACGCATTGAGCATTCATCGCATCGTTGAGCACATTGAGCACAAACACAATCTACATCCACTTTTTTGTAAACATTGTTTTGCAATTTGAAGAGCAATCTACATTCGACTAAGAGATCCAAACAATCTAGGTGATATCTTCTTTGTTTGTAATTTGATTTATTCATTGATTTGGTTATTGCTTAGATAGATCTTTTGATGTTATGGGTAATTGAGTTGTTATTATCATTACTTTGTGATCTTATCATTCAACCTCACAATTTTTCCTACACACACACACACACATATTGTTGGAGTACCAGGACCACTGAGAGTGTGGTGAATCAGAGGTCTATAATTTTTTACTCTTTTCACACCTTTAAACTACTAAATTTATAAGAGAGAGATAACCAAGATGCTTTAACCAATTTCACTTTAAGTTGAACCACAAAGAAGTAAGAATAATAAACCACAGACAAGAGGCACCATAACACAATAATTTATGAGTGGAAAACCCTTATAGGGATGAAAATCCACTCAGGAAATATTGCATCAATGACTTAACTGAACTTCCCAATTACAAAGCCTCACTGGCATACAAAGATCTGCCTCACTGGCATACACAGCCTCATTGGCATACAAAGGTCAACCTGTGTCTCACTAACATGACCTTACAACATCTTAGCATGAAGTAGCAAAATCAAAGGGTTACTCTATTTCCATATAATCAACTAAGTTATCTTTTCTCTCAACAACAATAATCATTATGCTCTTACATGAACCTCTGTATCATATTGTAAGCCATGAATGGGAATGCTTCAATATTGGCAAGCATTGAACATCATATGACTCCTATACTTGAATTAATACATCAAACTCCTCTAGACCAATTGTACTAACATAGTTAAACAGATTTGCATCAAATAGACTATGTAGAACATTGTCAAACTAAAACATATCTTCATCAAAGAAATCAACTTCTGTGAATACTCTCTTTGACTGACCTATCATCTCTAATTAAAAATTATACAAGAAATCATTTCATTACAAACCTTGTCTCCATCCTGCCATTGCACTGATATCTTCTTTGACTCTTCTTTCAAAACTTTTGCATTCTCTTGTCTGCACTACAAGGAACATCTACTCCTATCATAAGTTTTGTCTTTGTATCCCTATTTAGAACACAATCATTGTTCAAATGATCTTGCAACATAGAATACCCACACAATCTTGATATAAATAGATAGATTTATTCCTTCACATCACATATAAACAACTCAACTCGCACAAAAACATCTCTGAAGATTTCTTCTTTATTTCTCTGGTCATTCTACACCATGAAAACATTTTGCTGCCACCTCACTACCTTTATACTCTATCAAGTTGTTACCAAAAGCATAGTCTCTACATTATCACATAAGAGTCTTTCTCATATTACACATCTTCAAACTTTTCACCTCCATATTATTAGAGACATTCACACATAAAACTTATTTTTTCATCTCCTTGAAGGTCTACATCTTATATTCACAAATCTTGAACTGCATAAACCAAGAACATCACACAAACCTTTTTATAAATTATCCTTCAGTATATCTCTGCATTTCTCCACTATATTTCACAAATTGCATGTCAGCGTGTAGATAAGTCTCATAGAAACACAACTAACCAAGTCTCATTTCTAAAAATATTACATAGAGAAAGATTCTAATTTTACTGGCCCTCCTTATTAGTTTCCAAAACGGTTTGTAGGTAGTTGAACCACCATACCAAGACAAGGCTATCAAATTTAATACACTAGAAAATCTGTTATAATTTGGAAACAAATAAAACATGATCCATTGATTTCTGATTCCCGCCTGCCTGATCGAAGGTTGAGATTAAACATTGATTCATTTAAAAGTTGACTTGCTACTACCAGTGGGTCTAGAGGTTGGGGCCAATTTCCCCACGATGTCAACCCACTTAAGTGGTTGGGCACCTCTAACAACCAGTCAACATTCTTTTAAAACAAAAAGCAACCCGTCTAAAAGACTTTTGAGAAGATGTCTTTAGGGTTTAGCTCCTAGGACTTAGGGTTTAGAGTTTAGTGTCTCAAATATATTAAACCTAAATTTATTCCAAGCACATTAATAGATAACATTTGGAAACATAATGAAACCTTATAATATCAGGGTAATGAATAGATAAACAACCTATTACAAAGAGACCACTAAACTTCTCATGCAAGAACATATATCATATCATCATCCAAACTGATCAAGTGACACCATACCTCCTGAGACATCCTTTGAAGACATCAAAGAGAATGACAAATAATTATGCACCTAACAATATCAATCAATCTACACCTGATGAGAAGTATATACACATTCTTGCATATGCTTTGTATATTCCTCCTGTGCCTTTACCCTTGTCATTACCACTGTACCTTTGTCGTGCTAACACTTAAACCACATGAAATCTAGTCTGATCAATATGCACCTAGTTTGATCCACTATCACATATCTGTCTTGTCTCAACATCATAACCTCCTTGACAATATGATGACAATTCAATCTCTTTTGACATCAACTTTACCATCAGCTCTTGCCTTGGCAAACATGCACTTGTCAATCTTCCTGGTGTCTTCCTTTTGACAGTTCACTGCATATATATGTTGACAACAAGATTACCATGTCATGACAAACATACCCTTCACAGTATAACCTCCATGGAACTACTGTAACTCAGATATTCTCTACACATTATCTACAACTCTGGTATGCTCTACACAATATAAACATGCTCTCTAACATCAACCTCACCTACCTTCAAAACCAATCTAACTAACACAACTCATCTGAGCATCATAAGTAGAACAAACTCCCACAAACTCCTTTTAGGCATCCATAAACTAATCCAACTCATCACATAACCTTCAATGCTATTACATAACCTGCACTGAACATACATCTAACCTTTTATGTAATTTCACATCCAAGTCTTATACATAACCTTAAATTGTCTTGTGCTTGCTCATCAACATCATGTCTGAAGTGCCTCTTTGAACAATATGATCATCCTCCTACAATATGCATAACCTACAACTTTTGACATCAATGACAACTCTTGATATAGGGGCAACATATACATACATACATACATACATACATACATACATATATATATATATATATATATATATATATATACTAAAAGAAACATCACTGTATTTTTTTGACAGTGAAATTTAATCCAGATAGTGAGAAAAACAAAACAGTGTGGTTAGATATTCCATCATTTGCACGCACACACACACACACACATAGTTTTCACACTTATATATATATATATATATAAGGTAATAAAATAATTAAAAATAAACCCTTTCTCTTCTCTAATAATACAACTAACATAGACATAAGCATTACTTTTTTTAACAAGTAGGTAAAATTTTAAATCAAATTCACTACTTAAATAGGTTCATTTCTTTTCATTTTCTTTCTCTAACCATGTAAAATATTTGAATCAACCTAAATATTCTTTGTAGGCAACTTAGTAAAATCTTAGCATATAACCATCCTTTCAAACAAAACATTATTCATTAAAATGACAAGTTTAGGGAGGGTGAGAGAGAGATATTTATTCTTCATACTAGCATCATTATTTTTCTTTTCAAAGGAATAGTAAAGTAAATTATCGACACTCCCAAAATAGTGACATGAAACCAATATTATTTCATAAAGATTGAATACAATGGAGACTCATGGATAGAGATTTCTCTCATTACAACAATACTTTCTCACAAGACCAAAATAGGCTAAGGCAACATAATGCCTTGATTTTTACATTTCACCCAAACCATCAAACTCATAGTTTCTTCCAAACTTCCAAACTCCTCCAAAGCCACCAAAACCTACAAAACACAAAACAAGTTCTCCAAGGCCATTCAAATAACCATTTTCATACTCAACAAGGATTGCAACACACTAATGCACTCACAAAAAACACATTAACTCCCTCCCAAGGATAGTCGCGTAACTAACCCATTTAACAATGAGCTTTAGGGGTGAGAGAGTGGATAACTCTTTACTCAAGGGGAACCAAAACTCAATAACTCAATAATGCTCAAACACATGGCCTCTTGCCATTAAAACTTATCATACTCCAAATAACACAAGGCACTCTTGCCATAACCATAAATCTAAAACTTCATAATAAGGCCCATGGCCATTAAAACTATTCCAAAAGCTGAGGGTACCCCAAGGAGGTTCACACCTCTCTCACCCATGACAAGGTGAGCTCTCTCACATGGAGAACTCACCAACAGAACCCTTAAAACCCACACAACAATAAACTAAAAACTCAAGAGCATAATAACCATAAAAAATGCATATATACATAATCAAAAAGCTATAAAAGAAGGTTTGAAGCCTTGTGAGCTTACCTCTCAAGCTCCAACTGTATAAGATGATGGTGAAGAGCTCCCAAAAGTCTTTTCACCAAAATCCTTCCAAGTCTCTCCAAGTCTTTCTCTCCTTCCCAAATCAACCATAAAAATAAATAAAAAAGAACCCTTTCCTCTTCTCAAAGAAAGATAAATAGGCTTTGCTCACAAGCCCTAATGAATGAGAAAGTGACACTTGTCACCTTTTCCTTCATCCACACAACCCTTCTCACAACCCCACAAGAATGAAGAGGTGACACTTGTCATCTCCCCATTCCACTAAGTTACACACTCTCCCACAAATGCTCTCACACGTGTGAGAGCATAGGGAGAAGGGATCACAAATGGGAGACCTCTCATGAATGAGAAGGTTACACTTGTCACCTTCTCATTCAACTATGCTACACTCTTCCCCACATATGCTCTCACACATGTGTGAGAGCGTAGGGAAGAGGTCTTACACACTTGAGAAGACTCTAGAAGCTTCTAAAGCACTCAAGACAAGGGTAACCTTACCCTAAGTGAGTGGGGTTAGTTTAGATGGAATGGTGACATGCCAACCACCTCTCACAACTCCCAAACTCGTCACTTGACTCAAGGTCCAAGTTTAGGTGATCATACAAGGGTTACACCAAATTTAAACATCCTAAGAATGGCCCTAGACCCTAGGGGTATGACCTAGGGTCATTATTTGACCAATATTAACACTAGGGAACTCATAAATCCACGTGCAAAGGGCTCATAAATATTTAGCACTAAAATTGTGCAAACCAAAACATTACAACTTTACAACACATCAAGGTGATAAATCAAAATGGTGAATTTTACAAAAATATCATAAATTGAAGACAACATAATACATCATCCTCAATCACAAATGACCTCAATCCATCTTAGGGGGTCGGCTTCACATGGCTAACACATAGGGTTATTTGTTTGACCTTCAGTTTTCCATGGGGCATGGAAGATTACCTGCACACTTACACAAACCTGTTAATAGCACATGATATATATATATAGCCGAAGTGAAATGAATTACACACACAAGATTGCATAAGCACATATATCTCATTTATAAACACATGCTAACATTTATATGATTCTCAAATCATTTGCATTTCACAAGTATAATTAGGTTCATCATCACAGCATTCCATTTAGTCAATCATCTAACTAAACCATTTCAATTCCATTAATAACACATTCAACATCATGGAATTCATAATACAATCACGTATGTAAGCTATAGCTCCATCCTACAATAACTCATCTGTCATAAGATAAAACTGACAAATGTCTAAATAGGAGGGATCACTAGTCCTCAAACAACCACGTGTCACACATAATCCAACAACAAGTCCCATGAACAAAACAAGAAGTGCAACATAAGTTAGCCTCGCACTACAACACTAAACAATCTAGTTTCAAGCACAAACAGATGATATTCCAATCAATCCTAACTAGGAGGTGCATCGCCTCTACACCCGCAACAATCACCACTACCTTCTACAAAAGATCCACAACATCCCTATACTGAATCAAGATAGGGCCACAATTCCATAGACCAAACCCTTAGCTAGGGTGAAGCAAAACAACATGGTCTAAAAGGGAAAGTAATTCCAGTCGCACAAGGGTGGGCCTCACATCCTCCCCCCTTAGAGCTAAACTTCCTCCTAGAATTTAACATGGAAGTACCGTAGAGCAACCCACCTACAAGTCATACTAACATGACAATGAACTCAAATTAATTTCAAAAAAAAAAAGTAATGAAACAAATAGGAACTTAATAATTAATCACATAGCAATAATCCCAAAGATACACTCCTCCAACTAGGAGGGGTCAAGAATCTCACAACAACACATACTCCAAATACTTTACGAGCATAAAAAAGACACAAGGGCATTAGATGCCCTAAGGTAGCCCACCAAGAAGTCAAAGGTCAGAAGGGATGGCGACACACCAAGAAGGTTAGCACTATGAGAGGATTCTCAAACACTAACTTAACTAAATCATATTCCAAGCCTCTTTTAGCCATCCAAAACCTATCTAACATAAAGCAACCCAAAGGAAGCTTGGCCAAACAACTAGCCACAAAACCACCAATCAAGCCTCAAACACACACTTGACTCCACTTATCACCGAAGCTAAGATAAAACCATAAGACTCCAAGCAAAAAGCACGAGACTCTCAAGTCTCAGTTGCCCCTTCGATCAACAGGTCCCCACTAGACTTCCTAGATCAAACTTACAGAACAGGTAGGAACCAATCATGCCGAGCACCCCTAGCATCAAGAAACGAACTAAACAACAATGCCACTACAAAACTCACTGGTCAACTTCAAAATATTGGAGCAACACAAGGTCTCTTTAAACGAGGGGGCCAAAATCACAAAGATAGTGGGTCCACACAACAACAGGAGAATCTCAAGGTTTTTTTTTTCCCAACCTATCTACTCGTTTGAACCCTCTAGTACCCACCTCGTGTTACCTAAAGATTTGGCCTCCCAAAATGGAAAGGCAACAATGCAAAACTCAACAGGATCCAAGGTCAACAAAGAAATTTTGAACCACCACTATGGATCCTCTAAACAACCCCAACTTATGACATCAACTAAGACTAACTATTCCCCTTTTTTCTCTCACCAAGTACCCCTTATGGGTAATGTAGGTTACATAGTTCACAAGACTACACAGGTACCAGCAATACCAACATAACAAACATCCTCAAAATAAAGGCTTGCAAAAGATAAGTCTTAAATAAGTTTAAACAAAATAAACTTCAAAGGATTAAGATTTGAAAGATAATTAAAATTTAAAAGATAAGTCCAATTTAAAAATGGCACCAAAATAAAACATTAAAAATTTAAATCAAAATAGGATTAAACAAGTCCTTGAGATAAGAGGACTATAAGAAAGTAAGTCTGCTAAGTAGCCCAAGTAAAGAAACTCAATACTACTAGGTTTCCAAAATACACAAAATTCAAAAAATAATTAAATAATTATCCACAATTTGTACATTACAACATCATGTATATATATAACATTGTCACACAAAGAGAGAAGAGGAATAGTGATCACATTCACAACTAAGGCCATGATCAACTCAACTAATGATTCCCCACATAATCTTTAAGGCAACCTAGGACATGCTTGGAAATGATTACCAAAAGTCATGTATCCCATGAGTCACCTTCAAATTGGGGGCCTCTTTGTGCTTCCTAGCAAGGAACACATACCAGCACCTTCATGGATACTACCAAACCCAACTGAAAGGCACTAGCTATCTTCCATAGATTTACAATCACACTAAGCAATTCATAATTACAACGACTTGCTCAAGGTACCAAGGTACTAGAGTGGGGCTTAAGCCAACCAACCCTAGTTGTGACTAACATCGCTTCACCATCCTAGCACAAAGTTCAATACTACAAGGTTGGAGAACCCCAACCAAGGCATCCATAACTAAACTCAAGTTCAAAGCCATAGCCTTAATAACGCCCAAAAATGACCCAGCGGAAGTATCTACGTCGACCACACGTGTCGATGACAACACTTAACCACTAATAACTCGAAGGTATCACAACCAACCTACTATCACTTCCAAAAAGAACTCAACTTCCCAACACATCCTTATAATGCCATAATTTCCAAGATGCCCAAACAAGTGACTATTCACATACATTACCCTATAGGAAGGTGTGTGAGTCCTTAATCAAGCTAACATCTAGAATTATTGCATTCTTTAAAATAAAATATTTCTATTCAATAGGGTCATCTTCATGGGAATCATTCAAACAGTTGCACAAGGGACTCACCCCAAGAATTACCAATATCCAACAACTAAAAAGTTTCAAGATAGGAGAGTTGACACTCCAACTATCTCGTCACACCAACTAAGCATTCACCTTAAGCATCTCATGTGTTCTCCCTTACTAAAAGATAAGAAGGCACTACTAGAGGGTTTCCACCATAACCCAAGAGGACAAGTTAAAACTTAACTTTCTTCACTCACGACCATCACAAGGCTTCACTATAGCCTCCTACACATGCACAAGGATGTACGTTACTCCGAAGGGAATTCGTCACCCTAACAAGACACAAATGTAAGCAAACTCCAAAGAACAAGGTGGCAAGGAAGGGATCAAGTTGCACTTAGGTTATTATTAGATAAGCAATTAGGGAGTTACACTCGCAACTAGACCTTACTTCCTAACTACCATAAAAGGTTTCATCCACAACACTTACACCCCTTTAAGCCCTCAAACAACTAGATACCACACCATAAGTGAACAAATCACATCACAAAGTAGTGTGAAGGCAGTTCATAGCCTAAATATCCACTAGACACTGACAAGCTACAAGGAGATTGACACGACATGGCACAACAAATGTCACAATATTCGCAACCACAAAGTGGTCTACAAAGCCACTACTTATCCTTTCATCTATCCAAAAGGCTTACATAAGTAGATAACCATGAAAGGCCTTATGCGCTAACTCTTTTAACATAATCTACTCCATCTTCAAGATGAGGGTACTAAGCGACCCTCACAAGAGAATATACCATTATATCCTCTTTTCACTCTTTAGGTGACAACTACCCATCAAGGTAACTTAATCCTATAACAAAGCGAAGGATAACTATAGATCAATAACTTCTTCGCATCTTGACCAAGGGTCTTCTAAACAAGGCACAACTTACCCCATGATATAAAGGTTAACTGAGTGACACAAGGTGAAGATTAAATGATATAGGGTACATAAGTCTTTGTCCAAGATTAGCATACCACTTTAAAACATTTCTTTCCTCCAACATGGTAGGATAACACAACTCAACATTCTCTGAAAATGGGGAAGTCTCAAATGATGCAATGGCACTCACAACCAGCAACATGCCACTCAACATTCACTAGGTCAAACCTACAAGGTGGTCAAAAGAGAAAAAATTTACCACAATAACACCTTTCGAAGGGTACAACCTACAATAGGTTGATGCGACCCTTAAAGAAGGATCCAAAGGCACCATGAACTAGAACAAGAAGCAAGGATTAGCTAGAACAAAATACTAAGAAAAACTCGACCAATACATCCTCTTAGGATAGCATTAGATCAAGGAGTTGACTAACACTCAAATTCAAGACTTGCATGGTCCTTTAATTACTCTATTCATCAAGAATATACTCCCCAAGTACCTATGACACCAAGTCGTACATGGGGGTTAGCGGAAGCAAAAATTAAGGGAATCAAGTCATTCCCATGTAAGGTGTCTTATGAACTTTTCGCTATGCATGCTAGAGTTAGACACGCAACACAAGTATGCATGACCTACCATCAGCCCAACTCAACAAAATATACACACCCAGAGATCCAAGTGTTTGAAACATGGGTTCTAATACCAAATGTCATGCCCACATTTGCCATGTGGTCATGACGCGCAACACACGTGTCATGTCCATATTTGTCATGTGGTCATGACACAAAATATCAAAAACTTTTCCACCCAACTCTAAAAACCCCTCCACGTGCATCAAGCGCACTCGGTGACACACACACATAACATAGTTGTGTCTGCAACGTACGTTAGGCATGTCTCCTGAAGGCAGGGAAGTCAATCCAAAATTAGATAATGCGAACTCATTTTTCAAACCCTACGAGGTGATAGCCACTAAGGGGGTGTGTGTCGTGAGGAGTGACGCTAAGAGGGTTGGTTCCCATTTTGGGATCCAACCCTAGGGTTTACTAAATGAGGTGGAATGATCTTGATATAAATCAAAATCTAACCTTAGAACAACTATTAACTAATCAAATAACATTTAAATTAATGCCACAAATCAATTTTCAACTTAAAGCATTTAATCAACATCTAATGCGAAAAAGGGTAAATAATCAAATTAAATTAAATAAATAATGTCATCTAAAGTCTAGGAAAATTTTGAGAGCATAACGGGATACAAGGGAATAATTCTATAGTGATTTCGACAGCATAATGCCATCTCATCAATTGTAGGATAATTAGAAAAAAAATAACTAAAATTAAAGCTAACATATTACTCCATAAAGAATTTTAAACAAAATTAAAATGCATGAATTAATATTCACAAATCATTTTCCAAAACTTAAATTAATGACTACAAGGGTTGAATAAAGAATCCTAAACATTAACATTATTCACTTTAAAATAAAGTTTGAAGGGAATAAAGTATTAAATGTCATACCCTTAATAAATTAAATCATAGAGTTAAATACCTTTCTCTCCAAAGTAAGTCAATCAGTGAAATTAAATAAATAACTTAAATGCCTATTCACACAAGAGTCCAAAAATACCTCCCCACTCACTAAGTGGGATTAGATAGATAAACTAGGTTTAACAACCACATTAGCCCTCTAAACCATCTAGGGCAACTCAAAAGATGACCTAATAAAGTTTATAAAAGAAATCTTATCTCCCATTTGCTCTCACATTCAAGCTTGGTTTTCTAATTTTTTGTTTATTTTCTAATTTATTTTACTTTTTCTATAGGTTAATACATATATTTCTCTAATCATTTACATTTGGTTTTTCTAACTCAATTTTCTATTTTCTAAATATCTCCATTGCACAGGTTTCCATATTAACATGGTTTTCTATTTGCTTAAGATTAAAATTTCTATTTTGGTTTCTAGTATTTATATTACAACAAAAATAAAATATCATTCTCTGTTTTCTAAGTTCTTCAAAAACAACTCTCTGGTTTTTTTTTGTATGAGAAATCAAAGTATACACAGAGTTATTAGTTTTAGACAGAAGTATATATATAACATCACTGTATTTTTTTGATAGTGAAATTTAATTCAAATAGTGATCATGACAAAACAGTGTGGTTAGATATTCCATCATTTACTCATATATATAGTTTTCACACTATTATATATATAAAAGATAATAAATAACTAAAAATAAACCCTTTCTCTTCTCTAATAATACAACAAACATAGACAAGCATTTTTTTTTAACAAGTAGGTAAAATTTCAAATCAAATTCACTACTTAAATAGGCTTATTTCTTTTCATTTTCTTTCTCTAACCATGTAAAATATTTGAATCAACCTAAATATTCTTTGTAGGCAACATAGTAAAATCTTAGCATATAACCATCCTTTCAAACAAAACATTATTCATTAAAATGACAAGTTTAGGGAGGGTGAGAGAGATATTTATTCTTCATACTAGCATCATTATTTTTCTTTTCAAAGGCATAGTAAAGTAAATTATGAACACTCCCAAACTACTGACATGAAACCAATATTATTTCATAAAGATTGAATACAATGGAGACTCAAGGAGAGAGATTTATCTCGTTACAACAATACTTTCTTACAAGGCCAAAATAGGCTAAGGCAACATAATGCCTTGATTTTTACATTTCACCCAAACCATCAAACTCATAGTTTCTTCCAAACTTCCAAACTCCTCCAAAGCCACCAAAACCTACAAAACACAAAACAAGTTCTCCAAGCTCATGGAGAGCTCACCTCCCAACTGTAGGCCTACAAGTAGGCCACCCCCAAGCTAGGAGGCCATTCAAATAACCATGTTCATACTCAACAAGGATTACAATACACGAATGCACTAACACAAAACACATTAACTCCCTCCCAAGGATAGTCACACAACTAACCCATTAACAATGAGCTTTAGGGGTGAGAGAGTGGATAACTCTCTACTCAAGGGGAACCAAAACTCAATAACTCATTAATGCTCAAACTCATGGCCTCTTGCCATTAAAACTTATCATACTCCAAATAATTCAAGGCACTATTGCCATAACCATAAATCTCAAACTTCATAATAAGGCCCATGGCCATCAAAACTACTCTAAAAGATGAAGGTACCCCAAGGAGGTTCACACCTCTCTCAACCATGACAAGGTGAGATCTCTCACATGGATAGCTCACCAACACAACCCTTAAAACCCACACAATAATAAACTAAAAACTCAAGAGCATAATAACCATAAAACATGTGTATATACATAAAGAAAAAGCTATAAAAGAAGGCTTGAAGCCTTGTGAGCTTACCTCTCAAGATCCAAGTGTAGAAGATGATGGTGAAGAGCTCCCAAGAGTATTTTCACCAAAATCCTTCCAAGTCTCTCCAAGTCTTTCTCTCCTTCCCAAATCAACCATAAAAATGCAAAAAGAAAGAACCCTTCCCTCTTCTCAAAGAGAGATAAATAGGCTTTGCTCACAAGCCCTAATGAATGAGAAGGTGACACTTGTCACCTTCTTCTTCATCCACACAACCCTTCTCACAACCCCACAAGAATGAGGAGGTGACACTTGTCATCTCCCCATTCCACTAAGCTACAAACTCTCCTACAAATGCTCTCACACATGTGTGAGAGCATGGGGAGAAGGGATCACACATGGGAGACCTCTCATAAATGAGGAGGTGATATTTGTCACCTTCTCATTCAACTATGCTACACTCTTCCCAATATATGCTCTCACACATGTGTGAGAGCATAGGGAAGAGGTCTTACACACTTAAGAAGACTCTAGAAGCTTCTAAATCACTCAAGATAAGGGTAACCTTACCCTAGGTGAGTGGGGTTAGTTTAAGTGGGATGGTGACATGCCAACCACCTCTCACAACTCCCAAACTTATCACTTGACTCAAGGGCCAAGTTTATGTGACTATACAAGGGTTATAACAAGTTTAAACATGCTAAGATTGGCCCTAGACCCTAGGGATATGCCCTAGGGTCATTATTTGACCATAATTAACACTAAGGAACTCATAAATCCACATGAAAAGGGCTCATAAACGTTTATCACCAAAATTGTGCAAACCAAAACATTACAACCTTACAACACATCAAGGTGATAAATCAAAAGGGTGAACCTTACAAAAATATCATAAATTGAAGACAACATAATACATCATTCTCAATCACAAATGACCTTAGTCCATCTTAGGGACTAGGTCAGCTTCACATGGCTAACACATGGGGTTATTTGTTTGACCTTTGATTTTTCATGTGCCATGAAAGATTACCTGTACACTTACACAAACCCATTAATAGCACATGATATATATAGCCGAAGCAAAATGAATTACACACACACACAAGATCACATAAGCACATATATCTCATTTATCAACACATGTTAACATTTATATGATTCTCAAATCATTCACATTTCACAAGTATATTCAGGTTCATCATCACATAGCATTCCATTAAGTCAATAATTTAACTAAACCATTTCAGTTGCATTAATAACACATTCAACATCATGGAATTTATAACACAATCATGTATGTAAGCTATAGCACCATCCTACAATAACTCATCTATCACAAGATAAAACTGACAAATGTCCAAATAGGAGGGATCACTAGTCCTCAAATGACCACGTGTCACACATAATCCAACAAGTCCCATGAACAAAACAAGAAGTGCAGCATAAGTTAGCCTCGCACTACAACACTGAAGAATCCAATTTCAAGCACAAATAGGTGATATTCCAATCAATCCTAACTAGGAGGTGCATCACCTATGCACCTACAACAATCACCACTACCTGCTACAAAAGATCCACAATATCCCTATACTAACTCAAGATAGGGCCACAATTCCATAGATAGAACCCTTAGCTAGGGTGAAACAAAAACAACATGGTCTAAAAGGGCAACTAATTCCAGTCGCACAAGGGTGGACCTCACAGCATGCTTACAAAATTCATCGAATTCCTTAGAACAATATTCACCACCATAATCCGATCTCAACACTATTGTCTTATAATATGTTTGCTACTCAACTAAGGCTTTAAATTTCTTAAACTTAGTGAAGACTTTAGATATAACATTCATAAAATAAATTAGGTGTATCTTGAGACTGTTTAGTATGACAAAGGGGGTATGGTTTGAATGTGGTTGATTTAGTTTAGATCCTCCCTTCTCATCAAACATTCAAGGACATATCAATCAAGTTGAATCTCTATTGAGTGAGAGTATTCACCTAACAAGTTGGGTTGTCACTTGGAATGATGTGGAAGCTCAGATGTTATCAAACAATATCTCAATTTAATGCTCAAGTACTCTTAAAACCCTAAATAAGAAAAATAGTAAGCAAATTAATGAATTACAGAAAATCCTTTCAGACTCAAGGAGAGAGATTTATCTCGTTACAACAATACTTTCTTACAAGGCCAAAATAGGCTAAGGCAACATAATGCCTTGATTTTTACATTTCACCCAAACCATCAAACTCATAGTTTCTTCCAAACTTCCAAACTCCTCCAAAGCCACCAAAACCTACAAAACACAAAACAAGTTCTCCAAGCTCATGGAGAGCTCACCTCCCAACTGTAGGCCTACAAGTAGGCCACCCCCAAGCTAGGAGGCCATTCAAATAACCATGTTCATACTCAACAAGGATTACAACACACGAATGCACTAACACAAAACACATTAACTCCCTCCCAAGGATAGTCACACAACTAACCCATTTAACAATGAGCTTTAGGGGTGAGAGAGTGGACAACTCTCTACTCAAAGGGAACCAAAACTCAATAACTCATTAATGCTCAAACTCATGGCCTCTTGCCATTAAAACTTGTCATACTCCAAATAATTCAAGGCACTATTGCCATAACCATAAATCTCAAACTTCATAATAAGGCCCATGGCCATCAAAACTACTCTAAAAGATGAGGGTACCCCAAGGAGGTTCACACCTCTCTCAACCATGACAAGGTGAGATCTCTCACATGGATAGCTCACCAACACAACCCTTAAAACCCACACAATAATAAACTAAAAACTTAAGATCATAATAACCATAAAACATGCGTATATACATAAAGAAAAAGCTATAAAAGAAGGCTTGAAGCCTTGTGAGCTTACCTCTCAAGATCCAAGTGTAGAAGATGATGGTGAAGAGCTCCCAAGAGTATTTTCACCAAAATCCTTCCAAGTCTCTCCAAGTCTTTCTCTCCTTCCCAAATCAACCATAAAAATGCAAAAAGAAAGAACCCTTCCCTCTTCTCAAAGAGAGATAAATAGGCTTTGCTCACAAGCCCTAATGAATGAGAAGGTGACACTTGTCACCTTCTTCTTCATCCACACAACCCTTCTCACAACCCCACAAGAATGAGGAGGTGACACTTGTCATCTCCCCATTCCACTAAGCTACAAACTCTCCTACAAATGCTCTCACACATGTGTGAGAGCATGGGGAGAAGGAATCACACATGGGAGACCTCTCATAAATGAGGAGGTGATATTTGTCACCTTCTCATTCAACTATGCTACACTCTTCCCAACATATGCTCTCACACATGTGTGAGAGCATAGGGAAGAGGTCTTACACACTAAAGAAGACTCTAGAAGCTTCTAAATCACTCAAGATAAGGGTAACCTTACCCTAGGTGAGTGGGGTTAGTTTAAGTGGGATGGTGACATGCCAACCACCTCTCACAACTCCCAAACTTATCACTTGACTCAAGGGCCAAGTTTATGTGACTATACAAGGGTTATAACAAGTTTAAACATGCTAAGATTGGCCCTAGACCCTAGGGATATGCCCTAGGGTCATTATTTGACCATAATTAACACTAAGGAACTCATAAATCCACATGAAAAGGGCTCATAAACGTTTAGCACCAAAATTGTTCAAACCAAAACATTACAACCTTACAACACATCAAGGTGATAAATCAAAAGGGTGAACCTTACAAAAATATCATAAATTGAAGACAACATAATACATCATTCTCAATCACAAATGACCTTAGTCCATCTTAGGGACTAGGTCAGCTTCACATGGCTAACACATGGGGTTATTTGTTTGACCTTTGATTTTTCATGTGCCATGAAAGATTACCTGTACACTTACACAAACCCATTAATAGCACATGATATATATAGCCGAAGCAAAATGAATTACACACACACACAAGATCACATAAGCACATATATCTCATTTATAAACACATGTTAACATTTATATGATTCTCAAATCATTCACATTTCATAAGTATATTCAGGTTCATCATCACATAGCATTCCATTAAGTCAATAATTTAACTAAACCATTTCAGTTGCATTAATAACACATTCAACATCATGGAATTTATAACACAATCATGTATGTAAGCTATAGCACCATCCTACAATAACTCATCTATCACAAGATAAAACTGACAAATGTCCAAATAGGAGGGATCACTAGTCCTCAAATGACCACGTGTCACACATAATCCAACAAGTCCCATGATCAAAACAAGAAGTGCAGCATAAGTTAGCCTCGCACTACAACACTGAAGAATCCAATTTCAAGCACAAATAGGTGATATTCCAATCAATCCTAACTAGGATGTGCATCACCTATGCACCTACAACAATCACCACTACCTGCTACAAAAGATCCACAATATCCCTATACTAACTCAAGATAGGGCCACAATTCCATAGACAGAACCCTTAGCTAGGGTGAAACAAAAACAACATGGTCTAAAAGGGCAACTAATTCCAGTCGCACAAGGGTGGACCTCACAGCATGCTTACAAAATTCATCGAATTCCTTAGAACAATATTCACCGCCATAATCCGATCTCAACACTATTGTCTTATAATATGTTTGCTACTCAACTAAGGCTTTAAATTTCTTAAACTTAGTGAAGACTTTAGATATAACATTCATAAAATAAATTAGGTGTATCTTGAGACTGTTTAGTATGACAAAGGGGGGATGGTTTGAATGTGGTTGATTTAGTTTAGATCCTCCCTTCTCATCAAACATTCAAGGACATATCAATCAAGTTGAATCTCTATTGAGTGAGAGTATTCACCTAACAAGTTGGGTTGTCACTTGGAATGATGTGGAAGCTCAGATGTTATCAAACAATATCTCAATTTAATGCTCAAGTACTCTTAAAACCCTAAATAAGAAAAATAGTAAGCAAATTAATGAATTATAGAAAATCGTTTCAGACTAAGATGAAGGACATAGATTGTTAACTCACCATTTTTTAAAGTTTGGAATACAAAACAGTCGGAGACACTGGCACTAATGCCCCTGTCCAAGGTCCTTTTTTCTGCATGGAATTTGGATCTCCTTCTGACACTAATCTTCATTGTATCTTCCATTTTTGTCTTAAAAAAGTGGAGGGCACTGACACTAGCGTTCGTGCCCTGAAATGTTGAACTTTGTCCTCTTTCTTTCAAATCCTGAATCCTTGTTGTCTGCAGCCTCCTTCTGCAGGTCCACTCCACGAAAATTGGTACCTGTAACCTACAATCACAAAGGAGTGTGGGAGGGGATCGTGGTGTTTAGAGGCTTGCCTCGGTCAAGCCCCAGAGAGACACTCAAGTCTTCCGAACACCATTGTTAGATGAGAGTGCGTATCTCTATGGGATAGAGGTAAAATCCAAATGATAAATGATTGAAAACACAATAGATGTCACTTTGAAGTGTAAATCTCATATAAATGAAGACTCTTCAATCACATGAGAAGATGAATTCAAATCTACAATCACAAACACAATAACAATGCTCTACTCTGCAACAATGAATATCCTAAAATCACAAAAAATGTATAAAGTTCGCAATTATCTTCTAGTTTACAAATGAAAACCTAAACATGCTTATATATGCAACTACAAAGATTCCCGCTAAGAATTTCGTAATTCAAACTTGAGATGTTGGAATAGGACCCAAATAACAGTCATAACACTAACATTAAAATTTAGGGCAGACTCAAAATAGGGCAGGACTAGGGCACTAGCGCCCAAGTCCACCCTCCCATTTTTGTTCGGGGATCATCAAAATAGCACCCCCTAGGTCCTATTTACCATAAGACATCAGGGTTCTCTAATCGGGATTCATAATTATCATGCAAGATGCTCTAAATGCATTCTAAGGACCCAAGAGCTAAACCTTAAGAGGGAAAAGCCCCCAAGGGGAGATTTTCTGACATAATAGAGACATCATCAATGAATGTAACATAATATAGAGATTTTTCAAAAGAGTCAATATCTACTGGTCCAAACACATCCGAATGAGTAATCTCTAATAAAATTTTATTTTTATTAGTTCCAATAGAAAATGGTGATCTATTCTGTTTTCCAAACACACAATGCCCACAAAATTAGTTTTTTCCAATAGAATAATCAAAAGTACTGTCAACCAATTTTTTATTAAATATGGTCCTAAGACCTTTTTCACTTATGTGATCTAATCTATGGTGCCACAACATACATGCATTTTCAGTATCAGTTACATTGGCTGAATTATTCAAAGTGGAGGCATTAAGCCTAAACAAAGTTCCAATCTGAGGTCCTTTAGCAACCACCTAATTCCCTCTTACCAACCTATAACTAGAATTGTCAAATGTCACATGCATTCCAGAATCATTTAACTTAGATACAGAAAGTAAATTTCTTGCAAGTCTTGGAATATGTAAAACATCATTAAGGCTTTTAATCCTTCCATCATGAAACACAACTTTACCTTTCCCTTGCCAATTATCTATTTAGTACTGTTATCATCAAGGAAAACTTATCCTCCATCATATGCTGAATATTTGGTAAACCACTCCTTGTTGGGAGTCATATGATAAGAGCAACCTGAATCAATAAGATAAACATCATTACTTATAGTGTTAACTGAAATAATCAAAGCATCATTGCCACCACCATCTGAGGATTCTTTTGTGGAGAAATCTGAACTTTTTTCTTGTTTCTACAATCCTTCTTTACATGTCCCTGTTTCCCACAATTCCAACACTTTACTCTGCTCTTTCCATGGGTTTTAGAATGTCCTTTAGACTTACCCTTCTTCTTATCCCATTTAGGTCATTTTTCTTTGGACCTTCTTATCGCATGCAATGCATCTTGGGATCCACCATTCTTGGACTTTCTTCTCATTTATTTTGAAAGAAGAGTAGTAATGATATTGTCCATCTTTGGATCTACATCACTACCATTGATAGAAACAATTAGATTTTCTCAAGATTCTGGTAAAGAACAAAGCAACAAGATGCATTTATCTTCATCTTCTAACTTAACATCTATAGATGCAAGTTGATTTAAAATTAAATTAAAAGAATTTAAATGATTTGCAATAGAATCACCATCCTTCATTTTTAATGAATAGAATTATCTCTTGAGATACAACTTTTTAGTAAGACTTTTGGTTTGGTAAGTATCACCTATCCTCTTCCACAACTTGTATGCGATAGGTTCATCAAAAACATTCAAGAGGACAACATATGCAAGACACAACCTTATGGTTCCTTATGCCTTCTTGTCAAGTTTTAACTAATATTCATCAGACATTGTTGTGATGGCTTCTTTTCATTGGAAACAGCTAACCACTAATCTCTTTCTTCTAAGAGATCTTCCATATTCAATTTCCACATCTCATATCCAGATCCATTGAACTTCTCAATATCTAGACGAGAGGTAGAACTCATTGTAGATAATCTTCTTCAAAAATTTGCAAAACCTACAAAGCAAAAGCTTCCACTCCAGCAAAAAAAACTTCATCAATACTTTAAGAGAAAGGCGTCTCTCTCTCAATAGAACTATTAGCTCTGATACCAAATGTTGAAAATCAAGGTGAAACTGCTTCTATAAAACTTTAATTATGTGTGTTCAAACCTAAAAATTAGATTAATGAGTTTCAATTTTATGTGTAAGTGATTTGCACATTCAATCAATGTAGTAGAGAAGAAAAAAGCATCAAAGAAGTTGACACAAAATTTACGTAGAGAAACCCTTACAAGAAAAACTCCACACCTAAAGAGATGTTATGTTTGTATTAAATCTTATAATCAAGTTTACATTTAATATTGAATTCTGGCAGCACTTTGTTACTCCAACTTCAAAAACATGTCATGATTTCTACCAACTCAAGGCATCATTATATAGAAGCCATGGATCTCAAAATACAATCAATTGTATCGAATAACACGAGAATAATCCTCATGCAAAAATAGAGTGCCCAATATAGTGAACTCCAAAGTTGCATAGTAGAAATCATCATGTTAACAACAAGTCTCAAACAGGTTCACCCAAGTGTCCCAATCAAACTTAGTTAATTGAAGTGTTATGTGACAATAACAAGGTACAATTGAAAGTCTCAAGAGGGGCGGCCACATTTTGCCAATCTAATTCAATCAACTAAAGTGCTCCAACTCAAATCAATGTCATGCAAACAACATGAATACTTGGTGTCCCCAATATGAATTTGTAACAACCTGTTTGTATGTTATGCAAAAATGAACCCAAGTTACAATGACATGCAAGACACATGCAACACCATATAAGTACATGCAACTAACATGCAAGAACATGTAACTAACATGCATCAACATGCACACACATGCAAGTATAAACAACTCACATGCAACAACATGCAAGTCCATGCAGGTAACATGCAACAACATGCAAGTCCATGCAAGCAACATGTAAGTCCATGCAAGCTCATATAAGTGACATGCAACAACATGCAAGTCGATGCAAGTAACATGCAATAACATGCAAGTCATGCAAGCTCATACAAGCAACATGCAAGTATCATGCATCTCTAACTCCAATGTTAACTCTCACATCATTCTCATGCAAAGTATATCAACATTATCCACTCATGAAAACAAAAAAAGAAAACTCCAAATCCACATTGGATTCTTCTCGGGACTTAAATTTGACATTTGTATAGATGTATTTAGGCATTTTAGCTGTAAAAAAGTAACTAAAATTTTGAAAAGATTGTATCATGTGAAAGGAGAGATTTTAGACAAACTGTCAAAATTTATCTAGGATTATGATGATATATATATTTGGTTTTTATATAATTTATTTAAACTAAAGTATATCATACTATTTTAAAGGCACCATTGAATAGATAACTGTCATATAAAAAATTGCTTGACAAGCAAGGTTGATTGTCAAATTTAAGCCATGATTCTCCTCCAAAGTGGCCACCCAAGATGGGTCCCACCTTCTAGGAAGTATCACCAAGTCAATGGACTTCAAGAAGTCAACTCAAAGTCTTCATAGGCTCCACTTCCAAAGTGAGTGTTCATATTGGGTCCCACCACATAGAAAGCAGCTACAATATGTCCAAGTGATATAATTAAATAATAATTTATCTCTCAAGTCTCTATGTGCTCAAGAACACTTTCCAAGAACTTTGGAGACACATGAAAATGGTTAGGATTGCAAAGTTAATGACAACTTATCCCAGCATAGGCATGTACATAGGGTTTGCAATTGTCATGAAATTACCCCTAATCTTATTGAAAATATTGACAGAAAAACTTCATTAGCAATGAATAGACATTTTGATTGTGTGTTTGATCTTGTTTTCCTTTTTTTATTTGTTTTTGAGAATTTTTTAATTTTTTAAATTTTGTAATTTTTTTAGCATTTTTAAAATGAAAAAATTTAGAAATAAAAGAAGGCAAATTAAACATCAAAATTAACAAATTTGAACTATCCTAATATTATGCTTTGAGACCCCCTTTTAGTGCCATTTCTATTGATGTGGCTTTTGACACACCGACTTTCCTACAAGCTATGAAGCATTGCATGTTGGAACGACAAAAGTTCCCTTACTTGGAAGGTAGCTAGCTTCAAGAGTCTTTCACAAGGTTTACTATAATCCTTTGGTTAAAGAGTGTTTTGGTTGGTCTATTCAAGAGGGCTACAATGAACATTAGGAGGCATTCATGTGAAAGAGAGGTTCACTTAGTGTGGTTTGTCCTGAAACATTCCAAGTGTTTGCAAACAATTTTAATTGTGAGAAGCATAACATGTGTTGGTTACTTGATGAGGTGTGCATTGTGGAATTGTGAGGTGATGTTAGGCCATCTTAACTTGCAATTGCTTGGAGACAAGCAATTTTGGTGAGGGAGGACTATAATGTCCCCCTTTTGGCGCATAGCCAATTTGTGAACAATTGACCTATCTCTAAGTTTTCCCGTAGGCTAATTGGTGTGTAAGGGAGAACTCCAATGTTCTTGGAGAGTACAAGTTTGTTTGGATGAGAGTTTGATTCATGGCATTGAGTTCAGGCGACCTTGTGGATCCCTCTAACAATTTCAATTTATGATTTCGACCTTTGGTGAGCTATCCAAACTTCTTGGAGGAGTAGGTTATTTTTAGTAAGTCACCCAGTTGCCTCTGATCATTGTCCCAAGCCTTCAATATCATGTTGGTATGATTAGAATTACATAGTTATCATTTTGGTACTTTCTGCAACCTGGGGTAAGTATTGAGTTATTAAATAGATTATTCACTTAAGTTGTCTAATGTTGGAAATACTAAAAGGACAACTTAGTGTAATAGATCATTTTAAAGGTGTTGAAATAATGAGTTTCAAGTTGGACACCTAGGGGAAGGGGCCTTTGCACATGATAAGTTATTAT
Organism: Cunninghamia lanceolata; assembly: GCA_027924645.1. Lineage (NCBI taxonomy): Eukaryota > Viridiplantae > Streptophyta > Pinopsida > Cupressales > Cupressaceae > Cunninghamia > Cunninghamia lanceolata. The sequence continues at coordinate 3,100,175 of BSBN01000407.1, forward strand.
TATTTTTCAAAAAGATCTTTGTGAGGGAAAAAGAAATTAAGATATTTTAAAATTGGTTATTTCCCTCCAGAATGTTATAAAAAGGGAGTTGGAGCTTATTTGGAGGATTAGCCATGATATGAATTTACATTTTGTTTGTGGAGAAAAGATGAGTTCTCAAATTTCTTGAGGATGAAAACCCTCTCAAGATTACTAGTTTTGCTGGTGAAAGATCCTCCCTAGTTGGTTGTGGTGGTTTCATACAGAAATCACACTTGTGTTGTAATGGAGTTTGATGTTTGTTGGTTTTAATGAGATTTTGGTGTGAGTTGGTGATCTTGTTCAATTGTGATTTCAGTTCTTTGCATAGTTCTGATTTTGGTTTGAAGTGGTTGTTCCCAAGTAGGTCGTACTTTCCAGGTGCTCAAGTTTGATCAAATCTAGGGTTTAAACCCTCATTACTAGCTGAATCTTCTTCCCTAGACCAAGGCGTTGAGATTACATGAAAATACTGAAGGTTTGAAAGGAGTTTGGAGTGGAGACAATAGTAGATATACTGGTCGTACCATCTGGTACAGGTCATACTAGCTAAAGAGGAGGCATGTGGGTTTGAGGCCAAAGCGCCTCACTAAAACTTGTTGTTTCGTCCTTTTTGGTGGCTGTAATCCTTCTACAATTCTTAGATATCAGTCTACTAGTGTGTTTTCCTCATTTGAAATTTATTGTGTGGGTTTAATATGTTCTAAGTATTTTACAGTGTTTCAGTTTGGATTAGATCATGGGTTTCAAAAAGTACATAGTTTCAGTGCATTATCAGTGTGTTTAGAGTTGGGATTTGGCATCATTCATCAACTACAACATCGTAGCTTGATGGGTATGACTTATTATGATGTTTGCAATGTTTTTAACATCTTAACTTCATGATTTTGTGCTTCAACAGTGTATTACAGCCTGAAAATAAAATATATCAGTTTATTTGCAACCTTTACCTCATTGTATTACCATTTAATAGATGCAATTACTTATTAATGTAAATCGTGGATGGTAGTGCCGCCATGGGTCATATAATAATTCATTTCATGATGCATTTCATAATGTAAATTGGACGGTTCACTGCCAATAATTTATAGCATTCATGTTTCAGCATGTTTGGCATGAACAACTAGCTATATCAACCATTTTGGTTTGAGCAAGTTAGACATTCTGCTAGTGGCTTGTATAAACGCAATCCACTAAAGAGGTGTTGATCAGTTTAGCTTGTTGCCTTGTGTTCCTTCATTTTGTTAATGCATACACACTCCACTAGATAAGTGTAGTTGTGGTTAGCTTTCTGCCTAGTATGTTCATATTGTGTTAAGCAACCACTCCAATGAAGATGCGTATATTATCGACAACATGGCTACCCAGTGGTTGCAATAAGCATTGGTAGTTGCGTTGGGTAGTTGTGTGGATTCCAAAACACCGTATGCTCGCACCTTGCTCATCTCAAGATCTAGGTGATCAGAAAGTGTTGAGGAGATTGCATTGTCTATATTTACATATTATTGTGAAAATAAATAAAAATTTGGGTGTGCATATTACATCATATGATCCTCCAAATCGATTGCATATTCCTAAGCCTCTCTCAATTCTGTAGCATTTCTTTTCTTGAGAAAGAAAGCAAATTTTGAAGATTGAGCATTGATGAAACAACTAATAAGAATTTCACAAGAAGGATTTAGAGTGTTCATAACTTTGGCAACCAGGCGATTGAATCTTGCAATGAACTCTCACACAATCGATTCACCTTTATCTTTCTTGGTACTTGAGAGTTGTGCAAACAAGACATGATTGTCTTCCATAGATTTGAAACAACCAAGAAATTTCACTCATCGACTCCCAATTTGTGATGGAACCAACAACAAGATGATTAAACCAGTCAGTTGTTGCACCTTGCAAGATTCCACAAATAAGCGAACTACAACATCTTCATGTGCAACACTGAGAATTCCACATGCAGTGGTGAAGGATGAAATATGTTCATCAGGATATTACTTGCCATCACTGTAGAACTTTAGAAAATTCTTCCTTGAGGCTTTAGAAGTTTTACTATTTTCCACTAGTTCCAACAGAGCGATTTGATTTCCCCATGGGTGCACTAGAGGTGGACGATTGTTATTGATGTGGTTACCCTCTTAGTTAGCCATAGGAAGTCTTCGTCTAGAACTAAAAATACTTATGAACTTTGAACCCTTTTACCAACCTTGAATGACTTGATGGATAAGATGATAGTCTTATGTTGCTTCCCCATAAGAGTTGCCAGAAACTATTAGCATTTTATTCTGCACCTTTCATTGCAACACAAAACATAATAAATGTGTGGTAAAACCGCTCTTCCAATTAGAAGGGGAAGCTTCTTGTAAAATAAAATCTAACCTAAAACTATACATGTACTTGCAATTTACAAGATTTACAATATTTTCAGAGGTGTTTTCACATTCACATTGAATAAAACATAAATATGCAATCTTTTTGGATTTGCGATGTGCGAAGGTGAATACATGCTTTCAATCATGAGGCGAAGATTTTGTGTTTTTTGGATTGAAATCAAAACCTATGACTACACGTTTGCACTATTTAATTAAAGATAAAGGCTGAGCAAGACAAGTGTGCATGAATTGAATTGATTAACACATAAACACATAATCACGAATGCCATGATTAAATCAAGTATAAGATGATACAAAGCCACAACTTATATCTTTGATTTCACTTGTGACACAAAGTTTGCAGGTTCATTGGATCAACTTAACTTTCCGCATAGATGACAACACATTTCAATAGAAACTTGAAACAAAACAAACATAATAAATTCTATTGAATGAACAACAAGATCATAATCATGTTGAATATACAATGAATAATAATTTCAACATAATGTAGACATGAAAATTATCATTCATCTCTATTCATTGATAATAATTGATACAACTGACTTCATCTAACTCTGATACTGAATACTACCCAATCTATGTGCAAAAGCACTTATTTATACTATTTACAAAACTATACATGAAAATTAAATAATTAACTGAACTCCTATCCTTCCTAATTGTTGATTACAATTTATCTGTTCCACTAAAACTAAGACTTAAAACCATGCAACTGTAACACAACTGACAATTTAAAACATGTAGACATGCAACCTCCAATTAAACTGAAGATCAATTTTGTTGCAAACTTGACTTTGTGCTCACATTTGTCACATGACGATTGAACATGAGTCAACTCCAATTAATGCTAAAAATAGTGAATGCCAAAATTAGCAAATTTTTGAATTTGTTCTCCTTTCAAAAATGATGATTGATGATCTATTTTTAGCAGGGCTAAAAATAGATTTCTGGAAGGCAGCTTTGATTGATTCTGGTATGGCAATGCTTTTCCGGCGAATCCTTTGAAAACCTTGGCAATTCATGAATCTTGGTGACTCGAATTTGGTACCTTTGTCAAAACTCTGAAAATTCACTTTTAACACTTTCATTGTTGGTAAAATTTCATAAAATCCTCTGTTCTAAATATATCTACATCTTGAGTTGACTGGAAGGATTTTGTTTTGAATGTTGGCACGTTGGTATGCTTGGTCTGGTGTGATGAAAAGTGAATATGAGGCACTGATTTCTGATCATGATTTCTTCTGCAAACTTTTCTTGCATCTGCTGCTGACTTGGACAACTTGTTTTGTCCTTTCTGAATATACTTTATCTGCAGGTGGTCAACTCAAATCTGGCCGCTTCCTTCAATATTTTGTGCGTGGGAGTCTTTTGACAAGTGTTTGATACATATGTGGTTTTTGATTGAATTTTGTTTTCTTTGTTGAAGTCTTTGTAAGGCATGTTGAGAGGTTTGTATAGACATTTGATTCTTTTTATTATACCTGCTAGCCACCTAAGATACCAATCTGTCTTCCTCTCTAGAGACTTTGTCTTGATTTTTACTTTGATAATGTTTGCCTTTGTTTGGATAGGCGGTTAAATGATGACTAGACTTTGGCACTGGATTTTGTTTGATGTGGCTGCAGGCACGTGTGAACCAATGATGGATCATTTCTTCCTTCATGAAGTGCATGTTTTCCTCTTTTGTGGCACCTTACGAAGGCTTTGATTTCTTTTGTTTATTTTTTGTTTTTTGCTTTGCCTTTGTAAAGGCATGTCTTCATGTTGAATGGTGCACTTGAGCTTGGTAAAGTGGTGCCTTTGTATGGTTGATTGGGCGATTTTAACTTTTGGTGAAACATGAGAATTTCTTCACATAAGTGCTTTTGCATTACCTTGATTTTGATTTCATTTGCCTATGCATAAGTGCATTGGGCTTTTCTAACTAGAGCTTTTACATTTAATTTTTTTTATTGTTGATTTACCTTTGTAAAGGTACAGCTTCTTAACCTATGAAGCGCCTTTAAATATTTTTTACATAAGAGTGCTTAAGTATGCCAAGGTGCGCGCTTCTACAAGGAGCTCTTTCCTTTTATATATATTTTGATTTTTAATTTTCTACTTTTACTTATTATTTTTAATAACGACCATTATTAACAATAAAGTATTAATAATAAAGTCTAATAAAAATAATAATATTTAATATTTTTAAAAAAATTTTGGATTTTTTAAACAATAACGTTAACAACAATTACACTTAAAAAATTTATATTTCAATATTATTAATGAACAGTTAATAATAAGTTATTAATCATCAATTAATATATTGAAATTTTAAGAACAAAAATAATTATAAAAACTTGACATTTTAGATTTTAATGAAATATTTTTGACATCTCGAGATCTCAACCTTTCGGGATTATGACAATATGTACTTTAAACACGACGACATCAATATGACTCCACAATTTGATATTTTATGACACTTTAAAATTTGACGAGATAGACAATTTTAGACTTGGACACAACTTGACATTGGATTTTGATGATTTGGTATTTTAGACTTGGGCACGAAGACTTGTGATTTGACCAAAAACTACTTTACGACTTTTTGATGAACATTTCGACATACAAAAATAGCGATACGACTAGTGATGCAACTTGACATAGAACTAAAGAATCTTGTATCGCAATTTGAAATTTTGGATTGGGTACAACAAACTTCTCATTTTTTTCTTCTTCTTCTCCTCCTCCTCCTCCTCCTCCTTTTACTTCTTCTTCTCCTTCTCCTTTTTCTTTTGTTGTTCCTCCTTCTTCTCCTTCTCCTTCTCCTCCTTCTCCGTCTCCTTCTCCTTGCATTTTCTTCATTGGTAATAGGTTCCGAGATCTCATACAAGTGCTACCCATTGAATTATCTAGGTGGCGATCCATCTTTAAATTTAAGTCAAACCCAAAAGCATCATGCCCCTTATAAGTCACATCTTCTACCCAAGTCTTGTGTGAATCCACCCAATGAATATCCATAGAGGTTATGAGAGAAGCTAATTGTGTGAGTATTTCATTGATATCTTCTTTCTGAGCCACTAGTACCAAGATCTCCTCCTTAACCTTGGTGATTGCTATATAGAAGCTTGAACATCTATGGAATCCATCTCTTTTATAATTGGATCATCTGTCTTAGGAGACTTCCCTAGGGTGATGGGATTCCTTCCCTTGCTTCTTGTTGAAGCCCCCATCATGATGCCACCAAAATAGTTTCACAATAACTTACTCAAAAAAAATCAAAATAATTTGAAATTTTTATTGTTACTTAGGCCTAGATCTTACATTTTTGAAAAAAATCTCCAAGAAATTCACTAATTTGCAGCTTTGAGAGTGAATTTGGTGAAAACCCTAATTTCACAATAACTCCTTCAAATTTGTTTCAAATGACCTTAAATGTAGACTATAGTAGCTTCAATGAGGGCTTGAAAAACCCTCCAAAAATCAAGAAAGAAAATTCCAAATTGAGAGAGAGATGCGCTTCACAATTTGACCTCTTGAGTTGAAAAAAATCACTTTGATTCTTGCCCTTTGAGTGCCAAGATCATGCTTTGATACCACTTGTAATGAAATAACTTGCACATGAGAGGAATAGAATATAAAATATACTACAAATACTTGATATACTTGAGAATAATAAGCCACTTCGAGGGGGCAAACCTCCTAATATTTCCAATGAGAATACAATTCTCAATATAATAATAAACTAACCACTAGTTCATATATACACCTAATTATGCCATGAAATATAACACCTAGAGTGACTTAATTATCTAATAAGACTATAATAATGATCATATAACTTAATTAAGAGTGAAGGTAGGAAAAAATCGACTACTCATAACATATGCACACTATAGAATTAAGGGCATAGAAAAAAATTTCAAGCATGCTTTCTCTCCAACACCATCTCTAGCTTTTGCTTGCGCTACTTTTTGATGATTTTCATACTTTTTTTTGTTGTTCTACCCGCATGCTAATTCTTCATAAATCTTACACTCGCTTGTGCTCTAATGTGTTTATGGTCATTTCCTTATTAGCATTGAGGGATGCTACCCATTGACCATGCCCAATACTATAACTAGGAAAATGTCAAGGCCACTATTCCCAAACCTCGCAAAGGGTGCTACCCCTTGGCCTCGCTAATGGATACCACCCCTGAGCCCTTGCTCTAGCGTACATGGAAAAGTAAAACATTTTCAAGGGGGATTGCATTGATTGACTTTGCATATTTTTTACTACGCATCTAATGGATTTAGGTACCAAATTCCAGATTCGACACTTGTAAACAAGCTTCCTTGAAAGATCGCTAAAAATGTAGTGAATATTTACTACACTTGTATTTTAATTAAACCCCCATTTTATTAAAATACTATGTTCTACTAAGACATGTCCTTGGCCCTCAAACCCTTGTCTCCATCCCCAATGGCGTTTTAGGTATAGTAAGATGACAAGGGACGTCCCCTGGCAGTCCAAAAAACTTTGAAAATGGAAAAACATTTTGGAAATGCATATCAATTGTAGGAAATAGTAGGAAATGTGACGGGGACATTTTGCCATTCTCAAGGTGGTTGAGGATGAGTAAGACGTCTCTTGACTATCCCGGGGATAGCTAAATGTCCTAGACGTCAAATTAACATATTACAATGTTCTAAAAAAATTTTTGACATTTGATTAAAAAAAATATTACTTTAAAAGGGGTGTGGGGGTCCCACAGACCCTCCCATACCCCTTATTCAACCCTAAATCACCACAATATTTTCCATTTTGTTGTTGGCGTTGCTGTTGTTGGAGGTTGCATATAGCTTAAAGCCCTACGCTACTGATTCCTGCAAGTGCATTTTAGATGCATTCCCTCACATTTCAAAGCATTTTATAGTTCAGTTGAGAAGTGTAGCAATGCATGAGCTCAACGAAGTGGGTTTTTTTATCAATGACAAGCAGGTTTCTACAAGGGAAGCTACGAAGGATGAATCCAATTGAGATTTTTTTTATAAAAGTGGTCAAACAAGTTTTGAAAGGGGCCCCGAAACCCTTAGCAAAAGGAAGCAAACAAGAACTGAATGCCAACCAATAGCCAATTGAACGCTACCAGAACTACATAAGCATATAAAATATAGCAAAAAAGAGAACAGACTAAGCAAAACTAATTCATCTTCCTCAGGGTCTCTACTGCCTTTATTTCTTTTTCATAAAAGGTATCCTACATCTTGGCAAAGTCGATCAAATCATTCTTTTCAACTTCAAACTGCTTCCTCTTACTCCCCCTTGTGCGGGTAGAGGGACCACCCAAGTCCTCTATAACCACCCGTTTACCAGTGCCTTTAGTATACTCTTCTTTATCCTGTATACCCAAGCCTTCAACATTGAAGATATCCTCAGCTCTGAACTCTTTAAATTGCTCTTTCTTCAAATCTTTCAGCTTCTCAGTCAACATCTTCATACCATTGAGACTATTCTAAATAGTTTGTTTACTGATGTGCATCATTTTTTCAAGATTGATATTCACCTCCATGAGTTTCTCCTCCAGTTATTGAATTCTGGTACTAAATCTTCCCTCATCTTGCCTAGCTCCCTGTCTATCTCCTCCATTTTTGAGATAGCTTCCTAGTTTTTGAAGATCAAAGTGTCATGCTCTGCGGTGATGTTAATCCCTCTCCCCAAGCTTTCCTGCATCAACTATAATTTAATATTGATTCAATTGATCTCGAGGAAAAACCATTTTGTCATCTTGTGCTAGGAGTTAATAGCATTCTTCACCAAATCAAACACTTCCTCAATCTGGTCTCTGTGACTAGCCTGGGCAATAATATTGTCAAAATCATGAGGGAGGTTGGTCGAAGGATCATGGATTTCAAGAAAATTTAGGCCCACTCTAGGTTCAAGAATTTGTATTGTTTTGCCCTAGGTTTCCAACCCCCTTTCAGCTCCCTTCTCACATGGCCTTTCCCATTTCCCCTATTTCAAACTGGTCCCATGTTTCTGGGAGGTCCCCTGTTCCTGGGGGATGTTAACATTACCAAGAGCCTCCCACTCTTCATCGCTATCTTTCTCCAAGATTTTCTTACCCTTCTTCACAGGAGTGGGGGTTTTCCTTTTAACTGGCATAGCCCTCTTACCAGAAATCTCTTTAATGGAGGAATCAGAGTCATCTCCGGTGTTGGACCCGTCAAACCAAGAAATGTTAACTTCCCTTTTCTGAGTTCTCCTCCTCTTCTTAAAAGACTCCGCTTCACTTTCGTCCTCTTCTTCCAGTTTCCACTCTTCGTCATCCATTTGGGAATCCTCCTCACTCATACTCGACTCCACACACCCCTTCTTTTTGCCACTATGAATAACTTTAGGCCCTTTTTTTGGAGTATTAATTTTCATGTGTTCCATTATTAGCAGAATAAGACTTTCATGCAAGATAGGCAGCTTAGGGTTTCTGCTATTTTCTTTAATGCCATACTCCAGAGAGGAAAGCAAGTAGAAAGGGATAGAAACAAACATACTGTGGCAGAAATGATTAAGCAGATTGAAATGGTAACTATAAATAGCAATGTACCATTTGTCCAGCATAATATATCTCAAGATCACTTCAGCTGCCTCGGCCCAAATAGGTTTGATAGAGAGGCGGTTATACCCTCTCGACTACATCTTCACCAACTTATCCCTTTCACTGCCTTTAAAGAAGTTGTTGAGGGATTCTTCGCTATATTTCCTCTCGCGAAAGAACTTCTTCCCTCTGGTCAAAAGACCAGAAACAGAGGCAATAAGGTCTTCAGTGACGGCTAACTCCCAGCCATACGTAGAGACCCTTTTTATTTTATAGCTCTTCACAAACAACATCGTAGCTTTAGGGTCCACTCCATGAAGTTTCTCCATATAGGGAGTTAACCCCCCTTCCTCCAGAATTTTCCAGACCTTCTATTTCTGATGGGTCCCCTTGCAAGACGATGGCTCGATTATGTTCCTATATCCTCCCATACTGAAACCCTAACCTATGTAAAATTCACTATCAATGCAGAGAAGAACGAAAACAAGAATGCACTAAAGCCTATACTGGAGAGTCTTGTCGTTATCTCTACCCATAATCTGTGTGCACAAACCTTTATGGATGGGAGTAGCCTTCGAACCCTTCGAGCTCATGATGGTCTCGTTATTAAATTTCAATCTTTGTACCATTCTTTCCATCATTGAAAATGCATTCCTTTGCCTTGCTCAAGTTTTTTTTAATTTCATCCCATATGCTCTTAGATTAGCTATTAACCCCTAGGTTGGTAAAAATATCTGCCACCTTGTTACGTTCACAGAAAATGTGAGATATATGGATGGCTTCAAAGGTTCTCATAATCATAATAGCATCTTCAATTAAGGTTGCTATAGACCAACTAGGTTTGGTGATATTCTTGAGGCATTTTATGATGTTATTAAAGTCACCCTCCACCCAAACTTTTCTATAACCCTTAGCTTGATCCAGAGCTATAGTGTGATAGGTCGCCATAGCTTCGGCATAGTGGTTTGTCTGGGTACCCAAAGGGAGTGCCACCGCCGTAAGGAACCTACCAAGATCATCTCTTATCACTCCCCTGCTACCTGTAGCTCCGGGATTACCTTTAGCTACCCCATCAAAGTTAATTTTGATCCACCCTTTAGGAGGTAGTATCTATACCACTTCTCCTCTGGGTTGTTTCATTCTTTTAAAAGGTATGGAAATGTCAACCTTGATATCCCAATTCTTAGAAATATCATACTCCACCTGAGAAACCTCTATTTTTTTTTCATAATCTAACTGTTCTTCAATCCTGACTTTAAAATTCTCCTTGATGCTCCTGATAGCCTTGAAAAATAGGTTTTCTGGAGCCAGGCTACTGTCCTTGAACACTCTATTATTCCTCTCCTTCCAGAGGCTCTAAGCAATGTGAGGGACAATCAGGGACCAAAGAAAATTGAGGGATGGATTAGGCATAGGGCAGATCCATTGAGAAACCAACTCCTCGGAAGAATTAGGGAAGGTCCAGCTTAGGTTCCACAAAGATAGGATCGTATTCCAGACCTCCAAAGAGTAAGGGCAAGCAAGGAGCAAGTGAAAGGAATCTTCTGAGTTCTGAAGGCATAAGGAGCATCTATTAACCACCGAGAAACCCCTCTTACACAGATTGTCTAACGTTAGCACCCTATCTTAAGCCAGCAACCAAAAGAATATATTAACTTTAGGGAGAAGTTTATCATCCCACAATCTAGCCCAAAAGGGAGGGACAGTCACCTTAGGGATAAATCCATTGAATGCAGAAGCAATAGAATACTACCCAGAGGAAGTAGCTTGCCAAATGAGTTGGTCCTCTTTTTCGGTCAAGAGTAATATGGAAGAGATTTAACCTGGCTTGGAAATCCTCCATGAGCCTATCAACAATCAGGAAATTCTTCCATTTGCCCTCAGAAATGTAGTCCACGACCTTCGGACCAAAGGCAGAGGAGAAAACTTCTTCGAAAGGACTCGCCCATTCCTGCTGATTAAGAGGGGGGTTACCGAACCACAAGTCCTTCCAGAAATCCACCTTCCTATCATCCCCAATCTTCCACCTAGAACCATTCTTAATAATATCTCTTGCCTGTAAAATGTTTCTCCAGATTTCAGAACCTTCCAGTAGATTGGGATAGTCCAACGCTTCCCTAAAGTTATTGAACCCTCTCAAATATTTATTCTTCACAATTTTTGTCCATTCTTTCTTCTCATTCATCAGGGACCAAGCATTGGTAGCCAAGAGAGTAGAGTTGAAGTCTTTAAGCTTTCTCAAACCAAGACCCCCATGGCTTTGGGCTTACAAACCATGTCCCAAGTAACTAATGGGATTCTTTTCTTCTTCGCCATTCCCGACCAAAGGAATCTTTTTTGAATTTGTTTGATTCTCTCTCTAACTTTAGCAGGAACTTTGAAAAGGGCCATAGAGTAAATAGGCAGGTTTTGAAGGGAGGCTTTAATCAATTGAATCTTGCCCGTCTGACTAAGGATCGCCCCCTTCCATCCAGCAAGTTTGGACTGGAATTTGTCCACCATTCCATGCCAAAAGGAATTAGGAATCTTTTTATCATATAGAGGAAGGCCAAGATAGATGGAGGGTAAGGATTCAACTTTACACTACAGGATTTGAGCTATCTTTAGCTATCTAGCTTTTGGGGTATTGAAAAAGAAAATCAAACTTTTAGGAAGGCTTATCTTCTGACCTGAAGCCACTTCATAGTTTGCAGAATACTCCTCACCTTTCTGGCTTCCCTGATAGATGCCTCACCCATTATGATAGTGTCGTCCACAAATTGTTGGTGAGAACAAGAGGGGCCCATCGAAGAAGGGCTTAACCCTTTAAACCAACCTTCAAGAACCTCTTTCTGGATATTTCTGCCAAGGACTTCCACCATGATAACAAACAAGAAAGGTGAGATCGGATCCCCTTGCCTCAACCCTCTCGAACTAACAAAGAATCCTGAAGGAGAACCATTAATGAGAACAAAAAACTTAGGAGAGAGGATAAGTTGTCAAAAAAGCATAAGGGATCTCTTATTGAAACCAAACTTATTCAACACACTGATCCGAAAGTTCCAGTCAACTCTTTCATAGGCTTTCATGAGGTCAAGCTTGAGAAGGAAGCCTTCTTTTTTGTTCTTACCTAGGGAGTGAATATTCTCCTAAACCGAAATAATGGAGTCAAGGATTTGTCTGCCCAAAACAAAACCACTCTGTTGCATTGAAATCAAGCTCAGGAGAAGGACTTGGAGCCTGCAGGCCATCACCTTTGAGATAACCTTAAAGATAGAATTACACAAGCTGATGGGACAGAAATCAGCAAAGGTGTTAGCACCCAATTTCTTCAGGATGAGAACAAGAAAAGTGGAGTTCAGTTCTTTAAGCAATCTTTTGCTACCCAAAAATTCTTTAGTGGCATTGCAAGTATATTTGGCCATGATTTGCCAGAAGGTTTGGAAGAAAAAGTGGGGAAAGCCGTCAAGACCAGGAGCCTTATTACCTTCAAAAGAAAAGAAATTTCCTTTGATTTCTTCTTTCGAAGGGATTTTAGACATCATCTTGTTATGATCTTCGTTCACTGCTTTAGGAATAACCTGAAGCAAAGTATTTTCCATATTTTGATCTAGGGGCCCTTCCTTATTGAGTAAAGAAGAGAAAAAAAGCATAGCTTCCTTCTAAATTTCATCTTCGTCTGAGATGGACCTACCATTCGAAAAAATTTCCTTGATACGGTTCGTCACACTATTCTTCAAAGTTGTCATGTGAAATAATTTAGAGTTGTAGTCCCCACTCTTGAGCCAGATAGCTCTAGATCTTTGTTTCCGAAAATCTTCCTCCTTGGAGACAACCCCGTGAAGGGCATTGAGGAGGTCAATCTCTTCTTCCCTAGTTTTTTGTGTCATACCTTCTTTTTGGATTTCACCCTGTATCCTGTTCAGCTCACCTTTGATGGTCTCCTTCTCCTTAAAGATCTGACCAAAGGAGGATCTGTTCCATTTTTGCACATTGATCTTGACATTATGTAGTTTTTTGGCCAACCTATACATGGTTGTACCTTCCACTTCTATGTTCCACCACTCTCTGATCTTCTCTTTCAACTTCGGGTGACGTAGCCACATCCTTTCAAACCTGAAGGGAAACATTTTCCTCTTACCCCTTTTGTTCGCCGAGAGAACAACTAGGAAGTGATCGGACCCTAATTTGGTGAGAGCAAAAAGGGAGTAGGAGTAAGTTTTGAACTAGTCCATAGAGATAAGGGCCCTATCCAATCTCACTTGAATGAGATTATCACCTATTCTTTGATTAGACCAAGTGAACTTGGCTCCCTTAAGATCCAGATCAAGTAAAGCTTTGTCATTCACAAAGTCCATCAGGTCCATTCTGGAATCTAGGGGAACTTGAGAACCACCCATTTTCTCATCATCTATAAGGATAGAATTGAAATCACCCATGAGAAGCCATTTAGGTTCAAGGTACATCCTTCTGAAGGCTCCAAGCCTTTGCCAAAGTTTCTTCCTAGCATTCTTGATGTTAGGGGCATAAATGTTAGAGACAATCTAGGATGTGTCATCTCTTTGATGAACAAACTTGGTCACCACCTGGTTAGAATCTGCTAAAATGGGATAACCTGTAACTGATTTAGGGTTCCAAAGAGTAGCCACCCCACCAGAGGCACCCGCAGAGTTTCTTCCTTGAAGGCCACACTCAACAAAGAATTTGTTCTTTATTATATGAAGTTTTTCCATTTGCATCTTAGTTTCTTGAATAAGCAGAATATTTGGCTTTAGATCCTGAATCAAGTTTGACAGGTCATGTTTGTGACTGTTATTTAACCCCCTTATGTTCCATGACAGGATCTTCATGATAAAAGAGAGTTTGTGCTCTTAGAGCACAAGTCCATGAGGGTTTTTTGCATCCCTCCTACAATCTCCTTCTTGCTGTCCCTTTCTCTAACTGCACTGGCTGATGGTCTCCCTGGCCTTCTTTTCTCTGAACCAAAGTCCGCCTTAGAAGTGCTTCTAGTCTCTACTCCGCACTGAGGGGAGAGGCCTACTTTTTTGTTCTTTCTTCCCTTAACCACTTCAAAAGGCATTTCCTACACAGAAATATCCTCGGTTATCTCCAAAAGGTGACTGGGAGAACAGGGGGGAACCCCCTCGCCCTGGATGGTTTGGGGGTCATCATCATTAGAAATGATCATAGCAGAGCTCAGAGATTCCAGCTTTGTAACAGGAAGTTCCTCACTCTTGCAAACAAATGGAATAATCACCATTGTTTCTTGGGATAAAACCACCACAGGGTCTTCCTTATGAGGATCTTCCTCCTTGCTATTTTCTCCCTCTTCTTGGCTTTGGGATTTCCCATGGATATTTTCTCGCTTTTCCTTCCAAACCTTTTGGTTTGTCCTAGCTTTCTTTGAAGGGCAGTTTTTAGCCTAGTGGGCTATCTTTTTGCAGATAAAACATTCAAAAGGGATAGATTCAAACTCGATAGCCTGCTCCCAAACACCAAGTTTAGATTTAATCTTGATGGAGGCAGGCAGGCTAGTAGTTTGGTCCACCATAACACATATTCTAGCATAAACTAACCTTTTCCTCGACACAGTGACTGGGTCAACCGTAAGCAGGCTGCCAAAATTGCTAGCTAGGCCCTTAAAGACTTCTACATCCCAGAATTCCATTGGCAAACCTGGGAATCTAACCCAGACTGGGGCAACATTGAAGGATGTTTTGGTTGCATCAAAACGAGGTTCCCACTTCCTTAAAGCCAAGGTTGAGTTCCCAATGACCCAAGGGTCTCCATCCATGGTGCAAAGTAGATCTTCCTCACAAGAGAAGGTAAAGGAAAAGAAACCCTTCTATAAAGCATCAATGTCCACTTGCCCTTTGAGGGCCCATTTTCAACGAGCCCAAGATCTTACGATTTCAATATTAGGTTTGGGACCCAAAAACTTTCCCACCAGCAATAGATCCATTCGAGAAATACCGCAATCCACAACACTATCAGGAACTAATAAGGAAAACTCACTTGAACCTAGTTCAGAGGAGCACACCAACGGCGGGGCTAAACTTTTCCCTTTTGGTAGAGACCCAAAAAGTGATTTCCACAGATGAGAGAAATCCATAGGGGACTTGATAGGCAGGGCCTCATCCAAGATAACCACCTTAGGTAACACCTCCCCTGATGTACCTCCTAGGTCGGGGGGATGATTCTCTACTTCCAAGGAGGACAGACGAGCCTCAAAAGCACCAAAAGATCCATTGTCAACTGGGCCCTCCTCGGAAGCTTCTCCTTCCACTTCTCTGCCACCAACAGTCAGGCTACCGTTAGCAAGACCACCAGAAACCAATGTTGCACCTTCCACCTTACCTGTAGCTATTTCTAGCTTTCTTGCACTTCTGCCATTGCCAGAATTCAAAAACTCCTTTCCTACCTTCACACTCTTCCCTTCACTCACCATATTCCAATTGAGATTGTTGGAGAATGGAGAGTATATATTTTGTAGGGTAGGTGACTAGATTTAAAGAAGAAATCTATCAATGATTTCTCACAAAGATATCTAATATCAACTGGTTCAACCATTTGATATCAAGGTATGTCTCTTTGACTATTTTTCTGGTTAATTTTTTTATACAAATAGTTAGCCTATTAGGGAGGGTTTGCAATTGTTTTTTAAAAAAATTTAGTTTGTTATCACAAAAAACTTTAAAAGTTCCACAGTTTAACAACACTACAAACTTCCAACCTCTAAAATATTTTTGACATAAAAAAATGAGCACTACAGTAGCGATAACAATGTGAATAAGATGGGTAGTGAAGAAGTAAACAGAATGGATCATTCTTCTAAAATCCAAACACAAGTTCTATTGAAACTCCACAAAATTGTTTTGCATGCCCTTCATCCTCTTTTCAACAATTTGCAAAAGGCTCTTTCAACCCCAAAAACCCTTACCACAATTTTCCACCAATTTAAGAACTAATAAGGGTAAAAAATCAAGGGGCAACAAGCATTGGTTGTGTCATGTTTGCAAAACTAATTATTATGGGAGATATAGTAGGGCTGGACACCACTTATTGGGTGAGAGTGGACATGGGGTTAGAGTTTGTAGAGATATAATGTTGGAACAACAAGTTGAAATGGTAAAGTTGGTTGTACAGAGTGAGGTAAAAACCACTAGAACTACTAAGAAATGTTCATCTACACCATTGCAATCTATTGATGAGTATTCCAATATATTAGTTGGAGAGGGTTATGATAAAGGGAAGAGGAGGTCACTTCTACTATAGTTGTAAAAATATAGTTGTAGGGTTAATCAATTTGCAAAAAACGTGAGCAAGTTATTGATTTAATTGCCAAGTTTTTTTATGCCCATGTCATCCCATCTCATTTGGCAAAGTCTCCTTATTTTAAAGGTATTTTGAGAGATGCATTGGTAGTTGGACCCTCTAATGTTCCTCTTAGAGAACATAGATTGCGTACCTCCCTCCTCGACAAACAATATTCAAAGGTGAACAATTGATGGAGACGATAAGACAAACATGGATTAGGAGTGGGTGTTCCATTTGTTGGGTCCTGGAACTGCAAGTCCAC
Source organism: Cunninghamia lanceolata (assembly GCA_027924645.1). Lineage (NCBI taxonomy): Eukaryota > Viridiplantae > Streptophyta > Pinopsida > Cupressales > Cupressaceae > Cunninghamia > Cunninghamia lanceolata. The sequence goes on from BSBN01000407.1 coordinate 3,116,703, forward strand.
AATCCTAGAGGATGTTTTCACCTTCATGGCTAGGGAGTGTCATCAAGAAGGTAAAATAGGGGCTCATCAACAAATTAAGGATGGTTAAAGGTCAATTGATGAGAGTGAGTAACCTCTCTTGCACTTTGAGCTCAACTATACTCAGGAGGGTATCCCTAGAGGTACTTCTTAATAGGGTTTTAAACCAATTAAAATAAACATGACTAAAATGATTGTTGTACCCAATGTACACTTGACCCCTATAATTGTTACTAGGTCAAGACAAACTAGCTTCATATAAAATCCCTAACTAAGTTGAAACTACCACCTTGCATATGCATCTATAGATGACAACAATATTATAATTCCTAATTATGTGAATCTATTTAACATTTCATACACAAGAGCAAGGAGCAGGTATGCAAGACATGATTCTCTACTGATTTGAACACTAAAAATCATTATGATTATTCCTTGGTTTGCAAGAATGAATCATGAACAACATGTGAAACCCTAATCTAATCCTACCACTAACAAGACATAGGATTATAAAATGGAAGATGTTTGATCCTTCACCAATTAGACTAGTGCCTACTCCATTGGCAATAGAGTCATATAATGCAAGGAAGAAGGAGATACATTTGCAAAACATCGACAGAACCAGATATACAATCACATACAAATCATAGATAACATTACATACAATGGACATGCTTAGTAATCCCAAATAGAACTGCAATAACCCATGTGAAATGAAGAAAAGACCGTTACAAAAGATTTGCAATGTATTAGATGTTGTCACATACATCAAATCCTCATTACACTCATACCAGTAAATGTGACAAAAGAAAATACATAGCTAAAACCATACATTCCTTTGAATCATTACAAACTACCTTGGAGACATACCATTACATGAAAATGCATGTTGAAAACATTTTCTCTAATTTACAATATGTGTTCCTTCCTTTTGTAAACCAAACCAGCAATATTTGATGCCCTAGATCCACTTGAAGCAATTGTAGGTCCAAAAATGGCTCAATGATCAACCCTTTGAATGATAAAAAGAGTTGTATTTATAACTCTTTCATTTTCACACACTAGGGCATTCTAACAAGAATTTGAGGCACTATTACATCTCCAAAGCATTGAATGCACACCCATAAAATCATATGAAATTTACCTCGATTCACGTACAAGTCAAGCAATGGGGCTTGAAAATGTCTTCCTGCTCAAATGGGTAATTGCAAGAGTTAAAACGATCATTAATGGCGTTCTGGGAAGTTGTTGGCATGTTCTAGGGCATTTTGGAATTTTTTGTGGAAATCCGAGGCACTACAAGATATGGAAGAAAAGAGGTCCTGTTGGAGGTTAAAATCCCACAAGAAACAAGGTACATCTTGTAACGGGTTGAAATCCCTCAAAAACCAAAGGACATCTTGTAGGAGGTCAAAATCCCACAATGGGGAAAATCAAGTAGAACAGGATGTGTAGTAGTAGGGTGAAATCCCATAAGGGGAGAAATCTGACAGAATAGGATGTGCAGTAGCAGGGTAAAGTTTCGCATCCTATAGCAAGGTGAAATCCTGCAAAACACAAAAAACACCAAAAAATGACAAGGGGACTGCCTAACTTAGAAATTTTGTGGATCCTTGGAATGTTGAACATATGAGGAAGACTATGGAAATGACCAAAAACACATCCAAGGTAAAATGAGCAAAAAGGAGGAAAAGGATGTAGAATAGGACATGGGAGGAAGGAGGAGGTCCTACAGCAAGGTGAAATCTTGAAAAACATAGAAAATGCCAGAAAAACAAAGGAAAAGCCCTTTGAACTTAGAATAATATTGGATTTTTCACTTCTCAACACATTTATAGGATCATGAGGGAAGGAAAAAGGCAAAATCGACCAAATAAGCAAGGACCTATGTGGATTTGGAAATTTTCAAAATGGGTCCCAACATTGGCTTTGGTTGGAGACGTGTCTCTTGCAGGCACAATGAAAATTCATAAAAAATCTCCAAGAGTAGACCACAAAAAAGGAACAAAAAAACAAGGAGTAATCAAGACAATCACACTTCATCATGACAAATAAGGGTCACAATTGCACAAAGACAAAGACACAAAAAAGAGACTGTATAAGTCAAAATACGTCATTACTCAAGAAAAGTAATGCTTGAGATGCTAACCATGAACTGGCAACTCCATGAATTCTCCAATCAAATTCTTAAGATGGTAAACATTGTAACCATACTCATCCACAACTTTATATGGCCCAAGCCATAAAAGATCAAACTTCCCATGTTTTCCATTGTCCTCTAATCTAGCATTCCACATGAGAATCATATCTCCAACTTGGAAGTTTCTTTGAAGTGTCCTTTTATCAAACAGATGTTTCATTGTTTGCTTCTATGATAAGACCTTATCATATGTAGATCTCCTACTTTCATCTAGCTCTATCAACTCTAATACTCTTTGAGAGATTGCACCACCTTCTTCTTCTTCCATACCAACAACTTATACATTGACAATTTAGGTTGTTTGGCATTTTAGCTTCTAGTACATATACAAGTTCAAATGGACTCTTACCAATAGCATGTTTGTAAGTTGTCTTATCAACCCATACTACACACTTCAATTTATTGTCTCACCTTTTCTTGTTCACATCCAAAGTTCTTATAATCTTCATGAAACTCTTATTGTTAGATTTAGCTTATCCATTGCTTTGGGGATGATAAGGAGATGAGTGGATCAAATTAATCCCATATTCAGAACACATATTTGAGATATCTTAGGATCTGAAACACCTAGCATTATCAATAATAATCCTTGCAAGCACACCAAACTTAGCTTTTATGTTGTTCATTAAGAAATCTATTACCACCTTAGATGTAGCATTGCAGGTTGGCACTGCCTCAACCCACTTGGTGAAGTAATTAGTTGCCACAAGGATCCATTTGTTTCCATTACTAGATTTCTCTTGAATTTCTCCTATAAAGTCAATTCCCCATTGTTGAAAAGGAGCTTCAACCGTAACTTCCATGAGGGGAAGGGCACTTGCAAACTTCATCTTACTTGAAAACCTTTGACATGCATCACATTTCCTTACTATTTCAACAACATTCTTAAACAATGTTGGCCATCAATATCCTACTCTAAGGATCTTGTACGCGGTGGTCCTAGTCTTGAAGTGTCCTCCACAAACACCTTGATGACACTCATTAATCACTCTTTTAGATTGTTCTTGATCTAGACATTTGAGTAGTAGCCCATCATGATTTCTCCACCTTAAATCATTTTGTATTAGCACATACCTTTGGGACTGCAGTTTGACTGTTCTTTGTTGATTTTCATTCATTTTAGGATACCACATGATTTCTAGATAAAATATGACATCCTTATACCATGGGTTGTCTTTCAAAGAACAAGGGATAGCAACACAAATGGAACTTGTCTCATTTACCTCTATTGCATCTAAATTGATATATCATCAGTTTGGCAAGGCCTTGACCTCTAACCAACTTGGTAACCTGCACCTCTATGTTATATTCTTGGATCTTATTGATCCATCTGCATCTTTTACCTAAGACCTCTTGCTAAATGAATATATCCTTCACTGTTGTATGTGGCACATAAGCAATAAATTTTGCGCCCACAAGATATGATCTAAAATTCTTAACAACCTTAACAATGGCATAGGCATATTTTTCCATAATTGAATACTTTAGTTCTGTAGCTTGTAAGGATTTACTTAAGAATGCAATAGGCTGCTCACATCCATCCTTGTTTTTCTGAAGTAGGACAACAACAATGGTATAGAATAAAGTGAAGGAAACCAATTGGAAAGGTCTAGAATAATCCACACTTATCAAGATTGGTGACTTTTGAGAGCCTCCTTTATTTCCACAAATGCTTTAGTCGGTTCCTTGCTCCACGTGACTAATTGTTCTTTCTTTAGCATCTTGGATATGGCTTTAGTCTTCTTAGCAAAGTTGGAGACAAACCTTCTAACAAAGTTTATCTTCCCAAAGAAAGATTGGACACCTTTGACTAATTTAGGTTGAAGAATGAGGTCAATTGCTTTTACTCTTTCTAGATCTATCCTCACCCCATCTTTTGACACAATGTGCCGCAACAACTTACCTTCTTCAACTCCAAACATACATTTTTTGGGATTAAAAGAAATCCCATACTCAAGGCATCTCTCAAATATCATTTCTAGATGCTTGCAATGATCTTTCCTTTCTATGGAAAATGCAGTTAGATCATCTTGATATAATACCATGATCTCATCAATGAGACTTGCAAAGGAAACATCCATTGCCCTTTGAAATGTTGAACCTGTGTTTTCAAACCAAACAACATTCTCACATTAACATAGCTGTGCCAAGGAATAGCAATCTTATGTTGCTCTAACTCCTTGACCACCACTTGGTTGTACCCTGAGAATCCATCCATCAAAGATATTAGTTTTGATCTTGTTACCTTTTGTAGCAAATGGTTCATGCTTGGGAGAGGGTAATTGTCCTTAAGAGACTTGAGGTTCAAATTTCTAAAATCCACACATAACCTTATCTCTCCATTCTTCTTTCTTACGAGAACTAGGTTAGATACCCACTCTAAATGTCAAATAGGCTTGATTATACCTCCCTCCAACTTCATTAATTCCTTTTGCATTTGAGGAGCAAGAGTGGGATTGATTGGTCTTTGTTTCTGCCTAAAAGGTTTTGCATCAGACTAGAGGGAAATGGTGTTTTGAAATTAGTCCTTGAGCTCGTCATAAGACCATGCAAAACATTCTTGAACCTTTTCAATAATGCAATTAACATTTGCTTTTCATTTGGTTTCAACCTCTTACCAATGTAAATCATCCTAGGTGCTGCTTTAGTTCCTAGGTTCACACCTTCAACATTATCTTCTTCAATTGACTTGCCTTTACTCCTATAGCAATATGCATTATCAAACATTCTTTCCAGTGCTACAAGCCCATTAGGAATAGTATTTTTTCAACTGAACTATTTCATTTCAAAACAAAGTTTATTTACCATCCTCAATTTCAACCATAGCTGCCAATCAATCAACTGGTTGTCAAATTCATCAATACAGTTCAAGAATCTATATATCTGTTGACTATCATCAAACACTTTCTAGTTGTAAATATTATCAGGTATAGTGGGCCTTGTAAGAACTTCCACACTATCCTGACAATGAGAAGAAAATGACTGTAAATCAAACCTTGATGTTGCAACTGCTAAAGCATCAACTTCTACATTTCTGACCTCTCTATCCATTCAATGCCAACTGCATCAAATAATTCCAAGGTGTCCCAAACTACATTTCTATATGTTTGTACAACTAACTCTGAATCTCCCTAGATTTTCAAGCACTTAATTCCATACCTATGAGCAATGTTTAATCCAATTATGAGAGCTTCATACTCAACAATATTATTTGTGCATAGAAAAGTGATCTTGAAAGAAAACCTAGAGAGTTCCCCACCAGGGGAAATAAAGACTACACCTGCACCTGAACCATCTCTAGAGCATGCACCATCAATGAACATGGTCCACAAATTATTTGTATCATGCTTAAGAGTAGGATCAATGACCTCATGATCTTGCCCATCACAAAATCCAATAAAATGGTCAACATCAATATCAATGAAATTAACTTTCTCAGTAGTCTTGTAGCAGTCTTCAACAATGTCCAACATCTTCCTTTCTCTATATAGTTTTACTTCTCCATGCAATTGAATTGTAGCATATGATAGATCCATTTGGATACTACCTCTCATAGATGTTGGGCCCACTTCCTCGATAACAACATACCCCACTTGGTAAGACAATCCACAATGATTATGTCCATTAGAAATGACTTATTTGGGTATGCAACAGGCTGAACCTCAACATTATTTACAATTCCAATTACATTCACTTCTCTAGAATCTATGGCAAAGAATTTTCCATAGGACTTGGATACTTGTAAACCTAAATCATTCATGACTTGAAGTGGCATGATGTTACTAGAAGCCCCAGAGTTTAACATGCAATTGTATAACAACCATCCATTAATGATTAGGGTCGTGTAAAATAATCACTACTTAATTGGTTGTTAACTAGGGATGCTCCTAGGTAAACTTCTATAGTCTCTTCATTATTGTTTTCCTCTTCAACACCATTTGGAACAATAGCAGGTTGATCTAGTGCATTTACAATAGTGATGTAAGATAAGACCCTCTCCCTATGCTTAGGGATTCTAAGGACTTCTCCTACTGATACTAAAATCCTAATTTGACTTATGATTTGTGCAACATCAATAGGGCTATAACTAGGAAAGGGTGTACTATATGGAATAGTCACATCAATGTAGTAGGAAGGAAAGGTATGATGGGGGCAAAGGAAGTAACATCCTTATCTTTTGGTTCTTTCTTCTTTTCTTTGTCTTTCTCTTGTCCCTTCAGCAACTAGGACTGATCTTGCTTGATTATATCATTTGGATTGCTCACTGATGGGATAGTTGTAGCACCTGATGGCGTAGCATTCTCTTGAGCTTTAGGCACATATTTCTTCCTTGGTGCATTTCACTGCATTGGAATATTCATTTTCTACCATCTTCTTGGCAACATTGTTGTCTCTTGTTTCATTGTCTACCCTCTGCTTTTCTTTTGCAATGTTTGCATTAGTTTTATTTGGTTTAGCAGTTAAATTACCTTGTGGAGGTAGTTGTCTATTTCTCAGCTGGTATCCACCTTAGACTTGCATCATCACTACATTTGTGAGGACCTTTATATCTTCATCCGATGGTTTGGACCACTTGTATCTTTCATGCATGAACTCCCTTAAATGTTCAAAATCATGAGTAGGAGCAGGCAGCTCATACTTTTGTGGACATGTACTATGATCATTTTGGAAGATATGATCATCCCCATCGTAGATTTCATAACCATCATTTTCATCCATTGGTTCATATTCCTTTGTATCTAGCTGATTAATATCTTCTTCATAATATTTGACATTACCCTCTTCATTAGGAAATTCCTCCTCTTTGCTCATTGAATGGGCCACTGTGCAATTTGAGGGATCATGGAGGAGAAAACATGCCTTACACCATGATGAAACTTCTTGGAAGTTGACATGATCTTTCCATAATGGATCTAGAGTTGTCCTTTCTTGCTGCTTGAAACTTACTTGTTTGGGAGCCACTTGTCTATCATTTTGTTTTAGCCTCTTGGACAAATCAGTGTTGTAGGGTCTATTATGCAACCTGTCCTTGATTGAAGTGTGTTGTTGCATTCTAAGGTGGCAGCCCCTTTTCATTTCTCGCTACTTTGTATGATAGGTCTTTCATTGCACCCATCAGTCTATCCAACTTTTCTTCAGCATTTAAAGGCTTACTTGGGATTTCTCTGTCTGATTGAGAGATCTTTACATCTGTTCTTTTAATATGTTTACCCAATGCTCTTATGTTGCTTTCAATGTTATGGCTATAACATAAGCCTCCCTTAAAGTTTGAGGATTTTTGTCTCGTAGATAATATCCAATCTTGGAATCAAACACACCACAATAGAGGACTAGGCACATTGATTCATTTGGTCTAAGGTTTGGTGGCACCTTCCTCATAGTCATAATGAAGTTTCTATTGAAATCCACCACTATTTCATTTACTCCCTTTTTAATGGCTATAAGTTTATACATAACAAATTTTGGATCTATTCTATTTCCATATTGAAGTCTAAAAAGTCTTATGAACTCCCAGGAATCAACATTATTGTCTTGAGACTTTTGTACCATTCTCTGGCACTCTCTTCTAATGAATGCACAAATAGTTCCATCATCACATTCTCGTGATCTATCTCATATTCATCAATGACATTGATGAAATGGCTAAAATGTTCTCCAGTAACTACATTGTTATCCTGAAATCTAGGTATCTTTCCCCTTATCTCATTTGGAATTGCATTAAGGAAGTCTGGAATACCAAAGAAATCCAACTGTTTATACTTCTCTGCTCCCAAAGGCTGCCTTACCAGAGGGAACCTCTGAGCCTGTCTTCAGAATGTAGGTCTAGGATTCTAGACATTATCAAATTGTTGGTTGGGTTGTTGTTGTTGAGGTTGATTAGGAACATAATGCATCTGACCTATGTTCCTATTTTGTTGATTTGGAGGAGGTTGATCATAATGTTGATCTCTATTTTTCTATTGGGCTGCTTGAGCTTGTGCTTGTGCATGCTAAGCAAGTTGAGCTTGTTGTAATTCAATTTTTGCTCGGAGTTCTTGTTTCCTTTGTCTAATATGATCTAGTAGTTCTAATTCCTCATAAAGAGTTATTTCCCTTTCCTCAACATCTAATTGTGCTAGCTAATTAGCATCATGAAAAGATGTATCTTGTTCATTTCTTTGTGACATATTAGGTGAAGTAGGACGCTGACCAACATTATGTGTTCCTACATTTTGATTTGGCATGCCGAAGGTTCACATGTTTGCCTCTCGGAATCTACCTTTTTTCCCCTACCAATAAGATTTTCATTTCTTTGAACTTCATATTCATTTCTATTCATTCTTCTATTTGTCCTAAGTATGTTATCATCAAAATCTTCTAATGTATATTGGTATTGGTTTCTTAAATCAACAAATGTGTCATTTCTTCCAAATGTTCCTACTTGATCTTGATCATTTAGTCTAGAGGACTCATTGGTATTTCTAGCTCTCCATCTGTTTCTTTGACTTCTAGTGCAATCTAAGGAATCTTTATGCCCCGATTGATCTTGGTATTGTCTCCTTTGTTATATTGTAAACTCTTTCAATTGTAAATTGATTTCTGGGTTGACTGAAACAGAGTCACCACTCTTCACTTGGAAGAGGCTACTTTTTAAGCTCTTCAATTGTCATTGTTATAACCACATTAACTTTATTAGGTAGCAGAGCTGGAAAAATATAACCAGAATCAAATTGTCCCTGGCAATGGAACCATTCTGTTGGGTCCTAAGACTGCAAGTCTACAATCCTAGAGGATGTTTTCACCTTCATGGCTAGGGGGTGTCATCAAGAAGGTAAACCAGGGGTTGATCAACAGATTGAGGATGGTTAAAGGCCAATTGACAAGAGTCATATATTGAAAAATTCATATATATTTATCATACCCTAAAAATGGCTCTTAGACTACCATCCTCAAAATGTGTCCCTTGTCGTCTCACTGTCCTTGTCCTTGAAATGTTGTGGAACACAGTTAAAATGTTGCAAAGCACATAGGAAGTTGAGAGGGAATAATTTGTAATGGCCTTTTTTTAAACAAGTATAATACTTTTCTTTCCCATTTGAGGAGTGTGGAGTCAGTCACCTAAGTAGAGGCCCACTTTATTACTAACATGCTCTTGGGATCTCATTTGTTGGATCTCCTTGTTAAATCAATGGCTATGGGTTGCCTTTCCTTTTCAAGTGAACTATAAATATGTAGATTTCACTTTTTGGAAAGCAGAGGGAAGAGGCTCTATGAAGAAATTTCGTTGCACTAACATTTTTCTTGCAAATTTTGGTCTTGTGTCCTTTTGCAGTGGTTGAGCATACCTCAATGGGATCTGTATGCATATTGGGGTCCACTCACCTCCTCCTCGCCCTTAGCTACAATGTAATGTCCCCTTTTAGGTCCATTCCAATATTCTTGGAGAATGTCAACTATCCGTAGACTTTGGGATGTGCGGAAAAATAATTATAAATAACTTAAGTTGTATTAAGGTAACTTTATATTATTTTCTTAAAGGCAACTTATGTTTATTTATTTATTTTAAAGAAGTGTGGCCAATGTCATACAATATGTTTAAAAGAGGGCCAAAAGTGATAATGCTACGCATAGTGTACAAAGTGGTGACGTAAAAAATTGTTTTATAAGTAAATTATAAAAGTGACATTAAAAATAAGGATTAAAAATAATATCAAATTAAAAGATTTAAAAAAAGTCATTTTATTTTTATTATTCAGAGAAAAAGTGAAATAAAAGAGAAATTATTTGGTTCCCCTAAAATTGCCTATAAAAGGAGTTGTGCACAGAAAAAGGGTTATTGCATATTCATTTTATTTTCTCTGATGAAAGAATGTGAGTTCTTTATTTTCTTGAGGACAAAAAACCTTTGGTGAATCTAGTTTCAAGGATGAAAACCCTCCTAGCCGATTGTGTGATTTCATCTAGGAATCACCTGTGTGCTGATTGTGAGATTTTGAAGTTACAATTTCCCAATTTTAGATATCATGGAGTCTTTTGATGTGTTTAGTGTTTGAATGTACTTGAATATTTTGAATATGTTGACATGTATCCTTCTAGTCCATGCTTGTAGTGTTGGGAAGGGTCGTACTACTTCCTTGCAGGTTGTACCATCCTCTAGAAGCTGGTCATATTGTTTGTATGCCGATGTGTGCCTTGTTACATGCCACACATCTAAGAAAGGAGGCATTTTGGTTGTTTGACCTGGTCGCACCATTCTTTAACTAAGTTACTTTCCATTAAGGCTAGTTGTACATATTACTCTAGCTCATTTTAATTCCATTAATAGGTCGTACTACATGTTGAAGTGGCATTTGAATTTGGAAGGGAGTTGCCTCATTTTAGATTCTCAAACTTGCTTTTGATATAGGCCATACCACTTGTAGGTACTGTTGTACCTTTTTGGAGCTGATCCTTACCTATTTTGAATTGTTTGGGAGGCCATACTACTGTCCATGAGGGGTCATACCAGTCTTAATTGAGTTTGCAACAGTTGCAATGATTTTCAATCAATCCATACATGTTAATGGTGTTGTACAGAAGTACTTGCAAGATGTACAATTCTGGTTTCTTAGTTATTTGGCAGAGTTTAAATGTTTTTCAGTGGTTTGGACAATTTATTATCTCCAGTCAGTCTAATTTTCAGGCTTCAGTGATTAGTTACAACCTTCTATGTTATTCAGAGTTGGGAGTTTTCTAGTTTACTCATTGTGAGCTAATCTCTTATGTTACCTAATTTCATAGTCTAATCCTTGTGTTGTAGCAGTGTTATACTGTCATTAGTAGCTTATTTTAGTAGAGTACTATACATGATTTTCTTGTTTTACATATCAATAGTGCATTTGCCATATTCATTATAAATCTAGATGATAGTACCACCAAATATGTTGCATTTCATGAACATCATGTTGTAAGGTCCTAGAAGGTTTATCGCTAGACCATTTGCATTCTTTCGCAACCCGTTTAGGCATTGATCAAGTCTGCTTGCAGTCAGCCATTTTGGCTTGATTAGACTTGTTGGAATCTGCTAGTGGCTTTTGCATTTTAAAGCATACTTGTTTGCCGAAGAGGTGTAGATTTGGGTGAAATCAACCACATGTATGCGTTTGGTCGACTATGTTGCCTCTTTACTCAACAGTGCATTCATATAGTAGATAGTTGTCCAAAACATTGTATGCTTTCACCTTGCCCACACTGGGATCTAGGTGATTAGAAAGTGCAAGGACTTGCATTTGCATCTTGGACTTATTACAAAATAATCAAAAAAATTAGGTGTAGATCTTTACAGTGGTATCAGAGCTGGTGGCCTTGCCAACCTATTTTTCAAAGCTAATCTTGTTCATACAAAGCTTGTCTTCACATGTTTCTGAGTGACAGAAATTCCATTGCTTATCAGAAAGGGCTCAGAAAAATATTTCAGTTTCTAGGAGTAAAGCAACCATTTTTAGAAGTTAGAGCTAAAAATAAGATTCTAGAAGTTGTTCTTGAAGTTGTGATAAAAGAGCAAAATATGGCAGAAAGAGATAAGAGAACTAATGTGGATGATAGTCCTCATGATAGGATTGATAGGAAGTTTGATGTGATGGTGGACACGATGACACAATTACTTCATAAAATGGACCGAAATATGAACATGCCCAAGAATCAAAATGGTGAAGGTAGTACTTTGAGGGTAAACAATTTGTTAAAGAACAACAACCCCTCCAGAACTCTTGTTGGTTCTATTGCAAGGCCATTCCAACTTACCTTCCTTCATAGGGAGGAAGAAGTACCTAGCTAGAGGCTCAAGTTCTTATGATTTATGAGATCACAACCTATTACGCAGAGTATAGAGCTTTGCTAAAGGAGATCTGAAATGAGTTATCCCTCAGTAACTTCATGAATCAAAATAAATCTAAGAGTGGGCCTAGACATGAGCATAAGCCTCAAGCACATTAGAGGGATTATCGACATGCCTTGGGAAAGTTGACACTTTCCCCTTTCAATGGGAATAAATAGTATACAGCTCATGCTTGGGTATAGAAGCTAGAGATTTACTCATCATTGAGACCTATGGATGAAGATGAAGCCATAAAACTTGCCTCTTCATTTGGAGGGAACAACTCATAAATGGTGGTATCATGGGTTGATTACTACTCAAGGACATAGTTTGATCAACACCTATGAAGAATTTCGTTGAAGATTTATTGAGAGGTTTGATAGAAAGTACCCTAAAGTGCATTTCTGGGAGCTAGCTCAGCTCAAGCAATATGGAAGTGTTGAGAACTATGTTGTTGATTTTCAAAAGCTTTCAATTATGGCACTTGACATCACTGAGAGATGGCTGGTTATGTTATTCATTGAAGGCCTATTTCAACCTCTCAAGGTTTTAGTCAAGGCTTTTGATCCATTATCTTTGCAAGATGCCATCAAGAGGGTTCTCAACTTGGAGACTTCGATATCCAAGAATAAGTTTAACTCTAAGTCATCACCATGGGAGCAATCAAAGAAAACATTTCAGAAAGAAGAGTCCCATGTTTAGCCTCAAAAGAGCCTACCACCTAAAACAAGGAATGAAGAAGAATCCAAGAATGAACTTGAAAAGAAGAATTTGTGTTTCCATTGCAAGGCACTTTGGGCACCAGGTCACAGATGCCTTGGTAAGGTAAAGATACATTACATTGAGGTGGTTTCTGATGATGAAGAAGAAACCAAAGAATCTAAAAGTTTGGAAAAAGAGCAACATTTGAATCTTGAAGATGATGACACCAAGGGTGGTACACTTGCTTCTCTTTTTGGAGCACCAAGGTATTATCCTTTCAGATTTCAGGGAATCTTATGTGAATGCATAATCATAGCACTCATTAATGGTGGGGCTACCCACAATTACATTGATGAAGGTTTAGTGGCTAAAAGGGGACTTCATGCTGAAGAATTCAAAGGATTTGATGTTGTAGTAGTTGATGGGTTTATCATCCCTTATAAAAAGAAGATCAGTCAACTCACCATACTTATTGGTGAGCATAAAATTTGTAATGATTTTTATGTTGTTGGCTTAGGTGAGACTGATATAGTTTTAAGAGTTCAATGGTTATATTCACTTGGAGAAATTTCCCAAAATTATCAAACTTTGGAGCTTAAGTTTCAATTTGAAGGAAGGGAGGTGATATTGAAAAGTCTTCCAAATATGCCACCACATCAAATTTCAGCAAGAAGAATGGAAGCTTTTAGATCCAAATGTCCAGGCATGGCCTTGGGTAAGTAAGCAACTCCTCATTTTCAAAGTATCAAAGATGATTATCCTATGGTTTTTAGTGGTTTGTCGTTGGAACTAACTCGGGATAGTAGATTTCTACACAATTATGGCCATCATTCAAGAATTCCAGAAGTGAGAACAGAGTATTTATACATTTTTCAATTTTTATCAGAGTAGCGGAAACATGGTAGAGAAAAGCAAATTTTGGGGGAGTTTGCAGAATACTTGCAAAAGATTGTTATGCAAGATTGAAGGAGGTTTTAATTGGTGTACAACAACATAGTACAACCAAACAAAAGAACACACAAACCTCCTAGATTGATTTGGGATCCCAGAATCATACTGATTTAAATCTAGGATTAATTAGTTGGTTGAATTACATTTCTTGAGAACAAGCAATTTTGGGGAGGAATGACTTGTAATGTCCCTTTTGGGTCCATTCCAATATTCTTGTTATGCAAGATTGAAGGAGGTTTTAATTGGTGTACAACAACATAGTACAACCAAACAAAAGAACACACAAACCTCCTAGATTGATTTGGGATCCCAGAATCATACTGATTTAAATCTAGGATTAATTAGTTGGTTGAATTACATTTCTTGAGAACAAGCAATTTTGGGGAGGAATGACTTGTAATGTCCCTTTTGGGTCCATTCCAATATTCTTGGAAAGTTCCAAGATTCTTGGAGAATTCCAACATCCTTAGAGAATGTCAACTTTTCATAGGCTTTGGGATGTGTGGAAAAGTAATTAAATATATAACTTAAGTTGTCTTAAGGTAACTTTATATTATTTTCTTAAAGGCAACTTATGTTTATTTATTTATTTTAAAGAAAGGTGGCCAACGTCATAAAGTGTTTTTAAAAGAGGCCAAAAATGATAATGCTAAGCATGGGGTACAAAGTGGTGACTTAAAAAGTTGTTTTAAAAGTGAATTATAAAAGTGATGTTGAAAATAAGGATTAAAAGTAATATCAAGTTAAAAGATTTAAAAAAAGTCACTTTATTTATTATTGAGGGAAAAAGTGAACTAAAAGAGAAATTATTTGGTTGCCCTAAAGGTTGCCCTAAAAGTGCCTATAAAAGGAGTTGTGCATAGAAAAAGGGTTACTACATATTCATTTTATTTGCTTTGATGAAAGAACATGAGTTTTCTCCATTTGCCTGAGGACAAAAACCCTTTAGTGAAGCCAATTTCGAGGATGAAAACCCTCCTAGTGGGTTGTGTGATTTCATCCAAGAATCACCTGTGTTGATTGTGAGATTTTGAAGTTCCAGTTTCCCAGATTGAGATATCATGGAGTCTTGTGATGTGTTTTAGTGTTTGAATGTACTTAAATATTTTGAATATGTTGATATATGTATCCTTCCAGTCCATGTTTGTAGTGTTGGGAAGGGTCATACTACTTCCTTGCAAGTCGTACCATCCTTTAGAAGTTGGTCATATTGTTTGTATGTTGATGTGTGCCTTGTTGCAGGCCATACATCTAAGAAAGGAGGCATTTTGGTTGCTTGACCTAGTCGTACCATTCTTTAATTGAGTTACCTTCCGTTAAGGCTAGTTGTATAAATTGTTCTTGCTAATTTTAATGCCATTAATAGGCTATACTACACGTTGAAGTGTTGTTTGAATTTGGAAGGGAGTTGCCCCATTTCAGATGCTCAAACTTGTTCTTGATGCAAGTCGTACCACGTGCAAGTACTATTGTACCTTTTTGGAGCTTATACATACCTATTTTGAACTATTTGGGAGGTCATACTATTGTCCATAAGGGGTTGTACTAGATTGAATTGAGTTTACAGAAATTGCAATGATTTTCAATCAGTCCATACATGTTAATGGTGTTTGTTGTAGAAAAGTACTTCCAGGCCATATAGTTTGGTTTCTTAGTTATTTAGTAGAGATTCAATGTTTTTTAGTGGTTTAGGCAGTTCGTTATCTCTAGTTAGTCTGATTTTCAATCTTTAGTGATTGGTTACAACCTTCTATAGTATTTAGAGTTGGGAGTTTTCTAGTTTACTCAGTTATTGAGAGCTAATCACTTATGTTACCTATTTCATGGACTAATCCTTGTGTTGCAGCAGTGTTATACTATCATTAGCAACTGATTTTAGAATACTGTACATGATTTTCCTATTTTATATATCAGCAATGCATTTTCCATATTCATTGTAAATATGGATGTAAGTACCGTTAGATATGTTGCATTTCATGGGCATCATGTTGTAAGGTCCTGAGAGGTTTACCACCAAACCATTTGCATTCTTTCATAACCTATTTTGGTATTGTCATGTCCCACATCAAATCGACTATTATCATTCCAATTAAAGATTTGAATGATGAAGCCAACTTCCTGATCAATCAATCAGTCAATATAGAATATGAGGAGTATACATTAACCAAATGAATCTAATGATAGTTATATGCCAACACCGAGTGAAAGAAGAGATTGACCATGAGCGTAGTCTAGGTGCGATCCAATCCCTTCATCGTGGCATGCCTTTAAAATGTTAATGAATGCATCCAAGGAATTGGGCCAACAACTACAAAAGACAAACAATGGATCCATTGCAGGAAATATGTGAAGATCGATTAAGTTGGATCATAAGATGAGGAAGTATAAACAACAACAGATCCAGAGTAGGAGGAAATATGACATGGAAATAAGGTGGCAAATAAGACAAGATAAGAATCACCAATTATGTAATCATTAACCAATAAATAAAGACCATTAATCGGCGCCCACGAACTAATGAATTTATTATTAATGATGACGTCCTTTTGCATGGGACGGGTCTATGAAATGGTGTGCCTCTTAACGAGAGCCTAAAACATATAAGAGGAGATTCGATGGACAATCCAAGGCATCAACGAAGCATTAATCATTCAACATAGCAGCAATATCTCACCATCATCAAATACTCAACTAACAACAAATATAAGTTATTCAATCACTGCAATAGTCAAGGCTCTGAGCACAAACCTAATTATTATATCTACATCAGCTATTACAATATTCAGACCTTGACAACAAATTGATCAACGAGGAACAAGGTATGAATCTTATGCTTTGTATATGCTATTATAGCAATGTATATTGTTTATGATAATGTATGGCCAACAAGTGCCATGATGATATACATATATGTGAGGAATTGTGGACATGGTCCAATTCCTACAAAGAGAAAATGAGCATGATAAGCACCATTATCATGATCTATGAGATCATTGGAAAGCGAAGGCAAAGACCGAATTATGGTATGACTCTTAAACCTTACCATGATATACTCGGGACGAGAGTAAGTGGCCTCATCATTAATCTTATGCTAGCACCCTACGAGAACGTGTAGTTAGTTAGGGAAGGGCGGTTTAGTAATCTCGCACCTAGGTGACTCTCAAGTGGGTGAAGTATCGCCAGGTGTAGCGTGAAGCCCCTTGAGCCAAGTGTTGAAGTATTGCCGGGTGTAGCATGGAGCCCTTGGGCCTATGGTTGCGTAGATAAATTGTTATTAAATGGCTTACATGGTAGGTGACTCTCAAGTGGGTGAAGTATCGCCAGGTGTAGCGTGAAGCCCCTTGAGCCAAGTGGTGAAGTATTATCAGGTGTAGCATGAAGCCCTTGGGTCTACGGCAATAGAATCTTGTTATCCAGCGCCCTAACGAATAGATGACCATCTCCATGGGGTTAATGGTTAGATTAGATTAATAATCAGGGACGAGGAATAACTCTCCCAAAGTATATCATGAGATCTCCATATGATAGGAATGAGAAAATATGAAATATATATATATATATAGTGTACTTGATATTGATTATGTTTATGATGTTACTAACCCTAATTAGGTATTATGATTTCATAATGGATTTATTAATTACTAATGTTCTCTATAAGAAGTTACATTTGTGTGCAAGGTAAAGAAATCTAAAACTTCCTAAGAGGGGACATTACAGGCATTGATCAAGTTTGCTTGCAATCAGCCATTTTGGCTTGATCAGACTTGTTGGAATCTACTAGTGGCTTCTACTTTTCAAAGCATACTTGTCTGCTGAAGAGATGTAGGTTTGGGTTGGCTCAACCCCATGTATGCTTATGGTCGGCTATGCTGCCTCTTTGCTTTCCAGCAGTGCATTCATATAGTAGATAGTTGTCCAAAACATCGTATGCTCTCACTTTTCCCACAGTGGGATCTAGGTGATTAGGAAGTGCAAGGACTTGCAGTTGCATCTTCCTTATTGCATAAAAATAAAAGAAATTAGGTGTGGATCTTTACATGCAAGAGGAACCTTCTCTTCCACAAGTCTTGTGATTGTGATTGAATGTAATCTCTAGGGGCCTAATGTGAGCATTGGAGTCCACTAACCTCCTCCTTGCCCTTTGTAATATGAGATAAGTTTATGGTTCTACATTATTTGTGCATTGTGTTCTTGTGCATTTTGGTTTTCTTTGAACAGTTTTCAGACTCTATTCTCCAGAGATTGCTTGGGTGGTGAAGTTGACCTAGGCTTCCTATTGTCGTGGTTTGTGCTCATTCTGAGTCACACTTACTATGAACATTAATAATATTTATTTACTTAATTATTTGTTCATTTGCCTTAAATGAATGTAACAAGCAAATCATCCCATGCAAAATTCATTTAATTGGATCTTCAAATTGAGCTTCTTTAACATACATGTGGACATTGATGATATATTTTAATTTATTATTCATTAATTTGGCCTAATACATATATCACTTAATTAGATCTTCAAATGGAATAGATAAAGAATAACAGACAAATAGTAATGGTCTTTAAAAATCCAAGAGGATTGATCATATAAAGATTTATAATACCAAAAACAAAGACCAAATATAACAATATTATGAGTAAATTTTATATTAATATCTTCACATCCAACTAACTCAAGGTATAAGCTTAGTTAATAACAGAAGTGCGAGCCAACAATGGTATAAACTATAATGTTTAACTTGATACATCAACATCATCTATATCCCACTCACCTAAGACTCAACTAATCAACAATACTACCATAAACACTATAAGAAGGCTCAAGGCAACAAACTAATTGTGAGCATAATAGGTACAAAATTTCTCTCCCATAGAAATATAAGAAGAAAGACCAATTTGGTTGGATCAAGCAAAACCACTGCACTAACCTCAAGTACCAATTCAAATTGTTCTTTCATGAAATTTTTTGGATAAAATCGGGAATCTTAATTCCAATGAAAAACTCTAGAGCTTTGTTTCACTTTTTCCAAAGAGAATGGAAAGACATAAATAATCATACTAACAAAACTTAAATCTTCTAACCGTCTGCATCATCTTCAGCTTCGTCATCTCCATCATCAGCCCACCAAGAAACAAGGCCCAAGCCACTTCCATTGATGTCACCCTGCCACAACAGAACATATAAATAATCATCTTTACAAAATTTTCTCCATGAATTATCTACATGTGCTTGATGTAACACATTCCCATTTATCTATATTTCAAATTCATATCATAAAAAGCTACTAATTGAAGTGCTCGGGGAGGGATGGAAGTTCTATAACATATATCCCCTTATTTTGACCACAGAGACAGCTTGATATGGAAAATGTACAAGGTTGCTAAGAATAGTTTGTATGGTCTCTGGTTTAGGTGCCCATGTGGACAAGAGAGTTTTCTCTGGCCATGACTGCACATTTGCTTGTTGGAATTGGAGTTGAGAACTAAATAAACAATTGGGTTCAAAAGGTTCAGTCATCAGTAAATTGTACTGTGAAATAATGATTCTGCACACAAAGTCGTCATTGAAACTATCACACAATAATGTTTGTAAATCAGGAGGTCTATTTGTTGAACTCCCAGTCCACCAGAAATTATTAGGACAATTTTCATGCTGTTTGAAAAATCCTAAAAACAGTTGTAAAGCACTTCATACTGCCCCTGGGGGATGGTCAAACAACTTTTAGCTAAATGGATGAAGAATTTTCGTTTGAATAACTTGTTCCTGCTCTTGCTATGTATGCATTGAATATACCAGCACCCCCATATACTAGAGAACATTCGTAGAGTTTCTTGTCCAATAACATTTGTATACAACAGAACAAAGATCATTTTATCTCGAAGCAACAATTGTCTGTCTATTAGTGAATTAAAATCTCAAAATGAGATCAAAATTAGGTAGGAAGTATTGTGGAAACATAGGAAGTTCAACATAATAATATTGCAAATGTACTTTAGGTGTCATGATATACTAAATATAAACCTGAAGAATTTGAAACCCTGTATTGTAACAAATGCCTAGTCAAGATGGTTGGATTAATGTGAATGCCAAAAGAGCAATATTGTCATGAACCCTGAACCAAACTCAAAAATCAACCTGAAAAATTTATTGATGAGAATTAACAAAGATCATTTTACCTCAAAGCAACAACTGTCTGTCTATCAGTGGATTTAATTAAAATCTCAAAATGAGATCAAAATTAGGTAGGAAGTATTGTGAAAACATAGGAAGTTCAACATAATAATGTTGCAAATGTACTTTAGGTGTCATGATATACCAAATATAAGCCCGATGATTTGAAACCCTGTATTGTAACAAATGCCGAGTCAAGATGGTTGGAACAATGTGAATGCCAAAAGAGCAATGCTGTCATGAACCTTAAACCAAACTCAAATATCCACCTGAAAATTTTATTGATGAAAATTAACAAAGATCAATTTACCTCAAAGTAACAACTATCTGTCTATTTGTGGATTTAATTAAAATCTCAAAATGAGATCAAAATCAGGTAGGAAGTATTGTGGAAACATAGGAATTTCAACATAATTATTAATAATATGGCAAATGTACTTTAGGTGTCATGATATACCATATACAAGCCCGATGATTTGAAGCCCTGTATTGTAACAAATGCCTAGCCAAGATGGTTGGACAAATGTGAATGTCAAAAGAGCAATGTTGTCATGGACCTTGAACCAAACAAAAAAATCCACCTGAAAATGTTGATGAAAATTAATTTTAAGAAGGCAAAGGAAGTGCAGCCCGAGACAATTAGCCAACCACACTTGAATCCAACATAAGGAGAGCCCTTTTTGTACACATAAAAATTTGCTGGACCTAGCTCCTTTGTCACCAGAAATGAAAAACTGGAAATATGATACACATACATCAATATATATATATATATATATATATATATTTCACAAATACAAACCAGAATGAAGGAGACAACTGCTATGAGGAGGAGAAAGACTTCTTGTGTGAGAAAGACCCTGGCTGAAATCAGCTATTGTGTTGCCCTTCCTATGGATCTGAGAAAAACGAAGACAAGAGTATGGAGGAATGACATGTCCCCTTTTTCGGAGTAGGTCAATTTTGTCATCTTGGGATTTTTGGTGAACAAGTTGAGCATGGAATTTGAATCATCATATTTTTCCAATGATCATGAGATATTCACTTTGAATAAAATAATTTATCTCCTAGAGGAGCGAACCATCTAGGGATGGTTGAGTGTGGAGATTTATCATTCTTTAAGATGATTTCAAATCTTCAATTTGAAATCAGGTCGACCAAAAATAATGGCAAGTTGAGGTCGGCCTAGAAAAGAGGAAAAACAAATGAGTTTAAGTTGTATTGTGGCGCCAAGACATTGTGAAGTTGGCCCAAATTGAAGGCAGGTTGGCCTAGGTTAAGGAATTCGCCTAGGTCGGCCATTTTGAATAAAAAATAATAAAATTTAAATATCTTTTAAGTGAATGCCAAATTCAAATGAAGGTTGGCCATAAAATTAATAAAATAATAGCTTTTCAAGATGGTCGGCCAGCAAGAGGAAAAAAAGAAGAAAAGCATATATAAAAGCAAGTTTGTGAAGGCATTTTGAACATTATGAATAAGGTTATTTCTGATTTTTCCCTTAGTGGATCTGCAACTTGTTGCATCTATTCCAAGGATGAAAACCCTTGCGAATATTAGGTGAGTTGGATGAAAACCTAGCTCATCTTGAGGAGGCTTCATGACGGAAGTCTAATTGCACTTCATTGGAGGATTCCAAAGGACTTTGGAGCATTCATGTTACATTTTTATAGCAGATTGGTTGAAGACATTGAAGGTTCATAGTAGATTTATGATGCCATTCATTGAAGACCTTTGTTGAAGATCTTGTGGAGATTCTTGCATTTTGAGCGACACATTTGTAGGAAGACTTCATTGCATCCTAGAGCGCCACCATTGAGAGATATTGCAGCTTCATAGCAGACTTGGCAATCCTTATCAGCAAAGACATTGAGGATCACTTCATCATTTGGAGCGCCATTATTAGGAGATCTTCATAATTCAGATTTGAGAGCGCCACCTTGAAGAGTATTATTCAGATTTCAAGCACCACATTAAGGAGTTCACTACAGATTCTGAACCAGATTGGATCGCCATGTTTGAGGTGATTATCATGCATATTTGTTACTGGACTTGAGCACCGAATAGGAGAAGAATATTCAGGTTTTTATGTCGCTGGATTTGGAGCAGCATTCATGCTTGTTGGAGAGCCCATCTTTGAAGAGTCTTATCCAGATTTCATATCAGAACTAAGAGTGCCATTCTTGTGGAGGTATAGCAGGTTACATAGCAGATTTTAGTGTCATCATTGAAGGTACATTCAGATTTGCAGATCAGCGAATTGTTAGTAGCCATAAACCCTAGCCACAGGCCATTTTTGGTGGTGATCTACATTGCTTGAGGAGTGATTCCATGGTAGAGGGTTTCGCCAAGTTTGGAGGGCAGTTTTGATCATCATTGGATTGTTTTTATTTAGTATCTCTTCACCATTGTTGTGTTGGTATGTGGCGACTGATCAAGCCCCCGAGAAGCAAGGGTTCGGGGGCGCAGCCCCCGAGAAATTTTTTTCCCCTCTTTTTGCCCGATCGGAGTCGGTCGTTAATTTTTGTTAACCAACAAAAGAAAAATGACATTGCAAAACCCTAATTCTAAAAGCTTCTGAAAAGCTTGTTATAAGCGGTTGGGATGTATGGTACAGCGATGTATTCGCGAGATTGTAATATGTTTTGCACTGTATAATAAAATCATTGGATGGTTGAGTTTCTATGGATGTAGCCCATATTGGGTGAACCACGTTAAATTTCTATGTTGATCTCTTTTGTGTTATTCCTCATTGTTATATTTGGGTTATTTAATCTACATATAATTGTTAGTGTTTATTGCTTTGATCTGCTCTAACCCTAACATGTTGCAGATCTGATTTGGCTGAGGTTAGCTCACTTGTTTTGGCAATTTGACATCACCTTGGTATGTTAATATTCACCATTTATCTCTGCATTTGCAACAATAGCCTATTGGTGTATTGTGGCTATGAAGAGCCTAGCAAATTGATGTAATTGTGCCATTGATCAATCTGATTTTTATAGTAGTAGTATTCTGGTTTCATTTGTCCACCCTTTTGGTTATCTTCCTAGTATGAATTGTGTAATTCAATTAGGGTATTGGTTGTACATTTTGGCATGTTGATTTGATGTATTTTGCATGATAAGTGGATGAAATAAGTGCATGTTCAGATCTGAGATAACAAATTCAGAATTCAGTCCTAGGGTTTGAAGTTGGAAATTTGAAAATTCAGAAAAATTGGTCAAAACCTAGTTCGGGACATGTCAAGGAAGGAAACCATGATGAAACCCAACAGCATGCACATTGCAGTTATAAGGAGTGAAATTCTGAGCCACAAAGTATGTCTGCAGGTTGTTCATACCTGAACCAGTATTTGGTGGAGCTCAGAGCTTGAGAGTATTTGGTGATTAGGAGGGGCTTCATCCTAATCTAGTCTGATGGCACTATGAAAAGTTGTAAACATTGGTCCATACCCATAAAATAGTTCTTTCTCACCATAACCATGCCCTCTTCTAAGGGAAGTTGACTAACCTGCTTCTTGCATTGAGAAAGAATGAGTTTTCCAAGTCTATCCTTCCAGCCAATTCTTTCAAGTGCAGAAGGTTTCTTAGAATTGTCATTTTCACCTCTTGAATTGAAACTACACAAGGCCATTATCATTTTCATAGACAAACTCTCTAAATGAGGGTTTCTATGTGAGGCCATGAATGCAAGGACCTTATCAAAAGCCACTCAATTATTGATAGTGGTGCAAAATTAGGGGAGAGGACCCCATTGCCATGTAGGATCTAATAACTACCATGTTCTTGTGTAGCAAGTGGCCTTTGTCTTTTTGGCTTTTACCCATTATTTGTATAGTTAAGGACTCAGAGACATTGTGTTTCTACCTAAAAAATGGACATGTTTAGATCTAACCTTTTTTGGGTGTTTTTAGACAACTCAGCAAATACATAGCTAATGTGGCTACATCGTTGATGTTCAAAACCCCAAATGATAGCTTAAAGTTCTGAGCTCACCTATGGAGTGCTGAAATTTCTGCAAAAATTCCACTTACCATGGAGGAGCTTGAGGGAGGCGAATTTAGGGTGCATGGCTATTGAGTCCTCTTCCCTATTAGGGTTCTTGCACTAATTTGAAATTTGTGGGAAGTGAATCCAAATAATGTTGAATGATTTGAAAACAACCCTGAATCTACGTTAAGGTTTAATGCTTTAATGAGATGAAGTACTTAGCTGTTGAACTTTACATATAGGAGTAGTGGTATAAGCTTTATCAATAGTTTTGTTTATGTGCTTTGAAGGGTTCCATTGCTTGTCATACTCCATACATAACCAAGCAAAAATTGGCATGCCATTCCCAAGCCCCTTCTAGATTCTACCTCCAATGCAAGTTTCCCAACTATATTGATCTTTAGCACAAAATAGAATATCTTTGATTCTAACAAGTGAGAAAAACCATAGTTTGAAAACTCGGACTCGTCGCGGACTCGGCAGCCCAAAATAGGACTCGGACTCGGGACTCGGCAAAAAACTCGGCTAGGATTCGGCAAAGAAGAAAACCGTAGTTTTACAAAAAAAAATAAAAAAAATTAATGCATTTAGAGAACATAAGAGCCATAATTCAAACATTACACATGTAATATGATCTTCAAACACTCACTATTTGAAATTTCATCATTCATGAACCATAATCATATGATTCATACTCATAGTTTCAAACTTTCAAATGTATAACAGCATGATAAGTTTATAAATGTTTACATATAATGATATCAAAATGAGAAAAACAACCAAATAAAATCTACATCTTCCTCTTTCCTCTCTTAATGTAACTCAATTTTTGAGGCCTCGAACTAGAAGGTGCTACAGTTGTTTCTTGTTCTTCAAAATCAAAACTATCTTCCTCATCCTCCATTTCATCCAATTCTGCTGCTTCTGCTTCTATTGCTGCTCCTCTCTCCAATTCTGCAAGATCTTCTTCAGTAAGGAGGACATCATCATCATTTTGTTCATTGGTAGTCCATTCACAATATGGATCAATATCATCTAAGTCGATGGACTCATGTGAAATGCCCTCCACCTTTCTAGTTCGAAGGCGAAGGTTGTACCAGACGAAGACAAGATCATTGAGCCACTGCTGGGTCAATCTATTTCTCTTCTTCGTGTGAATGTTCTCAAATAAACTCCAATTGCGTTCACACCCAGAAGCACTACATGGCTGGGACAAAATACGGACGGCTATCTTTTGAAGATTAGGCATGGCAGCACCATAATTCTCCCACCATAAATCTACAAAAAATCATTTAGAAATATAAGAATCAATTTTCTATTTTTTTCTTGTAGTATTGAACTAAATTTTTTACCTTGTTGTTTTCCTCTCCTATCAATTGCTTGAGATGAAGAAAAAAGTCTCCCCTCCGCTCCCTTGTAGACCTTGAATTGATAAAAAATAAAATTAAATCAAACATAGAAAATTAGTTACTATGTATGTAAAATGCATGTTTCTAGATAGTCAATGGCTCAACATTGCCAAATTCATAAATAAGATATAGCAAATCTCACCTCCAACTCATCAAGAACCTTGTCTCTGAACTCAAGTTCAGGCGCCATCTTATCAATGCATGTAATAACACTTGCCATGACCTCCTCATCAACCTTAAGTGAATCAGAGAAGTAGAATTTTGGGTTCAAGAAGTATGCCACGACATGTATTGGCCGGTGGAGTTGGTTTGTCCATCTACGACCAATGATGTGCCAAATGATTTCATATTTCTTCTTGTTTCCGCCATAGTAATGTGAAAGGGCCTCTTTGGCCCTTCCATGGCCTCATAAATGAAACCCATTGGCATGCCCTCTCCATCCACCATACGAAGAACCCTTACCAAAGGTTCTGTCACCTAAAAAAATGAAAACAAATTATAAATCATTACAAAATTAACCCCTCAAAAAAAATAGCAAATAGAGTATCTTGTATAAACTTATAAAGTTTATGTTTGTGTTTGTTACTTACCCTAACCAACTCCTCTGCATTTTTCTTGAATGTGTCATCAAAAGCAATTTTTACAATCTTCTCCGCTTCAGGTTTTTTGTGAAATAGAGACTACACCCAAGTATTAGACACAAACGTCTGTATGAGATGAGGAATGGCACCAAGAATGCTTTGCAATGTGAGAAAGTGACTAGCAAATCGTGTCACTCCTGGTCGCACAAGGTCCTTGCCATTTGTGTGTTGTCTCATCAAAGAAAGGACCCAAGTATGGTTGTAGAGGAATTTGGTGACATTTTTAGCATCTTCAACCACACTTTTCACCCATCCAATCTTCCCAATGTCCTCTAACAACAAGTCCAAGCAATGTGCAGCACAAGGACTCCATGAAATTGTAGGATGCCTCTCCATAAGCAGTCTACCTGCAGCTACATATGCAGTTGCGTTGTCCATGATAATTTGGACAACATTCTCAACACCAACCTCCTGGACCACCCCATCTAATAAATTGCACAAAGTCGCAGCATTTGTGACTTCATGGGAGGCATCTACAAACTTCAGGAATACCAATCCACCATTAGAAGCCACTAAGAAGTTCAGGAGAGTTCTATTCCGTCCATCTATCCATCCATCTGATAAAATGCTGCATCCTTTTCTCCTCCAAAATTTTTTTTGTTCCTCAACCACAAGCCGTGTATTTTTTACTGCATCCTCTAGCAATGGCCCACTCAAGTCGTGTGCTATTGGGGTTTTAAAACCCTTGCCTGCAACTGTCAATGCATTCACCAAACCTTCCTAATATGGGTTGTTCGCCACATTGAAAGGTAAATTATTGTAGTACCAAAAATTTGTTGCTGCCATCCTAGCTTCATGATGTTTTTCTTTATTCCAACCGGTACCTTCAAATGAAGGTTGTGTTCCTGGAACATTGCGTGGAATAAAGTAATTCGGTCTTGATGAAGGAGGCATCTGACTAGTAGTAGAAAAAGAACCATCAGGACTCTCACCAAAAGATGAATGTGCTTGACGGATGGTTTGACTTGGATCCAATGGCGTAGAAGTGTGAGACGGAGACATCACTGCTGCTATTGCTTCCTTTGTTTTTTTCCTTTCTTCTTTTCTCATCTCAAAACTAGAATGAAGGGCCTTCATCTCTCTAACCATCTCTAGAGTTGAATTAGCACATATCTCCACATTTTGTCTAAGTATTTTGGCAATGTGGTATTTTAATCTATTGATTCCTCCTGTCATCAATTTACCACATTCAGTACAAGTGACATCACCCTTCTTATTTCCTTGTACTCCATACTTCCATGCTGGGTCTCTTCTTGATGGCCTTGAAGTTGACATTGCTGTTTTAACATGAAAAAAAAAAATTAGTAGGGTTTTGTGAAAAATCAGCAAAAAAATGATAATCAATCATTTGAAAAAAAATAGAATTCAAAAACAAGCTAAAACTACTAGGAAATACGTTATGAAGGGAAATGAAAAAAAAATTGCCAGCATTTCCCCTTATTTTTGAAGATTTTCAATCAAACAAAACAAAAAAAAGAGAATTAAAATCACTTACCTGGCTCTATTTTGATCTCCTTAGCTCATAATCTCCTCTTCTCCAGCCTTTAATCCACTATGCAGACCTGTTTTGTGCTTCAACTAGTGTTAAAATGAAAAAAAAAAACTAAGTTTTTAACTTTGTTGGGCGTCTAACAGGGGACCCGAGAGTCCTAGATCAAGACTCGCGAGTCCAACCCTGGGACTTGCATGAGTCCCAGGGTAGCACTTGCGAGTCCCGACCCAGGACTCTCCAGGACTTGACTCGCGAGTCTGTGGCTCGCCATAGGACTCGTGAGTCCAGCGAGTTTTGACGAGTTTTGGGGGAGTTTTAAAACTATGAGAAAAATATTAAATTGAAAGGATAGATAGATAGAGATTTTAATAATATCCACAAGACCAAAATAGTCTATGGGACTCCAAGAATAAAAAACTTAATTAAAGAAGTGAGATGTTGAAAAAAAAAATATTTGTGCAATTAAGCCCTAGTTTGGATCTCTGCTATTTTTCTATTTCTGAAGCTTCATTCTTGTAATGTCCCTAACTAAACTGTTAGCACAATTTTACCAAATTCATAAAATCAACACAAACTCGAGCTCTTTCTGATCACCAAGATTTAGACGTGGGCAAGGTGAGAGCATACAGAAACCGAGATGTGGACAATAAGAAAACTAATGTAACTCACCGGCGACAAGTCGCACAGTTTACAATCAATGCCAAAATAGCACATAGTATGTAGATGATCAATGCCAAACTGATAGATTACAATATACAGATCTGATTAATGTCAAATTGACAGATAACAAGTAGATCTAAATCAATGCCAAATTGGTAGATAATGAAATGTAAATATTTTTGGCAGCTAAGCCATCCAAAATATGTTAGTGTGAATAGGGGTATTTCATAACTAGTTTAATATTTCCTAGCTATTTTCCCCTTGTGTGAATAATTCATATTATTTAACTACTTATTAGCTAAATAATATTCACACACATATTCACATGTTAAGTTGACTTAGGAAGCATTTTAGTTGTTTCTAGATGTTGACAGTTGTCTCTAGTTGTCTTATAGTTGTCTTATGTCATAGGATTAAGACACTTGTCACATGACTACAACATCTTATCTCACAATCTTGCCTTTATAAGCAAGGTATGTCATATCATATTGTAATGGGAGAGTAATCTTGTACATTGTTGTATTTGCATTCTTTGATAGGAATACAATTTATTCTTGTCATATTGATCTTCTCATTTTTTTGTGCTTTCCATTAGGCCTCTAGATCTTGGGTGGCTATCTCCATAGCCAAATCTTACATAGTATCAAAGCTTGTAGACTGCCTTTGGTTAGTCTATTGAGAGATTTTGAGTCCGAATCATGGTGAATCTTGAAAGATTGAGTATGCTCTTCTCTTGCATCACACGATGATCTTGAGAATCAGAAAAATTTGATAGAAATACCATATTTGGAGGATTTTACTCTTTTTGGACTTGTATTGCAGGTTGCAGTATGCATTTTCTTGACTTAGGTGGCTGATTCAACTTCTACATGTCATTTTTTGTTGTTGGTTTTTTTTTACATTAGATCCACATCTTATGTATGTCAAAAAGAAAAATGCTTTCTGGGTTTTGTTCGTCGCATCAAAAAACCATCCAGTTATCTATTAGGTTTTGCATGCAGCAAACAGATCATTTGCAAATTTAATCAAAAATTTTCTGCAAGCCCTCTCTCTAATGGAGTTTTCAGTTTGACAGCTGATCTTCAAACGCTCATATCTTGCTCATTTTTTCTTCTTTTTCGAGCAATTTTTATTGATTTGGGCTAGAATTTCACAGGCTTCTCAGTGGTGCAATCAGATTTTGATTTGGGTGTGGAGTTTCCAAAAATTGTAGATTTTTGTTGCTATTGATGAGCAGTTCTCATTTTCAGACCTTTCAAGGCTTCGTTTGGGGTCATATGTTAACTTTTTCAAACGAATTTTTTTTTAAAGTGCATATTTTTCTGAGTATTTCTTAGATCTGTAATCAGTTTGGTCTAGTTTTGCTCAGAAATTATACTTTCAATTATAGCCTAATTTTAGTATTTGCATGTACCAAAATCAAAAGACCACTTGTTGTTTTGGCTTGTGGCAACTGTAATCGCACTAATTATAAAGTGCCAAGATCATATTTTGTTAGGGGATCATTGATTGAGTGAATTTGGGGGGGTGATCTTACAGTGGTTGATTGCTTCTTGGTTGTGTTCTTGCAATGGGAAAATATCAAATTGAACTCCTAACTCCATATAATTATGCATCATGGAAACAATCAGTATGGAATTATCTAAGGCAAAAAGGTTGTACTAGATATGTAGATGAATCTATTGCTGAACCTAATGATGTGAATGCAAAGGCAGTATGGGATATGAATCATGAGAAAACTCTTGGACACATTTGCTCATTAGTCTCTTTTGATTTACAATTTCATCTTGAATCATGCACAACACCTAAGGAAGCTTGGGAAACTCTTGAAAAATTGTATAGTAAAACTGATAAAATTAGGGGATATCAGATTGAGAATGATTTGATGAATCTTAATCCTAAGGAGTTTGACAAAATCCAAGACTATATCTCCAAGATTAAGCAATTGAGAACACAACTAAAGGATTGCAAGATTAATAAAGAAGATTTACAATTGATTCTAAATGTGTTATCCAAGCTTGGTCCTAAGTATTCAATATTTGTTTCTCTGTGATATTGTTTTCTGTTTGCTTTCTCTTTTCCTGTAGCTCCTTCCAAAAATTTTTGGGGTTCTGTTTTCCAAGAGCAATCAGCTCTATTCTTCTTACTTTCACATGTTTCTCTTTTTTACCCCGTAACAGATTTTCAGACTCTTTCTACTTTTCTTTGTCCATCCTTTGTCCCTACAAATTTCTTTTTGCCATCTTGCACTCATCATCAAACCACAGATTTGCCGAGAATGTATTTTTAATTCTTTTCTTGGATCTAGCCCTCTTACACCCACTCAAAGCCTTGTGTATTAGGGGAATCAACATGTTTTTGTTTTTATAATGATTCTCTATACCAGCTGTGTTAATTTCGTACTCCCTGAAAAGTCATTCAAGGATAGCTCTGAAGATTTCCTGATTTTCCTTGGTCATGAGGATTTTTTCGTGTGAATTTGCCTTCTTTTGGTTGGAGTGAACTTACTCTCCTTGTTTCTTGTTTATGTGGATGTCTAGCCTTACATAAATTGGATTATGATCTGATTTCAACTCTATCAGACAGTCCCCCACCACTATCTCCACCAACCTCAAGATATAATTCTGTGAGCAAATAACATAGTCAACAACACTTTGACCATTGTAAGTTTTGCAAGTAATGTTGCCCGATTTCGGCCATGTCCTCATACCATTGCATATAACCATGTTGTGAAGACTACATAGACCTAAAAATTCTGCCCCATAATGTGTAACATTCCCTTTACTATCTTGTGAGGTCTTATCCCAAAGCTGATCGCTCTCTTCCTCCAGCCATAAAGGGATACCTTCCTCCGTGTCTTTGTTTTTCAAGTTGAGGGCTTGGTTGTTTGCTGTCCTTGCATTAAAGTCCCCTATTATTACGATTTCCCCCATAGTACTAAAGACATAAATGTCTTCTTTAGCGATGCATAAGGGTCTTCCCGATCTAGATTCCTTTTTTATATGATTTCGAGCTTTTTGGAGCAAAGTAGCATGCTGCCATCCATATTTTTACTTGATTTTCTGATAATTTCAACCATATATATTGTTTGTTTGGGTCTTCTTTCTCCAATTGTATAATTTTGCCCCATGATTCTTTGATTAGAACCGCAACACCACCATGTCCTTTGCCATTGTATGTCCTTTCATTCCAAACTGAAGCTTTTTTATACCCTTTAAATTCTGGAACTTTACTTCCTTCATGCTCATGAGTCTTCGTAAGGATGATTATGTCTTTTCCTTCTGCTATGGGCCCCAACCCAGGTCCTCTTCTCCATGGATATTGATGCAATCAAGGTAGGAGGGTCTGATGAGGGATTGTCCAACCTTGCAGCCTTAAACCACTAACAACATGATCAATCAGAGATGCAACGGAAGTATGTAGTTAACAATAGAAAGAAAGAGACATTCATAAACACATGACACAAGATATATCCTGGGAAAACCCTAACAGGGAAAAACCCATCCTTCAAAGCTCATTCCTCTTTATATTATGATCACAAAACACTTTACATATACCACTCGGGCTTTTATAGATGCTAGGCCGCAGCCCAGGGTTACAAAAGATTCATCTAATATCGCTCTTCCATGATGTCCTTCTTCTACTTCTTAATTCTTTGCTCTACAACTTCTTTTGCTCTCTGCTCTACTCTCTGATTCACTTCTGCTTCTTCGGATCAAAATACTTATGATCTTGCTTCATATCTTCGTATACTTTATCATTATTCGTTCACTGCCATGAAACAAACATCTATCCTTCATTTATATCCTCTGCAAGCCTTCATAACATTATCAAGTCGACCTACGAATTAATTGTCTCATGAAACGTGTAGACACGGATAGGTCGGACGTAAACATACGGTATTGCTCCGCTGGTGCATAGAACTTCGTGTGGATCTCCATGAAGGTCGGTCAGGTCCTCAACTTCCTTGAATGATGTTCCTTTTAGCTCCACAATTCAAGGAATCAGTCTGCAAGCCAGTTAGACTCCAATGAATACTGTCGGCTCTACTCTGTGAAAATAGGTAAAAAAAAGGTAAACTTCTGATAACGATATCTCTCCAAAATCGAACCCAAATGATCTGAATTTTGGATATGATGAAGATCATGATGTCTAAATGCTAAGTCCAACTCCGCATCCTCTGATATGCAAATGCGGTAAAATGCGGTATTCTCCAAGGTCGCTCTCTCGGTACTCTGCAACTTCACTGTTAACTGTCCCAATTGTTTTGAATGCTTCTGGATGCTCCTGCATCAGACTCTCGGGGTTCATTGAGAAGTAAGCCTCTTCACTTTGGTTTGTATTATGTCAAATCAATGTTGTCTCTTTGAAATAGGCTTGGCGGCCTGTTCACAGGTACTTGCAACTGCCTCAAGGTCGGCGGTCTGTTCAAGTCCACCCTGCAAAACTGCCTCAAGTTCTTCTAAGTTTGACGGTCTACTTGCAAGCCTTGCATTGCCTCAATGATCGGCGGTCTGAGCAAGTCTTCTCCGCAAGCTGCCTTAAGATCAATGTCTACTTCAATCAGTTAAGAGTCAATCAATACATACATGCATCCTCCGAAACAATCATGTGACTTCCTTTTGATACAGTCAATACATTCCTAAATTTTCTCTGCAACACTTTCTGATCTCTATTTTCAGATATAATTTCTCACATCAAAATCTTACAGTTTCTGCTCTGCATATACTTTTCCTATACTCATCTCTGTTTCTTTATCCTTATTTCCTTTACTTCGATACATAAACTTTCTCCTCCAGTAGAATTACTTGTCATTTCTCCTTTCTCTACAATATGAATTTCCTTTTCCTGTTATGCTTCACACTTGTTCACACAAACTGTCCCTTGCACTGTTTCTCAAATGATTAGTTTACAACAAAATTCTTCTTCAAATCAATGCTTCTCCTTCTTCTAGTTTCTCTGTCAAACTTAGTGAGTCAATAGGTTCTTCTTCTGCATAAATCATCTCAACATCTTCTATTGCTCCTCCGGTAGTATCCTCTTGTTGACATTCATTGTTTGATTCCTTTCTCCTCCAAGATTGAAAACAAGTTCCTCTTAATGGTCTTCTATCAAATCCTCTTTCATCTCTCTGGTATCCTTCACTGTGATAAGAATTATGACTCCTGTCATTTCTCTCTCTATAGTTTGAATACCATCACCAACCACTGTAGGTTCAATTACCTTGTCATCTTCAATCTCACTATCTAAAGAAGCTTCTGTATCATCACACAAATCATTAGTATCACAAGAAACATCACAACGTTCAAGCTTAGATCTCAAAGTTTCATTCTCTTTTCTGCATGCTACAAGTGAATGCTCCAATTGATTAACCTATTCCTTCAATCCTGATATTTCATTCTTTTGCAAACTGTTTTCCTTTTTTAGCTCTTCCAAATTTTCTTCTAGATCTTTGTTCCTCTTTTCCACCTTCCCAAACAACTTGAATCCGTCTTCCAATTCTTCAAATCTCTTTTCAACATCCTCAAACAACTTCAGCTTTGCTTCTAATTCTTCATTCCTCCTTACAAGTTTTAGTTCTTCTTCAAGAGCATCATATTTGTCTTCTCCTAGTTCTTTTATCCTTTCCATCAATTTTGAATTACACCTTTTGATTTCGCACAATTCTTCTTCCAAAATATCATTTTCGCATATTAGGTTTTCATTTTCCTTCTTCATTCTTTTTCCAATTTTCCCCATCGAAACAAATCAGATAAACAACTTAATTTGAAAAGCTTACCCGAATCTTTCTTGCCTTGATCTTCTTTAGCAATGACACTTGTTACGTCTTGGGTTTCGCACCTCCTTCACACTGCCTTCCTTCCCAATAGATTTGCAACCTTCCTAGCAGATTCGCAACCAACTTTGATACCACTTGATGCTGTCAAGGTAGGAGGGTCCGATGAGGGACTGTCCAACCTTGTAGCCTTAAACCAATAACAACATGATCAATCAGAGATGCAACGAAAGTATGTAGTTAACAACAGAAAGAAAGAGACATACACACATGACACAAGATATATCCTGAGAAAACCTTAACAGGGAAAAACCCAACCTTCAAAGCTCATTCCTCTTTATATTATATCACAAAACACTTTACATATACCACTCGGGCTTTTACAAATGCTAGGCCGCAGCCCAGGGTTACAAAAGATTCATCTAATACCACTCTTCCATGATTTCCTTCTACTTCTCAATTCTTTGCTTTGCAACTTCTTCTGCTCTCTGCTGTGCTCTCTGCGTCACTTCTGCTTCTTCTTCAGATCAAAACACTTGTGATCTTGCTTCATATCTTCATATACTTTATCATTATTTGTTCACTGCCTTGAAACAAACATCTATTCTTCATTTATATCCTCCGCAAGCCTTCATAACATTATCAAGTCGGCCTAAGAGTTAATTGTCTCAAGAAACGTGTAGACATAGATAGGTCGGACCTAAACATAAGGTATTGCTCCGCTGGTGCATAGAACTTCATGCGAATCTCCATGAAGGTCGGCCAGGTCCTCAACTTCCTTGAATGATGTTCCTTTTAGCTCCGCAAGTCACGGAATCGCTCCGCAAGCCAGTTAGACTCCACTGAACACTATCAGCTCTACTCTGTGAAAACAGGTAATCTTCTGATAGCGATATCTCTCTGGAATCAAACCCAAATAATCTAAATTTTGGATATGATGAAGATCATGATGTCTAAATGCTAAGTCCAGCTCTACAGCCTCTGATATGCAAATGCAGTAAAATGCGGTATTCTCCAAGGTCACTCTCTCGATACTCTGCAACTTCACTGTTAACTGTCCCAATTGTTTTGAATGCTTCTAGATGCTTCTGCATCAGATATCCTCTGCAATTCCAACTTACCAATGTCAGATAATCCTAGGGGGGCCGAATTCCTATTTCTTGTGTACCATTCTGTCACTAACTTGGGCCTTTCCATTTTGCAGCCAGGCCCATTTTCCTGCCTCTCTTGTTGTCTTTACTTTCTCCCATTCTTTTCATCTTTCTTCCTGTTGGGCTATGGTTAGATCCTCATCGAGGTATATTTGTGTATCTCTAAGGAATCTTTTGCTCTTTAGTATCATGTTCTTGTCTTCTATATTCCTTAAAGTAACTCTTACATGTCTACACTAGCCATCTCCTATTCACTTTCCAATCTTATTTGCTTGAAGAATGAATCATGTCCATTGCATTTGATCCTTAAAAAAGTCTCTTGTTAGCGCTTTTGTGGTTTCCTTCTCACCATAGTCTTTTAGTCCCTTAATGATAATGTTCATAGCCCTATCATTCCTGTCCTTTTCCTCTCTTATCTGCCTTTTCACTTATTTTTCAATGAGTTCTCTTTGCGTATCTGATGGTCCCTTCACTACTTGAGCCTAAGATTTGGCCTCCTCTATTTGTTCTCTTAGTTGATTCTCTCTTATCTCCATGTTTGCCATAGCTGATTGGATCTCTTTTAATTGAGAATCATTACTTTCTTCTAACACTTTTGTCTTATTCTCTTATGTTGCTTTCATTTGATCTAAAACCTGCCTTATCAAAATCACTTCTTGCTCACCTTTTGCCATGCTGATTTGCAATTTGTTTAACTGTTCTTTAAGTAGTTTGTTCTCTCTTGTTAATTTCCCATTGGATTCTATGATCTCTTTCACCTTGCTGTCCTCCATTTGTCATTTTTCTTCTAGGGATTGAATTCTCTTTTTCATGATCATTAACTCACTAACGTACAGATCTAAGGATCATAGTAATGGTGTTGTGATAGGACTATACACATACGTGTGTTCCTGACTATCTTCAGCCCCTTCTACCTTATTTGGAGGGTGAATTTCAACCCCATTCTGCTTTGTACCTGATGTTGTGTGAAATGTTGAACTCCTCTTTTCCTTTTCTTTATCTTGTTTTGACTCAATTTGTTCTGCTTGCACTTGCTGATTTTTTGTTGCACCTAACAAGGCCCTAAGCATTGTTTTTGGTAAAATAGTTATGAATTTTCTCCTTTTTGCTTGCTACAATTTTCGAGTTTGCCTATTCTATAGGATCCCCTTGTACTATTTTTCATTTACGTAGATACACCTTTCCACTGGGCTTAAAAGGTTACCCTAAGGGAACCATAACATACAAGCCCCCACGTTCCATTTGCTGCCCCTACATGGGCATTGAGACTGGTGTATGGTGGAACAATTGAGGAGCTTGTTGGGAAGTGGGTTGAAAAGTTAAAAGGGATTAAAAAACCCCCCTGAGGTAGAATCCCTAGCAAGGACCTCTAGTCTTCCTTACCTCCCTGAAACTCTTCTAAAATTTCAGATTTGTCTGTTGTGTACCCCATAGTTGAAAAACTCAGACTCGGCAAAAACTCGGCAAACCCAAAAAATTTAAAAACTCGGGACTCGGCAAAAACTCGCGGAAAAACTTGGCAATAACTTGGCAAATTTATCGAACATTTAAAAATATATAATTTTTTAAAAATATTCTTAAAAAACACACATTTATGAAATTGTAGAATGCATTACTGATTTCCTTCATATATAAATCAAAATTAAGAGTTTAATACATATTAGAGACCAAAAAAAGAGTTCAACCTTCAAATACATATGAAATTCCACTGTTCAAATTGCGATTTTAGGCGAGATAATATAAAATTCGCCAAAACAATTTGTGATTAAATTCACGTAATAAAATATATTATAATAAATATAAATATAAATAAATTTAAATTTGTTTAATTTAAATATTGTAAATACTAAACATAATATTTTGAAACATTAAGTTGTAATGGGTTAAATTTTAAAATAAAAAGATAAAAATAAAATAAAAATAATCGATACATTTTTAATATATAAAATTTTATAAAAAAATAAAAATAAATGAAACCTAAAACTAAAAACAAATAGTGAGTTAAGGCTTAATAAATAGAAAATGTGAAAAACAATAGAAGTTGTAAAAAACAGTTCGCCCAAAATCTCTCCTTTCATATGATCAGTCAAAAAATTATAAAACAATCAAAATTTTAAAAAGGTTGTATCATATGAAAGGAGAGATTTTGGTCGAACTGTCAAAAATTATATAGGATTATGATGATATATAATATATAATTTTTAATTTTAAGTTTTTAAAAAATTAAACCTACAGTTTAAAGTTTAAACTTTAACTTACGAGACTACCAGTTACCACGCGATGCCAATGAAAAACGTGATTATGGGGCATCCCAGCATTCGAGGGCTAGGGTTTCGTTTCGTGAGTGTTGGTTTATGGGAGCAGAGCACACAATGACAAGATAATAGGCACCGCTTTTTTTTTAACCTTTTAAGTTTTAAGTTTTAAACTTTACTATTAGGTTTTTTTCATGCGTCGCGAGTTTTACAGGAGAGGCGTGATTTTTAGCGATTTTAGGCACGTTTTTAGCACAAATATCACCGCGATTTTTTGAGAAAACTCAAGCCGATTTTTTCAGAGTAAAACTCGTGGCGGTTTTTGAAGCATGTGGACTCGCGAGTCAAGCGAGTTATAGGCGCGTTTTTCAACTATGGTGTACCCCACTGGTCCTGTTTTTGCAACTTGATTTACTATAACTGTGGTTTTGTTGTCTTCATTGACCCCATTTGTGCTCCCCAAGTCTGCCAAACCCCTGTTGTTTTCAATGTGCCCTGCCATACGGACCCACCCTTGTTGAACAGTGAGATCCGTATTGAAACCCCTATTGTTTTCAATGTGCCCTTTCATACTATGATGTCCCCATTTCTATGATGGTCATATTTGATATGGCTATCATATTCCAAGGGAATAATTGGTTGGAACAAGAAGTTAAGTGACTTAAGTGGTTCTATTTTTAAGTTAACTTTATAAAGTGTTTTAATTTTGAATTACTTTTATAAAAGTATTTTATAAAAGTCACTTAAGTGGGTCCAAAAGCACTTTCATTTGATAAAGTGTTATTGTGTACACAAAAACAATTATTTAAATAAGTTCAAGTGTGATCGTGTACATAAAAACCTTCATTTAATAAAGTTAGGTCAGACCTAATTGAAGAAGGTTTTAAAAGGAGCAGTTGGGAATCATTTGCAAATCATTGAATTTGTGTTTTTGGTTTGAAGATAAGTTCCAGGTTTCAGCTTGAGTTCAAGGAGATGGTCCCTTGCAATTCATGGAGATATGATGAATTGGACGAAAACCCAATTTCATCAATAAGGTGAGATTACTTCAGATTTCACAATTGAGCTTCAAAGCATTGTTCCACATTTCTTTGGGTTTGGGTATATTGATTGGTTTTAGATATTTGGTCGGAGACCATTATTACAAACATATTATTTGGTGGATTCGAGACCTATCTCAAACATCCTGAAAAGGTCTATTGAAAAATATTTAAAGTATAAGTTTAAATCTCTAAACTTATACTTAAATATATTTTTCAATATACCTTACCCTAAAGGACACTGAAAAAATGGCTAAGTGTTCCAGAGAATCCAAAATCCTTGACCAGTGCGCCAAGACATGAGGATGGCGCAAAATCTTGATGAAATGCGCCACATTCAACGGGAGCACGAAATCCTCAATCAATGCGCCTTAACCAAAGTGCCATTTTAGAAGGCAAGGTGAATTGAGTTTTTAAAGAAGTGGTGAAGGAAAGATCAAAATCTCTATCTCTTGCGCCCAAAGTAATGCGCCAAAATGTGAAGTGGTTGCATTATTTCAATGCGGATCCAAAACTCTCAAGTGATGCGCCACATGTGATGCACCTCATCAAAGGTGAAGATGATGATTTGGAGAGAATTTTCAACCGGAGCTTAAAAACTTCAACCAATGCGCCATCACCTAGGGAGTGAGCTTTTAGTTTCAAAGTATGATTTATCCAGAGCTCAAAATTGTAAACCAATGCGCCCAAAGGTGAAGTGATTGGTTTCAAATTCGAAGTAGTCATGATAACCAAAGATCAAATTGTTTAACTAATGCGCCATTACTAGAGGGAGTTTGGTTCAGTTTTTTGATGATCATTCAACTAGGATCCAAAATGTCTAACCGGTGCGCCCAAGGATGAAGCAAGGTATGTTAAGAAGAATCAAAACTTTGAAACCAAAGGGCCTCAATTAAGGTGTCACCTATGTGAAGAGATTAAGTCAAGTCTTGTGAAATAAAAGAAGATTCTAAAGACCTCAACCAGAATGCCCTTATTGTGAAAATTTCAATGAGAGATCAAATTGTTTAACCAAAGCACCCTTATGATGGAAAATTCAACCAGAGTTCAAAAACCTCATCTAATGCACCACTAGTGGAGAGTGGTTTAACTCAAGTTTTAAGGTGATTTTCAAGCAGAAGATGAAATCTTTACCCAAAGCGCCACCTTGTTGTGAGATTGAATTGAAGTTTTATGGAGGTTTTTTAACCAAAGATGAAAATCATGATCTAGTGCGCCTAGATCAAGAGTGAAAAATAGTGATTTGAAAGTGGAATTTCAACCAGAAGATGCAATCTCCATCTAGTGTGTCACCTTAATGAATATTCAAGGGGAGATCAAAATGGCTATCTAGTGTGCCAATACCAAGAAGATTCAAAATTGCTATCTAGTGCGCCCTGTCTAGTATGTGGTGTAATTCAAGTTTCACAAAGAAATTTTAACCAGAGCATGAAATTGTCAACTAGTGCGCCAAGGTGAAGAAGGTTGTCTTGAGACTCGACATGCAACTTTTTTATCAAGTTTTAAGGAGAGATTGAAGTTCTGATCTGATATGCCTTATTTTGACATCATTCATCTGAAGTTCAAAACCTTGATCTAATGCGCCAAGACTGAAGAAGTTTGTTT
Source organism: Cunninghamia lanceolata (assembly GCA_027924645.1). Lineage (NCBI taxonomy): Eukaryota > Viridiplantae > Streptophyta > Pinopsida > Cupressales > Cupressaceae > Cunninghamia > Cunninghamia lanceolata. The sequence goes on from BSBN01000407.1 coordinate 3,156,596, forward strand.
TGATTGTCTAAGTATAAATCTTGTGAAAATTTTAAAGAAGATCAAATTCCCTATCCAATGTGCCACATTGGTGTGGTATTAGATTGTAAGTTTTATAAGACTTTTCAACCGGAGGATGAAATAGTTATCTAATGTGACACTCATTTATGATGCTTGGTTTGAATTTTATGATTTCTTTCATATGAAGAACCAATTTCCCATCTAATGCACCTAGGTTAGGGATGCATGTAATGATTCTTATGTGTTATAAAATCAAGTGTTTATCAAGAGGATTGATGTTGTCTCTTTCCTTGTGTGTTGCAGGAGCGTGAATGGAGCTAAGGAATCATCAAAGGAGCTAACATCCAGAGTCAACAAGTTGCCATCTTGGAGAAGGCATCATGTAGCTGCTCCAAGTGATCACTTCAAGTTCAACATGCTGACACCCTTCATCTTCATTGTCATCAAGCATTCCGAAAGCATCCAATGATATTTATAAAGTTTCAAGTTCCTCTGGTACATTCAAGCCTCCTTGAGAAGTCAGCTACTCTACATATAAGGAAGATGTTATCATCTATATCTACACTTCAAAGGACCTTTCAAGTTGAAGCTTTTCATCATGTTAAGATCATATCAAGTTCAAGTACATTACTTCATTTTCATCATTTGCATCATCGAGCAAGGACATCCATCCACCAAGCTCCATGTTCTCTCAATCTTCAAGTCTTTGAGAAGTTTCTCACTCCATGGTATCCATCAAACTTCAAGTTCTTTCACAATCTTCAAGTCCAAGAGAGATCTCCTACTCCGATTCATGAATGGAAGCATCGTCATCTATTTTACTTCATGTCATCATCATCATCTACTCTTACATGAAGGAAGCAACATCATCATCATATACATTACCCTTCATGAAGAAGCATCAAGGAAGATCATTCCTACATCTTGCAAAGAAGAATAACAAAGTCATGTGAATGAAACAACAAACATCATACACCTCCAGTTTGCAAGAAGATGAACAAGGCAAGATCAACAAAGCAGTCCCAAGCATTCAAGTATCAAAGCAATCACATCAAAGACATCACAAGATGATACAATTTGGGAATATGCTAAGGTGGCACCTACGTGGCAAACACTCATCATCAAGCCAATCACAAGTCACCACATCATTCAACATGCAAGAAGACAAAGAGGATGCCCATGTGGAAGATGCTCTAAAATATTCCATCTTATCTTATCTTCTTGGAAAGTGTGCCTTCATTGCCTCTCATATGTACTAAAAATAGTAATTTGTTGTAACTACCTACTAAAGTGGCATGATCTGAGCCCTTGGTTATCTGGATTGATCCTAGCCTTTCATTGTACTTTGGAGCTCTTATAAAGGCCTCGTTACCTCATTTGTAAATTATTAGAGATTAGATAGATCATTAGAAGTTTGCTAGTAGAGTAGGGTAGAATAGAAGAGACTCTCGAAATTCTCTGAGAGGACTTGAAGTTGTTGTAAATATTTCTCAAGATTAATGCAAAAACATTGGAATTTATTTGGTGTTAAGTGTTATCTTGTGAAATAACATGGTTTCTTATATTTTGATGAAGTGGCAAGATGTTTCAAATTAGATTAGAAATAGATTAGAAGCTCTTTGATGTTATGTATGTATGTATTGAATATTTGATCAACTCCTAGCTTATACTCTTAACATCCATCACTGGTGGAGTGTTGTGCAAATCTAGTCTGAGCCTCATTTGCATAAGTTCGATTGTGGATGCTTGTTTGAGCTGCGCTGTTTAATGGGTGCTTATATAAGCCTTCATGATTTGAAAACCATTCGTGTACCTTAAGAGATTGCACCAACTTCATGTAGTTGTAGACATCCTTGGTGAAGTGGAGTTAGGTTAATCAAGGAGTTTGTCTATTCTTGCATCATCATTGCCTCATTGACCTTAGATTAGTTTCCTTAAACCTTATCTTTTTTCCTTTTTTATTATTGAAGCATGGTATATACATCATTCGTACTGAAGGAGGAATAAGCTAAGGAAGTATGAAGAAGTCTAATGTAAGTCCCTTTGTGATTATCAACAAGATCACATGTAATCATTGAGTTAACCCATCATGAATCATAAATAAGGAACCTTGGAGTTATTTCACTGGATCACATAGTTCAGCCTTTGAAGAGCTTTATTCAAGAGAGAGTGGGATACTCTAGTGTTTTAATCTATTGTTGACTTGTCTAAAAACAATCATCAACAAGCTCCTTGTTGATTGATTCAGATTTAGAATATTGAAGATTTATAGCATCATCTTTGAACACCAATCTAAGGAGACTTCAGCCCAAGCGCTACCTTTGAAAGGGACGATTCAGGTTTATTGTCCATATGTTTGAGCAGCGATTTTCATGATAGTTCTGATCTGTAGCAGCCGAATTTGTTTCAGCCCTAGCTGCCACCAATCCTTGGTGAAGTTGCATTGTCTTTGGAGCGGCTCATCCTTGAGGATTTCACTACCTTTGGAGGACAAGTTTGATCATAAAGATCCATCAGCTAACAGAAATCGGGATCAGTTGTTATTGGCATCATATATTACAGTTTGAAGGCTTCATTTGACATTATCTTGCTGGCCGATTTACATGTAGAGGAGTTCGCTTGGTATTTGTGTTGCATTTGGGATCGTTGACATCCATTCATCATTATAGAAAGGTTATTTGCTAAGTCACCGCGAAAAAGTTCGAAATTCGGCGTATTAATAAACAATTCATCAAATTCGCCGAAATTCGTAAAAATTCGCTAAAAATCGTACGGCCTTTTTTTTAGGTTTTTTTTTTTGGGTTAAAATCGCAGTCCGTCGTTTTGTCTCCTGCTCCTGCGCTTGCGCCCGACCCCTGCGTCGTCTTCTCCCCACACAAGTTACATAATTGTATTTATAACGCAATATTTATTAAAGTCCAATATATAATGCTCACATTTAATAAAGCCAATGTATTTATTAAAGGGCAAGTATTTATTAAAGCATTATAGTGCTCCGAAATGTCTAACGCCGTAAAAAAAATTAATGCCGGAAATTTTTCTAAACTCGTCGGTTGTTCCTATCGGGGTATTCGTTGGACTTGCACCCTTCGTTGCACCTTCTATGGGTGCAAGTATTAGTTTATTTAATATATTTTTATTTTTACATTTTTAAAATAAAATTAGTATTTTTATTTAAAATGTACTGTATTTATTTAAAATTAATATTTTTTATTTATATTTTTTGATTAAAATGTAGTATATATATATATATATATATATATTAAAAAATTCAAATTTATGTAGACGAATTTAATCACGAATTTTTTTTTCCAATTTTTTCCTTGCCGAATTTTTCCCGAATTTTATCCTTACCAAATTCGAATTCGAATTCGAACCCGGTGACTTAGGTTATTTGCATCAGGTTTACATCAGATCTGATCATAGAGCCAAATTACTTCATTGGTCATTATTGAAGGTAGCGGTCAGCCATTCATCAACAGTATATCAGAGAAGCAAGCAGCAGTCATTAGCATATCTGATCAAGCATTTGTATTGAAGGCTACATTGTCATCATTAAATACGATCTTGAAGACTGATTTGGTATTGAAGAGATCTGCCCTTGTGTTTTGATAGTTATCATCATGATTGGTATGTTACCATTCAATATTCATCACTGATTTTGAACAGCAGTCTATGTTTTGTATTTGGCTGTCATTATCCATGAATATGATGAAATGGAAGAAGTAGAAAGTCTGATTTTGTAACTTAAAGATCTAAACCTGTCCTATGTTCATTGTCAGCATTGTAAGTTGCAAATACATGTTATAAGGATGCCAAATCCATCTATTTGTTCTATCATCGATTTTGCAATTGTGAGTTCATAGATTTGATTGTCAAAAACCAATTTATAAAGGTGCAATAGTGAATTTATAAGGAGAGGACATGATGATTGCCACAAAGATCAGCCATGAGGTATGTAATTCACATGAAGAGACACACATTGTGTCATAACCCCTATTCTCAATAATTAATTTTCAATTTAATATTACTATTTTAATGATCGTTGACCAATTTTGACTCATGTGCGTGACAGGAATACACTCTCGACGGAGACAGAGTATCATTGAGGAGGGAGTGTCTAACCGACTGATGGTGACTGGTGGTGAAGGGAATCTGCACACACCACATAGTTTCATATAGGTTAAATTGCATCAATATAAATGTGTGTGAAAAATAATTTCAAAATTAGATTAGACTGAAATAATTAATTGCGTTGCATTAGTATAATCATAGTCTTTATAGAATAATAATTTAGATAATTTGATATGTTTAGGATAGAAAATGATGCATTGTCAATTATGCTTTTCTGTCTTAATTGTCAATTAGAAATAAGAATTAAATATATTTATTTGTTTTGAAATTTAATTTCTTTCACCCTTAATGGATAATGCCAATTCAGAAGAATAGAAAAAGGAAACAAGGAAAGAAAAGGAAGAATAAAGCAAGAAAATTAGCATGAAAGCAAAATGAAGAAAAAAATAAATAAAAGGATAGAATAAAGCTAACTTAATAGAAAGAATAACAAAAATAGAATAAAACAAAAAAGAAAGCAAAAATCTAAGAAGGGAAAAAAATATAGAAACATAGTAAATTTGTTAAAATTATATAGAGATGATGGTGGTTGTTTGTTGGGAAGGGGGGGCTCGCAGAAAGGAAGAAATAAAAATTGTGCTGGTACATGTTTCCTTATGGGAAGGAGTTTTGAGCTTGAGGGCACTATGAACGGATCCTTAGTTTTCATTCTTTCACTAAAACTTTAGTCTTGCTTCCTACAGGTATGTAATATTTCGGTGATATAGTAAATTTTGGTAAACATGTTCTCACATTTGATAATTGAGTCGAATCCTCTGAGATCTACTTCTGATTTATTGTGAGTGGTCTTTAATGCTATTGATCTCATTTTATGCCCACATTCATCCTCTGTTAGATAACTTTTCTAGCCTTTAAGCCCTTATAAGAGATTATTGGAAATTTCATCAAACCCTAATGTAATTAAAGTGTTATCAATTACAAATAAAGTGCCTTGTCTACGCCTCTACTTTTGACTTTCACTTAAAGTTTACAAGTTTTTTTTAAATCAAATCGATTTATGTATATCTTGCAATCATCGTCGACCATGAGTAATCATATCATTCACGAATTGGTCAATAGTTCATGCGTTTTGTATTTGATTCTATAGTTTGCATCCATGTCGATCAAAGCATTTTTTAAAACTGTAATTTTTCTGACAAAAAAGATCCACCTTTGTTGGACGTCCATACCCGGTTTCTAGAAGACTATGAGCAGTCCACAGGCAGGGACGATTTTGATAGTAGTCTTGGAATTTGGATTTATACTTGTCATTGTATTGGCTTAAAATTTTTAAAACTTTTTCAACAAATCCTTTTTGTATACAACGGGTGATCATTGCAGTCTAGGAGAGCATTTTTCTGTTTGGGATTTCATCAAAAAGACTTTGTATGTTACATCCCCTTATTCTGAACAATGAAACGTTGGTTATGTTGTTAGTTGTGTATAACTGCTTTCATGTGAATATGAAATTTATTCGTTGGATAATGTGTATAATTATGTGAGAATGATTTTCTTTTATATACGAATATTTTTTCACTTATATGTGAGAATGAATGTATGCATGGATATAATATATATATTAATGTTCGTATCAAGGAAATGATTTAACCTCTATTAATTGTCAAAGTGTTTGCAGGATAAATCAATTGACAAGGAAAAAGGGATATCAACAGGGAGAGGTGTGGTTACGAGAATCGAAAAACAACAATATTGCCTAAGTCTAAGTCTAGACAACTATATCATCATAGCCTTGGCCAAGGCACATACATATACGTATATATTTCAAGTTGGTAAGAATTATTTTCCTTATGTATATTAAATAAAATATATTTCGCTCACCTCATGAGGAGCGCTTGGTGGTGTGCGAGCTAGAGTCTTGATGTGTAACTCCTCCAATTTGCCCGCACGCAAGAAGGAAACGTTCCTTCTTGCATGCGGACAAGAAAAGGAGGGGGCATGCCTATATTTGTTGGCGTTCATCTTTTTCATCATCATTCTTTACTCAATCTTTTGAAGCAGCATTTGCAGGATTAGTAATCTATTCTATGAACATTGATTTGCATTCTTTTGAGTGTCCTCGTCACCGCAACTCAGAAATCCGAACCATCTAATTCTTGTGCGTGAGCTACATTTCTTTTCTTACTCTGTCACAAGTAAGAATCAATATCATAGGAGCTGCCGTAAGAACCAGTCCGTCAATCAAGATTTGTCTTTGCAGCCGCACATTCCTCTGCCTCGACTTGTAAAAGCTTTTTCAGGCAAGACAATAGTTCCTTTCATTATACTATAGTTCATCATGCAATGAATAGAAATACATTATTTTGGATAGCCGTAGTTGACCAAGATTACCAATTAATTATGTCATTCTGTATTTTCTATTATGTGATTCATGAACGACCTCCTGAATCCATATGTGTCTTTCAAATACCAAATCTTTTGAATCTGCAGAAGTATTTTTCTTTATACCTATATATTTATATCTATATATATATATATATATGAATGTTTGTATATTTATATATATATATATATATACTTACATCTACTTATATATTTTTAGTCTCATTGAGAAATTTGACTTCGGTCACTGAGTTAAAGGATACCTTTCTGTCTATGTAAGATACCCAACTAGTACTAACCAAAAAATTTTCTTACATAGCCAAATTTACTTGCACTTAACTCTTCAACTACTTAGTCTACTTAACATCACCTATGAAAAGATAACAAAGGCAACTTGCATGAATCAACTTGAAGTTGAGTACTTGTATTATTACTTGATTCAATTCAATGCAAATGTCTTATTACAATGATGGTTGCCCACAATGGCATGAATATACAATCTTATTCAAATGATTACAAGAAAAGGCTTTGAAGCCTAGATGAATATAATGCTTTCAACTTCTACACAACTAGCTCTATCTCACTAGTTGATGTAGATTACTTCAATTGAACCCAATGATGTCAATTGGATGTCAACACCTCACAATACAACAAGGGAGCATCACCCCAACACTTGAAACTCACAGGCCTCAAGGTTACAAGCATAAGCTTTACAGAGAGAAATTTTGCCAAAAGATAAGATGTTCAAATGAGAGAGCCTCTCCTCCTTTTATAGTGCTCCTCAAGGCTATGAAGGCACGTTTCCCAATGCACAAGAGGAACCAAGGCACATTTTTCAAGAAGCATATCCATGGAGAATATTCGATCTGACAACTCAATCTGAGGTGGCAACCTTATCCAATGAGCCAGAACGGATCCCAACGCCACCACTTGGACCAATAGGAGATCAGCGACTCAGGGCACCAAAATGATGTCATAGTTACAAGTTTCTCAAGGCTAGGCGCCAACTTAAGATGGTTGCTACATGAAATTTCGCCTTGCTAAGGTTAGGCGCTAGTTGGGGTTTGCAAAGACCCAAAAATGCTTCCAAGTGCCAAAACAATATCATAGAGGAGTGAAACTGTGACTTGAGAAGATGTTTGAATCCTAGGCGCCAATCTGATGTTGCATGACAATGAATATGCGCCTAGTGAAGTTTGATGACCCTTTATGCTTTCAAACAACATCCAGTGAAGACACTTAGACTTTGATTGAAGATTGAGCACTCAAATGAGGTCTTTGGAGTCTAGGCACTATCTGGAGGTAGGACAGAGGAAGATTTGTGCCTAACTTGCTTGGGCGCACTTTTGAGATGATTGAGACCAAGAAGTGCGCCTTCATCATCTTGGCTTATTTCTTGACAACTTAATGACTTAGGTTATTGAGCAACAATTGAGAATAGTTCCTTTCTTCATGATGCAAGTTGATAGATCCTTGGGCGCCATTTCAAGTGTCCAGAATGGTCATCAAACCAAGGCGCTATTTGAGTCTTTAGCAAATGGAAAAGGCACCTTACTTGTCTAGGTGCATATTGAGGATGAAATAGGCTGTAGAGTGCGCCTAGCTAGTTCTAGGAGTCTTCTATTAGATCAACTTCACCTAACTTGATCAACTTCAATGTTATAAGCCATTTGAGTGAGTTTCCATCCTAGGTGCCAAAATTGGTGATTATTGACAAAAATATGTGCCTAAACTTGCAATCCACTTGATCTTTCAAACAACTGATTCTTCTGACTTCAAAGAACTCAATCTATCAATTATACTTGTTGGGCGCCACAACTGGAGGATTCTAGCTCATTGGGCTCCTTGTATTGAGAAGTCTAGGCGCATTTTTGAGGTGGTTTAGCATGGGATTTGCGCCTAGGGGTCACTTGACCATTTCCTCCAAAGAAGTTGCAAAGTTTGAGTCTACAAAGAAGTCAAATACCTCCAACTTTGGAAATGCCTCACATTGGAGCTGATTTGGAGCTCATTTCTTCCTTAGGCGCACATTTGGGTTTGTTCTACCTAATATTTGCGCCCAGAGCCAAAAGACCTTCTAGTTGCTCCAAATTCTCAGTCCATTCCTCCTTGATGATCAAACAATCCATCTCTTTGCAAAACGCCACTCTAGAATCTCTTTGGAAACATGTTTCTAGGCTAGGCGCAACTTGAGGCTGGAGGAGAGAGAAAGTGCGCCTTGACTCTGAGGGTCAATTTCTCACTTACTTGGCTTCCAGACTTAGCCAATTTTGCCATTTTTGTCACTAGTTGATAGTTGTTGACTTTGTATCTGCAAAACAACTCATTTCGTTAGTCAAAAACCAATTCATTCCCTCATCATTTAGAATTAGCCTCCGGGAATGAGAAGTAGGCTAATCCAAGTTCCATTTGGTGTTCAAGCCAAAAACGGGGACATGACAATCTAAATGTTCTTATGTCATATCTCTTATGAATCTGTAAGTATGTCAAGTGGATTATACATGATTTTCATCCAAACCTATAACAAAAAAGAAACATATGAAATAATGTCAATGCCAAGCAAGGGTGAGAATGCTAACGACACAATAGTGTCAGATAATTATTAGAAATCCTTGGCCAGGGTTACGATGCAGTATAGGCATCTGTCAGCTATCAAGTACCAGATATACCACTAGTCAGAGTGATCTCTCTAGTTAGGAGGTACCTTTAGGGAAAAGATCGATCAGGAAGTATAGAATCTTGACACCAGGCTCAGAGGCATATTGTTGTTATTAGATTCCTCACTAATCACCCTCGTGAAGGGTCAAATTTCTTCAGTTGAAGAAGCACGAGAGACCAGTTGGTCTTGGTTGGGTGGATAAAGCCCTTGTTGATATTTCTTTTTCCAGAATCCAGAGGAGGATCTTACAAACAAATCAGCAGGAAACTATTCAAGTTGTACTTTTCTTAATCTCTCTTCCTATCTTAATATTTGAATTTTATTGGAAAAAGATAGTTAATTTATTGTTGGTTATATGTATTCTGTTAGAAAAGATTATTTCAGCTGAAAATGAAAGTTAGTTGAAATTTGAATTCTATTGCATTCGATGCTATTTTCATAATAGTTAGTTAATCTTTCCGCTGAAATTATGTTGTTAGATGTAAGTTTATAATTTTGTTAGATTAGAGTGGGTGTTACATATGGTATCAGAGATACTAGGTTCCACACTGAACCTTGGGGCTCATCATGCTTAGAACATTGAAAACAGTTATTGATGGATGTTATTGATAAGAAAAACACTCCAAAAAAATATTCGTGACCCTGTATCCATTCAACTATGGAAGATCAAACTTTGTTATCACTATTCAAGTTGTTCTCCTCTAGCAGATTCGAAAATGATAGCCGAAGCTCTGAAAAGACTTCGGAAGGAGAGAAGAAAATGGACAGTCTCTAAAAAGAGAAGATGAAGTCCGCCATAATTGCAGACATAAACAAGACCAAATCTAAAGACCACACTAAACCAGAAACATCTGAAGGAGATTGAGTTTTGACTCCTGGATATAGACTTATCCCATTTTCAAAATTTAGTGATCAGGAGGAACCTATCACTGATAATGAAAAAGATTCAAAAACTAATCACAAAAAGTATTGACCATTTTGTATTAATTGAAATAAATCTATCACAGGGAGTGATGGAAATTTTGTAATATGCAATAAATCTATCACAGGAAGTGAAAGAAATTTTGTAATTATTAATGAATCTATCATAGGGAGTGATAGTCTTTTTCTTCAAATAAATTAAAATTTTTGTAAGCTATTTGTATTTGACTTGAGTTTAAAAATAATTTTATGTAAAAAGGAAGACTCCTTAATTCATTGTGAAAACTACTAAATGACAACAAACAATAACCAAAAACTAATTAAAACTCTTAATTTGTTCAGGAACTTCATTGGAATGGAAAATTTTGGAAATGCGTTCAGAGAAGATCAGGACAATAGCTCCATGGATAAACTAGATCAGATATTGAGTATGATGAAAGCAACTCAGGCTAGATTAGCCCACCTAGAGAAAAAGGTAGAAGGGCAATCTGAAGCTAGAGATGAGAGGTCTGAAAATCAAAGTGACCAGCATGAAGATAACTCAAAAACATTAAGTATAGGATACAAGAGAAGTAGATTGGCCGATGAGTTAGCCAAAGATATGAAAAAGATAAAAACCTCCTAAATTTGAAGGCTCTACTTCGGGAGATGTCGCGGAGGCATGGCTGACAGAAATGGAAAAGTATTTTGAGCTTCAAGATTATTCGGATAACTCTAAAGCAGCATGGGCAGCCTACCAATTGGCAGGAGAAGCTGCCACATGGTGGGAAAACAAAAGGGCTAAAATGGGATTGGCAGTGGCTGATGTGTCATGGGACCAATTTGTGAGGATATTCCGCCAAAGATGGCTTCCACAGTTATTTTATGATAAAAAACTGTTAGATTTTGAAAACCTCAGGCAAGAACCCCTAATTGTCAATGAGTACTGGGAGAAATATACCTGGGAGAAATATACCCGTTTACTCAAATATGTTCCACAGTACCAACAGGATGAAAACTTTCGAGTACAAAAGTTCATAATGGGGTTAAACAATCTATTGGAGGACTAGTAGATGTTTTGGTGCCTTAGACTATGGACGAGGCTTACGAGAAAGCTGTTCGGCAAGAACAGAGATTGAAGAAAGATGATTCCTTCAGGGACAGGAAGCATAACAAAGGTAAGTGGGAGCAGTCATAGCAAAATTTCGAAAGGAAGGGGTACAAGAATAATCAGTTTAAAAAGAATAATTACAACCCCTAGAAGGATGAAAACCACACTAGTAAAAGTACTGAAAAGAAGGGACCACCCAGAGATGTTTCAATTGTGGAGGTGAGCACTACGTAAATCAGTGTCCCTCTAAGAACCAGCAAGGACAGTAGCAACGGAAGCCTCTACCACCTCAATAGACCATTTTCCAGCAAAGAATTCATGTAGCAGTTGACAATAGACAAGCAGAGTACCAAGTTGCTCCCATAGAAACTCCAGGTATGCTTTATGGAAACCCAATAACTATTTTAATAGACACTAGAGCCACTGAATGTTTTATATCACCTAAGTTACTGGGAAGGTTCCCTAAAAGAACTAGGTATATGGCCAAATCATGAATGGTTGATTATGCTAATTAGACAAGAGCTCGAGTAGAGCAATGTCTGTTTGAAGTTAAGATTGAATTTTCAGACTTCACTATAGAGGTCAACCTTTACATAGCACCTCTGGGTTCTGTTGTGACCAAATCACACATCGCCCCATTGCAAATGGGGACCCCCTTTTTTTTGAGCTCTGATGCTTTGCATTTAGTTCTAGATGATGTCTTAGGTTCGTTTCCTCTGCCAATCCAACAATAAGTCTCTCCTAGAATTTTTTGCTTTATAACTGGAGGTCTTATCTGGAGTATGAATTTGCAGTAATGAAGAGTCTTGATCAAATTCCATCCAGTTCATGAATATTGAGACCAATCCTGATGTATGTTTGAGATCCTGAAAATGACTAAGTCTGGCAGCCTGAAATCTTGAAACACTGAAAAATTGACTAAGTCTGAAATCTGGTGGATCCTTCAAATTCTAGATTCTACATGTTAAATCCAGTGGATTCGAGACCTATCTCAAACATCCTGAAAGGTATATTGAAAAATATTTAAAGTATAAGAAATTCAATCTCTCAACTTATACTTTAATTTATTTTTCAATAGACCTTTACCCTGAGAGACCTTGAAAAACGATTAACTGCTCCAGAGGATCCAAAATCTTGATCCAGTGCGATGGGATATTAGAGTGGCGCAAAACCTTGAAGAAATGCGCTTTTGATCAAAGAACAAGATGTGGATTTCTTGCGCCTAGACCAATGCGCCCAAACCAAATCACCGTTTTAGAAGGTAAAGTGAGGCAAAAGTTAAATTTCAAAAGGACATCAACATAGGCATCCAATGCGCCCAAGGGAAAGATGATTGGTTTCAAGTTTTAATGATCATTCAAGAGGAGACTGAATTATTGAAGTGATGCGCCATTCATGAAAGATATTAAAATCTGATCAGAGATAAAAAAAAAAACTCTCAAGTGATGCGCTCAAAGCAAGAGGATTTAAAATTGCCATCTGCTGTGCCACCTTAATGGAGAAGGTTGAAACGTCTTAAGAAGTTAATAAGGACTCAAAATCTTAACCCTTGCGCCATTAAGAAAGAAGAAACTAGTTGCTGATCTGCTGCCCTTGTACATACATCATCCACACTGAAAGGAGGAATAAGCTAAATGAAGTAAGAATAAGTCAGCGTAAGTCTCTTTGTGATTATCAGCAAGATCACATGTAATCACTGAGTTAACCCATCATGAATCATAAATAAGGAACCTTGGAGTTACTTCACTGGATCACATAGTTCAGCCTTTGAAGAGCTTTATTCAAGAGAGAGTGGGATACTCTAGTGTTTTACTCTATTGTTGACTTGTCGAAAAACAATCATCAATAGGTTCCTATGATGTGATCATTGGAATGAATTGGTTAAAAGAACATACGGCTAAGGTCGACTGTTATGCTAAGATAGTAGAATGTATAGATGATTCAGGGAACCCGGTGAGGATTCAAGGGAAACAATGAGAAGTTAAGGTGCGACAAATTTCAGCTATGTAGCTGAAAAGAAATAGTAGGAAAGGATGTAAACTGTTTGTGGTCAAGATGGAAGCAGTCAAAGAAGGGACAGAGCATTCCCAAAATAGGAAGAGGAAAATGGGAATTGAAGATAAGGAAGAGACCTTCACTGAAAAATACCCTTATTTTCGAGAATATCAAGATGTATTTCCCGAGGAACTACCTGGGTTACCACCTAGAAGAATATTTGATTTTGCCATTGATCTAGTACCAGGGGCCGAACCTATTTCAAAAGTACCTTACCGTATGACCACCTTAGAGCTGGTAGAGCTAAAGGCACAATTATAGGAATTATTGGATAAGGGTTTGATACGATTGAGTGTTTCACCATGGGGTGCCCCAATGATTTTTGTTTAAAAAAAGGATGGGACTCTTCGTTTATGTATAGATTACCGAATGCTAAATAAGCTCACCATCAAGAACAAATATCCCTTACCTAGAATAGATGATCTTTTTTATCAAATGAAAGGGGCTGCAGTATTTTCAAAAAAATAGATTTGAGGTCAGGATATCATCAGCTCAGGTTAAAAGAGGAAGACATTCATAAGACGGCATTCAAAACTAGATATGGACACTATGAGTTCACAGTTTTACCCATAGTTGGCAAACTCGCCAAAAACTCACCGAGTTTTTAAAAACTCGCGAGTTTTTTTTGCAAAAGAGTTTTTTTGACTTTTACTCGCAGAGTTTTTCTGCCGAGTTTTTCCGAGTTTTAGCTGAGTTTTCGCCGAGTTTTTCCCAAAGACTCGCCGAGTTTTTTCCAGAGACTCGCAAGCGTAGGTATATGTAAATTCCGCGGCCAGAAAAGGTTTTTCATAATCAGAATTTAGAATTTTTGAGCTCTACATAGCAAAAAAAACCCCCCCAAGTAAAAATAGTTCATTTGCAACGTTGTGGCATCGAGAAGATCGGATTCAAACGCCATTTTTTGTGGATTTTGAAGGCAAATTCGAATCCCAGGTAAGTTTTTGTTTTTCCATTTTTCTTTTTGTTTAATCATTTTTTTTGGTTCTTGTTGCAAAATATTGAATCCAAATTGAAAACAGAATCTTTATAGAGCAAAGAGAAGCTTCATTTTTGCATTTAGATTCCAAAAAAACAAGATTCTTCACTATTTTTTGTGGATTTTTTCTGATTTTTTTCATGATTTCACTGTTTTTTGAAATTTTTAAACCTCAAAAAGGGTAGAGGACAAATCACTAGATCCTATTGATTTGGATGAGATAGATCCATACAGTGATTGGACAGGGCAGGATGAGCAGTCTCCATTGTTTACCACAGACGAGATTCTTGATTTCGAGACATGCAATGGAGGATCTGGGTGCAACAGGAGATGTAGGGTTGGAGGACATTCATGAGTACGAGGAGTCATTGCCAGAGCCAGAGCCAGAGCTAGAGCCACCAGCACCGCGCACTCGTACGACTATAGCATCTGCCTCTTCCCTAGCTTTGGCTAAATTAGAGAAGAGGAAGATGTAATATGTTGGGTTTACTTTTAGTATTTACTTCTAGACTAGTTTTACTATTTTCATTTTCAGCTATCTATTGTAATTTGTATCAAACTATTAGGCTTTCAGCCATTAGGATTCCGCATGAGAATGCGATTTTGTAATCAATTTGCATTGAAGTCAATCAAATTTAATAGAAAACAATTTTGTACTCATTTATGGACTCATTGGATTCATCTTGTCATTGAATTTTGCTAAAAAAATGTGTTTCTAATGAAATTTTAGCAATTTTTTTAATTTCCCGAGTTTTTTGCCGAGTTTTTGCCGAGATTTCTCTGAGTTTTTTTTGACTCTCCAAAAATTGGCTTGCTGAGTTTTTTGCCGAGCCAAGTTTTCCAACTATGGTTTTACCATTTGGACTCACCAATGTCACCTCCTCACATCCTTTGCTTCATGCATTTTTTTTTATAGTGACCAACCTTGCATCCTTTGCCTCAGCTTACACACCTTTCTCCATGCAACCCTTCACACAATTTCTCCCAACTTTAGCAGTTGTTTTATTGTTTTAGGGGTTTGTGACCGGTCTATATGGAATCCTCTAAAAGCTTCATGGCTTCTTTCATAGCATGGGCAAGAAATACAATCTTACATGGGTATTTCTTTTTGTCAGCCCACACAATCTTCCATGGGCAGCATTTTTTTCAGGTGCCGACCTTTAGATCTTCTACACCCTTCTTTAGCCATGGCCAATGCTCTCTTGATGCTTGAGACTGCTATTCTTAGTGTACAAGCTCCTGTAATTCCCACACAGCACTTCTCCTTTCACAATAAGCTATTGCAGAGAATTATTGCATCACAAGCACAAGAAAAATATTTGCTCTGATACCATAATAAACTTACGAATGCAATGAGCGAACTTTATTAATCATCACCAGCAAATACATACAAAGAAATAAGTGGTTAAACCAAATACCCAACAACAACTAGCAACTAAATAACCATTTCTATGGTTATTATTATTAACAAATAATAATATCATATTATTATTGTTATTACACAGTCTTATAATGTAATATTCATTTCTAACAAGTTTTTGCTGAGTTTTTGCCATGTCCCTAGTCCATGTCAAATTTTAGGCATGTTGAGTTTTTATTGAGTCCACGTTTTTAATCTATGCTAAAGAGCATACATGTCAGCAAGGCCTAGCCAAGCATTACTAGGACACAAAAAATGTACTTCCTCTTTAAAGAACCACAATCAATGTGAAAGGTCGCAAGATTAATCTACAATTGTACACAAAAGTTTAGTTGGGTCCCACCCATCCTAACAATGGTCAAAAGGAACAACACCAAACTACTTGGGTCCTACCAAAACCATATTAATTTTATCTTACTACACAACTTTGTGCAATTTCAGATTCATCCTTACCAAACATTTGATTTTTCAAATGACTTTCTACATCTAGAAATGAGTCTTGTGGGTTCTTCTAATAAGTTTGAGTGTGATAGGATCTGTTCGATCCTAGCAAACTCACAGACCATGCAATCATGCAAAGAATGTCATTTTTGTATGCAAAAGATCCCAATTGTGAAAATAAAAAAATGAAACTTGTTACACCCACTCTAATTTAACAGAAAATAAAATTAACTATTAACAGAATTTTAGTAGAAAGATTAACTTGATTAACTAACTATCTGTGCAATAAAATTTCATGATTACAACTAATTTTCATTTTCAGCTGAAGTAATCTTTTCTAACTGATTATATGCAAACAACATAATTTAACTTTCTTCAACTGAAATTCAAATAATAAGGGAGTTTAAGAGAAGTACAATTTGAATAGCTTCCTGCTGATTTTGTTTGTAGATCCTTCACTGGGTGTTGGAAAAAGAAATATCAACAAGGGTTTTAACCACCCAACCAAGACCAACTGGTCTCCCCTGCTTCTTCAACTGAAGAAATCTGACCCTTCACGAGGGTGATGATAGGAATCAATTAACAACAATGTGCCTCTAAGCCTGGTGTCAAGACCTATACCTCATGATCGATCTTTCCCTATAGGTACCTCCTTGCTGGAAAGATCATTCTGACCAGTGGTATATCTGGTACTTGATCACTGACAGATGCCTAAACTGCATCGTAACCTTGGCCAAGGATTTTCTAGTATATATATATATATACATATATCTGACACTACTATGTCGTCAGCCTTCACCCTTGCTCGACATTGTTATTAACTTAGTGCTTTCTTCTTTTGTTTATGAATGCAAGTTTTTGCATAGCATCATACATAACTTATTTGACAACTTTCAGTTCGTAGTAAAATCAAAATAGAAATACATAGACAGAAATTGCTCAAAGGAGTACAGTGGTTCCGTTATTTTTTAGTGCACATATAACACCCTAGCTATAGTAAAAGATTAATAGTAAATATATATAATCATATATATATATTATATATATATAATATATATATATATATGCTTATATATATTTCAAATATAAAAACAAGTATCAAAGAGGTCTCGGCTTCAGCAAACTCGAAAGCTTGAATAATGAAATACATTTACAGATTTCAGAAGATTGATTCAGAAACTCAGAATCATGTAAAGAGAACGATAATATACCATGAGTTGTTTGTTCATCAACCATTAAGACAAAACAAACTATTAGAAAAAGATTTCAGATCTTGCCTGACAAGACTTGCAGAGTCGGGTTAAGCTAGCCATGACTGCTCTACAATGAAAATGGTAACAGTAGCCGCTTGACACATGCAAAAGTAGAATTGACAAAAAGGTTCTCAGATAAATGCACCAACAGTATGCACGCTACAAAGATAATACTCAGTATCAGATACTTCAAATCGATCTCCCTCTTTTCTATCTTCTCCACCTTCCTAAGAAAGAAAATACTTGATGGAATAGAAGGAAGTTCTCTCTATTCTAATATATGAAAAAGAATGCATGCCAAGAAAGAATGGTCGATCTAAAAAGAAACTGCTCCAACGTAGTGGAGAACAAAGAGGAGTTACAAACAAGATTTCAACTCCAACACTTCAAGCACTCCATAAGGTAAGACTCAAATAAATTATTTAATAGACATAAGAGATAAATAATTTTTCTCTACTATAATATATTTATACTCATGTGCCTTGGCCAAGGCTACAGTGACTTTAGGATTTTGGCTTAATTATTATTTTTCGATTCCTGCAATCACCCTCTCCTTGTTGATATCCCTTTTTCTTAGCCACCTAGTTTGTCTTGCAACCACTTAGACAATTAAGGAAGGTTAAATCATTTCCATGATATGGATAATAATTAATATTATTTTCATCAATCCATTTTCACATGTAAGTAAGAAAATATCCGCAATTAAAGAAAAGTCATCATATACATTTCCAATGAATAATTTCACATTCATATGAAAGCAGTTGTTCTCAACTAACAACATAATTAATATTTTATTGTTCAAACAAAAGGGGATGTAACAAAACTGGCATAGAAACTTCCAATGATGGCCACAAATATTACATACAATTATTTCCATGGGTGCAAATGGTTCAGCATCATTCTCTTGTTCAAGTGGTATGGGTGGATACTTCAGCTGAGTGACTCGAAATCGCACCTACAAAAAGAAGATTCCAGAGATTGATCAGTAAATGTGAAGTGCACTTTCCTAAAAAACAAAATCCGTGTTCTAGAACAAACCTTCTCATCTAGATCCAAGAACAACTCAGCCCCATCATAGTCCCACTTCCACACATTTTCTTTCTCATCACTGTGGCACCACTTAAATACATAATACAACATGAGAAAGGCATGGAAGTATATATAGAAACACAAATATTCTTAATACTAGGCATCTTAGGACAGAAACAAATTAGTATTTCCTTAAAATTCATGCCTTTCAGAAAAGCAGGGTAAGAAAATATACAATGTACTTGGTTGTTGAAGATGATGTTCTGGTACATGAATATCATCAAAGAAACCTAAAGACACTGAAATCATCAAGGGAATATTACATCAAACATTTACAGGAAAAGGTCAAAGCAGTAGAAAAGTTCACCAGATGATGTAATGACCAAAACAAAAAACTCAACCATTTAAGAAAAAATGAAGGCACCATGCACACAAACATTCTAGATATAGAAGAAATTCAAATATAAGAAACCGGCTATCACAACACCTAAAACAAAATAACAAAAAAAAAAAACAGGGAAGAGCTTAAGAACATACAATATATTCCACTTTTGTCAGATTTCTTTAGCTTCCCAAAAACCACCTCTCCAATGAAAGGCCTGAACAGGATCAGCCTGAAATTTATCTGTCAATCAATCATTCCATAATAAGGCAATAGGAATAATTATAATGCACTCAATCATCTTGACATGATATATGGTATTGGTATATACAGAAATAAATATTGAAGGTTTAACACCCAATAAAGAATGCAAAAACTATCAAACTCAAATCAACAAGCATTGCCCTTCCCAAATTCAATGTACCTAATAAATAACTACCATCTTGGAGTGTTTTAGTAGATGGCAGCCAAATATCAGGGAGCTAACCAATAAAAATGGTTAATATATTGTTCTGCATTGGACACTGTTAAAAAAAATTATTAAAAAAAAACAATAATGAAAAGGAAATTAAACTGTCAAATAGCACAATATATGATATATTATTTTTCCAAAGCAACAGTGGAAGTGAAAAGTCATACAAATTTCTATAAATAAGAAATGCCACAGTTGTTGGACAGTCAATATCTCATAGGAATGCAAAGTTGCCTAAACATTATTTCAATACATAGGTTACAAGCTTAACAGTAAATTTGAAACACTTGCAATTCATAAACATGTTAAATATTTTTTTCTCATAGATTATGGCTGCCACAAATGTCTAAATTCTGACTATGAAGATTGTTGATAATTTTTTCTCCCATCTTGTCCACCAACTTAACCAATTATTCCTGTAATCAAGCAATGCTTTATTTTTTCTAAATGTCTAAGAACTTACACTATAGTATGAAGCACCTAAAACATGCACCTATGAGAGCTGTCATTACAATTGAAGTAATCTAATGTTTCCACTGGAGGCTGCATCTTGACTGTCACGCAACTAAATATATATTAACATCATAGAAATTTAAATGGAGTGATCGAGAAGATAGTAAACATATGATGCCATGTAAAATGATGACAACTGTGCAGAGTTCAAAAGTGTAAGTTGTAACAATCTCAGATGAATCTAATTTACATGTTAAGAGGTGATCAACTCCTCAAAGGTCTTCACCAGGTAGTACCACTCAGCCCCTACATATTCATTATAGTGAACTATTTCTCCTGCTTCTAAAAAAGGAACAAGACCAGGTAGACTTTTGGGTCTTCTGGCCATTGAATGAGGGCACAGATATTCCAGTTTCCAATCTTGACAATGGGCTAGTAGCAAAGGAGGAGCTTTGTCTAGACTAGAGGAGTTTTATTAGCAAAAGGAGATCTTCCAATGGCAATGCTCAAGGATTAAATCGCTCTAGGAAGGGAATCAAAACAGAGTGCTTCCATCTTTCAACACTAGCAAGGTGCCAAAGGATCAAGATTATTCATTTAGAATGAACAAGAGGAGCCATCTTTGAGACCGCTCGAGACATAGAAGGGAGATAGCTAGGTATTTTAATTCACTTCTCTAAGAAGAGGACAAAGATAGATCACAAGAGTAGATTATCCTTTTCCAAAATATATCCAATTTGATCACTACCAAAAATAATCACAATGTAATGACCCCAGCTTCAGAGGAGCTAAGAAAGGCAATCTTTAAATAGAAAGGGAAAAAAGCACCAAGCTTAGACGGGTTCCTAGTTGTTTTCTTTCAATACTTGTGTGATGAAGTCACTTATAATATTGTCTTTATAGTTGAGTTTAGAGGCTCTTAGCAAGTAGTGAAGTCTCTAAATCATACTTTTATCTCTTTGATTCCCAAATACCTAGATTCTAGGCATCTAGAAAACTTTAGGCTGATCTCTATCTAATACGGTCTATAAGACGATTTCCAAGGTTCTTGCAAATAGGATCAAACCATTGTTTCTTGGCATTATCTCTAAAGAACGATGGGATTTCATCAAGGGTCGTCAAATCTTGGATGGAATTACAATTCACGAGGTAGTCCATTCTCTAGTCTCATGTGGGAAATGAGGTATGCTCCTCAAGTTGCATACCTCAAAAAGTAAAACCTGTAATAAAGCTAACTAGGACTTCCTTGATCAAGTCATGGAAACTTATGGCTTCTCTGCTGAGATAAGGAACTGATCACAAGCTTTCTATTCTACACCTCACTTCTTGCCACCTTTCGTCTTCTCCATCCCCACCTTGTTGGTTGTCCCTTTGCTCATTGTCATTCTACATCAGCTAGGCCCTTTTATCCAGCTGCAGCAGCCCCTTTTGACCCTCTATACATTTGCTTTCATTGCTCCTGCCATCATTCTTACTCTGCACTTCCTCATGAGCCAACCCATCGCCTCTCCAGCAATGATTTGGGGTTCGGCAAGAGATCAGCTACTGTTGATCTGCTCAATTATGAATTTGAGGCCCTAGTGACTCCAACAAGAGGCCTCAAGACTCTGTCCAGAATAAGGATACTTCCCCTTTGCCTAATAATAGCTTCTTTTGCATGACAATTTTATTCCTAGCAGAGGAGAAAACTCCTAGAATCATCTGGCCTACCCACCCCTCTTTGTAGGTATGGAAATCATTTGGGATTTTAACCTCCAGACTAAGAATTTTTTGGAGTTGATGAAAGAGCAAATGCATATTATCACAAAGCAGATGAAAGTTCAGGAAGACCTCTCTCATATTGGTTCCAAGTTTATGTCTAGAACTGATTGTGTTCTTCATGCTAAGCACAAGCATCTGGAAGTTATAGAACAAAATTTTTGAAAGACCAAACACAAATTCATGTTTAGCTAAATACCTAGAAGATTTTATCAAAAATTGGGTATGGAGTTTATGTATAGTAAATTTTGTGTCCTTCATGCAAACCATTATCATATAGAAGCTACTACTAGATCTATGAAAGGTTCTAGAAATCTGTGAAGGGTTTTGTGTTTAGTCTTTTCTTCAGTGTTGAAGTGGTATTGGTCATTACGTGAACGAGTTAGCCATTGTGGAATTTGTTTGCTCTGTAATTATGCTAACAAGAGCTCTAATTTAAAATCCAATTTTGATAGTATGAATATTTTAAATTTTATCAAAAAAGATATTTTGATGATAAAATCTTCAAGGTAGGATGTACAAAAAATGGCATTCTAAAGTTTCCATGGGTCTTAACACGATTTTTTTGACCTCTTTTGGCATAAATTCTGTTATTTGAGTTTGCACAAAGTGTCTCATCTATAAGGTTCTTTTTTTTTTTAAATGATGGTTGTAGATCTATATGCATCCTATCAAATCAAAATTTTACAAAATGTTTTATATTAATAGATTGCAAAGACTCGACAAGTAGTTGAAAAAAAAATAATCATACTCTATATCATTTGCTGAAGACTAGGGGGTGAAAGAGAAATGTTGACACCGACGTTCATTAAGATTATTACAAAATCATGAGAAATTGACCAAACAAAAATAATGATCCCAATGAACAACCATAGAATAACAATCTTGGAAGACCAGGAAACACAATCCATAATGAACCTAAAAACAGCATCTAAAGATAATGCTTACAGTTTATTTCTAAATTAAAATAAATATTTGTTCCATGAAGTAATGCATGATACATTTCCCTAAAGAAGATAAAAAAACATTGCAAAACCAAGTACAAGCATGGAGAAATTGATTATTGTGCTTACCGTATATGTAGGTGCACCATCACCTGCAAAGACAAAGCCACCCTCAAGTGCTTGGATGTCATAAATAGAAACACAAAGGCCTAGGTCTTTGATAACCTATCAAGAAACGTTTTATTAGATTAAGCTGTCAAGAGAAGCAAAGTTTTAGAACACTAAAATGTATTTATTTTTATTCTTTAACAAACACATTGCATCCATTTACATGACCCATCATATTGCCAATTATTTCACCTCTTGATTACAAAACCATTATAATTCACACCACTGAAACTTCTTCATTCTTTTACATTTAGAAATTCCTCAAGTCGGTTATTATACACTTTCCATACTACAAGCTTCATTTATTTATAGATTGAGCTTTTTCATTCAAAGGAATGTTCAAACCTTTTTGTCATGTCATTTAAGAATTTTGGAAACTCTAGGTTCAACGGGAGATCTCAAAATAGAATAGGTATGTAAAGTGTTGATTTAGTTCAAGGTAAGTGAAAATAGAATAGGTATAGAAAGTGCTAATCCAGTTCAAAGTCTAGGTCTATTCTATAAATATTTCCAATAAAAAACAAGGACGTGCTCAAAATCAAATACCCCTTTCTAAATACCCCACACAAATCTAACCTACCCATTGCTTAATCCTAAAACAAACTAAACAAAATATAAAAATTCAGCTGTTTTGTTTATTTTAATTCTGATTATACACATAACATTGATACTATGATAAAGCACAACTCAAAGTGAAAAGGAAATTGTCATGCCTAGAATGACTACCTCTATTTTCCATTACCTGCGACCATTATTGGGTCATCTGCCATGACAAGTAGGGTTTCTCCAACCCCGATCCACCCCATTCCTTCTTCCCTTTTCCTTCCTCTGTTGTTGCTGCCTAAACAAACAAATCTTGATGAATTCAAGCACAAACTGCCACCAAAAGTTATCTACAATGCTGCCTCTAGTTTGAGCAAATATGCTCCCTTTGCAACTACGAACGCCTTTGTTCCCTAACAGGAATCCACACCAATCGTCAAGGTCCCTATGAAAAATGTCATCCATTTTGTTGATACATTGATGGAACATGCCCCATTAGATCAATTCATTGGGCTTTAGTCAAGTCCTATTGCCTTGAAAAAATGGATTTCTTCAAGTTGTGGGTCAAAAATGTCTACATTTGAACTATTTTTGTGTGGTCAAGGGTACTCACTACTCTATAGTCATTTTTGAATCCAAAGAGAAGTGTGATGCCATTTTTCAAGGCCGTCTCAAGTTCATGGGCTCAAGTGTTCTATTCCAAAATTTATGGTCTACTCACCTTTACTCACAAGTGGGTGGGCCTGAGAAAGATCTGATATGGGTAAGGCCCCTTTTCTTCCATTACACCTTTGGAATAAACCCTTTTCAAAATTTATTGTTACTAAGATTGGGAAATTTCTTGACTAGATGCCTCCTAAATCTCTTAATGTTCCATGTGCATGCATTTGTGTATAAGTAAATCTCAAAAGGCCCCTCTAAAGCCATTGACATCAAGGTTTTGGACTATGTTAGCATTTTATTTTGCACCTTTCAGTGCAATGCAAAACAGAACAAATTGTGGTAAAACCGCTTTTCAAATTAGAAGGAGAAGCTCCCTGTAAACTAAAACTAACCTAAAAATGTACATGTACTTGCAATTTACAGACTTTACAGTGTTTTCAGAGGTGTTTTCACATTCATGCTGACTAAAACATAAAGATGCGATCTTTTTGGGTTTGCAAAGTGCGAAAGGCTAAAGCACGCACTCAATCACGAAGCAAGGATTTTGTGTTTTTTTACTAAAATCAGAACCTACAACTACACTTGCGCTATTCAGCTAAAGACAGAGGCTGAGCAGGACAAGTGCACATGGCTTGGATTGATTAATGTATAAATACGAACATTATAGTTAAATCGAATGCAAGGCAATACAAAGCCACGAGTTCACTTGCAATACAAAGCCTGTAGATTCGTTGAATCAACTTAACTTTTAGCATAGATGACATATTTCAATAAACATTCATTAGCAAAATAGGCATAATAAATGTTATTGAATCGATCACAAAATTGTAGAAGGAATGAATACTCAATAGAGAACCATTTCAGCATAATGCAAACATGAAAATTGACATTTTATTGATATTCATTCACTGATACAATTCATTTCTCTAATACAACTCTTAACTCTACTACTCTAATAATGAATACTACTCTAATGATCATGAATAATGAATCCTATGTGCAAAAGCACTTATTTATACTGTTCACAAAACAATTGCATGAAAATAAATAAAATAAAACTGCACTTCTATCTTAGCTGACTACTGTTTACATAATATGCAAGCTTTATTACAATCGATCTGCTCCATAAATCTAACTCAAAAGCATGCAATCACCAGTTCAACCGACAATCAAAACATGCAACTTCAAGTTTAAACTTTATAAATATCATCATCATCCCTTTTGAAAGGCATGTCCTCTGCATGAAGGGAGGCATCTATTTGCAACTGAAGTGATCGATCTCTTTGAGGAATTTAAACTGGAGTTTTCCAAAATTCTAATAAAGAAATAAATACTTTGTAACTAGACGCGTTTTTTCAAAGGCCATTTTCAAATGTGAAGGACCTGCAGTGTGTCCTATCCATCTAGAACGTGTCACTTCCTTGTACTAGCGTGTGAAGAATCAAACAAGCGCACTTCTCAACTAGCACCCTTCTATCCAATAGTGGGATGAATACATCCACATATCCAATAAGTTATAAAAGAGCACCAAATTTCTTCACAAGCTAGGCACCTTTAAGGTTTGTTACGTGTTTCAACTTTTAACCATTTACACCATATGACCCTCATTGCTCCATTTGCGTCAAATTAGCAAAAGGAACAGGAAAAAGCTGCAATATTTTTTTTGAATTTAACTATTAAATGCATGCAAAAGTCTGCAGATTATCCTAAAAACTCACACAGGTTCACATGAGAGACATAGTGCCCAACCACACTTTCAAGTGGGATATGAAATTTGGTTACACTAGGACACCTACAAATTCAAGAACCAATGGCATCATACATGAAAGCCTATCAAATATAGTCCATATATAGATCATTAGACAAATTACCTTCCACCTAAATCATTTGTACCACAGAGACATTCATGTTCTGATAAATATCAAAAAACTTATATTCTACAAGCTCTTCCATTTAGAAGATGAGCTAAAACTGGTCCATTCAAAAAAAACTATTGCAGACTCTAGATATCTGCCTAAACACACACTAATAGAGACTAAGACAAGGACCACACAACATGCACAAATTGCAACGTATTTGGTCAATAGAAAAGCTAAGTGGGTCTCTGATAAACAAATTTGAGCTAGCAGTGTTTGAATTATGGGGATGAAGCGTCTTTGATGGTGAAAATGGGGCAATAAATTGGAAACCATATTTCTGTCCTAGATGAGGAAACTTTCCTCCTGATGTGGTATTTATTTGTTTTTTTATTTCCACAAGAACCATCCATCAAATATTGAATGTGTTTGTACTATTAAGATTTAAGGTCCATTACATCAAACTAGTTATTAAAGTCTAGATATCAATCTGCATGTTCATGTTTCATGCCTCCATTTTGCCTTTTAATATATTTAATTATAGTTCAAATAACTTGTGAGTAACTCACCAACTCACAAGTACTTGTGGGTCAATGTCAAATAACGAGTTATTGGCGAGTTACTTGCTCAATAACTCGCCAAAAAATTATTGGTGAGTATTCATTGAGTTTTGGCAAGTTTTTGACCGAGTATTCTCCACAAACTCTAGAGCTAGCCGAAAAGCTCTTTTTTCCATTTATTTTAAATTTATATATTTTTTTTAAAATTTTGCCATTGCTGTGGATTTAACTTTTTAAACAGTAGTTCAACTATTTTCCTAGCTATGAAAGAATCAATTTCATTCTTATGCTTTTTTAACACTGTTTTGCATGTTGTGCAACTTTATTTTATTTATTTACATTTTTTTAGTATGGCAATTTTTTTCCCAAGTTCTTGCTGAGTCTTGAGTCCAAGTTAAAATTTTGGCCAAATGAGCTTTTGTTAGTTCAAGTTTTTGTACCATGTAGTAAACCAAGAATCCATAAATCATTTTACTCAAACCATACTATGAAAATTAAGGGAAGACATTCTCATGATTTGTCAAATAAACAAATACAACAAATTATATATATATACATACATACACATATATACATATAATTTGTTGTTTGTATATGTATATATATGCATGTATGTAATATGTATATTTATGTTTATATGTATGTATGTACATATTATATACATATGTATGTATGTATGTACATATTACACATATACATACATATTATATATACATGTATATTGTACACATACATAAATACATACAAATAGATGTATGTATGTATGTTTGTATATTACATGTACATACATACATATATGTACATATATTTTATATGTATGTATGTATATATATGTTTGTATATTACACGTACATAGATACATATATTTTATATATATGTATGTATGTATGTATGTATATACATACATATATAAAATATATGTACATATATGTATGTATGTTTTTGATATTGGTAAGCTGCAAATCAGGGTGCAGATCCCTATTACAAAAGGCCACAAAAGCAGCAAAACAAGCCAACAGGCCACAGAGAGCAGAACAATAACAAACTAATAGCTACTAAACATATTAGAGAAAATAAAAAACCGATACCAAAAACAAAGACAAGACCAAAAACTACTTAAGCAACATGTTCCATTCCTCCATGAGGAATCCAAGAAGTTCATCTTTACTAACAGAGTTTTTCTCCTCATCATGCTTTCCAGCTTGAATATCCTGCATAACAGCCAAAGAGGTAGCTGCCCGATGGGTCACTTTGGAGCACAGGGTTGCCATCACCCTCATCTTATCTTCGAGAGAGGTCATCCTATCCTTCAGATCATCCATATCCTTTTTAATCAAACTGCAATTTTCACATTTTTCCACACTAGCCACCTCCTTAGCCGGAGACTCCATAACCTCCACCTCATCCTCCTCGGTGTCATCGAAAGAATTATTCATCTCTTCGAACAAACAAGCTCCCTCCTGAACCACTGGCTACTCAGGGGTTGACTTAACTTCCTTTATCTCCACTTCCTCCTCAGGGTCTAAAGCCGAAGAGTAGTCAACAATTTTCAGCACAAGGGTCTTAACTCCTGCCAGCCTACTTGAGCGGCCGATGCTTGGCCTTCTTGCAGACTTGCCCTTAACTTCTTTCTCCTTACCCTTCACAACCTCCTCTTCCCCCTTCTCCTGAATATCAGTGTGACCCCCTTCAAGGGAGAGCTCCGTAGGTTCTTCACCATCAACAGATTTCTTACCCTTCTTTTTAGCAGATTTCTCAGGCTTTGAATGCACACTTATGTCTCTTTTTTGCTTCTTCTCACCGGAGTGAATAGGGTTGTTTTTAAGGTCACACAAACCCTCAGTGACCACCTTTTGAGCTTGATGTATGTATGTTATGTATGTACATATATTACATATAATGATATATGTACATATATTTTATGTATGTATATGTATACACATACATACATATATATATTTTATATATGTATGTATATATATACACATACATACATACATACATCATATATCTCCACTTCCTCCTCAGGGTCTAAAGCCGAAGACTAGTCAACAATTTTCAGCACAAGGGTCTTAACTCCTGCCAGCCTACTTGAGCAATCGATGCTCGGCCTTCTTGCAGACTTGCCCTTAACTTCTTTCTCCTTACCCTTCACAACCTCCTCTTCCCCCTTCTCCTGAATATCAGTGTGACCCCTTCAAGGGAGAGCTCCGTAGGTTCTTCACCATCAGCAGATTTCTTACCCTTCTTTTTAGCAGATTTCTCAGGCTCTGAATGCACACTTATGTCTCTTTTCTGCTTCTTCTCACCGGAGTGAATAGGGTTGTTTTTAAGGTCACACAAACCCTCAGCCACCACCTTTTGAGTTTGATGTATGTATGTTATGTATGTACATATATTACATATAATGATATATGTACATATATTTTATGTATGTATATGTATACACATACATACATACATATATTTTATATATGTATGTATATATATACACATACATACATAATACATATATATGTACATATATTTTATATATGTATGTATATATACACATACATACATACATATGTATGTATGTAGATATGTTTGTATCTTACATGTACATATATACATATATATGTATGCATGTACATGTAACATATGTACATGTGTGTATATATACACGTGTACATCCATAAATGTGTATATGTGTATCATAGTTCAAAAACTTATTACTCAGCAAAACTCCAGAGATCCACTTTTGACTCAGACTCAGCAACTTGGTAAAACTCAGCAAACTAAAAAAATACTAAAATTCTTTAAAAAAACATATATATCATGCAAAATACAATTACAAAGCATATGAAATGAGTCTATATAACATTGGTAAAGTGTTTTCTAGTAAATTTGAATAAAAATGGAGTATAATATTGCCATGAGCCATCAATAGTCAACAATTCTAAAACTCGTCGTGCATTCAAATCACTGTCAAAATTCAAATTGCTGTGCATGGCCAATAGTCCCTGTTGAAAGATCATTTTTTTTATTGAAAATAATTTAAAAAAAGGACAGCCGACTATCCCTATTGAAAAGTCATTTTTTGATTGAAAATAATTAAAAAAGAGAAAGGTTGTCTATACAAAACCTTGCTAGGGCTGACTGAGGAGCAAACACAAGAAGGGCAGCGCACAAGCAGAGCAGAAGCAGCTATGGTGGAGGCACAGGTGTAGGGCATGGTAGACAGAGAACAGGCATGGGTAGAGGAGGGTTATGACAGGTGCAGGCATGAGTAAAGTAGAGAAATATTAGAAACCCTAGCCACGAAAAATATCAAAAACCCTAGCCACATAAAATTCACCCAAAAACCTGGTGAGTACTTGTGGTTACCTGCTACAAGTTGTAGGTCCTGGCTTGTCAAAACGCGCCTGCCAGTAAGTGAGTGAGTTATTCAGTGCACACAAAGATTTGTGAATACTCACATTGGCAAGTTTCCACTGAGTTTTTATTCTTGTGTACATATAATTTGTTGAATCAGTTGTGCCTTATCCTCTTTCATTTTAGGCATATCGCATCTACCTTTTAGCCCCTCTTTAGGGATTTGAATCATGTAGAATACAACAATTTCCACTAAGTAGAAGGTTATGGATTCAAAAGTTAAGACCTCACTTCAGTTTTCCTAAAAGATTCTTTTGCAAAGTATACTAATATTCCAAGCCAACTCGTTCAAATTTCTCATCTAAATGTGATACTAGTCACCAAGAGTTTCCCTCAATGCTCTATTTGAATTAGGAACTTCATAACCAACAATAATGGAACTTACAATTTAAATGCCTACCTTGATTAACAAAAAGCATCAACCCTGAGAAAAGTGCATGTTCAACTTTAAAAAATTACAACTTAAAAAAAAAATAATGGGAAAAACCTTATTAACAAAAAGTTTTTGGAGCTCCTGGAAAATAGCTATATCTAGACGAATGTTGAGGGTTTGTGCTGGAATGCGAATTGTATGCTCAAGCAGACTTAAAAAGAACATCGTGCCAAGATTTCCCCGAAAGATAAAAACTATTATTAAAAATCTTCTCAAGACAATATGAACCAATGTATTCACAAGAATTGACAATAACAGGAAAAAGCAATTGAATTTTTTCCAAGTGTGGATTACAGAACTGGTACAAATGCTCACAATTTTTTTTACATAACTAAACACTGAGGACAATATTGTTCACTTGAACACACAAGATCCGTCAAATGAAAAATGTTTAAGAGCCAAGCATATTCATATTTGCTCCAAGGCAATTTTTTGAAAAATTCCAGGAATTTCTTAATAATGCTGTGGAAAATTTCTTGCCTGCAAAGGGCAGAAAGTAAAACTTGGAAGTTATCCCCAAATCAATATGTACCCTTACGGAGTACCCAATGTAATAATCAGATAAACTTTTAAAAATTTGGATTAACAATAAAAGAAAAAAACAAATAAAAATCCCTGAAATTTTCTCAAAATTATTGCATACTCAAACAATCCAGCACATGGTACTGTCAATCCGGCACTACTGTTAAGCTGCAATGAAAGAGGATAAGGCATAGCTGATTCAACAAATTATATGTACACGAGAATAAAAACTCAGTGGAAACTTGCCAATGTGAGTATTCACAAATCTCTGTGTGCACTGAATAACTCACTCACTTACTGTTAAGCTGGTACTGTCAGTGACATCGGGGTCAAACAGGGTTGCTCCCTCTCGCCCACTTTATTTGGCATATACATTGATAAGCTTGAAGATTGGTTAAACAGTGCCATTGGCGAGGGTGTTCATTGGCAGGATTTATGGTGAAGTTACTTTTATATGCAGATGATCTTGTGTTGCTCGCCAAAACTGCACAGGGTTTGAGAGAGCATTTGAAGGAGTTAGAACTCTTCTGTCAGGAGATGGGGATGCAAGTGAACACTGGCAAGACCAAAGTCATGATTTTCTCATTGAAAAAGAGGCAGCAGCAAGTTAACTTTATTTTTGAAGGAAGCTCTTTGGAAATTGTTGATGAGTACAAGTACCTGGGTATTGCTTTCAACAACAGGCTCAGCTGGGACACTTGTAGAATGAAAAGGATTCAAGGGGGTTGGAGAGCTTCCTACCTGCTTCAAAATAGATGCAAAAAAGCGGAGCAATGGGATTGGAAAACCAAGAGGACTCTCTTTGGCTTGTTAGTCATCCCGGTTGTCTTATATGGCTGCGAGGTTTGGGGGAGTAGCGTGTCTAATCACAAGTGGAGGCAATTAGAGAGAATTCAAAAGCATCTGATCACTTGTAGTCTTAAAGTCAAAGCCACGGTTCCGTATGAGATTCTTTTGGCAGAAGTGGGCTCCTTCCCGTTGGAGGCATTTGCTATCATTAGGCTTCTTTGTTACCTAAAGAAAGTGGAAAACATGGAAAATCAGCGCTGGCCTAAATTGGTGTTGGAGGAAGAGCTTGTTCGCAGGAAAAAGACATGGATGAAACAGAACAGCAAGTGGTTGAACAAGTGGGATATTAATATTCAAATTTGTCCTAATACCAAAGTTGATATTAAACAGTTTATGTTAGAGAAATTTAGATCTGCCATGTGGACTAAACAGCTTGGCCGAAAAAAGCTGCACTATGTCAGTGATAATAACCCCACGTGGGAGCATGGGGAAAAGGCATACTTGCATGCGAATATTAAAGGTAAGGCTAGACTCTTAATTGCGCAGTTGAGGACCAGTTCCCATCCTCTAAGGTGTGAAACTGGTAGATGGACAATCCCTAAGGAAGTCTGGGATGACAGGTTATGCACTTTCTGCAGTCAAAGAGTGGTTGAAACTGAGTGGCACTTCATTTTTTAGTGTACTGCATATGAGGATATCTGCAGCCAATATGGGGACAACCTAAAAGGGGGAAGATTAAGTGGAATATTTGAGGAAGTGAATCTCCACAAAATGACTAGCTTCTTGGTCAAGTTGCATAGTAGAAGAGCCGACATCGAGAAGATTATAAAAGTGTCTTAGGGCTGCAACTCTTGGTCCCTTAGGCTCTTGGCCTCATGGGCGTCATTAAAATTCATTCATTCATTCATTTAGTAAGTTCCATCTGGTATGTACTTGGCAGATTAAGAAGTCCAAGGTCATGGTTTCAACCTTTGTCAATTTTGGCAAGTAGATGCATGTCCAATAAGAATGTTGTATTTTTCTAGGGAAATTTCGATTACATAAAAATGTCCACGGTTGTTTTAGAATTGTGTTGGGGTTGTGTCTTGAACCTGCAGTGAACTGAACATTGTATTTCATTTCACAATCTCCATAATCAAAGTTAACAAGTGCCACATAGTGGCAAAGTATTTGCCTTTGAAAGATTGTAACAATTGTATTTGTTTTGCAATAGAATTAATTTCACCATGTAATGTTATATTGTCAAATGAGAAGTGTAAAAATAAAATAATTCATAAATAGTTCTATGTAATAATATAAAATAACTATTAAGTAAATAAAATAAATATTAGAGTAGATATTTTAAATACATCTATCTTGCCGATAAGGGCGTGGTTCGGTGGTTAAGTCGCTCAGTTGTAGTAGCAGCCACCAGAGTTCAAACCCCTACTGGTCCAACGAGCTCGCAGGCTTTACGCCTTCGTTGGGCCAATGAGCTCGCGGGTTTGAAGTGTTCTTGCTAGGGGATGAGGTCCCCCGTGTTGTGGCCTCACCGGTTCATTGCTCCGGGCAAAAGCATTCGCGTGGAGCCGGAGGGCATGTCGCACCAGCGTCGTCGGTCACAGGCAAAAGCATTCGCATGGAGTCAGAGGGCGTGTTGCACCAGCGTCGCCGGTCACATTAAAAAGTTTACCAGGCGCATTAAAGAAAAAAAAAATACATCTATCTAAAAAATGCCCGTAGATATAGTCTTGAGTTATTTTATTTACTTTAGAATTACTTTTATTATATGGAGAGGTGTAACCTATAGTGGGAGCAAGGGGTGGAGTGTAATGGCATAAGCATTTTAACAAAAACTATTAAATAACCCACACACTAAAATAATAAAAATACAAAACAAATAAATTTAATAATATTATATTTTGTATTTGTGTACATGATTACTTTCATTTAATTATAGTAAATAAAATAATTTTAATGAAGTAATTATATACATTAATAAAAAAAATAGTAAATGGTTGTGCACTTTAGTAAATAAAATAATAGATAATACTTTTGAAATAACTTTATGATTAAATTTTATTGTAATTTGTTTTATGATTTTAAATAACCTATAGTTATAGATAATAAAATATTTATTTTACTTAGAGCTATAATGTAAAAGAATATCCACATGAGCTTCTAGAAATACAAGTTATTTACCATAAAAAAAAACTCAAAAAAAAAGCAAAAGAGAACAAACATTCACCTTAGTGTCTTCAAAAAAGAATTCATAGTATTCCCAAAAACTTTCAAGGGTTTGCAAGATATTAACAAACACTTCAAAAGTATCAAATATCTGTCCTAAAAGCCCTCAAAAATCACTAAAACTCGAAATGCACATCGAATTTTAGATTCCGTATCATGAACTTTAAAGACATAATAGAGAGTTGCATTATTAGTTAAAAAATCTATAGACTTTGGTGTCATTGTTAACAAAACCAAGGTCATGATCTTTACTTTGAGAAGAAATAGGAAGCAAACAAATTTTGAGTTTGAGGGAAACTCCTTGCAAGTGGTAAATGAATACAAGTATCTGAGCCTTGATTTCTGTAACAATCTCACTTGAGAGACTTGTAGGGCAAAAAAATAAAGGGGGATGGAAAGCTTTATACTTGCTTCAAAACAGATGTAGATCAATTGAGCTATGGGACTGGAAAACAAAGAAAAATCTATTTGGGTTGCTTGTTATGCATGTGGTTTTGTATGGTTGTGAAGTTTGGAGTAGCAGCACATCGGCTTCAAAATGGAGGCAAATAGAAAGATTACAGAAGCATCTAATCACAAGCAATTTCAAAATAAAAAGCACGGTCCCGTATGAGATTGTTTTAGTCAAAGTTGGAGCCTTTCCAGTTGAAGTGATGGCGCTAATTCGGTTGTTAGGCTATTTGATGAGAATTGAGGATATGGGGGACATCGCTGGCCCAAAATTGCAATGGAGGAAAATTTAACTAGAAGGAAGAGCACATGGATGAAGCAAAATGCCAAGTGGATGAACAAATGGGGCATCAACATGTAGGACTGCCCAAACACAAGTGTGAAAATTAAAAGGTATGTAAGAGAGAAAGTCAAAGCAATCATGCTGACAACAACTTGGGGAAAAAAGAGGATATTATATTAAACAATTTAATCCCACATACAACCATGAGAAAAAGTATTATTTGGGAGCAAATATAACATGGAAAGCTAAAATGCTAAAAAACTGGCTCACACCATCTTAGGTGTGAAACGAGGTGGAAAATACCCAAAGAGGAGTGGATGGATAGGATTTGTTATTTCTACGCATCAGGATTAGTGGAAACAAAATGACACTACATCATGGAGTGTAAGGCTTACGAGAATATTTGGTTCAATTATACAAATATGCTAAAAGTCGGATCTTTAATGACCTTGTTTGAAAAGGAGAAGATAGCAAAAACAAGTTGTTGTTAGAGAATAATGAATAACTGCATGTGTGTGAGTGCTGACAATTGTTGTAGATGTGTCAACTAGAGTTGTAGAGGTGTCAGTTAGCTTGAGTTAGGTGTCATATTAAATTCCTAGTTTGTAGGGAGTTGTTGAGCTTTTCTCCTATTATAAATGTAATCTCTTTTGTTAAATAAAAATAGATTAATTTGTGCAGTTGTTGTATTTGTCTTGCTATTTATATTTTTCTCAATATTTTATCATGGTATAGAGCTAGTTTGGGTGTGACTCCATCATTGGAGTGCCCAAGAATATGAAAACGTCTTATGAGAAATTGAGTTCACTGTAAAAGAGTGTTGTGCAGTCCTTTTCTTTTTCTTTTTTGTGTAGGTTGCAAAAGGAGGCGTTCATATGTTGTTTCCAAACATTAAGTGTTGAAGCCTATACATCCAGTACAAGGTCAATCTGGGTATTGTGATAGATATTTTTTGTGTGTGTGAGATTATCAGTTGTTCTCTTTATTTCTATTTTGGCATTAGAGAGTTGTTGTGTTAGAAGGAGACTCTACAAAGAGGACTGCAATGATTGGATTAAAACTTTGTTGGTTGTATCAAGATAGTCCATTTGTAAAGCCAAGGCGTGGCTTTGACCGAGAGCTATTTATTGTCGCTTCATTCTTCAATTTGTTGTTGAATCTCTGTTGTTGTCAAGTCTTAACTAGATTTCTTGTGGATATTTCTTGTGTGCGTAGGTTACATTTGGTGGATTGTTATTTCTTTTGTCTGTGGTCAAATGTGTATATTGCTACTGTGAAGGCTGCCTCATTGAGAGGAGGAACGTGGATTAGTCAGAGTGCTTGATGCCTTGAAATAGTCTTCTACAACATTTGAGAGGGACGACCTTTGTCAAGTTTCTTGCTAAGAAAATAGAGGCGTTCTCTGGTGATTCTATGATTAATTTGGTGAGAGGAAATGGTTTTTACAACTACGTGTTGAGCAAAGAGAGTTGTTGTTAATGTTGGCTAGATTTGCAAGGTATGAAGAAGATGATGAATTTATTCAACTACTTGTTGATATGACTGTTACATGTTGTGGGGATCATCAAAGCACATTTAGAAAAGGTTGTCAGAGGAAATATGGTTCCTCAGCATGCCTCCATTTATGGTGTTGGAGGAGGAGAGGTGCATGAGGTCCCAAAGGAGCATGGTGTGTTCATGTGAGAGTTGGAAATATTTTCAGTTCTTCATTAAGGGGGGGTGTTACAGAATAATGAATAATTGAATGTGTAAGTGTTGACAATTGTTGTAGATGTGTCAACTAGAGTTGTAGAGGTGTCAGTTAGCTTGAGTTAGGTGTCATATTAGATACCTGGTTTGTAGGGAGTTGTTGAACTTCTCTCCTATTATAAATGTAATCTCTTTTGTTAAATAAAAATAGATTAATTTGTGCAATTGTTGTATTTGTCTTGCTGTTTATATTTTTCTCAATATTTTATCAATTACTTGATCAAAATCCATAGAAATAGGATCAACAAAGAGTTAGAAAACAGCCAGAAATAATTGGTGTGGTTGTCCGCTAGTTCATTTGTTTTGAGCGGTTCGATTTTACTTTTGGGTCCCATAGACTAACTCGTCATTAAAAACTTTCAATCAATCAAACCTATTAAAAAAATTCTATAGACAAAAAAGTAGAGTCCATTACCTGAACAAACTTCTTTTACAGATAATACTCCTCAAAATTTCTACAAAGCGAAAATAGTGCTTCTCCTCACACAATTTTTTTCCAAGAAAATCCTCCACACGCAAATTTTTGTTCACTCAAACCCTATAATACCAGCAAGTGCTCAACGAAATCAACAACACTACTCACTACAATGACGTCTTAAACTTATTTATAGAGTCATGAAACAAGGACACATAAAATGAGGGGGAAAAAACAAAGACCAAAATAAAACACGTCAGAGAGCTAAGCAAAACTCCTATCATTTTTAGCGACCATACCAAAAATACCAAGCAGTTCTTTACCTATCTATTAAACTTAACGGCAATCATTACAAGAGATGGAAGCCCATACTTCTCGCCTTCCATATTAAATGTTGATCTTCTATAGAGATCTGAAAAATGTGTCGTTGAATTTTTAAAATTTTTCTGTTGGGTATTGTCAAAATGCAATTTTCTTCATCTAATATCCGTTGAACATATTTTTTTTCATTTGGGCATCAGAATTTTTTTTACCTCGAGTGCTTTTTGCCACAAAGATTGGAACCTATGACTTGGGTCTTTATAAAATAGATGGATGGTGTTTTTAAGAAAATTTTTAGGGTTTTCTTGTTTTTGTTGAAATTCATGCATAAAGGAGAAGAGCTCCTATGTTCTTATTGCCCACAAAG
The DNA here is from genome assembly GCA_027924645.1 of Cunninghamia lanceolata. NCBI lineage: Eukaryota > Viridiplantae > Streptophyta > Pinopsida > Cupressales > Cupressaceae > Cunninghamia > Cunninghamia lanceolata. The sequence goes on from BSBN01000407.1 coordinate 3,193,661, forward strand.
GTACTTGAAAGACATGAGATACAAGGTATGAGATGACACATAATCTACACGTTGTTGATATGACTTCTCCGTGAGAAAATGGGAGAAATAAATCTATCCTTTCAAGATTGAGAAGTAATAAATTTAATAAAAATATTATGTAATTCGTGTGAAAAATTAAATACAGCTCTTTTCCTGGGAGATAAAATGTGGTGACTATACAATATTCTCCTCAATTTGCGTGAAGATTAGAATAACAATTAAAAAATAGTAGCCAATCAGAATAAAAGGAAAAGATATTACCCAATCAGATTTCAAATAATTTATTTTTTAAATATTAGATAAAAAGTTTGCATCTTAACTCTATAAAACATAACTATTTGTTTTCAATAGAAAAAATATTGCTTTTGATTTGTTGACAAGTACAATTAATAATAAGTAGTTAGGCAATCTTGGATGCAATAGTATTTGCCTAAAGGCAAGTACTAATAATGAACTCAAAAACATAAGTCCAAATGGCCCTACATTTTTTAATGAAATAGTGCTATATATTACCACATAACAAGTGTCACATAGTGGCTAGTATCTGCCTCTTATTTACTATTGTAATTTGTTTAGTTTGTGAAAATAATTTATTTGTAGAAATAGTATCATGATAATATCTAAATTGTTTGTAGTGCCCCTCCGTTCGCACCTTGGATGTATAGGTGAACTGATCAAGGCGCATGAATGTGAAGGTAAAATAACTGAAATATTCAAGATAAGGTAAACAATTAATGTTGTACAATATAGGTAGATGCTTCATCCATGTGTGGTTTCATATGAAAGATAATATGTTTTATTGATAACCTCTATTGCGGCACTGATGATGCAGGGTTTGATATTTTTTTGCATTCCAATGTTTAAGATGTCGATCTCACTACAATTGTTATATATTGAATGTATCTCATGTGACTGATTCTGTTAGATTTATTTGTTATGATGGTACTTCTGACACTTATGATTTCATGCACTTGTATGTTAAGTGTAGGGTTCTGTTCAGATTAAGAGATAGATTTGATTTCGTTATGATTATGTGTTGAGCTAATCTAGATTGATATGACGTGGAAGGGACGATGTCGTATCACTCACTTGTGAGCGCCCTGCGATGTTGCGATTCTTTTTTCCACCTAGTGCTAGCTTATATGCATCTATACATGCTTGACCGTGACATTTGTTGCAGGATGCAGGTACCAGGCATCGACTCCACCTGAATTAACAGGTCCGAGCGTGCCTTGAACCCAATGGATACGTTGTTTCAGAGATAACTTAAGGTCCCACATCCCAAGCCATTATCCTCAATCAGGATGCATGACATGTCTAGTCAACCTGTCAGTTCTGTTAGTATGTCAGTCTTGCAATTGATTTATATTTGATGGAGCTTGTTGGATAAGTGCATTTTGGCCTGACTTGAGAATATGTTTGATTTGGTCTTTTTGAGAACATGTTTGATTTGGGTTTTGACGGCTGTCCTACTCAGTGGGTTATGTTGTATGCCTATATTTCATTATATAGTCATACTTTAATATTTAATAAGGTCATATAATATTCTTATTATTTAATAAGATTAAATTGGTAATTGATAATTACCTAGTTCAAATAATTATTTAAGTTGTTTGAATATGAATTATGTTATTACTACTATTAAATTGATTTAATTAAGGGAAGGTCGCTGAACACTAGTAAACGCACTAACTAGACCCTAGAGTAGAGAGGAGATAGTCCTATCATCCAATTGACAAAGCCTAACAATTAGATCAAGAGTGTATTGATTCAGCGTTACACTATGGTTACTTATGGAATTGTGATAATATGTTATTTATGATAGATATATTTTGGCTATATATTGTACTGACACTTCTTGTTGAGTAGAATTATTATGTCAATGGATGATGGTGGTCATTTAGCCACTTTATGTCTTTCAGTGTGATGTCTGACCTAGGCATGGGGGCCCTAAGGTCTATTGGCCATGATGTTAAGAAATATTATTTTTAGTTTTATGTGATAAAATAATTATGTTCTTGTGTGGGATTTAACCTTGTAATTTTTAAAAATGATTTTTAAGTGTTTTTAAGAGGTCTAAGTTGTATTTTATGTTTAGAAAATTGTCTTATGTCCAAGGTACATAGGTAAGAAGTTTATTTTTGTCATTTGTAATATTTTAAAAGGTTTTTAGACCCTCCTTTAAGCCCCACTTACAAAAGTGACGAAAATGAGAAGGTGGTTGGTTGAATTAGGTGGTTGGTTGAATTAGTTGGGTGGTTGAGTTAATTTTGGGTAGGAAGTTACTCTTTCCTTCTCTTTAAATACTCTTCATGGAGTGGGGGTGACTTGCTCATTTTTATGATTCTCATTCAAGGATTCTACCATTAGTGGGATATTGCGATTGAGGTACCATGTTTTCTTTATTGATTAAATATAAATATTATATGTTTTTCTTTATTGATTAAATGTAAATTTTATATGTTTTTCTTTATTGGTTAAATGTAAATATTGTATGTTCTAAATATTATATGTATCCTTTATTTATTAAATGTAAATGTTGTTTTTCTAAGGGTTGTTGCTTGTGAAATTGGAAAATAAAATATTTCAATGTAAATCTTGAAAGAAGCATATTTGTTGCCTTATTTGCATGTCATAAACATAGATCATCATAGCATGAAGTATATTTTTGATTTTTACATTAGATCTTCCTATAATTATAAGATAGTAATCACCATATATATGGGCATTAAGGTTTGCACATAATCATATGTTATCTATATATCAGTATTAAGATTTCTATATAATCTTATAATTGCTAAATGTTGGTGTTCGATCTTAGAAACGATGGTTTTTATCTGTTTTTAAAAGAGGTTACGAAGTCATCTTGCTAAAGATCTGTTAGTTTGTTCATATCCTCTAATAGATAAACTAATGATGTTCTTTATGTACGTAAGTATCTTTGAACCTTGTCAAACAGTTCAAGTACCTTGTCCATTAGAGTATTCCTTACTTTTGCCTTCTATTAGACCTGGATGGAAATGTTTTTCTTATGTGCATTAAGGTCTCAAATAAATATGGACTTTGGATCATATAAAACTGCCCACTTTTGCATAGATTCTTCAGGATCCAATTCTTATAGTAGATTGTATTAAACATCTTATTAGCTCTTCATTTAGTCAATTTATATTTTGGGTGTCTTGTTCCTTGGTTGTTCAAATCTTCACAGTATTCTATCGAACAGTCACGTGCATTGTCTATGCTTCCAAATTTCGCATGCATGTCTGCTAGGGTAGTTGCAGCTAAACATCTGACAAAATGCCTCTATCATTTATCCTCTTTGGACATTGATACGTTGTTCCAAAGCTCCATTTGTGCATAGGTACATAGGATGCTAGCAAATGTTACAAAGTCTAGTCATACACTTTCCAAAAGCTTTTTCTTGAAAGTTCTTAAAGCCCTCTCCATGTACCAATTTTGAGTGTATCCTACAATCATTGTATTTCATGATAACAACTTGAGAGCTTCATATATGTTCATTCCTTACAAAGTCATTTAATAGGTGGAGATGAGTTACGAGATTAGGTCTTGAATCTAATGCAAAATATAGTATATCTCTTAGGTGTTATCTCCCTATCTCTGCTTATTTTTACACTTGTTATTGATGGAAAGATGTAGTTTAAACTTTAAGGCATAAGTGAATTTCATGTTTTACTCTATGAAGAAAGAGCTCCTATACGTTCTTAGGCCCTTAATAATAATTCTAGTATGATTCATGTTTAGGATTTATGAAGACAACTTTCTTTAGGTATTTTATTTAAGAATAGTTAACCAAGGTTAAAACTTTTCTCTTGATTAGTGGATTAATATTATGCCATAATGGTAAAGATGACCATTGGATGATTTATCATTACTTATTGCATAAGCAAGAAAAATATTAAATATGTCAATATGCTTACGTTAAACTTAGATGGAAACTTGTTCTTTTAGGCTTGCATCTTATGGGAATTGTAGTAAACCCTTATATGTATTATGATCTTATATCCTTATTATAAGTAGTTAGTTAAACTAAAGTGATTTGATTATTTCAAATAGATATGTAATTCTTATAGACATTATATTACACTTTTATATTAATTTATTAGCTTGACGTTATTATATATATATTGATAATTAGTTTTATAAATTAAATAATTAATTATATATCTTTATGTGCTTTGTGACTACATAAAGAATGTGTCTCAGTGGATAATAACATATATATATTATATTAGGGTTTTAGTATAAGAAATGCTTTAATTGGAATTAAATATATTATGTTTTCGTTTGTCAATAACATGAATGCATTATATATAATGTATCCTCTTTAATGAGCTAAGTTGTTAATTCACTATTTATGTAAGTAAATGGAATAGAACTTCATCAGATAAATTATTACATAAGAAAACTAGTGAAACGAGGTAATGTTTTACTTGATTTTGGGTTAGCAGTGAATCTATCGTTTGTATGGAAAATGTGTTTTAATTGGATTGATAGTTGGCCTTATGTTTTAATGCATTAGTAATGTGACAATAAGGGGTTTATGTGTGTGTGTTAAAGATAAAATGCATATTGTGGAATATCTTACTAACAACTATCAATTGGGCATTCGGTTAAGATAGGCATGTTTATAAATTATGCATTTATTGGTTATTGAATGATGGTTTCTTAAACATAATTATAATGGTTTTGTTAGTAGAAATATGATATATGGGTTTGGATTATAAATGTTGTAATTAGCATTTAAGTTATAAGTATTTGTAATTAATATTATTTATGCATTGTTTAGCTTGATGGTTATATGTAATTGATGAGTGATTAATATAATAGATAGAATTAATATTAATTAAACTAGACCTAGGTTTTATGAAATTCTTGGTGGAGATATAACTTGAATCCAGTTGCTAATTTGATTAAATAGAATTGCTCTAGTAAGAAGAATTTATGTTGTCAATGAGTTGATTAGTTAAAATTGCTTATTGCAAGCAAAGTTTTCATGTGAGTTGGTCTATGTGTAAATTGTCAAGTTTAGGTTCCAGAGGCATAAGGTAATATGATTTGGTTGTATGTATTCTGTTCATAGTTGTCTTGAGATGAAGATGTTGTAAGAACATGATTTCTCGTCTACGTATGTGGGTCTTGGTAAACAATAATGTGAGATGTTGTACATACTATGTTGTGAATATATTATGATGGGTTTAAATATCCTTCACGTATGTGTTGATATCGAGATTGTGTGTAGTATTGTAATGGGGAGACCTTGGAAATCGTAATGAGAAACTATTTTGTTCATGGCTGAGATTTGTGAGCAAGATGACCCATACCTTGCTCGGAATATGTGTTGTTATGGTTATTGCGATTGATCAACGGAAAATTTTGGGACAATGATGTACAGGTTGGTCATTGTGATTATGTTTTGTATGCAAGAAGGTAAATGCCTTGCATTGTTTATATATACTTATCAGTATGATAGTGATTGTCTTGCTTGATGGTTAGGGTTTCTAGATGCAGGTAGGGGAGTGGCTTTCAATGTGGGGCCGGTGCCCAAAGTGGCTGTCAGGATAACCCATTGGAAGTTGTTAATTAAGTGAAAACCTAAAAATGAACTGGGGGGGAAAAGGGTAAATTACACATTAACAAGATAATTGGATTTCCTCTCCCATGCCTGTAGTGCTTGTTTAGACTAAGGATGGGTAGAGAAGGCCTGGTTGGCAAGATCAACTTCCTTGTCCTCACGAAAGGAAGGTTGATTTCGCATGTGTCACCCTATGGGGCCGGCGCCTAGTGAGAGGCTGTCAGGATGACCATAGATGGGGGCCGGCGCCTAGTGAGAGGCTGTCAGGATGACCATAGATGGGGGCCGGCGCCTAGTGAGAGGCTGTCAGGATAACCCATGTCAGGACCATGCGATGACACTCTTCCTACTGCAGCCTAGCATTCCCTAGTTGTACTCTCCCCATTCGTCATGTGTTGCCTCTAGAAGTGATTCTGAGTTGCTTGTGGTGTTGTCATGTGTTGTAATGGAGTCTTGGTTGGTCTTTGTTCCTGTTAGGCAATTATCTACCTGACTGTATGATGTTTTGGGACCTTATGTTATCTCCTAGCTCGGGGCGTGGACCTCAGGGTTCCACATGGTCGGGTGGAAGAGCTTTTATCCATTGGTCTCTCCTTGCCTTTGTTCGTGTGCAAGAAGGTTGTAACTCCTGTAGCAGATTTAGATCGTGTACCTATTTATGGAGACAGTTATTATGCTCATGTGCTATCCTGTGTATCAGATGATTCATTATGTATGTATTCATATGTATTCAGAAGATGATAATGTAATGATGTAATGTTGTATTCATATGTCGGGAGAAATTGTAACTATGTACTAGATCTTGATGAATACTTATATGATGTTATGTAGATGTAAATGTTTATTGATTTAGTGCATTAGGTTTACAATGAGTTACTGATGTTAATTCATGATATGTGTTAGATTATGTTAATTGTTTTGTCAAGTAATGCAACCATGATATCTTAGAGGACAAGTCATTAGTTTAAATGATGTGTTACTATTACTTTGTTATTTCTTTCTTGTATTTTAAAAAAAAAAAAATTTCTGTTGCATATAGCAAAAATGTGATGTTCTCTGAGGTATTCATGGCGGGGCATTACATTGTTGGTCCCAGTACGGCTTTGGGGTTCAGGTAAGCTATTACAACAATTTTTCCTCACGAGTACAAGTATAGGTTCGTGTGTGTATGTGTATATTGAGTATTACTATGTGTATATATATACACAATAGTAAATAAGGTCATACTCAATATAACTATAATTTATAATTTTTCTAGATATTAAAAATTATAAAAATAGTAATACTCACAATTGTGAATAAACAAAATATTTAAGAACTTCATAATTTGCAAAAAAGAAAATATTCATAATTCAATGATTTGTCAAATGTCAATACAAAACTAAAATTACAATCAACTGAAGAACTCACAACCTATTGAAATGTATAACTTTAAGAAAAATAAACTATGTTCCATAGAGTCTCAGGACAAGGGGATGCAGGGACAAGGGGACCAAGGGCCTAGATTTGAGGATGGCGACTAGAATCAAGGGGTAGTGCCGCTAGCAGGATTGAGGGGCAGTGCCCCTCACAAAGTCTGGAGGCAGCGCCACCAAGCCCAAATTAAGGCCTTTGAAGCCACACAAACCTTCATGGCCCACACCATTTTCACAATTTTAAAAAATGAATTAAAACATTTAACAAGCATAACCAAATGAATAATTAGACAACAAGATGCAACTTTGTCCAAACTCATAAATAGATTTATGGAGCAAAACATAGTTGACTTGTGAGGGAGAAAAACATTTGGTGAAAGGAAAAGGACAATTCTTATTTCGTAATCATGGAGCCATATTATTGTGTTCTACCCACAGTCCACTAGATTAGCAGCACCCATTCCCCTCACCCTTGTTCTAAACAATTCATTAGCTCAATCTCTATGGTTCAGATTCTAACAATGAAAGCTTCCAAGTTTTTAAATTGGAAATAGGCTGTGAGAAATCCCTAGGGCGACAAGTGTATTAAAAAAACACACAAAATGGACATCGCCATTTGAAACGAACATGGCGTGTCCCTCAACTAGGATAGAATAAGGTTTTATTATACGTCAACCTTCAACCACAATAATAATTCTCACGCAAAAAGAGTGATGATTGATAGCAAAATGAGCTTTCAACACTTGGATAACAACACCCTTTTGACATTTTTTTGTTGACTTTCGCCTTGATACGCTGAGGTCCTCCTAGGTCCAAACTGAGTTTGCCCAAGTTCCACCCCAAGCACCCGAAATTCATTGTGAAGGACCACAATAAACTTGGGATGCCCGGACCGGACCCTAGGCGAACCCCAAGCCATCCTGGCCTTGAACTAGACCCATATTTATACAGGGGACAATACTATAGAACCCAATAACTTAGTATAATATTATTATATTATTTTAATATTTTTTGTAAAAATACATTGTAGTGATGTAATTTATGTAAATGAATGGTATAGAATAAAAATAATTTTAATTTTGGAAGTAACTTGAAGGGATCATGGCTCCCTTTTTTTGCTTTTGTGAATCTTAGTGTGCTGTGCTTCACACTTATTTCGACCACATTAAGCAGGTTGACCACCTTCACTATGTAAGGTGCAGGCTCTGGACCCACATTGGTGACTATTCTCACAAACTCCATGGACAATTGAGAGGAGTGATTCTAATCAAAGACTACCACAAAAGTGGGGTAATTGAGATTTCTAGCTTCAATTCTTAGAGTATGGCAGCTTACAACAGGTTGATGAGTTATAACTTTTAGGGATTTCTCTGAATAATTAAGGCTGCATAGGAACTTTACAGTCATCAAGAGTTAGATCATAAATCAGACCCCAGTCCATGGCTCTCTACAGATCCACATCACTTGCACAAAAATCAAAAGGGTTTGAGGCCTCGCATGTGGCTTCATCAACTAGGGTATGAGCTCTGTTGTCTTGAATGTAAGTGGTGGTCATGACAGGAAATGCCATGGGATTTGAGAATATTTACAACAAACCTACAATAATCAGCCATGTAGTGGCAGCCACTATCCCAACATTAAGGAGGAGACCATGATCATTGGTCATTATCTGATGTGCTCACTAAAAAAGAATCAGAAACAAGGAGATCAACACATTACTGTAGCTTTGGTACAAATTGAGAAAATCAATGAATTTGTACAGGATCAAATTAAAGTCTTGAACTATGTTCATATTAAGGGAAAGCTTCAACTATTGATCATGAGCATGAAATCGCATTTATGGCTATAATTCAATGACAATAGTAGTTCTTTGAGAATTCACAGAAAAGCAACCTCATATGTCCAGGGCATCAAAATAGAAGACTCTACATAGAAAATCCCACTCGGATTAGCTTTGGCAATGCCAACATGAAATTAGCACGAAGGTTGTACTCAATGAGAATAGACCTCCTAGACATGTCTTGATAGGCATGAGAGAAAATGTCATCTTTTTAACCTCAATACAGAAAATTATGATCTTATGCATCATACAACACAAAGAAAGTGTCAGGCACATAACTTGTTACTTGCATGTGCTATAGCAAGTTATCTAATGTTGCATATACGTTATCTATTTGTAAGTGTGATTTGTCCCTTACAAGGAAGATAAGTTGTGTAAACATTGTTGGGCTTCAAGCATGTGGTATGTCCACAAGGAGACATGCCAAGACATTTCAAGCTGGCAGCAACTAAAAGCAGACTTTTAGCGGATATTTCAATTTAAGAATCATGTGCCCCGTATTAATCTGGCTCTCATCAGTTCACAAGCTACCTTATTCAATGATTAGGCTAAGATTGCTAATACATTGCACAAGATTCTTGGTGACAGATCTTTGGGGCTTCAACGGTTATTTGATGAGGACTTGGGGACCAAGTCACTAAATTGCATCAAGAGGAGAGATAGCAATGGAGAAAGAAAGGAAGCTAAAAATTATATGAAGACTTATGCCAAAAAGTGTTTATGGAATATTGATGCACAAAGCAATACTAAGGATAAGGAGAATAAGTTGTGCAATCTATAGATCCAAACATCCAAAGGAAAGAAGTACGTAGAAGAAACCAACAAGGGCAAGGATGACATACTATAACCAACCACTCAAGACACAAGGCGGTCCAAGCCAATATTGGAACTGAAGATATGCCAAGGATGGCCACCATTGGGAATTATTGGAAGGAGGATAACCCCACATGTCATTAAATCATTGCACGAGTATGAAGATTTATTCCCAAGGGGATATCAAGAGATGAAAGGGTTGCATCCATCCTTATGGAAGATGCATACCAAGCTAAAGCCTGTAGTTAAACTATTGAAGAAGAAACCATACAAGATAAATCCTAATCTTAGAGTAAAAATGAAGACATAGATAAAATGTTGGAAGCTCAAGTCATCCAGTTATGTCCCCATTTCTTATTTAAGTTTATGGGATGAAACCTAGCCTATTTATATTTTTCCGTAGGCTAAAGGTATTGAGTGGGAAATGTCTTAATAATGTTTTAACTTTATCCTTATATTTATTCTAAAATATTAAAAATGAATAACTTAAGTATTATTATTATTTTATTAAAATGTCATACTAATGAGATATTAAAAGATCTCGTAAACGGGAAGCTTTTGGAGGGAAAAGGAAAAGAAGAAAAAGAAGATCTATAAAGGAAGGAAATTCTTCAAAGTTTTGCATGCTATTTTTATTATTAAAAACCCCTTTTCGCAAAGCTTGGGCATTTATGTTCATCTTTTACTAGAGCACGAAAACCCTCATAATTTCTAGAGAATCGGAGGACGAAATCCTTTCGATTTAGTTAAGGTGATTATATTCAAGAATCATATTGTGCTTCAACTAAAGACTTTATTTATTGCTAGTGTTTCTCTGTCGTTTGTTAAATTCTTTGTATTTTTTCTAGAGACATTGTAATAATGACGGGACTAGCTATACCATCTATTTGTTATTGATTTTCTATCAATAAAGGGTCATACTGTTTCTTTGGCTAATCAAATGTTATGTGAAGCTGTTATTTATTTTATATCTGTTGTACCATCTCATAAGGCAGTGATTTAATGTTTGTACCTTGCTGTACTCTTTTGGAAGAATTGCAGCTTGATTGGGAAAGAATCGCGACCAGTTTGGGGTTTTTCTGGGGTGTCGTACTATCCAGGTACAAGTCATACATCTGATTTTGAGAACTGATATTTTTGTGCAACAACTGGTGAAAAATGGTTAGTAAATTGCCGAGTTATTCCATTCATTCAGTTGGTTATCCTATGAAATTTTTTATTATTATCAGATTTTAGAATTGTAAATGATTTATTGTTCTATAAATTCTGCATGCAAATATATCTAAGTAATAATCAGTTAAATTAGTTTTTGAGCTAACTTACAAAGTTATTGAAGTGAATTAAATTTGGATTAAATATCATAGAATATTCCTTTGGAGATATTACACATCTTCTAGTAGCTGAGTATGAATGGGTTTCCCCATGGTTATCTTGATCGAAAAGGATGGGTGCATTAGAATTTGTGTTGCCTACAAAGCACTAAATGAGGCATGTGTAACAAATCCATTCCTTATGTCATTTACTGAATAATTTCTAGAAGAAGTAGCAGGCAAAGAAGTGTACACATTTATAGATGGATTTTCAAGCTATCATCAAGTGCAAATTGGGGATGACGATAAAGCAAAGACAACCTTTGCGATGGAGCTAGGCAACTTTGCCTACAATGTGATGCCATTTGACCTAAAGAATGCACATGTATTCTCGAGCATTGTAGTCAACATATTCAAGGATTTCATTCATGATGTCCTACAAGTGTATCTAGACAGTCTATAGAATGGTGGTTTAACATGTAGACTCCTTTGCACCTAATATTCAAGAGATGTAGGCTATTGAGCATTGCACTCAACTTAATGAAGTGTATTTCTATGACCTCTTTTGGGAAGTTATTGGGTCATATAATCTGCAAAGATAGGATGTCGATGGACCTAATAAAAGTTGTGGTTATATTGTAGTTGGAGGTGCCTAAGAAAATAACTTTACTTTTGTACTTCCATTAACCATGCCTTCTACTAGAGTTCCATCCAACAGCTCTAGCTTTGCTTCACTGTGCATAATGATCTCCTTGATGACAAATGGCCCTGGCCATCTCGCCTGTAACTTCCCTAAGTGCTTATTGTATCAAAAGTCATACATAAACACCATTTTTCCCACTTGGATTCCTTTTACTTGATATGCCTATCATGCCAACTTTTATCATTGCTTCTCTATCTTCTAGCTCCATTGTGCTAGCAAGCATTTCTCCTGACGATGTTCTAACTCAAAAATTCTTTCATGCAATGGCTCTTCTAGACTTTGGCACATAATTTGCACAATGCACAAGCTTGATACAAGAAATTCCATCGGTATGGCAACCCACTTTCCGAACACCAACTAGAATGAAACATACGCTGTCAACCTTTTAAAAGTGGTTCTATATTCCCACAACACTATTGGAACACGTTCATCTCAGTCCTTCCTTTCCACATCACAAACCTTCAACAATATCATTTCCATTATCTTGTTGAATGCTTCCACTATTCCATTCGCCTGTGGATGATAGGACAAGCTCTTGTGGTGTTGGATAATGAACTTGCACAATAAAATTTGTACCATCTACACAATGAAATACATGTGCCCTAATCACTTGTTAAACTCAATGAGCAACCAAACCAACTAGTGATTTAAAGATAAACCTTGCAATAATTTATGCAATTCAATCCATGGTGGGCTCAACTTCTACCCACCATGTCAAATAGTCTATAGCTATGATAATATACCATGTGCCACTTCTTTGCATTGGGGAGTCAATTGGGTTGACAAAGTTGATTGCCTACTTCTCAAATGACTCTTATGTCAAAATGGGTGCAAGTGGCAGTTCATCCCTACAGTTGGGTTTTCCCACACGGTAACATATATCATATGTCTTGGCAAATTCTTGTGCATCCTTGCCATAGTTTAAAAAATCTGACTCGCGAATACTTGCCGAAAAAACCCTAGGCGAGTAATCGGGAGAATAACTCGCAACCAAGTTAAACATTAAAATCACTGGGATTTTTCTTGAAAAACTCACAATTCACAACCAAAAATCACGTTAACACCCAAAAACTTGTTGAAAATTTAATATAAAAGGACATTTCATAGTTTTCATGGTTTTTTTGATACACTCATGATTTGGTAAGCTTTGTGATCTTTTTAAATTTTTAGGTGATGCGAAGGTTGTTGTTTGATCAGATTTTGAAGCTTGGTATTTTGTTGTGAAGATTCTCCATATTGAATTTGAGCTACAAATGCATTTGACTTCTTAGACTTTTGTTATTTATGGCATGAAAATTTAGTTTAAAGCTAACTGCGATGAATTTGTTGTACATTTTAACCACCTGTTTTGAGTGGTGTTGGTTCCCAAAACCACAGGTCCAAAACCCTAGAGTATGTTTTTCACCTTCCAGGATAAGGGTGTCATCAAGAAGGTAAAACAGGGGCTCATCGATAGATTGAGGATGGTTAAAGACCAATTGACAAGAGTGGGTATGCTCTCCTACACTTTGGGCTTAACTAGACCCAAGAGGGTGTTGCTAAAGGTATCAAATGAAACATAAATAAACAATCACAACCATACCCAATGTACACTTGACCCCTATATTTGTCACTAGGCCAAGACAAACTGATTACATAAGACCTCTAATTCAATTGATTACTGCACTATGCAAATGCACCAATAAATAACAACATGATACCCCACAAGATGAATCCACTTAACCTCTCTTACATAGTTCACACAAGAATGTGATTCACATATGATTTTAAACAATTTTAGGTTGCTTCAGATTAATCCCTGGTTGCAACACTGAATCAGGAACATCATCAGAAATGTAACCTACTCCTACAACTACCTAGGACAGAGGATGATTAAAAGAGAGTGTTGGCCCTTCACCAATCTAGACCGGTGCCTACTCCATTGAGCAACAAAGTCATAAGCAACAAGGAGGAAGGAAATACATGCAGTAGAGGATCGACATAACCAAATATATATTCACAAACACATCACAAATTGAATCCCATATCATGGACATACCTAATAATCCAGAAAAGAACTACAATGATCCATATGCAAGAAAGGAATGACTAATATAAAAGCTTTGTATTAATTTAAATGTTTTCACCATTATTAGACCTCAGTTACAATCATACCAACAAATGTGGCAAGAGAGAATGAGTAGTTGGGTTCAAACATCCCCTGAATAATTATAATCTCCCATGGAGACATACCATTACATGCAGATATTCTTTACAACTCCTCCCTACGCTCTACTGAATACATTCCTTCACTTGCAGATCAGACTGTCTTTGTTTGATGCCCTAGAACAACCATGAGCACTTACACGTCCCATAAATTGATTCAACGATCAATCCTTTAAAATAAATACATTTATTTTTATAGCCTTTAGATGTTGCGCCTTAATCTTCATTGAATGATCATCTGCATCTGTAATCTTCCTGCTCAAAATAAATGGCCAAGATCGCACACAGGTACAACACGTAGTTGAGAATCACCTATTGCATTCATGGTGTTTTTGGAAATGTATTGGGGTGGTTGGGCGTTTGAATGCATGCTTGCACTGCACAATGTTAGGCAACCTTCTATTTTGACACATTTCCTTTTTATCCTTGGCATGTTCAGCTAGTTCAAAATTTGAAACCTTGCTTTGTTTTTTATTGTTTTTTAGCAGTTTGGCTAGTTCAAAATTTGTTCTTGTTGTTAAATGCATGACAGATAAGCTCTTTAAAATGGTCAGATTTGATGAACCATAGGTTACTAGAATCCTACACTTTGATGCCTTTTTTTGTAGCCCATGGGTGCCTAACCCAAGTTTTACTAGCAAAAAAAGAGATATAAACCATAGTTCAAAAACCCACTAAAAACTCGCGAGTACTCGCTCAGAGATACTGGTCCCGAGTTCTCTCAACAAAAACTCACGACTGGGTTTTCACTAAAAATCGCCAGCAAATATTAACCAAAAACTTGCGATTTATGGTAAAAATCACAAAAACTCCCCCAATGGAATAAAAAACGTGGAGTTTTGGGAGTATAAAAGTGAAACCCAAGTTTATTTTTACCTTTTGTGAGCTTGAAACTGGACGTGCCAATGCAAATTAGGGTTTGATCAGGATGTACCACATACAAACTTTGACAACGCAATTTCTCAGATAAGTAAAAATTTCGCCACTACAACCAGTTGAGGTTTGCACAGAACCCTAAAACATGATTTTTTTGACATTTTCAAAGTTTAAACTTTAAAAGTTAAAATTTATTTTAAATTTTCTTCAATTTAGTCGCGAATCACGATTTTTGCCTTGAGCCCTAGAGTGTATTGTGTAAAATACAAAACAATGATAGTTTTATAGCTTTATTTAGGTATTTTTGCTATAAAATACAAATTTAAAAAATTGTATCATATGAATATTATGAAAGGAGATATTTTGGACAAACTGTTAAATTTTAAATAGGATTATGCTGAATCCTGATATATATATTCAATTTTTATATAATTTACTTATACTAAGGCATGTCACAGTCATACAATCATAGTATTTTAAGGGCACCATTGAATAGAATCAATAGATAACTATCATAAACAAAATTTCCTGACAAGCAAGGTCGATTATCTAATTTAGGCCCTGCCTATGGCCTGCAGTTGCACTATGAAATTGGAGAACAAGCATGCATGAAAATTTGAAATTAGATAATTGTCATAAAAAAACAAGCATGCATGATGCAGCATGCCAGCAATATACAACAAAGACGATCATGAAACAATGCAATAGGATCAGACATTATATTGATTTGGAGAATAGATTGCACAAATAACAATTTTATACTGATTTAAATTTTAGATCGAAGTTCCAAATTTGATAATAATTTTGCTTTCAGTTTCAAATAATTTTTTTTTTCTGATATAGTTGATTTTTTCTTTACAAATGTCTATGCTAAAGAATTTAAATTTTCTGTTTGGTAGGCTTTATTTCCATCTTTATAAAAGAATATGGCATCCACGTCTATGAGAACTAGGAAAGGAGGCAAGCCTAAAGACCCTTGTTGGAAACATGGGATACCAGGTTCGAGAAGAGGGATGGTCATTTGCATCCATTGTCAGAAAGAAATGAATGGAGGTATAAATTGGCTAAAATACCACCTTGCACAGATCGCTTGCCGAGACGTTATAGGATGTACCATAGCAACTTTGGAGGTTCAAAATGAGGTAAGAGCTCTCCTTGAACAATATGAGCAGAAAAAAGAAGCAAAAAGGAGGATAGTAGAGGCAATGGGAGCCATTGGACGAGATATAGGGGGCTCTAGTTCTTGTCTTGGGCCACAAATGCGAGGAATAAGCAATGTGGGCAGCGGTGCATCTAGTTTTTTTTATTCCTCGTAACACTCCCAGTGCAAAACCTTCGTTGGAGGGTACTTAATGGAATAAGGAATTGCAGCATGAAGCAAAATTAGCGTGTGCTAGATTTTGGTACTACAATAGTATTCCCTTCAACATTGCTTCGAGCCCTTATTAGAAAGAGTTGGTTACCGCATTGACTATGGTACCTGTAAGGGGTTCAAGGCCCCAAGCAGTTACGAATTAAGTGGCCCATTATTGGAGGATGAGGTCCAAAATACATACAAGCTAGTAGAGCAACAAAAAGAGATTTGGAAAGCAAGGTTGCAGCATCTTATCTGACGGGTGGACAGATGGCAAAAATAAGACATTGATTAACTTTTTAGTGGCTTCAGGAGGACAGTTGGCCTTTTTGAAGTCAATGGATACATCTAGTCAATCAAAAATTGCCGAGACCTTGTCTAGCATGTTGGATGAGGTGGTGATGGAGGTGGGAGTGGATAATGTTATCCAAATAATTACAGACAATGCATCCGCATATGTGGCAACTGGCAAACTATTAGAGGCGAGGCACCCTACATTGTTTTGGAGCCCTTGTTCAGCCCATTGCCTTGATTTTCTCCTTGAAGACATAGGGAAATTAAGTTGGGTGAAGAATGTGGTGGAAGATGGAAGAAATATAACCAAATACATTGACAATCACACATGGGTCCTAAATCTCATGAGAGAGCACACTAATGGCAAGGAGCTCGTGTGTTCAGGAGTGATAGGCTTTGCCACCTATTTCCTTACCTTGCAAAGTATAGCAACCACATTGCCCAACCTCAAGTGCATGTTTGTGAGCGAAAGATGGTTGGAGAGTCCTTACTATGCAAGAAGGCTAAAGCAAAGAGGGTTGTGAAGACCATATATGATGATACATTTGTCAAGACCTTGGAGGAGATCATAAAGGTAAGTTTTTTGATTAAATTTTCTTCTTTTTAAATTTTTTTTACAATGTTACAAGTTGTTTCTTAATGTTTTGATATTTTAATTTGTTGATTTCATTTTTTTTTAAATTTTAATTTATTGTAATTAACTAATTTTGTTTTCATTCACTCTCTTGTTTTAGGTGTCCGAACTGTTGGTTAAGGTTCTGCAGATGGTGGATGGGGATATAAAACCCCATGAGGTATTTATATGAGGCCATGGATAGGGCCAAAGAAGCAATTCAACATTTGTATGGGTCCAATAGAACAAAATATGAACCCATCTGGTTCATTATTGATCAGAGGTGGAATCGATAACTCCATCAACATATTCATGCTGTTGTATATTGTTTGAACCCCAAATTTTTCTTCTCCCCTTCATTTAGAGCGGATGCAGAGGTTATGCTTTGCCTCCACACTTGTATTGAGAGGATGATCCCTGATGACAACCTTTGAGACCTTGTACAAGATGAGCTACAGAGTTATAAGAGGGCAAAGGGGGTATTATTTTCTACACCTACATGCATTCGTAGGAGAAAAACTTTGCAGCCAAGTAAAAAAACAATATGTTTAATTATAGTTTACAATTTATTTAAAATTTTAAGCTTACTAAAATTCTTAATTTCTTACAAAGTTACAAATGTCATCCTTGTAGATTTGTGGTGGGAAGATTTTGGTGCCACAATGCCTAATCTTCAAAAGTTTGCCATCCACATTCTATCTCAGCCCTGTAACACTTCTGGTTGTGAGCGCAATTGGAGTGTTTTTTAGTCCATTCATAGCAAAAAACGCAACAAATTGACTCAAAAATACTTGAATGACCTTGTGTTTGTGTGGTACAACCTTCGACTGCATGAAAAGAAGGTACAAGGGGAGGAGTCGCATCAAGCACTTGACCTCAATGAGATTGATCCATATTCAGATTAGGTTGGTGAGGATGTGGATACTCTACTTACAGTTGATGAGATTGCTAATTTGGAGAGAGAGGAAGTTGAATGGCAAGCAAATGTGGCAGCATATGAGGCTTCAGAAGATGAGTCTGGCGAGTCATTAGGGGGAGATTCGCGTGCTACAGAGATTGGTCCCATGCCTAAGGCTCCTGTTGAGGATACTACAACCATACCATTGAGTCATTGACTTCCATGGCACCCACACAGCGGCAACATACTTTTCTGAGTTTTAGCTGCAAAAGAAATTTATGATTTGTAATTTTTGTTGATATTGAAACTAGAAGTTCATATGTATTGAAACTTTGAAGTTTAAACTCAGTTTTTGGTCTATGAAGTGTATTGAACTTTAATTTTGGTCTATATATGAAGGAAATCAATAATATGATATTATGATTCATAAATTCAGTAATATGCATGCTTTTAAACCATATTTTTACAAATTAATGTATTTTTTAATGTTCGATACCTTTGCTGAGTTATTGCCGAGTTTTTTCCGAGTCCCGAGTTTTTAAAATTTTTGGGTCTGCCGAGTAATTGCGGAGTCCGAGTTTTTAAACTATGATATAAATTGCAACATGAAAAGTACTAACCATGCTCATATGATTTACATTACATTACAATTTCTTCTAAAAACAATCTAAATAGTCAATTGAATGATCTAAAAAGTTATTTGGTCGATTGGCTCTTGGACTTGTACAGGGATCTAGAGGTTTGTCTTTAACTAAATTAGGTTGAAATCAGTTGTGCAGAGAGAGCTTTCCTACTGATGAGAAATGACCTTTATTTCTTTCCTTTATTCTAAGAACTATCAAACTTAAACACAAGTATTATATTTACAATCAAGAGGTTGAATTACATCTGAGTGATTTAAACTAAACCATTTTCTAAAATCATGTGGGAAAGGAGTGTGAACTTATTCATTCGTTGAAAACCAAGCAAGTTGATCAAACTCCTTTTACACCAAATTAACAGATTAAATGTATGCATACAGGCAAAATATTAACTATTCGACAAAAGCACATTAGAATTCTTCCCTCAATCTTCATTGAATAATGATAAATTACAAAACATTAAAAAAATAAATTCAAAAATAAAATAAAAAAGACAACTCAGAGTCTTGTCCAACAACATCGATAATGATTATGATGGTCTGTTCTTTCTTAGTATACAACAGGACTGAACCTAAAAATATAAACTTATTGTTTTGCAGGGTGACTGATTGTCTCTGGTTAAATCCAAAGAAAGGGACAAACTATCATGGATAACGGGGTATGTACATAATGGAAAAACTCACAAGGTTGGTGATAGCATGAGCAACCGCTAGAACTGGTGATAGGGATGCATGTTGAGATTATCAAGGAGACTAATATCTCTGCGCTAGCGTTAATATGCATTGTAAATGCCACATATGTTAGCAAAATGCATGCGAAATGTTTGACAAAATGCCTGTCAAAAATACATTGATGCGGGAATAATTCCCATTTCGCTAAAGTAGAATCACAGACAGGTTACATCATAGACATTAGATTTCAGACTTCTTAATCAAAGGTTTTCCGGATACAACAAGACTATTTGGTCTACTTTACAATAAAGAAAGCCATTTGAAAAAACAAATTAAATATTATACAATACAGAGAAAAATACTTACTTGTGATGCTCGGCTTAATAAACAGTTGAAAGAACTGCGAAAATGGAGAAAAGACCAACACCGGAACGCCTTCAAATTGGGCTAGATAATGCCAATATTTCAACAAAGACTTCCTATGTTTTTTCTATTTCCAGCAGCTATGAGTGCCACTTCGTTATTATTGTTTCTACAATTACGTGTTTAATTTGTGTAGAAAATGAACATATTTTTTTAATGTTTTTTTATTGATTATCATACAAATATTTGTAAACTAAGAGTAAATTAACATATTTATCTTTAGAAAAATTTATTTCGTGAAGGATATCTCTCCATAGATTTTTCTAAAAACAGGTATACTATTTATAGTTATTTGAGAGTACTAATACAATTAAAATTCTATTTATGTATCAATCAAATGTTAAATTTATTTTACACCTATAATTTTTATAAACTAAATATACATTTTTTTTAAATAGAAATGTATTTAAAACTAAAACTAAAACTATTACATAAATAAAAACTAAAACTATTAAGTAAATAAAATAAATCCGGCTATATAAAAACTATTAAGTAAATAAAATATCAACTATACATACCATTTCAATTTTAATCATAAAATTCTTATTAAACTCAAATATTTAACCATCTACCCACCCCTTCATTTGTAGGAGGCTCCTATAGATATAAAATTGAAATATACATAAATCCCTCAAATTTGAAGATTTTTACACAAATACCATACAACCATTAAACGTCTCCTTTCAAACTTGGACAACATTAGAGAGGTCAATCTTTTTTGCATTTTGTTACATCCATATTTAAATTAACATGATTTTAGATGTCTCAATATCTAAACAATTCTTAAAATTTAACAACTTCAACTTATTTGGAGCAGATCAGAACTTAAGCATCACAACATTAACATGAACATGAAAGATCAGCACAATGCACAACACATAACACCAGATATACGTGGAAAACTTTAGAAGGGAAAAACCGCAGTGAGGATTAACTCACAATGTATGAAGCTCAAATAATAACTTTGTTTTAGGGACTTTAACCCAAGGAAGCTGCTACTCCCTAAGTAACTTTGATTTAGGGTCACTCCCAAGGAAGCTTCTACTCCCTCATGACTTTGTTTTAGGGGCTTTAACCCAAGGAAGCAACTACTCCCTAATTTGAGAACAAACTCATAAATGATTACAGTATGACAATCTTTCAACTATCTGAAAATTGTATTTGAAGCTCACACTTGATGATTGCACTTATGTCTCTTCACACACTCTCTTCTAAAGATCTAATCAGTCAGGCACACTCTATACTTGATCATTGCCTCAAATAAGTCTTCAAGATGAATTTGGATAGCATCAATAACATCTTCTCTTTCTCCCACAGTCACACATAAAAATGTATTATTTTGCTCTTATTTGCTTGCGAACCTTGTTCATCAACTTGCAATCATATCCTCCGCATTCAATTTGATCTACTATTTATACATGATATTACATTGATTACATAGCTGGTCAGCCAAATTAAACATAAAAAGTACTTTTACAGGTTTGCCATACAATACACAATATGAAACATGTAGAAGATAGGTCTAATTAGGATAACACGTTACACCAATAGAAGACTCAAGCCTTGCACACCCCAACACTTGCTTAACTAGGTCCAAAACATCCTTCACAACTTCAAACATCAAGGAATTACCTCCGTACACTCCACTCATTTGAAAATAGGACAACTTTAAGGTAAGCTCATGAAAACTTGAAGAGTAACAACCATATCAACTAGAAAACCTTGTTCGGTACTGGAAACAAGAAAGATCTTCGTGAAATTCTTCTAGATGATTCCACATGACTCATACAACATTCTCAAACACTTCTTTGCCACCACACATCAAAGAATTATGTCACACACCTTCAATCATTAACTTTGAGAGCACACTGTTATCTGAAACACACTGCAACATGCTATCAATTGAAAAACTGAGCTGCAGACCACCAAGAAGCTTGAAACAAGAAAGAAACATGAAATGCACATTCAAGAACATGTTCACAAAACTGCAATGTCAAACATTTACTTCCGAAGGAATGCGGAGCATTCCAGTAGGTCTTCAACATTGCTCCATTTTGTCGAAGCACATACCGGTACTTTACCAATCATAACTTTCACTACGGAGGGAATGATGGTCTGGAACTTTGGAAAGAACACATTTACCATCCTCTAAACATAGATCCAGAACCTTATAGCCATATCTACAAACGTGAAGGAATGCAGAGCATTCTTTTCACCTTTCAACATCACATTATACTGTTAGAGCCTGAACCGGAACTCAGTCACTTATATCTTTCACTACGGAAGAGCAAACACTCTGGAACTTAGGATTTAATATATTTACATCATACTCAACTTAACTCTTGAACCACAAAACTATAGCTTCAAAATTAGAGGAATGCGGAGCATTCCATTGTCATGCTAGAAACATCTTCACAAAACCCACACTATCTTCAACCTCCTTCTGGAGGCCAAGTCTTCTTTGCATCACCATATATAGCTTAGGATTAGTAGGAATGATCATACAACATGCTTCAAAATAGGAACACATCCTTAGCATCATCAACACAACTTGATTCTTCTAATTCATATTGATCAGGTTTCAAACTCAACTCTGTTTTGATTCTTTTCTTTGATTAGGAATGTAACTTTTAGGATTTCCAATGATGAGCTTTCTCTTACTCTTATGATAGTGTTGACATTAGTGTATGCTATGTTGGCATCAATGTACGCTGCTATGTTGACATCAATGACAACACATATGGCCAACAATCTCCCCCTTTGTCATTGATGGAAACATATGCTCCCCCTTAGACTCTCTCCCCCTTTGACATCAAGGATAAAGGGATCCAATACCTGCTCATTCTCTCCCTTTCATCAATAATCATATATCTGTAAACTTTTTCTTACAAGCCCCCTATCATTAGTCACCACTACTTGTTCCCCCTGAGAGGTAGCCACCATCAGTCTAGGATAAAGATATAGCATGAACTTCCCCTGGACACATGCACCATTTTTCATCTTAGCAAGAAGGAGGGGCAATTACCCCTAACCTCTATCGAAGATTCTCAAAAGTGTCATTTGCAAGAGCCTTTGTGAAAATGTTTGCAATTTGATCCTTAGTTGAGACATATTCCAACCTCACTTCCTTATCTGCAGCCTTCTCTCTCAAAAAGTGATACTTGATTTCTATGTGCTTGGTTCTGGAATGCATCAGTGGATTCTTGGAGATATTGATAGCACTTGTATTATCACACAAAAGAGGAATAGGCTTATCATGCAATACCTTGATATCCTTCAGAGTTTTCTTTAGCCATAACACTTGTGTACAGCAGGAGGCTACTATAATATACTCTGCCTCTACAGTAGATAGGGACACTAAATCTTGCTTCTTAATCTACCATGAAACCAATCTACTTCTTAGAAAGAAAGCCCCACCACTTGTACTTCTCCTATCATCAACATAACTAACCCAATCAGCATCAGTGTATGCACTCAAATCAAAGTCATTACCTTTTGGATACCATAGACCATAGTCAAGAGTTCCTTTCAAGTATCTGAATATCCTTTTCACTACCTTCTCATGTGTTTGCTTAGGATTGGCTTGATATCTAGAAACCACACATACTACATGCATAATGTTAGGTCTAGAAGCAGTTAAGTACAATAGTGCTCCAATCATAGACCTATAAACAGTCTGATCTACCTCCGGAGACTCGTCATCTTTGCTCAAGTGACATCTAGTGACCATGGGAGTACTCACTAGATTTGAATCCTCCATACCAAACTTCTTCAACAATTCTTTAACATACTTACCTTGAGAAATAAAGATACCACCATCTAGCTGGGAAATTTGAAGACCAAGGAAGAATGACATTTCACCAATCATGGACATTTCAAATTCTTTTTGCATTTCCTTTGCAAACCTCTTACACATATCATCATTTCCTCCAAAAATAATAGCATCAACATAAACTGCAACTATCAAGATCATGTCTCCTTCCTTTATGTAAAGATTGTTATCTGTAGTGCCTTTCTTGAAGCCTTGCTGAAGTAAGTACTTGTTTAATATTGCGTACCAAGCCCTAAGTGCTTGCTTGAGCCCGTACAAAGCCTTCTTGAGTCTGCATACCATGTCTGGATCTTCTAATATCTGAAAACCATCTGGTTGCTCAATGTACACCTCCTCCTCTAGATCACCATTCAGAAATGTTGACTTGACATCCATCTGATGCACCTTGAAGTTCTTGTGAGTAGCAAGAGCAAGGAACATTCTGATTGCCTCCATCCTAGCTACTGGAGCAAAAGTATCCTCAAAATCAATGCCTTCTACTTGAGTATATCCTTTGCATACGAATCTTGCTTTGTTCCTCACAACATTGCCTTCTTCATTTAGCTTGTTCTAAAACACCCACTTTGTTCCTATAACATTCTTATTGGTTGGTCTGGGAACCAATTCCCATGTCTGATTCTTTTCAATCTAATTTAGTTCTTCCATTGCTTTTATCCATCCATCATCTTTGCTAGCTTTAGAAAAGGTCTTAGGTTCCACTTTTGATAATAAACACAAGTTTGCTTGCTCATGTGTCTTGGCAAACCTTCTCCTTGTCTGCACACCATCATTTTTATCTCTAATGATCTGTATTACTGAGTGGTTCTTCTGAACATACTTTTTTGGACTCTTAGGTATCTGTTCAAGTTCATGTTCCTTTTCTTTTTCACTTCTACTTCATCTTCAATACAAGGAAATATATCAGATCTGGTATCTTCTGAATCCTATGTGAACTGATACAAGTCTTCATCTACTTTAACATTTGTGCTTTCAATCATCTTTCCCAACCTTTTGTTGTAGCATCTATAGGCCTTACTTTTGGTTGAATAACCAAGAAAGATTCATTCATCACATCTTGAACTAAACTTTCCTAGGTCTTCTTCATCTCTTCGGATATAGCATTTGCTGCCAAAGATCCTGAAGTATCAAATAGAGGGAGGTCTTCCATACCACAACTCATAAGGGGTCTTAGAGATATTGACCATTAACTACACTCTATTAGTTAGATAGACAACAATGTGAATTGCTTCCTTCCAGTATACATTAGGTAGATTTGCATCTTTCAACATTGCCTTAGACATTTCTTGCATAGTCCTATTCTTCTTTCCACTACCTCATTTTGCTGAGGGGTTCTAGGAGTAGACAAGTGCTTCCTAATACCATTATCTTCACAAAACTTTTCAAATTCATTTGAAGTAAACTCACCTCCTCTATCCGACCTTAAACATTTGATCTTAGTATCCATTTCATTTTCAACCAAAACTTTGAAAACTTTAAACCTATCAAGAGCATCAGATTTTTCTCTTAATAAAGTAACCCAAGTCATTCTAGAATAATCATCAATGAGAAACATAAAATACCTTTCACCTTGTTGACTCTTTACTCTTGTAGGTCCACATAGGTCTATGTGAATCTACTCCAATGGCTTTGAAGAGGAGTACTCCTTGCTTTTAAAAGTTGCCTTTACCTACTTTCCCATTTGACATTCCTTACGTATAATGTTTGCAGGATTGATTATCTTAGGCATATCTCTCACTACATGAGTCGAGTTGATTCTTACCATATTATCAAAGTTGTTCTATCCCATTCTTTTGTGCCATAGTCAACACTCACTGGTTTGAGTCAACAATCATGTTCTTCCATTTGCCTCTTTCAGGTGATAAATATCACCACAAATCTTGATACCTTCTGCAACAAGCTTTCTAGATCATGCCTTTCTGATTTCACAACCATTGGCATGAAAAGTAAGATTGTAACCTTTTCTGCACATATGACTGATGCTAAGAAGATTATGTTGTAAACCTTTGACATAAAGAACATCCTCAGTCCTATTCTTTCCATCAATAGATATGACACTTTTTCCACAAATTTGAGTTGACTCATCACCTCCAAACTCAACAGCTCCACCATCCCACTTCTTAAGGATGATAAACTTCTCTTTGTCACCAATCATATGATTTGAACACCCACTATCAATAACCTAAGATTTGGTTTCTTCTTTTGCATGGAAGGTAGTCCATACAACCATTGATTTTTTATTGTTTTGAACTGTTTGCAAGGTATCAATTTTTCCACATTTTCCAACCTCATTCTTTTTTTCACCAACACTCATGGTCAAGAAAAGTGTTTCATCATTTGAATCATCATGATCCTCATCTTTTGAAGAACAACTATTTTCTATGGAAAACAAACTCTTTTTGAATTTACTATTTATGTTACTTCTCCTAGTTTCTTTAAGAGGACATTTAGAAGCAAAGTGACCAACCTTTCCACAATTGAAACATTTGAAGGGTAACTTACCTTTATATTTTCCAGACCCTTTCTTCAAAGTTCTTACAAAGTTTGCTTCAGCATCATCAGGACTTTCATCTTCATCAACAGTCTCATCCTTTATCCTTTTACTAACTTTGAAAGCAACTTATTTCTTTAGAACATCACTATCAAACTCTCTCAGTTCAAAAGCATTGAGAGTCCCAAACATTTGGTCTAAAGAGTATGTATCCACGTCAATAGTCTCCTTAATAGCAGATACTTTGGAACTATAAGATTTGGGAAGAGATCTCAGAACCTTTTTCACAATCTCATCTTCTTTTATTCCTCCACCAAGACCTTTGATACCATTGACTACTTCATTCAACCGGAGCATGAAACCAAAAATATTTTCATCTTCTGACATCTTTAGGGATTCAAATTTGTTCTTTAGTATTTGCATCTTGGCTTGCTTTACTTTCTTATCTCCTTCATAAATAGCTTCAAGTTTATTCCAAACTTCTTGAGCTAAGATACAACATATTACCTTTGAAAGTTTTGAATCAGTTAATCCACTCATGATAGCAAACTTAGCCTTGGAATTATTATCATAATTCTTGATTTCATCTGCATCTGTTGGAATAGAAGTAGGGATAGTGTAACTATTCTTGACAGAATCCCAAATCCACAGCCTATTGAATTGATGTAGCCTTCCATCCTTACCTTCCAAAAAGCATAATTTATTCCATTGAACCTAGGAATCTTGTTGGATCCTCCTGATGCCATCTTGGACCTTCCTTAAGTGATTAATCTTCCTTTAGAGGAACTTGGCTCTGATACCAATTGTTAGACACACTAGGATACTGAAAGGGGGGATGAATCAATATCTAAACAATTCTTCAAATTTAACAACTTTAACTAATCTGGAGTAGATCAGAACTTAAACATCACAACATTAACATGAACATGAAAGATTAACACAATGCACAACAACACATAACACCAAATATATGTGGAAAACCCTAGAAGAAAAAAACCACGGTGAGGATTAACTCACAATCTATGGAGCTCAAATAATAACTTTGTTTTAGAGACTTTAACCCAAGGAAGTTGGTACTCCCTAAGTAACTTTGATTTAGGGTCACTCCCAAGGAAGCTTCTACTCCCTAATGACTTTGGTTTAGGGGATTTAACCCAAGGAAGTAACTACTCCCTAATATGAGAAC
The DNA here is from genome assembly GCA_027924645.1 of Cunninghamia lanceolata. Lineage (NCBI taxonomy): Eukaryota > Viridiplantae > Streptophyta > Pinopsida > Cupressales > Cupressaceae > Cunninghamia > Cunninghamia lanceolata. The sequence goes on from BSBN01000407.1 coordinate 3,220,837, forward strand.
AAACTCAGAAATGATTACAGTATGACAATCTTTCAACTGTCTGAAAATTGCCTTTGAAGCTCACACTTGATGATTGCACTTATGTCTCTTCACACTCTCTCTTCTAAAGATCTTATCAGTCGGGCATACTCTATACTTGATCACTATCTCAAACAAGTCTTCAAGATGAATCCGGATATCATCAACAACATCTGCTCTTTCTCCCACAGTCGCACATAAAAATGTATTATTCTACTTTTATTTTCTTGCGAACCTTGTTCATCAACTTGCAATTATTTCCTCTGCATTCAATTTGATCTACTATTTATGCATGATATTATATTGATTACATAGCTTGTCAACTAGATTAAACATAAAAAGTACATTTATAGGTCGGCCATACAATACACAATATGAAACATGTAGAAGATAGGTGTTTAATAGAAAAAGGGGGGAAAGATGGCTAAATGGTGTTTGTGTTGATCCTCCTTTCACCACTAAACATTCAAGGACATTCATCTGAGTAGAGAACTCTACTACAAATCTCTTGTCACTTGGAACATAGGGAAAGATTGGAATTGTGTGAATTTGTTGTTCAATTAAGCCCAATTATGCTCAAAACCCTAATTTCGTGAAATCGTAAACAAACAAATAAATTATGGGAAATGAACACACACAGAGGTATCAAATGACAACCAAATACATACAAGATTTTAAAGTTCAGTGTGTAGAAAAGTTAGGGATTAATGAGCGGGAACCCTAGTCCAGTGCCTCAGTTTTTGTCGGGATCTAGGAATGTTGCCTGAAACACAGTTCTGTTGTTCTAAAGATTTCACCGTTGCGGGATCTAGAGAACTAATGAGCAGGTGCCCAAGTCCAAGTCCTTATTTTCTTCTTTTCTCTGCACTTCTGACAGTCTGCACTACTCTCCTGTAACTCCACTTCTTTCACTTCTGAAACTTGTAACATGTAATCACAGAAATGTGGGTTGGGGGTTGTGGTGTTTAGAGGCTTGCCTCGGTCAAGCCCCAGAGAGACATTCAAGTCTTACGAACACTGTTGTTAGATAAAGAGTGTGTGTAGACACCCAAAAATGACCATTTCATTGCATTACTTACATTAATCAAATCTGTCTAATCACATGTATTTCAACATTAATTAAATAATCTAATTATTTAAGTAATTTCATCAAATTCTTCCAAAACTCCTAAATTTGACATTAATTAAATAAATTCTATTTATTTAATTAATTAAATCAAAATCAACTTTATTCTTCTAAAATTAAATAATTTTTATTATTTAATGAAATCTTATCATCTTCCAAAATTTAAATCCACTTCAATTGAATAAATAAATTATTTAATTAATTTATCATCCAAATACTCTTATCTATTATCGATGACGACATGGTTCGGTGGTTAAGTCGCTCGGTTGTAGTGGCAGCCACCAGAGTTCAAACCCTTGCTGGGCCAACGAGCTCGCGGGTTTGAAGTATTCTTGCTAGGGGATGAGGTCCCCCATGTTGTGGCCTCACCGGTTCATTGCTCCGGGCAAAAGCATTCACGTGGAGCTGGAGGGCGTGTCGCACCAGCATTGCCGGTCACGTTAAAAAGTTTACCAGGCGCATTATCTTTAAAAAAAAAAACTCTTATCTACAATTAAATAATTTTACATTATTTAATTAAATCAAATTATTCTTCCAAATTTAAATAAGTCAATCAAATTTATTTAAATTATCTCAATCTCTAAAAATAAAATATAATAAAATATTTTTTTATTCTTCTATCATGCACAAACAATTAAATAAATTTATTTATTTAATTTGCTTTTTTATCTTCCAATTCCTCTAAAAAAAAATTGTTCATCATGAACACAAAATTAAATAATTTATTATTTAATTTATCTAAAATCAATCAAAAAGCAAAAATAAAAAAAGCGCAAAAATAAAAAAGCAAAAGCAAAAAAATCAAAAATAACCAAAAAAACAAAAGAAAAAGCACAAAAGTACTGCTTGCAAGTACTAATAGTACCTTATCCTCTTTTGGGCAGGTTTTAAAAATAAAAAAATAAAAAAGGCATCGTACCTTTTGGGGTTTCATTTAAATGAGTTTAAAAAATAAAAATAAAAAACTTAAAAGTTTAAAAAAGGGAAAGAACTATTTTTTTTTTAAATTCTTTATTTTATTGACTTTTAAAATAAGCACCCCTAGCCCAGCAACAGGTCATATCGGCGACCAATAGCCAATTACGAGGGGCTTAAGACAAACCCCTCTTCATTGAACATTTTGATCCAATAGGCAAATTTCAAAACTCATTATCTTGGTGATACAAACACATATTTCAGTGCTTTTTTTTTTAAATAGGCTAGAATCTCGTGATCTACATCATGGTGAAATTATTTTTTTCTCAAGATTCTCTATTTTTCAAAAAATAAATTTTATCACTGTTGTCTATGTCTCGTCACAGTTTTTAGACCTTCCAAGCTTCACAACTTTCACAAACGGACTCAGATTCAAGTGATGTTTTTTTTTGAAAGTTGATATTTTTATGTCCTCTACACAGTGGTAATATCATTTCAAGGATTTTCTAAGTTTTATTTTTTAAGTCCACTCATTGGCCTATCCTTAATCTATGACTTCAAACACATGTTAACTACTTGGTTTGTGTAGAACTAATATCACTTGTTGCAGCATCTTATCACAGATCAAAAAAGGTTTCTAACATATTCTTGCAGGATGATTGTCGAAGATATCAAATCTTTTTCACACCAATTCTTAGAAACAATTGATTTTCTTAAGGGACAAATGAACAAATCATCTTTGCAATCTTAGGAACATATTGCTTTCTTAAGGGACAAAACATTTTTTTTGCAATCTAAGTCTTAGAAACATATTGCTTTCTTAAGGGACAATGGACATGAATGCAAAAATACTTCAATTTTCTAAGGGATAATGGACATGAATGCTAAACACTTCAATTTCATAAGGGACAATTGACAACTACAATCGTGTGTGTGCCTAATCTAGTTGCACCTTATTTTTCTTATAACAAGACAATTGAACCTTTGTTTGACATGCTTGATCTTACATTTCAGTTATTCCTTTAGAATGGCCTGCTTTTGGATTGTGCTTCATCCAAAAGGGACGACCCTAAGCAGAGTTTTCCTTTGAACCGCTATATAAGAGGGATAAGGTGAAAGCCAAGTCCTAACCGACGTCAGCCTTACCTTGTGGTGCCAAATCGAAAAGAGGTGTACTAGCACTTTGTGGAAACAATTTTTACATTGTGCAAAGTGTTTGATACTCTTAGTAGGATTAGTTAAAGCTTTTAGTAGCTTGTCACATTGCTCATAAGGCATTGGTCCCTCAAAGTTACTAAGAACCAATCTAGATAGTGGCTACCCGATCCACCTCCGAACGTTGTGGTAATCATCAATGCAAGGGGAATCGATTCAAGCCCCCAAGATACTCAGCATTACCTCCCCTAAGAAGAGATAGTATTCCCTCAACCATAAAGATCTTGTGACCTACTTGAGCTTTCCGAGGGGAGGGTGAGGTATCCCTACCTATCATCTCTCGCAAAGATACAAATGTACGACACCTAAATGGAATGACATTTGGTTGACAGAGAATTAAGTTGTGAGCTGATCTACCGTAATGAAACCTTGTCTCTAGGGATAAAAAGTGCTTGAATTGTTTACAATTGTCTAATACCCATGGAAACATTGGGCTTTTTTCGTGAGCCTCGAACATACACTATTTGTTGTGTCAGTCCTCTTTGGTACTTTGTTTGATGTGTTTTCTCTTGCCAAATCAAATCCAATCAAAATCAAACCCAAATCTATCAAAATTTTCCTTATAACCATCACTAACACTACTTCAGTACTTTTGGTAAAATAGTAATTCGCCTTTGGTAACACAGTCCCATGCCTTTGGTAAAACAGTCCAGCGCTTTTGGTCCAAAAAAATTGTTCATCAAACTACCTCAGCAAAATCCCAGCAAAATCTCAAACATATTGTCCTAGTGCATCCCATGGTAACCACTAGACTCTAGCAATCTATGAAGGCTAAACAAGTTGCCTCATGGAAGAGAAAATTGCCTCCTCATACACCTCAACTAAGCCAATCCAACATGACTCCAAAGGGTACTCCAAAAAATCAATGGAACTACCAACCAACTCTCAAAATAGGACGCAACATGACCAACCAACCAATCCTCAAGAAGGTAATGTCCCTTTGGTAGATGTAACTCAATTCACTACCGGCATGCCTCATGATTTTGCTACACCCAATTATACCATGGTTCAAGTCCCATCTCAAGAAGAGAGACACTTTGAAGAAGGTCAATCCTCTCAAGAAGATAGACAAGACATTGATGAAATCATGCAAGATCCTAGAGCCATAGCCACCTTTGACAAAATCCTTAGTGAGAACCAAGATCATTTCTTCTATTTACTAGCTGAACAAGGAGCCAAATTACCTCAAGATTTTGATCTATCCAATCTCAAGGAGCCAAACAAAACCCATGATGTTATAACAGTGGTCCAAACTATGTCAACTATGACCACTCTCATACTCGAACAAAGCTCACAAGGAAGAATGCCTACACCTTTTGTAGTTTAATATGAGAATCCTCTTTATCAAAATCCAACAGCAGAAAGACCCATATCACCACTTATGACTCCTATGGAGATCTACAAACACCAATAAGAGACTCTCCAATGTCAAGCCAAATTAGAGAACCATACCGCTCTAGCTTGGTCAAACACACAACAACCTCCTACCATATCCCAAATGCCCATACCAAACGTAAGTGGAACATTGGCTACCCCATCACGAGAAGGTTTCCCACCAAATTACAATCTGGGAAACACTTATGTAGCCATGCAACAAGGGTCTCAACAAACACCACCCCCAACTTCATCGACCCTCCGTATCATTAACCCAAATAATGTCATACAACCCCAACCATCACAAAACCCATCTACCTATGTCCCTCTGCCACAATGATCATCTACACTAAACTTTTTCAACAGATATCTCAATCAACCCCAACCATCACAAAACCCATTTACCTATGTCCCTCCACCACAACGATCTTCCACTCTTAACCTAACCCACACCTATCTCAACCCTCAACATTCCCAAAACCAAATTTCCCATAGCTATGTTCCAACACCGCAACCAAACCCAACAAAGTTTATCTTCCCTCCACCAAATTCTTTCTTCACACCACCTCCGCAATACCAACAACAAAACTCTTCTCTACAACCATCACAAAGCCTACATTCTTACCTATCACCACCCCCACCTCCCCAAAATCAAAACACCCAAATCTAACCCAATCCAAACCCAACATACAACACATTCGACCCTAACCAATCATATGACCCTTATAACACCAATGCCCATGGCTTCCACTACAATATTCCATATGGGCAACAACAACCACCTCTAGGACAACAAGAGATGTTTCCCACCCCTCCCACAACTATGGAGATAAAACTTGCTGAGGTTCAACAACAACTATCCGATCTTACATTTGGCCACACCAAGAAAACCTTCTCTTTGGAAGAAGTTTGTCCTTATCCATTTGATCGATCATTACCCATGATCCCTTTTCCTCACAATTTCACTATTCCCAAGTTTGATAAATACAAAGGAAAAGGTGACCCAAAATACCATCTTAGAGAATTATATCTTGCTTACTTTGAGGTCTCACATAACGACACATATCTTATGCGCCTCTTTCCTTGCAGTCTTAGAGGTCAAGCTATAGAATGGTTCTCGCACCTACCCACGGGTATCAAATCTTTTAATGAGCTTGTGGAGAAATTTGCCACCCATTTCTCCAACATAGAACATGAGGTCTCTATGACCGATCTATGCAACAATAAATAGAAAAATGGGGAAACTCTTATCTCCTTCCTTCAAATATGGAGACAAATGGCTAGCAAATTCCCATTCAAGATACCTGAAAAGTAGCTTGTTAGCATATTTGTGCAGAACCTTAACCAAGAATTGGGTTTCCATTTGCAAATTCTTAGTGCTACAACCTTTGATGGAATTACCTACAAGGGCATCAACATTGAAAAGGCACTCATCACTAAAGGTGTGGTAAAAATATTCAAAGAAACTAAAGACAATGCTCCTCAACAACAAATAAAAGATAAGCCCAAGTTTTGGAACAAAAATAAAAATGTGGTCAATGATGGTGTGGTAGATTCCAAACATGTCCAAACACTGCAAACACCCCTTCATCTTTCAAAACCAAGTCAATCTCTGCCTCAACAAAACCAACAACAACAAAGACAACCAAATCAAAACAAACAACAACGACAACGAGAGAAACCTCAACAAGATTACCCTCCGCGACGTCAATACACTCCCTTGGGAGAGCCTATAAAGTCTATTCTATAGAAACTTATACACAATGGGCTTGTCACCTTACCAGATGCTCCCCCATTTGGGGAACTTGTTTACAAAACCACACGGTATGGAGAAAATAAATATTGTGAGTACCATAGGACCAAAGGACATAGAACCATATCATGCATGAAACTCAAACACCTGATCCAAAACCTTATCGACAAAAACCAAATCTCTTTTGAGGATGAACCACCAACTCAACATACCAATAAAGACCTCAACATGTACAAGGAGCCATTCCCTAACCATGGTCAAGGTTAAAATCCTGACAAAGGTAAAGGTGTTAATAAAACTTCTACTTCCTATGACTCTATTGTGGGTCGTTTTGAAGAGAGTCGGGTGTCTACCCTCACAATCAAAGGTAAATCTATGGATTGTGCAGTTAAAACTCATTGTGGTCGTGTCACCCTTCATGGTCCTACACCAAGTCTCCCAACCCAATCTGATTACAATCTTGTAGAACATCTAGGGAAAACCCCTACACAGATCTTTATCTTGGACCTTCTACGGTCATCACCCGCACATAAAGCTATGCTCGAAAAAGCCTTACAAGAGTCTTCGGTTCCTAACAACATAGTGGTCATGGATTTCCAAGCTATAATAGGTAACATTGCCTTACCTTACAATGTTGTCTTCTCTGAAAAGGACCTCCCATCCCATGATCCATGTCACAACGATGCCCTTCACATTGAAGTCTTCAGTCATAAATGCAAGATCAAATGCATTCTTATAGATGGTGGTGCTGGTCTCAATATCTGTTCTCTAAAATTACTCAAACAATTGGGATACTTTGAGGATCATGTCAACATTGATCAAAGTATTACAATCAAGGGGTATGATGATTCTAAATGTCGTTCAGAAGGTGTTATCCACTTACCTATACAAGTAGGCCCCGTCATGCTTGAAACTAGGTGCCAAGTCCTTGACATTGAGTTACCTTATAACATTATCCTAGGATGCCCATGGATCCATGCCATGAAAGTTGTTCCCTCAATGTACCATCAGTCTCTCAAATTCCCATTTAATGGTACGGAGATAACTATTCTAGGAGATCCTAATCCCTTCGAATTCTGTCGCGTCTTGCAAGGCAGTTATAAGAATTCCAACCAAGTGCCCAATAATGACAAAGCCCTTGAATCCCCATTATATATCAATTCTAAAAATCTGACCACAGCCTCTACAAGTGAACCTAATCATCATCCTATTCCTGATATCAAAGCTCAAATCAGTGATATAGGCTTTGGAGAATATGATATCTCAAAATCTTGTTGTGTAGGGCGGATGCTCCTATCTCCAAAATCCTACAGCCAACCACCCATAGCCAAAGCAACTAAAAAAGTAGCTATTCCTCCCCCAACATCTCTAACCCAATTCCAAGAGGGAAAATTATTGGCAGAGGAAACTATTGAAGACATCTCTTCTTGGCTCTACAAGGAGAAAAAACCAGTCACAATACTAGTCAAACAATATGATAATGGCTTAAGGATAGTTAAAAACATGGGCTATAAAGGCAAAGGTGGCCTTGGGAAAGATAATCAAGGAACAATGGAACCCATTATTGTGAAGAAAAAACTAGACAAGAAGGGGTTAGGATTTGGTAGGAAGGTACCACGCGCCTTGGACATCAAGGGTATTCTCGACGAGGTAGTACAAACTTCTCTTGCAGATTCGACATCTAAAGAGGATATCATTGATGAGTCTTACCTCCATATGACTAACCTATTCACTGAATCTTCCGTATTTATGCTATCATCCGTATCCTTAACATCCACCACCAACACCTAGATCGTAACACCTGTCTACCCTAAACTTATCGATTGGGACCAACAAGGGACCCCCGTTCTAGATGTATTTTAGAATGACGAAGCTATTGCAAAGTTCATGGGACTCTGGGATGGTATCCCTCTTGGTGATCACAAAGCTAGTTTTGTAATGGAACTAGAGCAAACTGCTTATTTTGGTGAGAATGCCAAATCCTCTAGTCATAAAAGTAAAACTAAAGAAAGATATCTAGGTGAAAACCACACTATGGCACCTCTCGATCACAAAATAGTATAAACAAAGGACATATCCAAAGGTGAAAACCCAACTGTGGCACCTGACGATGGAGGATTTGACCTTCCCCTACCATCTAAGTATCAAGAGAAATTAGCTCTCCTAGTGGAAGATTCTACAGAGATAAACCTTGGCACAAAGCAAAATCCTACGACAACATTCCTTGCAGCATCATTATCAGAACAAGAGCACAAGAATCTTACCAACTTATTCTTACAAAGAACCATCAACTTTGTGTGGACCTATGCTGATATGCCAGGGCTAGACCCTTCATTAGTAGTTCACTATCTCACAGTTGATCCAAAAGCTAAACCAGTCAAACTGAAGCTAAGAAAGATACATCCACAGATTGCTTTCTTGGTGAAAGTTGAAATATAGAAACTGTTAGATGCAAAGTTTATAAAGCCTATTTATTATCTAGAATGGGTCTCAAACATTGTACATGTGGCTAAACCGAATGGGGGCATCCGCATGTGATCTGACTTCAAAGATATTAACAAAGCATGTCCCAAAGATGACTTCCCACTGCCGAACATTGATCTCATAGTAGACTTGACTGTTGGTCATGAAATGCTTTCTCTAATGGATGGATTTTTTGGCTACAATCAAATAATGATAGAAGAAGAAGATCAACATAAAATTTCTTTCACTTGTCCATGGCGTATCTATTGTTGGTGCGTCATGCCATTTGGTCTCAAAAATGCAAGGGCAACCTATCAAAGAGCAATGACAATGATATTCCACGATCTCTTTCATCACATCATGGAGGACTATGTTAATGATATACTAGAAAAGTCTTCTAGGGCAAATCACATATAGGTTCTAGGACAAATCTTTGATAGACTCGAAAAATATCAAGTAAGACTCAATCCAAAGAAGTGTGTCTTTAGGGTAACATTAGGAAGACTGTTGGGATACATTGTGTCTCGTAGAGGCATTGAAGTAGATCCTACAAAAGTCAAAGCTATAGTGGAAATGCCTCCACCAAAGAACCTCAAAGTGTTAAGGAGCCTTCAAGGAAGGTTACAGTCTATTAGGCGTTTCATCTCACATCTAGTAGATAAATGTCAACCATTCCAACACTTGCTCCGAAAGGATGTCTCATTTTGATGGGATGATAAGTGTCAAGCAACATTTGATCAACTTAAAGAATATTAGCTACACCTCTTGTCTTGGTACCACTAGTCACCGTTAGACCTTTGATCTTATACATCTCAACTACAACTACATCCCTAGGGGCTCTTCTAGTATAGCATGATGAGTCAGGCAAAGAGCATGCAATCTATTATATCAATTGAACCTTGGTGAGTTTTGAACTCAATTATTCACCTATGGAAAGAGCTTGTTTGTCCTTAGTGTTCGTTTCCCAAAAGTTGTGGCATTATATGCTAAACCAACATACAAATCTCATAGCAAAAAATGATCCGTTGTAGTATCTCTTAGTAAAAGAAGCTCTCACAAGTAGACTAGCTAAATGGGTCATGATTCTTAGCGAGTTTGACATTGAGTATGTGGACCATAAAGGAATCAAGGGACAAGCCCTAGCAGATCAACTAGTAGAAGCACCCATGCAAGATGTACATCCTATGGTATCTGACTTTTTTGATGAAAATCTCTTCACTCTATCTACCTCAGTAATGTGGAAGTTGTATTTTGATGGTTCCTACACACAGCATGGATCAGGGGCTGGCATCCTTTTTATCACACCTCAAAATGACGATATCCCAATGTCATATCGGCTTGCATTTCCTTGCACCAACAACATAGCTGAGTATGAAGCACTCCTCATAGGTCTTAATACATCAATTCAATGGGACATCACAAAACTACAAGTATATGGAGACTCACAACTAGTCATTCGACAAGTCACTGATGAGTACCAAACAAAAGATGAAAAGTTGGTCCCCTACAAGCAAATAGTAGATGCCTACAAACCACACTTTTCTAGCATCACATTTGAGAAAATTCCAAGAGAGAATAACAAAGATGCAGATTCTATGGCTTATGTAGGGTCACTTATTGACATGCTTGTAAACACATAGAAATGCAAATTTTTGATCGAGCAATTGTTGATACCAACCATTGATGTTCCAACTACTGAAATCATCTGTGAACTTGTTGGTCCCAATTCCCCCATGGTATGAAGATATCTATGAATATCTTAAAGACAGAACCTTTCCCTTTGAGTTATTTGCAACCCAACATGAAACCTTTATCTGTCGATCCTCCCGTTACACCATTCTAGGTGATACACTATATCGACGGAGTCTCGATGGTATCCTCTTACGATGTCTTAATGCGGAATAAGTTGATACTACCTTATGAGACATACATGAAGGTGTGTGTGGCACACATTCTACCAGTCCTAATCTCTCCAATAAGATACTAAGAACAGGCTATTATTGGCCTACCATAGAACAAGATGCTTTATAGTTTGCTAAGAAGTGTCTACAATGCCAGCAACATGGAGATTTGATTCACACACTAACTCATGAACTACAACCTGTGACTACTCCATGGCCTTATTCACAATGGGGTCTTAACCTCGTAGGACAAATCCACCCATCCTCATCCAATGGCCATAAATGTATCATTACTACCACTAAATATTTCATGAAGTGGGTCGAAGCCATTCCCATGACTTATATCATCGGTAAGCAAATAGTTGAGTTTATCCTTAACTACCTCATTTGTCGGTATGGTATCCCTGAAGCCATTGTCACTGATAATGGGAGACCTTTCAAAAATCAAGATGTCCATGCTTTGTGCACCCAATACAATATCCAACATCACTTTTCAACTCCCTACTATTTGCAAAGTAACGGCCAAGCTGAGGCTTCTAACAAAACCATTCTCAAAATCCTCAAGAAAATGGTCAATGAAGTTGGTCGTGATTGGCACTTGTAGCTTAATACTACCCTATGGGCCTACTGCACTAGTATTAGAAAACTAATTGGTGCCACACCCTATGCCTTGGTCTATGGCTCTAAATTTATTCTACCTATAGACGTTGAGATCCCATCGCTCAAAGTATCCATGCAGAACCTAATTGATGGAGAGGAGTATCGCACTTCCAAATTAGCTAAGCTAGAACTACTAGATGAGAGGCACCTTGCTACGCTTAATAATCTCCATGTCTATCAAAACTGAATAGGGGCATCTGCATGTGTTCTGAATTCAAAGATCTTAACAAAGCATGTCCCAAAGATGACTTCCCACTACCGAACATTGATCTCATAGTAGACTTGACTGCTAGTCGAAATGCTTTCTCTAATGGATGGATTTTCCAGCTACAATCAGATAATGATAGTAGAAGAAGATCAACATAAAACTGTTTTCACTTGTCTGTGGGGTATCTATTGTTGGTGTGTCATGCCATTTGGTCTTAAAAATGTAGGGGCAAGTTATCAAAGAGCAATGACAATGATATTCCATGATCTCTTTCATCACATCATGGAGGACTATGTTGATGATATACTAGCAAAGTCTTCTAGTGCAAATCACATATAGGTTCTAGGACAAATCTTTGATAGACTCAAAAAATATCAAGTAAGACTCAATCCAAAGAAGCGTGTCTTCAGGGTAACATTAGGAAAGTTGTTGGGATACATTGTATCTTGTAAAGGCATTGAAGGAGATCCTACAAAAGTCAAATCTATAGTGGAAATGCCTCCACCAAAGAACCTCAAAGCATTAAGGAGCCTCTAAGGAAGGTTATAGTCTATTAGGCATTTCATCTCACAGCTAGTAGATAAATGTCAACCATTCCAACACTTGCTCTGAAAGGATGTCTCGTTTTGATGGGATGATAAGTGTCAAGCAACATTTGATCAGCTCAAAGAATATCTAGCTACATCTCCTATCTTGGTACCACTGGTCATTGATAGGCCTTTGATCTTATACATTTCAACTACAACTGTAGCCCTAGGGGCTCTTCTAGCACAGCATGATGAGTCAAGAAAAGAGCATGCAATCTATTATATCATTCGAACCTTGGTAGGTTTTGAACTCAATTATTCACCTATGGAAAGAGCTTGTTTAGCCTTAGTGTTTGCTTCCCAAAAATTATGGTATTATATGCTAAACCAACATACAAATCTCATAGCAAAAATTGATCCATTGAAGTATCTCCTAGCAAAAGCAACTCTCACAAGAAGACTAGCTAAATGGGTCATGCTTCTTAGCGAGTTTGACATTGAGTATGTGGACCATAAAGCAATCAAGGGAGAAGCCCTAGCAGATCAAATAATAGAAGCACCCATGCAAGATGTGCATCCTATGGTATCTGACTTTTCAGATGAAAATCTCTTCACTCTATCTACCTCAGTAATGTGGAAGTTATATTTGATGGTTCCTACACACACCATGGATTAGGGACCAGCATCCTTTTTATCACACCTCAAAATGACTATATCCCAAAGTCATATCGGCTCGCATTTCCTTGCACCAACAACATAGCCGAGTATGAAGCACTCCTCATAGGTCTCAATACAGCAGTTCAATGGGACATCACAAAACTACAGGTATATGGAGACTCACAACTAGTCATTCGACAAGTCACTGATGAGTACCAAACAAAAGATGAAAAGTTGGTCCCCTACAAGCAACTAGTGGATGCCTACAAACCACACTTTTCTGGCATCACATTTGAGCAGATTCCAAGAGAGCATAACAAAGATATAGATTCTATGGCTTATGTAGGATCACTTATTGACATGCCTGCAAACATACATAAATGTGAATTTTTGATCAAGCAATTATTGATACTAGTCGTCGATGTTCCAACTACTGAAATCATTTGTGAACTTGTTGGTCCCAATTCTCCATTATATGAAGATATCTATGAATAACTTAAACACAAAACCTTTCCCTTTGAGTTATTTGCAACCCAACGCAAAACCTTTATCCGTTGATCCTCCCGGTACACCATTCTAGGTGATACACTATATCGCTGAAGTCTCAATGGTATCCTCTTACGATGTCTTAATGCAGAAGAAGCTGATGCTACCTTACGAGACATACACGAAGGCGTGTGTGGCGTACATTCTACCGGTCCTAATCTTGCCAAGAAGATACTAAGAACAGGTTATTATTGGCCTACTATAGAACAAGATGCTTTACAGTTTGCTAAGAAGTGTCTACAATGCCAGTAGCATGGATATTTGATTCACGCACCAACTCATGAACTACAACCTGTGACTACTCCATGGCCTTTTTCACAATGGGGTCTTGACCTCATAAAACAAATCCACCCATCCTCATCCAATGGCCATAAATTTTTCATTACCGCCATTGAATATTTCACGAAGTGGGTCGAAGCCATTCCCATGACTTATATCACTGATAAGAAAATAGCCAAGTTTATCCTTAACTACCTCATTTGTTAGAATGGTATCCCCCAAGCTATTGTCACTGATAATGGGAGACCATTCAAAAATCAAGATGTGCATGCTTTGTGCACCCAATACAATATCTGACATCACTTTTCAACTCCCTACTATCTACAAAGTAACGGCCAAGCCGAGGTTTCTAACAAAACCATTCTCAAAATCCTCAAGAAAATAGTTCATGAAGCTAGTCGTGATTGGCACCTATAGCTCAATCCTGCTCTATGGGCCTACTGCACTAGTATCAAAACACCAACTAGTGCCAAACCCTATGCCTTGGTCTATGGCTCTAAATCCATTCTACCTATAGAGGTTGAGATCCCGTCCCTTAGAGTATCCATGCAGAACCTGATTGATGGAGAGGAGTATCGCACTTCCAAATTAGCTGAGCTAGAACTACTAGATGAGAGGCACCTTGTTGCGCTTAATTATCTCCACGTCTATCAAAACTATTGGGGGCATCCGCATGTGTTCTCAACTTCAGAGATCTTAACAAAGCATGTCCCAAAGATGACTTCCCACTACCGAACATTGATCTCATAGTAGACTTGACTGCTGGTCATGAAATGCTTTCTCTAATGGATGAATTTTCTGGCTACAATCAGATAATGATAGCAGAAAAAGATCAACATAAAACTACTTTCACTTGTGTGTGGGATATCTATTGTTGGTGCGCCATGCCATTTGGTCTTAAAAATGTAGGGGCAACCTATCAAAGAGAAATGACAATGATATTCCATGATCTCTTTCATCACATCATGGAGGACTATGTTGAGGATATACTAGCAAAGTCTTCTAGGGTAGATCACATATAGGTTCTAGGACAAATCTTTGACAAACTCAAAAAATATCAAGTAAGACTCAATCCAAAGAAGTGTCTTCGGGGTAACATTAGGAAAACTATTGGGATACATTGTATCTCATAAAGGCATTAAAGTAGATCCTGCAAAAGTCAAATCTATAGTGGAAATGCCTCCACCAAAGAACCTCAAAGTATTAAGGAGCCTTCAAGGAAGGTTACAGTCTATTAGGCATTTCATCTCACAGCTAGCAGATAAATGTCAACCATTCCAACATTTGCTCCGAAAGGATGTCTCATTTCGATGGGATGATAAGTGTCAAGCAACATTTGATCAGCTCAAAGAATATCTAGCTACATGTCCTATCTTGGTACCACCAATCACCAATAGGCCTTTGATCTTATACATCTCAACTACAACTGCAACCCTAGGGGCTCTTCTAGCACATCATGATGAGTTAGGAAAAGAGCATGCAATCTATTATATCAGTCGAACCTTGGTGGGTTTTGAACTCAATTATTCACCTATGGAAAGAGCTTGTTTAGCTTCAGTGTTTGTTTCCAAAAAGTTGTGGCATTATATGCTAAACCAACATACAAATCTCATAGAAAAAATTGATCCATTGAAGTATCTCCTAGCAAAAGCAGCTCTCACATGCAGACTAGCTAAATGGGTCATGATTCTTAGTGAGTTTGACATTGAGTATGTGGATCATAAAGAAATCAAGGGACAAGCCCTAGTAGATCAACTAGCAGAAGCACCCATGCAAGATGTACATCCTATGGTATCTAACTTTTCAGATGAAAATCTCTTCACTCTGTCTACCTCAATAATGTGGAAGTTGTATTTTGATGGTTCCTACACACAACATGGATCTAGGGCTGACATCTTTTTATCACACCTCAAAATGACTATATCCCAAAGTCATATCATCTCACATTTCCTTGTACCAACAACATAGCCGAGTATGAAGCACTCCTCATAGGTCTCAATACAATAGTTCAATGGGACATCACAAAACTACAGGTATATGGAGACTCACAACTAGTCATTCGATAAGTCACTGATGAGTACCAAACAAAAGATGAAAAGTTGGTCCCCTACAAGCAACTAGTGGATGCCTACAAACCACACTTTTCTAGCATCACATTTGAGTAGATTCCAAGAGAGCATAACAAACCTACATATTCTATGGCTTATGTAGGGTCACTTATTGACATGCCTACAAACACACAGAAATGCAAATTTTTAATCAAGAAATTGTTGATACTAGCTGTCGATGTTCCAACTACTAAAATCATTTGCAAACTTGTTGGTCCCAATTCCCCATGGTATGAAGATATCTATGAATACCTTAAAGACGGAACCTTTCCCTTTGAGTTATCTGCAACACATTGCAAAACCTTTACCCTTCGATCCTCCCGTTACACCATTTTGGGTGATACACTATATCACCGGAGTCTCAATGTTATCCTCTTACGATGTTTTAACACGGAAGAAGCCAATGCTACCTTATGAGACATACATGAAGGTGTGTGTGTCGCACATTCTACCAGTCCTAATCTCACCAAGATGATACTAAGAACAGGTTATTATTGGCCTACTATAGAACAAGATGCTTTACAGTTTGCTAAGAAGTGTCTACAATGCCAACAACATAGAGATTTGATTCATGCACCAACTCATGAACTATAACCTATGACTACTCCATGGCCTTTTTCACAATGGGGTCTTGACCTCGTAGGACAAATCCACCCATCCTCATCCAATGGCCATAAATTTTTCATTATCAGCACTGAATATTTCACGAAGTGGGTCGAAGCCATTCCCATGACTTATATCACTGATAAGTAAATAGCCAAGTTTATCCTTAACTACCTCATTTGTCTGTATGGTATCCCTGAAGCCATTGGCACTAATAATGGGAGACCATTCAAAAATCAAGATGTCCATGCTTTGTGTACCCAATACAATATCCAACATCACTTTTCAACTCCCTCTATCTGTAAAGTAATAGCCAAGCTGAGGCTTCTAAAAAAACCATTCTCAAAATCCTCAAGAAAACGGTCAATGAAGCTAGTCATGATTGGCACCTGCAGCTCAATCCCTCCCTATGGGCCTACCACACTAGTATCAGAACACCAACTGGTGCCACATCCCATGCCTTGGTCTATGGCTCTGAATCCATTCTACCTATAGAGGTCGAGATCCCATTCCTCAGAGCATCCATGCAGAACCTGATTGATGGAGAGGAGTATCGCACTTCTAGATTAGCTGAGCTAGAACTACTAGATGAGAGACACCTTTCCATGCTTAATCATCTCCATGTCTATCAAAACCACCTCTGGCGTAACTATAACAAAAAGATCAAAGAAAGACAATTTCAAGTGGGTGATCTTGTCTTAAAATAAAATCAGAGAAATCAAGCAGATCAAGAGAAAAAGGGCAAGTTCAAGCCTAATTGGTCAGGACCCTTTATTGTCACAATAGCATATGGATCAGGAGCTTATACTTTAACTACACCTGATGGCATTCCTCTAGATGAGCCACTCAACAGTGTTCATCTCAAGAAGTTCTATATCTGATCCTCAGAATATCCAAAAAAAAAGAATTCGTCCTCTGGTGAAAACCTATTAAACAGGTGCCTTGGATAAGTACCATAGTGAAAACCTAGCAAATAGGCACTATGTGTAGAGTCAGCATCCATCATCTATCGAGTCTTGTTCATTCCATATCTATTTCACAACAATCTTCATTCATCCATCCATAATAAAACCATTGACCTTGTTTGCATTTCCATCTCCCTATCTAGAATAGCTTGGAAATTTGTCAATGTCCATCGTCGTCATCCCACATTAGTTATCACTTATCTTACATCATCTATCCTATGTCAGTCATCCATGTAAACATTTCTACCAAAATGGGGGCAACTCTTTCCTTCACCTAGGTCTTGGAATGGCTTCTTGTTCGCAGTTCATCAAACAATCTCACACAAACAACAAACACTTCACCCTTCAAACAAAACACAAACAAGAACCAAAACACCTCCAAAAACACTTCAAAAACAAAAACACATCAAAAATCAACACCAACAAAAACAAAAAACACATCAACAATCAACACAAATGAAAACACAAAACACGTCAAACCAAACCAATCAACTGTCTTATACAGATTGTCACACACTCAAAACCAGACCAAGCGTCTTATATGAGGTGTTTCATTTCTAAAACCAGACACCTTCATCCTTGTGTTAATGTATGGATATATCATTCCCCATAATGACAACACTTTTCCTACATCATCAAACCAAACAAATCTACATATCATCTCATCTCAATTTTAAGGTACCTTGATTCCATGGATATGGGTATGTAGGCAGTCTAGAATATGAAGGAAGTTTCGAGTACTTAGGTACATAAGATATCATCATTTCATCTACCCAAGCTCAAACACCTTGACCCACTCATCACTCTACCCAAAACTACATATTATCATTTTTCATCTTTCATCGTAATGTGCCTTGATCTCGTGGATATAGGGTATGTAGGCGGTCTGGCATATGAAGGAAGTATCCAGTACTCAAACACATACAATTCATCATTCTTCACCCATCTCAATCCATTGACATTACACCTTTCTAGCCTTCCATTTATCAAAATCCATTCACCTCAACTTGACTAACTCAAGCAGCGAAACAACAAACAAATGCATCTTTTCAAAGCAAAAGTCCTTAAACAAACTTGAAGCAAAAACACCTACTTGCAGAGCCATTTGCTGTCCTACATATTGATTGCCAACATTAGCTAAATCAATCTCAACCAAATAACAGATCAACAAACTTGTCTTATATAGAATGTTCCATGATTGAAACCAGACTAGGCATCTTATACGGCATGTTTCATTTCCTGAAACTAGACATTATCCTTTCAACAAATCAACACCCTTTAACAGACACATCGTTCCTACAATAAGGCTGTTATCTATCCCAACCAATCCAATCTATCCTGAGCAACCTCTTTGGCAAGAGAATATGTTGACTGTATGTTTACTTTGTAAAGTCGGTCAATTTGCTTTTTGGTTTATCTTTATTGTCCCTTTCCCATTACCTATTCAAGACTAACTTGATTTATCTATATCTTGGTATGTTGCGATGCAGTACGGATTGGGGGCATAGTCATTGCTTTTGTGTGCCATGTTTGAGGAATGATCTTTAGTATCTTTCTTAGCAGCATATTTATCTTGTGTGAGTGTTACAACCTAGCATCTTACATATTAATATTCTTCTTGCATTTATGTATTGAAGTTTATTTTATGTTCAAGACTATGGCTCATTCACATATCCAACAAGGTTATATTATGTCTAAGGGATCTAAGTTCAAACCACTTGCTTGTAGAGTCAACATCCTTGCACTCAGATATCACAGCACCTTGGTCTTTTATACCTTGGTAGCAAACTATCCATGTGCTATATCAAAATAAGGATTGCTCTTTATGAACATTTGTGAAACCGTTGCAACAAGCTCATCCATTTAACCATCCATTTATCCAAATCATCATATAGACTTTCAAGATAAGATCGATCAATAGTCTTTTCTATCATGTTCTATTCTATCTCCAGTTTCTTCTATCCAACCTCATCTATCTCAAACACAATCTTCTTATCGAGCATCAACCTAGTCCTTTTGTAGCTTCCCTGTCTTTCCTCTCGAGGGGGCATCCTACGCCAGCTACACTAGGGCATCAAAATTGTATCATTGGTGCAGGAGCACCACGGGCTTGGAGCCCATGTATATATTTTTTTGCATTTTGGTGTGATGTTGTGAATTTTCAAATACGACAGAGTGGGAACATGCATTCGGTTCTAATAGCGTGGTGACCGACAGTGGCGGTGAGAGGAACTAGCGGTAAGGAGTTAACCAATGCATGTCGGTGTGAGAAAGACTATTGGGTAACCAAAATTGTGTTGGGCCGATAGCATATAGTCTCACTGATGGGATAGAGTGGCCGGCAAGAGTATTGATATCAGAGCAGAAGGAAAGAGTTACGCTGACGGTATAAGTCTTGGCGAAAGTGAACTTAGTGTTAGGTAATCGGTATAACAAGTGCCATCGGTGGAGAGGTGAAAGGTTTCACTGACGCTATTAGTCACGTCGATGAACGGGATTTGATGGGAAAGAGTCTGGCTGAAGGCATAGGCCAAGGCTCATTGGAGTAACAATGGACATCGGGAGAAGATATGAAAGTTAGGCCGACGGTGAGAGGTCTGGCCGATGGGTCAGTGTTCATCGGCGTAAAGGGAGTCATCGGCAGATGAGGCCGAAGTCTTAGCGATGGAGAGGGTCTCGCCGACGGAAGCGAATCAAAGGTCATCGAGGAGAGATGACACATCGGTGGGAGAGATTCGGGACAGACCGATAGATGTTATCTCGCCGATAGGAGAAAACCAAAGCCGCAAATTGTTATTTCGTGGTGATATGCATTATCGGAGAAGAAGGGAAAATGCATTGCCGATAAGGCAATATTTTCCGTTTCGAGGGTTTTCAACCTGGGGAGAACAAAGGTGGAAAAAGAAACCACAACGGTGACCATTTCTGGTCACGGAGAAGGAAAGCTAATATCGGGCTATCACCCAGACTGAAGATAGAGTTCCCATGATGGAACAATAGCATAGAGTTGAACCGGGGCAGTTAGAATACGAACCGGTCTAAGAACTAAAACATCCTGTAATGGACATGAGATAACTATAAGATGTAGAATTCTTTCTATAAGGGGTTCGGGGAAGATTTTGATTTGAGAAGCATTTTGATGTAAGAACAATTTTGAATAAAAATCTAATTCAGCAGTTCGACCAATATTGTATTTTTGTACAGTTTTTAGTTTGTTATTCTGAGGTAGATTAGTCATTTCCTTTTCTGCAATTTTGTTCTCTTTTGCAAACCATGACTCTGTCTTGATGTCCCTCAAGTTCCTCTGTACAGTATGGAGGCCATCAAGCAGAGCCATGCCTTTTGTTTGTTTTTCTTTTGTGGGATGGTTGGATTGTGGACTAGAGGCAATGCATGCTTGTTCTAGGCGAGCTCAGTAAGGAGTCCAGCTAGATAGACAAGTAGGAGAATAGACTTGCAGGGGTGGAAAACAGAGAGGGAGAAAGTGAGAACCAAGCAGTCAAGACCCTTGAATAGAGAGAGAAGGGTGGACAATGGGCTCAGAAAATTTATGTGCCCTTGAGGCAGTATCTTGGAAATAGTGAGGACAAGGAATGTGTCCCACACCAAGTAGAGTGATAGAATTTTCCATCTCTGCAAAGAGTTGAGGAATTTAGCAAACATTTTTGTGTAGAAAGATGTCATGAGCACTTGAATTGGTAGAGAGGCTAGAGTTGTCCAGAGTCTTGAATTGATTCAAGATAGGTAGAATTGACATTCTAGAGTCCCTCCCTATCAAATTGGTATAAGAGCAGTAAGATTTGGGTTATTCCTAGATTGGAATAGAGGAGTTGTATGTCATTAACCAGTGAATCTGTGAATTCAACAAAAAAAGATGGTGACCAATGCAAAATTGGTCAAGAAGGTTGATGAATAGGAAGAAGAAAACAGACTTCTAAAAGAAAGACAAGCAGAAATGGAGAGTAAGCTAGGTGCAATGTTGCAAAAGACTAAAGAAGTCAGCCAGAGAGTTAAAGACTCTGAGGATAAGGAGAAAGGTGTGTCTATTGAAGATGAACAACCCACACCAGATCCTGTAATGCAGGAAGAACCATTCTTGAAAGCTTTGAAAGCAATGAGTGGTAAAACATTGGAAGGAGTACCACTTTTCAGTGGGAAAATGGACCTAGATTTGGTCATGGAATGGATAGAAGGACTTGAAAATCACTTTGAATGTGATGGTGTAAGCGAGGCACAGAAAGTAAAGGTGGCCAAATCCAAACTCAGGGGAGTTGCCTTAACTTGGTGGAAATTTCTGCAGATTGAAAGAGCAAAAGAAGATAAGAAGCCCATAGCTACTTGGAAGGGGATGGTAGCTAAAATCAAAGAAGCATATATGCCAAAAGATTATGAAATACAGTTGCACAGGAAGAGACAGAATCTAAGATAGAAGGAATTAGATGTCAGTGCATACACTGAAGAATTCCAAAAGCTATGCTTAAGGTCCAAAGTGATGGAGGATGAAAGCATAAAGGTAGCAAGG
Source organism: Cunninghamia lanceolata (assembly GCA_027924645.1). Classification (NCBI taxonomy): domain Eukaryota; kingdom Viridiplantae; phylum Streptophyta; class Pinopsida; order Cupressales; family Cupressaceae; genus Cunninghamia; species Cunninghamia lanceolata. The sequence goes on from BSBN01000407.1 coordinate 3,242,677, forward strand.
TACCATAACGGTCTGAAGTGGAATTTACAAGAAGAGATTAGTTTGTTGTGTCCTACAACAGTGCACAAATGCTATCAGCTAACACTGAAAGTAGAGGAAAAGAGCAAGAGGAAACAAGACTCAAATAGCAGAGGAAGAGGAAGAGGCAGAGATAACAGAGGACACAGAGGAATTTTTGGTGGAAGGAATGCTGACAATAGATCCCAAGTAGAATCCAAACTCATAGAGCAGAGTGGGGAGTCGAGTGGTAGAGGAAACCACAGAGGAAGAGGATCTAATAGAGGAAGGTCAGGAGGATTATGCAGAGGATCCTATTTCACCACCATGAAGTGTTACAACTGTGGTAATCTAGGTCATCCAGCATATAGTTGTCCAGAAAAGGCCACATCCTCTTCTCAAGGAGGTGATAAGAGAAATCACTATGTCCAAGATAATGCATCCAGCAGCCAGTCACCTGAGGTCAGTCTGAACTCAGAAGAGGGAGAGAACCTGATGATAAGGAGAACCTTGATGAAGGAACCAGTAAAGTCTGAACCAAGCCAGAGGAGAGCACTATTCAGAATCAAATGCAAGATTTTGAATAAGGTATGTAAAATTATCATAGACTCAGGATCTACTGATAATATTATTTCTGATGAGGTAGTTAAGAGACTAAATTTGAAAAGAATAACTCATGCAAACCCATATAGAGTCACATGGTTGAATAAGGGTCAACATGTGGTAGTAAATGAACAAAGTTGGGTAGAGTTTAGTATAGGTGGCTATAAGGACAAGGTATTATGTGATATACTACCCATGGATGCATGCCATCTCTTATTGGGCAGACCATGGCAGTATGACCGAAAGGCAATACATGATGGTGAGAAGAATGCCTATTCTTTTCAGAAGGATGGTGTCACCTATAAGATTCAGTCATTGGAGGATGAGGATGCAGTTCAGACAAAGAGTCCCAATATCTTGGTTGTGAGTGGAAAAGAGTTTTTGAATACTCTTAAGGAGGATGGTATTGGTTATGCCATCATAGTAAAGCCAAAAGAAGAGCAACAAGATAAGAAGACAGTGATCCCAAGGAGATGCAGCCTATACTGGAGAAGTATAAGGGCATAATCAGTGATGGTACACCAGCCACATTACCTCCACAAAGAACAATAAGTCATCAAATAGACCTAATTCCAAGAGCATCTTTGCCAAACAAGGCTCCTTACAAGATGACTCCAGACCAGCACAAAGAAATTGCCAGACAAGTGCAAGAGTTGCTCGATCAGGGATTGATCAGGAAGAGTATTAGTCCTTGTGTAGTGCCCACAGTGTTGGCACCGAAGAAAGGAGGATCATGGAGATTATGCATAGATGCCAAAGCCATAAACAAGATAACTATAAGGTATAGATTTCCAATTCCTAGAATTGAAGATCTCATGGACTGTATTGGAAAAGCAAAGTACTTTTCTAAGATAGACCTGAAGAGTGGTTACCACCAAGTAAGAATCAAGGAAGGTGATGAGTGGAAGACAGCCTTCAAGACCACAGAAGGACTGTATGAATGGCTTGTTATGCCATTTGGTCTATCAAATGTGCTCAGCACCTTTATGAGACTCATGAATGAAGTCCTAAAGGATTATATTGGTAAATTCATAGTTGTTTTTCTAGATGATATTCTAATTTTTAGTTGGACTAAGGAAGAACATCTAGAACATGTAAATACTGTTTTGCAAAAATTACATGATGAACAACTAACCATCAATCTGGAGAAGTGTGAATTCATGAAGCAGGAATTGTTATACCTTGGTTTTGTGGTGTCCTAGGGAGAATTGAAGATGGACAAGTCAAAGGTAGAGGCAATCTTGAGCTGGCCTACTCCCAGAGCAGCCACAGAGGTGAGAAGTTTCCATGGCTTAGCCCAGTTTTACAGAAAGTTTATCAGAAATTTTAGTGGGATATGTGCACCCATGTTGAACACAATTAAGGGTGGAATGAAAGCAAAATTCAGATGGACACCAGCTGCAGATAGAAGTTTTGAACAGTTGAAGAAAGAGATAATAACACAACCTGTACTATTGCTGCCTAGTTTTGATAAGCTATTTACTATTGAATGTGATGCAAGAACATAGCTGTAGGAGTAGTGTTAAATTAGGAGAACAGACCTGTAGCCTTTTTCAGTGAGAGGCTGAATGAAGCAAAGAGTAAGTACTCTTCGTATGACTTAGAGTTGTATGCTCTAGTCCAAGCACTTAGGAAGTGGAGACATTATCTCCTACCTAAGGAATTTGTTGTCTACACAGATAACCAAGCCCTAAGTTTTCTAAACTCACAGGATAAGTTGAGTAGTAGACATATCAAGTGGATGGAGTACCTGCAATCCTACACTTTTATAATTAAGCATAAGAAGGGGCAGCTCAACAAAGTTGCAGATGCTTTAAGCAGGAGGTTGCTCACAGTGCAGGAAGTGTAGTTGAAGAGCATTGGAGTTGAAGACTTCAAGGATCTCTATAGAGATGATGAAGACTTTGCTGAGGTATACAAGGTATGCCAAGATTTTGAGAATCACTTTCACAGTGAGTTTGCAGATTTCACCTTGCAGCAGGGATTGCTATTCAAAGGTGGACAATTATGTGTGCCAAGGGGATCTATGAGAGAAAATCTCATATAGGAGAAGCACAATGGCAGTCTGAGTGGCCATTTTGGTCTGAACAAAACACTAGAGCTAGTCCAAAGGTTCTATTATTGGTCGAGGATGCACAAAGACATTAGAAGGTATGTAGAGCAATGTATCGTATGTCAGAAGGCCAAGGGAACCACTTCAAATGCAGGACTATACCAACCTTTGCCCATTCCTTCTAGGCCATGGGAATGTGTAAGTATGGACTTTGTGGTTGGTTTGCCTAAGACTAAGACTGGTTATGATAGCATATATGTAGTTGTGGACAGGTTTAGCAAGATGAGCCATTTCATTCCCTGTAAAGTGACTCATGATGCTAGTCATATAGCACACTTGTTTTTCAGAGAAGTGATAAGGATTCATGGATTTCCAACAAGCATTGTGTCTGACAGAGATGCTAAGTTCATGGGGCATTTTTGGAAAACTTTATGGCAGAGGTTAGGAACAAATCTGTCTTTTGGATCAACATATCATCCACAAACAGATGGCCAAATAGAAGTGGTGAATAGGACATTGGGCAACCTGTTAAGGTGTTTGACAAAAGAATATGGACAGAGTTGGGATCAAGTCATTTATCATGCATAATTTGCCTATAATGACAGTGTGAATAGGACTACTGGCAAAAGTCCATTTGAGATAGTGTATGGAATGCATCCTAGAGGTGTATGTGAACTCTGACATCTTGGAGGCATGGAGTTTAGAAGTGGTCATGCAAAGGATTTTGCACAGTCTATGAAGGAGATTCATGACCAAGTGAAGCAGCAATTGATGGAAAATACCTAGAAAATCAAGGATAGGGTAGATGCACATAGGAAGGATGTTCAGTTTGAAGTTGGTGATTTAGTCATGGTTCATTTGAACAAAGCCAAATTACAAAAAGGGATACCAACCAAACTGCAGATGAGACAGATTGGTCCTTGTAGAATTCTGAACAAGTATGGCAACAATGCTTATCGAATTAATTTGCCAGCAGACTTGGCAATTTCACCAGTGTTCAATGTTCAGGACCTGGTACCTTATAAAGGTCCTCATCTAGCAGCAGGGGAATCTAGTTCAGAAGCTGCATAGACAGTGAATGATGTGACCTTGCCTCCAAAAATCAAACCATAGGCTGAGAGAATTCTGGATTCTCGAGTGCAGAGACAAACTAGACATGGTGTGTACATGGAGCATCTGGTCAAGTGGCAACAATTGCCTGAAGCAGAGGCTACCTGGATTACAGAGTCTGAATTCAAGAAACGGGGCATTGATTTTGCCTTGTTGTCACCAGAGGTGACTTGACTTTTTCCACGTAGGGGGAGTATGGTGCAGGAGCACCACGGGCTTGGAGCCCATGTATATATTTTTTTGCATTTTGGTGTGATGTTGTGAATTTTCAAATAAGACAGAGCGGGAACATGCATTTGGTTCTAATAGCGTGGTGACCGACAGTGGCGGTGAGAGGAACCGGTAGTAAGGAGTTAACCAATGCATGTCGGTGTGAGAAAGACTATTGGGTAACCAAAATTGTGTTGGGCCGATAGCATATAGTCTCACCGATGGGATAGAGTGGTTGGCAAGAGTATTGATATCGGAGCAGAAGGAAAGAGTTACGCCGACGGTATAAGTCTTGGCGAAAGTGAACTTAGTGTTAGGTAATCGATATAACAAGTGCCATTGGTGGAGAGGTGAATGGTTTCACCGACACTGTTAGTCACGCTGATGAACGAGATCCGATGGGAAAGAGTCTGGCCGAAGGCATAGGCCAAGGCTCATCAGAGTAACAATGGACATTGGGAGAAGATATGAAAGTTAGGCCAACGGTGAGAGGTCTAGCCGATGGGTCAGTGTTCATCGGCGTAAAGGGAGTCATCGACAGATGAGGCCGAAGTCTTAGTGATGGAGAGGGTCTCGCTGACGGAAGCAAATCAAAGGTCATCGGGGAGAGATGACACATCGATGGGAGAGATTCAGGATAGACCGATAGATGTTATCTCACCGATAGGCGAAAACCAAAGCCACAAATTGTTATTTCGGGGTGATATGCGTTATCGAAGAAGAAGGGAAAATGCATTGCCGATAAGGCAATATTTTCTATTTCGAGGGTTTTCAACCTGGGGAGAACAAAGGTGGAAAAAGAGACCGCAACGATGACCATTTCCGGTCATGGAGAAGGAAAGCTAATATCGGGCTATCGCCCAGACTGAAGCTAGAGTTCCCACGATGGAACGATAGCATAGAGTTGAACCGGGGCAGTTAGAATACGAACCGGTCTGAGAACTAAAACGTCCTATAATGGACATGAGATAACTATAAGATGTAGAATTCTCTCTGTAAGGGTTTTGGGGAAGATTTTGATTTGAGAAGCATTTTGATGTAAGAACAATTTTGAATAAAAATCCAATTCAGCAGTTTGACCAATATTGTATTTTTGTACAGTTTTCAGTTTGTTATTCTGAGGTAGATTAGTTGTTTCCTTTTTTGCAATTTTGTTCTCTTTTGCAAACCATGACTCTGTCTTGATGTCCCTCAAGTTCCTCTATACAGTATGGAGGCCATCAAGCAAAGCCATGCCTTTTGTTTGTTTTTCTTTTGTGGGATGGTTGGATTGTCGACTAGAGGCAATGCATGCTTATTCTAGGTGAGCTCAGTAAGGAGTCTGGCTAGATAGACAAGTAGGAGAATAGACTTGTAGGGGTTGAAAACAGAGAGGGAGAAAGTTAGCACCAAGCAGTCAAGACCCTTGAATAGAGAGAGAAGGGTGGACAACAGGCTCAGAAAAGTTATGTGCCCTTGAGGCAGTATCTTGGAAGCAGTGAGGACAAGGAATGTGTCCCACACCAAGTAGAGTGATAGAAATTTCCATCTTTGCAAAGAGTTGATGAATTTAGCAGACATTTTTGTGTAGAAAGATGTCATGAGCACTTGAAATGGTAGAGAGGCTAGAGTTGTCCAGAGTCTTGAATTGATTCAAGATAGGTAGAATTGACATTCTAGAGTCCCTCCCTATCAATCATGTCTTCAATAATCATTTTTCTTTGAAACAACACTATAAATTGCATTGCATCAAAGGGGCAAAATGTAGACACCCAAAAATGACCATTTCATTGCATTACTTGCATTTCATCAAATCTATCTAATCACTTGCATTTCAATGTTAATTAAATAATCTAATTATTTAAGTAATTTCATCAAATTCTTCCAAAACTCCTAAATTCAACATTAATTAAATAAATTCTAATTAATTAATTAATTAATTAAAAATCAACTTTATTCTTCCAAAATTAAATATTTTTTATTATTTAATTAAATCTTATCATCTTCCAAAATTCAAATCCACTTCAATTGAATAAATTAATTATTTAATTAATTTATCATCCAAATACTCTTATCTACAATTAAATAATTCTACATTATTTAATTAAATCAAATTATTCTTCTAAATTTAAATAAATAAATCAAATTTATTTAAATTATCTCAATCTCTAAAAACAAAATATAATCAAATTTTTTTTTAATTTTTCTATCATGCACAAACAATTAAATAAATTTATTTATTTAATTTGCTTTTTTATCTTCCAATTCCTCTAAAAATAAATTTTGTTCATCATGCACACAAAATTAAATAATTTATTATTTAATTTATCTCAAATCATGCAAAAAGCAAATTACATGTTGAGTTAATTGTCTTAATCAATCTTGTTTTTATCAACTCTTAAATTAGAAAAAAACATTCTAATTTATGAAATCAAATCCTATCTTCATCAAATCAAGCAATTAACTCAAACAAAAGTATCTTTTTGTGTAACACATGTCAGGTGCACATTCATCATGAATTCTCAATTTATCTCATCCGTTTATTCTATTGAATTTTCTGGACCATTGATCGATCTTTATTGAAACCTATATAAAGCCCCCTCATCTCCATAACAAAGCCTCTTCGATCATTTATTGTCAGGCATTCTTGTAGCGCTTGGAGCATTCATCGCATCATTGAGTACACTTATACCTTTTGAGCACAAACACAATCTACATCTGCTTGTTGCAAACCACATCCGACCAAGAGATCCAAACAATCTAGGTGATAGCTTCTTTGTTCGTAATTTGATTTATTCATTGATTTAGTTTTTACTTAGATAGAGCTTTTGATATTATGGGTAATTGAGTTGTTATTATCATTACTTTTGATCTTATCATTCAACCTCTCAATTTTTCCTATACACAGTGTGTATCCTTGTGGGATAGAGGCAAGATACAAATAATAAATGATAGAAAACACAATTGATATCACCTTGTAGTGTAGATCTCACATAAATGAAGGATCTTCAATCACATGAGAAGATGAAGCCAAATCTGCAACCACCAACACAATAACAAAGCTCTGCTCTTGCAACAATGAATATCTTGAAATCACAAGTATGCCCAAAGTCTACAATCATCTTCTAGTTTACAAATGAATCACTAATCATGCTTATATATGCAACTACAAACATTCCTGCTAAGAATTTTGTAATTCAAACTTGAGATGTTGGCATAGGACCTAAATAACGGTCATAAACCAACACCCAAAAATAGGACCTAACCTAAAATAGGCCAGGACTAGGGTGCAGACGCCCAAGTCCTCCCCCTATTTTAGGTAGGATTCATGCTAATCACACCCCCTAAGTCCCATTTTCCATGAAACTTTAGGGTTTTCTCATTAGGAGTCACCATTAACATGCAAGATGACCTTAATGTATTCTAAAGGACCCGAGAGCTAAACCTAAAGAGGGAAAAGCCCCCAAGGGGACATTTTCTGATGTAACATTTAGCCCCCACTTTAATGAATGTATAAACACAAGGCCAATACATGACAAACACACCAAGCATGGAGAAGACACGCCAATCACAATAAAGATAGTAACAGGCATGTAAAACATGGAGAAGATAGTTACAGTCATGCAAAACATGGAGAAGACAACATTAAAGACACACAAACCACAGTGAATACAATGAATGCAGTGATTATTTCTTTTTCATTTTCTCATATATAAAATGCAAATGCAAGTGTCAAGGAAAGTAAACACACCACCCATAATGTAGGAGAGACTCATCGCCATTGGTCTTTAAACTACATATGGGGCAACAAACATGAAAATCAAATCTCAAAGTGTAGGAGGGATTCATTGCCACCAGTCTTTAAGACTGCAATTGAGAACAAACACACCATACAAATCCCAAATCATAGGAGGGACTCATTGTCACCAGTCTTTAGACTATGCTTGGGAACAAACACACCATACACACACATGGAAGACATGGAGAAAATACGACAGACAAGCGATGGAGAATACCTATTTCTAGGTTCATCACCATTCCCCGGTGCCCCTCTCGGAAGGCCTCACCTCTGGAGCCAGGGGAATCGGGGGACAGATCGTGTCAAATCCTACACACATCGGTGCAACCTGCACCAAATTAAAAATGCCAACACTTAAGTGCAGTCAGGATGCCTTGTGCATCTCGGCCGCTGGTAAACAATGAGAACAATACGACTCTCGGTAACAGATATTTCAGCTCTTGCCATGATGAAGAATGTAGCAAAATGTGATACTTAGTGTGAATTCTAGAATCTTGCGAACCATCTCAGGCATATTATAGGCACAAACCAATGATTGGGCTTCACACGCTCAGAACGGTCCCTTTATAATCCATTGCCGTGTCCCGTTACTGTGATACCTTTGGAGCCTGCGTCTAGCTCTTGGGTCGCTCGGCAAGGTCGTGCAAATTCATTGTGCGCTGTGGGAAGTATGGATATGGCGAGTCTCTGACTAGGATAGTTTCTCTGCGAAGAGTGGCTTGATGGTTGATGAGGCAATTCGATTCAGTCCAAGCTTTGGCCTCAAGCTACTATGAGGGTTGTAGATTCTCTTTCCAACTCGTCTCCACCCAGTAATAGACTTGACAACACGTAATTGGTCTCATTCTCGATTGTTCCTGGAGGTAATCTTCAGAACTTTTGGAATTGACCTCTCACTTGATCTCCTCTATTGTGAGGAGTAGTGTGCTTGTGTCATTTCCTTGGTGGCATTCACATTGCAAATATTGTGGAGGGAGAGTCTCCGCAGCTGCCCTCGGGGGCAATCGGTGGGCTCTCATCTCCATATTCAATTGACATTTGCCATGCATGTAGGTCGCAGAATAATTTGTGAGTCTATTGATGTTTGGCACTTGTCCATGAATGATGATTCACCACAACAATTCCCGAAGACATGCTTAAGGGTTAGGATAGTCTCAGATCCACTCCCCTCCTCTGCAAAGGACTTTTAGAAAATGACAAGATGTGCACTCTCCACAAGAAATACACCATTCCTGCCTCCATAGAGGGATTAAGATAAAAAGGATATACGCAATATCTCGCCTCCACATAGGGCTTAAATGATTGCAATAGATTTCAAGCTTTACAAACACACTTCCTAACATCTACATAATACAACTTACCTTATATATGCCCCCACCTTAAGGTGGTTGATATCATCTACTAATATCAAGCACATTAAGGTAGGAAGAAAACACACAAGGGAACACGATCTCTCGCAAAGCCCATGCCCCCAGAGGTGACATGTATTTTATGATCGCCAAATGTTCCCACAAACACACAATTTCCTGCAAGAAAAAGGTGTTAGAATCTATATAATCATGATAAACAATAATGCATATGATCATTCACATAGAGAGCCGAGGTTATACTACATATTCAAAGAGCGAGTATAACTATGGGGCTATACCGCAAAAATCTCAAAACTGAGTGTAACCAAGGCGAGATTCAAAGATAAACAAAGTGCACATGGAGTAGAAGTATTGTTATGGTTTGTTAGTGTGATAGGACAACATCAAAATATCACATAGAGTGATTCTACTAGCCAAGCGTCAGATAATATATATTCCAACCCCGTCGTCATGTATGGACTCGGTCCATTTTCTGATTTCTCACTGAAGGGACACTAGGTCCATTTTTTGATTTCTCGTTGAAGGGACACTAGGTCCGTATTAGTATAATATGTTTTTTTTCATCCGCCAGCTAGATGGAACCACTAGAGGAAGGTAAACAATAAAACAAGAGATGAGAAACAAGTGCCTTAGGGACAGTCATGTAGGAGGGTGCCCCCAAGTCACTAACTACAATGCTATGTCCATAAGACACAACACTCAACAATGACAATAGAGGAGAAGCAATATAGAAGAATGATGATACAAATAGAAGAAGGTCACCCAGTATCTTTGACCTTACAAGAGAATCAAGGGTCATCCCAGGAGGCCTAAACAACACATAACACATCACAGGGGAAACACAACATGGAGGGGAGGTCACATACACGAGCTGATCATGCTACCGCATAGGTGACCACTAGGGTTAGAGATACTTACCTGTAGGGACAACCAAACTAATGGTTGTCGACGAGCAAATCTATGCCATTTTTCCATGGATGAGGTGAATTATCAACTTTTTCCTTGTCCACTTCTATTATACCAATTATTTGAACATAGTTTAGATAGTCATCTTCTACTTCTATCCTATCAATTGTTTCATCGTAGTCATAATAAGCTTGTTGCTCTATGGGCTCTCTTTCTGCATTCACTAATGCTTCTTCTTGGCCAAGGAGAGCATTGGAATGAAAGAAAGGAAAAGTGTTCTTAAGAAGTTTAGGTGTTGTATCATTATCATCCTCATCATTGTAAGTTTTAGCAAATAATTCCATTCCATTAAGAGAATTTTCATACTCATCATTCTCAATGTGGTGTGTTAAGTCTTCTACTACCCGAGGGTATGTGTTTATGAGAGATGTGTAATAGTCGATGTCATATAGTGGCATAAAATTAGTTTGTACAATATGTGTTAAACCTCAAATAACAGGTATAGCTTAGTCCGCTATCCTTTTATTTTCCATAGATGCTTGAAAATTGGCTAGTTTGTTGTCAAGTTTGTTTATTAGCTCATCAGTTACATTTGTTATCACATCAATAGGATCTTCAACATCATGAAATATTTGTTCTTCTATTATAGTTGTAGGAGGCATGATGTCTTGCAAAAGTTGTGTTTCTCCTGTTGTTGGGAAGGTATCAGTGATTTCATTGTCTTGTACTAGTTTATCCTCATGGGAAGAATTTTGAAAGAATGAAAAGAAGAAAATTTTATGGCATCATCACATGTAGTAGATATAAGATAAATGTGATCACACTTATCTTTTTCATTGCTACTCATGGAGATGAACTCAATTATCGTGGATGTTCACTCATGAGGGTTAAAAATTGGTCAAAATCAAGATCTTTGATAAATGCATGCAAAGATACCATAGAAAAGTGACATGAGGTGCAATGTGTATGTTTTAAAATCCATTCCAAATCAGATTTCAAAAATCTTTCAAAATTTATGCAAGAAACAAGTGCAAAACTATATGTGAAAATGACCTAAAATGCTTGATTTTTTCAACTTTTTTCAATGCAAATGAATGAACAAAGAGGTGTTGTAAGGAAATTGATGAAGGGAAGAAAATAATATGTCTGATATTAGTCCACTAAATCAATAATATCCTTCACAACACACATTTGATGCAATCCTATAATGATGACAAGTCAAAACCTAGTGAAAATACACTAAAATATGCAAATTTTCAGAAATTTTCAATGCAAAGGCCCAATAAAAAGGGTGTTGTAAAGAATTTGAGAAGGGGAAGAAAATTATAACTTTTATAACAGATAATTAATTTAGAAAAAATACTTCACAACACGCCTATAGTGCAAATCTAGAGAGACAATAAGGACAAATCTAGTGAAAATGCAAGGTTTTCAAACCCTAGACATGAAATTTTGCAAGAAAGCCACTATGATGAAACACTATAGTTAGAAATAAGTCCTAATGAGTGTTTTGAAAGGGCATTAAAATCTAGAATAAGATTTTAACTACAAACCCTAGTTAATACAAAACTAGGTTATATAAAAAATACACAATTTCAAGCAATTTTTATCAATTTAAGCATGAAAATGCAATGTAAACGAATGATGAATGAAAATTTTCTATATTTTAAATCAGATCTGATGATAATGACAGAAATTTTATGAAATTAAATCCCAACTAATTCAAATTATTTGAAAATGCAAGCTAAAAATGCCACTTTTTTCAATTTTTTTTGTAATTTTTCATATGCAATAAGATGAATAATGAAATGAATGTAAATCTGAAGTAAAACACTTAGCAAGGTACAAAATTCAAAAGAACACGGGTTCACCAAAATGTTTAATAGAAAAAGGGAGAAAGATGGCTAAATGGTGTTTGTGTTGATCTTCCTTTCACCACTAAACATTCAAGGACATTCAACTTAGTAGAGAACTCTACTACAGATCTCCTGTCACTTGGAACATAGGGGAAGATTGGAATTGTGTGAATTTATTGTTCAATTAAGCCCAATTATGCTCAAAACCCCAATTTCATGAAATCGTAAACAAACAGATAAATTATGGGAAATGATCACACACAGAGGTATCAAATGACAACCAAATACATACCAGATTTTGAAGTTCAGTATGAGGAAAAGTCAGGGACTAATGAGCGGGTGCCCTAGTCTAGTGCCTTAGTTTTTTTTGGGATCTGGGAATGTTGTCTACAACACAGGTCTGTTATTCTAGAGATTTCACTGTTGCGGGATCTGGAGGACTAATGAGCGGGCACCCAAGTCCAAGTCCATGTTTTCTTCTTTGCTCTATAGTTTTGATAGTCTGCACTTCTCTCCTACAACTCTAATTCTTTTGCTTCTGAAACCTATAACATGCAATCACAGAAAAGTGGGTTGGAAGTTGTGGTGTTTAGAGGCTTGCTTCGGTCAAGCCCCAGAGAGACATTCAAGTCTTCTGAAGACTATTGTCAGATAAAGAGTGTGTATCCCTGTGAGATAGAGGCAAGATCCAAATGATAAATGATAGAAAACACAATTGATATCACCTTGTAGTGTAGATCTCATATAGATGAAGGCTCTTCAATCACATGAGAAGATGAAGCCAAATCTGCAATCACCAACACAATAACAAAGCTCTGCTCTTGCAACAATGAATATCTTGAAATCACAAGTATGCCCAAAGTCCACAATCATCTTCTAGTTTACAAATCAATCACTAATCATGCTTATATATGCAACTACAAACATTCCCGCTAAGAATTTTGTAATTCAAACTTGAGATGTCGGCATAGGACCTAAATAATAGTCATAAACTGACCCCTAAAAATAGGACCTAACCTAAAATAGGCCAGGACTAGGGTGTGAGCACCCAAGTCCTCCCCTCTAATTTAGGTAGGATTCATGCTAATCACACCCCATAAGTCCCACTTGCCATGAAACTTTAGGGTTTTCTCATCGGGAGTCACCATTAACATGCAAGATGATCTTAATGCATTCTAAAGGACTTGGGAGCTAAACCTTAAGAGGGAAAAGCCTCCAAGGGAACATTTTCTGACATAACATAGGTCTAATTAGGACAACACATTACACCAATAGAAGACTCAAGCCTTTCGAACCCGTTGTTGCTTAACCAGGTCCAAACATCCTTCACAACTTTAAACATCAAGGAATTACCTCTACACAATCTGCTCATTTGAAAATAGGATAGCTTTAAGGTAAGCTCATGAAAACTTGAAGAGTAACAGCCATATCAACTAGAAAACCTTGTACGATACTAGAAACAAGAAAGATCTTTGTGAAATTCTTCTAGATGAGTCCACATGACTCATACAACATCCCCAAACACTTCTTTTCCACCACACATCAAAGAATTATGCCACACACCTTCAATCATTAACTCTGAGAGCACACTATTATTTGAAACACACTGCAACATGCTGTCAATTGAAAAACTAAGCTACAGACCACCAAGAAGCTTGAAATAGGAAAGAAACATGAAATGCACATTCAAGAACATGTTCACAAAACTGCAAGGTCAAACATTTACTTCTAGAGGAATGCAGAGCATTCCAGTAGGTCTTCAACATTGCTCCATTATGTCAGAGCACATACCGGTACTTTATCAATCACAACTTTCACTGTGGAGGGAATGATGGACTAGAACTTTGGAAACAACACATTTACCATCCTTTGAGCATAGATCCAGAACCACATAGCCAAATCTGCAAATGTTGAGGAATGTAGAGCATTCCATTCACCTTTCAACATCACATTACACTGTCAGGGCCTGAACTGAAACTCAGTCACTTATATCTTTCTCTACGGATGAGAAAACACTCTAAAACTTAGGATTTAACATATTTACATCATACTCAACTTAACTTTTGAACCACAAAACTATAGCTTCAAAATTAGAGGATGTAGAGCATTCCATTGTCATGCTAGAAACATCTTCACAGAACTTGCACTGTCTTCAACCTGCTTCTAGAGGCCAAGTCTTCTGTGCATCACCATATATAGGATCAGTAGGGATGATCATACAACATGCTTCAAAATAGGAACACATCCTCAGCATTAGCAACACAACTTGATTCTTGTATTTCATATTGACCGGGCTTCAAACTCAACTTTGCTTTGATTCTCTGCTTTGATTAGGAATGTAACTTTTAGGATCTCCAATGATGAGCTTTCTCTTTCTTAGGAGCATGACATCCAACCATGAACAACCTCTTACTCTTATGATTGTGTTGGCATCAGTGTATGCTATGTTGGCATCAATGTATGCTGCTATGTTGACATCAATGACAACACATATGACCAAGATTCTAAAAACATACATGATATAAAATGCAAAAGCAAGAAGATCTTGAAACCTTGAGAGCCTACCTTTCAAGTCTCAAGTGAAAGAAGATAGTTGGTGATGCCTTCCAAGAGCCAACTCCAAATCTCTTTAGTTCAATCTCCCTTCCAATCCAAGATCCTTCCCAAAATCCAACTCCAAAAACCAAAAGAAAGAACCCTTCTCACCTCAACAAGAGATAGATAAATGTCTCCAAAAACCATCCCTATGAATGAGGAGGTGACACTTGTCACCTTCTCATTCAATCTCTCAAGCACAACTCCCCACATGTTCTCTCAAACATGTGTGATATTTTGAGTAGGGAGGTGACACTTGTCATCCTCTCATTCCTCCTCAAGAGCACACCTCCCCACACTTCTCCTCACACATGTGTGAGACATGGGGAAAAGGGAAGTACTTGGGGTTCTCTTCTCAAAGGATCTTACAATGTGTGCTCACACATGTGAGACCCTTGGGATTCCCCCAAGCCCTTACATAAACCTAGGGTTGTGGGATTTGGATGTGACAAGTCACCCACTCATCCCAAAACCCTAATCTCACCACCTAACTCTCATGGTAAAATAGAATGGTCAAATATGAATTAAAACTCATAATTTGAGGTATATAAGATACCTAACCCATAGGTAATTGATCTGGGACCCTTAAACACATGAAATTAACATTAAAAATCTCACAAATCATCATTTAAAAAGCCCCTAAATCCTATGAATGAGAATTGACACATGGATGACACTCATCATCCACCTCATCCTAATTCAACCTTAGGAGACTCAAATAAAACTAAAATAAATTAATAACACAATACTTCATGCTCAAACAACATATAACCTTTCTCCACCTTAGGGACTAGGTTGGCATCATGATGATAATTACTAGGGTTACTTGTGAGACCTCTAGTTTCCATTGGCCATGGAAATAACCTGCACACTTACACACATACCTGAATAGTACAATGTATATCATAGTTGAAGCAATTCAAATTAAACACACACATGAAGTTGCACAAGTTCATACATTTCAATTAGGTTACTTCCATATACATGGTAAAATTCACTATATTCCCAATTCCCAAATCAATTTACTTTCCAACAACGTGATCTTGATCATCGTAAATCAATATACTAGTCTATCGACTAGAATTAACTCATCCTATAAATTCAAATGCATCATGTAATTCAATATTCATCATAGAAGCAACATATAACCTACGAATATATAGATACCTCATCAATAATATAACAACACATCTATCTACTCAAATTTCAAAAATAATGCCATCAAAAGTCTAATGGATGGGATCAACATTCCCCAATAATGTCCAATGTCAAAATATAATCCATAGATAAAAAGTCTCAAAGGTCAAATCAAGAAGTGTAATAAAGGTGGCATCACATCAATTTTACTAAGGATCCTTTTTAAGCACAATCGAGTGATATACAATCAATTTGAGCTAAGGCGTACATCTCCTATGCATACTCAAATCAACATGACTACCTTATAATTAGATCCACAACAACTCCATATCATCTCTTGGAAAAGGTCACCATACCACATACCAAATTCTATTCCTGGGTAAAGAAATAAGATTATATCTAATAGTGCCACTAAACTTGTTGCACAAGGGTGGGCCTCACATAAGTAATTATGGATAATAGACTTTTGGAGTGGATTTTTATTACTAATTGTTTAGAGTTAGAATAAGAATAAAACAATTTAAATTTAGTTTTTTTTTTACATTAGAGATTATTTAAAACATATTGTTATGAATAGAGAGCTAAGACTTCAAGTGTGTGAGCTCTGTTATGCTTGTTTACTAGTACTATTTAACTTCTTGTTTAATTGTTTACATATTTTACAAATTGGGGGCTATTTAATTTGTTTATTCAATGATTGTAAAGTAAATAATATTTATTTATGGCTTTGTTTTTCCATAGGATGAATATCACAGGAAAACAAAACAAAGAAGATATCTCATTGAAAAATCAAACAAGTGCTAGTATTTGTAGGTGAATTGTTTACATGTTTTACAAATTGGGGACTATTTGATTTGTTTATTCAATGATGGTAAAGTAAATAATGTTTATTTATGGGTTTGTTTTGCCACAGGATGAATCTCTCAGCAAAAAAAGAAATAAGATATCTCAATGAACAATCAAACAGATGCTAGTATTTGTAGGTGAGTTATGTTTTAGACGAGGAGAAGCTTTTGAACAAAGATTGAATTAGTTTCTAAATCTTTTAAACATTATGTTCATTGGAGTTATGTGGCTACCTTATTGTGCTAAGAGGAACTTGTTCTTGAGTGTTTCATTTGGCATTACAACCCAAATCCTTGAAGAAAATGACATTAAAAAAATTCAAGTTAACTATAAATTTACCATTTTCATATGCAATGCCAAGATTGTTTCTCATGCTTTTAGTGTTCCCTTTTTATTTTCTTCTTTTAATATACCACTAGAGATTGGAAGCTCTAACAACAGTCTCACACTTTTAGTGTTCCTTTTTTATTTTCTTCTTTTAGTATACCACTAGAGACTGGAAGCTCTAACAATTGTGCTTACAAGGCATACATTATTTTCATCATTTTACAACATTAGATGATACACTTCATAGTATACTTATCCCATTTATTTTATCACATTTTCTTTCATGGCATAAATACTCCATATGGTTAAAGATTTAAAATAATCTATGATGATATATCTACAAAAATACATGGTTGAACTCAAACATAATAACTTTTATTAGTACATGCCTTCAAGAGTACTATTGCAATGAATTTTGTTATCTAGTTATTAATCTATCTATTGTAAACCAATCAAAACAAAGTATTATTTTTCATGTTGAACAAATTTTAATTTTTCCTAAGTCTACATGAGAAAATTTTAATAAAAAAATTTAGAAAATGTAATGTCCCCTTCTTAGCCCAGATAGTCAGATGAGGAGATTAGCCTATTCTAGGGTTCCCATAGGCTAATGGATTTGGTTAGGGAGCCAATTTGGGTCATTTTTCTAGGACATTATTTATAGTAAGTCAAATAGGAGGTTCACGAATGGTGTTGACCCAACTTTCTATTTTTAGCCTTGCCAGTTGGAGCACCTAGCATTTGGTATTTGGCTTTCAAGATGGCCAGGGAGTTATATGTCGAAGTATAAGTTAAATTAAATATGTAACTTATAATAGTTAAATGGCTATAATTACTTTATTTTATTAAAGTGACTTAACTTTATGAAGTCACAAGTTATGACTTAAGTTATGTGCTAGGAGTTGGGCGCCCTTCATGGAGACTTGTGGGACTTAATGAAATAAAATAAAATAAATAAAAGTTTTCCCTCATGGGTGTTGGAAGCCAAGAAATAAAAGAAAGAATTAAGATTTCATTTGCATCTATGAACTTTGCAAAAAATATTCTCGTGAGCTTGAAGCTTGGCTTTGAGGGTTTGATCTAGGGTTCTGCTGAGATGAATACCTCTGTAGAATCACTCACTTTGTGTTTGGAAGACAACATTAGGCAGGTTGTGGGAAGTCTCATCTAGGGGCTTCAAAATGAGCTTCATTTGATGTATTTTGACGAAGATTTGGGGAGTTATTCCTTATTTCCTTATGCAGATTTATGAATAGCTGAGAATAAACATGGTAATGTAGATTTGAGCAGAGTTTGAAGTGAGTTTTGGGAATGTTATTTCATTACCTAGCTGGTCGTACATCTACTTGACAGGGCCATACCATTTGATGTGAGATTTGTGTGGCTTTTAATGCATATTCTCCTTTGTTCATGGTCACCATATTCCAGCAGCGACATGAATCCAAGACATAGATATTGTGAGGGTTTAGGTGTGGATTTATTGTTGGTAATCACCTACAGTAGGCTGTACATCCTCTTGGGAATTGTGGGTCATTAAGAAGGGTTAAAATCTCTCATTTGGAGCTTCATTTCCTTGCTTGGGAATCGCCTAAAGTTGTAAATGTCATTGCTACTCCTTGTATGATGAAGAATAATCAATTGTAGATGCTTGGAGCTATTTTATATTAGCATGTATTGCTGGTTCACATACAACTGATGTACAAATATGGATATTTTCAAATGGGTATTGTCACTATAATTCATTTTGAATGATTTTATGAATTGGGTCTTTGTTACGTTGTGCATATCTATTATAGTTTTTCTGGGTTTCACTGCATGCTTTATATTTCATTGTCAAACTACAAATATCAAATTCAAAAATAATCACATGCAAAACACATATAAACCCTAAACACAAACAACAATCAAACCAGTATAGAAATAGAAAATAAAATTGGCATAAAACCCTACCAGGACAGTGGATATTATAGTGGTATCAGAGTAGAAAATCTTGCCATCCTGTGAGGTTAGTTTGAATATGTAGATTGGGTATTGAGTGATGCAGCCGAGTACACACCAATACTACCTTAGACGGAACAAGTCACAACTAGATCTTGAGGTTCCTCAACATATAGATCCTTTTGCAGGTACTGATACAATAATAGTTCCAATAGAGGTAATGGGTGACAAAGACTGTGAAGAAACTAGCACCCATGAGATGCTAAATGACTTGGCCAGAGGATAGAGAAAAATACAACATAACTTTAACCGTATGATGGAGATGATGGCCAATCATGTTTTCGATAATCTTGGAAATAATAACAATAACAACAATAACAACAACAATGACAAGAACCAGAACAATAATGGTGATAGGAACAATGGTGACATGCACCAATACAAGGATGATGAGGATAAGAGACCTAAAGGTGAGGTATTGGTTAATAATAGAGGGGTTACTCAGTATACAACATATGTCAGACCATGGACACCTACCTTTGCTTCTAGAAATAATGCACCAGAGCCTGATCCTACATAGTTGGAGTTTCAAGATGTTATCATCAGAGACTAGAGAGCTTCTATTGAGGAGTTTAGAGCAGAGATGTCCTTTTAAGAGTACTTTGATTTGAGAATGAAACATAGACCTAAGGGTAATGATAGACAATAGAATATAGAGCTATAGAAGAAGGTTAACAAGCTTAATATTCCTTACTTTTATGGGTCAGGGAAGACCACAGCCAGAGCATGGGTCCAGAAGCTAGATAGCTTCTTGCAGCTTAGCCCTATGCCTGAGGAGGAGGCCATTACATATGCTGCATTGCATCTTGACGACATTGCTCATGAGTGGTAGCACCATGGGAAGATTACTTTGGGTCATGACTAGATCACATCCTATGCAGAATCCATTGGTCATCTCATAGACAGGTTTGATAAGAAGGACCTCAATTTTTTAGTTTAAGGAGTTGACCCAACTCAGATAATGGGGTTTGATAGAGAGCTATATCTCAGAGTTCTAGAAGCTGTCGGTGATGGCGACAAATATTTTAGAGTGCAAGTTACTGGTTCTCTTCATTGATGGACTCACAGATCCATTACGAGGCTGGTTTAAGGGCCTCAATCCCCCTTCTCTACATATGGCTATGAAAAATCCTAGAGATATGGAGTCTTCATCATCCCAAAGTAAATTTCAGTCAAAGGGATATCCATATAGGAAGGACCTTTTTAGATAGATAGTAATCAAGCAAGGAAGAAGAGCAATTAGCTGAATAATGATCAGCTTAATGAGTACAGAAGGAAGAAGCTTTGCTTCCACTGCAGAGAGCCATGGGATCCTTCACACAGGTGCCTTAACAAGGCCAAAACAAAGCTCATAGAGTACTTTTCAGCTGAGGAGTCAAATTCAGAAAAATCAGAGCAACCATCAGACAAAGAGGATAGTGATGATGAGAATGCATCTTAGGGTAGTAGTGATAGTGAGGGAGTGATGGCACAACTTTCTAGGTTTTAGAAAGTTGGCCCCTTCAGAGTTAGAGGAGTCCTAGGGGGACAATACATCATCACCCTTATTGATATAGGTGTGACACATAATTTTATTGATGAAGGGTTGGTGGCTAAAAGAGGACTCAAAATAGAGGAGTTTGAAGGCTTCAAGGTAATGGTAGTAGATGGCTTCAAACTCACTTGCACCAGAAAGATTTCTAGGTTGAGCATTCAAAATGGAGAATATGAGCTCAAAGATGACTTTTATGTTGTAGGCATAGGTGATACAAATGTGGTATTGAGCATGCATTGGATGATGACCATTGGGGAGTTCACCATGAACTTGAAGAACATGGAAATGAAATTCAAGTCCAATAGGAGGAAGATAGTACTTAGAGCATTATCAGATGGACGACCTCAAGTAGTTTCTCTCAAGAGGATGGAGAGAATGTTGAGACATGATTAGGTAGAGTGGGCAGCTGAATGCTTAATCATGCCAGAGGTTCCCCAACCTAAGAGAAACTATCATCCAGACATACATAAGTTGTTGACCAAGCACAACAAGGTGTTTGAGAGTATACCACCAGGAGTACCACCTGATAGAGGCATCGAGCATGTCATAGAGCTCAAGGACAGGTCCAAGCCCTTGATTACTACTCCCTATCATCATCCTAAGAGGCTCAAGTATGAGATAGAGAAGACTATCAAGGAGTTGTTAGAGATGGGGCACATCATGCCTAATAAGAGCCCATTTGTGTTTACAGTAGTTCTGGTAAAGAAAAAAGATGGGACCATTCGAATGTGCATAAGCTACTGAGCATTGAATAAGAAAACCATCAAAAACATGTATCCTATTCCCCACATTGATGAGTTGATAGATGAGATTCATGGGACATGTTATTTTTCTAAGATAGATATGAGGTCAGGGTACCACTAGATCAGGATGCGAGAGGAGGATAGAAAAAATGACATTTAGATGTCATTACGACCACTTTGAGTTTTTGGTGATGCCATTTGGGTTGACAAATGCACCGGCTACTTTCCAGAGTTGCATGAACCAGATCTTCAAGAAACAATTGGGGAAGTTTGTTTTGATCTTCTTCGATAACATCTTGATCTTCAACAAGACATGGGAAGAGCATATGAGACATTTGGAGGAGGTCTTGAGTATATTAGAGAGTGAGTCCTTGTATTCCAAGGAGTCCAAGTGTGACTTCGGCATGACATAGTTGCTATATATAGGTCACATAATCAGTGCAGATGCTATGAGGGTGGATCTAGAGAAGATCAGGGCTATCATGGAATGACCTACACCAATGAACCTTACTCATCTCAATGGTTTCTTTGGGATATGTGGCTTCTATAGGAGGTTCATGAAGGGCTTTTCTCAGACATCAGCTCTAGTTATAAATTTAACTAAGAAGGGATCTTTTGTGTGGATAGACTTAACATAGAAGTGTTTTGAACACTTTAAACATTTGATGTCTACCTGCCTAGTGTTAGCAATCCCTGATTTCTCTAAACCATTCGAGTTGGAGTGTGATGCCTCAAGAGAGGGGATAGGGGCAACATTGTTGCAAGAGAAACACTTCATTGCATTTGAGAGAAGGAAGCTCAGGGGTGTGGAGAAGAGCTACTCAGTGTATGATTGAGAGATGTTGGCCATAATGCATGCATTGGCCAAATTCATACCCTATCTGGTTGGTGGCAAATTCATCATCAAAACAGATCACAACTATATAAAATATTTTGTGAACCAGAAGGAATTGAATGATTGGAAGCAGAAGTGGGTTAGTAGGCTCCAAGCATATGACTTTGATATTGAGTATGTCAAAGGTAAGGAGAATATAGTTGCAGATGCTTTATCCAGGAGACCCCACTTGTGTTTACTAGGAGAGATATCTACTGATTGGAGAGAGTCAATTTTAGTAGAATATGCTAAGGACTCTTGGGTAGCAGGATTCATTAAGGGCACCATTCATAATGATAGAAACTCAGTGGTGAATGATTTGATTATTTATAAGGACATAATACTTCTGGTGCCCAACTCTCAGTTCAAAAGAAAAATTTTAAGGGCTTTCCATGACACACCTATGTCTGGTCATCTCGGGGTTTTCAAGACTTATAGGCAAGTGTGGGAACATTTTACATGGAAAGGACTTAAGAATGAAGTCCTTAAGTATGTTCGAGAGTGCCCTATCTATCAGAAAAATAAAAATGAACATACTTATCCAGCAAGATTACTATAGCCTTTGTCAATTCCCAATCAAAAGTGGGAATATATCTCCATGGATTTTATTATAGGGCTACCAAAAGTATAGGGGAAGGACTACATCTTTGTAGTGGTTGACAGGTTGACCAAATTTGCACATTTCTTTGCTATATTAGTGATCCATACAACCGTATAGGTAGCTGATCTTTTCTTCAGGGAGATTTTTAGATTACATGGGATACCCTGAGGCATTGTGAGTGATAGGGACAACAAGTTCCTAAGCTTCTTTTGACAGGAGTTGTTCAGATTGTGTGGCACTAAACTTAGTCCCAATACCAATTACCACCCGTAGACTAACGATCAGATAGAGATAGTAAATAAATGGGTGGAAGGGTATCTCAAGAATTATGTGTTGGTGCAACAAAAAGCATGGATTAAGTGGTTGCACTTGGGGGAGTACTACTACAATACGACATATCACATGTCTATCAAGATGACTCCATTCAGGGCCTTATATGGGTATGATGCCCCTTGTTTCACAGACTTGCTACTTGGTGATATGAGAGTGCCAAAAGCTAAAGACTTGTTGTAAGAGAGCCAACACATCATGAAAGAGCTTAAGGAGAATATGCAACAAGCACATAATCACCATAAAATCTATGTAGATCAGCACTGAGTGGAGAGGAGTTTCAAGGTTGGAGATATGGTTTACTTGAGACTCCAACCATATAGGTAGTCCACTCTCAAAAGGAGTGGAGCAGAAAAACTTAAACCCATGTTTTATGGTCCATTTGGAGTGGCCAAAAGAGTGGGGGAAGTAGCTTATGAGCTAGAGCTTTCAGCAGAAAGTCGAGTGCACAATGTTTTTCATGTTTCTAGGCTTAAAAAAGCACTCGGACATAGTGTTGTTCCTTCAGTAGAGCTTCCACCATTGGATGAGGAGGGGAAGCTAATCTTGGTTCCAAAAGGCATCATTGACAAACGAGAGAGGAATCTCAGGAGGTGGATCATGAAGGAGTACCTGGTGAAGTGGAAGAACTTTCCAGTTGAGGATGCGACATGGGAGAGTGAGCAAATACTGCAGCATCCTGAACTAAGATTGCTTGAGGACAATCAATTTTGGGGAGGGCAGACTGTAGTGTCCCCTTCTTAGCCTAGACAGTCAGATGAGGAGATTAGCTTATTCCAGGGTTCCCGTAAGCTAATGGCTTTGGTTAGGGAGCCTATTTGGGCCATTTTTCTAGGACTTACTATTTATAGTAAGTCAGGCAGGAGGTTCTCAGATGGTGTTGGCCTGATTTTTTATTTTTAGCCCTGCCAGTTGGACTACCTAGCATTTGATATTTGGTTTTCAAGATGGCCAGGGAATTATATGTTGAAGTATAAGTTTAATTAAATATTTGGCTTACAATAATTAAATGGCTATAGTTACTTTAATTTATCAAAGTGACTTAACTTTATGAAGTCACAAGATATGACTTAAGATGTGTGCTAGGAGTTGGGCGCCCTTCATGGAGACTTGTGGGACTTAATGAAATAAAATAAAATAAATAAAAGTTTACCCTCATGGGCGTTAGAAGCCAAGGAATAATAGAAAGAACTGAGATTTCATTTGCATCTATGAACTTTGCAAAAAATATTGTTGTGAGCTTGAAGCTTAGCTTTGAGGGTTTGATCTAGGGTTCTGCTGAGATGAAAACCTCTGTAGAATCACTCACTTCATGTTTGGAAGACAACATTAAGCAGGTTGTGGGAAGTCTCATCCAGGGGCTTCACAATGAGTTTCATTTGATGTATTTTGATGAAGATTTGGGGAGTTATTGTTTATTTCCTTATGCAGATTTATGAACAATTGAGAACAAACATGGTAATACAGATTTGAGCAAAGTTTGAAGTAAGTTTTGGGACTGTTATTTCATTACCCAATTGGCCGTACCTCTACTTGACAGGGCTGTACCATTTGATGTGAGTTTTGTGTGGCTTTTGATACACATTCTCCTTTGTTCATGGTCACTATATTCCAACAGCGGCATACAATCTAAGACAAAGATATTGTGAGGGTTTAGGCATGAGTTTATTATTGGTAATCACCTATAGTAGGCCATATATCCTCTTGGGAATCATGTATCATCAAGAAGGGTTAAAATCTCTCATTTGGAGCTTCATTTCCTTGCTTGGGAATTGCCTAAAGTTGTAAATGTCATTGCTACTCTTTGTTTGATGAAGAGAAATCAAATATAGATGCTTAGAGGTGTTTTCTGTTAGCATGTATTGTTGGTTCACATACAATAGATGTACGGAGTTGGATATTTGTAAATGGGTATGTCACTTAATTCATTTTGAATGATTTTATGAACTAGGTCTTTGTTATTTCATGCATATCTATTATAGTTTTTCTGGGTTTCATTGCATGCTTTGTATTTCATTGTCAAACTACAAATATCAAATGCAAAAACAATCACATGCAAAACACATATAAACCCTAAACACAAACAACAGTCAAACCAATATAGAAAATGAAAAAAACATTGGCATAAAACCCTACCAGGATAGTGGATATTACAGAAAATCATTTAAGATGTGTTGTGATTGACTCAAAATTTGAGCTCCTAAGGATGGATTTGTAGAAATACTATTTTGAGTAAAACAAACACACCAAAATCCAGCAAAAAAAAAAGGTCGGGAGGAAGTATGGAATGGAATGAAGCGAGACAATACTAACAAATTAACTGGTTTAATTAAATTTTGAGTGGCTAAATTCTTGTTAGGAATTTGGTTATTAAACAAATACTATTTTTTTAATGTTAAACAAATAATATTTTTTCTTCATACAATATTCATATTAATGTGATTATTAGTATGTAGTACTATTGCAATGAGTTTTTTAATCTAGTGATTAATCTATCTAGAGTAAACCAATATGCAACACTATTGCAATGAGTTTTTTTATCTAACGATTAATCTATCTAGAGTAAACCAATCAAAATAGAGTATTATTTTTCATGTTGGACAAATTTTAATTTTTTCTGAGTCTACATGAGAAAATTTTAACAAAAATTATTCAAAAATCATTTATTTATGTTGTGATTGGCTCGATATTTGAGCTCTTAAGGAGAGATTTTCTGGAAATACTATTTTGATAAAAAAACACACTAAAATTGGCAGAAAACTACGGTCGAGAGGGAAGTATGGAATGGAATGAAGCGAGAAGATTAAATTGTGAGTGGTTAAATTCTTGCCCATAATTTGGTTATTAAACAAATAATATGTTTTCTTTAAGCCTATGCAAATAGTATATAATATTTATATTAATATAATATTCATATTAATGTGATTATTTAATTTTTTATTCATCGTATATATATTATTTATAAATTTAATATTTTAGATATTAATGAAATAATATAATTAATTATATATTAATAATAGAATGTATATTAAATATTTGATTATAGAAATTATTAGAATTATTATAATGTCTTATATTTATGTTATATTATAGTAAAATGAAATATCAATATATATTTGTGTTATAAATATTAAATATTGAAATATTATATTTTTTTTGTTGTTGTATAAATCCTAGTTAGGGACTAGGGATCCATTAAAAAATAGGGCATAGCCCTTAATACTATCTTAAATATGTCTTTGAAACAGTCATACAAAAACATATAACCAGGGTGAGAGGGCAAATTGCAAGGCCCTCTCCCCATAAATTGTCTTAAAAACTATCATAAAGTGAATTAAAAGATAAACTAAACTATCATAAGGACTGCTAAATATCATCCTTGCTTGTTAGGTCAATCAAATCCACCTCCTCATCACAGGCACATTTGAAATTTACTCAGGCGTTCTCCTCCACATGGACTCCCATCTTCTCAACCATCTGCTCCACAGTCTTCAGCGTCTCCACCAGTCCCAACATCAAGTCATGGATGTGCCCCAAAACATGACTTTGTGATTATCCTCAGCTTCCTTAGAAACCTCTGCTAAGTCCTCATGCACTAGAATAGAAGCTATCGCGATGGAAGTTAGGGTGGTCAATGTGAGTGATTGCGCTGCACTGAAGACATTCCATCTTCCCCTTGTAGAGCCCAAGTCTAACAAAAAGTTGGTTATTGCCTCTCTAAGTTTTCTACCATCCTGGTTGTCAACCTCTTTGACCATTGCTAACAAGGGTTCTTTATCTCTAAATCTATAAGGACCATGAAATTCTCCAATGCCGCATCCCCTAAAAACTTGGGCAGCCACTTGCATGGGGTGTAAGCCCTCCTCTTTTTCCCACCAATCGTGCTGCTAGCCATCTTTTGTAGAACTTGTCGACGTTGAGGGATATGAACCTCCTCCTTGCCATTTCCTTTGTCGCTGCTCCCACCACCCATGGCTCTACTCTACTTTGCAATGCCTTTCATATCTGCCAATATCGAGAACTCCTTGGGAATACCAAATGGAAAGAAACTTGTGTTCAAAAGAGGCAATTGCCTCCACTTTTTCCACATACCATCCTGAGGCATGATCGACCAACCTGGCCTTAGACACTTCGCATGGTCGACCTCTCATAAGCTTATAATAGTGTCATCTTAATGATCTTACCCATTATCGGGCGGGTGCTCCTTGATGTCATGTTAGACTAACCGGATCAGCTCAAATCAGAAATTCACCTTTAGATCACCTCCTCTGGTGATACTTCTATTCTCAGCATCAATACCTTGGTTGGCTACCCAATCGGTAGCTTGATTCCCAGTTCTCTTTATATGCATGGCCTTGAAACTATTAAACCAACCCGTTAGTTTCCTAATTTCTTCCATCACCTGTTCCAACCTCCAATTGTTAGAAGAATCCTTGCTCAACAATTTAATAACTATCTTTGAGTCTCCTTCTACCCAAATCTTTTCTCAAGTATGCTCCTTGTCTATCATGAGGCCTTTTTGAAGTGCTCTATCCTTTGCCAAATTATTTGAGTCTATGCCTAGATCCAAGGAGTAATATCCCAATGGTTGCCAAGAAGAATCTCTAAAAATTCCCCCACCACCAGCCCTCCCTAGGTTACCTCGACCTGCTCCATCGAAATTTAGCTTTATCCAGGCTATGTCTGGAGGGAGCCATCTTACCAGCCTGTCTTTCACACCATTAGGCAATGATTTTCTAGAGCATCCCAACCATCAGAATCTAGGCCATTCGTTGGCTAAATCTGATTCCCCTTCACACACTTTCCACTCCTCCTTCTTCTTGATTTCTTCTAGTTCATTGATAGCACATTCTAATTGGTCCCACACTCTGTCTACTCCCCTTTCCTGTTCAGAGAAGATTATTTTATTTTTCTCTAACCATACATTCCAAATCAACAATGCTGGAAGAAATTCCCATACAAAATGTAGCCCTCTGCTTTTAATTTTGAAGTTCCAGTTTTCCAAAAGCATGTTTACATCCCTTAGAGTGGTCCAAACTAGCTTCCAACATTTGAGAAATTTGCCCCATAACTCTTGAACAAAGTCACACAACAAAAAAATGTGATTGTCATCTTCACATGCTCTCTTACATAGAACACACCATGAGGGACCTATCTTGCCAAGATTAACCAACCTATCCCAAGTCAAGGCTCTACCTTTCCAGGAGATCCAAAGAAATGTGCATGCCTTAGGCAACCCCAGTTTACTCCAAATTTTTGATATCACCAAAGATTCTACAAACTGGCCTTGGCATAAATATTTGAAATATACCTCTTTTATTGAAGCTTTTCCATCCCCATTGAACTGCCACATATGCTTGTCTTCTTCCTCCAAGAAGGGTACCTTTCTGATTGATTTAAGGACTTCGTACCATTGAGTTTTTATATCACCATCCAATCCTTCCAGAGTCTTCCATGCCCACTTGCCCTCCTTCTTTTCCTTGTAATCACTCACCATAATCACCAATCTAGACTCTACCATGGCTACCAACTGAACATACCAGGTGTTGACCTTCAACGATTTATCTTCGATCCATGGGTCCTTCCAAAATCTAGCCTTTTCCCCAATTCCAACTTTCCACACCAGGTTATGAAGTAGAGTTCTAGTGCAAATTTTTAGGAAGTTCCATATACTAGAGCCTGAAGGTAAAACTATGTTTTCATCAAAAATGAATTCTATCTGGTTCTATAAATATTTGGCTTGAATAACTTTTCTCCACAACCTATCCTTTTCATCATAGACTCTCCACCCCAATTTCACTCCTAGAGCTTTATTCATATTTTTTAAATTTTGAAACCCCAATCTACCCAGCTTCTTAGGATTGCATACATCTTCCCATTTGACTAGGCTATATTTGAAAGCTTCTTCAGTGCCTCTCCAAAGAAAGATTCTTTGAGTTTTTTCCAAAGTTTTTGCCACCTTGCTAGGATTTTTGAAAATAGACAGTGTGTAAATGGGGAGCACTTCCAAGGATGCTTTGATCAAGGTAATTCTTCCTGCTAATGATAGCCACTTCCCTTTCCAAGATGCCAGCTTTCCTTGGACCTTATCAACCAATTTCCTCCATTCTTCTTCATAAGTTCTTGTACACACCAATGGCATCTTTAAGTAATTACTTAGAAGAGAGATTACTTCAAATCTCAATATTCTTTGAACCTTCGAAGCATTAGAACCTTTAGGAAAAAATATGAGACTTACTTGGGTTAACATTTTGCCTGACTGCTTGCTCATAAGAGGTGAGAATTTTCTTAAACCCCGAGGCCTCCCTTGTCAAAGCTTCATCAAATAATAAGGTGTCATCCACAAATTGGAGATGAGTCATGTTGGAGCAGCCACTCGAAACTTGCAATCCTTTGATTTTCCCTTCCGAACCTGCCTTCTTTATTGCATAGCTTAAAGCTTTAGCTACAATTAGGAACAGGAAAGGGGACAGTGGGTCCCCCTATCTCAATCCATGCTTTACCAGAAAGAAGTCAGTGGCCCTTTCATTGATAAGAACCACATATTGAACTAAAGATATGAAGCTAAGGATCCATCTACAACAAACCTCACTAGACCCTATTTTCTTCATGACTGAAATCAGAAATTCCCATGAAACTCTGTCGTAGGCCTTGTTCATGTCAAGCTTGATTACTATTCCTTCCTTCTTTTTTTCCTCTATAGAGTGTATGATTTCATGTGCAAGAACCACCCCGTCCATAATTTGTCCACCCTTTAAGAACCCACTCTGCTCTTTAGTGATCAGACCTTCCAGGTAAGATTTTAGTCTAGAAGCCAACACCTTAGCCACTATCTTGTAAATCACATTGCAGAGCGCAATTGGTCTATACTCATCAAAGTATTTAGGATTTTTAATCTTGGGGATGAGGGTGAGGAATGTCATGTTCTATGAACTCATCATGGCTTTCCTAACTCTACATTATTCTGCGGCCTACCAAATATCATCTGCCACCAAATCCCAAAACTTTTGGAAGAAGCCTGCCTGAAAGCCGTTTAGGCCAAGGGCTTTCATAGCCCCTAAAGAGAAGGCTGCATTCTTGATTTCATCTTTGGAAAAGGGAGTCAAAAGTTTAGCGTTCTTAGCATCATCGACCAACAAAGGGATGTTGGCCAAACATTCATTCTGAGCTTCTAAATTTAGTTCCTCTGCAACCCCAAGTAAGTTCTTAAAGAAACTCTTACCTTCCTCCCTGATAGCTTCTATACCCTCTATCATCGAACCACCTGGCAGTGTGAGCTTCAAAATCTTTTTTGATTCCTTCTTATGCTTGTGGAGAGATGAAATTTTTTCATGTTGTTGTCCCCTTCTTTTAACCATTTGACTCTAGACTTTTGCAACCAAAAAATTTCTTCCATGTGAAGTAGTCGGTTGATCCCCTCCACCTTATTTTTTTCTTTGTCTCTAGATTCCAATGAAAGACCATTTGTAACTATTTCTCTTTCCACCTCCGCCAACTCCTCTTTGACTTTGATTTTAGATGCAAATAAATTCCCAATTACCTTTTTGTTCCATTCCTTCACCTATCTCTAAACTTTGTTAAGTTTTTGAGTATCACAAATATTTTGTTCCCTTTCACTTGTTCCACCACCCCTTCAGAGCTTCAAAAAATTCTGGGTGCTCATACCAAAAAGCCTCCATCTTGAAAGGGATACCTTTTGGCCTCTAACATATGGAGTTTTGTAGCTTGATCAGCCAATGATTTGACCCCTTGAACTCACACACTTCTGAGAAGAAATTGACTGGCTCTAAGAGCCATTCTGAATTGATTAGAAATCTATCTAATCTACAAAAAATGTTGTCTTCCCCGATCCTTCTATTTGTCCAGGTGAGCCAACCATCCATAGGCTGAATATCAACCAAGGAAAGCTCCTCATAGAACATCCTAAAATCATTAGATCCCATACTTCCTAAAGCTTTGCCTCCTTTCTTATCCTCAGGAGCAAAAATAGCATTGAAGTCTCCTCCTAAAACCCAAATTTTGTTGGGTCTTGAAGACCTGAAATCTATCAAACGATCCCAACACCTAATTCTATCACCTTCCAGATTAGGACCATGAACATTTGAGATTAAAAATCTCTCATTACATTGCATGTACCTTAGGTCAATGGTGATCACATGATCTTCAGCAAAGATTTCCGTTCCATAAAATCTAGACTTGTTCTAGGCAAACCACCAGCCGTGCCAACCACACTAACTACACAACCCTCCCCAGACCTCCAAATCCTGTTTATTAGATTGATCATCTCATCCTTCTCCAATTTTGTTTCTTGCAATAAACATACATCTGGGGCTTCTATCTCTATCAACTGCTTGACCAAGTGGTGTTTCTCCAGGCCATTTAGCCCACGGACATTCTAGCTGATCATCTTCATTTTTTAGGGGGAACCTGGAGGTGCTTGCATCCCTTCTTAACAAATTTGTTCAAAGTTTCCTATGTGCCCTTTCCAACCTCCAGCATAGTTGTGTGTTTGGCTTTGTTAACATTAGTTCTCCTTCCTCGCAAAGAAGGACCCCTATCATCCATAAGTAGATTTTGTTTTCCTTTCTTCCTGCTCCTTGTTTTGATCTTCCAGTCATTTTCTTTGTCCTCCAACTCCTCTTCTTCGTCTGAGGCCTCATACTCCCTACACCCTTCTTTTGAATTCTTGCCTTCAAGACCCTCACTAGGGAAACTAGTGGGAATTCTATTGGAGTCCTTTAAAACTCTTGGAGAGTCCAACTTGTCCCCTACCTTTGACCTGATCTCAATATTCTGAGAAATGATAGAACCCTCATTCAATTTTCTATCTTCTAGCTCTAGATTGATAAGGAGGCTTCTAGAATAGGACTTACCTCTGGAATGCAAGGTACCTCTAGTTTGTTCTCCTTCTTCTTGACATCTGGGATTTCTTCTGGACTCTTACCGTCAAAGGATGTGCCTTTGTTCTCCAAATTTCTTTTGCTAGCTCCCATCTTCTCTTTGTTGCATACCCTAGCTATATGCCCTATCTTCCAATAGTTGAAGCACCTGATTAGGAGGCATTCATAATCCAACTCCTAGAGCCAAAGCCCAATTACTGAAGATAATTTGATCGAGTAATGAATTGGCCTACTCAGATCCAAGAAGATACAAATTCTTGCATATGTTTCCAATTTCCCTTGCTGGGAGGCATCCGAACATGCAATAAAACTTCCTAGGGAATTTTTGATTAGCTTGAATATTTCTTCCATCCACAGCTCCTGGGTTTGTACATTTGGACCCACACCAGTGCTTTTTGGATTAATTCCTTGTGTGGGTTGTGGTGGTGCCCACCTAGGGTTAGGGTTTCAAGCTAGAACATCTGTAGGTCTTTTCATTCAAACCCTAAAAATTATAAGTCCCATGGTCTTGCACTTTATCTTTTAATTTTGCGTTGACCTCCTGTAGCAGGTTCCCAGTCGTCTAAGTTGTAACTTAAACCTTTTTGCTCATTGAATGATCAGCCCCTTATGCCTTGTGTTACCTCCTTTTCCCATCGCTAAAGTCATTTCCCAAGACAATGCGCATCGGCGGCCCAATTTGTGTTCCGGCCGATAGGCCGATGGAAATACGAAGGAACGTCCAAGGTCATCACTGAGACCTTGCCTATCAGCAGCCAAGTTAAAGCTCTTTCCAATGGGCTGATGAGGTATACAAAATGGTCTTTGGTGAGACTTCACCCGTTGGTGGCTCTATCCAAACTCCCTTCGACGGGCTGATGAAGATACAATGACTTGTCGCCCAGACCTTGCCTATCGGCAAGCACTTCCAGGGTCATTCCGCCAGCCGATGCAGAATATAATGACACTGCGATAGAGAATCCAATCAGATGTTGCCACGTGTCCAAGTCAGCTGTATATATATACAACTGCATATGCAAAGATTTAAAGACTTTTCAATGTGATTTGCAACCGTAGGTCTCGGCGGGAAGAAAGAATCGACAGCCATCATTCATGCTTTCAAGAACAAGAGGAGATTTGTATGTGTTCACAGTTGCATTTCAAATGGAGAGCAATTTTAGAGCTCACAACTACTGCACATCCTGAAATTGGTAGGTTGGCATTTATGGCAAAATTGCAAAGGTATGGGTCTGAGGGGACAAGCCAGCTACCATTTTTAAGAAGAAAATCTTCAAGCGGCTGCATGACTCAAAATCTCACCTACTCCTTTCTTCTCTGTCTCTCTGTTGCATTGAATGTTTTGGGCACCATTTTGATAGTGCATTGTATCTTATGGCATTTTGAAAATGACTTTGTACGTTGATTGCTGAGTACACATTCTTATTGTATAAGTGGGCTGTGTTACTCAATTTTTGGGGTTGTTGAAGACTGGGCAAAATTTTGGAGAAATAACGAAAGCAGAGCATTTCTTGGTGTTTCTATCTCTTTTAGTGAGTTTATGAGTTGCATTTGAATGCATATTGCATACATGTTCAGTTTCATGTCATTTTAATATGAAAAATACTTAATGACATGTGTTTAACTATTTGTCTCCTTGATTGTATGCATCTCTTCTTTTGAATTTGGTTGCTAAGGGTTACTAAGATTCTAGGATATAAATTTATATATTGCATGCTTGATCTCTAACTTCTATTTAAGGAGTGGATTAAATTGTTCTGGGTTAAGTATGAGGAAGAATGCATGGCAGCAGGGATATTTGTAAGTAGAGATTGCTAAATACTCATTCTTGGGTGATGTTTGTAAGGCAAGCACCAATCTAACCCCTTAAAAACTTGAATCTCTGTTGAGCCTGTGCAAATCATTCACTTGTATACATCTAGCTAACTCCTTGCCCTGAGATAGGCACCAATCTGCTTCTTGTGTTGTGTTATGTTTCCAAAACCCCTATCTTGCATCCAAATACAAAATACAAATCCAAACTTCAAATATAAACCTTTAGGACATTAGAAGTAGTTTTAGGACTAGAATCCTCTGATTCACAACTGAGCATAGGCCCAAAGTTAGCCCCTTTGCACTTATTTTACAATTTTGGTTTGCATAAGAGAGGATTTATCTGCTTTGTGTCAACATCCCAGCAAGTTCATAGATACATTTCATGGATGTTGAATAGGGAATACCCCCCTTGGTTCTGCAGAGCCTAAAGAAGAAGAAGAGATATTTATAGAGTCTATCTCCTGCACTGTTGGCCCCTGGCCCAAAAATCCTGTTGATCAATGATGGCTACCTTGTAGGGATAACTAGGGAGCATCTAGTTTTGGGAAGAAATCCAACAGGTTGAATCCAGATTCCCAAGCCATAATATACAGGCTTGCATTTACCATAAATCATGGCCCACCCTTGAGAATATTATCTCTCTCAAATTCAAATTGAAAAATAATCTGTAGAAACCCTAATGCAAGGAAACTCACTTCTGGCTTGACTCCTAGCCATTTTCACTCAATCCAATCTTTAATTCTTTTCATCGAAGGCCAGATGCCAATGAATTTGGCAATAACTACATTTTTCCTCAATTTTTTCACTTTTGAGTTTAGGAGATCATCGGGAATCGCCAACATAGGAATATCTTTTGAAATTTGAAGATTGACATTACCCACGGATATCCACCTTTTTTGAGTTTCAGCATGATTCACCTCTACCTTGAGCAGCAAAACTTCCAACACCGAATCCTCCTTGCTCTTCAAGCCTTTGCTATCTTCACCCTCTTCCTGCTCTACGTTTTCGCTTCCATCGCTTATATATTGAAATATTATATTGATCTAAATATTAATATATTATATTTTGTAATATTATTTTTAGTATAGTATTCATATTAATATTTGATTTTTATTTATTGTATATTAATTATAAATTTTTATTTTAAATATTAATAGAATAATATAATTAACAATATATTAATAATAATATTTATATTAAATTATTGATTATACAAATAAATGGAATTATCATTATAATGTATTTATATTTGTGTTATATTATAGTACAATTATATATATATGTGTGTGTGTGTGTATTTATATTTATGTTAAATTATAGTAAAATGATATATATATATATATATATCTGTGTGTGTATACGTATTAAATATTAATATATTTTAGTGATCTAAATATTAATATATTACATTGTGTAATATTCATATTAATATGATTATTTATTTTTTCTTCTTTGTAATTATAATATTGATATTTTAAATATCTATAGAATAATCTAATTAATATTATTTCTATAATAATTTTTTTTGGCTCGATAAAAGGCATAGAGGTGTGCCCAAAATAATTGATCATATGAACGTTTTTGATAGTATAAGGCGACAAAACTAGGGGTCGAACCCTTACAAAGCAGAACCCAAAAAGGACAAAAAAGGCTCAAAAGACAAAAAGAGCCAGAACCACCACAAACAGCTTACATACAACCGATATATAGCAAAAAGAAACTATCAGTAAAAAACTAGCTAACATAAAGCTTAGAAAGAAGACTAGGAGAGGGTGTCTTCCCAATCCTTGAAAAGAAACTCAAACATTTTGTTGAATTTTTTAGCCCTGTCATCATCAACACCATGAGTGAGAACTCCATGTTCCTGCAGCAGAGAGAGATTAGCCATAGCCGGCCTACAGAGCATGCTAGTAATGAGTCTGCCAAGAGAAAAGACCCTCTTTTCCAGAAAATCAACACGCTCCTTCAACTAAGTTAGAACATCAGAATGATTACCTTCCTCATTAAACTCCTCCTCCATACCATTTTCAGCATTGTCGCAATCCTCCTGAATAGAATCAGGATCAACAAGAACCTCAGTAGGAATAGAGTAAGCATCCTTCCCATTATTATCATTAGTGTCAGTAGCCTTCACATGAGTAGTAGTAGCTCCCACATCTATAGAGTCACCACTGGGAGAAAAATTTACAAACCCTTTATTACCCTGAGTACCAAAGGTCTCAGCGGGAATTTCTTGCCCATCAATCTCCTCATCACCACCAGAATCTTCAACAACAACCTCCTAAACATCATCACTTTTAGACTTATCCACACCCTCTTGAGTAGAGGCTTCAGAATTGCTTTTAGAGTAGTCTATCAGCTTCATCTTAGGAGCCGGTTTGCCAACAATATGACCAGACCGCCTAACAACAGCAAATTTACCCTCCAGTTTGACTTTTTTCAAATTTCTTGAGGGTCCCTCCCTGA
Organism: Cunninghamia lanceolata; assembly: GCA_027924645.1. Classification (NCBI taxonomy): domain Eukaryota; kingdom Viridiplantae; phylum Streptophyta; class Pinopsida; order Cupressales; family Cupressaceae; genus Cunninghamia; species Cunninghamia lanceolata. The sequence goes on from BSBN01000407.1 coordinate 3,278,723, forward strand.
CCAATTCCTATTCATTCTGGGTCCCAGAATCCCCAATGTCTTCTTTGAAATCCACAGCAGAATAAGAAAGGCATTTTTTATCTTTCAGTTTGGATTTAGAAGGGGTTTGCACATTTTTTCCAGTGGAAGATTTACGAGTACCCGTGGAAGGAGCACCTTCGAGAAATAGCTTAGGAAAGTAAGATCAGTTTTCACAGAAGTAGTAGGGGTAACAGTAGGAGGTTCAAGACCAGAGGGCTGAATAGGAGAAGCAAGGGATAAAGCCAAATGGAACTGGAATAACCTATGGATAGGCCCTTGATGGAGGGGAATAGGCTTTTCATCAGGCTTTTTAAGCAACATCTTCTTAACATGTTTAACAGAGCACTTAAGAGAAGACAACAGAAAGAAAGGAAAACCAATAGTAGCATTCCTTCTAAAGTGGTTTAATAAAGGAAGGTGATAGTAATAGAACCTGGCAAAATGACCCTCCAAAGTGAAGTATTTCATCACCATATAGCACATATCTGCCCACGGTTTAGGAAGTTTGTCTCTCTCAAAACCTCCTTGATACGGAACCAACTCCTCACCTTCACCAAGGAACAATTTTTGGTTCTAGGCATCTGAAACCCTAGACTTCTTTTGCAGTTTCGTGCCCTTAGCAGATAAACCTGTAGCCATAGCAATTTCATTCTTTGAAACCTCAAAACTATTATTCCCAATTTGAACTTTACGGTTATCCCATAATTGAGCAAATTAAATGGACAAATTTTCATCATGTCCATTCAAACATTCAAGGAACGGAGTGATAACACCTTCTTTGCAATAATGCCAGACCAAGGCATTGTCCTTAAATTCCCCATAGTTATTAGGTTCGGTTCGAATCCTGTTCCCTCCCATAATGAAAAACCAACAAACCCCAAAGAGCTCAAGGAAAGAAGTAGCAAAGGTTTGAAAAATTTTGACCCAAAGGCTCTGAACAATATTGTGAGGAATTCAAGAGACTTTGATCACAGAGCAATGAATACTAATGATAAAGGCAATAATGTAAATACGAGCAGAATTAGGGCAATCATTATATCGATAACCCCAAGTTTTTATGCAATAATTTCTCATTAACTGCCCATCCTTCACACACGTGCTTAGTTGTCTGATCCAACTCTAATCACCATCAAAGCGTCTAATCAGCATGGACTGAGTTAAAATACAAGCCCCGTAGATAAGCCAATTGAAATGATGTGTCATCATCATAGGGTAACTTGCTCTTTTTGAATAATATCCCCAATATGATGCAGGATATTATGAAAATGGCACCAACAACGCTAGCTTTGAAGCTACTAACCAAAATTTGCCAGGCCATCAGCAACAATATTCCCTTCTCTATATTTATGGGAAAAGGAAATAGGAGGAATAGCTTGTATAAGAGTTTGAATATCAGAAATAATGTCTCGAAGTTGCAAACCACACTCTGAGACCTTGGTGACAACATCAATAATAATTTTAGAGTCACCCTGAACATGAAGTTGGTGAATTCCCAGGGATATAGCCAACTTGAGACCCCATAAAAGAGCCGAGGCTTCAGTAAAGTTGTTGTTCTGGTTCCTAATTCCTCCAGCATAAGCAACAATTAAACCACCTCTGTCATTCCTTATAACTCCTCCTCCACTAGCCTTGCCATTTGACTTAGCAACATCATCAAAATTTAGTTTAAGCCACCTTGGGTCTGGGGGAGTCCAAATAGTACTTAATCTTTTAAGGCGTTTGGAATCATCAAATGTAGGAATTTGATTCGTAATCCCCCAGTTTGTAGCCATAAGGACCTCATGCGGGGTAAGAGGTTTATCAACAATTTTGATGCTAGAAGTAGAAACATTTTCTAGGAGGGCCTTAGACAAAGAATAGAAAACCTGTGAGGGATTCCTAGCAGGTTCTCTAAAAATTCTATTATTTCTTTCTTTCCAAAGGAACCAAGCAACAAAAGGAATAGTTTGATTCCAAAGTTCCACTAACTAGGGATGGGAAATAGAAGGAATCCAATTATGAATGAGTTCTCTTATTTCCTTATTGCAAACCCATTGTAAGCCCAAATTCAAAATGACTTTGCTCCAAATATTAGTCACAAATTCACAGTGCAAAACAAGATGAGAGACATATTCTTCCTCTTTCAAGCACATGACACATCTATTAACCAGTTGAAGACCCCTTCACTGAAGATTGTCCTAAGTCAAAATCTTGTTATGAACAACTATCCACCAGAAAAAGTTAACCTTAGGAAGGAGTTTATGATTCCAGACTTTCCTCCAAATGTCATCCATAAGATCCTTCTCAAATAGTAAATGGTAAGCTGATTTAACAGATAAAAACTTCTTTTTATCAGCAGACCAAAAAAGTTGATCATTTCTAGGAAATAGAGGGATTCAGGTATTAAGAAGCATTTTCTGTATGGTATTAGCATAGTGATAAAGATTGGGATAATTAGCACAGCATTCCAGCATATTTTTTTCATTTTCTGACACCATGGTCTTGAGAAATATAATGGCTAACTTTAGTGCCAAAAAATTGTTTAGCAAGAGCAACAATAGCTTCATTTCCCATCTGATTAGAGAGAGTTCCATCCCCCAACCAAGGATCCTCCCAAAAATTGATGAGAGATCCATCACCAAGCTTCCATTTCATTCCCTTCTTAACAAGACTTCTTGATTTAATCATTTTGTTCTAGATAACAAATCCTTAAGGAAGACCTTCCTGAGTGAGAAAAGAAATTATGTCAGAGTCTCTTAAATACTTAGCCTTTATAATACCTCCCCAGTCAGTATCCCTGTTTATGAAGTTTCAAATAATCTTAGACAAAAGAGCCTTATTCATTTTTTGAATGGTTCTGATGTTGAGCCCACCATGAGATTTAGTAAGACAGACTTTGTCCCATTTCAATAGAGAAATTCTCTTTTTCTCCTCCATACCAGTCCACAAGAAAGTTCTCTAAATTTGCTCCAATTTGTCAGCCAGATATCTAGGCATTTTGAATAAAGATAAGAAATAAGTAGGTATACCCTACAGAGAAGCCCTTAGAAGCTACAATTTACCAGCACTGCTTAAAAGTTTGCCTTTCTAGCCCAGAAGTTTCTTTTGAGTTCTTTCAATAATGTTATGCCAAAAACCAGGAGTAACTTCCTTAGTAGTTAGAGGGAGACCAAGGTAGACAAAGGGTAGGTTAGCAGCCGCACATCCAAGGATATTAATAATTTTCCTTTGAAGATCCTGTTGGTTTTTTCTTCTGAATCAGCATTAGGGTTTGCCAGTTCTAATGCATAGGCAGATTCAGCCAACTGAATACAGGAGGTTGCGTGAGCTCCTCCCCTTCACTTCTGGTTCTGCCGCGCACCAAGGGGGGTTTCCCTATTTGATAAAAGTATAATCTTGACTAGCTTAATGACAGAAGGATTTAACTTGACATCAACAGGCAGAATACTCTCATGTATGGACCAAGATTTGTGTAACAAATCACAAGGTTGGCAACATTCTTGGACATAATGTCTGGTTAAGGATGAGAGCATGCAGAGGTTCCTAATCCTAATCCTACAACTAACAGATAGAAAGATGAAGTGATTTGATTTGATTTTTGGATGCAAAGCTGGACATGGTTGTAACCTCAAGACAGAGCTAGATTGGTGCCTATCCAGGGCCTAGAGTCAGTAGACATACACCTATGAATGATCAGCATGAACAACTAAAACTAGATTTCAGGGGGATATACATGATATCTGCCTTACAGATATCTCCCAATTACAGAGTGTTAAGCTATTTATACTTATGTCATCCCTATTGCAGTATACCCTTCCCAATATTCAATCTAAAAATAGTTTAATCTACCCCTTGAGCAGAAGTTAAAAGATTAAACATTCAACACAGGAATTCTATGTTCTAGAGTCTCAAATACTACTTAAATATCCAGACTCAGAAGAAAGATACATGCAATACTGGAGACAGAATTAACAAAACACATGCTAACATAGCATTTCTCATATAAAATTAACCATGAAATCAATGGATTCATGCCAAAACGTACAACAAGAGATACATAAACTCACAGGTTTCAACTGTACAGAGCAACCAAAACAGACTGTATTGTGTTACAGAGCCAAATGTTCAACTTTCAACAACCTAAAAAATGGTAACACAGTCTGCTTATAACAGCCAGAAAGTGTACCACAGCAATTAATTACATGGCTTCTACAAAATCCGCCAGATATAGATTCTTCAAAGGAATGGCGCTCAAAATTTACTACAGCAATAGACAGAGGAACCTCGAGCCACGTGCCACTATCTGGAAGTCTTTATTCATGATCAGGCAGCTTCACCGTTTGTATCATCGCCCATACCGCTGCACGACAGTCATTGATGGCTCAACCACCCGCACTTCACTTGGAAACTGTCGCTGTAGTCAACATGAGGCTTCCCGCCAAAACGCCTCCTTCGCAGGTTCAAAAATAATGCAAGGGGAAAAATCCCACATGCATGGTGCGGAGACAACTTCGACGCTTTAAAAGCATAGTCGCATACATACCAAGTGTCGAGCGTTTTGCCGCGCTCGACACACGACCCTTCGCCCACAGCCCATCGCCATGATATACATTATCGGCCTAGCCCATGAATCCTTCGCCGACCGCTCAACTCATGCTGATGACACTTCCACCTATCGGCCAGACCACCAACTGTCGGCCCAACAAGAAACACCTCTGCCGATGAACAAAGTCACCCCGATGATCATACCTTTCGGCATGATACCACTTCGTCGGCGTGCCCAAAAATTCTCCTACCGATACGCCGGTCACACCGATGACTACTTCGCATCTCCAGTCGGCCAGACACCCACATATTGGCAGCTTCCAAAAAACCTTCGCCGATAGACAACTGTCTCACCGATCGCTACTCCATACTCTGCTGTCGGTGTGACCCACACCATCGGCCCAACCAAAAACTCACCTGCTGACATCACTTGTTACGCCGATACAACACCATCGGCCAGACACCACTCCATCGGTGAACCCCACGCCGGCTCGCCCGATAGCCAAAGTCATGGCGATAGCACTTCCCAATGTATCAAACGCCAACTCCACCGTCGGTCACACTGAACACAAAGTCATCCCGATGGCCATCCCGCATCCCCATCGGCAGAACCTCCATCGATCAGGCCGATGTGCAATCTCACTCCGATGGCATTCCCCATTGGGGTGACTTCTTCTATCGACGAACCACAAAACATATTGGCCGATAAAACAAGTCTCACCGATGAACACTTGAGATACCCCCATCGGCATGACCAACACCGTCGGCGGAACCACAATATCCTTCGCCGATAAACCAAGCTCTTGGCGATATATAAAGAACACACCATGCTATTGATATGATCACCAAGACACATGAAAACTCATGCCGATGGGCAGAACATGATGACCCCCTCCATCAAGAAAGATGATGTGGATGCTACAAAACACTGAAGGGGTGCCAAAACTGGAAATTTTTTTTGGATTTTTTGGGATGGTGCCTGCATAAAAATTGTTCAAGAACTGACAGTCAATTCAGGCACCAACAGATCCTTTGAAGTATTAAAGAAGAAGACATTGCTTTTTTAAAAATTAATATGCTGACCAGAAGCCATGGCATAATCATTGAGAAGAGATTTCCATCTAGAAGCTTCTAAAACATAGGAAATGCCAAAAAGAATGGTATCATCCACAATCTGTTGAATGGGTATCGAAGAGAGAAGAAGCTGGTTTAATCCCAATTAATTCTCTAGAGGTGATCTTGTTGAGGACTGATCTACCAAGAGCTTCAGCAACCATAATAAAAAGATAGGGGGACAAGGGATCTCCCTATCTTATTCCCCTAGTGGGAGAGAAGAAACCCCTAGGAACCCCATTAATAAGGACAAAGTATTTAGCAGTAGAAACAACTTCCTTGATGAGAAGGGACACCTTATCATTAAACCCAAGCTTCTGAATGATTTTAAATAAAAATTGCCACGAGACCCGATCATAGGGTTTAGAAATATCAAGTTTAAGAACCATACCTGGGATGTGACTCTTGTCCATAGAATAAATAGTTTCATGAGTAGTAATCACAACATCTAAAATCTATCTCCCTGGAATAAATCCCTTTTGTGAAGGAGAGATAATTTTGTCAAGAAGAGGTTGCAATCTAACCACCAAAAGCTTAGTGCAGATTTTATAGATTTTCTTATAGAGCCTAATAGGCCTGAAGTCAGCAAGCATCTTTGGATTAGACTTCTTAGGAACAAGGGAAATGAAGGTATTATTTAGTTGTTTCAGTAATTTCTCAGTTTTAAAAAAATCTTTGACAGCAGCAGTGACATCATTTCCCACAATGTCCCAGAATTCTTGGAAGAATAAAGGGGGAAAGCCATCAGGACCTAGAGCTTTAAAGGGTCTCATAGAAAAGACCACAATACAAACCTCCTCATTAGATATATTCTTTAAAATATTAGCATTGTCTTCTTCAGAAATCAGTGAAGGAATGTTGTTCAAAAACTGATTGACAATAAGGGAATTATCAGCACTAGTACCCTATTCAGATAACAGGTTATGAAAGAAGCTGACAACATGATCTCTAATCTCCTCATCCTCAGTAATCATTCTACCATCCTCCAATCTCACTTTGGAAATATAGTTAGATTTCCTATGCTTTAGAGCAGAAACATGAAAGAAAGTTGTATTACGATCACCTTCCTTAAGCCATTGCACTCTAGATTTTTGTTTCCAGAATAATTCTTCTCTGTTCATTAAATTCTTCCAATCTCTAACAAGATCATTCTCTAATTGCATAGAAGTATTAGGAAAATCCCCTTGAGCAATCTTGTATTGAATATCTACCAGCTTCTCAGACAAGATCTTTTTCTGGGAAAAGACATTACCAAAACTATATTTATTCCAACCATAAACTTCTTTCTTGACATGCATCAACCTTTTAAAGAGTCCAAACATGGGAGTACCCACAACTAGAAGTTGCCACCAATCAGAAAGAAGATTTTTTAAATCACGATGTTTAATCCACATAGCCTCAAATCTAAAGGGAAAAGGGCCTTTCCTCTTTGATTATCCCAGTCTAGAATGATGGGATTATGATCAGAAATAGTCCTAGGCAAAGCAATCAGCTAAAGGGAACTAATATTAGGCCAATTATTGGAAATAAGAATTTTGTCCAACTTCACTTGAATCAATTTGGTCCCCTTTCCTCCTATTGGTCCAGGTAAAATTTTGATTCATCAAATCAATGTCAAAGAGCTCAAAGGAATTTATAAAATCAACAAAGTCTAACATACTATCTGAGTAGTCTAAAATTGCCCCAGTCTTTTCAAAAGGATATAGAGGGGTATTAAAATCCCTTGCCAACATCCAATAAGAATTAGGATGAGAATCAAGATGCTTAGCCAAGTCCTCCCAAAGATTCTTCCTTAGCACCCTAGTGTTAGGGGCATAAACATTAATGAGACTCCATCTAAAGGAAGGCAAAGAAAAATCAATCACCAAACAATGTTTGTTCAAAAAAGAAAGTTTACTCCGAATTCTGGAAGCATTCCACATAGTCACTATTCCCCCAGAGGCACCAACAGGAGGACTAATGCAGAAGGAAGCATTAGGTTAGATCCTATCAACAATCAATTTAAAATTCTCTTCAGGGAATTTAATTTCCTGAAGTAAGAGAATATCCACCTTGTGGTAAAAAATATAGTTTTTGACCTCAAATTGTTTTGAAGGGTTATTAAGGCCCCTCATATTCCACGAAAGAATTTTTATTTAAATATCTTTCTGGAGTTTTTTAGTGTCTTTTGCTTACCATTGGCAATCTTCCTGGCTACTTCTCTTTGTCTAATTTCTCTCAATGAAGGTCTACCCTTCCCAGGATCCAAACCCACATCAACAGTCTTTTTTGATTTACGAACTTGTTTCTTCTAAGAAGTTCATTCCTCATGGTCACTTTGGGAAGAGGTAGCTACTTCAGGAGAATGTAGACTAGTTTGTTGTCTTGGAGAAGGAGGAAATAATCCTCCTTTGAAAGAAGCCAAAATGAGTTTCCCTAGGGAAGAGAAAGACACTTCTTGGGCTACTAAATGAACATCATCATTTGACTGCACTTGAGCTCCTTGAATAGACTCAATCTTAGCAAACTGGTGCACATGAACTTGAGTCACTAGTTTGCAAAGAGAGGAACATTTATTCTCCTTTCTAAAACATCCTATCTGGGTTTCCTTAACTTTGTCAACTTCAACTTGAACCTCTTCAAAAATACCAATCTCCAATTGAGTTTCCTTAACTTGAATCAGAATCTCGCCAACTTCTAAAGTTGGTTGTGAAATCTCATGAGAATGGGGGATCTGTTCCTCAAAATCCCTAATCATCTTGTAAACCTGTGTAGCATCAAGCATAGTTTCTTCCTGAGCATTCTCCTTACCAGAATGCGTAGATTCATTAGCTATGGTATCCTCCTTATTCTCAAACTGGGTTTCCTTAACTTGATTTGGAATCTTGCCATCTTCCAAGTTTTGTTGAGGAACCTCATGAATCTGTTCCTTAATAACCCTAACTGGCTTGGAAACATGTGAATCATCAGAAGTTGGTTCTACCTGATCATTCACCTTGCCAGAATGGATAGAATTGGTATCCCCCTTATTCAATTCATCCACATCATTATTAGTATTTTCCTCAACTTTCTTGAACTTACAATGTAAAATGAGATGTCCTTTCTTCTTGCATTTCTAGCAGTAGGTTGTGGAATTCTCATAAGTGATGGACTGCCTCTAGACTCCATATTTAGAGCTAATGTCAATGAACTTGGGCAAAGTCCTATTGATTTCCACATTTACATAGAATATTGCATAAACAAAGTGAGATTTGGTGCGTGTGGAGTTATCCAGGGTAACAAAATGACCAAAAATATTAGCAATGGAACTAAAAATAATTTCATCCTAGTATTCTAAGGGAAAGCCAGGCAAACGAACCCATACCGGGGTAGTTTTATGAAGATCAACACCAGGGTGAAACCCCGATCTCCAACAACCCAATGAAAGCGAATGGGTACCATAAAGCCATGGTCCTCCAGATAAAATAGCCAACATGTCTTCTTTTCTGGTGAAGCGAAATAGGAATAGCCCTCGCTCCATACCCACGACAGTCACACTGCCTTTAACATGCCAACGATTGGAGACCCATTTGCGAACCATCTCAATGCTGGGTCAGAGAGAGAAGAGCTTGCCAACTATGAACATTATTACAAGAGTTTTGATATACATTTCTCAGGAATATCTACAAAATTCCTGTCATATACAAAAATAGCAAAAGACTGCTATGTGCTTTACAAAAAAAAATGACGCTACCATAGCAAAGGCACCAAAAAATTGGCCATTTTCAATCCTATTGGTAAAATTCATCCGATTCCACATACACAACAATAAGTTGAATCCAAAGGGAGGATTCTTCATGGATCATACCTATGGCACACACAATGAAGTCCTTTCCTCTTGTTGCCCAGACATGGTGTGCAAGAAGACGCTGGTCGTCCAAGTCTGTGAGAAATGGAAGGTGTTCCACCACTGCATCAGGGTCCAGTAATTTGGGTAAATCCCCAGCCTTCAGTATGCCATTATCAAGGTCTACCAAAATAATTGTCTCAACATCATCACCCAGAATTGAGTCTTTGAAAGTCTCCTGGATGCAGACTAATGTGTCCACCTTGGGCATCCCCAAGTCCAACAAAGAAGCAAGGAATCAAGAAGATATGTCAGTATTCACATGATACATATCTACAGTGGAAAGAAAGCATAGCCCCAAGACCATCTTAACAGCCTCAATAAACATTCTGGATTTCACTTTGCATAAACCTATGAGTCTGACATCTAAAATTTGACCCAAACAAACTAATTGTCGTCTAGGCTGGTAAGATGTGTTGCAAGTATGTACCTAATCAGTGTTGTCATTGATGTCAACATATCTTTGTTGTCACTGGTGTCAACTATGTCTTATTCTATTACTTGTTTAGAAGCTTTGTATGTTGAGGATATTAAGAAAATTGGCCTCTTCGGCAAAAACAAGTGAGTTACAGTGAAGTGCAGTATAGACAGTGAGTTGTATGCTGAAGAACAATCTAGTAGATTACTCTACATTTCTTACTGCTTGAAGATCTTGTTCTGTGGATTGGAAGCTATTCAAAGGGATGTCTGAAGATGCTAAATTCTGAGTTTGAGCCTCTGGTGTGAAGAATTTAGAGAGTTGCATTCACTAGAGTAAAACCTAATTTCTCTAATTATTCTCTGGTGACAAGGAGAAAGTATTTTGCTCTGCATTCCTCCTATTAAAGTGTTTTGCTCTGCGGTTCTACAGGGAAGTCTGGGATGATGATAAGTGCCTACAATTGCAATGGTTCATGTTTTGATGGTCCGCAAGCTATGTTTCTTTGATGATAGTTGAAGACAGTGAAGTTCATGTGCTTTGGTGTGAAGAATCTCATGAATAAAGTGGTTTGTGTTTGTGTGGTTGCTCCTAATGATTTCAACGTGCTTGTGGATTCCTCCTAATCATGTTCCTACCTTTACATTGGTCTGCGTTAAGGAAATGAGATTGTGTTTGAAGATTATTCCCAGATAACGTAGCATGCAACTAGTCTTAGCTGACTTGGTTAATTCTAGTAATTGCGGAGATTCCTTGAAGATTATATGGAAGCTTGTTATGGCGTGGAAGATCGTGTTTGAGTCCAAGCTAAGGTATGGCATGATCCACATACATCTATACTACAAATACTTAGCATAATTTTGTATTAGGTCAAGACCTATTTTGTAAAATGTTTGTAATGTTGACCTTGGAGATTGTTCCAATGGTTGATAATTGTAATGCCGACCTTGATGATCATTCCAAGGTTGATGAAGTGTATAAATACTTGTAATTAAGTTGTAGAAAAGATGTCCTTGTGCAAAAATGAGAAGATAAGGAAAAGGGTGAGCAGATAAGGCAGAGCAGGGCTGTAAGGTCCTAAATTTCACTTACTAAAAATATCCGACAAAAAAGCTAAATTAGTTCAAAAATAGTAAAAAGAATAAAATAATTATACTGCTAAATATTTTCTCACTATAACTCAACTCGTGAAAATACCTTCATCAATATATCCAAATAAGATTTCATACATCAACGAATCAGTAACACAATAAAATAGGAGTAAGACTTTATAATACTTAGCCTTGTAGGCTTGTACAACAATATACATACATATAGTATCAATTTGTATCTGTTCCATGGACCCTGAGAGAGAGAGAGAGAGAGAGAGAGAGAGAGAGAGAGAGAGAGAGCATCATCGTGGTGATATCCACCTTGCCACGAAGCATTAAGCTTCCCCATGCTCCCCGTGCTACCCTATTGGGAAGCCCGACCCATCATGAGGGGTCTAGCAAACTGATAACAACTTGTGAAAAGGAATCTGGTGTGCTTCTTAACATGCATAAATGCCAGAATGGAAGATGCAGCTACAACTCATACATAAGTTCCATACCACATAAAATGATCCTTCACAAATAGAATAGATTAATCTAGGAGACAAGTCTTCAATAGACAAAAAGATAGTCTTTATCTTGCAATATAATTTCATAATCTTTCTATCTAAGAAATTTATTCAAATCAATAATATTTATGATCTATTAATTCTTATATCATCTTTTAATAATCCAAGAAAGGATACCTTTAATTTACCTCTTCATCTATACCAAAGATAAGCTTATTTCAAACCATTTAGACACAATCGTACTAAACTAACTCCCTTGCACAAGAATGATAATAAATAACATCCAACACTTAACTAAATGCTAACCTCCATTCAATGTCTACGTACATTCTAAAATGAGAAAAATATCAAGCACATCCAAGTGATGGTACTAACAATGTCCATGCAACTTTCTCCACATAGAATGACTCTTGGTCTAAACACCGATTACTTAAAACAAAACTATGCACTTTAATTATTAAAGTCATCATCATGACTAACTCATGACTAACCATCTCATTTATTATCTACCCTTAATACCTTTTTATGCCATTCCTATTCCACGCAACCCAGAGCATAAAAATATCATCAAAGGGCATTAGATAAATTTTATAAGATACCCTACTATAATATAATCAATACTACCTACTTCAACATAATCCAATGCGTCAGGGAAATAGATCTTGAAATAGATCTTGTATTCCATAACGTATGATTTTAGATGTTCATATGTTGAAGGCTATGATAGCAAAGAATTTTCCAAAACCTTTCTTGTCACAACTATTTCAAATAAGGACTATATTCTTCCTACTAAATAATTTCATAAATAAGATAATTTCATATATATATATATATATATATATATATATATATATATATATATTCCTTCTTAAATAAAAATAATAAAATATTCAATATAGTCCAGAAAAATTCCATGATCATTTTTATATACATATTCTTCCCATAAATACAAGGTATAACCTTCCTATAAAAAGTAATATAATTTCTTCCTTTAAGAAGACAAATCCTTATTATCCTTTAAAAAAAGTAATTTCTTATTTAATAAATATTTAAAGAAAAGGAAGGAAGTATAAGTAACACGAGACTTAGTTTCTATTTAAAACTAGATTCTAACTAGTCTCTTTAAGATTTAGTTTCTTTTTGGTTTTAAAAACTTTTCTCTGAGGAATAAGAAAAGGATGGTCTAAATTCGTTCCAAACGCATGATAAAAACAGATTTAAACAAAATAAATATATGAGATTGGTTGAAAAGCTATGTGCACATTATATATTTAACAAGTCTTGAATCGAATGTAAAGAGATAGACATAAAGAAACTGATTTCGTGGATAAGGAAGGAACTAATGTTAAGTGACAAAATTACTACAGGAATTACTTCATTCATGAAAGAATGATATTGCATTTGCTGAGATCTGTTTAACCAAAATATGAGTGTGCAGATAAAGAAACCGTAAGGAAGGGAATAAATAAGAAAGTTGAAAGGATAATGTATTACCTATTTTAAAGTCAAGATAAAAGTAGTCATAAGAAAGTTTCCCCAAAAGAAGGAAAGAAAGCCTCTAGGATAGCCGTGAGAGAATAAGTATTCATATCGTAGTTAGGAAGCACTGGTAAACGTATGTGCATAATGCGGGGCACAACATGGCGCTCATACTGTTTGACTGAAATCCTCAAAGAAATGTCATTTCAATGGAGAGCAAAAGAATGCAGGTTAACACCGAAATGTTTTTGCTATGCAGAATTGAGAAACTTTCCAAGAAGATGAACCAACAGTCATTGAGCCTCAAAACAAGAAGGAGGTGAAAAGGTGTGATAACTTTTTTAATAGTTATTATATTTTGGAAAAGCTCTAGTAGACATGATTCAAAAATGCTGAAACAAGGACATGACACCTGGACTTTTTAACAAAGAACTTCAAAGACATTTCATTTCATGGAATGAAAAGTTCATAGGATCAGCACAAAATAGACTCATCCAAGCACATCTGTCCCAGTCGCCATGCATGTGGCAGCATAAACAAGGTGTAGTATGGCCTAAAATATGCAATGATTTGCAATATGTGCACAAAATGGATTTGTTCAAAAGGCTATAAAAACTTTCACAAAGATGTATTTTGGCAGGGGCAAGGCCGCCACTGTATTTTGCTCTGGTGGACATAAAATGCAGAAGCAGGAGGCATAGAAAAGGTACGTGAGAAGATTGTCAAACTCCTCAAAGAGGGATGTTATCTCTTGGAAAGCATTGATCACCGGAGTAACACAAATTAAAATTTGCAGACTTAATTAACAAAATGTCTCAAAGAGACGTCATCTCATGCATGTATATATGAAATGATGTTAACTGTAACTTAGTGATATTTTCGTCTAGGAATCAACATTGCTGGAGTTATTCGAAGCTGATGGTGAATTCTTGGATCGTTTTTGTGTGCCCATAGATTCTTTGGTTTTCTCGCGGCTTATTTTTCCTCCAGTCTCCCCTTTCCCCTCTTTTTTTTTTTAAATTTATAAACTTCTTGTTTCTATTACTATTTTCCTGTCTTTTCTTCTTTATTTTTGATTTTTTTGCGCTCTCTTTTTTTTTTTTTTTTTTTTGCTTTATTCCATTTCTGTTCTTTTTGTTTTTATTCTAATTTAGTATTGTTTGCTTTAATTCTAATTTTTTTTGCTTTCTTCCATTTTTATTTTCTTTTTCTAATTTCTTCAATTCTTATCCCTATCTAATGAAGGTAAAACAAAAAGTTATTTTATTAGAATATATATAAATTTATCTTATCTTCCAAATCAATATTTTAGAAATAAATGAATTTATTTTAACAACAATTAAAATATAAGATATTTATCTTTTTATCATAACACACAATTATAAAATAATCTTTTAAGAGAGAAAAGTATAAATCACAAGGCATCATTACCTATCCTAGATCATATCAAACTAGTATATTTATATTTAAAAAAATATATCTACACCGAAAGATATCTTTCAATTTGTTGGCATTTATAAATTACTTGGAGTTAGAATATTTGATATGCTCACATGAGTTCATTTAAAGAGACTATGCTGCAAGACTTTTCATATTCTTCAAACGTAATAAAGATTTCATTCCATAACTGCCCAAGTTTTTTTATTTTTCTATTCATTTGGCTTCCATTTATTTTTTGTTTAATGTGATAAAGATTTCACTCCATAACTGCCCAAGTTTTTCTATTTTTCTATCCATTTGGCTTCCACAAATTTATTTCTTTACACATTTTATGAATTTTGTTTACATGGAATCTGAATCTTAATTATTTACGAGAATCTGAATCTTTCAGCCCTTGCTATGAGTGTAGAACGCCTCTCGGTGTAATTATCTAAATAATTATTCTATAATGACTATTAAATGATTATTCTAATGCAATTATTAATGCGACTAATTATTTAGTCTAATCCGCAAAATTAATTATGAAATTATTTCACACACACAGACACATATATCAATGCAATTTAATCTATGTGAAACTGTGTGGTGTGTGCAGATTCCCTTCACCACTAATCACCTTTAGTCAGCTAGACGCCCCTCCTCGATGATACTCTCTCTCCGTTGAGAGAGTTTTCTTGCCACATACGTGAGTCAAAATTAGTCGATGTTCATCAAAACACTAATATATTTAAATTCAATTATTGAAATTAGAGGTCGTGACAAGGGCAGAGCAGAGTAGAGGAACTATTGTACTTCAATATATTAATCTTAGACATAAAGAAGATGGTGATCTTAGCAGTGAGTTTGGCAGTGAGCCACTAGTAGGGTTTAATAGCCCTCAAGGTTTAACAACTCTTATTGTAATCTTTCTAGGTTTAGGGTTGAGGCAGTGAGCCTGCTAGACCTAGCTGTACTTCATGGTAGTGAGCCAGTATGTTCTAGGCCCGTGGAGTGACCAAGCCTGAACATCATTTTTCAAAGATTGCAATATATTTTGAGAGCTAATCCTCTCCATGGTTTTTCCCCACCTTGATGTTTTCCACGTAAAAATTAGGTGTCTCTTGTGTTACATGTTGCATCTGTGTTTATGTTTATGATTGCATGCATTCTTTGTAAAATCATAATAAGTGTGGATAAGTGATTAATGTTTAAGTGCAAAAGTGTTTGAGTTTTTGGGACAACTGATTCACCCCCCTCTCAGTTGTCTGACACATTTGAACAATTGGTATCCAAGCAAGGTTCCTCTGAAGAAAGTCTAGCAACTTGAGGAAGATCCAAAATGTCGTATAAGAAGGAAGCGCCACATTTTGATGGGATGGATTATACTCTTTGGAAGGCACGGATGAAAAGTCATCTTCTTTGTCTTGGTTACAAAGTATAGAAAGCTATAGAAACAAAATACACTTTGCCTCAAAATGGTTTGATGACGGAAGATGAAATCAAGGAATATGAAGTGGATGTTAAAGCAAAAGATGCTCTGTTAAGTTCATTGAATGACTCAGTACTGACAAAAGTTGTGGATCTTGAAACTACAAATGAGGTATGGGAAAAGCTAAAAAATCTGTATGAGGGAGATGATTCTGTGAAGGAAGCCAAGCTACAAAGTCTGAAAGTAAAATATGAAAGTTTGAAGATGAAAACATAATAGCTTGTATGCAAAGAGTTGATGAACTTGTCACCGGAATAAAAGGTATGGGGGGAACTCTCAGTGTTAAGGAAGTTGTGATGAAAATTCTCAGATCACTACCAAAGTCCTATAGTCACAAGGTAGTTGCAATTGAAGAATTTATGCAAGTGAAAGCTATTGACAGACATTAGTTGCTTGGTAAGCTTACTGCCTTTGAAATGAGAGAGTTTGGTGATGTCCTGCCAAAAGTAGAGTCTGCCTTCAAAGCCAGTACTTCTGAGAAAACCTCCAGATCAGAAAAGTACAAGGTAGAATCAGATGATGAGTTTGATGAAATTGAAGCCAACTTTGTGGATAGACTACAAAGAGGATCTGATAAATTCAAAGGTAAATTACCTTTCAAATGTTTTTCCTGCAGTAAAGTAGGCCACTTTGCTTCCAGATGTCCTGAAAGAATTGAAAGAAATAGGAAAAGATATGAGAACAGGCCTAGGATCCAAAAGAAATGTTATTATGTTGAAGATTTTGATGATGATGGAGTATTAGATAATGGTGAACCAGATAATCTTAGTACTTCTGGTAATGAATGCTTGTTTATTTCTATTAAAGAAGAACTCGTGTCTACTAATCCTACTAGCTGTGTGAAGAAATAAAAACCAATGGAAAGTGCTTTGGCTACTCAGGTTGTTGAAGACAAAGATGAATGGGTTATTGAGAGTGGCTGTTCTCACCACATGACTGGTGACAAAAGTAAGTTTGTGAGTTTGGAAAGATATGATGGTGGACTGGTTAGGTTTGGAGATGATACACCTGGCAAGATTTGTGGAAAAGGATCTATTTCTTTTGATGGCAAGCATAATACTGAAGATGTCTTGTATGTGAAAAGATTAAAGCACAATCTTTTGAGTGTGGGTCATATGTGTGACAAAGGTTATGTCTTAAGCTTCAAGGACAATGGATGCAAGATTAGGGAAAGCTTCAGAACAGTCATTGCAACTGGTAAGAAGACCATAGGTAATATCTATCACTTGAAAGGAACTGATAATTATTGTTTGTTGGCTCAAATTGATGAAAGTTGGCTATGGCATAGAAGGTTGTGTCACATCAATTTTGATAACATTATGAAGATAAATACTGCACAGGCTGTTAGAGATTTTCCTAAGCTTGTGAAGCCTGCTAATCCTATTTGCAAGGAGTGTCAATTTGGGAAACAAACAAGAACAAGTTTCAAAAGTAAGAACCAATTAGTTGATGGACTATTGGAACTAGTGCATATAGACTTGTGTGGACCTACCAGAGTAAGAAGTTTGCAAGGAGACAGGAATTTCATGTTGCTTATTGGTGATTATTCTAGAATGACTTGGGTTACCTTTTTGAAAGAAAAATTAGAAGCTCTGGATAAGTTCAAGGTATTTAAGGCAATGGTTGAAAATGGGATGGATTTGAAGATTAAATGTTTAAGGTCTGATAGAGGAGGAGATTCACATCAAATTAATTCAATTTTTTTTTGAAGAACATGGGATAAAGAGACAGTCATCTGCACCTAGAACTCCACAACAAAATGGAGTCGTTGAAAGGAAGAACAAAATAGTTCAAGAAGCTGCTAGAACCATGATGAAGGAAGTTGATCTTCCAGAAGTATATTGGAGAGAGGTAATTCACACTACTGAATATATCCTAAATAGAGTCCAAGTCAAAGGTAATAGTTCTAAGACACCTTATGAATTGTGGTATGGTAAAGTTCCTATTGTGAAATATCTCAAAGTTTTTGGTAGCAAATGTTATATCAAAAGAGAAGAAGATATAGGAAAGTTTGATGCTAGGTGTGATGAAGGAATCTTCCTTGGTTACTCAACCAAGAGCAAGGCCTACCGGTGTTATAATAAGAGGCTGAATAACATCATTGAGAGTGCAAATGTCAAAGTCGATGAAAGCAAGGAAAGGTCTCGAGAATCAAGTGGATATGAATCAGATAAATCAGATGTTTCAGAAGTGGTGTAGCATGAAGACAGATCAGATGAAGACGATCAAGCTCTTGAAAGTGCTACCAAAACACCAAGGTATGTAAAACTTAATCATTCTGAAGATCAAATCATAGGAGATAAGAGTAAAGGAATCCTGACCAGAAGAAGAGTTGCAAAAGAACAAGTAATTTCTGTCTGATTTCCAAGATTGAACCTAAGACTGTGAATGAAGCTTGCAATGATGAGAATTGGGTAAAGGCTATGAAAGAAGAATCGATGCAAATAGAGAGGAATCAAACCTAGGATCTTGTTCCTAGACCAGCAGATAAAAATGTAATTGGTACCAAGTGGGTTTTCAGAAACAAGATGAATGAGAATGGTGAAGTAGTAAGAAACAAAGCAAGGTTGGTATGCAAAGGATACTCTCAAGTTGAAGGAATAGATTTTAAGAAAACATTTGCACCAGTGGCAAGGATTGAAGCTATAAGAATGTTTCTGGCATTTGCAGCCTACAAATTTTTTAAGGTATATCAGATGGATGTAAAGTCTGCATTCTTGAATGGAGAGTTGGAAGAAGAAGTCTATATTGAACAACTGGAAGGATTCCAGTCATCACATCAAGGTGACATGTTATGCATATTGAAGAAGGCATTGTATGGGTTAAAATAAGCCCCCAGAGCCTAGTATGGTAGGTTGGATAAGTATCTGATACAATTAGGATTCACCAAGGCTACCACTGACATCAATCTCTATTTCAAGATCATTAATGAACAAATCCTAATTATTGCAGTCTTTGTTGATGATATTATCTTTGGAAGAAATGAAGGTATGTACATAGTTTTTGCTGGAGAAATGCAAAGTGAATTTGAAATGTCCATGTTTGGTGAGATGAATTTCTTTTTAGGTCTGCAAATAAATCAATTAGATAAGGGTATCTTCATTTCTCAATCTAAGTATGTGAAAGAGTTGTTAAAGAAGTTTGGGATGGAAGACTCTAAACTAGTAAATAATCCCATGATAACTGGTTGTAAGTTGAGCAAAAATGATGATTCACCTATGGTAGATTAGGAAAGGTACAGATCTATGATTGGAGGATTACTTTATCTGACTCAAACCAGACCTAACATAATGCATGTAATTTGTCTTGTGGCAAGATTTCAAGCAGAGCCTAAGGAGTCACATGTGATGGTAGTCAAGAAAATTCTGATATATTTGAAAGGCACAATGGATTATGGTTTGTGGTATCAAAGGGATAATGGTTTCACTCTCAGTGCATACACTGATGCAGATTGGGCCAGAGATGTAGATGACATAAAAAGTACAAGTGGAGGTGCATTCTTTTTAGGCAAAAGGCTGGTATCTTAGATAAGAAAAAAATAAGACTCAATATCTCTGTCCACTGCAGAAGCAGAATATGTTGCAACAACATGTAGTTGTACTCAAGTGTTGTGGATGAAGCAGACATTAAAGGACATTAGAGTTGTGTATGAAGATCCAATTGCAATCTTTTGTGACAATACAAGTGCCATAAACATATCAAAGAATCCAATAATGTGTTCAAGGACAAAGCACATATCCATAAGATATCACTTTCTGAGGGAAAAAGTGACAGAGAATGAAGTCTAGTTGGAATATGTATCTACAAAAGACCAGATTGCAGACATTTTCACCAAACCTCTGCCTAAGGATACTTTTGAGTATATAAGAGAAAAGTTAGGGGTTATTACCCATCCTATTCTAAACTAAGATGCACAAGAGTGCATCAGTTTGATGGTGCTTAGAGTTACTTCTTTAGATCTGGATTGATGCTTTTAGGGCTACTTCTCAGGGGGAGTAGTCAGAGAGTTTAAAAGAGAAATTGAATCAAAACAAAAGAGTGCAAGTATGTGCCCTTTGCCATTGATGTCAAAGGGGGAGAGAAATCATATGAAAAACTTAGAAGAAAAGAGTGCAGATGTGTAAAGAGATATGGGGAGAATCTTGTCTTGATGGCTGTTGCAGTTTTTCACATCATATGTTGCCATCAATGATAGGGGGAGATTGTTGCAAGTATGTGCCTAATCGATGTTGTTATTGATGTCAACATATCTTTGTTGTCATTGGTGTCAACTATGTCCTATTCTATTACTTGTTTAGAATCTTTGTATGTTGAGGATATTGAGAAAATTGGCCTCTCCGGAAGAAACAAGTGAGTTACAGTGAAGTGCAGTATAGACAGTGAGTTATATGCTGAAGAACAGACCGGTAGATTACTCTGCATTTCTTGCTGCTTGAAGATCTTGGTCTATGGATTGGAAGTTATTCAAAGGGATGTCTAAAGATGTTAAATCCTGAGTTTGAGCCTCTGATGTGAAGAATTGAGAGTTGCATTCACTAGAGTAAACCTACTTTCTCTTATTATTCTTTGGTGACAAGGAGAAAGTATTTTACTCCGCATTCCTCTGCATTAAAGTGTTTTTCTCTGTAGTTCTAAAGGGAATTCTGGGATGATGATAAGTGCCTACAATTGCAATGGTTCATGTTTTGGTGGTCCATAAGCTATCTTTATTTTATTGCAATTGAAGATAGTGAAGTTCATGTGCTCTGGTGTGAAGAATCTCATGAATAAAGTGGCTTGTGTTTGTACGGTTTCTCCTAATGATTTCAACATTCTTGTGGATTCCTTTTGATCATGTTCCTACCTTTACATTGGTTTGCGTTAAGGAAATGAGATCGTGTTTTACGATTATTCCCAGATAACATAGCGTGCAACCAGTCTTAGCCGACTTGGTTAATTCCAGTAATTGCGAAGATCCCTTGAAGATTATGGAAGCATGTTATGGCATGGAAGATCATGTTTGAGTCCCAGCTAAGGCGTGGCATGATCTGCATACATCTATACTACAAATCCTTAGCATAATTTTGTATTAGGTCAGGACCTATTTTGTAAAATGTTTGTAATGCCGACCTTGGAGATTGTTCCAATGGTTGATGATTGTAATGTTGACCTTGATGATCATTCTAAGGTTGATGAAGTGTATAAATACTTAAGTCATGGAAAAGATGTCCTTGTGTGAAAATGAGAATATAAGGAAAAGGGTGAGAATATAAGGCAGAGCAGAGTAGAGGAACTATTGTACTTCAATGTATTAATCTTAGACATAAAGAAGATGGTGATCTTGGTAGTGATCTAGGCAGTGAGCCGCTAGTAGGGTTTGATAGCCCTCAAGGTTTAACAACCCTTATTGTAATCTTTCTAGGTTTAGGGTTGAGGCAGTGAGCCTGCTAGACCTAGCTGTACTTCATGGTAGTGAGCCAGTATGTTCTAGGCCCATGGAGTGACCAAGCCTGAACATCATTTTTCAAAGATTGCAATATATTTTGAGAGCTAATCCTCTCTGTGGTTTTTCCCCACCTTGGGGTTTTCCATGTAAAAATCTGGTGTCTCTTGTGTTTCATGTTGCATCTGTGTTTAAGTTTCTGATTTCATGCATTCTTTGTTTAATCATAAGAAGTTCAGATAAGTGATTAATGTTTAAGTACATAAGTGTTTGAGTTTTTGGGACAACTGATTCACCCCCCCTCTTAGTTGTCCGGTGCATTTCAACAAGACGAATTGGCATCTCCATGCTAGCAAAGGGCTATGAAAAACCATATTAAACTTAAAATATATAAAGAGCTGTTGACGTTACAATAAATGGCCAATATGAATACATTCAAGGTTGAAATGAGCGAGCGTCCCTTCACCAAAAGATTTCCATCAGTTGCACAAGTGGAGAGGTATCCTTTGTGCATGAGAATTTAATTCTGCAACATTTGGAAAACTAGAAATCCAGTGCACGAAAGGACATATGTGACATTTAAATTCTTGTTAGGATCTCCTCGGCCAAGCAGTGAATGAAGCTATCAAATCATATTAAAGTTACTTCTGAAAATATAATTGAATTTCCTTTTATTTCAAATTTGCAACTATCCATTAAAAAATAAAATTCTATCTTGAGGGCGAAGCCAATGCCCTTTGTGTCCAAGGGCCGATCTCTCTGATCGCGTGACCATCTATTGCTAGATTAGTAAGCAAGTCTACTTCCCCATCAGCTTCTCAAAATTTGTGGTTGATAGTGTAGGCATTGAAAAACTTTAAAAGATCCAAGGCATGATCCAGATGAGCTGCCAATTTCCAATTGGGCATAGATTCTAACCTTATGGCATTGACTACTAAAGAAGAATCCCCTTCTATTTCAATGTTTTCTAAATGAAGATCCTTGCTAAAGAGAAGGCCAAAAACTAGAGCTTTAAATTTTGCTACATTATTGATGTCTTCATCCAGAGGGATTGCTAATTACCAATAATGACCCCTTGCCAAGTTCTGATGATGCATCCTGCACCAGAAGGTCTTGGATTGCCCCTCGAGGCCCCATCAAAATTTAATTTAAACCAACCTCTTTTGGGAGGCAACCATTTAGCTTTCTTTCTTTCCACAATCGAATCCTTCTCTCCATCCCCTGTATGGGTTGGAATCTTAATCCCAAACCAACTTAGCCTCATAAAACTATCCCATTCTGTGAATTTATTCTTCTTATTGGAGCTCAATCCTAACCTGTAATTGACCACCTCTACAATGGCAGCCTCCACTTTATTCTGAAAAAAATCAATAGTCATTTCCTCTTTCGAGAAGATGTCCCTATTTCTTTCTTTCCATAAGTCCCATAGTAGAAGAAAAGGACAAATAATCCATAGACTATTAAGAAGACCAGACGACGATCTTATCAGCCAACCTGGAAAAAGACTTTTTATATCATTTGGAAGAGTTGTGATCCAACCCAACTTTGCACGCATCCATCTCCAATATTCTTGAGAGAAAGGGCAACCTAAGAGCAAATGATCAATACTTTCTTCTTCCTTTCTACACAGTACACACGAAGATGGACCTTCAAATCCTAGTTTCTTGAATTTTTCTACTGTTAACTCTTCTGTTGAATAGCTACCCATGCAAAAAATCCTTGCCTTGGGCACACATAATTTGTCCCAGTAGAGGCGAGTGGGCAAATCTAAGTTTTCCATGTGTTCAATACTTGCTACAATTCTATATCCATCTCTAGCATTGAAATTTCCATTCTTTGAGCCTGCCCAAATAACCCTATCTGTACCACTTCTACAAACTAACTTTCTTTGTGCTAAAACTCTACCTAAATTCACTTTTTCTTCAATCGGTAGAGAGAGAGAGGAGAAGTCTTTCCACTTCCACTCCAAGGAGTGATATTGTTGAGGAAAAAGAACATAATCTTTTACCTTATCCCCCCGATGCTCTTTAAGAAAGGTCTTCATTTGCTCAAAATTGGACTCTCTATCTAAGCACTAATATCCACCCCATGAGTCTTCCCAAAAGAATGTTGAAGCTCCATCATGGATATCCCAAGTGATAAGATCAGAGATAATTGCTCTACAGGACAAGATGAAGTTCCATATTCTTGAGCCTTTTGGAGGATTTGTGATTTGGACAATGTCCAAATTGTTGTCACTATTCAAGTATTTTGATTGAAGGATCCTGACCCATTTCAAGTTGGGCTCTTTAAGCATTTTTCCTATTAGTTTTGCTCCTAGCGCTTTGTTCTGCCATAATTGTTTTCTTAGACTTGAACCTCCCTTGTTCTTGGGCTTGCATACCTTGTCCCAGGGTATGAGGACAAGTTTAGCTTTCTTAGAATTGCCTTGCTAAAACAACCTATGCATCTTTTGTATCATTTCCTGATTTGCTTCATTTGAAAGTGCTAAATAAGACAACAAGTAAATGGGTAGAGAAGAGATGACTATTTTCAGCATTAAAAGTCTTCCTGCCCAAGAGAGTCATTGACCCTTCTAGGAGTTCAACCTTTTGTCCATTCTATCTGTAATAAGTAAAATCTGAATGAAAGTAGAAACTAATCTAATGCATAAACAACACGATTATACCTTCATAAGACCTCACAAATCCATGCGGGAAGGAGATGCGCCATGTGGCTCCTCAGATGTTTCCCTTGATCAGAATGACTTCATTGTAGAATGTGGATTGCTCAAGGCTTTTCAACATAATGTAGATGAGAGTTAAAGTGATTCAGATGGAGATTAAGGATGGCTACAGTGATTTTGATAGAGATTCAGTGAGATGAGGGGATTGAGACAAGATTTTGGCAGAGTTCTGATACATGGAAATGGCCTCCAAAAATGGCTTAGAGAGGGGTCAATTTATAGGATTTTGGAGATGAGGATGGAGGGTCAGGATTCATCTGATCAGATCAAGGACTAGGAATAAAAGTGAATCTTTTATTCCTAGGGATTGAATTAAAAATTCCCATTTTGGGAAGAGTGGAGGTGAGTGGGAGACATCTGAATATTATATTCAGTGATTGGGAGTGAGTGCAAGACATCTGAATATTATATTCAGTGATTGGGAGTGAGTGGGAGACATCTGAATATTATATTCAGGTTAGTGGATGAGTGGGGGACAAGGTTAATTAAGTGTCATCTTAATTAACTTAAGCATGATTAGCCTAATTAACATGGATTAGGGAAAATGAATAAATCAATTAAATGAATATTAGGAATATTCATTCAATTAATAGGATAGGGTTGTAAGGTTAAATGACTCAATTAGGGTGAATTAATTGATCATAAGGGACATGCAGATTGGGGGAGTGGATTAGTGCGAGGTAGAGAAAATCGGTCTATAGAGCAGCCCAATTTTAGGTGTCTACATTTGCCCCTCTTTGAGATGGTGTTGTAGCTAAGCAACATCATTTCAAAGAAGTTAAAACATAGAGATGGATTGGATAGAAAAAAGATTTTTGTTTGAAAGAATAGGGTAAGGTTTTGGGGATAATTGGTAAGGGTGATGCCCCCTCGAGAGGATAGGCGGGTTGCAAGAACACGGTTGTGCTCTCGAAATGGATGGGACAGATTGGTAGATGTGGGCAGAGGATAAGTGGTGGTATGAAAGGATGATGATGTTCGGAGATGATTGGTGGATGATCATTGTGCTGAAACTGAATTTGAGCAATCCTAGGTTTGATATAGCAAAGTGGATATGTTCACCAAGGTATAGAGGACTAGGGTGATGATGTTTATCCAACATTTCCATGGACTAGACATGCAGACAAAGGGATGATCTCATGCATGCCCAAGATAGTACAACCTTGTCAAGATGAGGGAAGGGGACTCATAGCATAAGCCCTTAGTACAAAAAAGGTATGATGAACCTTAGATGCATAAGGAGATCAATATGCTAGAACCGACCCTATGATCAATCAAGATATGAATACTAGCTTGGAGTAATGAAACCAAACCACAAGCACAACAGACAAAAGCAAGACTATGCCCCATTCTAGATGGTTTCGCCACATACCATGATATAATAAGATCAAGGTAGCTTTGATGTGATCTTCAAATAGGACAAAAGATAAAAATCAAAAAACCAAAAGACCAATGAACCAAACAAGTAACCATTGTATCTTTTGCCAAAATGGATCATGATTTGATAGATTCTGCCTATCGTAGGAAAGATATATCCTAAGGCAGGAATCAATGGATGATTGGATAGATTCTATCTATCGTAGGAAAGACATATCCTAAGGCAAGAATCGATTGATGATTGGATCATGTTTTTGTTGATGTAAGATTGGCTCAAGATGTGATGGTGACCAGTTGTGATTGATGCTGATTGGATAGTTGATGATTTTGATTAAGGACAATGCTTTGATAGGTGATGTGATGCTTGGATCTAGTGTAAGCTTATGGATGATAGATGTGATGATGATGATAAATGCGATGATGATAAGTGTGATGATGATGAGAGTGTGATGGAGCAAGTTTTATTGGTGTGATGGATTATTTTTGGAATTTTGTGTGTTTTCTATTGTTTTGGGATTTTTTTGATTTTGTGATGTTTTTGGATTTTTGATTTTGTGATGTTTTTGGATTTTTTGATTTGTGGAAAAGGAATGGTTAATTATGATGGTGGTTGCCTTGGATTTCGTGTGGATAGCCTTTGTGCTAAATACCAATGACAAGGGAACACCAAGTCTAGAGGTGAAAGTGATGGGGTTGGATAGGGGGATTGGCGGTGAAAGGATAGTGGATAGGAGACTTTGATAAATAGGTAGAGACATGCAGATAATGGGTAGGATGGGGGATGAAGGATCTAGTAGGGAGACATGATAAGTAGGTGGAGGGATTGTTGGTGGAAGGTGATAGAGAGGAGATTCACGATGGATGGATTGCAAGATAGATGGATGGGAGGGGGGGATAAGGATTTTCTCCAAGGGCTAGGTTGCAAGGAATCATATGCCCCAATGCTTAAGATTTTACATGATGGGTTCATGTTTGAATGGATGGACTTTGCAGTAGATGGATGGAGGATATACTAACAAAGGAAGTATGTCAAGAGGTCTCCAAAGCATGTTGTTGATATGTTGCCCCTTGTCTTTATCAAGATCTAGGGTGAGAGATGGTTAAAACAAGATATGATGGATGGGGAATGATAGGATACATAGGGGATGGTAGATAGGAATATGATAAGATTAGGATAAGATAGTGGATAAGATGTGCAAGGGTATGATGGATGTGGATGAAGGGTACAGTTTTGCCCCCAAGTGTAGGGATACAAAATGGATGGAGAAGGGATTACGCATGACGCCCATAAGGGGTTTTCATCAAGGTACTTGCCCAAGGTGCCACAAGGAGCGGTTTTCACCATTGGACGGATTTTTTTCTTTACTATTTTCTTGATTTTTTCATGTTTTTTCCTCATTTGCTTTTTTTTTGACCCTTTTGACTTGTTTGATGGAAGGGGGACTCTAGCGTCTGTTTCCATAGCAAGGAGAAGATGGTCCCATGTTGGATAGCATTATGGATGATGATTGCATGGATGTTGGTAGATAGGAGAAGATGGAATGGATGGTGGATGATGTGGAATATGTGGATTATGCAAAAGCATGGACCATAGGAATGTGATGGGGAAGATATGTAGGATAGTGAACGAAAGATGGAGAGATGGGGGTATGTGGGAATTGCAAGTGGTGGAGGGGAACCAAGACCAATGGTGGCACACATCGTGATGTATTTGGAAGCTTGTATTTTGGATGTGGAGTTGGGAGTAATGGGGATCAGGATGGGGGATTTTTGGATGGTCGATTTGGGGTTTTAGGGACCCAAATAGACTTAGACTTTGGGGGATTTTTAGATGGGGAGCGGGGTGTTGGGGATTTTGCGGTAGATTGGGATGTGGATGCCTCATTAGAGTTGAGTGATCTTTGTTTAGGGACCCACACCACTTTTGCTTGTGCTTTTTCTTGTGAGGGTGTGGGCTTTGATAGCCTTTTTGATTTTGCAGTTTGATGGGAAGGGATAATATCCTTAGGCTTTTGTGCTTTATGAGTTGAGGCAATCAAATGTTTGAATCCCATGGATTTGGTGGGAGCTTCATGTTTGAAAGATGTGTGCTTTTGTTGGTCTTGATTCAGGATTTTAGTGGACTTATGGATAAATGGATGAGGAGATTTGAGGATGGGGATATTAGGAGTTGGGAGGATGGGAGGATAAGAGGATTTGTGGATAGGGATGATGGGAGTTGGTAGGATAGGAGGTAGAGTGGATTTGATGGGGATAGTTGGAGTTGGAAGGAGTGGAGGTAAAGTGTATTTGTGGATAGAGATGTTGGGAGTTGGTAGGATAGGAGGTAGAGTGGATTTGATAGGGATCTTTGGAGTGGGAAGTAGTGGTAAATTGGATGGAGGGAGATGGATGGTCACATGCTTTTGTGAATGGTAGGATGATGGAGGAGGGATGGCGACATATGTTTTGGAAGTGCGATGAGATGCACCATGTTTGGGATTGGATGAATGGATTTTGGAAGGTGGATGGATGGTATCAACTTGTGTAGATTGTTGTGCTTGGGAGGGATAGCCAAGACCATGTGAGAATGGATGGAATGTGGTGTGAATGGGCTCCAAGATGCCTTGTTCATGAAGGCCTAAGCCTTTGCCTTGATAGTTCATGTGTTGGAGCATGCGACATGCAATGGGATGTTTGGTGCTTTGGAAACAAGACAAGAATCCGTTATTGGTTGGAGATAGATAGGTGGTGGATGGAAGTTGTTCGCCTCCTACAAGGGAGTCACCACAGATGAAAGTGCATGTGCCAAGTGGATAAGGGGATGGATTTGGTATGGGATTGGTAGATGGAGGTAAAGGATTCATGGGGGATGGTAAAGGGGTGGTAGAAGAAGGTGTGGGATCAATAAGTTGATCAATAGATGGGAGGGGATCAGGGCTGGGGATAGATGGGATGGTTAGATCTTGATTAGGAGAAGGGGTTGATGTTACAACATGCTTTGGAGTGGTTTCTTGACATAGGTCATGTGTTTGAATGGAAGTGGGAGTGACTTGGATAGATGTTGAGGGTGCTTGGATGGATGTGATAGGTGCTTGGATGGATGCAATAGGTATTTGACTTATGTGTTCTTGAACATGGCTACATGACGGTTCTTGACTTATGATAGGGTGTTGTTTAAGAGGTTTGGTGGATGTTGGATTGCATGAGGGTGTTTGATTCCTTGCTAATAGCCAATGGATGGCATCCTTCATGAGTGTATGGGTTGAAGAGCAATATAATGGATGGATATTGATGGTGGTTGGTGTGGGATTAGGATGGGGATGGGATAGGTGGGTGACAGGACTAGGTAGTGATGGTTCTTGGGTGGGTTCAAGGATAGGTGTGGGATTAGATGGTGGAGGGCACTCTAGATTGGTATCTCCCTTGTCAAAGGTTATTAGATCTTGCCTCGGATAACTTGGACTTTCATGTGCTTCTTGTTGCAAAGGTGGATGTGGGCTCACTAGTGCTTGGATTGATGTGATAGGTGGAATGGTAGGATATGTAGACGAAAGGTTTTGGGGTTGGTATGAAGTTGAGGGTTGATATGAGGATGATGGAGGTTGATATGATGTTGAAGATGATGACATGTAAGTTTGTTGTGGAATGTGTTGAGGTTGCGATGGTGTGTGGACTTGTTGTTGTGATATGATTTGTTGGTGATGTTGATAAATGTGTTGATATGATGATGATGGAGGGGTTAGATAGGATAATGGTTGTTCTGATATGGATTGATATAGATAAGGGTTGTGATGAGTTGAGAAAGGGTTGATATGACATGTGGATGAATTTGATGGATATGAAGTGGGATAAGTTGATGTAGAATTGGTTTGATGTGTAGAGGGATATGATGGGACAGGTGTTAGATATGAGGGTTGTTGGATTTTGCAAGTGGCCACAAGGTGTTGGATTTCTGCCAAGAGGTATTGTATGTGTGAGGATTGGCTTGTTTGACCTTTTTGAATCAATTCGTGAATGCTTTGAAAGGTTCGATGCTCTAGAGGGGATTGGCTTGCATGCATTTGGTGAAGCATATGAAGGAGCTTTTGGAGGTCCTCTATGGTTGACATGATGTCACACAAGTGATTAAATCTTAAGTCCTTTTTGGCAAGTGCTTGGTGATGATATGATGATGATGTGGATTGTGTGGATGAAGTTGATTTTTCTTGGCAAGTAGACAAACAATCAAGCAAGAAAACATAATGGTTAAAGGTTTGATTTATGAAAAAATGTGATAATCAAGCATGTACAACCTTAGGGATTTGGGCCACTAAAACAAAGGTTCGTAGTGGGGGAACATCCGAGGGATCGGTACCTTACGAGAATCTGATAAACCACTTAAGGCTTTGACTAGCTCTACTAGGAGTTTAATATACCTTGAGGGTACTACTTCCTTTCAAGCTAGTACCGAATGGTAAGTGCTCATACCGATTAGACTTGGCTTTCACCTTATCCTCAATTTACATATAGCGGACCGGATGAAAGTACCACTTGGGGTCGCCAATGAGTTCTCCGAATGGATGTGTCTCAAGGGTAGGCCCACGTCCTAAAAAAAAATAGAATAGAACCATTTCTCTTCACCCAAGATCCTTGTGAAGGCAAGGGGAGAGGATACTTTGATTCTACCCTATGGGATAACACAAACGTGCAAGTGCACAAGACACGGCAAACAAGAGCTAATGTTTATTTTAAGCCCAAATTGAAAATGTGCCTAAAGTTGTTTGTTGCAAGCAATGATTAATTTTAGTTGCACCAAAATCAAATGTTCGATACAGTAAGGCACACAAGGATTCTTTTTAGATGCACCAAAATGAAATGTTTGATTGTAGATTGTTTGGAAGAAATATTCGTTTTAGATGCACCAAAGATAAATGTTCTTTAAGCTAAGAAATCCCTGCAAAAAAGATGTTAGTATCTTCCAAACGGATGATTAAAGAAGGTATGTGAAAACGCCACTGCGGGCAGAACAACCCGACTTACAGAAAAATGGTGTTAATTAAACTTACGATGCTACCTTTAAGACTGTAAAGGCGACAAATTAAAATATGGCAAGTAGACTGTCCAGTCCCAAATTATCACCTGCAAGTCACAAAACTGAAAACCAGAGCAAGTAGACGTCCAAGAAGATTGTGATGCAAAAATAGAGAATCTGATAAAAACTGAACTGATACAGAGAAAATAAGTGCATGAATAGATTCTTCAGGAGATTCTATGCGATTTCAAAAAAAATTTGCGAAAATTCGATCAAAAACGCAAAAGATATGATGATTTGAAGTTTGATTGCAAGTTTGACTTTGACTGCGAAAAAGACCAGAAAAACGTACCATCACCTAATGAAAACTTCACAAATGCAAAGTGCTCGGAGTGCTCTTTCCGACAACTATTCGTTTGTGAAAATCCACCTCCGTATAGCCAAGTTATGATCAAAAGAAAAAAAAGGCCTCCTTCGGTGTGTAGAAAGCACTAGGAGGTTAACTGGCAGTTAAGAAAAATGTGATAGTTTGGAATGTGCTGGTCACATGCTACGGTTAAGCTCTGGCGGTTAAAGGTGAAAGAGGCCCTTGGTCACTGATATGACCAGGGGCTTAAATTTTTTAAAAAAAGAAAAAAAAATAAAAAAGACAAGGAGCTTTTAACGGCCCCCCCAACCCCGGATAAGGAAAGAATTAGGGTTTTAGTTGTTTTGTTTGTCGCAGGGTGAGGCTTGTAGGGCGAGCGGCACGGGAGGCGGGGAGAGGTTTATCAGAGGCAATGGAAGAGGTGGGGAGACGGAGGTCGGGGGGAAGGGAGTTGGGGGAAGCGAGCGGCAGGGGCTGCGACGGAGGGAGGTACAGGCAGGAATGGTGGAAGGCACGGGAGGAGCTAGTGGTTGGAGGGAGGAAGGGGAGTCAGCGTGTGGAGGGATGTGCAGGGGTGGGGGAAAGGGGGTGGTGACCGGGACAATGGTGGTGCGAGGTCGGCAGGGAGGATGGTGTGGCTGCGGGGGAATGGAGGGAGAGTGGCGGGAGCGGCGCCGCAGGGAGGAGCTACAGGGGATGCAGCGGGGAGGAGGATGGTGGCGGGAGATGCAGGGAGGTATAAGGGTTTGTTTTAGCAAAAGAAGGTGGTGCGGTGGTGGGAAGCGGTTGTTAGGGGTTGGCGGTTGAACAAAAAACCTGCAAAACAAACCGTGAAACTTGCAAAACTAACCACTAAACCTATGAAATGAAACCTGCATGAAAGATGTTAAACTGCGATAAAAACTAGAGAATGAACACCCCAGGGGTCATAGGATCCGTACGGTACGGCCTGTGGCCCCTAAAAAAATTTCAAAAAATTTTCAAAAAATATATCAAAGTTTATAGTCAAAATTCACAGAAACAACGTCCGAAGCTCAAAAATGATGTCCATTTTTGCCCAAGACGAAACCTGCAACACTTGACCTCCAAAACTTGACAAAAACTGTTAGAAAAAGGGTTAGAAAATGAAGATTCTGACAATGAAACCTTAAAAAAATGACGAGTAGATTCGCGACCGGGCATGCCAATGTAATAAGTGAAATCTAAATGAAAGTAGAAACTAATCTAATGCATAAACAACATGATTATACCTTCATAAGACCTCACAAATCCATGCGGGAAGGAGATGCGCCATGTAGCTCCTCAGATGTTTCCCTTGATTAGAATGACTTCATTGTAGAATGTGGATTGCTCCAGGCTTTTCAACACAATGTAGATGAGAGATAAAGTGATTTAGATGGAGATTGAGGATGGCTACAGTGATTTTGACAGAGATTCAGTGAGATGAGGGGATTGAGACAAGATTTTGGCAGAGTTTTGATGCATGGAAATGGCCTCCAAAAATGGCTTAGAGAGGGGTCAATTTATAGGATTTTGGAGATGAGGATGGAGGGTCAGGATTCATCTGATCAGATCAAGGGCTAGGAATAAAAGTGAATCTTTTATTCCTAGGGATTGAATTAAAAATTCCCATTTTGGGAAGAGTGGAGGTGAGTGGGAGACATCTGAATATTATATTCAGTGATTGGGAGTGAGTGGGAGACATCTAAATATTATATTCAGTGATTGGGAGTGAGTGGGAGACATCTGAATATTATATTCAGGTTAGTGGATGAGTGGGGGACAAGGTTAATTAAGTGTCATCTTAATTAACTTAAGCATGATTAGCCTAATTAACATGGATTAGGGAAAATGAATAAATCAATTAAATGAATATTAGGAATATTCATTCAATTAATAGGATAGGGTTGTAAGGTTAAATGACTCAATTAGGGTGAATTAATTGATCATAAGGGACATGCAGATTGGGGGAGTGGATTAGTGCGAGGTAGAGAAAATCGATCCGCAGAGCAGTCCAATTTTAGGTGTCTACACTATCCTTCAGGGGATCCCACAACTTTGAATTTCTGACGCCTTTGTCAATCGGTAGGCCTAGATAAGTGCAGGGTAGTTCTCCTTTTTTGAAGTTTAGGATGCTCAGAATATCCCTTTCCTTTCTTGGGCTAGTGGAGAACAAGAAAACTCTAGATTTATTTTTTTGACTTCTTGACCCAAAAATTTTGCATATGAATTAAGTAGCCTTAGCAAATGATACACTTCTGCCACCTTAGCTACCCCAAATAACATAGTGTCATTTACAAATTGTTGATGAGAGACACTAATATCCCTTGACGCCTTAATTCCTTCTATTTGAGACAAATTTTGTTAATTTTTAATGGCCCTCCCCAAATTTTTTGCCAGAATAATGAACAAAAAAGGGGATATTGGGTCCCCTTATCTTAGACCCTCAAAGCTCCAAAGAAGCCTTCTGGCGTGCCATTAACTAAAACCAAATATCTTGGTCTAGAGATGCATTCAAAAATCTAGTTTATCCATTTTTTATCAAAGCCAAATGCTTCTAGAACCTTACACAAGAACCTCCAGTCAACCTTATCATAAGCTTTTCATATGTCAAGTTTAATCAACATTCCTGTTGTCTTAGTGTTTTGAAGAGTGTAAATGACTTCTTGAGCAATGATCACTCCATCTAAGATAGATATTCCCGAGACAAACCTTGTTTGCTCCTCTGAGATTATATGCACTAATAATGATTTGAGTCTATTGGCTATTACCTTAGTCATGATTTTATAGATGGTGTTGCAAAGCACTATAGGTCTGAAGTCTTCCAACCTAATGGCTGTCTCCTTATGAATGATGGCAATAAAGGTGTTATTAATTTCCTTTAGCAAACTCCCTAAATTCCTAGTCGCTTCTAATGCTTCAATCAATTCTCTACCCAGAAAAGGCCAGCACACCTGAAAGAAGCCGACAAGGAATCCATCTAGACCAAGAACCTTATCTAGATGCAACTATTCAAGTGCCATTTCCACTTCCTCCAAGGAAAATTTATTGTTGAGGAATGAATTCTGATTTACACTTATCAAGTTGGGGATGTGACCAAGGAGAGTCTGTTGGTCAATCCTACTATAACCTTCCCTCTTGTTGAGCAGATCTTGATAATAACCCACAGTCTAATTTCTAATGACTTTGGGATCCTGCAAATGAGTTCCATCTTCCAGCTCTAGGCTATGGACTCTATTAGCGTACCTTTTCTATTTGGTGATATTGTGAAAATATTTTGTATTCTTATCACCTACTGCTATCCAATTTTCCCTTGATTTTTGTTTCCAGAAAAAATCTTCTTTAGCTAAAACATCTTCATAATCTACCATAAGTTCCTTTTCTCTTAGGTAAGAATCCTAAGACATACCATTGGATATTATTTCTTCATTCAGTTTGGCTAAATTTTCTTCAATGCTCTCCTTTGCCTTAAAGATATTCTTAAAATGCAGTCTATTCCATTCCAATATCTTTTGTTTGACATATTTTAGTTTTAAGATAAATCTAAAAAGTTTGGATCCTTCTACTTGATATTCAAGCCACCAACCTTGCACCATGCTCAAAAAATTTGCATCCTTCAACCACATGTTTTCAAACTTAAAAGGAGACCTGGCAGGCGTCTCATCTCCAAGAATATTTAGAATGATGGGGAAATGATCAGAGCTTGAGCATGGAAGGATTTTCCCTATCATAGTATGAGGAAAGGTAGTCAAATCACCTTCAAAAAAGAACCTATCTAACTTTTCTGCTATGTTACAAAATGCTGATCTCCTGTTATTCCATGTGTATGATTCACCCTCAAATTCAATCTCCAACAGCTCATTGCGCTGCACCCAATCCTTGAAATCCTTCTGAGTCTGTCTTGGTCATGAAATTACTTCTTTCTTATCCCTAATATGCAAAGTGGCATTAAAATCACCCCAATAATTTTGTGCAGAAGAGGGAATTTTGCCATAAAAAGATCTAAATCCTTCCATAGTTCCTTCTTTCCAAGACATGAATTAGGACCATAGACATTAATCAACAGAAAATGAGACTTGGAGATCGTAGAACTTACCTTTCCGCCCATCTAGTATTTATCATCTCCAAGAGGTTCATATGTCACTCTGGCTATGTTCCAAGCAATGGACAAACCACCCAAAGCACCCTCCGATTGGACTAAGAATATTCTCCAATTCCTGAAACTGTGCAAAAAATTATCCATATCTGAAGGTTCTAATTTTGTTTCTTGAAATAGAATGACTTCCGCCTTGGTTAAGTAGATCCTATGCTTTACCAGGCATTTTTTGTTAGGGGCATTGAAGCCCCTAACATTCCATGAAAGGATTTTCATGGCCCCTGGGGAAGGTTTTTGCCCTTTCTTGAATCCATTAAAGTTGTTATTTTCAATTGTCCATCTACATCCCCATCCTTGTTCCTGAGTTCCAACAGAGATCTCCTCCCCACTTTTTTATTTGAAGTGCACCCATAATCCGGTTTGGATTTATTGGAGGCAATTTACTATATTCCTAATGTGAGTTGGTCTATTTGAATGTCTGTGTTTGAAAATAAAAGAGTATTTTCTTTCTGTTCTAAGCCATCTTCTTCCATCATCTCTTGAATAAGATCAAGTTTTTTCTACTGTTCCTTTGGGGACATGTGCTTTCCCTGTGCATTTCTTGAATCTTCCTCATTGAAGATCCCAAGGATTTCACAAACAGAATTGAGTTTTTGGAGCTCTGCATCACCCCTATCTTCTTCTGGTTCTTGAAAACTTTATTTGACAATTTTTTTGTTAGCTGTTACCTGTTCCAAACTTCCAGTAAAAAATACACTCCCAGAAGCTTCCCCTTCTTTTCTCAAATCCACAAGTTGTTTAGTAATGTCTCTATGTAATATCTTTGTTTCTTCCAATAGGTGAACTAGTTCAACCTCTAACTCTGGAACCAAAATTTGTTCTTCCGTTGAAACAAGAAAGGCTTCTTTATCCCTTTATAAACCAAGAAAGTTATATTGAGTTTCCTTTACAATGTCTACATCTGGGGAGAGCTCTGGTTCTGAAAGCTGTTGTTCTATTAAATTATTTTTGTGTTCCACTAAGTCTTTCTCTGGCAATATATTATCCCCATTCAGATTCTTTTCCATTTGGGACTTCAGATACTTTTCATTCTTTTTCAGAATCAACTTTGAGCCTCCTACTTCACACATATCCCTGAAAAGACATTTTTGGTTGGACTGGCCAAAGTTTGGCTTTATCCTTTGAAACCATTTTCCATTTGAGGTGAGTATTTCCATAGTGCCATAGATTCCAACACCAATATCTATTTCCACCAATACACCCAAGAAGGAACCAAGTGCATTCCCAATGTAGATGAGGGCTTCCATACTCCAGTATTCCGTCGATAAACCAATTAAGGTTATCCATCTGGGAATCTTTCTAATGGAGTACTTCCAGGGGTTGAAAATTGGTACCCATTTGGTGCAGTGGAAGCTCGACCCATTGTAGAAGAGGGGTTTACCATATAATATTTCCTGCTTTAGATTCTGATCTACATACTCAATGAGGTAAAAAGAGTTAGGGATTTGTTTGATACTAACCCTGTCATTGAAGGAGCATCTCCACCAATCTATGATCTCCTGGGAGGACCCTCCATTACTACACCATTTGACCAATAGGGCTCTTTCCCTCAAGCGATCCATTGAAGAAGCTATTATCTCTGAAGGTAATGTGAAAATCTTACTCCCTCGTGGTCGCAGAGTTTCTTGAATCCTAGCACCTTTATTACCCGCGACAGGAGATTCTTGTCTACCTGGGCCTTTAAATCTAGTATTCTTCCTTACTGCCCAAGAGGATTGTTGTAATTGTCTAATGCCTAAGGAAATGGCATTTGCTCCTGTAAGCGTGAGCTGGGCACCTGTAGAGGGATCTTCCCACCTACTAGTATGTTGTCTATGATTTTGCCCATTTTTTCTCCTCCATTGCTCCGCAGATTTCCCCATTTTCCAACTGTTCATGGTTTTTATTTCCTATAAATTTGGCACTAAAAACATGAATGTAAATCAAAATAAAAACCACATGGAAGCCTACCCCTACCCTTTATTTGTCCTAGAACAAATCCAATCTTCTCATTATAATAAAATTTATTGAAACATAGTAAAATGAAATATTAATATATATTGGTTTAAACATATTTAATATTAATATATTGTAGTGATCTAAATATTAATTTATGTTATTGTGTAATATTCAGCCTAATGAAAATTTATATATATTAGTAATAAAATTTATATTAAATTGTTGATTATACAAATTTATAATGCATTTATATTTATGTTATATTATAGTAAAATGAAATATTAATAAACTATTTGCATTGGAAAATGAGATCTATGAAACACATAATGGTTCATTTTGACATTGCTTTGGTATTGTTATATTTGATTAAATTATTAATTATAGAAATTTATAATGTATTTATATTTATGTTATATTATAGTAAAATACTATAAATTGCTAATTTAACATAAAAATTGAAAGAAAACAATCCAATAATAACAATTGAAAGAAAACAATCCAATAGCCAAGGAGTGGGTTGGATAAACAAGACAAAGGAGTCTGGTATTTTTTTAAGCTATGTTTAAGAGTAAGAACAAAACTACTCTTTAAGTTCTTTGTTTGCTCCTACTATTTAACTTCTTATTTAATTATTTACATGGTTTACGAATTGAAGACTATTTAATTTATTTATTTAGTGACTAAAGTAAATAATATTTATTTGTGGCTTTGTTTTAGAGGTGAGTTATGTTTTAGAGGAGTAAAAAATTTAAAATGAAGATAGATAAATAACAAGTAAAACATTTTATTGGAAGCTTTAGCATATAGGGCATACATTATTGGGTTCCTTTTCCAATATTGGGTGATAGACTTCATAGTATACTTATCCCATGTATATCCCATGTATATGGTGAATAAAATAGTTGTAATGTAAAATAAAATAACTTGAAGTAAACAAGTGCCACGTAGTGGCCAGTACCTACCTTGTAGTGTTATTATTATAGTATTTGTTTAGTTGTAATTTTTTGATTGATTAGGTATTGGTTGTATAGACAAATTGCATTCCAATAATTGAAAAATTAAAATTTGAAGAGTGCTGAAATGTCTTGGGTAAATAAAATTGAAATCTCAAAAATAATCTAATTTGGTAAAAATAAAATAGGACTAAAATATTTCCTTAACTATACAACTAAACTTTACAAAGCCTATTAAATAACACAAATATTTCCTTAAAATGTAATAATACTAATACTTTTATAATTTAAAATGCATAAGTTTGAAGAATAAAATAAAAAATATAATAACATGGCGAAATATTTTTAAGGAAAAATGTATGTGAACTCATTTTGAAATGTCTTGGGTAAATAAAATTGAAATCTCAAAAATAATTTAATTTGGTAAAAATAAAATAGCACTAAAATATTTACTTAACTATAAAACTAAACTTTACAAAGTTTCCTTAACTATAAAACTAAACTTTACAAAGCCTGCATATTTGTATTATGTGGAGAGCCCTGGCCTAGTTGAGTGTATAGAGATTTGAAAGATATTAAAATGTAATAATATTAATACTATGATAATTTAAAATGCATTAAAATATTGTATGTTTGAAGAATAAAATAAAAAATGTAATAACATGGCGAAATATTTTTCATGATACTGTAGATTTTTAACTTTTTAGTAAATAAAATTGAAATACTAGATTTTTAACTCTTGAGTAAATAAAATTGAAATCCCAAAAATAATCTAATTTCATAAAATAAAATGTGTAGAACTGTATATTATTAATAGTATTATTAATATTATAACTTTGTCCCTTTGACAAAAAGTAATTTTTAGGTTTAGCTAATGAAGCAAAAAATTAAATCCATAAAAACTAATGATTCTTATCCATCCATTTAGGCATCACTTAACTAGTGGGAGACAAAATTTGTGTTCATAATTTGTTTACTTGCCACATCCTCCCCTCAAACCAAAATTCTCTCCACATTTATAGCTTTATGTTGCACTCTCTGACAATCCGTAGAGAAGAGGTCATTTTTTTCAGCCAATGACAATATGGATAAATCATTTTTCAATAATTTTTTGTTAAAAATTTATCATGTTGACATAGGAAAAGTACAAATTTAAATCAAATTTGCTCGACAAGAAAAATAATCCCATGTTTTGATTGGTTTACAATTAATAGATTAATAACTAGATAAGTGCGAACTCATTGCAATAGTATTTGCCGAAGGCAGGTACTAATAAAATAACTTCAAATTGATGGCATTTTCTAGATAGATTTATTTAAGAAATCTATACTAGTTAATATTAATATTATTATCATAATAATCTTCTCATTTATATTATTATACTAGGGTAAGTGCACAAAGATGGGGGACCAAAAGGGGTCTTAAGTGGTCACTTTTTTTTTATTTTGAAATCAGGAAAGACTGATGTTGGATGAGAAATTAAATATAGTTACACTCAAAATTTGGAGATGCAACAAAAACAAGAGTCTTAGTGCTCCGAATCTAATTTCTAAACTACTATTTAAATTTTTTTTTGAGATTGAGGGGTTCAAAAAGGCAGGCCACACAAATTGGTCCTATTTTTCAAAAAAACATAACATAGTGTCTGGTGTGGCCCCCCTAAAATGTTAACTTCTTTTAATATTTCAAATATTGCTTCGGTGAGTAATTAGCTAACACCATGTAGTTTATCCCTGATTTTTCTAATAATTTTTTCATGAATAATTGATTTTTTACTAATTTTCAAAGTGGACACATCCTTAAAAATAGAAAATTGAGCATGCTCCCCTCTAAAATATTTGAAAACTAATAAAAAATCTAATTTTTTTTAATACGCGTAGAATGGAGTCTAGTTTCTAAAAATGTAATTTATTTGAAATTTTGGTGAACGGTTAAAAAATAAAGTAAAAAATAACACACACTGGTTTTTTGACAAAAAACAGATACAGTAACAAAAAAAATTAAAGATAAAAACCTTAACATACTCAAAACATGAAAAAATTTATATGGTTAGAAATCTAAGAGAGAGCTTAACATTATTGTGGTATTTTTTTGACTTGTCATTCAAACAAATGCAAACCTGATGGGGATCATGTTCAAGATTATGTAATTTTTTTTACAATCTATAAAAACATGTCTTTTGACGTTCAAAACTTAGTCCAAGCCTTTGGGTTGGAAGCCCAAGGTGAATCCAAGCCAAAGGCTTGGGAATTACCAAAGCAAACAATAAGTGAGTGCATTATAACGCACTTGCGTTATTGTGAAATAAAATCATCTCTTACCTTCTCTCTCTCTCTCTCTCTCTCTCTCTCCCACTCTCTATCGATCCTCCCCTCTCTTCTCTCTCACTCACCTCTCTCTATTCCCACTCTAGGTCTCTCCCTCTCTCCCTCTCCCTCCCTCCCTCCTTACCCATCTCTCTATTATTCTCTCTCTCCGTCTATTCTCTCTCCCTCCCCTCTCTAGGTCTCTCCCTCTCCTCTCTCCCTATCTCTCTCTCTCTCTCTCACCTCTTTACCTCATACCCTCTCTCTCAATCTCTACTTCCCTCCCCTCTCTAACTCCTACCCTCTGTCTGTCTCTCACCTATCTACTTCCTACCCTCTATTTCTCTCTCACCTCTCTCTTTCTCGCTGTGTCACACCCCATTTTTTAAACTAATGCATTGATTTTCATTATTTTCTAGCAGACAGATAGTTAGTTAAAGAAAATATTATGATTATAGTAATGATGAGAAATGCTTTTGTTTATATTAATTTATATGCAAGAAATAAGTGTTTATGATGCCATTATTGAACATATGATTAGAATGATGAAATGGACTAACTACCATCATGTAACTAAGGCGGATGCGGGAACAATGTTATTTTCCCTTTGATATGAGGAGAGAGTGTATCATCATGGAGAGGATGCTAGATCACGTGAATGCAATGATCCTTATCCGATCTGGAAACACACACACATATACTTAGTAGAAAGAGACCATGTTTATTCTTGTTAGTTGTGTCGTCATTAAGACGAAGGTTAATCTTTTTTCGTCATTTGATAGAAGCAAGGTGTAAGCCCTTTTGATGTCATATCGATGTGTATAAATCGACTAAATATGTTTAATCTTGTTGTTAAGATCTTAGCCGATTTGTGAGAATTCCTTGTCAATAATTGTGCTTTAGATGAACACAATTAGTGTTTGAGAGAACACAATATTGACATCTTTTAGTTGAGTATGTTATGTCTATCTACTAAGCTATTATTTTTTTTCTTATTAATATTATTATTATCATAGTTATTATTAATATTGTTATAAGTTAAATCTTGTTGGAGTCTTCCTTTAATCCTCCTCAACATACTCCCTAGATGGTAGGGGAGTGGGAGAGGGAGTTGTTGCTCCATACTTTCCATTTATCCTTACATGCTTACCTTGTGGGAGTGGTAGAGGGAATATAGGGGTGACACAATTAATATCTTCCCATGATATTGCTGAATGGATTAAGTAGGAAGAAGAGGAAAGGTCTTGAAAGGGGGACGAAGGAGGAAGAGCTTGGGGAGCAGATAAGGAATGAAGGATTTGTTGCAAGGTGACTGTAAGATCCCTTGTAAAATCTAATCCACTTTTCAAATTCTAATCTAAATTTTCTGACTAGGGTTTCTTGTTTGTTTCAATGGTTTTCATGTGTTTCCAATGCATGATTGTTTTTGCCATGTTATGATATCAATATAAAACCATTTGTTGTATGAAACAAAGATAAATAGATGACTGGAAATATAAATTAGACCACTGATATAGTTTGGAACAACAAGTAGTTTATTTCAAATTGAAGATTTGAAAGGGTTTGCATTACAAAGAAAATACCCGATTGTTATGATGCCAATCATACATTGATAGAGCTGATAACAACTCAGAAAATAGGGTAGATCTGATAAAATTTTCTGATATGAAAATGATAGAAATTAACTCCTTCCAATGCAAAAATCACACCTTCAAAGATGAAGCAATGAAACCCTATGTTAGCTGCCAACCATGGATGATGAAAGATGATGCACCTGATTGATTTTTACAACAAAAATTGGCTGCTAGGTCTGATATAAAATTTTAATTACAAAAGTGATGATATCAAGCCCTCCAAATGGTGCACTAGCCCTTACAACATAGGTCAATTGACCCTAGATGAAAAAATGCCAACACAATGTGAAATTATGCCTTCAAATCCTCAAATTTGTAATATAAAATTATTTGTTGAAGTCTAAAACACAAATCTGATTGCAAATGAATGTTGTAAATCACCAAAACAACCTTCCAAAATATAGTTCCACACTTCAAACCCTAGGTGATGGAATTGGAATGAAAATTCAACATGTAAAACCTCTAATCTGCATGCATTTGTCCATAACCTACATAAAATTGTTGGAAATATGCAGCTATATAGACTAATTCCTCATACCCAATAAGAGATTTAATATGCAATAAACTAGAAATCCACATGCAAAATAAATAGACAATCATACCATTAATGGTGACACAAGATATACCCTGGGAAAACCCTCATAGAGGGAAAAACCTAGCCTCCAAAAGCATTCATCTCTCATGTATTATTCAACAATAAACAACAAATACGTATGCAGAGATTGCCTCTGAAACATCAAGCTCTCTTTACCTGTAAACCATGTGAACAAGCATGTAACCATACATCCCATGCCATGCTTCAAACCCTCACACATGCAACCTACAAGAGAAGCTACAAGCCCATCCAAAGACAATAAGCTCACACAAATAGACCATGTGGTATTGTAATACCATTTCCCCAAAACCATGTGTCTACAAAACCATTGACCCCACATTTGATTATTGGTACTAAGTTTTCCCAAATAATCAGATAATTAAAAATAAATTAATTAACCTAATGTTACATACAACGATTACAAGTGGTGTCCAAATAAATATTTAATGTGGATAAACA
This sequence comes from Cunninghamia lanceolata, assembly GCA_027924645.1. Classification (NCBI taxonomy): domain Eukaryota; kingdom Viridiplantae; phylum Streptophyta; class Pinopsida; order Cupressales; family Cupressaceae; genus Cunninghamia; species Cunninghamia lanceolata. The sequence goes on from BSBN01000407.1 coordinate 3,321,576, forward strand.
CAACACATGACGCACCACAAATAAATATTTATTTTACATAATAAAATAATGTCAATGTTATGCAAGGTGTACAACACACCTACTCCAACATTCTCCCACTTGTTGTATACATTACATAAGGGATCAACATGTAAACTCAAAACATCAAGGGAAACCATCCATGTGCTCCATGTACTCCAAGATACCCGCAACAATAATCAAGGTGTCCACCATCTCAAATAAGAATCCCCTCATCCTCCATCTAGCCAAACCATGAAGAATAATATCCTCCAAAGAGATGCCACACTAAACTGTCACATAGAAGCAAGAAACCTACATCAACTGACATACAAACACAAGCACCAAATCCAATGGTAACAAATAGGCTTGAGTACCTAACAAGAATCAATCACCATAGCTAAAATAGAAACCACAGCTAGTTGCTAATGCATTGAAACTAAACCATACCTCCAAACCAAGGTATACAAAAGATAACAAGTAGACTTTATGCCAACAACATATCCAACCCAAATCACAATGATAACAAGTCCATGTATATACTCAATCCTACGTAAAGAAGTCCTCCAAGGTAACAAAAAGGAATCATATACATCCTGGAACTCCCACTGCATGAGTAAATGTCAAATTTGAAAATAAACCAAGGCATGCAAAGATCCACTAATAGCATGCACATAGAAGATGTGATTGAATCCTCTATCACATAGTGTCAAGGAACACACACATAGTTATGCAAAATCTACAAACTAAATAATTGCAACATAACTCTCCTCAAGTCCATATCTCTCCCAAATCCCCCACATCATAAGAGAAAAAAGTCAAAGAGACTCAAAAGCTCCATACACATCTCAACTCCAATTTCATGTGAACATAAATATCGAAGAAGAAGAATAAGACCAATCAAGAGAGAACCTGCAAATCATAACCATATCCTTCTATCCACACTAATGTGCTATAGATGTGAAAAGTATGATCTCCTTTACAACCCAAAAAAAAGAAGCCTCCACAACATCCAATAACAAGTTGCGAGCCTCTCAAACCAAAAGATAGATCAAACTCATAACCATCCCAAAGTAGGAATAATCCCAAAGCTGCTAACCATCTCCATTACACAATGATCTCATAACAACTCAGGATCAAACATAATGAGATAACTAATCATAACCATGCATCTACTCCTCAAACAAGTCCTCACAACCATAATCAATAGCTCAAGACTCAAGCATGAGAAGGTAAGATACAAAGAAAGAATGCATTTGAAAATCAGGTGGGCATACCTATCAAATCATTCACCACCAAGTGGACCAAGAGTGGGAATGAGATTGCTCCTCCAGGATGCACCAAGCCTTGAAGACTCTCTCCAAGAACAATCTCCTCAACATGTCCATGTTGGACTCACGTCCAGCCAAGGTGTAGGCTCCTCGGTCTTGCTGCTAAAATCCTCATCAAAGAGTAGCCATATCAACACATGTCTCTAATCCCAAGAGAACGCAAGCCTCACCTAAGTCTCCAAATATCTATGAGTACCTCTATGATCAATCTATGCTAAACTTCAAAGGCAAAACTACATCATCATGAAGCTCCCAAGCACATGACCAATGTACCCAATACCAAGAGAACCATCAAGATCATAGTCAAAGCTCCCACTGCACATATGCATAACCTAGGAACACATAATGACATCATGATCTAATCATCTCCTCAAAGGAAGATCATATGCACTAATGCACACATCCTGTCTCAAGAGAACCTATATCATGCCAACACTCTAACACGTGATCAAGAGTAAACCATGAGACAATACAACCATCTCATAAGAGAGGATCACCTATCAAAACTAACAAACCATAACCAACACCTCAACCAAAGTCTCCAAGGTTCCTCCATGGTACCAAGATGTCAACATCTCCAAATCACATGAAGATAACCATATCCTACCAAAGCTCCCATTGAAGTGTTATACCAAGCTATACATGGCAACAACATAAACATCAAACCATCATTGTCAAAACCTCCCACTAAAACCTGTAACCAAGCTATCCATGATATCATGATAACCATCTCCTACATGAAGATCATCCATGGCTCCAACGAAATCAAAGAATCCACTATTACGACTACAACTCCCAAAAGGTTTGAGTAAACCATAATCTCCAAACCAAGAAGATGAACAAAACTTGTAAACCAAACATCAATCCAACACCACCAAAACTACACCTGTAAAACAATCATGTCATGCCAAAGTCCCAACCAAACAAGGAACATCCATGACACCATGATCACCAACCAATATACCTGTAAGCACAAAAATCATGCACAGCCTCCATGAGGACACCTATGATGATTTTAATCCTTGTCATGTACATGTAAGCATGAAATAATGTCCTCTAAGTAGCAAACCTCTTGATGAAGTGTCCTCTTTCTTGTCTTGTGTTGTTTCCTCTTTGTCATTTTCCCTCTTTCCCCGTTTGCAATTCTTTTCGAGACTTTTTGTGACACTTGTCGATTTGCATTTTTTTAGCTTTTAACCTTGCTCCTAAGCCTTGTAAGCATCTTGTAGGTGAGTTTTCACCTTTCCCCTATGTTTTTCATCCTTTACACCCCCTAGAAGCCTTCTAGAGGTCCCACCTATCCATCTCCCACTTTCAGTTTTTAGTTCCGCTCAACCAATCCAAATCTCCCCCTTTTATTTCTAGATCTCCCCTAGGAGATCATGCAAATACAAGTGGAGATTTGGATTCTTGCACATGACTGACCTATTTCCAAAGGCAAAACCCCTCCTTTTCCTCTCTTTTATCATTTCCCACCTTGCAATTCTCCAAAAAATCCTATCCAACCCAGATCTCCCACGGGCGACCCTATTGGCACAAGGGGCGACCCTGTTGCATTTTCAGCTACGGAAAAACTTGAGTTTCTCACTCGTTTTAGCTCCATTTTCACTCGTGTTTCTTCCAGTTCGCATGATTTTGATACCTAATATGGATTTGACTATTTCATGCACCCACACATGCATAATTAGCTCCATTTGATCTAAAATTAACAACTTAATTAATCTCATGCATCCTCTCAACTCCAATTCCTCTTAGTGATTAGCTATTATTGATTTATCACTCCATAGTTAGCTGAGTTCACTGGGTAACCAACCTTGTTAACTCCCCAATGAATCCTTGTTAACTCATCAATCAAATGAGTTAACTTCTCAATCAATCCCATTCTTCAAACCTATAAATACCCCCTCCCTCAAGCACAAAGGGAGGCAAATTCATTGTGCACACAGCTCTTGCCAGTTTTTGCTCTCCAAATTAGCATTCAAATGCTCTCACAGGATGAAGGTGCCTTTTGCTTTATTCATTATTCAACAAAGCATTGTTACGTTGCTTCATTCAACACTATTGTGCTCAACCAAAGCTCTCATTGAGCTCTTTCAAGCTTCAATAAGCTTCTTTTTGCTTCTTTGTATCATTTTGTTGTCAAGAGGTCTTCTTGCTACTTCAAAACGACTCAAGGTTGCCAATATCAAGGATTTCTGAGGGTAGTGGAGTCACACAAATCTTCATTTCTTTCAGGTTCCTTCATTGCTTTATTCAACTCATAGTAATTAGAAAACCAAATTTGATCTTGGGAACAGTAAATCTTTGCTTTTTCCTTAATAGTTAGATCTTGCATGTTAGAATAATTATTTTCATATTCCTAGATCTAGATTATTTGAAGAAGCAATTTCCCTTTTTAGATTAGATTACTTCAAAACAATTGAAAACCCAAAAACATATATTAAACTTACATTAGGAAAAATCATATTAGTTTGTATTCATATTTCCCTTTCATAGATTAAAAAGCACTTTTCGTTTCCAAAATCCAAAAAAAGCACAAAAAAAAGTTTGCATATCATTTAGCTTTGCATGCATATAGAAACCCTAGAAAATACAAACTTGCAAACCCTTGATACCATCACAAGGTAAACCACAATTAAATGATTCAATCAAACCCTTGGTCACATCACAAGGTAAACACAAGTCAAAGCATAACCACACCCTAGGTCAACTAAACCCTAGGTTAAAATCCTAAGTCTAGTTAAGGTTGGTCATCACACATTTACCTCTATCTTGGCTCATGAATGTGCCTAGGAGTGAGAAGAGAATGGGTGAGGGTTATTCGTGATGAGATTGAGGAAATCAATCCATGACAACAACAAGAGACATTTACTCTACCACAACAAGACCCATTTGTCCTCTTATTGATAGAAGAAACTAGAAAATTCCAAATACAACAAGAACTCATTCAACGTATTGAAAGACAAGAGGACATAAATGAGAGTAACCTCTTACCCACACAAAGGTGGAATAGAAGAAACCCCAATAGGAAAAGAGACTCACAAATGTGCCTAGAAGTGAGAGAAGAGTGGGTGAAGGCTATCCATGATGAGATTGAGGAAATCAATCCATGACAACAAGAAGAAACATTTACTCTACCACAACAAGACCCATTTGTCCTCCTATTGATAGAAGAAACTAGTCAATTCCAAATACAACAAGAACTCATTCAACGTATTGAAAGACAAGAGGACATAAATGAGAGTAACTGCTTACCCACACAAAGGTGGAATAGAAGAAACCCCAATAGGAGAAGAGAAACTAGTGACCCTTCGGGTCATAGGGTTATCTCAACAACAACTACCATCAAACGAAACATTCAACTTAGTACACAACAACAAAGGCTACAGAACTTGCCGACCCCTCTCCACGAAGTCCATCTCTCCAACAAGCTAGACCCCCATTATGTTTCGCTTCCTCTTGAATGACTACTTCCATGAGAGCGAGAGTGACATGGAGGATCGCCCCGTGGCAAGGAGGGAAGGGGTCCGTGTGCATGCCAAAATCTAACCCAACAGCCCCAGGCAACTGGAGTCATGATTTTGAGTGTACATATTTTGGTGAACTTGATGTGAAGTTGCAAATCCTTCTAGGACGAGTAGTTTTGTGTTCCATCTTCAAAGATTCATTCATCACCATTGTTGCATACGCCATCAAGTTCACCACATATTTTGGTGAACCCGATGTGAAACACAAAATATTTTGGTTTTGTAGTTCACGTTTCCATTTCAAGAGCTTCAAAAAACATTTAAACAAAAGCTTCGAAACATTTCTTCACTGTTCTTCATAGCCGCTTTAGCTGCTTCAGCTTCTGTCGCCTATGTCATCATATGTTCCATTTGTTCTGTGGTGTCTATGGTACCCCTAAACATGACAAAACCTGACTTAAACCAAGGGAATATTCCCTCAAGAGAACCATAAACTCCTTCCTTCGATAGGTATGTGCCACCGCATTCTGATGCACCCGTCACCAACTATTATGACTATGAAGATTTTGATTATGAACAAGATCAAAGAGAATCTAGGCGTTCTGTATCTTTCAACAACCCAGCTTGGGAAAACAACCCGGCCATACCAAATGCGCCACATAAAGTTAGGATAAGGTCAGAAATACATCGACCTGATCAATCTTCCACAAGCACATCAAGTGCTCATCTTGATGAGGAAGTCAAATGATTAGAAAAACACTTGAAAGAAGCCAAAGACACTCAAGAGGCATTAAGGATTACCTTGCAAGAAGAGTAAAAGGAAAACATTGCACACAAAGAAGCATATCACCATGAAAATAATCGAAGGGAAAATCCTAGAAACGAAGAAACACCTAGAGCTTCTACTCCTGCAGATTTAATCGCAACTCTAGTGCAAAGAATTAGAATCTTGGAAGCAGAGAACGCTTCTCCTGAAAGAAGGCAAAAATCTCATGAACAAGACCAGGGGCATCTCAAAATCCCCCCTACCTCAACTATTATTCATGAAACGCCAACAATGACACATGTCTAAATGAGAATCCTCCAGTTCAAAACAATCAAGCAAATCTGACAATGGGTTCTCAAAACCCACCTATAGGGTTATTATTATCAACCCTGCAATCTCAAAGTGCCTCTCTTGGAACATTTGAAAGAACCTCTAGATCAAAACATAAGAAGCGTGCAACTACCTTGGCCATTGCCAGGTCTCTTGAAGTTTAAAGGAGAAGGAGATCTAAACTCCCACATTAAATCCTACACCACGACCATAAGAGAACTTATCCCTTGGGATGGGGTTGTAGCAAAAATCTTTCTAAAAACTCTTGAAGGCATAGCTTTGGATTGGTATTATCACTTACCAGAAGCTTCAATTCACTCGTTCAGACAACTAATCAGAGAGTTTGTCATGGCATTCGACATGAACAAACTTGTTAAAACAGGGATCAAAGAATTCCTCACAATGAAACAAGAGCCAAATGAATCCATAGCCCACTTTATCACTCGATGGAGGTAAGTCCTTTACTCTTCGACTAGTTTTCCAAACATGGATCACTGAGAACTATGTGACCTCTTCTTGTATGCCCTTAACAAGGACATGAGAGAAGATGTTCAAAACTTGCCATACAAATCCTATGAATAAGCATTGGAAAGTGCTTTGAGGATTGACTAAGCCACCATTGATAGTGGAAGAAAGGTCTATGGGTCAAACAAAAAGCTGATGAAGGAAGACACAAGAAACAATGCCTCTGTCATTAAGATCCTTAAAAATAATAGGAGTGCAACCACAAATGGGGTGATAGATCAAACCCCAATCAAGAAAGTAAGAGATGATTACAATGGGAGAGATTACTATCCTCCTAATGTAAATGCCATAGACTAACCTAGGAACAACGGGTACTATCCTCGAGACAATTACCAAAATTGGAACCACAATGGAAACGAGAACGAAAATGATGGAAGATATTTAAGACCCCCATATGAGTTCAATCAATTTTGTTCCTTTAATAGAACTAGGGGGCACAACATAGAATCTTGTAGAGAATATAACAGATTCATAGCAAGGCTACTAGAAGACCAACAATGTTTGTTCATAGAGATGTTCTTGAACTCATAGGAGGTCAAGCTGGATAACAAAGATACAAGACAAAACCAAGCTCCAATAGCTCCACAAAATGCAAACATGATAATTTATTAGGACCCGTTCCCCACACATAAAGACATAGAAACAAAAAACCAAAACAAGATGGGTCAAAGTAGTAACTCTGAAATCCCACCACAACTGGGACAAAAAGGAGAAGCTAGGGTGATGGGATTAGTCAAGATTATGCACAACGAAGAAGAAGAAGAAGACCATCAGGATGAAAATGAGAAAATACAGGCATATGAAGGTATCATCTCGGTAGTAGAACCAATACCAGCTCCATTCAGACCTTATGAGCTCATAGAAGATTTAAAGAAGACATATGCTCACATTTCATTCATTGACTTACTCAGGAACTCCCCTTCACATCGCTCAGCATTACTAAAAGCAATAGGTCTAAAATACCTCGACCAAATTACACCACCACCTAGTGAGAAAATCAATCATGTGGACTACAATATCAATCCACAAAACTCAGAACTCAAAGATCCAGGGTTCTTCTTTGACTTACAACAAATGCCTTATGAGGCAGAGTTAACCAAAAAAGGAGACCATGCACTATATCTTCAAGTATGGATCTATGATACGTGCATCAAGCGGACCTTAATCAATGATGGGGTGACAGTTAACATAGTTCCTTTATCCCTATTAGAGAGGATGGGCTATAGACACAATAATATCACTGCTTCACGAGATACTCTAAGCGGGTATGATAATCTAAAGGCTGCCACCATAGGTAAGATTACCCTTCTAGTGGCCTTGGGACCTAAAACCATTCCCACCACATTCTGCATCATAGACAAAGACACATAATATAACTTGATTCTTGGAAGACCATGGATACATAGGATGAAAGTTGTGCCATCCACATTATTTTAGGAAGCTCGATTCTTGCACTTAGGGAAAGTATATGTCGCAAAGGGAGACCCAGAACTTTTTAGCATGTTAAAATCAAATACACCGAACAAGCGTATATGTATCCCTATAGACTACAAACTCCCTACCATCAAATTAACCATCCTTAATCCTACACCTTAGTCGATATACATCAAACGAATGGAAATCCTAAAAAAAAGACATAAATGGTGCAGAGATCAAAACTTTAGAAAATGAGGCATTACCAAGACAAAATGAAATGGTTACCAAAGAGAAGATGATTTAGATCATGGAATTGATTGAGCAGGATGGACCACTCCAATTTCCCCTAGTGGTACTCATGATTGACACCAAGAAGCCTACAAACTCTTCCCTTGCATAGGAGAAAAACCACATAGAACTAAAGGTCCAATATTTGAGACAACCACATTAGATCTGAGAAATGCAGATTCAGACACTTTCTTAGATGCTAAGGAAGACATAACAAAAAGTTACACTCCAATTTCACCACTAAGTGAATCACGTGTCCCTGAGACACTAGAAGAAACAAAATCTTATAAACCTCTCACACCATTAGAGGATTCATATCGACCATTGACACCCATGGAGGAGGCACAATAGATCAACTACTGGCATAGGAAGCCTGCCTAGGATGTTCATGGTGTCCAAACAGCAAGAGAATCTGTTGGGTGAATATTTTGTCGTTAACTCGCTAACGGCAAAATGGGTATATCAGCCACAGCTATGATGAGACAAAGTCTCTCCTCTTAGCAAGGGGAGGTTCCCTCTAATTACTTAACTTTTGTAAATCAAACACTTATCAAATTTATGTACACTAAAAACTATGTTTGGGGTGGTTCCATCTCATCTCATTCTCTTTTTTCAGAATAGATGTTTATATTTCAAACTCTTGATATAAAACTTATAAATTATCACAATATCACAGAAACACAAAGTTTTCTGTTACCTCACTCGCTACTTGTAACCAGAACTTTTTGAAGCAAAATGCAGCCCAAAGTCTTCACTCTTCTTCAATATGATAAAAATAATTCAAATATAACAACTTGCAGCATAAAGTCCCCAAACTGTTGTATTTTCACAAACATGAACATATAACCCACCACCGATTTGATAACACAAAGTTTATCAGAATCAAATTTAGAGCGCTCTTCAATCACTTGAAACAAACTCCACCGTTCAATTATTATCAATTAAGATTATGATAGCAAGACATAAGAACAAAACTATCACAACACAAATAATCCCAAGACAAAGATTGGAATTGAACTTGCTTTCTTGTATTGATGAATATTTGAATATTGATTTTCACAATAAGCACAAAGTCTCAATTTGCTTTTCAATTCGCCAGAGTTTTCTTGCAATAGATAAAAGATAATATTTACAAAAGAGGTCCCCTTTATTTATAGGGAAAGACCTTGAGAAAATCTAGGAAATCTACAACTACTTTGACTTATTCAAAAATAGGAGTCCTTATTGACTTGGGACTTCCTATTTTTTACATGTAATTGCATATCAAAAATGTACATGTAAAAATGTCCAAAACTATTTTGAAAGTACATATGGAAATCAGAAAATAAACTAAGGGAAAAAACCAGCTGCTTCAACTTGTGTCACCACCCTTTCTCACGTGGTCATCATACATAGTGAAGGTCGCCTGCATTTCAATGCTATCTGGTTTGAATGTGTTTTTGAAGATCATCCTGGCCCTTACTATGGCATCCCTTACTGTAGTGATTGACTTGGCATGATTGGTTAACCTGGTTTTCAAATTGTCCAAGGTTAACTGGTTGTCTAATATGCTGTCCACAGAAGTTATTGAAAATACCTTGTCTTCAAATTCCTGCTGAAACATGTCCTCAAATTCCTTAACCATTTCTTCTGCAGAAAGAAACTGGTTATCCTGTGATACCAATTTACAGGGCAACTCCTCCAGCTTATGCAAAATGTTAACATCATTTTCTTCACTGGTTTCCTTTGCAGCTTTGAGATCCTTGATCAAATTTCTTAGCACATTGCTCCTGTACATTAGAGCTTCCTTTGTCTCTATATATGAATCCCTGTTGGAAATGGCGCCAATGGATATTAAAGTGCTCATTTTCAGCTTCCTCATTTCAACCCACTTATCATGAGTATCCTCTGTGTGCTCAATATCATGAGAGATGGCATCAATGAGATCGTTGAGTTTTGCTCTTACTTTCCTCATCTTATCCGTTTTCTCAAATACCTCCTTGAGCAAAGAGATTCCCTGGGCTCGCATCCTGTCCAAGTATTCTTCAAGTACTTTCCCTCGGAGGTGAGTCTTTTCCGCTTTCAGGATGACGGGGTCTTCTACAGACACGGCCTCTGGAGTAACTGCTTCTGAATTCAACGTGATCTTTCTTACCACTGCAGTCAGCTGTTCTGCTTTTGCCTTGTAGTAGTCTTTAATTTCTTTTTCCCTGTCAAATTTCTGGATCAGGATGTCCATGGCTGACTACATATCATTTTTAGCGCTTTCATGGGTGATTTTGCCCAATTCAACCCTAGAAATAGAATAGTCATTCATGTCAAAATTTTTGACAGTTGCATCCTGTGGGGGTTTTGCTATCTCCAAAACTTTCTGCCCCTTTTCTTCAAGTACCCTTGAAAGGATCTTTGGTTTCTTCAGAGCCTTAGGTTTTGCAGGTGTCAGCTTAGTGAAATCAAAATCATCTGGAGAGATGACTTGCTTTTTCCTCTTTGGCATGTAAGCTGACAACCAAGGTGGCAGCAGAGAAGTATTCACATTGGAGTCCATTCCTACCACTGGTGTTACTAGGACTATACTTGTGCTGGTGGTAGAAACAATAGGCGGGGTGTTGGTAAAAACTGCACCTGTTACATTGGCACTTGAAACTTGCTCAGTATTCATCACAAAATGATCAAACATAGAAGTATCTCCTATATCAAATGACGAAGAAGACAAACTAGGAATGGAATCAGAAGAATGGAGAACATTTTCAAAGGTGCCTCGGGAATTATCAAAGATTATCTTAGGAGGAGAGGGGGATTCAGAGGAAGGAATGATAATAGGGGAAGCAGGCACAGGGGGTGCAACAGGTGTATTGTCTTGTGGAGACAAAGCCTCTTTATCTTGTTCCTCTGACCCCTTGTCTTCGACATCCATCTCTTCTGTAGCTGGCTCTTCAGTTGTTGGATCCTCGGCCGCTGGCTCCTCAAGTTCCATATCTTTCGCTTCAGGTTCCTTCTCAACAACCTTTGCTTTCTTTGTCACAAATCTGATTTTAGGTTTATGTGTTTTAGAGGATGATGGAGCATCACTCTTATTCTTCGTTCTGTTTTCAACCTTCTTACCAGTTTGCTCTTGAACTTCAGTTTCTGAACCAGTGAGGAATTCCTTCAGCGTAATTCCTTTATCTTCCAGCCACTTATTGGTGTTGGCCAATATGGGTTCAAATCTCTTCCTTAGGGAAGTCAGCTCCTTTTGGGACCATTGGATTGGTGGTAGAGGAGTACCAGCTATCTGTTCTTCTTCATATTTGGCATCAACCAATTCGCCATCATCTACAAGGTCCTCTGGGATATCAGCAAGTCCTAGGTATTCAATTTGCTCTAGAGACAGCCTGCTATAGTCCAGTTTCCTGATGTCTTCCTCTGTTCTCAAATCTATCCAGACATCTTCCACCATGGGTTCATGGAACTGTGTTTTCCTCTTGATTTTATCCTTTACACCCCGGTAATCAAACTTTGGTCTCCTCTTGAATTGCTTCATGGTGACCAACTGCATCTCTGTCTCCATAGCTCTTGCCTTTGCGGCAGTCAATACTGAGTATCTGCCGATTTCTACGGGAAATCTGAATCCGGGCTTCTTGAGTTCCATCTGTTTGTTATGCACGACAATCATTTGCCTGCACAACTCCATCAAGACCAATCTATCTGAAGGAAACCTTGGAAGCATATAAGGGTAGCCTTGGAAAAAGCCAACCCTCAAGTAGGAGAAAGATGGAAATTGCAAAAACATACAACCAAAACCATTAACCACTGTCCATGCCTCATCTGAGATTCTTGTCGTATTCCTTTTGAGCTTCGATGAAATCAAGCTTCAACACCTCTGTTGCAGGAGGACACATGAACACCTTGTCAATGAACTCAGGATCCAACCTGATTATTACATTACCACTGGCGTCCACCACAGCTCTGATATCTTTGTTGTAGAAATGGGCGCACTGAAGAACAAATTCTGTATTGTGAGCCGCCACTGGGAAGGAGGATACCAGATGAATATTACTTTCCACTATCTTCCTCATCATAGCACTGGGGTTGCTTGATTTGGTTCTCTCTACAAACTCAGCCATATCAACATGGCCAATCTCTGTATCTCTAATATCCTCAACATTAGAGTGGACTGAGGTGATTGGGAAAACACCTTGATATTTGTACTTCATAGCTTTTGCCTTCTTCGGGGACAAGTCAGTCATTTGGACGAACTTTCACCGTGAAGAAGTTTGACGTCGAAAGGAGCTCCGCAGAAGAAACTGCAATAGAAATCATGATCATGCAATCAGGGAAAATATGGGCAATCTGGAAAAATTGCATGTTGACGATCACGACTATGGGAGTGCGCTTGAAAAAGGGCTATAGTGCGAGCTGGCCAAGGATCAGAGGAGAAGCGGGCTCGGGAAAATGAAATTGGAAATTTTCTAGTGTTAGGAAAATTTGAGATATTTTTGCACGGGCGGCAAAATTCGCCGCCCTTGCATGTGAGGCATTTGATATTGTGCATCGGCGGTGAATTTTGCCGCCTTTGCAGTTTGAGAGAAGAGTGAGATGGTTGGAGCGGCAAAAATTACCATTTATGCAGGAAGAAGGGTTTATCGTTTTTGATGTTTTGTCGGTAAATTTTGCCGACATCACGCGAGGGGAGCAAATACATGTCTAAGCGGCAAATTTAGCCGACAATGCATTTCATATGCGTGATGAGGTTATAGCGGTGAATTTTACCACTGTTGCATTTGATCACATTTGCTAGTTAAGTGCGGGGGTCGGGATGTTCGCCGCTTCAACACTTGGCAAAAGTCACCATGTCCAGGTAAGCTCGGCAAAATCCACCGATGCTACATGAGGGGAATGTAACGAGGGTTTGGGAAATCGAAGGCAAGAGAATCCCTAGGGTTTTCAGGGTAAAACCTAGGGCATTCTGAAAACGAAACACAGCAATGACAAAACGAAACAAACAAACAAACGAAATGGAAATAAATAAATAAAAACCTAAATGACATACACCTTAATCCGTGAAGGAAGGAAATGGGAAACGGGAGGAAAACTTACCTGTCCAGAACGGAAAACCTATGTTCAAGCTTCAACAAAATCCATCGCCAATCAGGATGGTGCGATCAAGCGAGCGTTGAGAGCGTTGGTAAATCAAACAAAGACTTTAGTTATAAGGAAAGACAAGCGACAATGGGAGTTATAACACTTTTAAAAGGTTAAAATCGGAGTTTAAACGCCTGGCACGAGTGGCCATTAATGGCACCCGACACCAAAATCCCGAAGATCTCGTTCGGGCGGCGATTTCGGCCGCTACGACATCGCAATTGACCAATATGCGAAGTCGGCAAAAAAGGCCGTCATTGCATGTGATGCAATTTCGATGGACATATGCGATAGCGGTGATTTTAACCGCTTCTGCACTTTGGACTCAAAACGATGTAATAGCGGCAAATTTTGCCGACATTACATCAAAACAAACAATAAACAAGCTTAAGTAATATGTAAGAGCGGCAAATTTTGCCGCTCTTGCATATCAAGAGTCAAAAATTTACGAACTTAAAAATGACTAAAATTAACATCCTAACCAATTTACGACTTGAACTTTCCTCGCAAATATTGAGAAATTAATTCAAGGAAACGTCGTAAATGAGTTTTAAAATGTCAAATGACCTCGCATGAGAACAAGAACATCTTTTCTCGATTCACGATCTTAGAGTGTAGTTTCACGAAACGGACAAGTTTCGTGGGGTTGTCTACAAAAACGAGCGTAGCTGATTTTGAGAACAACAGAATCCAACCACCTCTACCTTGGTTCAATCAAAGGAACTTGGTGAATGGGAAGCACCTCTAGTACAAATTGAAATGGTCGAAAGACTTCCCGATGAAGATGAAGAAAGTGAAGGTATTTTTCATAGAGAATGGAAGATGAGAGTGACAGTCAGCGTTGATGACCCTGTCATTTTTGAACTGCCAAAGATTTACATTAGATATGCCATGGACTTAAGACCAGAACCAAATGGGAGGACAAGTATAATCTTTTTCCCTCCTAATGAGCAAAGGGAGCCACAAACTCCCCTTGAGTTGTTCTAATTTTTGCAAAGAATCTAAGAGATACTAGATGTGAAAATCTATATGCAAGAATAGTTTGACCTATTAACAGAACTATTGAATTATGATGGAGTCCTGTATTGGACTCCTTCTCATCAACAAGCCTTTCAAGAAGAGAAACCACTGAGTTGGTAGCAATAGATTTAAATGACAAACCCTACAGAATAGGAGAACTTGTCCTGAGAAGAGGTAGCATGAAGAAAAAGAAAAGAAGATGAAAAAAAGCTTTTTTAGAAGACTGGAAAGGTCCTTACATGGTCAAAGAGGATGTAGGAAATGATGCCTATCTCTTGTACACAATGGAGGGAGAGGAATTTGGTGAAACAATCAATGCCTTTCACCTTAAGAAATATTATGTCTAAAAAAAAAAAATCACAAAGACATAAAAATACAAAAAAAAAAATCAAAATGTCAAAAAAATTTGTTTCTTGCATTTCTGTATCATTTTGTTCATCTTGCATTATAGTTAGCGACTTGTTCTTATACTATTTTCTTTTTAGTAAGGAGTCTAACGTTGCCTAGATATACGTCATCCTTTCAGGACCTAGAGATTCCCTATTTTCACAATTGCCATTATCTCCCCTTCATTCCCAGTGATTCTAATGAAAGCCTAGCTCTTAGATTTACATTGATCCCAGTCTTAATGAGTCAAGATGTTAGGTCTAAACAAAGTTTGTACTCAAACCTACAATGTTCAAAGGAAGCTTGCAAGTAGACCTTCCCAATTCTTCCCTAGTATTAGAGAAGTCCAACCAGATTACAAAAACTTGAGGTGGCACTTAGCCCCTTATCTTTCTTGGCCAAAAATGTCAGGAGGATCAAAACTTTGAAGGAAGCAATCTAAAATTTGAGTGAATAAAAAATGAGTGATCAAAATAAGAGTGAGAATTTAGAGATCAAAATACTGCATACCAAAAGTTCCAAAAGCATTCATTTCTTGAAAAGTCAAAATCCAAAAAAATGAGAAAAATCAAGTGAGGAAAATACAAAAAAAAGAGAGATACAAAAAAAGAGTGAAAGAGAAGATTGCTGAATGTCCGTACTCTTGGGTGGAGATTAGTCTAAGCTCAAAGCCTCAAGGGTGACATTCTAACATAGAAAGCAAAAAGAAAGGTACAAAACATACACACACACTAGCTAAGAAAAACCAAGAGTCTAGTAGTCTCTAGGATCATCTTCTACCTAGGGACCCTTGTTCTTTCCCATTTAACCTTTACCCTGGGTCTACCTTGCTTGTCATCTATGATCTAAGTCTAGATAACACCTATAAAATTTGTTGCTTGTCTAAAGTTGAAAGCTTGTCAAAATATCTTATCTAGATAAGTGTTTAGCCTTTAGTGAAGTCTAAGATTAGAGATGCTCCATCTTCATTCCTGCTCCCCACTTGAGTTCTAAAAATCCTATCTCACAGCCTTGAATAGGTCTCTTATATCAGGATAAATCGCAATCTGCTAAATAAAAAATTGTATTTAAGAGAAGTCACATTGTTTGTTCCACATTGCATTCATGCCAAAATCGACAAAAAGAGTCTCAAAGCAATAAAGTCAAATGCCATATCTCATGACATTTAGTAGGAGTAAATGTTTCATTTCAACATTTTTTGCGTTCCTGCATTATCATATCGTAAACTACATCTCATATATATGCCATAAAAGTTACAAAAACATGTCATTTTTGTCATACTTGCATTATTAAAAGAGTTGAAAAGGTCAAACACATAATCAAAAAGTTCCCAAACCTCCAAACACACACAAGAGATGAGTACAAATCTAATAAGCAAAAACTATAAATGGATAAACTTTCATAGATACATTTGAACTTTACATATACAAGAGTATCAAAGAGCTAGGACAAAATG
Organism: Cunninghamia lanceolata; assembly: GCA_027924645.1. NCBI lineage: Eukaryota > Viridiplantae > Streptophyta > Pinopsida > Cupressales > Cupressaceae > Cunninghamia > Cunninghamia lanceolata. Next base: position 3,337,662 of record BSBN01000407.1, read on the forward strand.
CTCTCAAAAGAAGTAGATGCTCCCCATTCAAGGGGACACGATTTCAAGAAATGAAGTCAAGGCTGGATCCCTCCAACGGAACCCTTAGGACTTTGGCTCCTCTATCTACGAATACCACTCGTTGCTCCATGAGACCTATGGGAGTGAGGTGTTCTACTGTGAGCATGTGACTGTGAAGGTCCCGCCATACTAGCATATCAGCATCCAAAACTAAGACGAGCCATTTCTCAGAGTACCTGATTCTCACCCTTAAGGGTTTGAATCTGGGCCTTCAAGTCTACATTCTCCTAACATCCATGGTAGATAGGAGAAAAATGTCAGTGTGTCACCCAGTAGTACGGGGCACACCAGGATCATCTAAAAGATGGTCACGAGTCATCCTAGTGAAGGGAGAAGCCAATCTAACATTAATCTTGTGAACAAAGTCCCTCCACTCTCTGACATTACCTGAAAGAGCAAATCGAAAGACAAAAACAAGTCAGTTCCCCATGAAAAGAGATGTAACATCCCTACTCATACTACTTGAGTAAACTCAATAATTTACAAGAAAGTAAATAAACATGAGACATTTTTTTTTGAATTTAATTTTATTTAAATAACATATGCATAATACAAGAAATAGAGTACAACTTTATATGTAATTTCAATCTTGAAATCATAACATAATCTAAGATAGAATCATAGTGAAATCCTTTCACTTAACATTTACAATACATAAAACACATTTGGTATAAGAATAATTTTACCTCATACATTTGACTATGATAAACCATAGCAAGGAGTACATCACATCCAGAATGTAGATATACCTCTTCACCAGCCTCATTGAGTCTTCTACTTTAGAGGGAGAGCATCATCCAAGTGCTTTTCCTCCAACCACAGACCAGCTGTCCACCGCTCACCTTCCTTTCTGGAAGTGGCCCTACCCTTCACGAAGGGTTTAGATATAAGGAACAACAAGTGTTTGTCATCTAAGTCCTAGTGCTGTGTCCTACATAACTTCAATTGACCATACAACTCTAGACCACTTCTACCTAAGTATGATCATACTGATTGGTCATGCCATCTAGACACACACTTCTGACTCAACTATAAGACTATCTTACCCTACAGATTCAATTTCAACTTTTAGTACTCTAGACAAAACCTTGTCCATACTAAAATTTCATTCTAGTCAATCTGACTTAGAAATAATCCTCAATCTAGAGTATACAAGCAATATTTATATGTTTAGGTAATTATAACCTTTCAACGACTCCACCTTGCATACTTGCAACTTCTAGGGTCTATGACCTTCTGTCACTTTTCTCCCTGTCTCAAAAATCAAACAACTTTGGTGTATTATAACAAGTTTTGACTCTATCATAAAATTACTTAGATTTGATAAGTACTACTAAGACTCATCCTGTCTTTCCTTATGGTTCTCTTGACATTTCACTGTCGACCAATATGGTATTCTCGACCTCTCATTGTCGGACAAAAAGTAGAAAATTAAACACTGTCATATTCGATATAAGGGTTATAGGTTTCCTTAATCCTTCGGTTTTAACGCTAGGGTTAAACTTCTCTAACCCAATACAATGAAATATCAAACATCCTTGCTTTCTAAAAGTAATAATCATAAAAATACCAAACATGAGAACAAGTACCTCTAGCCTATCCTAGACCACTTGGCATTGCTAGAATTTATATTTCATGTACCATGAATAAGCATAGTAATCAAGGTATATCCTCACACATATAATATATAAGAATAATATCATTTCACAAAAATTTTCTTATCTAAGTCAGTCTCCAACCCTAATAGGTTTGATTCATAAAAAGGTAATAATCTACTTTCGACTTGAAGGTCTATTTAAGTCTATTGACTTTTAGCATAAGTTAGGTCATGAACTCTCATATAACTTCCTTTGTATAAATGTCCCATAATCCTTTATCAACAATCATGTGGGGTTGAGTTTCTAATTTCCCAACATACACAACTTGGTATAAATCATGTCAGAAATACCCAACACTGGGTTAACTTTGTCTTATGTGTAAATGACACTAAATTAAGTTCTAATAACATGTAATAAGAATTATAATTCCATGCCTCTTAGTATGCTTATACCCTTGAGTCTAGTTTATTAGTTTCAATCTTGAAACATAGGGTAAGTAATTATGTCTCCTATCATTCCCTTTCTTGAGATAGTTTCAATAAAGTAGTAATTGTTAATTCAAAGGAATAACTAGGTTTCCACTATCTTAGTTCAGCCAATCCCATAGATTTATAATAAGGTCTGAAGAAGAATTCTATTCCACATAAGGAAATCTATATGCAAATTGTAACATGGTTCCTCTAATATCTAAATGACTTAATCTCATCAAAACTTCCATTCGAGAAGTAGTAACTACATGCCTCCAAAATTATGAATAATTACCCATAACATAGACTCTTGTGATTATAAAAAGTAATACTATGCACATAAGCTATTAAGAAAGGGAGATATATGTCTCAAATAACTTATTCACTTGACTCCAATCTTTAAAAACATTGACTTCAATTGATTCGGTCTTTAATATCATGGATAATTGTATAGCAACTAGTTGAGTTGGTTTATTGAGGACTAACCCTTCATACCTCAAACTTTATCTTGACCTATTAGAAAGAATAGATTTGTCGACCTCACACTACAAAAGTTAATAAGTATAAAATGACCATAAAATATAGAGGTTTAAATATATATAATGGCCTTATAAAACTCAAGATTTATTTAATTAGTTAGCCTTACAAGACATGACCTCATTATGTTATAAAGCATTTGTCTCACTAAGTTGTAAGTCTCACTATATACAGCGAAAATAAGGCCTATCGATCTTTTACTCAATAAAAGAAAGACAAAACTCTTATGCAATGGTAGTATAGCTTACACACAGTGAATGGTGATAACAAGGCTTATATTTTCAATCTAAGTCTGTGCTATAAAAAGGTTCTCAAGCAAAGGATTCTCATAAACATTTTGAGCAGATATCTTTTGGTTTTTACTACTATTTAGCTGTTCAACCAACAACTCAATAATAAAAGTTGTCTCCAACTTAAGGCACAAAGACTCTTCTTTTCTACGTTAATTCACTCACTAATTTCTGTAGAGTGTCAGTTAACCCAAACCAATCTACTTTCTTTTATTCATCTGAGATAAACTCTTATAATAACAACCCGAGAATGTTTATACAAGTGTAAGTTCAAACATTCTATTGTGCAAACGCATAGGTAGAATATAATGTTATTTAGAAGATAAACAAGATTTACTTTAGATAGATATCCCTTACCAGTTGATCTCGATGGATTTCCATACCAGTCCATTCGCAGATATAAGAGGATCAAGGAATACGTCGATAGGGGCAACTGACGAGTTAGAAGATGTTTTCTTTTGAACAGAGCCTGAGAACATTTTATGCTATCATAGAATGCAATAATTGCCGGATACACACAAAATGGGTCGGTTGATTTATTAGTGATGGTTGGCAGATTTGATTATGCAGTGACCAACTTCATTTGATGGAGGTTTTGAAATCCTTTTTCATAAATCTATTTGGTATATCCATGCGCCATAACCTCTCATGCTGACTTACACCTTCGATTATCCTTACTATGGATTTTCCATACCACATGTTTCCAGAAGGCCGCAGGGGCTGGTCCCCCTATTGTTTTTCTACTTCTCCCCCTGAGATAATGTTACCCTTGTGTTTATCAGAGTACTTCATCTTTTTGTTATTTAATATGATGCGAAAGATTTTACATACAATAACCTTGTCATTCATACTATAGGCTAGTGGTTTCAACCCCACAAATAGTATCGCCACCTTCTTTCCTACCAGACTCAGTGTTTTATATTTAGAAGTTGTGTCTGAAAGAGAGCAGGTCCAAGGACATAGCTCTATCATTCGACACTAGTTTTATTTTCACCATGGCTCTCCCCTTATCATCCCCGTGGAAAGCCATTATAACTGTCCACTCTTCTCCAACATGCGAGGAATTAAGCAGAATCTTTGCCTAAAAACAAGCTTGTCTTTTGCATGCAAACTTTATGGACTGATAGGTCTTTACGACCACTTCTTTGATTATTAATAAGCTGCTTTGAAACAGTTAAGGAGTTAACTATAACCAACAAGGGGTTTTATTAATGAACACTTACCACATATTGTCTAAACTCCACGAATACATAGAAAATGTCTAATCTTTAAACTTTGCTTTAAATAGATAAATATTTAAGAAACAACATATTATTTTAGTATACAATGTATACTTGTGTTGTTTAAAGCATTCAATGGGATACGAGATTGGGTTCGAGGTGTTCTCCCCCTCTATCTCATTTAAATGTCAATAAAGACAAATAACAAGAGAGAATCCCTATCAAGAATTTATGATAAATAATCTATCAACTATTGACCATACTCGTCAATGGTGATGTACCAACTTGGTTTACGACAAAAATATAGACATATTGGATCTTTTGGACAAATCGACAACCATCGAGTCTAAACCAAACTTAGACTAGGTCAAATACTACTTACCAATCCGGTCGACGGTTCACCAAAACTATAAAGGAACAAGAATCAAATCACAACCAATCTATCCTTTCCAATTATCTATACTCTTCTCTTAGATGATGCTCTCCCTCTTTCTCGGAGAGGCGAAACCTGTTCCCTAAATGCAACTTGCAATCATCAACTCAAGATTAGTGTATCAAAAATTATTTCATAATCCTTATGAAATCATAACATCTTGACAACTTATAATTAGGTGTCAATTATAGTCAAATAAACATATTCATGAAAATATTGATTTTTCAAGACATTTTTACTAAACGTCAAATCATTGAATTATTCATATCATCTACTAATTACTTCAAAAGTAACAAGTAAAACAGAGTCAAATTTAGGGATGTAACATATCTTTCCTCATAAGAGTCATCGTCCTCGATGATCAAATGTATCCAAAACTCTCTCCACACTGTCCCACCGGACCTTGCCTTGAGCAACCCTTTTATTTTGCAAGTAGGGCTTGTGGTCTTCAAACATTTTTAGGAAGCTTGATTATGACCACTCCTGGGTCCTGTAGCTGTGAAACATTCTAGGAATATAATTATCATTTGTTATATATTTTTCAAATATAATCATAAAGAGCATATGCCTTCAGGAAAAATAAAATGATTCTGTAATCAACCGAATCAATAACTTCAAGAGCTTCCAGGAGTGTCTCATATCTAGGAATTGATTTCGTATACATTCCATACTTTATGGAACCTTTCTTCTCTAACCAAGAATTGTGTTAGTGTACGGTTGACTTTTACTTAGCTTTTCTATCTATTATTAGCTTCCACCAATCTTTTCTGATCTGTTTGATTTGTTCATCCATTTCTGACAACATTTCTGGACTAATGCTAATCCTATCTTCTAGCTTAACCAACTTATAGGATTTCGACATCTTCCTCTATCCAATGTTTCAAATGGAGTCATCTTGATAGCGGAATTATAGAAGTTGTTAAGTAGATACAAGAGAAAAGATCATAATTCCTTATCTGATTCAACTGTCCTCCAAGACTTGGCATGCCACTGATGAGTGAGTAAGCATCATCAACCATGAACTTGAGCGGTTCTCTGCACACTTCTTGACTGGAAGCGGTCCTACTCTCTAAATTTCTATCTGAGCTCTGGTGTTTAACCCTACACAATCCCTAGTCGGTCATGCACTATAGGCAACTCCTAACTAGCATGACCTTTGACTGGGTGTGTATCTGGGACAAGAAACTAACTGACACTATTAGATAGTAGCATCACCTTGGCAAAGGTTTTTAATTAAGTGCAACACGACACAATGAAGTCATGTAGTCAAGTTTATCACCCTGCTTGACATGGAGAGACTATTAACCTAAGCTTACTGGACTACCCATCTGCCCACATGCAATAACACAAGATTCAAAAGTTGATATCAATGTAAGACCTCCTTCGGGTAGCTTACATATTAATTATCTAACCCTAAAAGAGTTTGGAACAAATTCCTTCCACACAAGGTTTCTTTCTTTTGTAAGTTAATGACATACCAAGTGCATTTTCTACAATTTACTCCCTTACACAATCCATCAGAGGCCCATCCAGGACATGATAGAGGTGGACATTATACAAAACATAGTGAACAACCAAAAAGTTCTAGTATAGCCACCACAAAATTTAAATCAATAACAAGGTATAAGCAATTTATTTTTCATCATTAAGTCAAAAGAATGAGCGCCATTTCAACAATAAATCAAATTTTTGACCAACTGGTCATAAAATAAACAATCTTCAAAATTTGGTTGCTAGACCAATCCAAAATAAAGGAATAAAATAATGGCAATCCTTGCAAGTATTAAAAGGGATTTTACTGAAAATCTAAAGTGTCAAAATCTAAAGGAACACTTACTATGTACTATGTGACTAATTGAGTCACTAACAAGGGAGTAGATTGCTACACTGCACTTGGGTTTTTCCAAAAACTTTCAGTGGATAAGAGATTATGCTACAAGCACAATAAATAAATAAACCTCTTAAGAATTTCATCATCCTCAAAAAATTTTGCAAATAAAAAGGTTAAAACACATCTACTCCTATTTCTTGGAGTATCTATCATTCATCACTTAGATGATATTATAAGATTGTGCTATAGCGAAACACAGAGATTACAGTTGGAAAACAAGCTTCTTCTCTTTATAGCTGTTATGAATTATCTTGCAAAACAAATACATTTCCAAATCTTTTACAATTTTTCTTAGCACTCTATGCCAACATATCACCACTTGTCCTTTAATAATCCTTTTATTCCACTTGGCTCATTCCAAGCCATCTAGAAGTTAAACTAGAACCTATCTTATCTATGTATCTTTAATATAATTTCTAGGAACTTCAACACTCGGTTGCTCCTGCACCTAGTGGATTACTTTTGGATCTTCCCATCCTTAAGTTCTTGAGAAATAAGAGTGATCTTGAATTCATACAGTCACTGCTCTAATTAACAGTTGACCAAGGTGGTGCAGGAGCACCCGGACATGATCAGGATATAGGTCCGCATGATGACATACATGATCAGGATATAGGATAATTATCAGCATGATGACAGGATAGTCTATTTTTAGTATGTTTGACTTTATCATGTAATAAGGTCCATTGGACCGATGCTATGTATTAGTTTCAGCCTAGGAGTATGTGTAGGCAGTTAGAGATCGGGATAAGGTAATCTGAGCTGTCCTCTCTCCCAGCCGCTTGGAAGCTCCCAGCCGCTGGGAAGTGAGTTGGTAGTACTCGAAGGATTTGTTATTTATGCCTTCGATCTGTTAGGGTTTAGTATACAGATTGAGATTGATGTTGATAGATGTTATGTTTAGGAGAGTAGTATTGGTGATATGCTGTACTGGTGATCAGTCCAGATACTGTGAAACAGAATTGTAAAAGCAGGACATTTGAATCTCAATTGAATAAGATCTCATCTTTTGCATTATTTGGCTGTATCAGTTGCATCTGTGTTGATTTCCTGTCTGTTTGCAAGTTGATGGGCACTTTCAACCCTTCCACCGGTTGATCCTGCAAATCGATGGAATGGTCCTGTATCATAGCTTAGGTTGCATTTGTGTTTTCTGTTTATGCATTGCATTGTTCAGGAGATCAGTTAGGAGCATGCTGTGAATCAGCCTAGCTGTGAGGACCGCCCTTTTTACTACTGTTGTGATGACCTATTTACAGTACTGTTATTGTTACTTTCATATTTGTGGGATAGCAGTTCCCGAAATTTGTCAGACTATTTAACTTTATTATGTTTTCGGAAAAACTAATTGGGTGATGTTTGGATAAGTTACTTTTCAGAAAAATGAATTAGAGATGTTAGAGATGATGGAAAATTGTAATATGATTTTTAATTATGCTAAATTGAACTAAGGCATGAGAATGCATGTGTTATTTAAGTTGCTTCGGCTATGATGAATTTATGTGGTTACTGATCTTGTAATTGAGTGTGCAGGGACTACTAATCAAACCACAGATTTCGGAGACCATTCCACACCTTGTTAATTGTTATTCCCTGTTAAGCCGATCTGGTTCCACGAAGAACCAAGGTCTCTTTGTGTTTGATGTCATGATGTAATGTGGTCTTTCGTATGGTCGAGTGGGTTAGGTTACCCTCATGTAATGTTAATTTTATAAGTAAGTGTTGTAAAGAGATTGAATTTGAAATGTCTATTTTTTTTTTATTTAAATTATGAGGCCCTTTTTCTTGTGCTTTACCTTGACCTGGGGTGTCTTGTATGGGTTAAAATTGACCCTGGGTTCTACCCCATGGGTCCAGGGGCCCATTTGGCATGGGTAACCCTTGAGTAACCTCCATCTAGTCAACTTAACCTTTCCCTGAAGTTAAGTGGCGAAAATTGGAGGTAGGAGGGGACATGATGGGTTGTACCAACACTCAACCCATCCCCTCTACTTTTCCCTAGATAAGAGATGCCATCCATTAGTAAAAGTTACCTCTTCTTTAGTAAGATTCCCCCATGTACTATGGGGACACCCATGTGAAGAAAGGAGAAAGAGGCATGGGTCACCTGTCTTGTTCCCATTTAACTCTTTTTTTTATTTCTCCCATGAGAAAGTGGAGTCACATGAAAGGATTAAGGAGTCCCCTTGGGAATGGAGAGTGACATAAGCCACCTGGACAGTATAGTGATTTTTGGGAAAGGTGAGGAGGTGACAAGTGTCACTTCCCCATTGCTCAAAATTGGAAAGAAAGAGAATTTTGGGTTATTTATTTTCAAATTTTTGGGATGAGAGGGAGTTAGTTGAATTTTGGGGAAACTCTTTCATTTTGGCCTTACCAAAAATAGAGAAGTTAGTTTGGAAGATAGAGAAGAGAGAGGGAGTTGGTGGCTAAGCTTGGAAGTGAACTCTGTGGACTCTGCAACAACTTCATTCCAGGAGGGCTTGCAAGGTTGGTCTGAATTTTACCTTTGTTTTGGTAGGACTGAAATGTGTATGAAATGTGTGTAACATATGTGTTTAAATTTGTTTCTGTGGGGTTCTTGTCGGGTGTTTGACAGAGCGTCTCCCACTTGGGAGAAATGCTCATCAAGTTTGGGGTAGGGGAGGAGAGATCCTCCTCGGGTGCATACCTGTTCCATCTTTTGGGATGTTGAAAGCCTTGAGGGCATGTATCTGTGACTGTATTTTTGACTTGAGAGTCATATGCAGATTTCTTGTAAAATGTGATCACACTTGGTTGAGACCAAGAGAAATTTTATATGAGTTCATTTATCTGTCAGGGTGACACCCTGGAGTCGAGTGTATCCACTCTCCTGCCCCTTATGAAACTCACTGTAGTTGAGTTTCCGTAATGTGTAAAATAGCCACGGGTGTATGTGTGCTTTGGGATTGTTGTTGTTTCTGTTGTGAAGTGGAGTGTTTGAGTACCCAGGTGTGAGTATGGTCTCCCTAGCTCGGGGGTGACCCTCTTGCGGGTCTACGGTAGGGAGGAGAGCTAGACAAGTGGTATTGTCTTCTTTGTTTGTCTTTGATACGCAGGTTTTTCTCTTGGAGCTTCTGGTTGGCTATTTATGAAGAAACAGATTATCTTCTTGTCATGAGAATTAGGCCTGGTTCATTTCATAGAGATGAAGAGGGAACACCTCTCTTGTTATTGTTGTAAATTACTGATATTCTGGGAGTGAAGAAAATCACCTCCCTGGTCTTGTTATTATTGGACTTTTATTGGTTGTCATAAGTTTTCAGTTGAATACGGTTTGGGAGGAGAAAGTTCATATCTGGGAGGTTGGTATTCATGATTGTGAAACTGTAATGTGAATGTGCTTAAATTTTTAAGTTGATGTTTACAACCTTTGTTCAATAGCAATTTTTGTGTTTCAAGTATTACTGAAAGAAATAAATTCGTTTTTTTTGCAACTTAATCTGAGTTGTTTACATTTGAAAGTTTGGAATTGCTTCTTTAGTTGAAATGCTAGTTCCCTTTTAATGTTGAAATGGAAAAGACAGTTTTTAAATATTTGAGTTTTTCTCCATAATAATGGATTCTGTTAATTTAGAAGAATTAGAGGAGATCTAGCATGTAAATATAATCTGTTTGTAAATTTACAAGTCTTATATGTTTATAACAATGGAAAATTTATACTTATAATAAGGGAAGAGCGATTTATCATTTGGTGAAATTGGGATATATATATATATATATATATATATATATATATATATATATATATATATATATATATATATATATATATATATATATATATATATATATATAAATATATATATATATAAATATTTATATCTAATTGTGATGACAATTTCATTATACTATGTTGATTTGGAGAAAATGCATAGAGTAGTGAATTTAAAAAAAATTTGTCGAAATTGGAATTATACAAAAATAATATTTTTCTCTAAATACTTTATAAATATATATATAGAGATATATATATATTTCTCATTTTGAGTAATTATCATTTTAGAAAATAATAGAGAAATTGAAAGTAATTATAATTGTTATATATAAAAAAAAAGGGGGGATATATATATATATATATATATATATATATATATATATATATAAATATGAAATATATATATATATATATATATATATATAAATATATTATCGTTGTTATATATATACATATATATATATATATATATATATATATATTTATATATGAATATATAAATATATATATATATATATATATTTGAAGATATTTTATTATTGATAATAATCAACGAACGGTGAAAGACTGTCAAAAAAAAAAATTTAAGCCGCGGGTAACAAATTACACAGTCGTTATTTACTATGGGCGGTGGGGAAGAAAACCCCACCGCAGTTTTTTTGTCATATTTGGAGGTGTGGAGTGGGGCGGAGCCCCACCCACACCCCACGTCGTGGGAATGTGGGTGGGGCTCCGCCCCACTCCACATCTCCCCCCTCCTCCATACCCTTATGCCTCCCGCGGATTTTGGCTGCCGCTTTGCGGCCACCTTAAACCCCCGTCCGCCGCTCTGCGGCCACCTCAGATCCCCGTCCGCCGCTCTGCGGCCACCGCCGCCCATGGCCGCCATCTGCTGTGGGTTGAAAGCCATAAAAAATGTAGGGCTTGGGCCCTAACATATGAATGGGTGATTTGGTAAATAAATTCAGTTTATTTTTATATAGCTCTATATATAGGCATATATATATATATATTATATATGTCTATGTATATAGCTATATATATAATATAAGAATGATTAGATACATCTGTATATATATATATATATATATATATATATATATATATATATATATATAGAAAGGTTTAAGTTGTGGGAAACCAATTTGTTCATTATTGAGATATTAAAATAAATATATTTTATGTATGTATATATATATATATATATATATATATATATATATATATATATATATATATCTATATAGTTTTATTTATTGGGCCCTCGTTTAAAATCGTTAATAACTATGTTTCATGGATATGGAGAAAAAAAAAAATATATATATATATATATAAATAACAATTATATTCTCACAGGAGATGTTATTAAGTTTCGAACACAACTACCAAAGAAGCTATATTACCATGAACAGAGTTTTATAAAGTGGTGAACCACCTACACCTATTGACAACGTCATACGAGTTACAAACAGAGTATGAATCGTAATTATGAGTAACAGTAACAACAGTAATTCTAAACAAGAGAAAATAAAATTATAATGTAAAGAGAGTTTAGGAATATTCAGTGATACTCTGGAAAGAGTTTCTCGGAAGTTTCAACTAAAAACATACTAACAATCACCCGGAAAATGAAGAGGAAAATTACACAACTCCTTACTCAAAAGAACACTGGAAATAAACTTAAGAAGCCACCACTGGCGATCCTTGTGGCCATATTAATCTCAACTGTAGCAAACAATCTCATATGTAAACCTGTAAGAGGTTCCGAAGAAGGAAAAACTAACATTAGAAAACACAGAGGAGAAAATGCGCGACATATCTCACACGGGATAAGAGAACTAAGTTGACGGACCCTTCTGTCAATTGTGCTTGGAACAAGTTGACTAAGTATTTACGAGGAGGAGGAACCTAGATCGGGGAAGATTAGGAGACCGAGTCCAGCGAAATAGTAAACCAGCCTATGTGACCGAGATCATCCTGAAATTAGGTTTAATATCAACAATAGCTGCAGTAATAACCCTGATTGACGTAAATCACGAAGAAAGGACAGGATGCACATAAAGAAAGTATAGAAAATGAAAGAGAGAGAGAGACCGAAATATAAACACACTAAATGAACTAAGAGATAGTTAAAGTAAGGGCGATAAAGATATAATCCAACTTAAGAACTTGTGGAAAGGGAAGAGAGGGCAACCAAACCGCCTTGTTGAAAATGCTAAGTCATAGGATGGGTATGTTTCAGGAAACAAGAGAGGAGACAGACAACCGTGCCTGGCTGAAAAATGACTAAATAGGGAGATCACTAGCCGGTTTAGTTGGAACAAGGCGTCGAGGGGAGTGGTTCCTCTATCAGGGAGCCACGTGCGTAAATGAGTGCAGCGTAATTCCCACTAACGCCGTAAGGCATTCTGCTACCAAACATTGCCGAGGGTTCGATTTAAGAACTTGGGTAATCTCACTCTTGCAATGACGTTAGCAGCGTTGTATCGACCCTCTTGTTGATCTATATGTTTCCGTTTGCACGCCATTGTACTTGTATTCCGCCGATGAGTATAGTGTTTCGCCATGAGAGAACACCGTTGAGCATGCGTACGCATGCGAAAGGGGTTTTTAGGACGGTGTGAGAAAAGTTTTTCAAATCTCGTGTCATAACCACATGACAGATGTGGCTATGACACGTGCGATGTGTGTTGTGACCACAAGGAAAATGTGGGCATGACATTTGGTATCAGAGCCAAGTTTGTAAACACTGGGCGTATTTGGGCACGTTATTATTCCGCAACTTTGGCTAATTAGTTTCTACCTTGTTTTGTAGGATGCCTCCCCGACGTGTTCGACGAGCGCGATCACGCCATACAGCGTCAGTCGAGGTGCACAGCGATTCCTCAGCCGAGGGACTGGCACCCGCAGATTCAGCAGCACCACCTGCACCACCTGTGCCACAAGCACCACTAGTACCACAGGCGACACCAGTAGCGGATATAGGTCCACAGATCTTACAGGCACTACAGACTATGTTAGACAGGTTACCACCAGTGATTCCTGAGCCACGTATAGAGCCTCGTGTTGCTCCGCGAGAGGAGCCACGTGCCGAGTCACGTATTGAGCCACGTATGGAGCCCCGCGTTGATCCACTAGCGGTAAGACGTGTGGAGCCCTTCGTTGAGATTCCTGACACAACAGTAGAGGAGGTAGGGTCGGCCTCCCGAGCACGGAGCAGGAGTCCTCCGAGACTTTTGAGACAAGAACAGGTTCAGCAGGGAGTATATGAGGATGGTGTGGAAGAGCCACTTGGGAGACTTAGAGACAGAGGGGACCCTATCAGAGATCTACTGAGGCTCAACCCACCCACCTTCGCAGGAGCTACAGAGGGAGCTGTGGCCGAGGCTTGGCTAATTAGCTTAGACAGGTGTTTCGCATTGCGACCGTATGAGAGCAACACGAAAGCACGAGTGGCAGTTCATCTTCTTAGGGATGCAGCAGCCACCTGGTGGCGCACAGAGGAGTGCAAGCGCCGACTCTCCGTGGATACACTCACATGGGACACCTTCATTGAGCGCTTCAATGCGCGGTATTTGTCCGAACACTATAGACAGCGCAGAATCGATGAGTTTCATGATCTACAGCAGAGGGGACTCACCGTTACTCAGTATGAGAGCCGATTTATAGAGCTTTCTCGTTATGCGGAATACCTCCATGACGAGAAAATCTTAATACACAAATTCATCAGGGGGCTAAATCACGGGATATCAGGACCAGTTCGTATGGCAAATCCCCAAACCATGAGCGAAGCTGTTGAAAAGGCCCTTATATCAGAGGAAATTCAGGGACGAGGACAGAATTCACGCCCACAGTACCAGGAACGAAATCTCCAACAACAGCAAAATTTCCGAAGGCCTCAAAACACAACACAGAGAGGAGGATATAATGCTTCATCATTACCTCCTAGGCCTCCACAGCAACAGCAACATCAGCAAAAATCCAAATTTCAACAGAGGGGACAGGGAGGACAGAACCGTGGATGGCAGCAGCAGGGACCACGCAGGGATCAGAGACAGCAGGGTTCATCGGCAGGACCCGCAAGGTCCCAGCAGTCTTACAGAGGCTCACAGGGATCCACCGGACGGACCGGGCAACAACAGTCGGGCAGAACACAGTCAGGGCAGTTACAGGTTAGGGGACCATGTTATGTATGTGGTGGGGCGGGGCATCTGGCTAGAGAGTGTCCACAGGGATTTACTGCAGGGGGTCAGCCCCGATCAGGAGGGTCTGAGCAGACCGTAGGTGACGTGGGCAGATCTCACCACATGTTTGCAGCGGTTGATAACCGCCAGGCCGATTTCCAGGCTTCTGTCATCGAGGCAGCAGGTACGATTAGAGACTTTCCCATCTCGATCCTTTTTGACTCAGGAGCTACTGACTCCTTTTTGTCTACATCGTTAGTGGAGCGTTGCAGGCTGGTGGCTTCTAGGCAAGACATTAGGTGGGAAGTTGAGTTGGCCTCAGGGGCCAGGATGTCAGTAGATACCTTGGTTAAAGACTGTGAGATCACATTGGGACCCTTCACCACAATATGCGACCTTAGGATTATGCCATTAGGGTCTTACGGAGTAGTTCTGGGTATGGATTGGCTTGCGGCACATAGAGCCAAGCTTGATTGTCGCCAGAGAACGATTAGCTGTTTAGATGATCATGGTTCGTCGGTTGAGGTAGTGGGCATTCAAAAGCCCACGGCGGTTCGTATGATATCCGCACAACAGCTTAAGCGCTGTATGCGGAGGGGATGTCAGATGTTTGCCATCACAGTCAGTGATAGAGCAGAGGATGAACCTGAGGCTACTTTAGATGATCACCCTATCCTTAGAGAGTTTGCCGATGTATTCCCACCAGAACTACCTGGTATGCCTCCACGTAGAGAAGTGGACTTCCACATCGACTTAGTGCCAGGTGCAGAGCCGATATCCCGCGCACCCTATAGAATGACGACCCATGAACTCACAGAACTTAAGCTGCAGTTGGAAGAATTACTTGAGAAGGGACACATCCGACCTAGCGTTTCACCATGGGGCGCACCAGTGATCTTCGTGAAGAAGAAGGATGGGTCTCTTCGTCTATGCATGGACTACAGGCAGTTGAACAAGGTGACGGTGAAGAATCGTTATCCTCTACCTAGGATTGACGACCTTTTTGATCAGATGCAGGGAGCCAGAGTGTTCTCGAAAATCGATCTAAAATCTGGGTATCATCAATTGCGCATCACGGAGTCAGATATTCATAAAACTGCTTTTCGAACCAGATATGGCCATTATGAATTCACAGTGGTACCTTTCGGGTTGACGAACGCCCCTGCAGTATTCATGAGTCTCATGAACGGGGTGTTCCGTACATACCTAGACCGGTTCGTGATCATATTCCTAGATGACATTCTGATTTATTCACGGACTGAGGAGGAGCATGTAGAGCACTTGCGTCAAGTTTTGCAGAAATTACGAGAGCAGCAACTTTATGGCAACTTGGCGAAGTGTGCCTTCTTCAGGACAGAGGTGCAGTATTTGGGACACATTTTATCAGGCGATGGCATCTCCGTAGATCCATCTAAAATTAGAGCAATCCAGGAGTGGCCGGCACCCACGAACGTGACAGAGGTCAGAAGCTTTATGGGGTTAGCTGGGTATTATCGTCGGTTTGTCGAAGGTTTCTCCAGGATAGCACATCCCATTACTTCCCTTCAGCGAAAAGGGAAGGGTTTCACTTGGACCGAGCAGTGTGAAAAGGCTTTTGGAGTCCTCAAAGAACGTCTTACGAGCGCTCCTATTTTAGCAGTTCCAGATCCTTCAGAAGAGTTTGTAGTTTGCACAGATGCATCATTAGAAGGTTTGGGAGCCGTGCTTATGCAGGATGGTCGAGCGATCGCATACGAATCGCGGAAACTAAAGACACATGAGTTAAACTATCCTACGCACGACTTAGAGATTGCAGCTGTTGTTCATGCCTTGGTTCGCTGGAGACACTTTCTTTTAGGGCGACGCTTTGAACTCCATTCAGACCATCATAGTTTGCAGTATATTTTTACGCAGCCTAATTTGAACGCCCGCCAACGGCGTTGGATGGAATTCCTATGCGAATATGACTTCGATGTCCATTATATAAAAGGGAAGGAGAACGTGGTCGCTGATGCTTTGAGTCGAAGACGCCACGAGAACCAGACCCTGACCTTGAAGATGGACTTGAAGGATCGCATCTTACAGCATCTGCCGGAGGACGAATGGTTTCTTGAAGTGCAGCAGGCAGTACTAAATCAGAAGGCCCTTGAGGGCAAATTTACAGGATATACCCTTGATTCTGATGGAATGCTTCGACATCGGCAACGTATCTATGTACCCCATGCGGGTAATCTTCGTACAGTAATCCTATCAGAGGCTCATAGAGCACCCTACACAGCACACCCAGGAGTGAAGAAGATGCATGCTAATTTACGACAGCTTTATCATTGGGCTGGGATGAGGCGTGACATTGCCGAATTTGTTGCTCGTTGCCTGGAATGTCAGAGGGTTAAGGCCGAACATCAGCATCCAGCGGGACTGTTGTACCCTCACGAGATACCTGAATGGAAATGGGATACCATTTCTATGGATTTTATCGTTGGTCTACCTATGTCATCACGTCGCCATGATGCTATTATGGTGACAGTTGACAAGCTGACCAAAGTGGCGCATTTTTCACCAATATGTACAACGTACAATGCACCATCAG
This sequence comes from Cunninghamia lanceolata, assembly GCA_027924645.1. Lineage (NCBI taxonomy): Eukaryota > Viridiplantae > Streptophyta > Pinopsida > Cupressales > Cupressaceae > Cunninghamia > Cunninghamia lanceolata. The sequence continues at coordinate 3,354,650 of BSBN01000407.1, forward strand.
TGGCAAAGGTGTTTCTTGATCAGATTGTTAGACTTCATGGAGTACCTCGCCGCATTATATCTGACAGAGACTCCGTATTCACTTCATCGTTCTGGAAAGCCTTACATCAGGCGTTGGGCACACAGCTCAACTTCAGTTCTGCATATCATCCGGAAACTGATGGACAAACAGAGAGAGTTAACCAGGTGTTAGAAGACATGCTTCGCATGTATGTGATGGATCACCAGTCTAGATGGGAGGAGTACCTGTATCTAGTTGAATTCGCCTACAATAATGGGCATCATAGCTCGTTGGGTATGCCTCCTTTCCAGGCATTATATGGCAGACCATGCAGAACACCTTTGAGTTGGGATCGTATAGAGGACAGAACAGTCATCGGACCAGAGATAGTTCAGAATATGGAACTGCAAGTTAAACAGATAAGACAGAGGCTTCTGGAAGCACAGGACAGGCAGAAAAAGTATGCTGATGCTAAAAGGACAGACCGAAGCTTCTCTGTGGGGGAAAGAGTATTTTTGAGAGTGCGGCCGCACAAAAGTCCAATCCGTTACGGAAAAGGCTCTAAACTTGCACCTCGATTTGTAGGACCTTTCGAAATCTTGGAGCGGATAGGACCAGTAGCCTATCGTCTAGCCTTGCCACCTAGCCTGTCACGTATCCACGATGTATTTCATGTATCAGTTTTACGTCAATATATTTCTGACTTATCTCATGTGTTGGATTGGAGTGCTCTTCAGGTAGAGGCAGACGGACAACTGGCGTTGGAGCCAATTCGCATATTGGCTCGACGGAAGCTGGCCCTTCGAGGTCGAGAGCTGGACCAGGTTAGAGTCCAATGGGACTTATACGACGAAGTCACTGCAACATGGGAAGATGCAGAGAGATTGAAGACCCTGTATCCTCACCTTTTTGACGACTTCCAGGAGGAAGTACCGTCTTAGGGGGAGAGGATGTGAGGACCGCCCTTTTTACTACTGTTGTGATGACCTATTTACAGTACTGTTATTGTTACTTTCATATTTGTGGGATAGCAGTTCCCGAAATTTGTCAGACTATTTAACTTTATTATGTTTTCGGAAAAACTAATTGGGTGATGTTTGGATAAGTTACTTTTCAGAAAAATGAATTAGAGATGTTAGAGATGATGGAAAATTGTAATATGATTTTTAATTATGCTAAATTGAACTAAGGCATGAGAATGCATGTGTTATTTAAGTTGCTTCGGCTATGATGAATTTATGTGGTTACTGATCTTGTAATTGAGTGTGCAGGGACTACTAATCAAACCACAGATTTCGGAGACCATTCCACACCTTGTTAATTGTTATTCCCTGTTAAGCCGATCTGGTTCCACGAAGAACCAAGGTCTCTTTGTGTTTGATGTCATGATGTAATGTGGTCTTTCGTATGGTCGAGTGGGTTAGGTTACCCTCATGTAATGTTAATTTTATAAGTAAGTGTTGTAAAGAGATTGAATTTGAAATGTCTATTTTTTTTTTATTTAAATTATGAGGCCCTTTTTCTTGTGCTTTACCTTGACCTGGGGTGTCTTGTATGGGTTAAAATTGACCCTGGGTTCTACCCCATGGGTCCAGGGGCCCATTTGGCATGGGTAACCCTTGAGTAACCTCCATCTAGTCAACTTAACCTTTCCCTGAAGTTAAGTGGCGAAAATTGGAGGTAGGAGGGGACATGATGGGTTGTACCAACACTCAACCCATCCCCTCTACTTTTCCCTAGATAAGAGATGCCATCCATTAGTAAAAGTTACCTCTTCTTTAGTAAGATTCCCCCATGTACTATGGGGACACCCATGTGAAGAAAGGAGAAAGAGGCATGGGTCACCTGTCTTGTTCCCATTTAACTCTTTTTTTTATTTCTCCCATGAGAAAGTGGAGTCACATGAAAGGATTAAGGAGTCCCCTTGGGAATGGAGAGTGACATAAGCCACCTGGACAGTATAGTGATTTTTGGGAAAGGTGAGGAGGTGACAAGTGTCACTTCCCCATTGCTCAAAATTGGAAAGAAAGAGAATTTTGGGTTATTTATTTTCAAATTTTTGGGATGAGAGGGAGTTAGTTGAATTTTGGGGAAACTCTTTCATTTTGGCCTTACCAAAAATAGAGAAGTTAGTTTGGAAGATAGAGAAGAGAGAGGGAGTTGGTGGCTAAGCTTGGAAGTGAACTCTGTGGACTCTGCAACAACTTCATTCCAGGAGGGCTTGCAAGGTTGGTCTGAATTTTACCTTTGTTTTGGTAGGACTGAAATGTGTATGAAATGTGTGTAACATATGTGTTTAAATTTGTTTCTGTGGGGTTCTTGTCGGGTGTTTGACAGAGCGTCTCCCACTTGGGAGAAATGCTCATCAAGTTTGGGGTAGGGGAGGAGAGATCCTCCTCGGGTGCATACCTGTTCCATCTTTTGGGATGTTGAAAGCCTTGAGGGCATGTATCTGTGACTGTATTTTTGACTTGAGAGTCATATGCAGATTTCTTGTAAAATGTGATCACACTTGGTTGAGACCAAGAGAAATTTTATATGAGTTCATTTATCTGTCAGGGTGACACCCTGGAGTCGAGTGTATCCACTCTCCTGCCCCTTATGAAACTCACTGTAGTTGAGTTTCCGTAATGTGTAAAATAGCCACGGGTGTATGTGTGCTTTGGGATTGTTGTTGTTTCTGTTGTGAAGTGGAGTGTTTGAGTACCCAGGTGTGAGTATGGTCTCCCTAGCTCGGGGGTGACCCTCTTGCGGGTCTACGGTAGGGAGGAGAGCTAGACAAGTGGTATTGTCTTCTTTGTTTGTCTTTGATACGCAGGTTTTTCTCTTGGAGCTTCTGGTTGGCTATTTATGAAGAAACAGATTATCTTCTTGTCATGAGAATTAGGCCTGGTTCATTTCATAGAGATGAAGAGGGAACACCTCTCTTGTTATTGTTGTAAATTACTGATATTCTGGGAGTGAAGAAAATCACCTCCCTGGTCTTGTTATTATTGGACTTTTATTGGTTGTCATAAGTTTTCAGTTGAATACGGTTTGGGAGGAGAAAGTTCATATCTGGGAGGTTGGTATTCATGATTGTGAAACTGTAATGTGAATGTGCTTAAATTTTTAAGTTGATGTTTACAACCTTTGTTCAATAGCAATTTTTGTGTTTCAAGTATTACTGAAAGAAATAAATTCGTTTTTTTGCAACTTAATCTGAGTTGTTTACATTTGAAAGTTTGGAATTGCTTCTTTAGTTGAAATGCTAGTTCCCTTTTAATGTTGAAATGGAAAAGACAGTTTTTAAATATTTGAGTTTTCTCCATAATAATGGATTCTGTTAATTTAGAAGAATTAGAGGAGATCTAGCATGTAAATATAATCTGTTTGTAAATTTACAAGTCTTATATGTTTATAACAATGGAAAATTTATACTTATAATAAGGGAAGAGCGATTTATCATTTGGTGAAATTGGGATATATATATATATATATATATATATATATATATATATATATATATATATATATATAAATATATATATATATAAATATTTATATCTAATTGTGATGACAATTTCATTATACTATGTTGATTTGGAGAAAATGCATAGAGTAGTGAATTTAAAAAAAATTTGTCGAAATTGGAATTATACAAAAATAATATTTTTCTCTAAATACTTTATAAATATATATATAGAGATATATATATATTTCTCATTTTGAGTAATTATCATTTTAGAAAATAATAGAGAAATTGAAAGTAATTATAATTGTTATATATAAAAAAAAAGGGGGGATATATATATATATATATATATATATATATAAATATATTATCGTTGTTATATATATACATATATATATATATATATATATATTTATATATGAATATATAAATATATATATATATATATATATATTTGAAGATATTTTATTATTGATAATAATCAACGAACGGTGAAAGACTGTCAAAAAAAAAAATTTAAGCCGCGGGTAACAAATTACACAGTCGTTATTTACTATGGGCGGTGGGGAAGAAAACCCCACCGCAGTTTTTTTGTCATATTTGGAGGTGTGGAGTGGGGCGGAGCCCCACCCACACCCCACGTCGTGGGAATGTGGGTGGGGCTCCGCCCCACTCCACATCTCCCCCCTCCTCCATACCCTTATGCCTCCCGCGGATTTTGGCTGCCGCTTTGCGGCCACCTTAAACCCCCGTCCGCCGCTCTGCGGCCACCTCAGATCCCCGTCCGCCGCTCTGCGGCCACCGCCGCCCATGGCCGCCATCTGCTGTGGGTTGAAAGCCATAAAAAATGTAGGGCTTGGGCCCTAACATATGAATGGGTGATTTGGTAAATAAATTCAGTTTATTTTTATATAGCTCTATATATAGGCATATATATATATATATTATATATGTCTATGTATATAGCTATATATATAATATAAGAATGATTAGATACATCTGTATATATATATATATATATATATATATATATAGAAAGGTTTAAGTTGTGGGAAACCAATTTGTTCATTATTGAGATATTAAAATAAATATATTTTATGTATGTATATATATATATATATATATATATATATATATATATATCTATATAGTTTTATTTATTGGGCCCTCGTTTAAAATCGTTAATAACTATGTTTCATGGATATGGAGAAAAAAAAAAAATATATATATATATATATATATAAATAACAATTATATTCTCACAGGAGATGTTATTAAGTTTCGAACACAACTACCAAAGAAGCTATATTACCATGAACAGAGTTTTATAAAGTGGTGAACCACCTACACCTATTGACAACGTCATACGAGTTACAAACAGTGTATGAATCGTAATTATGAGTAACAGTAACAACAGTAATTCTAAACAAGAGAAAATAAAATTATAATGTAAAGAGAGTTTAGGAATATTCAGTGATACTCTGGAAAGAGTTTCTCGGAAGTTTCAACTAAAAACATACTAACAATCACCCGGAAAATGAAGAGGAAAATTACACAACTCCTTACTCAAAAGAACACTGGAAATAAACTTAAGAAGCCACCACTGGCGATCCTTGTGGCCATATTAATCTCAACTGTAGCAAACAATCTCATATGTAAACCTGTAAGAGGTTCCGAAGAAGGAAAAACTAACATTAGAAAACACAGAGGAGAAAATGCGCGACATATCTCACACGGGATAAGAGAACTAAGTTGACGGACCCTTCTGTCAATTGTGCTTGGAACAAGTTGACTAAGTATTTACGAGGAGGAGGAACCTAGATCGGGGAAGATTAGGAGACCGAGTCCAGCGAAATAGTAAACCAGCCTATGTGACCGAGATCATCCTGAAATTAGGTTTAATATCAACAATAGCTGCAGTAATAACCCTGATTGACGTAAATCACGAAGAAAGGACAGGATGCACATAAAGAAAGTATAGAAAATGAAAGAGAGAGAGAGACCGAAATATAAACACACTAAATGAACTAAGAGATAGTTAAAGTAAGGGCGATAAAGATATAATCCAACTTAAGAACTTGTGGAAAGGGAAGAGAGGGCAACCAAACCGCCTTGTTGAAAATGCTAAGTCATAGGATGGGTATGTTTCAGGAAACAAGAGAGGAGACAGACAACCGTGCCTGGCTGAAAAATGACTAAATAGGGAGATCACTAGCCGGTTTAGTTGGAACAAGGCGTCGAGGGGAGTGGTTCCTCTATCAGGGAGCCACGTGCGTAAATGAGTGCAGCGTAATTCCCACTAACGCCGTAAGGCATTCTGCTACCAAACATTGCCGAGGGTTCGATTTAAGAACTTGGGTAATCTCACTCTTGCAATGACGTTAGCAGCGTTGTATCGACCCTCTTGTTGATCTATATGTTTCCGTTTGTACGCCATTGTACTTGTATTCCGCCGATGAGTATAGTGTTTCGCCATGAGAGAACACCGTTGAGCATGCGTACGCATGCGAAAGGGGTTTTTAGGACGGTGTGAGAAAAGTTTTTCAAATCTCGTGTCATAACCACATGACAGATGTGGCTATGACACGTGCGATGTGTGTTGTGACCACAAGGAAAATGTGGGCATGACACTAGCATCCTCATGTGCTAGGTATAGAAAGATAAACTGTTAGATTTTGGTTTGAAGGTGATCCGGCCCGGGTCGTCACATGATCTTTGTGAAATAGAGCGGATCGGAGTGTTTACATGCAGTGGACGGATACACAGGAGTCTGCATGTGCGTTTCTAGTCGGAACGAGCCGCATCATCATCTGCGAATGCATCGCCATCAGGATCGGGTCGTGAAACTGTTGAAGTTTGCATGTTGCAAGTGCATCATGATGTTTTGAGTTGGATATATACTCAGTGTATATATCGCAGTCAGGATCATCTCTCGGAGGTGCTCATCATCCGCGTATCGCTAACAGATGCGGGTGGGAAAGTTTAGTTTTTGACTAAGTGTTGAAGAGTTCATCAGGATATTGGGTGACGTCATCGTCATCAGGATATGACGTCATCGTCATCAGGATATTGAGATATCCTTCTATGCGAGTTTATCCTGTTGTCGCTAAGTGGTTAAGTATCGGCGTATGCAGGAAGTTGTATTAACATCATCAGGAGGTTTCGAGGGAACCAGATAAATATTATCATGATGCTGTTGCTTGTATCGTCGGGCAGTGGAGCATCGAAGGGAAGGTGTTAAGTGATCGTCATCAGGATATTTGGAGCAACCGGATATTTGGATATCCTGCTGACGAAGGTGATATTGAATATCATGATGATGCCGCTTGTGTTTGGCGCCCGATGAACAGTGCAACCGGAGGATGTTTGCGATCATCCGAAATATGATGATGCTGTTGAAACATGATGATGCTGTTAGTGTTTTTAGGAAACATGATGATGATGCTGAGCCGATAGACATTTCTATCATGCTGTTTGTATATTTGGCTACTCCTTCCTGTTAGTTTGCCTCCGTTGCGTTTCACTCTGCATCACAAGGTTTTACCTTTCTAGTCAAAGTCTTGGAATCTTTCCGTTATACATCCTCAACAGAGTTTATTTACTCTTGGAGTTTTAACTTTTCAATTAGTTCCCTCTCTTAACCACTAACTTGGGTAAGTTTTGGGAAACAATCTTCCTGAGAGTTTTCACAGTTCTTCTCTATATCACTTTGACATAAAACCAGTTTTAAACCTTAGCCAACTTACTAAATGTTTAACGAGTTTTTCTTGTAGTGAGCTCATAGGTCCATGTGTTGAACCCAATTCACTCTGATACCATATGTAACATCCCTCCTCATACTACTTGAGTAAACTCAATAATTTACAAGAAAGTAAATAAACATGATAAACATGAGAGAGATTTTTTATTTTTTTAAATTTTATTTAAATAACATATGCATAATACAAGAAATAGAGTACAACTTTCTATGTAATTTCAATCTTGAAATCATAAGATAATCTAAGATAGAATCATAGTGAAATCCTTTCACTTAACATTTACAATACATAAACCACATTTGGCATAGGAATAATTTTACCTCATACATTTGACTGTGATAAACCATAGCATAGAGTACATCGCATCTGGAATGAAGATATATGTCTTCACGAGCCTGGATGAATCTTCTACTTCAGAGAGAGAGCATCATCCAAGTGCTTTTCCTCCAACCACAGACCGGTGGTCCCCTGCTCACCTTCCTTTTTAGACGCGGCCCTACCCTTCACGAAGGGTTTAGATATAAGGAATAACAAGTGTTTGTCATCTAAGTCCTAGTGCTGTGTTCTACATAACTTCAATCGACCATACAACTCTAGACCACTTCTAGCTAAGTATGATCATACTAATTGGTCATGCCATCTAGACACACACTTCGACTCAACTATAAGACTATCTCACCCTACAGATTCAATTTCATCTTTTAGTACTCTAGACACAACCTTGTCCATACTAAAAATTTCATTCTAGTCAATCTAACTTAGAAATAATCCTCAATCTAGAGTATACAAGAAATATTTATATGTTTAGGTAATTCTAACCTTTCAGCAATTCCCCCTTGCATACTTGCAACTTCTACGGTCTATGACCTTCTGTCACTTTTCTCTCTGTCTCAAAAATCAAACATCTTTGGTGTATTATAACAAGTTTCGACTCTATCATAAAATTACTTAGATTTGATAAGTACTACTAAGATTGATCCTATCTTTCCTTATGGGTCTGTTGACCTTTCACTGTCAACCAATATGGTATTCTCAACCTCTCACTATCGAACAAAAAGTAGAAAATTAAACACTGTCATATTCGATATAAGGGTTATAGGTTTCCTTAATCCTTCAGGTTTAATGCTAGGTTTAAACTTCTCTAACCCAATATAAGGAAATATCAAACATCCTTGCTTTCTAAAAGTAATAATCATAAAAATACCAAACATGAGAACAATTACCTCTAGTCTTTCCTAGACCACTTGGCATTCCTAGAATTTACATTTCATGTATCATGAATACGCATAGTAATCAAGGTATATCCTCATGCATATGATATCTAAGAATAATATCATTTCACATCAATTCTCTTATCTAAGTCAGTCTCCAAACCTAATAGGTTTGATTCACAAAAAGGTAATAATCTACTTTCGACCTGAAGGTCTATTTAAGTCTATCAACTTTTAGCATAAGTTAGGTCATGAACTCTCATATAACTTCCTTTGTATAAATGTCCCATAATCCTTTATCAACAATCACGTGGGGTTGAGTTTCTAATTTCCCAACATACACAACTTGGGATAAATCATGTCAGAAATACCATCCACTGGGTTAACTTTGTCTTATGTGCAAGCGAGACTAAATTAAGTTCTAATAACATGTAATAACAATTATAATTCCCCGCCTCTTAGTATGCTTATACCCTCAAGTTGGTTTACTAGTTTCAATCTTGAAACATAGGGTAAGTAATTATGTCTCCTATCATTCCCTTTCTCAAGATAGTTTCAATAAAGTAGTAATTGTTAATTCAAAGGAATAACTAGGTTTCCACTATCTTGGTTCACCCATATAATAAGGTTTGAAGAAGAACTCTATTCCACATAAGGAAATCTATATGCAAGTTGTAACATGGTTCCTCTAATACCTAAATGACTTAATCTCATCAAAACTTCCATTCAAGAAGTAGTAACTACATGCCTCCAAAATTATGAATAATTACCCATAACATAGACTCTTGTGATTATAAAAAGTAATACTATGCACATAAGCTGTTAAGAAAGGGAGATATATGTCTCAAACAACTTATTCACTTGACTCCAATCTTTAAAAATAGTGACTTCAATTGATTCGGTCTTTAATATCATGGATAATTATATAGCAACTAGTTGAGTTGGTTTATTGAGGACTAACCCTTCATACCTCAAACTTTTTTGGACCTATTAGAAAGAATAGATTTGTTTCCCTCACACTACAAAAATTAATAAGTATAAAATGACCATAAAATACAGAGGTTTAAATATATATAATGGCCTTATAAAACTCAAGATTTATTTACATTAGTCGGCCTTACAAGACACGGCCTCATTATGTTATAAAGCATTTGCCTCACTAAGTTGTTAGTCTTACTATATAGAATGAAAATAAGGCCTATCGGCCTTTTACTCAATAAAAGAAAGACAAAACTCTTATGCAATGGTAGTATAGCTTACACATAGTGAATGGTGATAACAGGGCTTATATTTTCAATCTAAGTCTACAGTATAAAAAGGTTCTCAAGCAAAGCATTCTCATAAACATTTTAAGCAAATATCTTTTGGTTTTTACTACTGTTTAGCTGTTCAACCAACAAATCAATAATAAAAGTTGTCTCCAACTTAAGGCACAAAGATTCTTCTTTTCTACATTAATTCACTCACTAATTTCTGTAGAGTGTCAGTTAACCTAAACCAATCTACTTTCTTTTATTCTTCTGAGATAAACTCTTATAATAACGACCCGAGAATGTTTATACAGGTGTAAGTTCAAACATTCTATTGTGGAAACACAGGTAGAATATAATGTTATTTAGAAGATAAACAAGATTTACTTTAGGTAGATATCCCTTACCAGTTGATCTTGATGGATTTTCGATACTAGTCCATTCACAGATATAAGAGGATCAGGGAATATGCTGATAAGGGCAACCAACGAGTTTGAAGATGTTTTCTCTTGAACAGAGCCTAAGCACGTTTTATGCTATCATAAAATGCAATAATTTCCAGATACACACAAAATGGGTCAGTTAATTCAGTAGTGATGGTTGGCGGCTTTGATTCTGCAATGACCAACTTCATTTGATGGAGGTTTTGAAATCTTTTTTCATAAATCTATTTGGTATATCCATGCGCTATAACCTCTCAAGCTGACTTACACCTTCGATTATCCTTACTATAGATTTTCCATACCATATGTTTCCAGAAGGCCATAGGGGCTTGTCCCCCTATTATTTTTCTACTTCTCCCCCTGAGATAATGTTACCCTTTTGTTTATCAAAGTACTTCATCTTTCTATTGTTTACTATGATGTGAAAGATTTTACATGCAATAACCTTATCATTCATACTATACACTTGGTGGTTTCATTTTGTGTAGCCCTTCAAGCTAACTCCAAGTACTTCAACCCCACAAATAGTGCCGCCACCTTCTTTCCTACCAGACTCAGTGTTTTATATTTAGAAGTTGTGCGTCTGAAAGAGAACGGGTCCAAGGACATAGCTCTATCAGTCGACACTAGTTTTATCTTCGCCATAGCTCTCCCCATATCATCCTATGGAAAGCCATTATAACTGTCCACTCTTCTCCAACATGCGAGGAATTAAGCAGAATCTTTGCCTAAAAACAAGCTTTTCTTTTTCATGCAAACCTTATGGAGTGATGGGTCTTTATGACCACTTCTTTGATTGTTTATAAGCTCCTCTGAAATAGTTAAGGAGTTGAGTAACTATAACCAACAAGGGGTTTGCGTTATATGAACACTTACCATGTATTATCTAAACTCCACATATACATAGAAACTGTTTAATCTTTAAACTTTGCTTTAAATAGATAAATATTTAAGAAACAACATATTATTTGTGTATACAATGTATACTCCCATTGTTTTAAGCATTCAACAAGATATGAGATTGGGTTCGAGGTGTTCTCCCCCTCTCTATCTCATTTAAACGTCAATAAAGACAAATAACAAGATAGAATTCCTATCAAGAATTTATGATAAATAATCTATCAACTATCGACCATACTCGTCAATGGTGACACACCAACTTGGTTTACAACAAAAATATAGACCTATTGGATCTTTTGGACAAATCGACAACCATCAAGTCGAAACCAAACTTAGATTAGGTCAAATACTACTTACCAATCGGGTTGACGGTTCATTGAAACTATAAAGGCACAAGACTCAAATGCCAACCAATCTATCCTTTCCAAATATCTATACTCTTCTCTTAGATGATGCTCTCCCTCTTTCTCAGAGAGGCGAAACCTGTTGCCTAAATGCAACTTGCAATCATCAACTCAAGATTAGTGTATCAAAAATTATTTCATAATCCTTATGAAATCCTAACATCTTGACAACTTATAACATCGTGTCAATTATAGTCAAATAAACATATTCATGAAAATATTGATTTTTTAAGACATTTTTACTAAACGTCAAATCATTGAATTATTCATAATCATCTACTAATTACTTCAAAAGTAAAAAGTAAAACAGAGTCAAAGTTAGGGATGTAACATATCTTTCCCCATAAGAGTCATCGTCCTTGATGATCCAATGTATCCAAAACTCTCTCCACACTGTCCCACCAGACCTTGCCTTGAGTAACCTTATTGTTTCGCAAGCAGGGCTTGTGGTCTTCAAACATTTTTAGGAAGCTTGATCATGACCACTCCTGGGTCCTATAGCTATGAAATATTCTAGGAATATAATTATAATATGTTATATACTTTTCAAATATATTCATAAAGAGCATATGCCTTCAAGAAAAATAAAATGATTCTGTAATCAACCGAATCAATAACTTCAAGAGCTTCGAGGAGTCCCTCATATCTATGAATTGATTTGGAATAGATTCTATACTTTATGAAACCTTTCTTCTCTAATCGAGAATTGTGTTAGTGTACGGTTGACTTTTACTTATCTTTTCTATCTATTATTAGCTTTCACCAATCTTTTTTGATCGGTTTGATTTGTTCATCCATTTCTGACATTTCTGGACTAATGCTAATCCTATCTTCTAGCTTAACCAACTTACAAGCATTCAGCATCTTCTTTTGTCCAATGTTTCAAATGGAGTCATCTTGATAGTGGAATTATAGAAGTTGTTAAGTAGATACAAGAGAAAAGATCAGAATTCCTTATCTGATTCAATTGTCCTCCAAGACTCGACATGCCACTGATGAGCGAGTAAGCATCATCAACCACGAACTTAAGTGGTTCTCCGCACACTTCCTGACTGGAAGCGGTCCTACTCTCTAAATTTCCATCTAAGCTCTCGTGTTTGACCCTACACAATCTCTAGTCGATCATGCACTATAGGCAACTCTTAACTAGCATGACCTCTAATTGGGTGTGTATCTAGGACAAGAAACTGACTGACACTATTAGATAGTAGCATCACCTTGGCCAAGGTTTTTAATTAAGCGCAACACGACACAATGAAGTCATGTAGTCAAGTTTATCACCCTGCTCGACATGGAGAGACTATTAACCTGAGCTTACTGGACTACCCGTCCGCCGACATGTAATAACACAAGATTCAAAAGGTGATATCAGCATAAGACCTCCTTCCGGTAGCTTACATATTAATTATATAACCCTAAAAGGGTTTGGAACAAATTCCTTTCACACAAGGTTTATTTCTTCTATAAGTTAAGGACATACCAAGTGCATTTTCTACAATTTACTCCCTTACACAATCCATCAGAGGCCCATCTAGGACATGATAGAGGTGGACATTGTACAAAACATAGTGAACAACCAAAAATTTCTAGTATAGCCACCGTAAAATTTAAATCAATAACAAAGTATAAGCAATTTCTTTTTCATCATTAAGTCAAAAGAATGAGCTCCATTTCAACAATAAATCAATTTTTTGACCAACTGGTCATAAAATAAATAATCTCCAAAATTTGGTGGCTATACCAATCCAAAATAAAGGAATAAAACAATGGCAATCCTTGCAAGTATTAAAAGGGATTTTATCAAAAATCTAAAGAAGTGTCAAAATCCAGAGGAACACTTACTATGTACTATGTGACTAACTGAGTCACTAACAAGGGAGTAGATTGCTACACTGCACTTGGGTTTTTGCAAAAACTTTCAGTGGATAAGAGATCATGCTACAAGTACAATAAATAAATAAGCCTCTTAATAATTTCATCATGCTCAAAAAATTTTGCAAATAAAAAGGTTAAAACACAGCTACTCCTATTTCCTGAAGTATCTATCATTCATCACTCAGATGATATTATAAGATTGTGCTATAGCGAAACACAAAGATTACAGTTGGAACACAAGCTTCTTCTCTTTATAGTTGTTATGAATTATCTTGTAAAACAAATACATTTCCAAATCTTGTACCATTTTTCTTGGCATGAATGATCCTTTTATTCCACTTGGCTCATTCCAAGCCATCTAGAAGTTAAACTAGAACCTATCTTATCTGTGTCTTTGATATAATTTCCAGGAATTTCAACACTCAATTGCTCCTGCACCTAGTGGATTACTTCTGGATCTTCCCATCCTTAAGTTCTTGAGAAATAAGAGTGATCTTGAATTCATACAGTCACTGCTCTAATTAACAGTTGACCAAGGTTTTACCTTTCTAGTCAAAGTCTTGGAATCTTTCCGTTATACATCCACAACAAAGTTTATTTACTCTTGGAGTTTTAACTTTTCAATTGGTTCTCTCTCTTAACCACTAACTTGGGTAAGTTTTGGGAAACAATCTTCCTAAGAGTTTTCATGGTTCTTCTTTGTATCACGCTGACATAAAACCAGTTTTAAACCTTAGCCAACCTACTAAATGTTTAACGAGTTTTTCTCGTAGTGAGCTCATAGGTCCATGTGTTGAACCTGGTTTGCTCTGATACCATATGTAACATCCCTCCTCATACTACTTGAGTAAAATCAATAATTTACAAGAAAGTAAATAAACATGATAAACATGAGAGAGATTTTTATTTTATTTAAATAACATATGCATAATACAAGAAATAGAGTACAACTTTCTATGTAATTAAAATCTTGAAATCATAATATAATCTAAGATAGAATCATATTGAAATCCTTTCACTTAACATTTATAATACATAAAACACTTTTGGCATAGGAATAATTTTACCTCATACATTTGAATGTGATAAACCATAGCATGGAGTACATCACATCTGGAATGTAGATATATGTCTTCATAAGCCTCAATGAGTTTTCTACTTTAGAGGGAGAGCATCATCCAAGTGCTTTTCCTCCAACCACAGACCGGCAGTCCCCCACTCACCTTCCTTTCTCTAAGTGGCCCTACCCTTCACAAAGGGTTTAGATATAAGGAACAGTAAGTGTTTATCATCTAAGTCCTAGTGTTGTCTCCTACATAACTTCAATCGACCATACAACTCTAGATCACTTCTAGCTAAGTATGATCATACTGATTGGTCATGCCATCTAGACACACACTTCTGACTCGACTATAAGACTATCTCACCCTACAGATTCAATTTCATCTTTTAGTACTTTAGACACAACCTTGTTCGTATTGAAAATTTCATTCTAGTCAATCTGACTTAGAAATAATCCTCAATCTAGAGTATACAAGCAATATTTATATGTTTAGGTAATTCTAACCTTTCAGAGATTCCCCCTTGTATACTTGCAACTTCTAGGGTCTATGACCTTCTGTCACTTTTCTCTCTGTCTCAAAAATCAAACAACTTTGGTGCATTATAACAAGTTTTGACTCTATCATAAAATTACTTAGATTTGATAAGTACTACTAAAACTCATCCTGTCTTTCCTTATGGTTCTCTTGATCTTTCACTATCGACCAATATGGTATTCTCAACCTCTCACTATCGGACAAAAAGTAGAAAATTAAACACTTTCATATTTGATATAAGGGTTATAGGTTTCCTTAATCCTTTAGTTTTAATGCTAGGGTTAAACTTCTTTAACCCAATACAAGGAAATATCCAACATCCTTGCTTTCTAAAAGTAATAATCATAAAAATACCAAACATGAGAACAAGTACCTCTAGTTTTTCCTAGACCACTTGGCATTGCTAGAAGTTACATTTCATGTATCATGAATAAGCATAGTAATCGAGGTATATCCTCATGCATATAATATCTAAGAATAATATCATTTCACATCAATTCTCTTATCTAAGTTAGTCTCCAACCCTAATAGGTTTGATTCATAAAAAGGTAATAATCTACTTTCAACCCCAAGGTCTATTTAAGTATATCGACTTTCAGCATAAGTTAGGTCATGAACTCTCATATAACTTCCTTTGTATAAATGTCCCATAATCCTTTATCAACAATCATGTGGGGTTGAGTTTCTAATTTCCCAACATACACAACTTGGTATAAATCATGTCAAAAACACCCAACACTGGGTAAACTTTGTCTTATGTGCAAATGACACTAAATTAAGTTCTAATAACATGTAATAAGAATTATAATTCCCCGCCTCTTAGTATTCTTATACCCTCGAGTTGGTTTACTAGTTTCAATCTTGAAACATAGGGTAAGTAATTATGTCTCCTATCATTCCTTTTCTCGAGATAGTTTCAATAAAGTAGTAATTGTTAATTCAAAGGAATAACTAGGTTTCCACTATCTTGGTTTAGCCAATCCCATAGATTTATAATGAGGTCTGAAGAAGAACTCTATTCTGCATAAGGAAATCTATATGCAAGTTGTAACAAGGTTCCTCTAATATCTAAATGACTTAATCTCATCAAAACTTCCATTCGAGAAGTAGTAACTACATGCCTCCAAAATTATGAATAATTACCCATAACATAGACTCTTGTGATTATAAAAAGTAATACTATGCACATATGTTGTTAAGAAAGGGAGATATATGTCTCAAACAACTTATTCACTTGACTCCAATCTTTAAAAATAGTGACTTCAATTGATTTAGTCTTTAATATCATGGATAATTGTATAGGAACTTGTCATGCCCACATTTCCCATGTGGTCACGACATGTATCATACGTGTCATGTCCACATTTGTCATGTGGTCATGACATGAGATATTAAAAAAATTTCCACGCTTCCCTAGAAACCCCCTCGCACACATAAGTGTGCTCGGTGGCGTTACACATAAGGCATAAACATGATAGTTGAATGCAGGGTAATGCGATCACTTACGCATACCATTAGCAATGAAGGCCAACTAGGGGGTCGATACGACGTGGTTAATGTCACCAATAGGGTTAGGATCAATGATTGTAACCCTAAGTTAACCTATGTGAATGATGGGATTTTGACGTAAGTCAAAATCAAAAGCCAAAAACAAGTGCATGAAAGAATATAAATTAATACAAAAGTCTAATTTCGATACTCGGCAAAAAAAATAATATAACCCTAAACAAGGTTAAATTTCACTAACCTAGCTAAAACCCTAAATTCTAGAAAAATACAGCAGCATAACGCCTCACGGGCGTGATTAGGGTTTATTATACTAAAACTAATTTTGATCGAAAGTTTACTGGTTTGATTTTATATTACCTACGTCTCACTAGTTGAATAAGTTAATTGAACATTTTTCAACAAAGCTTGATCAATTTGTTCTCCTTCACGTTTTCTATAATTTAAAACATTTTTCAACAAAGCTCGATCAATTTGCTCTCCTTCACGTTTTTATAATTTAAAACATTTTTCAACAAAGCTCGATCAATTTTCTCTCCTTCACATTTTCTATAATTTAAAACATTTTTCAACAAAGCTCGATCAATTTGTTCTTCTTCACATTTTCTATAATTTAAAACATTTTTCAACAAAGCTCGATCAATTTGTTCTTCTTCATGTTTTCTATCAATCAGAGTTATCTCTGCATCCTTTACATTAGTCCTAATTTCTTGGTAGATCAGATCATGGAAACATGTTAAACTAACTTCATTTAAATAGTTAACTAGGTTTCCAAGTTGGTTTGAATGACGCCTTCATTAAATAATTAAAATAGTTCTAGATATAATAAAAAAGGAATTATTAAATTAATGACAATCCAGCTTAAAATTAACCTCGTCGAATTAGGCTTTATGATTAAAGGATTAACCCAACTGTTAAAATAATTACATCTCAAATAGTTAAATTGTTGTAAAAATTAATTAAAACAAATAAAATCCCTTGTAATAATCAATTTAAAAAAAAATCAAAAGAATATAAAATCCCTCTAATAATAAACTAGTCTATAAATTATCATGCCTCTAACAAATAAAAATAACTCTCCAAATGAATAAGTGTACCCATTATACAATCACCAAAATTAATTCCATTCTAAAAAATAAAGTTTAAAACAAAAGAAATAGAATAATGAAAGTGTGGGAAATAAAAGAAATAAGGGCACTTTTAAATGTAAGCCCTAAAATCCCTTCAATAAAATAACAATTTCCTTATGGCCAAAAGAACCCTAACCCTATTTTCTTTTCATTTCTCATTTTATTTTCTCCTCTTTGTTTTTCTCTTCTTTCTTTTTCCTTCTCTCATTTTGTTTTGGGTTGTTTTTGGTTGCAGGTTTAATGGAGGCTATATATGAAATGCATATGATGGCATTTGTATATATATATATGAGTATCCTGCTTTGGGTTTAAATAAAATAATGTTTATATTTTTTTGTGTCTCTGCTAAAAAAAACCATAGCAGGAGGGTGGCGCTGTGTGGAGCTGCAGCGGCGGAGTTGGAGGGATGGCTGCAGGTTTTTGGAGGCCGCGTATGGGGAAGGGGATGACGATGGCAGTAGTGGCGGAGGTGTTGAGAGGGGGCCGCAGAGGGAGGAACGACGGAAGTGTTGAGGGGAGCAACGGAGTATTCGGTGGGGGCTCGCGAGACAATAAGGAGGGGGAATGTGGGGAGGGGGACAGAGCCCCCACCCACATCCCATATGATGGGGTGTGGGTGGGGGCTCCACCCCCCTCCCCACACCCACATAGCAACCACAGTAGTGGGGGGGGTTCGAACCCCCCCACCAATATCCTAATTTTTTTTAATTCTCTGTAAAACAAAAAGAACAGCGACTGCAAAGAAAGAAAAAATGCAGTCCCTTCACTATGCTCAGCGTCAAATTTTATTATTATTTTTTATTTATTTAAGTTTTATTTATATATATATATATATATAATGTGTATATTTAGTATAGTCACTCAATTTTGTTTAACAGAAATAATAAAATCAGTTTATATTTTATATACATATAAATACATTCATTCAAAATACACATAATATATATATATATATATGTCTTTATATAATTATATTTTCAACTATAATTTTCCCTCCAATCACTTATAAATTTACTTTTAAGAACAAAAATAAAAAATTATCTTTTCTTTTTATCAAATTTTTATAAGGCAAGGAACTCATTTCTTTTAACAAAATATATCCATTGTATTGTTAATATTTTATGTTTTAAAGAAAGGAAACAAATACAATTAAGTAAATTCTTCTAATACATAACATCAACTAATTTTCTTCTTCATAAAAACAATATACAAATCTTATGTTTGTCTCTCAACAATGAAACAACAACTTCCCTATTTGATTTTTCAAAGATAAACATACAAATGAAATAACTTTAAAACCAAATTTTCTTCCTTCAACATTTTTTGAATGATAAGCATTTAAATCAACAAATTTTAAATTTCTATTCCAAATGTAAATAGCTTACACACAAATAAAAAAAATATACTTTTACAACAAGAGAGAGAACAATGTTCTCCTCTTAGAAAACTAACAAATGATACAAAATCCTAAGTTTGCCATGCTCTCTCTCAAGAGCTAAAAAGAAAAAAGGATAACAACTCCAAGAACAATGGTGTTTTCTTCAACTTCACAAGCTTAACTCCAATGAACCTGCAATATCACAAGAAGGGGAAAGAAGCCACAACAACTTGCTCTCCTCCCTACCATAGACCCGCTAGTGGGTCACCCCCGAGCTAGGGAGGTCATCCACACACTTGGAAACTCATACCACGTCACAACAAGGCATTCATCAACCAAACACAAATTTACTCCCATGGTTAACACAACACAAGAACTCACTCAGGATGAGTTCAATGGGGTAGGGGAGTGGACAACACTCAACTCAAGAGTGCCTCTCCTAAAATATCCCAATACAAAATACCTCTCGAGGCCTCAAGCCAACACCTTTGAACATAATTTCACAAAGCTTCAATTTGGCTCTCAAGCCATTTCACATATTGCACATATTCTCATATTGCCCTCAAGGCTACAACACCACAAAATCAAGGAAATGACCCCGAGGAAGTTCACTCCTCCCCCACCCCACACTTTTTGAGCATCTTCTCCCAAGTGGGAGATGCTCTTAAAACAGCCTTACAATTTTTCCCCACAACAACAAGTAAAAACTTCAAAAATAGAACTCACACATAACATCACACAAGCAAATAAAAATGCATAAGGGAAGGCCTTATCCTTGAACCCTACCTTAAAAAGCCCAATTTGGTAGATAGTTGATGTAGAGCTCCTCCAACTCCAAAATAAGCCACAAACTCTCTCCAACTTTTCCCCCAAAGTAAATTAAAATCAATAAAATTTGCCAAAAATTCAACAACCCATACCCCTCTCCAAGTGGAATTATAATAATCTCTTCCCATGAGCCTTGAGGAATGGGGAGGTGACACATGTCACCTCCTCACTCCTCCTCCCAACTACAAGCAGGACCCATGGAATGGGTGGTGACACATGTCATTCACCCATCCACCAAGTCTCTCTCCCTTCCACTTGTCCTCTCTAGAACATGTGGGAGAGAAAAGTGGAGCTTAAGAGGGAATGGGTGCCACATGTGCCCCATTCCTTTTCTCCCAAGAGGGACCACACAACCCCAAGGTACCCTCACCAATTGTGAGAGAGACTTGGAGTAAAGTCCTCCACAATTGAGGGGTCTTGGAGACTTCCCCAACCTAGGGAAGAGGAAAGGATGAGGTTGAGTGTTTGACTCACTCATCCTCTCCCTCACATGCCTCCATTTTCGTCACTTTACTTTAGGGTGAAGTTAAAGTGACCAAATGGAGGTTTACCTAAGGTTACCCAAGCCAAAAAGGTCCCTAGACCCAAGGGGTACAACCCAGGGTCAAGTTTAGCCCATTTTGAGCACCAAGGGTTGAGTTAAAGCACATGAAAAGGGGTCTCAAAAATTATAACTTAAAAAAAATGAAATTCAAAAGACAATATTCTTACAACACCAATTAGAATTCAAAATAAAAGAGGAGTAGACCTAGCCTGACTAACAACATGCAACATCACAGAAATTCATCATGCACATAGTTGATCTTGGTTCCTCGTGGAACTAGATCGGCTTCACAAGGGAAAACAACACCATGTGTGGGATGATCTCTCAATTTCTGTGGCTTTGTTAGAAATACCTGCGCACTCAATGAAAAGTTAATTCCACATGTATATAATAGCTGAAGCAAATTGAAACATACACTCACATACAAAATCACATATCCATATAAGCATCAAGGAAGTCACATTACAATTAGCTTCTAAATTCTGCATTTCAAACATCCATTTCCAAAATTGAATCAGATAACAAATTTCTAACTAACATCACATGGTTAGTTTCCAAATAACATCAAATATAAACCATATGTCTAATATCATCAATGAATCAATATCCAGGTCTAAACACATCGTAAACATGCTAAGCATAACAAATCCACATACGACATAAAGTCTAATAGTCCAAAAATTCAAGTTTAACAGTCCCACAAGTCTAAATGTATCACCAACAGTAAAATAAATGGTCAAATATAAGGGAAAGAAAAAGTAGGCCTCACAGAACTAGCTGAGTTGGTTTATTGAGGACTAACCCTTCATACCTCAAACTTTATCTCGGCCTATTAGAAAGAATAGATTTGCTGACCTCAGACTACAAAAGTTAATAAGTATAAAATGACCTCAGACTACAAAAGTTAATAAGTATAAAATGACCATAAAATACAAAGGTTTAAATATATATAATGACCTTATAAAACTCAAGATTTATTTACATCAGTCGGCCTTACAAGACACGGCCTAGTTGTGTTATAAAGCATTTGCCTCACTAAGTTGTTAGTCTTACTATATATAGTGAAAATAAGTCTTATTGGCCTTTTACTCAATAAAAGAAAGACAAAACTCTTATGCAATGGTAGTATAGCTTACACATAGTGAATGGTGATAACAGGGCTTATATTTTCAATCTAAGTCTACAGTATAAAAAGGATCTCAAGCAAAGCATTCTCATAAACATTTTAAGCAAATATCTTTTGGTTTTTACTACTGTTTAGCTGTTCAACCAACAAATCAATAATAAAAGTTGTCTCCAACTTAAGGCACAAAGATTCTTCTTTTCTACATTAATTCACTCACTAATTTCTACAGAGTGTCAGTTAACCCAAACCAATCTACTTTCTTTTATTCTTCTGAGATAAACTCTTATAATAACAACTCAAGAATGTTTATATAGGCGTAAGTTCAAACATTCTATTGTGCAAACACATAGGTAGAATATAATGTTATTTAGAAGATAAACAAGATTTACTTTAGGTAGATATCCCTTACTAGTTGATCTCAATGGATTTCCATACTAGTCCATTCACAGATATAAGAGGATCAAGGAATACGTCAATAGGGGCAACCGACGAGTTAGAAGATGTTTTCTCTTGAACAGAGCCTGAGCACATTTTTTGCTATCATAGAATGCAATAATTGCCGGATACACACAAAATGGGTTGGTTAATTTAGTAGTGATGGTTGGCGGCTTTGATTCTGCAATGACCAACTTCATTTGATGGAGGTTTTGAAATCCTTTTTCATAAATCTATTTGGTATATCCATGCGCCATAACCTCTCATGCTGACTTACACCTTCGATTATCCTTACTATGGATTTTCCATACCACATGTTTCCAGAAGGCCGTAGGGGTTGGTCCCCCTATTATTTTTCTACTTCTCCCCCTGAGATAATGTTACCCTTGTGTTTATTAGAGTACTTCATCTTTCTGTTGTTTACTATGATGCAAAAGATTTTACATGCAATAACCTTGTCATTCTACTATACGCCTGGTGGTTTCATTTTGCGTAGCCCTACAAGCTAACTTCAAGTACTTCAACCCCACAAATAGCGCCGCCACCTTCTTTCCTACCAGACTCAGTGTTTTATATTCAGAAGTTGTGTGTCTAAAAAGAACAGGTCCAAGGACATAGCTCTATCATTTGACACTAGTTTTATCTTCACCATGGCTCTCCCCGTATATCCTCGTGGAAAGCCATTATAACCATCCACTCTTCTCCAACATGTGAGGAATTAAGTAGAATCTTTGCATAAAAACAAGCTTGTCTTTTGCATGAAAACCTTATGGAGTGATGGGTCTTTATGACCACCTCTTTGATTGTTAATAAGCTCCTCTGAAACGGTTAAGGAGTTGAGTAACTATAACCAAAAAGGGGTTTGCATTATATGAACACTTACCACGTATTGTCTAAACTCCACGAATACATAGAAAATGTCTAATCTTTAAAATTTGCTTTAAATAGATATAAATACTTAAGAAACAACATATTATTTGTGTATACAATGTATACTCGCGTTGTTTTAAGCATTTAATGGGATACGAGATTCTGTTCGAGGTGTTCTCCCCCTCTCTATCTTGTTTAAATGTCAATAAAGACAAATAACAAGATAGAATCCCTATTGGGAATTTATGATAAATAATCTATCAACTATCGACCATACTCGTGAATGGTGACGCACCAACTTGGTTTATGACAAAAATATAGATGTATTGGATCTTTTTGACAAATCGACAACCATCGAGTCAAAACCAAACTTTTTCTAGGTCAAATACTACTTACCAATCCGGTCGACGGTTCACCGAAACTATAAAGGCACAAGACTCAAATGGCAATCAATCTATCCTTTCCAAATATCTATACTCTTCTTACTTAGATGATGCTCTCCCTCTTTCCCAGAGAGGCAAAACCTATTCCCTGAATGCAACTTGCAATCATCAACTCAAGATTAGTGTATCAAAAATTATTTCATAATCCTTATGAAATCATAACATCTTGACAACTTATAACCACGTGTCAATTATAGTCAAATAAACATATTCATGAAAATATTGATTTTTCAAGAGATTTTTACTAAACATCGAATCATTGAATTATTCGTAATCATCTACTAATTACTTAAAAAAAAAAGTAAAATAGAGTCAAAGTTAGGGATGTAACAAGAGAAAGGACAAAAATATGAAAATCAAATAAACTAAACTTACGTGGATTACCAGGCTGCCAATCTGGGTCAAATTGTCGCATCACCTCATTTGAATGAGGAGGTTGGGGAACAACAGGAGGACCCTCAGGGATATCAGGAGCATCATCTATATCATCAGTATCATCAAAACCCTCATCCTATGCATCCTCAGGAAAACCCTCATCTGATGAATCATCATCATTTGGAACATAGTCCTTGTTAGTAGACTCTGAATCCACAACCACAATGAGAGATCGGGAAGGAGTCCCTCTCCCTTCAATATGTCCTCCTCATAAAACTCTAGTAATGAAGACTCCAGGAGTCAAAGGAGTCTAAATAATTGACCTCTGTCCAATCTCACCCATCTCCTGAATAGTCCTATAGCAAGTGGACACTGGGGGCAACTCCTCAGGGAAGCCCTTGCCAAACTGTTGTGAAACACGATCAACACTATGGGCCTCAACTAGACCATTACAGTCTGAAATCTCAGATACTCCACAATAGTACTCTCTGACCTCACCATCATGGGCCGAGGATCCCTCCATGTCACGATAAGGATCAAAGACCATGTCCTCATCTGTAAGAGTACCAACAATGGGTAAAGAAGCATCAAAGTGACCTAGATGCATCCACCTCGTAGCTCTCGGTAAAACATTTATCTAGAATTGAAATGACCTTCTAATAGGGCCTAATGTGCTCAAATATCCATGTCATGACCAAAGAAAAGTGGCTAAAAGCTAGAGCCCCTTGCCGTGAAATATGATAGAAGTCCCTGTAGACCATGGCCAAGATGTCCGATCCCTAGGCATAGATTGTGCCCTCCTTAATACCACGAATGGTGGGTACCCAACACCATCTCAAATGAGCCGAGGCTTTGTCTCCCAATAGCCTTGATGCAGTCAACCTGATCAAGGATTTCCTCAAAAGTGGGATGCAAAGTCGAGGCACAGAAGTGAGATGAACTCCTATTTGATCCCCAGGGTGACTAACCCCCATGAACTCTACCCAAGATGCCTTGTCCTTGAAGGACTCACTAGCTAGAAGGACTAGAGGATGTCCTCTCACAGGAACCCCAAGTATACAATACAAATCATACAGAGTGATGGTCCACTCTTCAGAGATCTGTGGGAATCTGAATGTGTTTCTGTCGATATCCCAGTAAGTGATAATATCACAACATATACGAGACACAGGATGAATCACAGGCATGTGACAAACTCTAGCTAGACCTACCCTCCTGAAAGTAGCATGGTCCTCACTGCTTAGTGAAGCGAACATCCCTGAGAGCCATCCTTGCTCTCGGAAGGCATTCCATCAGATACACATGTCTTGCAAAATTAGAAAAGAACTTTAGATTAGATCTCCTAAACTTATAAAAATCCTTAAAAATCATAAAATTGTAGAAAACCTTACACCAAAAAAAGTGTATAACCCCTCAAAATTGCAATAAACAGGCGAATACAGTAGCAAAAACATGTCAGATCAGAGTGAAACAAGTGTTAGACAACATGAAAATTCAGTCAAAATCAACCCAATAGGGTCACCCCCGGGCAACTCAGGTGTTCTACAGGATCTCCCCCGAGTGACCTGCCTGACAAAAGGGGTGACCCTAGAGGGAGATCCCTCGATCAAAAATTGCTCTAAAAACTTCATTTTTCAGCCGATTTCAGAAAATAAAAAGCCTATCCTGCTCTAAATGACAAAGTAGAGACAATACAACAAGAAAAATTGACAAAAACATACAAATTCAAGAGATTTTTCACAAAATTGAAACTAGGGTTTAGAGAAGGGTTTTTCACTGATTACATACCTGATTCTCCATGGCTGAAGAAGAGGCAGCCATCTTTGTGATCTCCTTGATGATACCTTTCCAACAATTGTTCACACGATTGATTCCGTCACTGTTTCGCTCCGATCTCACAATTTGACTTTCTTTGTTTACCCTTAGCTTAGTTTCATTTGTGCATTTTAGATTAGTTCTTTGCTTTTATGCATCTTTTTCGTGCGTCATTTTGTGCGCTTTCATTCCTACATGTCTAAATTGACAAAGACAAACAACTAGTCAAACTTGAATGATCCATGGTAAGTTCATCATTTCAATTCTCATTATTCATTTTGATACATTTAAATGCCATACTAATACTAGTTATTGTAGGTGTAATTATGGGAAAATCGACAACAAGTAAGGCCTAGTTCAGGAATGATACCTACCTTTCATGTAGGCTACTGTCCCCGAGAGTTCAAATATGTAAGCACAAAAATCACGTACAACCTCCATGAGGACCCCTATGATGATTTTAATCCTTGTCACGTACATGTAAGCATGAAATAATGTCCTCTAAGTAGCAAACCTCTTGATGATGTGTCCTCTTTCTTGTCTTGTGTTATTTCTTCTTTGTTGTTTTCCCTCTTTCCCCGTTTGCGATGCTTTTCGACACTTTTTGCGACACTTGTCAATTTGCATTTTCTGAGCTTTTGACCTTGCTCTTAAGCCTTGTAAGCATCTTGTAGGTGAGTTTTAACCTTTCCCCTATGTTTTTCATCCTCTGCACCCCGTAGAAGCCTTCTAGAGGTTCCCCCTATCCATCTCGCACTTTCAGTTTTTAGTTCCACTCAACCAATCCAAATCTCCCCCTATTATTTCTGGATCTTCCCCAGGAGATCCTGCAGATGCAAGTGGAGATTTGGATTCTTGCACATGATTGACATGTTTCCAGAGGCAGAACCCCTCCTTTTCCTCTCTTCTGTCATTTCCCACCTTACAGTTCTCCAGAAAACCCTGTCCATCCCGGATCTCCCCCGGGCGACCTAGGGTCACCCCGTGATCAACCCAAGGGTGACCCTATTGGCACAAGGGGCAACCTTGTCACGTTTTTAGCCACGGAAAAACTCAAGTTTCTCATTCGTTTTAGCTCCATTTTCACCCATTTTTCTTCCAGTTCACATGATTTTTGATGCCTAATATGGAGTTGACTATTTAATGCACCCACACATGCATAATTAGCTCCATTTGATCTAACATTAACAACTCAATCAATCTCATGCATCCTCTCAACTCCAATTCCTCTTTAGTGATAAGCTATTATTGATTTATCACTCCATAGTTAGTTGAGTTCACTGGGTAATCAACCTTGTTAACTCCCCAATCAATCCTTGTTAACTCATCAATCAAATGAGTTAACTTCTAAGACAAAGGGAGGCAATTCATTGTGCACACAACTGTTGCCAGTTTTTGCTCTCCAAATTAGCATTCAAATGCTCTCACAGGATGAAGGTGCCTTTTTTTTATTCATTGTTCAACCAAGTATTGTTACACTACTTCATTCAACACCATTGTGCTCAACCAAAGCTCTCATTGAGCTCTTTCAAGATTCAACAAGCTTCTTTTTGCTTCTTTGTGTTGTTTTGTCGTCAAGAGGTCTTCCCACTTCTTCAAAAGGACTCGAGGTTGCCAATATCAAGGATTTTTTAGGGTAGTGGAGTCACACAAATCTTCATTTCTTTTAGGTTCCTTCATTGCTTTATTCAATTCATAGTAATTAGAAAACCAAATTTGCTCTTGGGAATAATAAATGTTTGCTTTTTCCTTAATAGTTAGATCTTGCATGTTAGAATAATTGTTTTCATATTCCTAGATCTAGATTATTTGAAGAATCAATTTCCTTTTTAGATTAGATTACTTCAAAACAATCGAAAACCCAAAAACATAGATTAAACTTACATTAGGAAAAATCATATTAGTTTGAATTTATATTTCCCTTTCCTAGATTAAAAAGCACTTTTCATTTCCAAAATACTAAAAAAGCACAAAAAAATGTTTGCATATCATTTAGCTTTGCATGCATGTAGAAACCCTAGAAAAGACAAACTTGCAAACCCTTGATACCATCACGAGGTAAACCATGATTAAACAATTCAATCAAACCCTTGGTCACATCACAAGGTAAACACAAGTCAAAGCACAACCAAACCCCAGGTCAACTAAATCCTAGGTCAAAACCCTAAGTCTAGTTAAGGTTGGTCATCACACATTTACCTATATCTTGCCTCACGAATGTGCCTAGGAGTGAGAGGAGAGTGGGTGAGGGCTATCCATGACGAGATGGAGGAAATCAATCCACGACAACAACAAGAGACATTTACTCTACCACAACAAGACCCATTTGTCCTCTTATTGATAGAAGAAACTAGACAACTCCAAATACAATGAGAACTCATTCAATGTATTCAAAGACAAGATGACATAAATGAGAGTAACCACTTGCCCACACAAAGGTGGAATAGAAGAAACCCCAACAGGAGAAGAGAAACTAGTGACCCTTTGGGTCATAGGGTTATCTTAACAACAACTACCATCGAACTAAACATTCAACTTAGCACACAACAACAAAGGCCGCAGAACTTACCAACTCCTCTCTGTGAAGTCCAACTCTCCAATGAGTCAGACCCCCACAGTGTCTCGCCTCCTCTTGACTGGCTACTTCCACGAGAGCGAGAGTGACGTGGTGGATCTCCCCGTGGCAAGAAGGGAAGGGTCTGTGTGTGTGCTGAAATTTGACCCGACAGCCCCAGGAAACTGAAGTCATGATTTTGAGTGTACAGTACCTGCACAAAAATCCCATCAAGTCTCACACAACTTTACCATATAGTCAACAAACATAGGTCACATATCATGACTTATCAGGTAATACCATCTCTCTCTATATGTCCTAATGAAAAGAAAACCAATGCAACATGTGACTAACCCAAGCCTCAAATCAGAATCTACACCAACACTGAAACATCTATGGGCATAGACAACCCACATCCAAGTCATATATGCAACATGTAAGCATAGACAACCTACAACATTGCACAACCTACAAACTCAATAATACATGTATAACACTATCAACAAAGGATAATCAGAGATAAACCTATAAGTTTTCAATGACTCAAATATCAAATCATCCCATATTTGATTTGCCATCCACTCACAAATGCACCAAAAGTCAAAGGAATCAAAATGAGCTCAAACTGATACTGTTGGTTAATAGATTTGTCACCAAATGCTATATACTCTCGCTCAAACAGATGACAAATGTAACAACAATTGAACCTACTGTAATGGTATTTTACAAAGGCTCTCTGGTTCTTTTACAAGGCGCAGCTACCTTCAATTGATATTCTATGAAGGGAAAAACTGGTATTGTTTTTAACCAGAAAGCAAGACAAAGGCGGTGCTTTTGACCAAAAAGTAGTAAAGGTAGAGTACATTTAAATAATCAGAAGCTCAAAAACTTCCACTAGGCTAACATCTACAAACCAATAAAACAAATACCAAATACTACACAATCACCACCATGAACCATATATCAAAAGATAAATAATTCCCAGCAGTGAGCAAGAATTAAAGATATCCAACCACTTCAATACACAAATATCACCAACATCACCAACAACACATCCAACATAGGAAGAATATGAATTCAAATAACCGTAACACAAAGTTTATGATCATCTAAAACTCCATTACATTGATTTCTATTTCATGTATATAAAGCAATTGAACAGAAAGCCAAAATTGATCTATCACCAACACACAGTTTGCCAAAAGATCCATACATAGACTAACTAATTAAATTTATAGCTAAGTCACACCATAACCATCTTTAAACCCTAAGGACTTCTTGAAGACAGCTGATTAAAAGAAGTTTAAATAATAATTAAAGGGCCCTCTAGAGCCAATAGTTTTTGAGCAAATATTGAAATATAACTGAAGTATAAGAAAAGAATTTCAATTGAGGATTGCCACATCCTCTTCTCCAGTATCAACTTCATATGTCACTTCCTTTTCTTTCACCTATTCATCTTCATTCCCCATGTCGCTTTGTGCCATTTGAGATGTATGTGCCCATAGTTTCACCTTGTATGTCATGTACTTATTGATCATAGGTGTCAAAGACATTCCAAATGGAGTCCTGATCATGCTAATCTGACGTTTTCTTTTGCTCACTGCTCTATCTGCATCATCCACCTTTTTGTGGATGTCATCAAATCCACTTCTGATAGTTTTGATAGTGGAAGCCATCTTTGCAAGTTTGCCAAGTGATTCCCTTGTTATAGTTTCATAATTCATCACTTCCTCAATTACCAATTTCTTGAAATTCTATTTGATTTCCTTAATATCTAACAACTTTTCATCATTGTCCCCATTAGATTCAATTTCTATAACAACAAAATGTATTTTAATCCTCATCATTTATGAAAAATAAGTTGCAATTGCTTTTCTCATCTCATCCTCAATAGATATTATGAGACATAACTTCCATTTGTCTACATCAGCCCATACATGTGTATTTAATTCCCTAGGATCATTCAAGACTTTCTTAGCCACTAGGATACCAATATCCATAGTGGCCATCTCCTATATCTCTTTAGCTACTAAAGATAGGCTGTTATGGTCACTCCTAGCCATTTTTAATTCTGCTATTAAAGCTTCCCTTTTTCCAGAAATAGAATCAAACAATTTAACAGCCTCCTCAATGAACAAAAGACCATCAAACATGACTTTTTCTACCCATTGGTCCATGGAATTACTTAGAGATAATGATCTTTTTATTTGTTGCAATAGATTAGGATCAGGTGCACTCATACTCATATCAGGAGGGGCTTCAGCTGAGGGTGTTGTTATCTTAACAATTGACTGAACAAATAATGATAGGGAACTTACTTGTGCTTGCAACTTAGAGTTCTCCTCTTGTTGTCTCTTGACTCTTTTTGATAGAGTGTTGACCTAATACTTAACATGATAGATATCACCTTCCATAGTAGAAGGTCCCAAGTCCACTCTGCTCATTCTAAAGTCAGCTTTAGATACTTCATCTTTGTTCTTATTCCTGACTGGATCTGTAATTTCCAAAAATTAGTTCCTTGAGGTAGGATCAGTCACCATTCTCGACATCCTCTTGGCACGTTTAGGCTTAGGAGTGTCCTGTAGTAATGTAGCCATAGTATCTATACATGTATCTACTATTGGTGTATACCTTTTCTTCATCTCAACTGCTTTCTTTAATCAGGTGGGAGACAAGGAGGGAATATTAGCAGCATTGACAATACTCATTGTACCATCCATACACACAGGTGGAGAATTATGCTCTGGGGGTTCATTTAGATTTGGGAAATTTGAAATACTCAACAAAGATTGTAGCATACTATCTTCTCCTAATTGAGTAAAAATGAATGAATCACTATCACTTACGAGGTTATTGACAAATGGCACATGGTCTGCTTTTGATGGGGAAGCAACCAATCTGGTGTTGCTCTTCACTAGTTGACTAGCTTGTTCACATGTCATCTTTAGTTTATTGAGCTCCTCATGGGGCTGATCACCATCCCCATTCGATTGTGAGCCAACTCTCTAGAGAGTTGGATCCAAACTAGATGATCTTCGTTGAGAGTGTGCAGTCTGGGATCTATTTTGACCCTGAGAGGTTAATTCTTTAGGTGTTGCAGAGCCAGCACATTCTTTTATCTTCCTTTTCAACCATCTCTTTGTTCTTCTTATTACTTGGAAAGAACAAAAATTCACATCAGTGAAGCATCATGATAGCCTTCATCTATAATATTGGAGTTGTCATCAACCATGTTAGGAACCTGAATATACAACTCAAAAGCACGAATCTAGTCAATGGCCAGTCTCATCCAACTCCTTCTCTACACTTCCCTCTCATCCAAACAATCCTCCCAAAAGTCCTCAAGTTGGGGTTTGTACAAATACGAACCTCCTCCATGCATGTTTTCTTTCACATAATTTTTACTATCAAAGGTTGTACGAGCCGACAAACTATGGAGACTGAACTTAGATAGCAACTTATCCAAACTTCTGGCACTATCATTACTTTTACAAGAATAAAATGAAAGAGTCAAAGGAAAAGAGTAACCTTTCTTTTTCATAGAATGGTACCTTGTATTCACAACTACCATTTGATGACATACTTCCAAAAACACGAGGTAATCTAATGGGTATCGTGGCAATTTCAATGGAGCATTTTCATAACCCCCAATTCTCAAGTAAGAAAAGCGATCAAACTGGACATAAAAAATTCCAAAATTCATAAGCAATGCAGCCGCTTCTGCAGAAAACCTTCATTCCAGTGAGCCGTCATTTTCTTAGCCAACGACATGGAAAAGGCATCATTCACTCTTTCAAAATCTTTCATACCTTCATTCTTTTGTAACTAAGGAAATGTATGATACACACGTGTATTGGTGGTGGGAGTTCCTTGAATCCTTAAGCCAGGCCAAGCAACCTCTCTATGAGCTAACACATAAGCCAGCTAGGAACACATTTGAAACTTTACATCTCGCAAAAAATTTATCAGCTGTTCATGCATACTTTCGCTAATTATTCTTGCCCAATTGATATGATGGTCTCCAAAGATTAGCAAAATAAATCTACACATCCAAAAGGTAAAAGTATCCGATTCTAAGCTCCCAACTACATGGTTTAGTAGAGTTATCATGTCTAAAATTTCCTCTTTGAAATGACTCCTCTTAAGATTGACAGGGAGCCATGATTTCCCCCTTTTCTCAACTTCCAGCGAGGTTTTGGCAATACAATTTTGGCATTAGTCCTTCCTTTCATTATAGTACGTCCATGCAGAAGACACAGAGACATCATTTTCTTCATACTCGTCCAAATTCAAGGCTAGGGCAACTGATTTAGAATCAATTTTAGCAACAACAGAGCCGTCTGTGGCTTTGATTTCTTGAGACTCCGAAAAGTAATTATTGGCACATGATACTACCAATTCAAGACAACACACTGCAAGTGAAAAGCCCCCAGCTCTGTCTAATCCACTGCTAACAATTTTTTTTACTAGGGCAGTTTGGCCTTCAGACTGCATTCTCTTCCAGAAATCCTCAAAGTCGACATGACTCAATCCTATATCCCTCACACTGGATAGACCATTCTCCATACTAGGAACTATATGGGCCCCTTGAAATTTGAACTTCATCTTCACTAATTTGAGAAACTAGACGACCAGAAACTTTGAAGCATTCATAGAAAATACAGGAAAATGTAGTGCACTTACAAGGAATTCTCTATGCAGATACATGAAAATAGAAAATTTCTACTACTAGAGAGAAATGTTGTGTTTTTATAGCAGAGGAAAGCAAGAAATAAGATATAAATAGCCAATCATGCTAACCTGTAAGTAAGGAATTCTGCTAGTTTTTTGCACGTAGTAGATTAGTTGTTCTTCACTTTGCAACACATTCCCTTAGCAAAATGATGCAACTATAGGTGAGTTAGGGAATTTATTGGAATTTCATGTCACTTCTCATAAACTCATTCATAAAGAACATTAAATTCTAGTGGTGAATCAAGCTTAAAAAATTGTAAACATCTACCTCAAGTTTCCCTCTAAAAAATGTGCAAATGTGTTCACATGTACTTCAGATTAAATGTAGAATGACAAGTGTCATTTCATTGTACCGCATGCTAGCTCAGAAAAAGGGCCATAGGAATAGTAAGTACTTGAAGTTAGCAAGTCAAGAACTTTTGGAACCTTTGAACTGTAACATTGAGAGTTCGGAAGTTTAAAGAACTTCCGACCTCCCAACAACATAGAACCTTCATAACACAAATGACTAAGACTAACACAAGGGAAAACTTTAGGCACTAGACTCAAAGATAAGTCAGGAAGTCAGGTGATTCGTGAACTCATGAACTTGCCGACTTTGTTTCAAAAACACAAAGTATTTCTGACGACTTGAGAAATGACTAAGTAAAGCTCAACTCAAGAAAGAAGAAAAAGGAAGTGGCAAGCAAAGAATGGAATTTTTTTTTCCAAGGCACGAGTGTTTTAGTAAAATTTCAAACATAGGGTAACAGATACAAACTAAACAAACCTCAGAATATCATCTCCAAATGTACTTCACTGCGTATTTCTCAGAAATACCTTTCTAACACCTATAAGAAGTCCAGAATCTGAGTCCGTATGCACCTGTTATGCCCAGTCAAAGCTCAAAACACACATCTAGCTTCCAACAAGAAAAATGTGGTCAAAATGGAAAAATCTAAAAAAATATCTATCATCAATGCATAGTACACGAAAAGAGCTTTTTGTCGACTATAAGAAGTTGAAATTTTGACATCCTGGGCAAAAGTTATACCCCTTGGAAAAAAATTGCCCAATAAGGCTATGAGACTATCCCTGGTGGCTCTCTGGTGGCTAGTGGGTGGCCAGGAAGTGGCCCACCGATGGCCCATAGGTGGCAGTGGTGCACCAGCGGCGCCCGGTGGCACCTTAGTGGCGGACTTGAAAAACATTCAAATAGGCTTAAATTTTTACATTTTTAATGTTTTGCAAAATTTGAATTTATTTAATGGTTTAAAGCCCTTTATGGGCTAGGCAGAGGCCGCCGGACTAGGGCCTTAGGCCCACTAGCTGACACCTGCCATGCCGGGCCAGGCTTGCCGACACTGCCATCGGCCTGCACAGGTTGGCGTAGGGGGTCGTACCCTTGCAATTTTTTTATTTTTAATTAAATTTATCTGTAGACTTTACAACGTTTTTTTTAAATAAAAATTTCCAACCGTATGTTCTGTGACGCACATAATCTTCTGACGTGACCTGCGACGGCACCGTACGGAGGGAATATTCCTCCTACAAGATTCCACCTAGGGCAAATTTTTTCTATGTCCAAACATAGTCAAATTTTATGTTTTTCTTTGCCTGTGGAACCTCCTGAATCCAGTGATAGGGTCTATTTTTGCCCAAGAGGCTTCCTACAAAAGTTGACCGCTAAAACCCTCCATAGAAAGAGCCCAAATCTAATACCAAATTTCTGTCAAACCCTAGATCTACAACAACCCAAGTCTGCAAATAGCCTTGTGACCTTGAAAAATTCCTTCATTCTTTTCCTGCAAAGCCATGGGTTCCACTATACACAAAACATCTACTCATAGCTAGGGTTATCAAACATGTATTTCCTCCCAAATCATGGCAACCAAGCTCTGATACCAAATGTTGGAAATATGCAGCCATATAGACTAATTCCTCATAACCCAATAAGAGATTTAATATGCAATAAACTGAAAATCCACATGCAAAAGAAATAGACAATCATACCATCAATGGTGACACAAGATATACCCTAGAAAAATCCTCATAGAGGGAAAAACCTAGTCTCCAAAAGCATGCATCTCTCATGTATTACTCAATAATAAACAACAAATACATATGCAAAGATCACCTCTAAAACATTAAGCTCTCTCTACCTGCAAACCATGTGAACAAGCATGTAACCACACATCCCATGCCATGCTTCAAACCCTCACACATGCAACCTACAAGAGAAGCTACAAACCCAGCCAAAGGCAATAAGCCTTCACTCATCCAACCTCTACAACTACCGACGTGTTTGCTTTTATAGACACAAGCTCATACAAATACAACATGTGGTATTGTAATACTATTTTCCCCAAAACCATGTGTCTACAAAACCATTGACCCCACATTTGATTATTGGTACTAAGTTTTCTCAAATAATCAAATAATGTCAAATAAAGTAATTAACCCAATGTTACATACAATGATTACAAGTGGCATCCAAATAAATATTTAATGTGGATAAACACATTACATGACACACCAAAAATAAATATTTATTTTATATAATAAAATAATGTCAATGTTATGCAAGGTGTACAACACACCTACTCCAACAAAAAAAATTCAAACCCTAGCGCCAATGTGAAGCCCTAGCTTGAATGGTGATTTCCTTTCAAACCCTAGTTGGTATGATGTTCCATTGTAGCTCAAATATGTAGAAAAAACCTGCAATTATGCCCAATGATGAACCCCAGATGGATCCACCCCACAAAGTGGAGTGGGTTTTTGTCCAAACCACTAAATTCTAAGGGTTTTCGTCCTTAAGCTCACTGAAACAAAGTTGTGGCTCAAGAGAAAATCTCCAAGTATCAAATGACAAATTCACATATTCCTCTAAATGATTCCCAAACACCTTTGTTATTGTTGTCTCTCAGATTTGCACCCTTGTTGCAGTCATAAAACTTTAGCAATTTGGAGAAACATGGGAATGATCTCGAAGTGTGGGACCTTGCAAATTGAGATTAGACCTCCGGAGAAGGCTGACTTCCTCTTTCTAAGCCTAATGCTTAGAGAAACGCATCTAAACCTAGTGCTAATGCTTGCTGGGAAAAGGGTTAGAAGGAATGCTGAAATGAAAATAGGTGATACACCAGATTTAAATGTGTTTGGTTGCAACTGAATCGACACAGTAATAATCTCATAGCTGGAAGGACTTACACGGACTCATATCCATTCTAACAGAGGTCAAGATAGAATAATGAAGGAATGAAAGTGATCGTTTTGTCCACAATACATAGTCTACACTAATCCAAAGAACAGACACAGTGTTAAAATCATAAAAGAGAGGCAAAATACCAGTTTTTATTGATTATAGAGGCCAAGTAGCCATTACAAAATAGCCCAGAAGAACAACCAATATCCATATACATCTGTTTTACATGTATATATAGCATTTTACATTTTGACCTCAGTCGGTTATGATCAATTCCGCCCATGGGCGCTGTCAGAAAATATCTACCTTTGAAGGGATGTCCACATGCAAGAAGTTATTGAATAAAAGATCTGGAACTAGGTAGGTAGAAGATATTTTGAGTCTTCAATGCAAGCTGCTACATCATCAATCTGCACCCATAAATGCAAAAAATATCTGCATCTTGCCCAAAAATGGTCGCTGAAACGTCCAGTCGCCAAAACATGCAAATCTAGATCCAAAAATGAAAGTGAGAATATTCCCCTCAAAAGCCCGCCAAATGAAAGAGGAGGCAAAAACAAGCATTTTTGCCTTTTATAGCATGTAGAAATTCGCTAGGATGCGCAAGATATTCACGGTCAAAGTTGCGGTCAACTGCCTGTGTATATCACTTTGCATCTGTGCACTTGTATATGCCTTTGTATGTTCCATTTGTATATCGCATATACAATGCGAAAATACAAACAAAACATGCATACAATCACTGGTACATTGCAACCACTTTACTTCGGCATATGCATGTAACCTTTGTATATCGCTTTGTATATGACTCTTTGTATGTGCGAACATACAACGCGAAATATACAAAGGAAAACATGCATACAAACCTTTGTATACAAACATGCTTTTGAACTTGCACCTACCCCTTGTATGTGCGCTTGGTGGGCCCTAGGCTTTGTATGTCAGGAATGCATATCGCATTCTATATATATACAATTGGTGGACCACACCAATTGTATATCTCCTTTTATATGCCTTTGCAGCTTTTCTTTGTATTATTTGCGATGCATCTTTCCTTATGCATCCACGATATACAACTCCATATACATTCATCTTTGCATATTCAATTGTAACCCGATACATATTGACTTGCATCTTTTCCTTTGCATGTTGTCTTATGTATGTTTGCCGATGTACATTTCCTTAGTATCTTTCCAATGTACATTCTGTCTTTGCATATGACCTCTTGTATGCTGCTGTTGTACATTCACCTTTGTATATGGCCTTTGCATATGTCCTTTGTATATGCGAACATACAATGGCGAATGTATATGCAAATATACATTCAAAAAATGCATACAAAATACTAAACATGAAAGTAAGAAATCCCTGCGATGGAAAATACTTGAATCTAAAAGATTTCTGGGTTTTTTCTAGGTTTTTGGCAAAGATTCTCAAGGTCAGATTTTGGGATTTTTGGCAAGGCATAACATGAGTATTTGAATGATTTAAGCCTTTTTGGGTCATTTTCTAAAGGATTTTCAAGGAAAAGACAAGGTGAACTATTTAACTCTATACAGAGGAAAATAGGTCAACAATTTGGTGACTTCTATGGGATGTTTGCCTGCTAAACATTAGATCAGTGGCCTTGTGCATCCATTAGGCATGGAGTCAAAAGAGACTGCAACAAAAAAGAGGAGCTGGAACACTAAGCAAGCTACCAAGCCAAAAAAAAACAAGCAAGCATGTATCTCCTAATGAGAATACAACAAAGTACAAGAGCACTTATTGAAAGGAAACCTAAAACTGAAATAAAACCTACTCTAAACCTAAACTAACCAGTCAGAAGTGACCTTAAACAAAGCCATTAACTGGTTCTTGAAAGTAACTGCCCTTCCTTAACAATTTACAATGCTTCTCATGCATGTGGGCAGTTAAAAAGAGGTGAGGGGGGAATAGGCATATGACAACTTGATAAAACACCCCCCACAAAATAGAGATAAACTCACCTATCCACCTGGACTGATTGCTAGTGCTGCTAACTTGTGGTGAATAAATGCGCTGATCCCACTCATTTTGATGCTCAACTTCATGCTTAGAGGTAAGCATGACAAGTGGTGACTCCTCTTGATGTGTCTCCAACTAGGCTAGATGCCTAATTGGGCATCCCCTTGAAGTGACATGCAAATCATCATGTTTGATCTCATGTCTCTGCCTTGATTCTTTCTCTTCTTGCTCTTCATTTGGTATGATGGTGCCTCCCATTTGACTCTTATGTTGCTCTTATGTGTGAAACAACTGACTTGGGACCTCATGGCTTTCTCCTTCTTCCTTCAAAGAATCCAAGAAGGATGATATAATGTCATCATGGCTGCATTCTTCAAATCTTTCTACCTTTTGTTCATGGTTGTCCTGGCTCATGGCTAAGGTTGGACAATAGAGAAGACAATTTGAAAGCTCAAAAATGATATCATTATCTTCACCTTGCATGATAGTTTGCCATATTGACTCCTCCTCCATGGTCAATGGAACATCCTCCTTTACTAGGATAGCTAGAAGTTCACCAAAGCTATCAGCTCTTAGAAGACCTTTACAAACAACTGGCTCAAGCCCAAAATTTCCATTATTACTCAAAGAAGTGCCCTCTAAATCAAGCTTTTCTTCTTCAATAAAGGAAGGCAAATGTTCAAACAATGAGGTAGCCTCTTCCTGCAGACTTTCATTTTCTATATCAGCCTCAAACTCTTCTGTACAACAGAAGGGAAGCTCCTCCAACTAGCTAAGATCTTGCAAATCAGCTTCATCAGCCTCAACCTACAGCAATTTGTCATTATTTTCAGCGTTCCCTTGTCTGCATATCCACAATCAGCTGCCTGTTTTCTTCATCTTCAACATAGTCAGGTAGCTAATGAAGTAGGGTAGCATCATCCACTTCTGTAGTGATCTTAACAACTTCTTCCCTTATGCCTTCATCATTTGACTGCAGCTTTGCTGGATTTTGGTTAAGTTGCCTCTGCAGCTGAAGGTTTTCCCCATGCACTCTTCACATTTCAACCTTGTTTGCTTGATCAGATGCATGAGAAAAAGCCTCAAAAGAACTAAAGTCTAGAGGATTCAATCCCTTATTTGGGTTAACATTACTCACAGGTGCAATAGGTTCAAATAATTTTATCTCTGGGAGTGTAGGAATGAACTGTTCCTCATTAGTTTTATCTTCTTCCACCTCTTCTTTTGGCTCATCTTTCCAATTATCTTGGTAGACAACAGGTCCACCCGGACACATATGGATAGTAAAAGGACAGGAAGGCTGATCCGACAAGGCAACCTGAGGAATTGGCTTGGTCCCTTGCAGACATATAGGCTGCTCTTGTTCAAGTATAGGTTCTTTCAATGGATGAGAGCCTCTAAAACTTGGAATATTCAATTTAGGAGACTTAGGAGGTTCACCTTGCTTGAAGCTTGGTATTCTAAAACTGGAAACCTCTTCTTCAAAGAATGGATTTGGAAAAGAAATAGTTGATTGAGGTTCCAACCTTTGAAAAAGAGCCAACAAAAGCCTCTTTTGCTCCTCTTCTACTAGTTGGATACTAGAGCATGTTTCCGTTTGTATGTTTGGTGGAGGGTCTTCACAGGGTGAAAAAGATGGCCCTTTCCAACTTGGAAACTTAAAGGCAAAAGGCTGCCTGAAACTTGGAATTATGATAGGCCTGGATTCTACAACTGTTTCCTCTGCCTAATTTTGAATTGGTATGAGAGGATTGGCCTTTACAAGGTTTGGCATTTTGTAACCAGGATGCTTGGTCCAAGAAGGCTTGGGCTTTTGCACTTGAGCTAGCAACTGTTTTATTTGTTTCTCCTTAGCTGCAAGTTGCATGTTCAAGCATTCCTCTTCATATACCCTTCTATTTTCTGCCTCCTGTTGGTGCAAAAAAGCTTGATGTGCAAGCTCCTCTTGCTGCATGTTATATTGTGCTTCCCTATTCATTTCTGAAATTTGCTTTTAGAAATCCAATAACAAACTCTTAATGCTACCCAAATCAATATCATTTTGGGACTGACTAGGGAGGTTGCATGCTTGATTTAGAGTAGAATGGGTTTCACATGGCTGCCTATAGGTATGAATGGGCTGCAAATAAGGATAAGCAAGAGTGGCTTGAAAATGCTCTTGCTGGTAATGCTGATCATAATGAGGCAAAGAGCTGTATGACATAAACCTAGAGGCATTTGGGGCCTGGTATTGCTGATATGGGTGCCAATAGCCTGTATTTGGATTAGGGATAGGGGAATAGCCATGATTCCCATAAAATTCTGACATTTTGTAGCATCTAAATGCTGGATAATCATAAAAATGTCAGAATTAGAGCAAAATAGGTCTGCAACCAAAGAGAAATTGGATACATACCAGAGAGGGAGTCGCCAAGTGATTGAGATGCTTCTAGAAGCTGAATAGATCAGGAAAACCACCAAAATCCTGATCTTTGATGAAATTTTAGGCACTTGAGCTACTGGAACCAGCTGGTTCGTTCAGTAGAGTCACCATGACATTGTTTGTATTGCCTCCAAAGGCTGGTAATACAAGGAGAAACACCAAATCTCTTAGTACCTTGATGAGAAGTTCATCAAACTGGTCCCACTGGTCATACCAAAAACTATTGTCTCTCAAATTTGCACCCTTGCTGCAGTCGTAAAACTTTAGCAATTTGGAAAAACATGGGAATGATCTCGAAGTGTGGGACCTTGCAAATTGAGATCAGACCTCCGGAGAAGGCTAACTTCCTCTTTCTAAGCCTAATGCTTAGAGAAATGCATCTAAACCTAGTGCTAATGCTTGCTGGGAAAAGGGTTAGAAGGAATACTGAAATGAAAATAAGTGATACACTAGATTTAAATGTGTTTGGTTACAACTGAATTGACACAGTAATAATCCCACAGCTGGAAGGACTTACACGAACTCATATCCATTCTAATAGAGGTCAAGACAGAATAATGAAGGAATGAAAGGGATCATTTTGTCCACAATACATAGCCTACACTAATCCAAAGAACAGACACAGTGTTAAAATCATAAAAGAGAGGCAAAATACCAGTTTTATTGATTATAGAGGCCAAGTAGCCATTACAAAATAGCCCAGAAGAACAACCAATAACCATATACATCTGTTTTACATGTATTATAGCATTTTACATTTTAACCTCAGTCAGTTATAATCAATTCCACCCATGGGCGCTGTCAGAAAATATCTGCCTCTGAAGGGACGCCCACCTGCAAGAAGTTATTGAATAAAAGATCTAGAACTGGGTAGGTAGAAGATATTTTGAGTCTTCAATGCAAGTTGCTGCATCATCGATCTGCACCCATAAATGCAAAAATATCTGCATCTTGCCCAAAAATGGTTACTGAAACGTCCAATCGCCAAAACATGTAAATCCAGATCCAAAAATGAAAGTGAGAATATTCCTCTCAAAAGCCCGCCAAATGAGAGAGGAGGCAAAAACAAGCATTTTTGCCTTTTGCAGCATGTAGAAATTTTCCAGGATGCGCAAGATATTTGCGGTCAAAGTTGCGAACAACTGCCTGTGTATATCGCTTTGCATCTATGCACTTGTATATGCCTTTGTATGTTCCATTTGTATATCGCATATACAATGCGAAAATACAAGCAAAACATGCATACAATCACTGGTACATTGCAACCACTTTACTTTGGCATATGCATGTAACCTTTATATATCACTTTGTATATGACCCTTTGTATGTGCGAACATACAACATGAAATATACAAAGGAAAACATGCATACAAACCTTTGTATACAAACATGCTTTTGAACTTGTACCTATCCCTTGTATGTGCGCTTGGTGGGTCCCAGGCTTTGTATGTTAGGAATGCATATCGCATTCTATATATATACAATTGGTGGACCCCACCAATTGTATGTCTCCTTTTATATGCCTTTGCAGCTTTTCTTTGTATTATTTATGATGCATCTTTCCTTATGCATCCGCGATATACAACTCCATATACATTCATCTTTGCATATTCAATTGTAACCCGATACATATTGACTTGCATCTTTTCCTTTGCATGTTGTCTTATGTATGTTTGCCGATGTACATTTTCTTAGTATCTTTCCAATGTACATTCTGTCTTTGCATATGACCTCTTGTATACTGCCGTTGTACATTCACCTTTGTATATGGCCTTTGCATATGTCCTTTGTAGATGCGAACATACAATGGCAAATGTATATGCGAATATACATTCAAAAAATGCATACAAAATACTAAACATGAAACTAAGAAATCCCTGCGATGGAAAATACTTGAAGCTAAAAGATTTCTGGGTTTTTCTGGGTTTTTGGGAAAGATTCTCAAGGTTAGATTTTGGGATTTTTGGCAAGGCATAGCATGAGTATTTGAAATATTTAAGCCTTTTTGGGTCATTTTCTAAAGGATTTTCAAGGAAAATACAAGGTGAACTATTTAACTCTGTATAGAGGAAAATAGGTCAACAGTTATAAGCCACAAGTTGGGCACCCAAATCCAATATACTTTATTTTGCTTTCAAGTTCACCTCAATAATAAAATATTATTTTATTTTATTTTTCTTTTTCTTTCCTCAACTTGGGCGGCCAAAATAGAGGAATAAAATAATAATATTTTATTATTTTTACCTCTCATCTTGAGCGGTCACCTTTTGGCAAATAATATATTATTTTTAACAAGTAAAATATTAGTTTTTTCATTTTCTCCTTATTTTTCCACTTTCCATCCCCCAAGTGGGTTGCTCCAATCCAAGGGAAATTATTTTATTATTTTTGACTTCACCATAATTATCACAAAAATACTCTAAATCATAATCCATCTCCATTTTGCCAAGGAAAAAATAGTTAAATACATAATTTAACTA
Organism: Cunninghamia lanceolata; assembly: GCA_027924645.1. Taxonomy (NCBI): domain Eukaryota; kingdom Viridiplantae; phylum Streptophyta; class Pinopsida; order Cupressales; family Cupressaceae; genus Cunninghamia; species Cunninghamia lanceolata. Next base: position 3,397,359 of record BSBN01000407.1, read on the forward strand.
TCTTAGGTATTCCCTTGCTTCTTCGACCTAGCCTATAGGAATAAAGTAAGATAGCTGACATATGATAGGTGATCATGCCAGAAATGGGGACATTACAGTCCTCCCTTCTTGGGATTTCTTGCCCTCAAGCAATTGTAAACTTGGATGCTATAAAATCTACTCTCCTTCCCATGTCGCATCATCCAATGGCCAATCTCTCCATCACACCAAGTACTCATGAATCACCCTGTTCCTTAACCATTGCTCCCTCATATCCAATATAGTATCAGGGACCAAAATCAAACTACCCTCTTCATTAATAGGTGGGAAATCTGGAGAAGAAATAATATGTTGTCCAAGTGCCTTCTTGAGGCAAGACATGTGAAAAATATTATGAATCCTACTATCTGCAGACAACTCAAGCTCATATGCTACCTCTCCAACTCTCCTCAAAATCCTGTAGGGACCATAGAACCTAGGCTTCAGTTTTTCTGCACCACTCTTCTTCATTGTGAACTATCTATATGGCTGAAGGTGCAAAAATATGAAATCACCAACCTTAAAAGTCCTCTCTACTCTGTGTCTATCAGCATACATCTTCTACTGATTCTAGGCCTACTGAATATTATCCTTAAGTGCCTTAAGGATATCCTGACTATCCTGCATCAAATCCTTAGCTTTGGGAGCTCTGCTATCATCAAAGGCCAAATCTATGAAATATAAAGCATCATAACCATACAAAGCCCTAAATGGTGACATACCAATCAACATGTGATAGGTGGTATTGTAACAATACTCACCCAAATACAACCACCTAATCCAAGCACGCTATTGCCCCAAAACATAATTGTGAAGATATCCCTCCACCCACTTATTCACAGTCTCTGTCTAACTATTTGTCTAAGAGTGGTAGCTAGTGCTCGGTGTCAACTCTATACCAGCTAATCTGAATAGCTCTTGCCAAAACGTGTTAAGAAAACTTCTATCTTGATCGCTGACTATAGTCTCAAGGAGTTTATGCAATCTAAACACCTCTATAAAAAACAACTCTACAACCTGAAGTGTTGAGTAATCTGATGGTATTGCAAAGAAGTGTGCATATTTGGTCAACCTGTCAACTACCACAAATATACAATCCCTGCCTTGGACTCGTGGAAGACCTGTGATAAAATCCATCAAAATACTCTCCCACTTCTGCTCAGGAATAGGCAATGGCTGAAGTAAACCTATTGGCAAAGTATGCTCTAACTTGTTTTGCTGACAAGTCATACACTCCCTAACATACTACAAGACATCATCCTTGAGACCCTTCCATGAGAATCTCTCTCTGATATGCCTATAGGTTTTGAAGAACCTTGGGTGCCCTATTGAAGGAGTATCATGGATAGCTCTCGTAATCTTACTCTTCATTTTAGATTTAGGTAGCAAATAAATCATATCCTTATAATATATCACATCATTAATCACCTTGTACCTCTCATCCTAAATCTTACCATCCATGGCCTTGCATGCAAAGGTGTTTTTGGAATACTCAACTAAAAGAATAGCTTTCCAATCAGTTGAAATCTCTGACATAGAGAAAATAGTAGGTCTCCTAGAAAGTGCATTAGCAACAATATTCTTTTTACCCTTCACATATTCAATATCAAAATCATAGGCCTAAATTTTACTCACCCATTTTTGTTTCCATTCATTCAAATCCTTTTTCTCTAGGAAGTATTTTAGACTATTGTGGTCCATTCTCACCACAAACTTGGCCCCCACCAAGTACTATCTAAACTTTTCCAACACATGCATGATGGCAAGAATCTCCTTGTTGTAGATGGAATACAATCTCTCTACATCCCTCAATCTGCACTCAAATGCAATGGGATGTCCATTCTACATCAACACAGCTCCAATGCCTTCACCTGATGCATCACACTCTAACACAAAGGGCTATGTGATATCTGGTAATGCCAACACTGGACAAGAACTCATCACCTCCTTAAGTCTCTCAAATGTAGCCTGAGCCTCATCCAACCATATGAATGCCCCTTTCTTAGTGAGATCTATAAGTAATGTTGCCAACTGTGAAAACCCCTTTACAAACCTCATGTAATAACTGCATGGCCCAAAGAAACCTCTCAAATCTGAAATGTTCTTTGGTGGTGGCCAATCTAGAATAGCCTGAATCTTCTCCTGGTGAACGCTAACTACATTGGCATTGATCACATGTCCCAGATAGAGAATCTTGGTCATCTCAAACTCACATTTGGAAGCCTTAGTATATAAATACTATGCTTCCATGATACCCAATATCTCATCAAGATGCTGAAGATGCTCCTCGCATGTCTTACTATATTTCAAGATGTCATCAAAGAATACCATTACAAACTTATGCAACTACTTATTAAAGATGTGATTCATGCATGATGAAATGTAGCAGGAGTGTTAGTAAGACCAAATGGCTAACCAAAAACTCATAGTGCCCATAATGACATCAGAATGTTGTCTTATGAATATTCTCATCACAGACACGAATCTGATGATACACTAAACAAAGATCAATCTTGGAGAAGTACACTACCCCATGTAGCTCATCATGCAACTCATTGATCTCGGGTGTAGGATACTTGTTCTTGATTGACTTCTTGTTCAAGGCTCTATAATTAATGCACATCCTCATGGCTCCATCCTTCTTCTTCACCAAACAAATGAAGAAGCAAATGGACTAGAACTATGCTGAATATGTCCCATGTCAAGTAACTCCTTTATCGTCTTCTCAATCTACTCCTTAAAGTGCCATAGATGATGATAAGGTGTAGTAATGACGGCTTGGAGCCCTCCTCTATTTCAATGACATGCTTAAATCCATGATCAAGTGGTCTACCAGGAGCAATGTCTCCAAACACCACACTGTGCTTATCAAGAATTGACTAAATATCTACATGATGTTGTTGATTACTGGAAGAGGATTTGGAAGATATAAAACACTGGGCTGCCCATGCAACATCACCTTGTCTAAAAAAGGTATCCATTCTCCTTACTAAAACAAACCTAGGTCCTCCATCTGAAAGTGCTCTCAACACAATCTTCTTTCCATTCAACATGAACTCTAGCTCAATCTTTTGGAAATCCTATATGTATCTGCCAAGTGACTGTAACCACTGGATCCCAAAAATAATGTCAATCTCTCCAAGTACTACCACATAGAAGTCATTGTTTAATGTATAATCACTCATCTGAATGTTGAGTTGGGAAATCTTCTTAGTGCAACTCATAGTGAAACCATTTGCAACTGCCACACTAAATCATGCAAAGTCCTCAGCCTATAATCCCCTCTTCACAACTAAACCCTCATCAACGAAGTTGTGAGTAGCTCCACTATCAATCAAACAAGTGACTCGTTGTTCATTAAGGACTCCCTTCAACTAAAAGGGATGATATCTAGGCACTCCTAAAATGGAAGCAATGGTAACATGTGTTTTGTCATCTGTAGAGTTAAGCTCAAGCTCTAACTATGGTGGCTGCTCTGCATGATCATCATCACTCTCTGAACTAGTATACTATATATCCTCACTCTCCACATCAGAAGTGACCTCAATAAGATGAGCCTTACCTTTTCCAAGGCATCTGTATCCTAGTTCCCATGGTTCTTTGTAAGAAAAACAAATTTTCTTCCTCCTTAATTCATTATTAACTTCATTCCTAGGAGGTGTGTATCTAGGCTTATTAAAAAAATTTTGATTTGGTTTAGAGCCCTTAAATCTTTTCTTTTGTGGCTAAAATGAAGGAGGTGTTATCTCAAGATCAAGTGATAGTTGAATTGCATCATCAAGTGTATTAGGCTTATGAACCTTCACCGAACCCTTCAATTTATCATTCAAACCCTCTATGAATAACATTTCCACTCTCCTTTCTGTCATATCAAGAACCATAACAACAACCTTTTGGAACTCATTGATGTAGGAATCTACACGCCCAATTTGTCTCATTTGTGCCAAATCCCTATAGTAGACTTCCACATCTTTCCTATCAAACCTAGAAATGAGTTTACTTGTAAACTCCTCATAAGAATGAATCATTGCATGATTTTGGGTCACAAGGCCATGATGCCACCAATCATATGCCACTCCCTCTAGATGCATAGTTGCAAATTGAATTGCATCTTTTTTCGGCATAGGTTTAAGTGTCAAGAATGTGTCCAATTTGTGTATCCATGCACAATCTATACTCTTACCACTATCGTTGAAATTATGAAGAGGGATTTTATTCAAGGCTTTCTTGTACTCCTTGTGTTTCTTCTTTGGTCTTCTTTCTTGCTTGCCTTTCTTCTTGTCCTTTCACTCATTCATAAATTGATTCAAAGTAAGCTCATTTCTAACTTCTTGTGGAAGTGTATGATACTCATCATAGGCAACCATGACATCATCAATTATGTGTGTATCTTATTCTTCTTCAGATGTCTCTTCTTCTCCCCTTTGCACAAATGTAGGACAAAGTGGCCTATCTAAAACACTTGTAGCTATTCTACCTACATTATTGTTCCCTATATTTCTATCCTCTCCTAGAGTAGGATGATTTACCCTCATGTACGTGTTTGACATTTGACCAATGGCTACAAGTAATTGTTGTTGTAACTGTATAAATGTTTGCATATTTTGCTATTGTTTTAGAGCAATGGTATTCAATACATTTTCAATATTTAGTTGCACATGTCTCCTACATGTCCACTTGTCGTGTACCTATAATAGGATTGTTTTCTTCTTGATTCTCTGGTTGTCCTGGTCTTCTATGGAAGTAATACTTGTGTGGACCAACTTCTTATGGTTGCATAAGAACAATCTAACCCTCCAGGCTGGTAGGATGTTTAGCTCTAATACCACTATAAGATCCCCTGTAAAATATGATCCACTTTTCATATTCTAATCTAATTTTTTTAACTAGGGTTTCTTATTTGTTTTAATGGTTTTCATGTGTTTTCAATGTATGGTTATTTTTACCATGTTATGATATCAATATAAAACCATTTGTTGCATGAAACAAAGATAAATAGATGACTAAAAATATAAATCTCACCAGTGATATAGTTTGGAATAACAAGTAGTTTATTTCAAATTAAAGATTTGAAAGGGTTTGCATTACAAAGAACATACCCGATTGTTATGATGCCAATCATACATTGATAGAGCTAATAACAACTCATAAAATAGGGTAGATCTGATACAATTTTCTGATATGAAAATGATAGAAATTAACTCCTTCCAATGCAAAAATCACACCTTCAAAGATGAAGCATTGAAACCCTATGTTAGCCGCCAACCATGAATGATGAAAGATGATGCACTTGACTGATTTTTACAACATAACTTGGCTACTAGGTCTGATATGTAAAATTCTGATTACAAAAGTGATGATATCAATCCCTCCAAATAGTGTGCTAGCCCTTACAACATAGGTTGATTGACACTAGATGAAAAATGCCAACACAATGTGAAATTATGCCTTCAAACCCTCGGATCCACAATCTAAAATTATTTGTTGAAGTTTGAAACATAAATATGATTACAAATGGATGTTGTCAATCACCAAAACAACCCTCCAAAATATAGCGCCGCACTTAAAAACCTTAGGCGATGGAATTGGAATTAAAATTCAACATGGAAAACCTCTAATTTGCATGCATTCATCCATAACTTGCATAAAAAGTTTCAAACTCTAGCGCCAATGTGAAGCCCTAGCTTGAATGGTGATTTCCTTTCAAACCCTACCTAGTATGATGTTCCATTGTAGCTCAAATATGTGGAAAAAACCTGCAGTTAATCCCAATGATGAACCCCGGATGGACCCACCTCACAAAGTGGAGTGGGTTTTCGTCTAAACCACTAAATTCTAAGGTTTTTCGTCCTTAGAAGCTCATTGAAACAAAGTTGCAACTCAAGAGAAAATCTCCAAGTATCAAATGACAAATTCATAATATCCTCTAAATACGCCGAAACACCTTTTTTATAACCCACAAGTTGGGTGCCCAAATCCAATATACTTTATTTTGCTTTCAAGTCCACCTCCATAATAAAATATTATTTTATTTTCTTTTTCTTTTTCTTTCCTCAACTTGGACAGCCAAAATAGAGGAATAAAATATTAATATTTTATTATTTTTACCTCTCATCTTGGGCATTCACCTTTTGGCAAATAAAATATTATTTTTAACAGATAAAATATTATTTTTGTTTGTCATTTGCTTTATTTTCATTTTATCCTTATTTTCCAACTTTTTATTCCCCATGTGGGTTGCTCCAATCCAAGGCAAATTATTTATTATTTTTGACTTCACCATAATTATCACAAAAATACTCCAACTCATAATCCATCTCTGATTTGCCAAGGAAAAAATAGTTAAATATATAATTTAATTATCCAAGGTATTCCCTTGCTTCTTCGACCTAGCCTACAGGAACAAAATAGGCTAGCCGACATATGATAGGTGATCATGCTGGAAATGGGGACATTACAGTGACTACGGTTAAGAACTCGAATTATCGATCAAACAGGTATGTCTACTACTTGCAGGCTGTGATAACATTTAAATAACAATAATGCTATCGTATAGTTTTGTTAGCATAGAAAGAATAGATAGGATTGTGTTGTTTGTTGTAGTGTAAAATGGAATTATCTCTGTTTTAATGTGAAAGTGGATTATATATATATATATATATATATCCTCTACAAAGAAATATCATTATTTGAAATACATTACTATAACCTAGAATGAGGAATAAAATGTATAATTTGTTATTTGTCAATCCATACTGTATAGTCTATGCCTAGATGTATTAAAATTTTTAACACTTCTGAGTAGGAAGACTTTCGACCATGCTTTAGATGTTTTATATTCTTTCTTAGATAGTGGAGCAAGAATAGCTTCATAGGTATATAGTCAAGACTATGCCTATGATATTTGACATAGATATTTGTATTACAACTATACCTTTGTATTATAGAGTTGACTGTGATACATATTAAAGCTCATAATGTCATATATAGAGCTCACTATATTATAGAGTTTCACTGTGTTACATATTGAAGCTCATGGTATTATATGAAGAGCCCACTAGGTTACATATTGAAGGTCACTATGATATATATAATGGAGCTCACCATGTATATATATTAAAACTCACCATGTTTTACACTAAGCTCACTGTGTTATTAATTAAGGTTACCGTACTGTGCTATGGCCGATAGTATCTTGTACGATAGGTTGATTATGACTGACTGTGTTGTTCATACTAGGCTGATTATGACCGAATGTGATGATTCATACTAGGCCGACTGTATTATCTATACTAGGATGACATATTATCTATACTAGTCCGACTGTATTATCTATACTTGGTTGACTATGTTATATATTATATCCACAATAATATTTATAGTAGACAGTGTGCCTTAAGTGTGGCCAAGTATACCATGGACACTTAGAGCCCAACTAGGTAAAGATTAAGTCAAAAAGAAGTGCTTGACTGTTATACAAAAACCAATTTTGGTCATAGAAATTTTATTATGGGCTAATGTGTACTTAAAGATACCTAAGTGAAGGCCATTTTTGTGAAACAAAATACTCATCCCACAACTATAGCTAATCATGAAGATATAGAGTGTTTTGTAAGGATTTAAAAGAAGATAGTTTGGAGTTAGTCTTTGAGTAGGAACATTTGACGTAGACTATTATCTTTAAGTAGATAAAGAAGAATGACATGTATCTAGAATCTATTCTTGAGTTATTCTAAGCTATGCATATTCTAATTTTATAGAGGAATGATCTTTAATCCTAGCTTAGGCTAAGATTAGCCACACGATAGTTGAGGGATATACTCACTACAGTAATGATTAGTTGTAATATTGATTACTTTATGAATATGGTATCTCTTTGATATACATGAGGAAGTGTATTCAATTCGATGGTACATGAAACTATAGTTATCTTCGATAGATTATGAGTCAAATGACTATATTCTTTGACTAAAATAGATATAGTCTTTAATTATAAAAACTGTATGGTTTAAATGTCATAATCTTACTTGTATAGAGAATACAATGAGCATGAGAATAGGTTCACATGGTATTGAGCAGATGATAGCATGTCATAGACCCATGATTGAAAGAATGCAAAGAGAGACTCAATATATGTTAAATAGTCACCTAATTTCTCACCTTAGACTTGTCAAAATGACTAGTAGATTAGGATTATGATATATCTTTATAACCAGTATGGTATAAACAAGTCAAAAAGAATTATTTATTTATGTGATTTAAATAAAGTGATAAGAATGTTGTCTCCAAATTGAGAAAAGAGTGATTGAATGTATGACTATTTATATATATGAAACTTTGGCCAAAGTAATGTAAAAGTCATTGCTTACATTGTCAGTTCATGGTGTACCAGATAAATTAAACAATCAGAATGGGTCATACATAGATAGAGTTAGACTAGAGTTGTAAACTCGTTTGTCTTTAGCTAGGACACATCACTAGTTCTTAGATGGCATATGGAATCAGCCGATTCTCATTATCTATTACCCTCGTGAAGGGAAGGGCCACTTCCAGGAAGTAAGGTGTGCGGGAGACCATTGGTCTGTGGTTGGAGGAAAAGCACCAGGGTGATGCTTGCTCTCTCTCCTGTAGTTGATTGTCGAAGCCTTGTGAACAATAATACATTGATTATTTTGTATATGATATTGATAAAAATTGTAAGTCGTAAGAAATACAACAAAATTGAGATATATGTGCAAATTTCTAGTCACATGTGAAATGATCTTCTTTGAAACATGTATATTGTACTTGGATATTACAAATGTAATATATTGATTATGTATATTTCTCTAGTTTTTTATTTTAAAGTGAGATTATTTTCTTAATTATGTTTAAATTTATCTAATATTATAGTTGGGATGTTACACATGGTATTAGAGCTATTGGGTTCAACATTTGGACCTTGGAGGTCATTGCGAGGTTTCACAAGATTGGAAAGATATGCTAATGTTAAAACATTTGTTCTTGTGCCAGGATGACAAGAATTAGAAGGACAAGAAAGTGAGCCAAGAAAACAAAACTTAGTGAAATGCCTAATATCACTATTAAGCAAGAGCCAACTCTTGAATCAAAGACTGAGATACAATGAGTTATGCAAAGGAAGCTTGGTTCGCTGATTTTGAAACACTAGCTGATGGACTCAAATGTATTCACCTGGAAAGGAGGAAATAACTTGAAGTGGCAAAAATATTGTCAACCCCTACTATTGTTAAGATTAGTAAACCATCTGCACATCCTGACATGCATTTTGGGTATGGTCAAGATGCACTTGTTATGAGTCTAGAGGTGTTGAAAGAGTACTCATGAGTACATCCACCTGCTAAGTTTGTGTTACTTGATTCTAACAGAGAAGAGGAACCAAAGGAATTTCCTTTGTCAGTAAGTGATATGTAGACATTTTCTTTTTACAAAAAAAGTTTTGTATTTGAATAAGGACGTAAAGATCTAGAGAGAGAATAAAGTAAAGTTTTGGATTTTTGAGTAAGGAAATGTTTGTGTGATAAATTTCTAAGTTTTTGCATTGATGAAGTTGTACTTTTATGATAGTGTATCAAAAAGTTACATGTTTTGATAAATTTCTAATGCAATGATTAGGTGTGGTATTGTTACGGAACACTCTAAAAACCAACCAAGAGGGAACCTGGATGGCCCAGATCCTGAGAATAATCCTATGGAAAAATTAGATCAAAATTTGTTAGTTTTGAATGAAACAAAAGGATGATTGGGAACCCTAGAATAGGAAGATAGAGGGGGAGAAACCAATAAAAAAATATACTCTGAAAGAAGAGAAGAATCTACATTTTCATGGCGAACCTAGAGTAAATAATCAAGACACAAATTTGTAATGAGGCAAAAACTTGTCTTACCAACGAGCTAGCCTAAGATATGAAGAAAGTAATACTCTCTCTCTCTCCCCTCTTTACCTCCTACCCTCTCTCTCTCACCTCTCTACCTCCCTCTCCCTCCCCTCTTTACCTCCTACCCTCTCTCTCTCACCTCTCTACCTCCTTACCCTCCTCTCTCTCTCACCTTATTGCAAGTATGGGCCTAACTAGTGTTGTCATTGATGTTAACATACTCTTGTTGCATTGATGTCAAGGATTGGATGAGTTGTGTGCTGAGGATATTGAGAAAATTAGTCCTATCAGAAATAGAGAAAATTAGTGAAGACAGTGAAGCTCTATGAAGTGAATATCCCAGCCAGATGAAGATCAAAGAATGCGCATCAAAGGGTTTGTAGATATGTGTCTAAAGATGACCTAGTCAAGATTTGAGAGATCCACATAGAAATTAAGAGGAGTTATGTCCATGAGAGTAAAAACTGGTTCTGACAACTGTTCAAAGGTGACAGAGTGACACAAATAGGTCTGGTGAGATCCGAAAATGCAATATCTTGTTCTGCGGATCTGGTGGCATGTTTGGGAAGCTAATGTGAATTGACAACTCAATTGGTTCATGGTTTGGAGGTCCACAAGCAATCCTTCTAATGTGACAGTAATGACCGACTATGTTCTTGAGGTTCCGGATGAAGATGTGAATGATTTTAGTAAGCAGAAGTGGTGCGGATGTTCTTAGTGATTCAAGCAAGCTTGTGGGGGTCTCTAGATTGTGTCCAGTTCATGTTGGTGGTCCGCATTGAAGATAGAGCTTGTAATTGAAGATTTACCTTCTAGTGATGGCGTTCTTCCTAATCTTGGTTGACTGGATAGCTGATAGTGTAATAGTGCACATGAAGCTTTTGTAATAAGTCAAGTTGTATTTTTTGTATTTGCTCTGTAATAAAATAAGTGTATGTTATGCTGACTTTGATGATCATTCCAAAGTCGATGTCTTGTATAAATAAGAATTGCGAAGTCATTCAAAAGTATCCTGGTAGGAAAGAAGAAGGAAAAGCAGAGTAGAGGTGTTGAGCTTAAATGGAACTAACTCAAGCATAGTGAAGATGCTAATCCTCAATTCAAGTATGTAATAGTTATATTATTCTGTAGACAGTGTGTCTCCTGTAGGCAGTGGGCCTCTTGTGAGCAGTGTACTCAGGTAGTGAGCCCTAACTGGCAAGTGCCATTTTATTCATCTTTATTCTTCTAACAGAGAATACAATCTTGGGTTAATCACCCTGTGGTTTTTCTCTTAACTAGGATTTCCATGTCAAAATCTTGGTGTTATATGTGTTGAATTTGTCTCTACTCATGAATTATTGCATTATGCTTCTATGATTAATCTTTGATATGTTGTTGAAATATAAGAAGGCTTCAAGTACATAAAGAACAAAGATTTTGTAACAACTGATTAACCCTCCCCTCTTAGTTTTCTGTCCTAAATCCAACAATTGGTATCAGAGCTAAGTTCTTCTAGAAGAAGCTTAACCACTTGAGGAGATCTAGAATGTCAACCTACAAGAAGGACAGTCCAAGGTTTGATGGTTCAAACTTCACTTCCTGGAAATGCCGCATGGAATGTCACATACAATGCATGGGATATCACTATTGGAACATAACCTCAGCTAAATATGTTCCCCCAAGGAATGGCCCCACAACTCTAGATGAAATCAGAGAGGCAGAGAATAATCTTCAAGCTAAAGAAGCTCGACTGAGTGCCTTGTCTGATTCAGAGTTGACAAATGTTATGGGATTGAAAACCACCTATGAAATTTGGACAAAGCTTGAAAATCTATATGAAGGAGACAAATATGTTAAGTGTGCCAAGATGCAAAGTCTGAAAGGAAAGTTTGAAAACTTAAAGATAAGTGAAGATGAGAATATCACTTCTTATATGACAAAAGTAAATGAGCTTGTTTGTGGCATCAGATGTGCTAGTGGAGTACTAGATGAAGATGAAATTGTTGCTAAAGTTCTCAAATCTTTACCCCCTACTTATAAACACAAAGTTGCTACCATTGAGGAATTCATATCTTTGACAACTATCACAAGGGATCAATTGGTTGGTAAGATATCTGCATTTGAGTTAGCTGAGTTTGGTGATGCACTTCCCAAGACTGAATCTGCATTCAAAGCTAGTGCCTCTAAAAAAGAGAAACAAAGATATGATCCAGGTGAAAGTTCCTCAAGAAAATCAACTTGGTATGAGAAAGCAAGAAAAGATCTAGAAGAGGATGAATTTGAAGCTGAACAACTTGAAGCCCTCATTGCAAAGAGATTATCAAGAGTATCCGGCAAGTATGAAGGAAAATTACCTTTTAAATGCTTTGCCTCCAATAAGATTGGTCATTTTGCCTCAAGGTGTCCGAAAAGGTTTTCAAGGCCAAATCCTAATAGATCAATGTTTCAGAAAAAGTGTTACTATGTTAAAGAAGATGATTATGAAGGAATGATAGATAATGAATCTGAGATAGGAAACAAACCTGGAAGTGACTGGGTGTTTATTGCCATCAAGGAAGAAGATCCAATGCCTATTAAATCTGCCAATCATAAGGTGATAGAAAGTGCTTTGGCTGCTTAGGTTGAAGAAAAGGATGAATGGGTTATTGACAGTGGATGCTCTCACCATATGACTGGTGACAAGAGTAAGTTCCTAAGATTGGAAAATTATGAAGGTGGAGTTGTAAAGTTTGGAGATAATTCTGCTGGCAGAATTAAAGTTAGAAGAACTATTTCTTTTGATGGAAAGAACAAAAACAGTGATGTTCTATTTGTTGAAGGTCTGAAGCACAATCTTCTCAGTGTTGGACAGCTGGTGGATAAAGGCTATGATCTTTAATTCAAAAATGGAAAATGCAAGATTTTTGAAAGCTCTGGAACTGAGATTGCATCCGATACGTAGACAAAAGGTAACATCTTCCAATTGGTTGGTACTGGTAAAAGTTGTTTATTTGTTCAAATTGATCAGAGTTGGTTATGGCATAAGAGAATGTGTCATGTAAATTTTGATAATATCATCAAGATAAGCAACACTCAAGCTGTAAGAGATCTTCCAAGACTGGTGAAACCTACTAACAGTTTGTGCAAAGAATGTCAGTTAGGCAAGCAGAATAGTCACATTCAAAAGTAAGGAACAATCTTCAACTGGATTGTTAGACTTGGTAGACACTGATCTCTGTGGTCTGGCAAGAATTAGGAATTTGCAAGGAGATAGGTATTTCATGTTGCTGATTGATGACCACTTCCGGATGATGTGGGTAACTTTCTTAAAGGAGAAATCTGAAGCACTTGAGAAGTTCAAAATATTCAAGGATATGGTAGAAAATGAAACTGGCATGAACATAAAATGCCTCATGTCTGACAGAGGTGGAGAATTCACATCCGATGAGTTCATATCATTCTATGAGAAACATGGGATAAAGAGATAGTTATCTGCTCCAAGGACTCCACAACAAAATGGGGTAGTGAAGAGAAAGAACCAGACCATCCAGGAAGCATCTAGAACCATGATGTTGGAAGCAAACATTCCTCACATCTATTAGAGAGAATCTATAAGCACTGTTGTCTATACTCTTAATCGAGTACAAATAAGAGGCAATACTGGTAAGACTCCTTATGAACTTTGGTTTGGTATCACTCCTACTATAAAGTATTTCAGAGTCTTTTGTAGTAAATGCTACATCAAAAGAGATGAAGACCTTGGGAAGTTTGATGCTAGAAGTGATGAAGGAATATTCTTGGGATATTCCACTCAAAGAAAAGCATACCAGTGTTATAACAAGAGATTGAGAAAGATTGTGGAAAGTACAAATGTGAAGGTTGATGAAGGAGTGGAAAATCCCTCAAGGTTTTATGAGTATGAAGTAGATGATCAGAATGATGTCTCGATCCAAGAAGAACAAGCCCCAACTGTAGTTCATATTCAACTTGATTCGGAGAATCCTGAAATATAGGAAGAAGAAATAGGTTTGGATGAACCTGTCCAAGAATTAGAAGTGCAAGAAATTTCCAAAACTCCCAGGTATGTAAGATTGAATCATTATAAAGATCAGATTATAGGAGATAGAAACAAAGGTGTTCAAACAAGAAGAAATATTGCTCAAGATTTAGTGAAGTACTATCTGATTTAAAAAATTGAACCAAAAACAATAAGTGAAGCTTGCAATGATGAGAGTTGGACTAAAGAAATGGAGGAAGAATTGATTCAGATTGAAAAGAATAACACTTGGGATCTTGTCCCTAGACCTAAGGATAAAAATGTGATTGGGACTAAGTGGGTCTTTTGAAATAAACTAAATGAAGAAGGTGAAGTAGTAAGAAACAAAGCTAGATTGGTCTGTAAGGGTTATTCTCAAGTAGAAGGAATTGACTTTGAAGAGACTTTTTCTCCGGTGGCTAGAATTGAAGCAATCAGATTATTTATTTCCTTTGCTACCTTCAAGGATTTCAAAGTATAGCAGATAGATGTCAAGACTGCCTTCCTGAATGGTGATTTGGAAGAAGAGGTATACATTGAGCAACTGGATGGATTTCAATTGTTTAATCATGGTGATATGGTCTGCAAATTGAAGAAAGCATTGTATGGACTCAAACAAGCTCCAAGAGCCTGGTATGAAAGACTAGACAAACATCTTTTGAAGATTGGTTTCAACAAAGGCACTGTTGACAGTAATCTATATTTTAAGATTGATCATGAAAGTATCTTGATTATTGAAGTATTTTTTGATGATATCATATTTGGAGGAAAAGATAGCATGTGCAAGACCTTTGCAAATCAAATGCAAAGTGAATTTGAGATGTTTATGTTTGGGGAAATGAATTGCTTCTTAGGTCTGCAAATCACTCAAACAGAGAAAGGAATCTTCATATCACAAACTGGATGTAAGCCGAGTAAAGATGATGAATCCCCTAAGACTGATAAAAAAAAGTACAGGTCAATGATTGAAGGACTACTCTACCTTACTCAAACCAGACCTAATATTATGAATGCTGTTGGTCTTGTTGCCAGATTCCAAGTTGATCCTAGAGAGTCTCATGTCATGGCAATCAAGAGAATTCCCAAATATCTAAAGGGAACAGTTGAGTATGGATTATGGTATCCTAAGGATCATGACTTCTCTCTTCATGCAACTCACTCCCATGGCAACTGGATGTAAGCCGAGTAAAGATGATGAATCCCCTAAGACTGATAAAAAAAAGTACAGGTCAATGATTGAAGGACTACTCTACCTTACTCAAACCAGACCTAATATTATGAATGTTGTTGGTCTTGTTGCCAGATTCCAAGCTGATCCTAGAGAGTCTCATGTCATGGCAATCAAGAGAATTCCCAAATATCTAAAGGGAACAGTTGAGTATGGATTATGGTATCCTAAGGATCATGACTTCTCTCTTCATGCATACACAGATGCTGATTGGGCAGGAGATGTGGATGACCAGAAGAGTACTAGTCGTGGTGCATTCATTTTGGGAAAAAGATTGGTTTCTTGGCTAAGCAAGAAACAAGAGGCAATATCTCTGTCCACTGCAGAAGTAAAATATATTGCAGCAGCAGGTAGTTGCACTCAAGTATTGTGGATGAAGCAAATGCTAAGAGATATTAGTGTAGAGTATGAGGAACCTATCACAATCTTCTGTGATAACTCAAGTGCAATAAATATATCAAAAAATCTGGTGTTGCATTCAAAGACAAAACATATATCCATCAAGTTTCACTTTTTTAGAGATCAGGTGAACAAGAATGAAGTTAGATTGGAGTTTGTTACCTTAAAGGATCAGATTGCAGACATTTTTACTAAATCTCTACCTAAGGACTCTTTTAAGTATCTCAGGGAGAAGTTAGGGGATATTACCCCTCTGGTTTTGAATTAAGGTGCACTATTGTGCATCAATCTGGTGGATCTCACAGTCATATATTGTGATTTAGATTGATGTTAGGAGGCTACTACTTAGGTGGAGTAGTTAGTTTAACTCTGAAGAGTGAGAAGTGGTTGCAAGTATGTGCCCTTTTCCATTGATGTCAAAGGGGGAGAGAAGACATGTGAAAAATAAAAGTGGCTGATGATCAAAGAGGTAGAAACAAAGGAAGAGAAGACATGTGAATGGCTGTTGATAGGGGAGCTATGTTAGTCAGTAAGGAGAAGTTCTTGTCTTGATGGCTAAAATAGTTTTTCACATTATATGTTACAATCAATGAGAAAGGGGGAGATTGTTGCAAGTATGGGCCTAAATGGTGTTGTCATTGATGTCAACATACTCATATTGCATTGATGTCAACATACTCATGAGTTGTGTGCTGAGGATATTGAGAAAATTAGTCCTATCAGAAACAGAGAAAATTAGTGAAGACAGTGAAGCTCTATGAAGTGAATATCCTAGCTAGATGAAGATCAGAGAATGCGCATCAAAGGGTTTATAGATATGTGTCTGAAGATGATCCAGTCAAGATTTGAGAGATCCACATAAAAATTTGTAGGAGTTATGGCCATGAGAGTAAAAACTAGTTCTGGCAACTATTTAAAGGTGACAGAGTGACACAGATAGGTCCGGTGAGATCTAGAAATGCAATATCTTGTTCTGCAGATCTGGTGGCATGTTTGGGAAGCTAATGTGAATTGACAACTCAATTGGTTCATGGTTTGGAGGTCCACAAGCAATCCTTCTAATGTGACAGTAATGACTGACTGTGTTCTTGAGGTTCCAAATGAAGATGCAAATGATTTTAGTAAGAAGAAGTGGTGCAGATGTTCTTGGTGATTCAAGCAAGCTTGTGGGGGTCTCTAGATTGTGTCCAGTTTGTGTTGGCGGTCCATATTGAAGATAGAGCTCATAATTGAAGATTTACCTTCTAGTGATGGTGTTCTTCCTAATCTTGGCTGACTAGATGTCTTGCGCATATAGAGGATGATCTTGAAGATGTTTTACGAAGCCTGACGTGTTCCACAAAGAAGATTGAAGTCCCAGCTATGGGTAGTTGACAGTGTAATAGTGAACATGAAGCTTTTGTAATAAGTCAAGTTGT
Organism: Cunninghamia lanceolata; assembly: GCA_027924645.1. Lineage (NCBI taxonomy): Eukaryota > Viridiplantae > Streptophyta > Pinopsida > Cupressales > Cupressaceae > Cunninghamia > Cunninghamia lanceolata. Next base: position 3,414,315 of record BSBN01000407.1, read on the forward strand.
ATTTTTTGTATTTGCTCTATAATAAAATAAGTGTATGTTATGCCGACTTTGATTATCATTCCAAAGTCGATGTCTTGTATAAATAAGAATTGCGAAGTCATTCAAAAGTATCCTGGTAGTGATGAGCAGTTGGTAGGAAAGAAGGAAAAGCATAGCAAAGGTGTTGAGCTTAAATGGAACTGACTCAAGCATAGTAAAGATGCTAATCTTTAGTTCAAGTATGTAATATTTATATTATTCTATAGACAGTGTGTCTTTTGTAGGCAGTGGGTGTCTTGTGAGTAGTGTGCTCAGGCAGTGAGCCCTAACTGGCAATAGGAGAATTGGTTGGTATTGGTAAAAGTTGTTTATTTGTTCAAATTGATTAGAGTTGGTTATGGCATAGGAGAATGTGTCATGTAAATTTTGATAATATCATCAAGATAAGCAACACTCAGGCTGTAAGAGATCTTCCAAGACTGGTGAAACCTACTAACAGTTTGTGCAAAGAATGTGAGTTGGGCAAGCAGAATAGAGTCACATTCAAAAGTAAGGAATAATCTTCAACCGGATTGTTAGACTTGGTACACAATGATCTCTGTGGTCTGGCAAGAATTAGGAGTCTGCAAGGAGATAGGTATTTCATGTTGCTGATTGATGACCACTCCCGGATGATGTGGGTAACTTGCTTAAAGGAGAAATATGAAGCACTTGAGAAGTTCAAAATATTCAAGGGTATGGTAGAAAATGAAACTGGCATGAACATAAAATGCCTCAGGTTTGATAGAGGTGGAGAATTCACATCCGGTGAGTTCATATCATTCTGTGAGAAACATGGGATAAAGAGATAGTTATTTGCTCCAAGGACTCCACAGCTGAATGGGGTAGTGGAGAGAAAGAACTGGACCATCTAGGAAGCATCTAGAACCATGATGATGGAAGCAAATGTTCCTCACATGTATTGGAGAGAAGTTGTAAGCACTGTTGTCTATACTCTTAATCAAGTACAATTAAGAGGCAATTCTAGTAAGACTCATGAACTTTGGTTTGGTATCACTCCTTTAAAGTATTTCAGAGTCTTTTGTAGTAAATGCTACATCAAAAGAGATGAAGACCTTGGGAAGTTTGATGCTAGAAGTGATGAAGGAATATTCTTGGGATATTCCACTCAAAGAAAAGCATACTGGTGTTATAACAAGAGATTGAGAAAGATTGTGGAAAGTACAAATGTGAAGGTTGATGAAGGTGTTGAAAATCCCTCAAGGTTTTATGAGTATGAAGCAGATGATTAGAAGGATGTCTCGGTCCAAGAAGAACAAACCCCAACTACAGTTCAGATTTAGATTGATCCAGAGAATCTTGAAATACAGGAAGAAGAAACAGATTTGGATGAACTTGTCCAAGAATTAGAAGTACAAGAAATTCCCAAAACTCCCAGGTGTGTAAGATTGAATCATTCTAAAGATCAGATTATAGGAGACAGAAACAAAGGTTTTCAAACAAGAAGAAATATTGCTCAAGATTCAGTGAAGTACTGTCTGATTTCAAAAATTGAACCAAAAACAATAAGTGAAGCTTGCAATGATGAGAGTTGGGCTAAAGCAATGGAGGAAGAATTGATTCAGATTGAAAAGATAACACTTGGGATCTTGTCCCTAGACCTAAGGACAAAAATATGATTGGGACTAAGTGGGTCTTCCAAAATAAACTAAATGGAGAAGGTGAAATATTAAGAAACAAAGCCAAATTGGTTTGTAAGGGTTATTCTCAAGTAGAGGGAATTGACTTTGAAGAGACTTTTTCTCTGGTGGCTAGAATTGAAGCAGTCAAATTATTTCTTGCCTTTGCTGCCTTCAAGGATTTCAAAGTATATCAGATGGATGTCAAGTCTGCCTTCTTGAATGGTGATTTGGAAGAAGAGGTATACATTGAGCAACCGGATGGATTTTAATTGTCTCATCATGGTGATATGGTCTACAAGTTGAAGAAAGCATTGTATGGACTCAAACAAGCTCCAAGAGCCTGGTATGAAAGATTGGACAAACATATTTTGAAGATTAGTTTCAAGAAAGGCACTGCTGACAGTAATCTATATTTTAAGATTGACCATGAAAGTATCTTGATTGTTCAAGTATTTCTTGATGATATCATATTTGGAGGAAAACATAGCATGTGCAAGACCTTTACAAATCAAATGCAAAGTGAATTTGAGATGTCTATGTTTAGGGAAATGAATTTCTTCTTGGGTCTGCAAATCACTCAAATAGAGTGTTGGTATTTTTTCCAGACTGGATGCTTATTCCCAGTTATCCCTACAAGGTAGCCATCATTGATCAATAGGTTTCCCGGGCTAGGGGCCAATAGTGTAGGAGATATACTCTATAAATATCTCCTCTTCTTCTTTAGGCTCTGCAAAACCAAGGGGGTATTCCCTACTCAACATCTATGAAATGTATCCATGAATTAGCTGGGATGTTGATACAAAGTAGATAAATCCTCTCTTATGTAGACCAAAATTGTGAGATAAGTACAAAGGGGCTAGCTTTGGGCCTATGTTCAGTTGTAGACAGAGGATTTTGGGTCCTAAAACTACTTCTAAAGTCCTAAGAGTTTGTATATGAAGTTTGAGTTTGATTTGTATATGGATGCAAAACTAGGACCTTGATTGTGACCTCAATACAAGACTGGATCGGTGCCCATTTCAGGGCTCGGAGTCAATAGACATACACATGTGAATGTACACATAAACCTATATTAATGACTGAGTTTCAAGGGGATTGTTCAGTATCTACCTTACAGATACCTCCCAAAATTGAGTATCTAGTTACCTTTGCTTAGAAGATCCTCATTGCAATATATTCTTCTTAGCACTTTAACCTAAAACATTTAATCTTCTCCTTGAGTAGAAGTAAAAGATCAAGCATTCAACATAGCAAATCTATATTCAAGAATCTTAGACACCCCTTAGCTGTTTAGATTCAAAAGAAGAATACATTCAATTTGGAGAGAAGTAACAGAACACATGCAATGAAGCATTACTCATTTGAATCAACATGAAACCAGTAATTTTATGCATTAGACAGACAACATGAGATTCATAAACTCACAAAAACATCTAAAATAGGGCCACCAATGAAGTTGTATCTTATCACAGCACCAAAAATTTGTCCAGTTTTCAACAACACAAATGAGTAACACAACCTGCTTAATACAACAATAAAGTGTACTCGACAAATTAATTACATGGCACATCAAAAATTTGCCAGATTCAATGCATGAGGAATGGCGCTCAGAAATATTCAATGCTGTGGGGAGACAGAGAGGAACGAGCAGATGGAATTGGGATCCACACCGTTGTTCAAGGACATTCACCTTCAATCGGGTTGTTGACCCATCCATCACCGACCCATACCATTGCAATTCTATCATTAATGCTTCACCTACCCATAGCCTCTCTGAAATGCAGCAACAACGTACCTCTAAAAATTTCCCACTCAAAAATAGCCGCACACACTCAGGAAAAATCCTTCACTGTAGGTTCAAAACCTGGCCACTCGATCAAAAACCCATCACTGTGATCAATAGTCTCAAAACATGCATGAAAAGTCACCAGCCAATAATATCGTGCCACGTAGGCACCTTGACCTTCTATCGCTGACCCCTTCTCCTTTCATTTCGCCTTTATCGCTTTTGTATATGCAAAAATGAATGCATATACAATCGTCACTGTTCATCTTTCAAAAATCCCTTGTATATGCAAAATGGCTATACATACAACTGCTTAATATACAAGGCAGACCCCAACCATTTATCCATCAGATTTGAGAAACTTTCAAATATGGGCCTCGTATCTCCTTTCTATGATTATCGCATTGCACATACAAGTACGACATGCATACAAGGCGGATCTCAAAAATTATGAAACACATTACATTCACCTTGAAATCCGGCTTGTATCTTACCTTTTGGATATCAGCATGTACAAATGCTATATACATGCATGCCACAGATCCCAAAATGTTTATGAGGTGACCTAAAATTTCTATCAGGTCTGGAATGTACATTTTTCATCTTTGTATATCCGCGATATACAACTCACACATACATGCAAGCTACAGACGCCAAGAACCTATAGAACAAAATGAAAGCACCATCGGGTCCGCCTTGCATCCTTTTCCCTTACATATTTTTGAATGTATACCACATATACATTCTCCTTTGTATATGAGATACAAAGCCCTTTGTATGTGAGGCGGACCCCACCAAATGCATCTCCTACTGCTTTGTATATTTGCCGAACATACAAGACCATTTGCGCTTTCCCATTGTATATTTGGATATACAAACTCAAAATACATTCGACCTTGCGACCACCTTTATATCATTGAATGTATATTCACACATACATTCTCACTTGTATAGCCCCAGCACTGTTCATTTTGCATGTCGCCAGCCTTTGTATAATCTTCAATGTACGTTACCTTGCACATACAAACAAGGAATCTTCTCTAAAATATTCCTGCAAAGTATCTTTTCCTTTGTATGTTTTTCCTTGCATGTTCTACATACAAGCCTAATATACAAGCAGGGCCGATATACAAATGGCGAATATGCCCAGAATCTTATAGAAGATTCCCCCAATGTATATGCAACCCGATATACATCAAGAAACGTATATAACTCAAATTTTTCACCATCTCTGGGAGCCGATTGGGATTTGACAAGCTTGTCAACATATTTAACCTTTGCACACACAGAATTTAGCATTTTTCTCAAGTGCGATAGGAAAAAGTAGTAAAATATTGCATATAAGTCAAGGAGCAATTCAAACTAAGGCACTAGGGGCTTGTGGGAATAAACATAGGAACCTGTTGACCCAATTTTAGAATCCTAATCCTAGGTGAACACCACCAGTGGCTCCGACTGGGGATGTGCAGACGCAAGACTACAGTGAGATCCAAACTACTCCAGGGTAGACCAGACAAAAATGCAAAACTCAAAACATAACCGACTACACAAGGCATGTACAAAATATTTACAACTAGTTTACAGTGTGCACAGAAGGTAACCATTATAAGTAAAGCTTTAGGAACTGATCGTGCACTGGCAATTCTAATAATTCACCACTTAGGGCTTGGAGAAAGTAAGAATCTCCTCCATGAGTGTCGCTGATTAAGTATGGGCCCACCCATAAGGGCTCAAATTTGCCATGCTTGCCCTTATCCTAGTTTCTTGCATTCCATACAAGGACCAAATTACCTCTCTGAAACTTTCTTTCTGTAGTTCTCTTATCAAATAGATATTTTACCCCTTGCTGTCTTTTGATGTTTGTTTTCTGCGCTTCCCTTCTCATTTCATCCAATGCAACCAGCTGATTTATTCTTTCAGTCATTGAGTCTTCAATCTCCTCCTCACTTTCTTGCATGAATTTATAAACTGGTAGGAGGTTATTGACAGCAATCTAGCTGCTGTACCATATACTAATTCGAAAGGTGATCTCCCAGTTGCTTTCTTGACTGTCACTCTATCATCCCACAATGCCATTTTCAGCCTTGAATCCCAAGCCCTTTTGTTTTTACCTACCATCCTTTTTACAATTTTCATGAGGCTTTTGTTGCTTGACTCAGCTTGACCATTTCCATGTGGGTGATATGATGATGCATGTAACAAATTAATTCCATAATCACTGCAAAAATTAGTAAATTCACCAGACCTGAAGCACATAGCATTATCTGTGACTAATTTTACCGGTACTCCAAATCTGATAATAATATTTTCAAGAATAAAATCCATCACCACTTTGCTGGTAGCTCTTTTAGTTGGGATGGCCTCAATCCATTTGGTAAAGTAATTAGTGGCAACCAGAATCCAACTGTGTCCTCCACTAGATTTTTTTGAGATTTCCCCTATGAAATCAATTCCCCATTGTTGAAATGGAGCTTCTACAGTTATAGTCCTAAGGGGTAACACACCTTCATATTTCAGCTTACCTGAGAACCTTTGGCAAGGATCACACTCCTTACCATCTTTTGCGCATCTGAGAAAATAGTTGGCCACCAGTAGCCAGCTCTAAGAATTCTATGGGCTGTTGTATGGGCAGTATAATGTCCACCACACACTCCACTGTGCATGTCACTTAGAATGTCCCTGGCCTGATCTTCATCCACACATCTGAGTAATACACCATCATAATTTCTCCAATACAACTCTCCTTGAACAATGATGTATTTAATAGCATGTAGCTTCAGGGTCCTTTTCTAGTTGTTACTGAGGTGGGTAGGATAGTTTAAATTCTACAAGTAATATACTATGTCCTTATAACATTCAGATTCTGACATATTTATAACTTCATTATGCACTATATTCACTTGGCATGCCTCTAGATTTGACTATGTCATCAGTCTTGCCAAACCTTGTCCTCTTACCAACTTAGTGATCTGTATTTCAATGTTGAACTCCTGCAATTTGTTTATCCATCTGCATCTCCATCCAGTTACCTCCTACTGAGTAAAAATATCCTTGATTGCTGCATGAGGCACATACGCAATTATCCGAGAGCCTACCAAATATGGCCTGAAACCTTTGACTGCTCTGACCAGTGCATATGCCTGTTTCTCCATGATGTCATATTTCAATTCAGCGGCCTGCAATGACCTACTAAAGAAAGCAATAGGCTGTTCAAACCCTTCTTCATTTTTCTGCAATAAGCATGCAGCAATAGTGTGGAAAGAAGAAAATGAAAATATTTGAAATGGCTTAGAAAAATCAGGAGATTTTAATATAGGAGCCATCTTTATAGCTTCTTTTACATTCTGAAATGATTTGGTTGCTTCATCCTCCCATTTGATAGTTGCGCCCTTCTTCAACATTTTAAAGATATCTTTTGTGGTCTCTGCAAAGTTAGGCACAAATCTTCTAACAAAATTAATTTGTCCAAACAAGGACTGAACACCTTTCACTATTTTAGGGATTTGAATTTTGTCAATTGCAGCCACCCTTTCAGGATCAATCCTGACTCCATCCTTGGAAACAATGTGTCCAAGTAGTTTTCCTTCCACAACCCCAAAAGCACATTTCTTTGGGTTGAGTGAGATGCCATACTCTAATGCTCTAATAAAAATCTACTCCAAGTGCATACAGTGCTACTCTTCCTTTTTTAAATAAGCTATCAAGTCATCTTGATACACAGCCAAGATTGAATCAATCAATCCTGCAAAAGCAACATCCATTGCCCTTTAAAATGTAGCACCTGCATTTGTCAGTCCAAACGACATCCTTACATATACATAGGTTCCCCATGGAGTAGTGAAAGCAGTCTTAAATTGTTCAGATTCCTTTACTTTCACTTGATTGTACCCCAAAAATCCATCCATCATGGATAGAAGTTCACAGCCAGTCACCTTCTGCAACATAGCTTCCATGTTTGGCAATGGATAATTGTCCTTCAAAGAAGACATATTCAGATTTCTAAAGTCCACACAAAGTCTGATATCACCATTCTTCTTTCTGACTAGGACAAGGTTAGACACCCAAGTTGAGTGTCTGATGGGCATAATTATTCCAGCCTCCCTAAGCTTCATGAGTTCTTCTTGCATTTTAGGAGCTAAGGTTGGGTTGATAGGTCTCTATTTTTGTCTAAATGGCTTAGCTCCAGGCTTCAAAGGGATTTCATGCTGAAATAAATCCTCTCTTTAAGCTTTGAGGTCCTCATAAGACCAGGCAAAGACATTCTTATATCTTCTTAGTAATGCAATCAGCATAGTTCTGATATGTGGCTTGAGCTATTTTCCAATGTATACCCTTTTGGGGGCATGAGATGTCCCCAAGTTTATCTCTTCTAAATCATTCTTGTTTGTCAGAGATAATTTTGTAACAAGTTGGTCCCTATTGTCAAAAGCTCTCTCTAAAGTAACCAGCCCTCTAGGGATCTTATTTGTCTTGAGTTGAATTATTTCTTTCCCTAAGAGAGTTTCTTTTCCATCTACAACCTCCACAAAGTTCTGAAAATCCATTTCTTGGTTCTCATACTCATCAATGCAATGTAGAAATCTCAGTAAATCTTTATCATCATCAAACACTTGCCAGCTACATACATTATCTGGTACTACAAGTCTGAGTTTGACTTCAACATTTGTAATATCTGATAGAGTGATGTCATCTGGCCTTATAGCTACATTGGCTAGAAAATCTACCATGACATTTTTTGATCTCTCTATCCAGTTTATTGAAAAGCATCAAACAATTCAATTGTATCCCAAATAGCATGCTTATATTGTTTTAATCTCTTATTTTTTGATGCATACTTATCTCTAACTTGGGAAACAACTAACTCTGAATCACCAAATACCTTGAGCATCTTAATTCCATGCTTCAGAGCTACATTTAATCCTAATAACAGAGCCTCATACTCTGCAATATTATTTGTACAGGCAAACTTCAGCAAGAAAGAAAATTTTAGAAGTTTACCAGCTGGAGACAAAAACACCGCTCTAGCACCAGAGCCTTCCTTCAAACAAGCTCCATCAAAATGCATGGTCCATAGACCCTGTTGATCCAGTTCTTGAATGCAAATATTTTTTCTTTTATCCTCTTTATCATCTGAGACAACTCTGAAATTTTCACAGTCGGTGTCCACAAAACATATATGCTCCTCTGACTCTTGATCCTCCACTGTCTCTGATGACCTTTCTTCTCTAATCAGTTTGACATCCCTACCATTCATAGGGATCATAGCATATGACAAATCCAATTGCATACTCCCACCAATCAATGCTGCCAATCTTCTTGACAGCAACATGCCATATTGTGGCTTGATATCAACAACTGTTATGTTCATTTTGTAGGTATTCTCAGGATAAGCCGCCAGTTTGAAGTCAACATCTTTCATGATTCTGATGACAGGTACCTCCCTAGCATCCATGGCTTAGCACTTCCCGCATGCCTTATCTATCTTTAACCCAGCTTGCTGCATGATGGCCAAAGGCATGATGTTTGTGGATGCTCCTGAGTCAAGCATACAGTTCTTAATTATTTTTCCATTTATGACAAGGGAGACATAAAACGGTTCCACTTGTGAAGGACATTTTGTCATGGTCATCCCGAGATATACTTCAGGAACTTCATCTTCATCAATACACAAGGCTTGTTTCTTACCCTGAGGTTCATCACTCAACTTGGCTTGACAGGGTACTCCTGAAATTAAGGACACTGCTTTATTTTTGAATTCTTCCACTTTCATCAGCTCCATCAGTGGAACAGAGACTTTTATCTGCGATAAGACTTGAGTCATGTCAAATGGAGCATAATTTTGAATAACATTTGTAACTTGCTCCACCATTTTACCCTTATCCTGGGGTGACCCAGCGTTAGTTTTTGTGGCTCTCTGACTGTTATTCCTGTTCTGAAAACCTCTATTTTGATCCTCAGCCAGGGGAACTGTATTTTCTATTTTTTGAGGATCATAACTTGTTTTTTGCTTAAAATTTTGCTGCTTGTTGTTCCATTGTTTCTTATATGTTTTCGTCCCCTTATGACTATGCATGGGTTGGTTCACAAAAGTGTTTTCTGGTTGGTGCGAATTGCTTACCTGAGCTTTACCCCTTAGGTTGTAATTGCTTTTAACTTGAGCTACTGCTGCAGCTGTGAAGGCTCTAATTTCTTCATCAAAAGGTCTCCTCAAGTTATTCAAAAAATTGTGTGAATCTTGAGCATAAGCGTAGCTATCTTCCTCATCTTCATCATAGGGAAACTGCTGCCAGACCTGAATCTCATCATTTGCACTTGCATCAGCATCGTGAGAAGAGTATTCTCTGTTTGTAGACAGCATATTTGATGCAGAGGCATCCACGCTAAAACCTTGACATACAGCATGTATGTCCGCAACCCATCATCATCATCATCATATTTCCCTTAACACTGTCAGCATCATCATATTTTCTCTGCCGACCGATATCCTCCTGCAGACAAACCTTCGCCCTTTCGCCTGTCAGCAGCATCATCATATCCGACTATCGGCAGCATCATCATGTTCGGCAAGCGCAAACATCCTCCTGATGTTCACTGTTCATCTTACTGCCAACCTTTATCTTCAACATCATGATGTTCAACATCATGTTCATCAGCAGGATATAAAATATCATGTTCCTCCCATATATCCTGATGACGACAACCTCATGCACCCTTCCTTCGATGCTTACGTCACCCTGATATCCTGATGATGATTATCCTGATGACGATGACGTCACATGCAGTTCCTTCAATATCCTGCTGTCGGCCAAACATAACATTATCGGCCTGCGATGGTTTTATCAACCCGATCTTCTACCTTATGCCGATACGCTCCTCCTCGGCAACACCTGATGATGATCACCCCAATGCACATTCACTTTATGCAATTGACTGCATCATGCTCATCTCCACTTACTCGGATGATGCCCGAAGTGACTGCAGGATATACCCAGAAATATCCTGATGATGTCGTTGTGACGAATTTCCAAACTTAACGGATTCTGATCCGCCGAACCTCCTGAGGTGACCTGATCTGCTTCCTGGACAACTTTCCAGACTCTAACAACCAGCACGACCTAGCACATACCCATGCTAGGGTTCTCAACACCTCTTGACGACGATCCTGCAAACATACATGCGAACACACAGAAAATGCAAGCTAAATCCTAAACTACTGTACATAGCCATTCCACCGATTCGACGAATCAACCGGTGGAATGGATCAGCGAATCCATGTAACCACCAAAATAGCAACTCGATTACATAATGGAATTCAAAACAGAGAATGGACACAAACAGGATCTCTTTATTGATTTCAAAAGATGCAAGTACAATATTCAGTCTCTCTCTGCAATCTAACTCCTCTGCTCAATGCAATACTATATCTAAAATCAACCGATCCTAATACATAAAGAGGATCTCCTGCGAGTACTACCACTCGATTCCCAGCGGCTGGGAGCTTCCAAGCGGCTGGGAGGATCCAACCGGACATACAACATAACAGCTGTCCTAACAACCTAGCTAAAAATAGTAAAGTATGGTCAACATGACCTTATTACATGCATTGGTCTTATCAGACCTTCTTGGAAACATTAACAAGACCTAAAACAAACTAACTGCCTCATGGAGGCTAGCTGTCAGGTAGGTGCTCCTGCACCATACTCCCCAACAGAAAAGAACTCATGTCCCATGAGTTTGGATGTGGAAGTCCTCCACCTTTACACTTTGCCTTTGCAGTGTCTTGACCTGTTCTAGCTTTATCCTCTGCTGGCTCTTGGCTGCTCCAAGACTTCTAAACTGTAACTTGTTTTCTTGCAAGTATATCCTCATGCCTGTCAATGTAGGCCCTTCTCTCACATACCTTGTGTTTGTCATGTTGTCTGACCAAAACCTCTGTCTGAACTGCCTCTTGAACTTCTGTAATGTTCAACTCTGTCTTCCTTTCAACCTTTATAGGACAAACAATAGTCCCAACTATGACAGCATCCTTGTCATTCCTCTCAACTGGTTGCTGTTTGCAAACCTGTTTCTGAACCTGCTGCTGACCTCTGTCAGTCAAAACTGAAACTTTCTTCAAACTGTTATCCTTAACAACTTCTTTCCCTGCAACGTCCTCAACTGCCTTTATGCCTGCTCCTATAGGCTTCTGCACAAATTCCTTCTTTCCCACTAAAATGATTTTTGCTACCTTCTGTACTACAGCTGCTTCCTGTAATGGCATCAACATAATAGTTTTCCCATCTTTCTTGATGGTGTAGGTATTAGCATACCCATCATACAGTACCCTTCTATCAAATTGCCATGGCCTACCCAACAGTAGGTGACAACATTCCATGGGCAAAATGTCACACAAAACTCTATCATGATATGCTCCAATCTGAAAATCAACATATGCTTGTTCATAGACAAAAAGTGATTGACTATCACTCACCCAAGATGCCTTGTAAGGGTGTTGGTGTGGAATCCTTTCCAAATTTAGTTTATCCACCATTTCCTGATACCATGTTGTCTGTTGAACCAGTATCAATGACAACCTTACATACTTTACCTTTGCTCTTGCATGTGGTCTTGAAAAGAGCTCTTCTTTGCATCAGATCCTTTGATGTCTGCAAACTAATTCTCCTTAGCATCAATGCTTCTCCCTCCTCAGGATATCCATAACCGTCGGGAACTCTATCTCCTTGATAAGTGTTTGAACTCTGTACACTTTGCTCTACTTTCTCTTCTTGCACAAGTTGTACTCTCTTGTCATTCGTTCTATCATTTCTGGATGATGAACCTTTGCTTTCTGGACATTTGAAAAATGGATGACCAAACTCACCACAGTTGTAACACTTTCCGGAAAATGTAGTAGAACCTCTACCACTTCCAAATCTGCCTCTATTACCTTTCCATCCACCTCTAAAATCAGACTGTCCCTGTCCTTTACCAGTGTCTTCTTGACCCTCATTGGTTTGCCTTGTTGTAGGGGCTGCTCCTCTTCCCCTCATATTGCTGCCTCTTCCTCTCATGGACTTATCTTGTCTCCTATTCATCTTTTCTTCAATCCTGATTGCCATTTGGTAGCAATCCTCCACACTCTTAGGGTTAGCTAAAACTAACTCATCCTGTATGTTCAATCTCAAACCAGCCAAGTACCTAGCTACCTTTTCTACCTCATTCTCATGATGACCAGATCTCATACTCAACTTATAAAACTCCTCAGTATATGCCTTCACATCCATTTCCTTCTGCCTTAAAAATTGCAGCTTCTTAAACATCTGAATCTCATAATCCCTAGGCAAGAATTTACCTTTGATCCTTGCTACCATCTTATCCCATGAAGTGATCTTTGACTTCCCTTGTTTCCTTCTCTCGGATTGTACATAATCCCACCATACCAAAGCATGACCTCCTAACTTGGTCTTTGCCATCTTTACCTTCTGATCCTTAGCAACATCTTCACATTCAAAGTGATTATCAAGTGCAACAATCCAATCCAGCAACTCATCTTCATTCAAACTTCCATTATACTTGGAAACATCAACCTTTACCTTAGGTTTATCACTCTGCACTGCCTTTAACAGTTTTGCAAATTTCTGGTCTTCAGCATCCAGTTCTTCAGTTACCTCTTCATACTCTTCAACAGCATCTTCATCTTCTTCAGACTCACTGTCTTCCACTTCCCTCTTTTTGTTCTTCTCCAAGGCTACAAGCCTGGCTTGAAGTGCTTCAGCAAGCTCCTTCATCTTCCTCATCTCTTTGGCATGTTTTTCCTTCATCTCCTGCAATTCCCTTGCAGTACCAGTACCTTTCGGAGGCATTTTGTCAACCTCTCACTCCTCTACCTCTGTCTTTTCAGTGACAGAATCAACTCTACCTCTGCCCTTTCGGTGACAGAATCAACACACAACAGCCCAGACCTTTTGCTGAGCTCTGATACCACTATGATGCAGAGGCATCCACACTAAAACCTTGACATACAGCATGTATGTCCGCAACCCATCATCATCATCATCATATTTCCCTTAACACTGTCAGCATCATCATATTTTCTCTGCCGACCGATATCCTCCTGCAGACAAACCTTCGCCCTTTCGCCTGTTAGCAGCATCATCATATCTGACTATCGGCAGCATCATCATGTTCGGCAAGCGCAAACATCCTCCTGATGTTCACTGTTCATCTTACCGCCAACCTTTATCTTCAACATCATGATGTTCAACATCATGTTCATCAGTAGGATATAAAATATCCTATTCCTCCCATATATCCTGATGACGACAACCTCATGCACCCTTCCTTCGATGCTTACGTCACCCCGATATCCTGATGACGATTATCCTGATGACGATGACATCACATGCAGTTCCTTCAATATCCTGCTGTCGGCCAAACATAACATTATCGGCCCGCGATGGTTTTATCAACCTGATCTTCTACCTTATGCCGATACGCTCCTCCTCGGCAACACCTGATGATGATCACCCCAATGCACATTCACTTTATGCAATCGACTGCATCATGCTCATCTCCACTTACTCGGATGACGCCCGAAGTGACTGCAGGATATACCCAGAAATATCCTGATGATGCCGTTGTGACGAATTTCCAAACTTAACGGATTCTAATCCGCTGAACCTCCTGAGGTGACCCGATCTGCTTCCTGGACAACTTTCTAGACTCTAACAACCAGCATGACCTAGCACATACCCATGCTAGGGTTCTCAACACCTCTTGACGACGATCCTACAAACATACATGCGAACACACAGAAAATGCAAGCTAAATCCTAAACTACTGTACATAGCCATTCCACCGATTCGACAAATCAACCGGTGGAATGGATCAGCGAATCCATGTAACCACCAAAACAGCAACTCGATTACACAATGGAATTCAAAACAGAGAATGGACACAAACAGGATCTCTTTATTGATTTCAAAAGATGCAAGTACAATATTCAGTCTCTCTCTGCAATCTAACTCCTCTGCTCAATGCAATACTATATCTAAAATCAACCGATCCTAATACATAAATAGGATCTCCTGCGAGTACTACCACTCAATTCCCAGCGGCTGGGAGCTTCCAAGCGGCTGGGAGGATCCAACCGGACATACAGCATAACAGCTGTCCTAACAACCTAGCTAAAAATAGTAAAGTATGGTCAACATGACCTTATTACATGCATTGGTCTTATCAGACCTTCTTGGAAACATTAACAAGACCTAAAACAAACTAACTGCCTCATGGAGGCCAACTGTCAGGTAGGTGCTCCTGCACCAATATTGACATTATCATCTTCCATGCAATGCCGCGCATTACATTCATCACAGGCAACAACATTATCATATAGAGACTGAGCAATCATACATTGTGACTGTGAGTGAGGCATTTGGCATATTATACACCATGGAGTGTCATCAACCATATTAACAGTTTTCTTCAAAGGATCAGGAGTTTCCTTAACATTTTGAGCTCTTTGATTTGTATTGTTGTATGGGAGGATGGGTTTACCATTATGCCAATTGGTATGATATGGCATGTCATGTAATGATGGTCTTCTTTCTTGCCTTGGGTAAGCCTGTCTGTCAGGACCTATTCCCTTTTCATTTTTAGCCATTTTATAACTTAGGTCCTTAACAATAGTTGTCAACTTATCTAATTTATCCTCAGAAGTAGATGCACTGCCTTGAACACTTTGAGATTTAGTGTTTGGATTTTGCAGAATCTTTACATCATCTCTTCTGTTTGTCTTACCAGACGCTTTTCTGTTATTTTCAATATTTGTTGCTATTTTGAAAGCATCTCTCAGGCTGTGAGGACCCTTATCTCTTAATCCATAAGCAGTTTTGGCATCAAAAGCATTTATGTACAACACTATGCACATAGGTTCATTAGGTCTCAAGTCCTGTGGCAATTTGTTCAATACCTTAGTAAATCTAGCATTGAAATCAGCAACCTGTTCATTTGATCCTTTGGTGATGCCAGTAAATTCATTAATGAAGAAACTAGGATCAGTTTTGTCACCATATTGTTCTTTGAATATCCTCCTGAAATCTTCCCATGATGAAATGCTTCTGTCAGGTAGACCTTTATACCATTCCTTGGCTTCATCAACTAAGGATTGCATAAATGATTTCATGAAAACATCCTCATGCTCAAACTCAAAGTTGTCCATGATATTCTGAAAAGCTTTTAAATGGTCTTCACCTAATATAGTATTGTTTCCTAAAAATTTAGGTACTTGCAGCCTCACATGTTTGTCAATAGGATTGGGGTAACTAGGAATGCCATAAAAAACAAGCTGTCTAAATCTGTCTAGATGCATAGGTTGTCTATCAAATTGATTAGCATTGGCATTTCTATTTGTATTCTGATTTCTTACATTATTTAATGGTACTCTAGCATTGTTTGCATTCTGTCTTCGATCATTGTGTTGATCATGTATTTCATTCCTGTGTTGATTTCTTATCACATTTGCATTTTCAAGGGTAGGAATTGAATCACTCTGAGCAATCCTCAGAGCTTGCACTTTCTGTTTCATGTCATCTCTGATTTTCATAGCCCACAGATATTCTAATTCTGCTCTTAAACTTTTGATTTGTTCAGCTAACTGTTCCTCTTTGGGCATAGAAGAGGATGGTCCCATTCCATTCTGATCATCATTATCTTCCTCCCTTGGAGACTCAGCCTCTTCAAATCTATCACGGGGATCCAAGAAAGGGCGTTCTTGAAAAACTTCTGACCTTATTCTCAGAGCACCACCCTGTTGTTTCTCATATACATTTTGGATTTCAGCTTCTGTGTTTGAAAAATATGGCATTGTTTGCTCTGAAGATCCTGGATTGTCCTGAATAAATTCATTTTTCCTGGGGCTAGGAGAACCATCTTGATTGGTTTGAACAGTCCCTTTTTTCCTGCACATCATTTTTATGGGTAACTCTTCAAGCAAAGGGTTACGTTGGGATCTTCTCCCTTGCATACAAATTTTTACTTTACTGGTTGGGAGATTAGTTCAGAGTCGCCACCTATTACTAGGAATTGTTTTCTTTTAAAATCTGGGTTCTCTCATAAAGCATTCCCTAGTAGAGTCACCAATTTTTGTTGCCACTCAGATGGGCAATAATTTACCAAGGATGAAAAGATAATACTTTCACTTCACTTCCCCAGTAGAGTTGCAAATTTTTGTTGGTATTTTTCCCAGACTGGATGCTTATTCCCAGTTATCCCTACAAGGTAGCCATCATTAATCAATAGGATTCCCAAGCTAGGGGCCAACAGTGTAGGAGATAGACTCTATAAATATCTCCTCTTCTTCTTTAGGCTCTGTAGAACCAAGGGGGGTATTCCCTACTCAAATCTATGAAATGTATCCATGAATTAGCTGGGATGTTGATATAAAGCAGATAAATCCTCTCTTATGTAGACCAAAACTGTGAGATAAGTGTAAAGGGGCTAGCTCTGGGCCTATGTTCAGTTGTAGATAGAGGATTTTGGGTCCTAAAACTACTTCTAAAGTCCTAAGAGTTTGTATATGAAGTTTGAGTTTGATTTGTATATGGATGCAAAACTAGGACCTTGATTGTGACCTCAATACAAGACTAGATCAGTGCCTATTTTAGGGCTCAGAGTCAATAGACATACACATGTGAATGTACACATAAACCTATATTAATGACTGAGTTTCAAGGGGATTATTCAGTAGCTGCCTTACAGATACCTCCCAGAATTGAGTATCCAGTTACCTCTGCTTAGAAGATCCTCATTGCAATATATTCTTCTTAACACTTTAACCTAAAACATTTAATCTACTCCTTGAGTAGAAGTAAAAGATCAAGCATTCAACATAGCAAATCTATATTCAAGAATCTTAGACACCCCTTAGCTGTTTAGATTCAAAAGAAGAATACATTCAATTTGGAGACAAGTAACAGAACACATGCAATGAAGCATTACTCATTTAAATCAACATGAAACTAGTAAGTTTATGCATTAAACAGACAACTTGAGATTCATAAACTCACAAAAACATCCAAAATAGGGCCACTAATGAAGTTGTATCTTACCACAAAACCAAAAATTTGTCTAGTTTTCAACAACACAAATGAGTAACACAACCTGCTTAATACAACAAGAAAGTGTACTCGGCAAATTAATTACATGGCACATCAAAAATTCTCCAGATTCAATGCATGAGGAATGGCGCTCAGAAATATTCAACGCTGTGGGGAGACAGAGAGGAACGATCAGATGGAATCGGGATCCGCACCGCCATTCAAGGACATTCACCTTCAATCGGGTTGTTGACCCATCCATCACTGACCCATACCGCTGCAATTTTGTCATTAATGCTTCAGCTACCCACAGCCTCTTTGAAATGTAGTAACGGCGTACCTACGAAAATTTCCAGCTCAAAAATGACCACACACACTCAAGAAAAATCCTTCGCTGTAGGTTCAAAACCCGGCCGCTCGATCAAAAACCCATCACTGTGATCAACGGTTTCAAAACATGCATGAAGAGTCGCCAGCCAATAATATTGTGCCACATAGGCACCTTGACCTTCTATCGTTGACCCCTTCTCCTTTCATTTCACCTTTATCGCTTTTGTATATGCAAAAATGAATGCATATACAATCGTCACTGTTCATCTTTCAAAAATCCCTTGTATATGCAAAATGGATATACATACAACTGCTTAATATACAAGGCAGACCCCAGCCATTTATCCATCGGATTTGAAAAACTTTCAAATCTGGGCCTTGTATCTCCTTCATATGATTATCGCATTGCACATACAAGTACGATATGCATACAAGGCGGATCTCAAAAATTATGAAACACATTACTTTCACCTTGAAATCCAGCTTGTATCTTACCTTTTGGATATCAGCATGTACAAATGCTATATACATGCACGCCACAGATCCCAAAATGTTTATGAAGTGACCTGAAATTTCTATCAGGTCCAGAATGTACATTTTTCATCTTTGTATATCCGTGATATACAACTCACACATACATGCAAGCTGCGGACGCCAAGAACCTATAGAACAAAATGAAAGCACCATCGGGTCCGCCTTGCATCCTTTTCCCTTACATATTTTTGAATGTATACCACATATACATTCTCCTTTGTATATGAGATACAAAGCCCTTTGTATGTGAGGCAGACCCCACCAAATGCATCTCCTGCTACTTTGTATATTTGCTGAACATACAAGACCATTTGCACTTTCCCATTGTATATTTGGATATACAAACTCAAAATACATTCAACCCTACGACCATCTTCGTATCCTTGAATGTATATTCGCACATACATTCTCACTTGTATATCCCCAGCACTGTTCATTTTCCATGTCACCGGCCTTTGTATAATCTTCAATGTACGTTACCTTGCACATACAAACAAGGAATCTTCTCCAGAATATTCCTGCAAAGTATCTTTTTCCTTTGTATGTTTTTCCTTGCATGTTCTACATACAAGCCTGATATACAAGCAGGGCTGATATACAAATGGCGAATATGCCCGAAATCTTATAGAAGATTCCCCCAATGTATATGCAACCCGATATACATCAAGAAACATATATAACTCAAAATTTTCACCATCTCTGGGAGCTGATTGGGATTTCACAAGCTTGTCAATAGATTTGACCTTTGCATACACATAATTTAGCATTTTTCTCAAGTGCGACAGGAAAAAGCAGTAAAATATTCCATATAAGTCAAGGAGCAATTCAAACTAAGGCACTAGGGGCTTGTGGGAATAAACACAGGAACCTGCTGACCCAATTTCAGAATCCTAATCCTAGGTGAACACCACCAAAGAGAAAGGAATCTTCATATCACAGACCAAGTATGTGAAAGAATTGTTGAAGAAATTTGGGATGGAAGACTCAAAGGCAATGAATACTCCCATGGCAACTAGATGTAAGCTGAGTAAAGAAGATGAATCCCCTAAGACTAATTAGAAAAAGTATAGGTCAATTATTGGAGGACTGCTCTACCTTACTCAAACCAGACCTGATATTATGAATGTTGTTGGTCTTGTTGGCAGATTCCAAGCTGATCCTAGAGAGTCTCATGTCATGGCAATCAAGAGAATTCTCAGATATCTGAAGGGAATAGTTGAGTATGGATTATGGTATCCTAAGGATCATGACTTCTCTCTTCATGCATACACAGATGTTGATTGGGCAGGAGATGTGGATGACCAGAAGAGTACTAGTGGCGGTGCATTCTTTTTGGCAAAAAGATTGGTTTCTTGGTTGAGCAAGAAACTAGAAGAAATATCTCTGTCCACTACAGAAGTAGAATATATTGCAGTAGCAGGCAGTTGCACTCAAGTATTGTGGATGAAGCAAATGCTAAGAGATATCAGAGTAGAGTATGAGAAACCTATCACAATCTTCTATGATAACTCAAGTGCAATAAATATATCAAAAAATCTAGTGTTGCATTCAAAGACAAAACATATATCCATCAAGTTTCACTTTTTGAGAGAGCGGGTGAACAAGAATGAAGTTAGATTGGAGTTTGTGCCCTCAAAGGATTAGATTACAGACATTTTTACTAAACCTCTACCTAAGGACTCTTTTCAGTATCTCAGGGAGAAGTTAGGGGTTATTACCCCTCCAGTTCTGAATTAAGGTGCACTAATGTGCATCAATCCAGTGGATCTCACAGCCATATCTTGTGATTTGGATTGATGTTAGGAGGCTGCTACTCAGGGGGAGTAGTCAATTTAACTCTGAAGAGTGAGAAGTGGTTGCAAGTATGTGCCCTTTTCCATTGATGTCAAAGGGGTAGAGAAGACATGTGAAAAACAAAAGTGGTTGATAATCAAAGGGGGGGAAATAAAGGAAGAGAAGACATGTGAATGGCTACTGCTGATAGGGGAGCTATGTCAGTCAATAAGGAGAAGTTCTTGTCTTGATGGTTAAAATAGTTTTTCAAATTATATGCTGCCATCAATGACAAAGGGGGAGATTGTTGGAAGTACGGGCCTAACTAGTGTTGTCATTGATGTCAAGGATTGGATGAGTTGTGTGCTGAGGATATTGAGAAAATTAGTCCTATCAGAAACAGAGAAAATTAGTGAAGACAGTGAAGCTCTATGAAGTGAATATCCCAGCTAGATGAAGATCAAAGAATGTGCATCAAAGGGTTTGTAGATATGTGTTTGAAGATGATCCAGTCAAGATTTGAGAGATCCACATGGAAATTTGGAGGAGTTATGGCCATGAGAGTAAAAACTAGTTTTGGCAACTATTCAGAGGTGACAGAGTGACACAAATAGGTCCCGTCAGATCCATAAATGCAATATCTTATTCTGCGGATCTGGTGGCATGTTTGGGAAGTTAATGTGAATTGACAACTCAATTGGTTCATGGTTTGGAGGTCCACAAGCAATCCTTCTAATTTGAGAGTAATGACCGACTATGTTCTTGAGGTTCTGGATGAAGATGCGAATGATTTTAATAAGCAGAAGTAGTGCAGATGTTCTTGGTGATTCAAGCAAGCTTGTGGGGGTCTCTAGATTGTGTCTAGTTTGTGTTGGTGGTCCGCATTGAAGATAGAGCTCGTAATTGAAGATTTACCTTCCAGTGATGGTGTTCTTCCTAATCTTGGCCGACCAGATGTCTTACGCATATTGTGGATGATCTTGAAGATGTTTTGCAAAGCCTGGCGTGTTCAACAAAGAAGATTGAAGTCCTAGCTATGGGTAGCCGATAGTGTAATAGTGCACACGAATCTTTTGTAATAAGTCAAGTTGTATTTTTTGCATTTGTTCTGTAATAAAATAAGTGTATGTTATGCCGACTTTGATGATCATTCCAAAGTTGATGTCTTGTATAACTAAGAATTGCAAAGTCATTCAAAAGTATCCTGGTAGAGATGAACAGGTGGTAGGAAAGAAGAAGGAAAAGTAGAGTAGAGGTGTTGAGCTTAAATGGAACTGACTCAAGCATAGTGAAGATGCTAATCTTTAGTTCAAGTATGTAATATTTATATTATTCTATAGATAGTGTGTCTCCTGTAGGCAGTGGGCCTCTTGTGAGTGGTGTGCTCAGGCAATGAGCCCTCACTGGCAAGTGCCATTTTCTTCATCTTTATTCTTCTAACAGAGAATACAATCTTGGGTTAATCACCCCATGGTTTTTCCCTTAACTAGGTTTTCCACGTAAAAATCTTGGTGTTATATGTGTTGAATTTGTCTCTGCTCATGAATTATTGCATTATGCTTCCATGATTAATCTTTGATATGCTGTTGAAATATAAGAAGGCTTAAAGTAGATAAAGAACAGAGATTTTTGTAACAACTGATTCACCCCCCTTCTCAGTTGTCTATCATAAATCCAACACACATATCTACCTCCCTCCCCTCTCTAGCTCCTACTCCCTCTCTCTCTCTGGTTGAGCGTATAGGCTTTAAGGTATAGGGCTAAGAGTATTGGTTATAGGGTATTTAGTAATTTATGGATAGTGAAAATTTTGTCATAGTAGTAATTTTAGAATTTAGACAACACTTAAAACTTTCCATGCATGACAAAACATTCTCGTGCTATAACATGAGTGTTTTGAGGAACCAAAAAAATGGACAAAAAACATGTACAATCCATGAATAAGACCCACATGCTATGTTATTCTTTGCTTTCTATGTATTATTAGACAAAAAAATGCTTTTCATGGTGTTGACATTTAGATCCAATCATTGTTTACTGAATTGACCACCTTTTTTTGGTTCTTCAATGTAGAAGAAGTAAATTGGATGTTTTTAGACCGAATTTGATTATTTCAACTAATATTTTCATGTTTTGTATTGTTTGAATGCTAATTTTCATGTATTTAGATTGAATTTGATGATATAGATTTTTTTTTTCATAAATTTGACTAATCCTATTAGAGTTATATAGAATTCAACATTGAATATGAAGGAACTTGCCAAAAAGCTCAAATTTTTGAGGATTTTGAAGCCAAAAAATGAAGTAGAAATAATTGTACAATTGGGCAACTCGAATCTCGAAATGTAAGGTATGTTCTTTATGTATTTGTTTACTTCACTTTATGATTATGTTAGCATGAACTCTCATGTTATAGGACAGTCATGAGGGAAGTGAGAGGATTATCATTTTGACACGTTATTATCATGACAAAGTGAAATTTTATATTTATTTGAGATAAAAATCTATGACAACAAGCCATATCACCATGGGAAGGAAATCATCAAGATAGTATTGGTATATATTTATGAAGGGAGTCTTATCGACATTCAAAGATAATCCTAAACTAGAGCAAGGTCATGGAAGCACTTTCACTATGGAGTAGATGTGCAATCATGTTGCTATTATCCTAATTCAAACACTAACCTAAACAATTAGAAGGATACTAAGGGAAATAATGTTAGTCAAAGAATTATCATCATTCTAAAATCAAACTAAGGATTATCACTTAAGCATACTCACTTGCAAGAACTATCATATCAGCCTAAAGACTATTATACCGCAATAGCTATCATGCAACCCTAGGAATAGCTATGACTTCTCACCTATGGGTAGGATAACAACTGACACACAAGGTGCCAATCAAGAGTAAATGATAAGTCAATTAATCTCAAATCCATGCAAAAAGGTATCCATGATACTATATAAACATGGAGGTTGTCTTGAAAGGATATTCATATGGTAGGGAAGATTGTCGTGGATGCTAGATGGCCAAATAGGTCAAATAAAAGATAACCATACATGTGAAAGAGTTGAGGACCCAAATAGCAATGAATTGTGGGCATTCTCTGGGAGGCTCCCACAAAAAGATAAAGTTGTTGTTGAAGCCTTGAGATCCCTCATTGAAGAATTTTTTGAAAAATAACACAAGGGTATCTCCTAATGCAAGATATACATGTTGCAAAAATCAGAATTGGTTGTGAAAACTATGAGCCACATCCAAAGAATTTTTTGGATGTGACTCAAACATAGTTTTTCAAAAAATTTCAAGAGCTATATCCTGAAATCAAAATTATTCAAAGGTATTTTGAAATGGTAAAGCCTTTTTATGTCAAAATAAATCACACACGCACAACTTGTTGTTGTAGAGTACATATTGAGTTTTCTAATCATTACGATGTTTATAGATATATGTGTGTAGATTTACATACTAATGATGTTTTGCAAGAGTGTAATATTAAATTTCCACCTAGATCTTCAACAGATTTCATACTGAGCATCTTATGTCAAAGAACAGATGGTCAATTATTCCATAAGAACTTATGCTTGGATGGCACGTGTGATCATTGTGGTGGGTTGCAACATTTGCCAATTTGTGAACATATGGAGAACACACATGCAATTGGAAATGAATTGGTAAGTTTTGGAAAATATAAGACAGTGGCATATAGTCTAAAAGATGGTAATAAAGAAAAAAAGTGTGAATTGGTCATTGAAAAGATTCCAGTGTATCAATTTATCTCTATTTTCCAAGAGAATATAGTTTATGAGTATGCAAGGCATACCCATAGAGCTTGATGGTTGGACTTGCAATTCAAGTTATGCAAGGACACATTTCCACTTGATACCATCATTTCAGTTGTTGACTTTGTAGAGAACTACACACTACAGCTACAAAATGAGGTGCAATCACAATATTAAAACTCTATGCAAGTTGCTATATTTGTGCATATAGCATTCATTCATGTAGATGATAATATAGAGGATGACATGAAGATCTTGAGGGAGTATCATTTTTATATCAGTGATGATCACACACATTCTACAGAGTTTGTACGAGGCTGCTTTCATATGTTCTACCATGATTTGGCTAGTAGGAACATGTCATTTGGTCAAATAATAGTGCATCATAATTCAAGAACTCATGGATGTTTTATTGGTTGAGAAAGATGCATAGGATGAGTGTTGTTCATCATATGTGGAATTTCTCTGAGACCAGACATCAAAAGGGGGAGCATGATGGTGCAGGAACATGTATCAAAAGAGCATTAGCATGAGAAGAGTTGAACTACAAAGACAATGCAAAGTTCATAGATGAGAGATCTATTGTCAAATAGTGAAATGATACATTTGATCTAGGTAATGAAGGTAAGTCTACAGTTCATAGATTTTTTGGTTGGTTGATGATACGAACATTGCAAAATATGAGGATTATTGTACATTGACAGGATCGAGTGAGCTACACTCTTTTAGAATCTCTAATGCAGGTTCATAGAGTATCCATATGCGGTAGATGGTATGCTTTTGTTCTTCATGTACATATCAAGCTTGGTATGAATGTGAGTCAAAGGAGTGGGTTGATAAATGGTGTACAAGAAGTCTAAGCCTGATTGACACATATCGACTCCCGACAACACTACAAATCACAGAGATTGAATCATCAGTTGACTTTGACCATGTTTCAGATCTAGTTCAACTAGGTATTATCAGCATTCAAATTTAATAAAATTCAATATTCCATCTTATTTTATAGTTTTTTTGTATTGTTGAGTATATTCATCGAACTAAATGCACATATCAATGCAGGGCATGTTTATGCAGTTAAATTGTAGCTGAAGACAATGAAGAAGGAGCATATTATTATTTGTGTCATTGTGTTGAGGCAAAAAAGAAATTAGATGCCCCTGTTATAGATGGAGAAAACATCAAGTACCCTACAAGATCATTGGTTGTTACTGGAACATGGCTTAGAAGGTATCCAATGAAGAAGTTTGATGTGTGGTTGTTTGAGGACTTTGACACACATAGGAAGATTCTTCATTATTCTAACCTTGTTGTGGCATCAAACATTCATTTGATCAAATATGGGGGTAGAACATTGAATAGGACTTTATGGAAGGTTAATGAGTCTGACCATGAGGCAATACTTGAAACAATAAAGAGTCGAGCATACCCAAATGGTTCATTGCATTGATTGTAAATGATTTTTTTTGAAATATCATGCTCATTTGTAAATATATACAACTGATTTGTATATTTGTATAAGTAAAATTTTGTTCCTTCTCTACAATCTTGTCTCTAATATCATGTCTCTTATGAGATACTTATGTGCAATACTCTTGTTTATGTATATGATTATGTACAACACTCTTGTTTATGTGTATGATTATGTACACTAACTTTCTCATGTTGTTTAATGTATAGTTGATTTATATTTGTATATGTGTATGATCATGTCTCTAATTTTAGTTCTATTGATGTCCCATAATTTTAGTTTTATTGACATCCTCTAGGGTCACATAGAGTCCCTCCACAATAACCTCTCTTAGTTTATGAAATGTTCATTCCATTTGGTTGTGGCGACAATATTTCAAAAGTTGCAAAAAGTGTCAGTTGTGTTCAATGAAAAGTTGTCTCATAGCATAAATATCATTTCATGAGTCATGGGGCCAAATTGATAGCTCCAACATGTCTGGGTGGATGGGTGAAAGCTAGGCAAGGTCCTGTTTCACACTTCAACTATCTCGATTGTTTCTTGTTGCACTGTACTGACACTTTCTCTTAAGAGCCCTAAGTGCCAAAAATTGCTAAACTTTGACGGACTATTTTTTAGAATTTGTGGCACCTAGGAATCTTCTATTTGGACCAATAGGGTCATGTAGGGTCCCTCCACAATAATCTCTCTCAGTTTTTGAAATGTTCATTCCATTTGGTCATGGCAACAATATTTCAAAAGTTGCAAAAAGTATCAGTTATGTTCAATGAAAAGTTATCTCATAGCATAAATTTTGTTTCGTGAGTCATGGGGCCAAACCAACAATGCCAACATGTTTAGGTGGGTAGTTGAATGCTAAGAAAGGTCCCATTTCTCACCTCAACTATCCCAATCATTCCCTATTGCACTGTGCTGACGCTTTCTCTTAAGAGCTCCATAAGTGCCAAACATTACCAAACTTTGTTGGACTGATTCTTGGAATTTGTGGCACCTAGAAATATTTTGTCTAGACCTACAGGGTCATGTAGGGTACCTCCACAATAACCTCTCTTATTTTTTGAAATGTTCATTCCATTTATTCATGGTGACAATATTTCAAAAGTTGCAAAAAGTGTCAGTTGTGTTCAATGAAAAGTTGTCTCATAGAATAAATTTTGTTTTATGTCATGGGGCCAAATTGAAAACACCAACATGTCTAGGTGGGTGGGTGAATGCTAGGCAAGGTCCAATTTCACACCTCAACTATCCCGATCGTTCCCTGTTGCACTGTGTTGATCCTTTCTCTTAAGAGCCCTAAGTGCCAAAAATTACCAAACTTTGACATACTATTTCTTAGAATCTGTGGCACATAGGAACATTTTGTCTAGACCTACAAGGTCACATAGGGTCCCTCCACCATAAATTCTCTTAGTTTTTGAAATGTTCATTCCATTTGGTTGTGGTGACAATATTTCAAAAGTTGCAAAAAACATTAGTTGTGTTTAATGAAAAGTTGTCTCATAGCATAAATTTCATTTTGTGAGTCATGGGGCCAAATCAATAGTGCCAACATGTCTATGTAGGTGGGTGAATGCTAGACAAGGTCCTGTTTTGTACCTCAACTTTCTCGGTCGTTCCCTGCTGCATTATGCCGGTGCTTTCTCTTAAGATCCCTAAGTGCCAAACTTTGATAGACTATTTCTCAAAATTTGTGGCACCTAGGAATGTTTTGTCTAGACCTATAGGGTCACATAGGGTCCCTCCACAATAACTTTTCTTAGTTTTTAAATGTTCTTTCCATTTGGTCGTGGTGAAAATATTTCAAAAGTTGCAAAAAACATCAGTTATGTTCAATGAAAAGTTGTCTCATAGCATAAATTTCATTTCATGAGTTATGGGCCAAACTGACAACAAACACACATCCAAGTGGGTGAACCCTAGGCAAGGTCTTGTTTTGCACCTCAACTATCCTGATCGTTCCCAGCTACACTATGCCGACACTTTCTCCTAAGATCTCTAAGTGCCAAAAATTACCAAACTTTGACAGATTGTTTCTTAGAATTTGTAGCACCTAGGAACATTTTGTCTATAGCTAGAGGGTCATGTAGGGTCCCTCCACAATAACCTCTCTTAGTTTTTGAATCATTATTCCATTTGGTCGCGGTGACAATATTTCAAAAGTTACAAAAAGTGTCATTTATATGTTCAATGAAAAGTTGTTGGCAAGCATAAATTTTGTTTCATGTGTCATGGGGCCAAACCAACAATGAAAACATGTCTGTGTGGGTAGGTGAATGCTGGGGGAGGCCTCAATTTGTTCCATAGGTCTCCTGATCCTTCTGAGCTACACTATTCCAACAAAGTCTCTTAAGAGACCTAAGCGCAAAAAACTGCCAAACTATGACGGATTGGTACTTGAAATCTGTGGCACCTATGACTATTCTGTCTGAACCTATAGTTGCATGTAGAGTCCCTCCACAATAATATATCTTACTTTTTATTATCTCCAAATCATTTGACCATGACAATGATGTATGAAATGTTGTAAAAAGCATCATTAGCATTCAACATAAACTTGCTAGGAGCCATATTTTGCATTCTTTGTCTCACGGGGCTGAACCGACTATGCCAACACATTTGGGTGGGCAAGTGAATGTTAGGGGAGGCCTCGATTTGTTCTTGAAGTCTCCCAATCCTTCCAGGCTACATTGCATCGAGTCTCTGAAGAGCCCAAAGGGCAAAAAGTTGAAAAACTTTCACCTACATTTTCTCTCGATCTCTGGCACATACGAATATTTTGTCTGGACATATAGTTGGATGTCAAGTCCCTCTACAGTATCCTATCTTAGTTTTGGTCAACTATAGACTATTTGACTGTGCCAACAATGTATGCATTCTTGCAAAATACGTCATTTGAGAGCAGTGAAAAGGTGCCAACATGCATATTTTCTTCTTCCAACCTCGTGGGGCCGAACTAACTACACCAACATGTTAGGGTGGGCAGGTCAATGCTACTAGAGGCCTTGATTTATTTCCCAAGTCTCTCAATCGTTCCAGGCTACGTTACACTAGGAGTCTTTGAATAGCCCAAAGAGCAAAAAGTTGAAAAACTTTTGCTCGCCTTTTCTTTCAATCTATGGCACCTACAAATGTTCTGTTTGGACCTAAATGTGGAAGTTAGGTCCCTCTATAGTACCTTGTCTTAGTTTTGGTCAACTCCAGACCATTTGATTGTGCCAACAATGTATACATTCTTGCAAAACACGTCATTTAAGAGCAGTAAAAAGGTGCCAATAGGCATATTTTATTCTTCCCACCTTGTGGGGCCAAACCGACTGCACTAACACGTCAGGATGGGTGGGTTGATGCTACTAGAGGATATTATCTACTTGGCTTCTACCTTTCACTAATGTTATGAGATCACTAATGGGGCCCACATAGGTAATTGTATGATACATTTATGAATTATGAGTGAATTCAAGGATGCATATCAAGTTTTCTTGCCAAATTCCACAACCTTAGCCAGCATCCTCCTTGCGTGTGCCAAAATGGGATATTCAGAATAGGGTATGGACATCCATCAAAGCATAAAGGATATGGTAATTTTGTCAGATGTTGTAATTGCAACTGTCCTATGATACATGTATGCAAAGTGTGGAAGCAAAGACAAGGCATGTGAATTGTTTGACATGATGGCTCAAAGATATGTTGTCTCATGGAATGCAATGGTTGCAAGATATGCACAAAATGGTTTTTTTGATAAGGCTTTATAAACTTTCAAGCAAATGTAATTGGTGGGTGTAAATTCAAATTCCACAACCTTAGCCAACATCCTCCTTGTCTATGCCCAAATGGGATCTTCAGAATAAGGTATGGACATCCATCAAAGCATAAAGGATATGGGAATTTTTTTAGATGTTGTAGTTGCAACTACCTTATGAGACATGTATGCAAAGTGTGGAAGCATAGACAAGGCATGTGAATTGTTTGACATGATGGATCAAAGAAATGTTGTCTCATGGAATGTAATGATTGCAAGATATGCACAAAATGGTTTTTGATAAGGCTTTAGAAACTTTCAAACAAATGCAATTGGCAGGTGTAAATCCAAATTCCACAACCTTAGCCAATATCCTCCATATCTATGCCCAAATGGGATCTTCAAAATAAGGTATGGACATCCATCAAAGCATAAAGGATATGGGAATTTCGACAGCGATTGTAGTTGAAACTTCCCTATGAGACATGTATGCAAAGTGTGGAAGCATATACAAGGGACATGAACTATTTGACATGATGGCTCAAAGAAATGTTGTCTCATGGAATGCAATGATTGTAAGATATGCACAAAATGGTTTTTTTGATAAGGCTTTAGAAACTTTCAAGAAAATGCAATTGGTGGGTGTAAAGCCAAATTCCACAACCTTAGCCAGCATCCTCCTTGTCTATGCCCAAATGGGATCTTTGGAATAGGGTATGGGCATCCATCAAAGAATAAAGGATATGGTAATTTTGTTAGATGTTGTAGTTGCAACTGCCTTATGAGACATGTAAACAAAATGTGGAAGCATAGGAAATGCACATGAACTATTTGACATGATGTCTCAAAGAAATACTATCTCATTGAATGTAATGATTGCAAGATATGCACAAAATGGTATTTTTGATAAGGATTTAGAAAATTTCAAGCAAATGCAATTGGTAAGTGTAAAGCTAAATTCCACAACCTTAGCCAACATCCTCATTATCTATGCCCAAATGAGATCTTCAGAATAGGGTATGGACATCCATTAAAGCATAAAGGATATGGGAATTTCGTTAGATGTTGTAGTTGCAACTGCCCTATGAGACATGTATGAAAAGTGATGAAGCATAGACAAGGAAGGTGGACTGCTTGACATTATGCCTCAAAGAAATGTTTTCTCATGGAATGCAATGATTGCAAGATATTCACAAAATTATTTTTTTGATAAGGCTTTAGAAACTTTCAAGCAAATGCAATTGGCGGGTGTAAATCCAAATTCCACAACCTTAGCCAACATCCTCCTTGTCTATGCCCAAATGGGATCTTCGGAACAAGGTATGGACATCCATCAAAGCACAAAGGATATGGGAATTTCATCATATGTTTTAGTTGTAACTACCCTATAAGACATGTATGCAAAGTGATGCAGCATAGACAAGGTAGGTGAACTATTTGTCATGATGCCTCAAATAAATTTTATCTCATGGAATGAAATAATTACAAGATATGCACAAAATGTTTTTTAATAAGGCTTTAGAAACTTTCAAGCAAATGCAATTGGTGGGTGTAAAGCCAAATTCCACAACCTTAGCCAACATCCTCCTTGTTTATACCCAAATGGGATCTTCGGAACAGGGTATGGACATCCATCAAAGTATAAAGGATATGGGAATTTTGTAAGAAGTTGCAACTACCCTATGAGACATGTATGTAAAGTGAGGAATCATAGACAAGGCACATGAACTGTTTGACATGGTGCTTCAAAGAAATGTTGTCTCATAGAATGTAATGATTGCAAGATATACACAAAATTGATAAGGCTTTAAAGAAACTTTCAAGAAAATGCAATTGGAAGGTGTCAATCCCAATTCCACAACCTTATCTAACATCCTCCTTGGCTATGCCAAAATAGAATCTTTGAAACAGGGTGTGGATAACCATCAAAGAATAAAGGATATAGGAGTTCTATCACATCTTATATTTGTAGATTCCCTTGTAGACATGTATGCAAAGCGTGGAAGTATAGACAAGGCACATGAATTGTTTGACATGATACCTCAAAGAAATGCAGTCTCATGGAATGCAATAATTGTAACATATGCACAAAATGTATTTTGCAAGGATGTTGTCAAAATATTTGAATTAATCAAACCATACTTGACACATATTACTATAATTGAACATAATATCATTTCATAGAAACATTGAAGAAAATGTAAGCAATATCAAAACTTTTAAGCATGATACAATATCTATCCTGTAACCATAATTGTTCATCATATTATATTTAATGTAAAATGTCATATACATAATGTAATGAAAATAACATATAGTGTATATATACATCCATATAGGCATGTACAAACAAAGCCATGCATGCATATACAAAGATATACATTGGTAAAATACAAAAGTATGTATACAAAGCCATCTAGGCATACAAAAAAATGTCCCAAAATCAAATTTCCTATGAACTGCTATCAAATAATCAATGACCCTTGCTTGGCCATGAAGATGGAGAGTTAATCAGTGACTCATCTTCTCTCTCTCGTCGACTAGAGCTCCTCGACAGAGATTTTTGAAGCTCCACCTATTAATATAATCACACAATATACACATTAATATAGAAAAGATGAAATAAATATCATGGCATATGTAATCAATCACTTACCACTAGCTGGTGATCCCTCTCGATCATTTTTTGTCTCTCTTCATCCATAGCTGGACATGTTAGAGTTGTGGCCTCTTGTGAGAATCATGAAGAAGAAAAATTGAGTAAACATGAATATCATTTATGTACATTAAATGACATGAGATAAAACAAGAAATACAAAATGACATTTACATGTTAATGGCTCATACTTTGGTCAAAGGTTTTGCAGACAAAACAACTACAGCAATGCCCACCTCTACTGAATGACAAAGATGAGGAGTCTCCATATTCAACATCTAAATATAGAGTTCAAGGTTATTTGACCAAAATAGATATATAACATTATTTAAATGCATAATGATTACAAATGGTAAAATTTACCTCAGTGAAAGTGCTTCTGCGTGTAGGGGACCAAGGAAATCATGGTGGTGGTAGTGAAGCTCCTTATTCATTATCAAATTGTCACTAAATAAAATTACCATTGATATATGTACTATATTTATGATCTTATAATAAATATACATACCTGTTGACTTGACCTCCTCTCATAACCCTACAATGGACGACTAACAAATGCAGGATGAATACTTTGACCCTAGAATTTCATAGTGTAGACAATTATGTACATTAATTTTGACTTATAATAAAGATACTCATATAATTAATTAGAAATTTCAAATAAAAATATATTAAATCAAGTTGAAGAGTATAAAAAATTACCTGGGAGTCAATACCAAACATTTCCTATAAGATGACATCTGTGAGGGCAATATCATTCAATATGGATGTGTCCATCACTGGCTCCTACCCCTGCATCGCAGCGTCCTGACACTCTATGACATCATCTGGATTGCCTAAATGGAAAGTGTCATAGGTCCCATAATCACACAAATTCCCACATGAACTGCAAAGATGTGGGGACCAATGATGCCTACTTCTCTCACCCTCATTAGCTTGGGTAAGATCATAACCATGTTGTGCTAGAGACTGGGTGAGAGAACTCAATGAATGCAATGTCTCCACCTCAACACTCTCCTTCAAAGTTGAAGGGAGTGAAATATGTGCTAGCCTCATGAGGGGTCTAGGTATGCGGTTCTGGTCTTAATGTGTCCCCTGTCTATCTTGGATAGAGCCACCACCTCTGCCCTGGAACTCTCAAATGTCAAAATAATTAGGAATCTAGTTGAGGACAAACTCACAATAGAGTTTCCTCAAGAAATATTGTGGTATCTCATTGTTATTACAAGGACGCTCATCAAAGACCATGTACCATTTATCCCAAAAGTTTTGGGATATACCATCATGCACACACAAATGAATCAAGAACCATTTGCAACTCTCTTCTAGTGTCTGGCTAGTTTTAAGATTGATAAAATGTGAACATAATTGAGATTTTGTAATTTTTTGTCCTTAACTTGTTTGTAAGACAATTTGTTAGCATAGTATTGCCGAATCCTCTCCCTATAGTCATTCCATTTAGTGATTTGGTTCGTCACTAATTCAATATGAGAAACAATGACATCTAATGACTTGGCAAGGGCTCTTCTGTGATCAGTGCTTGTATTTGGAGTACTTAATGTTTCAATTAAGGTTTCAAGTTGCTTTTTGTTTTCTTCAATTTGCTCTAAATAGTTTTCTTGTGTGTCTCTTTGATGGTGAGGACATGAAGGTGGGGGGTTTTGAGGGTTCTCCTCAGTTTGAGGGGGGTTGTTTTGAGCCTCCTCTGCTGGATTAAGGTTTTGTGGTGGCTCATTGGCTAAAACTTCAAGATAAAAATCTAATCAAAACATTACTTGAAATTAAAACTTTCTTTTCAAATTCATAAAAAACAATCAAACCCTACCTTGTTTAGTTGCTACACCCTCTACACCTCGTGCACTACATCCTCGGGAGTGGGATTGGTGAGGTGGCATTGGTGAAATTGTCAATTGCCCTTTGAAATTGTTGATTCAATGTCTCCTATAATGTGCTTGCGGTAGCAGAAGTGAACATGTGGGCAATTTTTGTAAATGAGATGCGGGTTTCACTTTTGTTGCTTTTATTTTGTTTTCTTACTAACCTAAAACATGAGTGCATTATAACACACTTGGGTTATAGCTCATATGGGATCAAAAAGTGGTTGTGGCCACTTTTTGGTCCCCCATCTTTGTGCATTGACCCACTATTATTAATATAAATATGTTTTTGATTAAGATAAGCATCAAACCAAGGTGCTAAACCCTTTATACAAAGGCCCCCAGGGAAAAGCAAAACTAGCTACAAATAGGTCAAAAACAACACATAAAAAACAACAGCCTAGCTGTAAACTAAAACAAGGGATCTAGACAACACCAGATCTCGAGGGCATAAATCTAACTCTCTTAACCCTCAGTCACGAAGCAAAGATAGATTTGGGGAGTCATTTATTCTTTCTCGATACAATAGTCCATAAAAATTCTGAATCTAAATCCTCAGAGTGAGGCGAGAGGAGGGGACCCTCAATAGACACCACAGCCAAAAAGAATTCCTGCGCTGAGTCAGAAGCCGATAATGTAAAAGATGAAGTAGGGATTAACATAGTAGTAATTCAACCCATGATGGATGGGGCCAATAAGGGAGCCAAAGGCCCAACAAAGGCATCTAGAGATGATGAGGGTCGAACAAACCTGACATCAGCAACAATCGTTCTATTCACATAGGCTCTACAAGAGGAGAGGACAACAAAGATTCTTGGAAAAAATCATTCTCTTGGGAAGAGTCATCCTCTTGGGAAGGCTCGCCCTCCTGGGAGGAACCATCCATTAAGGAAGTGCAAATAGTCAAATGATCAGTGAGTGCATTCTTCCATGAAGTTGTCACACCTTTGCGATATGAGTGAGGGCAACCAAAGGCCAAGTGACCAATAGAGAAACATCTCTTGCATCTAAAAGGCATACCTTCATAGTCCAACAGTTGCGTCCATGGCATATCCTCAACCATTAAAAAAATATCTCCATGGAGGGGTTTGGAGATGTCAATATCCACTAATATGTGATCAATCATAGTATGCCCTAAATCTGAGGTTGTAGAGTCAACCTTCAAGAAGTGGCCTATAGCATTGCCAATGGCCTCATAGCTCCCAAAACTAAAGAGGGAGATTTGGTAGTCAAACCCATATTGGTTTGGTATTAAGAGGCTCAGTGAGAGGATTGAAGGAGCGAGCCCATGGTTTGATGGATAATGAATGTTCGCCCCACTATGAAGAACCCCTTGCACTAGGATAAAGCTCGATCTATCCAACCACAAGAGGTTTCTAGGATTCCATGACCCAACTATGTAGATTGGGGAGAGAGGGCCATAAACCATTGAATCTGCAGATCACACCATGCTTTCTATAAAACTCCTCATTTTTTGAGACCGTTGGGCCACACATCACCACAGGAGAAGAATGGGCACAAGGTATAGGCCTAACCCTATCTTGTGATGAGTGTGTTTGAGCTTTAGAATTGATTATAGCATCAAAATATGACTTCAGAGGGCAACCTAAAGCAATCCTAGCCACGCAGGGCTTAGAACCATCAATCTCAGCAAGTGATGAACCTGCAACTGGAACAGAACCCACATCCCCCATGCCATGCACAGACGTATTATGATCTATTATCCCATTTGAATCAGTCAATGGAGGATTTTCCCACTCAGAGGGAGAAAATCCCTTCATGCTCAGAAATTTCCTTTTCACACTCACATTTAGGCACTAGACGCCGCTTGGTTTCACACTTAGAAGCTACACCCAGGTGCCTGCGCTCAGACGCCAT
This sequence comes from Cunninghamia lanceolata, assembly GCA_027924645.1. NCBI lineage: Eukaryota > Viridiplantae > Streptophyta > Pinopsida > Cupressales > Cupressaceae > Cunninghamia > Cunninghamia lanceolata. Next base: position 3,449,878 of record BSBN01000407.1, read on the forward strand.
TCTATTTAGAAGTTGTAATCCATTAATATTATAAATAATATTATAATTAATAATAATGGTAATATAACATAACAATTAATATAATGGCATAATATATAATTAGAATAATATTCTTTTCTAAATAGTTAGAAATTAACAAGTGTCAATAGATTGTGTATTAATTTAGTTTGTATAAATACATTTATTTATTAATATTTTGTAAAAAAATATATTATCATGCTAGATGGACATTGACCAAACCTCTATTTGGCAAATGCCTTTGATGCTTTAAAAACATGGAAGTACAAGACAAGTTTCATTTGAAAAGGCTAATCCTACTTGTTAATTTCTAACTATTTAAAAATAATATGGCTATAATTATATATTATGTCATTATATTAACATTATGTTATATTATACTATTATAATTATAATAATAATATAATATTACTATTATTATTAATTATAATAATATTAATAACATATTTATATTAATAATAAATCATTCACAACTATAATATTCACCCACATAGTATAATTATAATACATTAAACTTGTAAGAATCTATTCATCTCAAACTTCTTCCCACCTCCTCTCTAAAATGGTATGTCACACCTCATTATCGACAACAAAACACATACTATTATTACAACACTACAAAGGCACGTACTGGCCACTAGGTAGCACTTGTTTTTCTTGCATTTTAATAATGGATATTGTGTGGAATTTTCCCCCAGATTAAGGTTCCGTTATAGCCATACAATATATACATAATCAAAAACTATATTAAATATCAATTAATATAAATTTTATTATTAATATATATGCAATGAATAAAAATTAAATAATATATTAATATGAATATTATAATATTCATATTATAATAATATTAATATTCATATTAATATTATATAAATATAATATTAATAATATTAATATTCATATTAATATTATTATAATATAAATATAATATTAATATGAATATTAATATTATTATAATATGAATATTATAATATTCATACTAATATGATTATTTAATTTTTATTCATTGCATATATATTAATAATAAAATTTATATTAATTGATATTTAATATAGTTTTTGATATTTTATGTATATATTGTATGGCTATATCGGAACCTTAATCTAGGGGAAAATTCCACACAATATCCATTATTTAAATGCAAGAAAAACAAGTGCCACCTAGTGGCCAGTACGTGCCTTTGTAGTGTTGTAATAATAGTATGTGTTTTGTTGTCGATAGATGAGGTGTGACATACCATTTTAGAGAGGGGGTGGGAAAAAGTTTCATATGAATAGATTCTTGCAAGTTTAATGTATTATAATTATACTAAGTGGGTGAATATTATATTTGTGAATGATTTATTATTAATATAAATATGTTTTTGATAATATAAGGCGACAGAACCAGGGGTCGAACCCTTACAAAGCAGAACCCAAAAAGAGCAAAAAAGGCTCAAAAGACAAAAAGAGCCAGATCCACCACAGACAACTTACATATAGCCAATATACAACAAATAGAAACTAACAATAAAAAACCAGCTAACAGAAATCTTAGAAAGAAAACTAGGAAAGTGTGTCTTCCCAGCCTTTAAAAATAAATTCAAACATTTTGTCGAATTCCTTAGCCCTGTTGTCATCAACACCATGAGTGAGGACTTCATGTTCCTGTAGTAGAGAGAGATTAGCCATAGCTGGCCTACAAAGCATGCTTGTAATGAACCTGCCAAGAGAAAAGACCCTCTTCTCCAGAAAATCTACCTAGTCCTTCAACTAAGACAAATCATCAGAATGATTACCTTCCTCATTAACTTCCTCCTCCATACGACCTTCAGCAATGTTACAATCCTCCTGAGTAAAATTAGGGTTTGCAGGAACCTCAGTGGGAACAGAGTGAACATCATTCCCATTGTTATCATTAGTGCCAGTAGCCTCCACATGAGTAGTATTGGGTCCCACTTTAATACAATCACCAATGGTAGCAGAATTTTTAAACCTTTTATTGCCCTCTGCATCAAAGGTCTCCACGGGTATTTCTTGCCCAACAATCTCCTCAACACCACCTGAATCTTCAAGAATAATCTCCTGAATATTATCACTCTTGGACTTATCCTCCCCCTCCTAAGTAGAGGCTTCAGAATTGCTTTCAGAGTAATCAATCAACTTCAACTTAGGAGTCGGTTTGCCAGTAATACGACCAGACTGCCTAACAACAACAAATTTACCCTCTAATTTGACTTTTTTCAAATTTCTTGAGGGTCCCTCCCTAACCAGTTCCTGTGCATTCTGGGGCCCAAAATCTCTAATGTCCTCTTTCAAAAGGTTAGCTTCCACATCAATATCAGAGAGATGTTTTTTAGATTTCAACTTGTATTTGGTAAGAGGGTTTTGAACATTTTTGTCAATAGAAAATTTTAGAGTACCAGAAGAAGGAGCACCTTCAAGAAACATCTTAGGAGTAGTATGACCAGATTTCACAGAGGTTGTAGGGGTATCAGCAAAGGGTTCAAGACTAGAGGGATGAATAGAAGGAGGGGACAGAGCCAAGTGAAACTGGTATAACCTATGGATAAGCCCTTGATGGAGGGGAATAGGCTTTTCATCAGGCTTTTTAAACAAAATCTTCTTAACATGTTGAACAAAGCACTCAAGAGATGAAAGAAGATAGAAAGGGAAACTAATAGTAGCATTCCTTTTGAAGTGGTTTAACAAAGGAAGATGATAGTAATATTATATTATTATAATTATAATTATAATAGTATAATATAACATAATGTTAATATAATGACATAATATATAATTATAGTAATATTATTTTTTAAATAGTTAGAAATTTGCAAGGTTCACCTACTATTGGGACACTGCTTGTTGCAGGGTCCTCTATTGTTGTTGGTGTAACATCTGTGACAGAGGCTGCTGTTGTTGCTGGTGCATCATCTGCGGGTGTGACTTTTTTGGATGGGGGTAAATCTTTCTTAGCTACTGCTCAAGGGAAGTGTTAGGGGTCACCTTTTCCCTGTGCTGCTTCTCTTGTTATTTCTTTTGGGTTGGAGGTTTTGGAGAGAGAAATTTTTCTCTTCCCATGCTTTGATTTGTAGATTCAATCACTTTTGGCCACGCCTCCATGACCTAAATTCATGGATCTTTGATTTTTGGGGACCAATCACTAATGGTAGAATCAAAATCTACCCATGTGCTAGAGGTTTTTTTATTGTTACATTTGATGATATTGAGTACTGTAATTCTATTTTTGAGGGTTCTGTTTGGTTGTGGGACCAACATCCCATGTTACTTCATCCCTGGTTTCCTCTTTTCAATCTAGCAACTGATTCTTTGAATCTTTTACCCATCTGGGTTAGGCTTCCTAACCCCCCTCTCCAGTTCTAGTGTGATTCTTGCTATTCTGCGATTGGGAACTCTCTTGGGCAGTTTATTATGACTGATCCTGCTACCTTATAGTTTACACATACTACTTATTCTTGGATTCTTGTGGATCTAGATTTGACTAAGGCACTCCCTACTAAGATTATCTTCAATTTTGCAGATTGTTAGTGGTGCCAGATTTTAGACTACGAGGGTATTCCCTTTCATTGTCGACGTTGCTTTGGCATTGGTCATCTTGCTTAGCAGTGTTTGCGCTCTAAGCCCAAATCTCATTTGGCTTCATGGTGGTGAGATATTCAGCCCATGGACTTCACTATACCTTCTGTGGCTTCACCTCCTTCCTCTCCTTTCCATGTGGCTCCCTAGCCTAAGGTTCAATCTCCTAGTCCTTTTCCTGTCCATGAGCTATTGGTTACTGGTTTGTAGGTTTCATTTACTATTGGGATGCTACCTGTTGCTGGAAACTCCTTTGTTATTGATGTGCCGTCTGCTTCAGAGGTTTCTATTGTTGGTTTTGCTACTGTTGTTAGTGCACCGCCCATGACAAGGGGTGTTTCTGTTGCTGGGACTGCTACTGGGACCTCCCCTATTGTTTCTGTTATTAGGGAGCCATTTGTGACTGGGACTATTGTTGTTAGGGCATCGTCTGTTGGTGGGTTGTTGCTGTGGTGATAACTTCTTCCTCTCCCCAAGCTCCACCCCCTTCTAAGGTTTTGATGAAAGTCTCACCTCCTACATCTCCTATTTCTGCATATGGAGATAATGATGTCTTTTGGACTATTGTCCAAAGAAGGAAGATGTCTTCCAAAGCATGTTTCTTTAACCCGCACTTGGGCCAAGGGTGTAAGACCTACTAGGTCAGGTTATGTAATTGTTTAGTCTTTTGTTGTTCCTCGCAGCCTTGCTACCTTGATGTAGCTTAGTTGTGTGTTGTTAATGTGTTGTCTCTAGCTCGTTTAAGGCTTTGTGTTGCCCCGAGGGCTACTTTGTAAAGGGTTCTGGACCCTCTTTTCCAACTGAACTAATAAAAAAAATTGAATTTTATAATTAATATATACAATGAGTAAAAGTTAAATAATCATATTAATATAAATATTATATTAATATGAATATTACACAATATAATATATTAATATTTAATATTTAAACACAAATATATCAATATTTTATTTTACTATAATATAACATAAATATAAATACATTGTAATGATAATTTTATTAATTTGTACAATCAGTAATTTAATATATATTTTATTGTTAATATGTAATTAATTATATTATATTATTGATATTTAAATTATCAAAATTATAATTAATTATATACAATGAATAAAAATAAATAATCATATTAATATGAATATTATATTAATATTAAATATTACACAATATAATTTATTAATATTTAATATTTATAGACAAATATATATCAATATTTAATTTTACTATAATATAAGATAAATATAAATATATTATAATGATAATTCTATTAATTTTTATAATCAATAATTTAATATAAATTTTATGTATACAATGAATAAAAATTAAATAATCATATTAATATCAATATTATATTAATATTAACAATATAATATTTAATCTATCTTAGAGGAGTTTCTTTTTTCACTAATTTATTTTGGCAGGTTTCATTGACATCATTTAGTAAGATGAGGTGTATTGTTTTGCGCGTGTGATTTGATGTGGAAGTACTAATGGGTACCTTATGCATTTATTAAAATTAGTTGTTTGAGCATTCGATGGATGGTTATTCATTACACCTATAGATATTATGAGCTGGTCTCCCATGTGATCAGCCCATTTCATCTTGCTTTGAGAGTTTTTTTTTTCATTCTTTGCATTATTATCTTCTCTTTGCTTTAGTGTGTTTCAATTCTGTGAACTATGGGGTCGGTTCAAAGAAATACGAGACTATTTTTATCAGTGCAGAAATGGGAGGTGCCAAGCCAGGGTATGTTGCACTCTAATCATTTGGCAGAGATTTTTAAATTCTACAACGGGGATGTAGAAAATGCAATTATTGTGCTCTGTGGTAGGAATGTTCTACAATTCCCAAGGACTTTTTACCCCTCTCAGTTGGTTACTCATTTTCTTTTGAATGCTATGGACCTCTTCCAAAATTTGGACTTGTTAAGGGGGATTGCAGTAAACTTTCTACAAGATGCTCTGTTTTCTAAGGTTCAATTTAATGAAGGTGTAGAGAATTATGATCTGCATACAAGGACTGCACCAGTGCAGGGTCTGTTTCACCATGATCTCTTGAGCACATGACCTGTAATGCATTGTGTTTTATAGTGCATTTTTGCACGGTATTCAGAATGGTTGCATTCATTCCCTTGAAAATTCTCTTCATTGCCATCAAGGAGAAATTGGTGAAGAGTTGGAGGATGCAGTTAGAGGTGTTTTTCAAGCTCTCTATTTTCTGCTCCATTTCAATCCTCCTCCTCCTCCAGTGGTTGCACCAGCTGACCCTCCTGTGCAAGACCACCATGGCTTTCTGATTGAAGATTTAAATGAACAAGATTGATTTTTGCTTTGTTTATTATATGTGCTTAGTTGTTTTTGTAACAATTCAGAAGGTTTTTTGTATTAGTCCATTAGCAGGGTGCTTTCTCCCCTACATTTTGTAGTCTTTTGATCTTTTGAGACTCAATGTAAACTTCAGTCTGATCAGACTATGGCTATTGTAAACCTTGTTTCGGTTCCCTATCTGGGACAATTTTGTAAGAATGCTATATATGTTGAGCTATAACCGGAGGTTTTCTTCTTGGTTCTTTCTTGCCGATATGCTCATTGAACCAGGCTTTTTGTAAATTTATTTTTAATTATAATATATTTTAGTGGCTTGCCACTTTTGTTCAAAAAAATATATAATATAATATATTAATATTTAGGTCACTATAATATATTAATATTTAATATTTATAGACAAATATATATCAATATTTCATTTTAATTTAATAAATATAAATACATTATAATGATAATTCTATTAATTTGTATAATTAGAATTTGGACAATAGAGAAAGCCTTCTCAAATGCAGTAAATTTAAGAAAGATCAACCACTAGTCCAAAACTATATTTGAAAAATCAGCCATGTTTAGAAAAGGGAGCAAGTTATTTTAGGTTAGCAACATTATGGTTCATATCTACAAGTCTTCTTACTCTCTCCTCAATAATGGTTAGTTTCTGGACTTCATTGTGTTTTGTCATTGTTGGTCTATCCATTGGTAGAATCATTTTGGGTGTCTTAACATGAGGCATGTTTTTTGTAAATGAAGAACTCTGATGACATTATCTAGTTACCTAAAGATATTTCTTCAATTAAAATCTCGTAATACAATTTATGATATAATAATACAAAATCTTATTTTTCTTAATCAAAATAATATTACAATATATAAAACATTTATGTTTAGCAGTCCATGGTGTAGTGATAAGGTCAAGCCTTGGTAGGCATGCTCTTTGCTTATATGGCCACCCTTAGTCAAGAAGGATTAGCCTCTTGTTTTTTGTTGCTATGTAATATAATATAATATAATATTGAATTATATGGTATGATTAAATATGATTTTTTTAACTTAATATAATCTCTGGTATAAGTATTAATATTAGTATGATTATTTAATTTATCATATTTCATTTAATATATATTATTGAAGTATATAATATGATTAAATATGATTAAGTATTCATGCTTAAATATGATTTTTTAATTTACGATAATCTATTATATTAATATTAATATGATTATTTAATCAACCAATATATTGCATATTGAATGTAATATAATATTCAAGTATATTATATGATTAAATATGATCAAATATTTAAATATGATATAATATCATTAAATTTAGGACAAGAAAACTAAAGAAAAATAAAAACATCCACATGCACCATGGTTTCTCCATTTCAATTTCACTTCCATTATGAAATTTATCAATCAGTTAATTACTAATTAATGAATCTAAGAACCACCAATGGAATACCACTTTTAAACTATTTCCTAACATATTAATCTATAAACATAAATATACTTATATATAAAATTTAATTTACTATAATCTCTTATATATTAATATTAATATAATTCGTAATATAATATTCAAGTATATAATATAACATCATTAAATTTAGGTAGGAAAAACTAAAGAAAAAGAAAAATATCCTCTCCCCCCTATATTCTCTCTATCATTCCTTATTTTATGGGAAAATTATTTATTTATTGTTAATTTGTATTTACTTCCACTTACATGCTTATCATTATTTTAATGAAGTGATTTTTAATTAATTCCACAATTAATTTAAACAATATTTTTTGTAGATATCGTGCATATGCACATTGTTGTAAGAACCCTGCTGGTTCTAAGACTACTGCTGAAATAGGAATTATTTTTGTATTTTTTGTTTGTTTTATGATTTTTTTTTTTTTTGTGATCTTATAGACTAGACAGAAGATGCAGAAGGGGTTTTAGTTTTCTTGAAATGTGTAGTTTGCCAAGGATGGCAAAAGATGTACATGCAAATAAGATCCAATACAAAAGAGGAACTGAAAGCAACTAATAAACAACAAAACACCAACTATGAAATTTAGTCACATACCCATCAGATCTACACATTATATTCATTGTAGAAACTGGATCTGCAAAGCTAATTGCACACAAATGGTGGTATTGGCCTGGGAGAGGATCTACATGCAACTGGGTGTGATGGATCTGAAAGATATTGCTGATATAGTACTGCTGCAAGCTCAGATATGTAATATAGTCACCTAAAACCTGTCCAATAATGCCCAAATGAAGACCCAGAGTAGGTCCTCCACAAAGATGAACTGGGTTGTCCAATCCACCATAATCCTTGAGAGTTTCCATTCCCAAAGGACTAAATGCTGCTGCAACTCTTTTCAAGAGTTCAAATCTGCCAAAGATTGAATAATAGAATGCAAAAGATGTCCCAAAAAATGCTTCCAAAATCACTTTATGCATTCCTCAAGGAGTGGCGTCCACTTTTAGGGTAAAATGGCATCACAAAAGAATCTTTTAATGATTCTTTTCTTTATTAATTGACTCTCCAATTTGGACGCCCAAGTTGAGGGTCCAAAATGCATTATTAAAAGGCCCACTTTTCAAAAACAACTTCATGTCAACTAGGAGGGGGTCCTTTAATATTTAATTATTATAAAGTGACATTATTAATCACTTTATTTTATTCAAATTAAATATTAAAGCCAACACTTTAATATTTATTATTTATTCCATTCCCATCACCTGGCCATCTTGAACTGAAAACTGATGATGCACATGCCAATAAAGGTGAAGTCGCCAAGTGGTAGGCTAACTGATAGTCCCCTCCTAAAAAATAGGGATACCTCCTAAAAAATAGGAATTGTGACCAAATCTCCCAAAATGCTCCTGGAGGTCCCCTGATGCCTCCTAGTCAACTCTCAGTCAAACCCTAAAAAATAGGGACCCTTCCTAAAAAATAGGAAACTGTCGCAAACAGTCTAGAAAGGCTTGTAAAGCTTCTTGCCAAGCTCCACTACCCCTGGATTGGTCCCCTAACCACTCTGCTGACCTATGGGAACCCAAATAATAGGCCAACCACTGCCCATCCATGTGTCGCCTAGGAAGGGGACATTACAATTGTATCTCCAATTCAATATTCACTTCCATTATGAAATTTCTCATTCGATTAAATACTAATTAATAAATCTAACTCCACCATTCAAATACCACTTTTAAACTATTTCTTAACATATTAATCTATAAGTAAATCTAATTCGAAATGCCTCTCTCGCTCATTCTGAAACCTTATCTGTAGATTAGAAGGAGGTTTTTTAGCTTCTCTCTAGTGGCAATGTGGCAGTTGGTAGCAGTGGTTATGTTGGTGGTAATGTGGCTTCTAGTTGCGGTGGTGGTTCAACTGCATCATTGCCCAATGGATGTGGCTTGGCTGATGGCGGTGGTGGTGTTTCAGCTGCAGGAGACAATTGGATTTGAACGAGGTTTTTCTGCCTCTCTTTGGCGGCAATGTGGTTGTTGGTAGCAATGGTTCTATTGGTGATAAAGTGGTTCCTGGTAGCGGTGGTTCTGCTACAACAATGCCATTTTCTTGTGATTTGGCTGATGGTGGAGGTGGTGATTCTGCTACACCCAGCTCAGATAGAGTGGCTGCTGGTAGCAAGTCTTTTGCAGGTGTGGTGTGGGTTGGTATTGGGAGCACCTCTCCAGTGGTGAGGGTTGTTGTGGACCCAAGTTCCTAGCCTCCTCCTGTAGTGGTTATGGGTGAGGATGTTTTAGATAATGTAAAGTTTTATTCAGAAAAAGGATTGATTTGCAAGTTTGAAGGTTTGTGGCCCCCACTCCTTGCTCTTAATAGATGGATTCAACTTTTTTGGCTCCCCCATTTAGATGGGAAAGTTGAAATTTACCCTTGTGCAAGAGGATGCTTTGTGGTAACTTTTGCTTCCATCTCTGATCAAAAATTTGTTGAAGAGCACTCATGATTTTGGGTTACTAGCAAGTGCCTTCTCATGGTGAAGCCATGGTATCCTTATTTTAACCCTCTTTCTAAATCTTTCTATATCAAACTAGTTTGGATCTGCCTCCCAAATCTCCCCCTTCATTTCTGGTGTGATTCAATTTTTTTAACAATTGGAAACTCTTTGGGCTATTTTCAAAAGGTGGATTCAACTACTTCTTATTTCACTCATACCACCTATGCATGATTTCTAGTTGAGATGGATATGTCCAAGGCCCTTCCTACAAAGATTATTTTATAGGTTGCAGATCAGCCTTGGACCTAGTCTCTTGATTATGAAGGCATTCCCTTCCGATGTTGTAGGTGCTTTACTACAAGGCATCTGTCATCAAATTACCCTCACCTAAAGGTTGTGAGATCATCTTCTTGGTGGAAGGATGTTGCTCTTGATCATTTTACTATAGATTTTGAAGACTCTTCATCAGAGTCTCCCAAGTCTTTATCTGATGCTGTAGAGATTTTAGAGCCTCTAGCTTCCATGGTTCCTTGTCCTGTACTCAATCTAGCTTTTTTGCCTTTTGGCTGTTGTGTGGCTGATGGTATTAGCATCAACTTTGTTGCGCCCTCTTGTCGTGGTTTGGTTGTTGATGACAGTGCCGCTGCCACTTCTGCTAATGACATCTCTGGGCGGTTTGGTTGAAACCTTAGTTCCTGCTAGAGCCATGTCTTTTGCAAGGGCTCCTATTGTGGTGCCTTAGTGGTCTTCCTTTCCTGTTGGGTCTTCCTCTTAGGTTTCTCTTGGGGCTAGGGTTTCTATGGAGGGTTCCCCTCCCCCTTCCCCTTGCTCGGTGGACCTGGTTGATGATGTCTCTTGGACATTAGCACATCATAGGAAGAAGGGTTTTCCGAAGTCAGTCTCTCATTCCCACACTCGGGTTAAGGGTGTGCAAAAAGCTAGATCTGCTTATGGCATAGTAAGCTTAGGTTGTTTGTTTTTCTTTGTATTGTGGAGTGCTATGTTTTGGATGCTCTATTTTAGTTTGGCATTTGTTCTCTTAGCAACAAGGTTGTTGTTGTGATGTTGCTCAACCTCTTTTGAGGTTGAAGTTCATTTGTAAAAGGTTTTAGGGCCCCTTCAAAATCCATTTTACCCCTTTAATCAAAAACATATTAATCTATAAACATAAATATACTTATATAAAATTTGTTCACTTATAAAAAATTCATTAAATGTTACTAAACAATATAATTAAAGTTTAATGTTCCTTTACACCATTTTTTATAAAATAAAATAGTATTAAAATTAATATAGTAATTTAAATTTTATAATATTCGAACAACTTAACTATTAATTCCATTATAACTAGCATATATTTATTTATTTCTTATTTTATTAATGATAATATTATTATTTTACTATTATTACTATCATTATTATGCATTCTCTATTTATTAAAAAATAGAATTTACTTATTTTCAAACTATATAATTAATTTATTTTAATTTAACTTCACTATAGAATTTAATCTAAAATTTCCTTTAATATTATTATTAAATTATTTATTATTATTTTAATCACTTTCTCATTTATCACTCTATAAATTTTTTTATTTTAATTTCCACTATGGAATATAATTTAAATTAAAAATTTCTTTACTATTTATTCCAAATAATTAGCCATATTATTTAACTTTATATTCAATTAAATTAACACTTATATATGTTGGTCTATACATGCTACAACTTGCACATACAATCAATGTCATGTTTCATGTTTTGTAATAGATGCTATAATCACAAACCACACATTGTACAATGTATTGTCATTATCATTAATCTTTGCAAGATCTTGTATTCAACTAATTAATTTAGCTAATTGGAATGCAATTTTTCAAACCTTCTAAACTAATGATGGGTGTCATGTGGCAATTCTATGTCTAGAGCAATAATAGAAAGTAGTAAAATACTATAATAAATGAAAAATAGACTCGAGAATTGGTAATATTAATGCTATAATAAATGAAAAATGGACTCAAGAGTTGGCAATATTAGATTAAAATTCACATTTTCTGACCTTGTCCAATGCAAACAAGGGTAGGTTGAATGGGTCAATGATTTTTTTAAACATTTTTAGTCCCTGCTCAACAAACCCAACTTCTTATTCAATATTTGCACATTGAAGAATTAATCTTCAACCACTATCTCTAATAGAATTATTATGTTACTTTAGGTGTTGCACTTAAATGTTTTAATGTCACGTTTATTTACAAAATATGTTGCATTTTTCTCCCCATTCAAATTAGGTTGTAGGAACTACTCACTTTATGTCATATTACTCCCACCTCTAACCAATTTGGAGTTCATCTAAGATACCCTTAGCTCACACAAACCCAAGAAATCCCCTCAAGTATCCACCAATGTGTCAAATTTGTATATGATAATGAGATGGTAATCATTTTTCATCATGACTACCAACCCCTCCTAAGCTTGGTAACTTTACAATTAATTTATTTGTTCAGATGCCCACAAGACAACCATACAAGTTCATGAAATTCTCTTCTATCTCTATAAATGCTTCAAAGAGCAACAATCATATATCTATAAGAGCAATCCCTTCCTTACTCTCCCTCCCCCATAGCCACTCACTATTCACTCCATTATAGTATATGCTAACCAAACAAATATTAAATCAAACTCAAAATCAACTAATCAATTTATGAAGACTATTTACTAATAATAAACTTGAATATTTAATCAAGAAACTAATTTCAACTACAAAACACATACTATTATTACAACACTACAAGGCAGGTACAAGCGCCACTACGTGGTACTTGTTATGTAATATGTTAATAATGTTTACATATTATTAACATTAGGTAACTTATAACTACTTGCATATTTATAGACTATTTTCATGTATTTATTGTTGCATTTCACTTCAATCAAATTACTTATTGCTTCTGTTGTGCCTGTGCATTTATCCATTGTATAAGAGGAGCCATCTAAAAATCATGAGCCAGTGTCTTTGAGAGTCGTTTGTCATCTGGCATATGCAACAAGCCATTGGAAGGTTGCGTTTAATCTTCAAACATATGAAGAGAAGGCTACAACAAGCCATTTGATGCTAAGACCAGGCGTGTGTAGAAGCAAAGGATGATTGCTTGCGTGGAAGAAAAGACATGCCTTGCTTGAATAAACATCCAAAATTTAGTTTGAATGAGGAGACATCTAAAGATGTCTAAACTATATTACATCCAAAAAAAGTGTTGGGTGTTTTAATTTGCAGTGCAAAGGAGTGTGATATGCATGAGAAATTTGTTGCAAACCACTTGAAGGCTGTTTGAAGGATGCATACATATGATCTTCTTGTTGCTATGTGAAGGCGCATAAACCCTATGCTGAAGGCATATAAAAGATAAAAGATATCAAATTCCTTGCTGTGCATTTAAAATCTGAAGTTGAAGGAGTATTGGGCATGCAAATACAAGGAGGCATCTAGTATTTTTCTGCTTGATTTTTATTTCCTGTTGTGCATAAAGAGGTGTTTCATCTTCAATATCTAAGGGCATTTAAAATCCTCATCTGTAGAGGTGTTGAAATCTACACAAGAAGTTCACTACAAGATGTTTGAGAATATTTCAAAGCATTTCAAATACATTTGTAGAATTTGAAGGAGACAACATCTACCAAATGTTGAAGGAGACCTCCGCATAAGCATCCCAAACAGTGAATTAGGTTTCTGGAGAGAAGCAAAGGTGCCTGATATTTTCTCTCTATTTTTTGAAAACCTAATTTATTTCTTTTAAAGGAAGCATTTAACTTTAGAAAGATAAAGAATTTAAAATAATACTCAAATAAATTATTTTTTAAATTCATTTTCATTTCTAATAGTTAAACTTTAGAGATATCAAAAGTCTATTATTAATATAGTTAAATATTATTTCAAACTATATTATTATTTCTTGCACTTAAAATTTATATTTGGAGCGCAAGTATTGAATTTTTGCAAGCCATTTTAAAGTCTTGATAACTCAAACCAAACCAAATTAGTAGCATTTTGTATTAACAGTGTCTCTGATTCGCATTTCTGAGTAATACCGTCATGTTGAATTACTGCATCTAACATGTAATAAAGCTGCAATAGTGACGTCTGTGGCATCGACCATGTAAAATGTCAGGGAGATATAAGGGTTACATCGGAGAGGTAAGGACCCTCAAAACTATAAACTATGCTTTCAATGCTCCTAAAATTATGCTTCCTGTTGTGTGGTTACACAACACGTCCCATTTTGCCTTAGCAAAATAGGGACCCAACTTTTTCTGCTTTTCTTGGCTTGTTTTTCTTTCCTTTATTTTGGGCGGTATGGTAAAAGTGGTATCAGTTAGTATGTCTAAGTCTTGTCTTAGGCATATCCGGATCCTGAATTTTGGATCAAAATTTCAAAGTGTGAATTCTTCCTCATAAAGCTTGCCAAATGATAGAGGATGAAATTCTAAGCAGGCTTGCCTTTTGAAGCATGTAGAAATTCCTTAAAACCAAGGAGTTATTCAAGGTCAAAGTCTTGGTAAACGGTCATATGGATATTCACATTTACACTTAATGTCCTCACATTCGCTAATATCCAGACAAATTATCCTGACCAAGAGGCTAAGAAAATTGATAAGTATAAGTCATATCCTGATATTCAGATATGCAGCCATCAAATTTACTCTACCGGTATATCAAAACTGTCATGTGCATGGACATTCAATGTATGGATATTCAGTCCTAATATCTAGACATTATCTTAATATGCAGACATTTGCTTAATGCTTACAAATCCTAATGTCCAGACTTTCCTTAAGGTCTGAATCCTTCAGTGTGCACATCCTGATGACATCATCTAGATCCCTTTCCAAAGAAACACTTAATGACGATGACATCACCAAGACATTTAGGGATGGCATATTAATGCTTAATGTCCAGACCTTCCCAATATCTAGATGATGTCATTTTTCTCATAACCAAGAATCACCTTAAAAGAGGTTGTCCATCACTAGGATATTTAAACTTAGGGATATTTCATGAGTTCTAAAGTCTAGATATTTCTTAATATCCATATCCATGTCTGAGAGATGACCCATTTTAACATCACCACGTGGCATCTTTTCGCATTCCCATAGAAAGCTTTGAGCACCCTCTGTGAAGTGGCAAAATACACAGGATCGTGCCACATCAGCTTCGTGCCTACACCATAGTCCAACTTGGAGACATAGTCCACGTGGTGCCATCTCATGGCCTCGCAGGAAGCCTTTTATACCTCCAGTGACCCAGTAAAATTCATTTTGTGCTCACCACATAAGCATGGAGAGGCCCAACACAAGTGCCTTTAAGTCATATTACCACATGACACCATCTCACATCTTCATGGGAAGCTCTTGATACTCTTCGTGGGATGATGAAATCCTTCAAGCCACACATGTAAGCAATATGATGCCACATGGCATGATTCTATGATCCTGCAGGTATCACTACGCACATGGATATCTCCTCCACATAATGGTGAAATACGGTCATTTGACCATCAACTTTTAGAGATAGGTCAGCTGAGTATTTTTGCACCTTCCAACATGGATATTTCACACCGCCAATATCCCAACCTTCCAAATATCCATGCCCATGTCTAGCCAATGATATTGAGAATCGTGTCCACATTGATATCCCGACCTGTTCTAAACCAAATTGAAGCCCTATTGGCGTTTCAATTCGCACCTCTGGTATGCGATTTGGAAACGGACAGCTATGCACAAATAAACTGCTCTCCTATTGGAAGGAGGAGTTCCCTTTCTTGCTGATGTTCGCTGAAAAGATAACTTGAATGAAACTTCGCCTATCTTCTTTTTGATTCTCAGCTGCAGAGCACAAGGTTATAAAACTCTAAATGCTGCAGAAGAGGTTTTTCCTTTTTAATAAAATTTCTACTACAACTAGCATAGACTAATGACGCTTTTAACCTCCTGAGTAAATTCAGAGCAAAGGAAGTTGAAAGTGAACGGGGAATGATTGTTAACACAAAAACTCAAGTAGTTTTCCTCCAGATTTACACCACAAGACTAAGAGTACTTTAATGATGAAAGCTGAAAATGAAAGCCACAGAAGCTACAAATCTGACGACGAAAACTTGATGAATCAATATAGAATATTAGAGCAAAGTAGGCATGAAATTTCTATTCAATATCAGAAAGTTTAATACAACTCCAGGACAACAAGACTGCAGCAAAAGGTAGGCATACAGTAAGCGATCAAACACCGGAGAACACTGAACACAAAGAGAACAAACACCTAAAATAACAATGTTTGCAGGCTAGAATAGGCACAGCAAATTTGCTATCACCACTACCATTACCAACAATGGGCAAGGATGCCCTTATTTATACCAAAATCAAAGGAGTAGGGAACCCTAAAATCTCCTTGATTAACCCCAACTTGCCAACTCGCAAGCTTTATTACTATTCTAAGACAAAGATACAATAAACAAATGCTTTAAAGCAATCTACTTTAAAGCAAAAAGATTCCAACTATCACAAGGTGATTTCTTTCTAAATATAGGATGGATGAGCTTAGGATGAAAGCACATGCTTTAAAACAAAAAGCATATGTTTTAAAGCTGCTTTCTTTTGAAATGCATCCTCATCAACATTCTTGCTTTTTGGTGATGTCATCCGTTGATATTCTTTTACTGATTTCTTCTAAAAAAGATGATTCTGAGTGAAAAAAGCTAGCACATGGGTTTTGTAGGCAATTCTGTTTTGAAGCAACCCAGATCGTCAGATTTTGAAAAAGCGAAGATTTTCTCGAAAAAGTAGGAAAAAAGTAGTTTCCTGGAAAAAAGCACAACTCCCAATCTTCAAGAGGATGATAATCTGGATGGACCCATCTCGACAAAAACTGAAAAAGCTCTGGTCGGATTTCTGAAAAATGATCTCCTTGAAACAAGGACCCTAGAAAAGCAAGCCTCTCTTCTTCCTCAACCCGAATCTATGAAGAAAACTGAAAAAGCACCTAGTTTGGGTCTTCGAATCTTCGTTGAAAGAAAAATAAAATCCTTCCTCTGGATGCAACCTGCAAAAAATAATGAAATAAAGAAGCCCAAAGCTTGTCTTTATAAATCTTTTGGTCGAAAAAGCAGCTTTACTTGTGAGAGAAGAAAACTTCACCCTCATCCATGAAGAAAGCATCTTTTAAAGCATAAATCCAAGTGGATGTCTTCGAATAGGAAGAATCCCTATTTTGTAGGAGCCTATGGCTTCATGTGTAAGATGACAAAAAATATCTTCTTTGATGATGTCATCGAATGCGCGAGTTGGAAGAAGTGTTAACAAAATTTTCTTCATTTTCGACACTTCAACACTCGTTTTGACTCAAATATGGCCTGTCTCTGAATTTAACAAGGTGGAAAAATGTCATCATTGATTAAAAAAGCTGTTTGATCCTGACATTTTGGAGATTGATCAACTGAGATTCCATCCCCTGCCTCCATTCGACAATCTGACATCGTTTGACCAAGTTTGACTTCCCCGAAACTGCCAACGGGTGAAGATTGGTAACAAGGCATGTCAGAAAACACTGAAAACACAAAAATATTCTAACACTGCTCAAGATGGGTGCCCCAAGCCTCCTGGGGCGCCCAGTTTCCCAACACTTAGCCATTTTTTTAGTTTTTTCAACTTTTTCAATTTCTTGGTTTGCGTGCACATTCTGGAGGCACATGATGAAAATGAGTCTGATGATCTAGAGAATATGCAAGCCTGATGAAAACTGAGCTAATTGTACCTTCCATTCACCTTGAAAAATGTGCCAAACTGATCAACACTGAACCGGAGCGGGCTGACAGAAGGAGATTTGCATTTTTTGAGAAAAACATGAAAAATAAACTAACACTGGTGAGGATGGGCATCCCAAGCCTCCAGGGGTGCCCAATTTGTCAACACTTAGCCATTTTTTCAAAAATTATCAATTTTGTACCTTTTCTCGATTTCCGTGCCGACAGCTCATGTTCGATCTTCGATTTCAGTTGTTCTAACGACTGTCGAGGCAGGACGGAGGGTGATCTGAGTAGTCTGAACATATCTGTGATGAAATCCTGGCTTTGACTGATTTTTGACCAAGTTTGACCAAGTTTGACCAACCGGAAAGGAGCTGACGGAAGCATTTTCGACGTTTCTCAAAAAATGTGAAAAAAACTAACTGATGTAGGGACTTCCGGAGGTCATAACTTTTGACTCGGATGTGGGTTTTCTACGAAATTTTACAGGTGGATGCGTTATGAGGTGGCCAGTGGTTTCCCAACTTGCCCTAGCGGGTTGGACCTCGTCTTGGCACTTTTTCGGGGCTTCAAACTTTCATCTTGGCCCTCAAAATGGCAAATTAGTGTTTTTTTCTAGTTTTTTAAAAGTTGCTTTTTTTAATAACTCGAAACTCATGTTTCGAATTTAGGATGTTAGTTGGTTTTTCGTCCTACCTTAGCTTTTTGAGCTTTTTGGGAAAAAACTGGATTCTCAAGATATGATTGTAAAATTACCTAAAATGGCAAAATCTGACAATTGTCGAAATCTGCCAAAAAAGGTAATTTTTTGTTTTTTTTTGTTTTCTTAGATATAAGAGAGTTTTCTCTCATTGTAGCAGCAGAGTTGAGGAATAGAAAGTTTGTTATGTTTCAGCTTCCAAATTTTTGTCTCTCATGTTTAATGGCACAATTCTGTTGAGTGTATGTTGTGTGCCGCATCATTTGGTATCAGAGCCAGGTTGATGGCTGGGAAAGGAAGAGGAAGAGGCAGTCTTGTCCAGATGCATAGAGAAATGCAAAATCTGCAAAGGCAAATAGCAGAACTTACAACATGGATGGAAACCCAAAGACTGGGTAGAGGAGGAGACGAATCTGATGAAGAGATAGGTCAAGGAGGTGCAAATCAAGATACAGAACATGAAGAAGAAGAATTAGAAGGCATGAGTTTTGAAGAGAGGATGCTCAGGGCCTTAGAAGGGAAAAATGAAGGGATCAAGGTAGATGTTTCAGATTATGCAAGTAGTCTTAAACCAGAGGAGTTGATAGACTGGTTGAATGGCATGAGAAAATTTTTTGAATGGAAATCCATGACAGAGGAGAAGAAGGTAAAATTTGCATGCACCAAATTAAAGGGTCATGCAATGATTTGGTGGGATCATCTTCAAAAGGAACGAACAAGGAAAGGTAAGGAAAAGATCAGGACATGGAATAAAATGGAGAAGAAGTTGAGAGAAAAATTTTTGCCCATAGATTATGCGCAAACCCTTTTTCGTAGGTTTCAAAATTTAAAGCAGAACCTCTCTTCTGTGCAAGATTATACAAATGAGTTTTATACACTATCTATACGTATAGAGCATCAAGAAACTGATGCACAAATGGTTGCTAGATATGTGAATGACCTGAAATTTTCTATTCAAGATGAATTGAGCATGCATCGACTCAACAATATGGAAGAGGCTTACCAATTAGCTCTAAAGGCTGAAGAAAAACAAAACAGACAGTATCATCAGAGGAATAGAGGAGGAAGAAGGGGTACATCAACCCCATTTTGAGGAGGTTCAAATTATGGCAGGGGAGAGTCATCCCATGGTGTGGAAAAACAAGTAGACACTCGGCAAGATCCTCCGAATCAAGAACGAGGAAGGGGATTTCAAAGAGGTAGAGGTTATGGTAGTGGTAGAGGATGGGAAAACCAGA
Organism: Cunninghamia lanceolata; assembly: GCA_027924645.1. NCBI lineage: Eukaryota > Viridiplantae > Streptophyta > Pinopsida > Cupressales > Cupressaceae > Cunninghamia > Cunninghamia lanceolata. The sequence continues at coordinate 3,469,506 of BSBN01000407.1, forward strand.
GAAGGCCTTTCACTTGTTTCAGATGTGGAGAAGAAGGTCATAGGGCATTTGAATGCTCCAATTATAACATGCAAGAAAGAAATCAAGGAGGACAACCTCGGGTGAACATGATTCAAATACAACATGAAGTGGAAGGGACAGAACTGGAGGTTCCACTAGATGTGGGAGAAAGTCTCATGATGAGAAGAGCAATGGTGATTCCAGAGAAGGAGAAAACACAAGCCAAAAGATCTGATGGTTCATGGCTTCGAACCAATATCTTCAGAACCAGATGCACTTCGGGTGGCAAGGTATGTCAAGTCATTGTTGATGGAGGTAGTTGTGAAAATATGGTTTCTAAAGAAATGGTAGACAAATTGAATTTACACTGTGAAAAACATCCTCATCTGTATCGCATTGCATGGTTTAAAAAGGGAAATGAAGTCACTGTTGATAAAAGATGCCTAATTAAGTTTAGCATAGGGAAGATCTATCAGGATGAGATATGGTGTGATGTTGTCCCAATGGATGCCTGTCATGTGTTATTGGGAAGGCCATGGCAGTGTGATAGAAAAGTTATGCATGATGGAGAGAAAAACACATACACCTTTTGGAAAGATGGCGCTAAGGTGATTTTATTGCCTCTCAAGGATGAAGGAAAAGGTGAGACCATGTTGTCTGAAAGAGATCTTGTTAAAGAAATGAAGGTGACAGGGTGTTGCTATGCATTAGTAGTGAAAAAAGGTGAAGAGGAAGACATTTCAGTTCCCCCAGAAGTAGCTAAGCTGTTGAAAGAATTTGTTGATGTTTTACCTAATGAATTGCCTAATGGTCTACCGCCAAAGAGAGATATTCAGCATCATATTGATTTGATTCCAGGAGCAACTCTACCCAACCAAGCAGCTTATAGGATGAATCCAACACAACATGCAGAGATGAATAAGCAAGTAACAGAACTCCTAAGTAAAGGTGTGGTGAGAGAGAGCATGAGCCCATGTGCTGTACCTGCATTGTTAACCCCAAAAAAAGATGGAACATGGAGGATGTGCACTGATAGCAGAGCAATTAATAAGATTACCATCAAGTATCGGTTTCCTATACCTCGTATGGAGGACATGATGGATGTCCTTGCAGGGGCTACATATTTCAGCAAGATCGACCTACAAAGTGGCTACCATCAAATCCGGATTCGAGAAGGGGATGAGTGGAAGACAGCCTTTAAGACTGGAGATGGATTATATGAGTGGATGGTTATGCCATTCGGGTTATCAAATGCACATAGCACATTTATGAGATTGATGAACACTATACTACGCCCTTACATTGGTAAGTTTGTGGTAGTTTATTTTGATGATATTTTGGTATTTAGTAACAGCAGAGACGAGCATCTACAACACTTGAGGATCATCTTTTGTGTGTTAAGAAAGGAGAAGCTCTATGCCAATTTGAAAAAGTGTAGGTTCATGCAGGACAGTTTGGTTTTTTTAGGCTTTGTCATTTCTAAAGATGGTGTCAGAATGGATCCAGAAAAGGTTAGGGCAATCCTAGAATGGCCTAGTCCAAGCAGCATCACAGCGGTAAAAAGTTTTCATGGCTTGGCCACTTTCTATCGAAAGTTCATTCGCAATTTCAGTAGTATTGTAGCTCCTATAACAGATTGCACCAAAGCGAGGGAGTTTGTATGGACCATGGATGCTGAGGAGAGCTTTAAGTACTTGAAGAAAAAGGTAACAGAAGCACCTATACTTGCATTGCCGAATTTTGATAAAGTATTTGAAGTAGAATGTGATGCCTCCCATGTAGGAATAGGTGCTGTACTTAGCCAAGCTAGCAAACCTATAGCTTTCTTTAGTGAAAAGCTGAATGCCGTGAGAAAGAATTATTCTACTTATGATTTGGAATTTTATGCAATTGTCCAAGCATTGAGGCATTGGAGACATTATCTAGTTCCCCAGGAGTTTGTATTGTTTACAGATCATATTGCACTGAGGTACTTGAACACACAGAAAAAGTTGAATAGTAGGCATGCCAAGTGGGTCTCTTTCTTGCAGGGTTACAACTTTGTGTTGAAGCATAAGTCTGGAAAACAAAATCAGGTTGCAGATGCATTAAGTAGGTGTGTTGCACTTTTGACCACAATGGAAGCTGAGGTGATTGGTTTTGATGCCATCAAAAATTTGTATGAGTCTGATGATGATTTTTGGGAGATTGTGGAACAATTGAAGGCACCAATATCTGGTAACTTGGATCACTTTAGGGGTGAATATTTTATGCAAGATGGGTATCTATTTAAAGGAAAACAACTATGCATACCGGCTAGCTCTATGAGGGACAACATTATCAGAGAATTTCATAGTAGTGGGTTGGCTGGACATTTTGGCAAGGACAAGACAATAGCCTTGATAGAAGATAAATATTACTGGCCAAAGATGAAAAGGGATATAACTAAGTATGTAACAAGGTGTAGAATCTACCAAGTGGCTAAGGGACATTCACAGAATACAGGATTGTATATGCCCTTACCAGTACTAGCTGCACCATGGACAGATTTGAGCATGGACTTTGTGTTGGGACTTCCACATACTCAACGAGGTAATGATTCCATTTTTGTAGTTGTTGATAGGTTCTCCAAGATGGTTCATTTTATTGCCTGTAAGAAGACTAATGATGCAATGAGGGTAGCAGAGTTATTTTTCTCAGAAGTTGTTAGACTACATGGTGTTCCAAAGACTATTACCTCTGACAGGGATACCAAATTCCTCAGTCATTTCTGGAGGACTTTATGGAAGAAGATGGGGACCAAGTTACAGTTTAGTAGTGCCTATCATCCTCAAACAGATGGGCAAACAGAGGTAGTTAATTAGAGTCTGGGAAATTTGCTGAGGTGTATTGTTGGAGAAAAGCCAAAACAATGGGATTTGGCATTACCCCAGGCCGAATTTGCCTATAATAGTTCTGTTAACCGATCAACAGGAAAGTCCCCTTTCCAGATTGTGTATGGCAGGAATCCTCAGGGTGTTCTAGATTTGGTACAGCTACCAATGAAAGATCGGGTCAGTGATGATGGGGAAGCATTTGCAGAACACCTTCAACAGTTGCAGCAAGAAGTGAGACAGAAGTTGCAGGACAGTAATGAGAGGTATAAGAATTCAGTGGATCCTAGTCGGCGACATCAGACATTCAGTGAAGGTGACTTAGTGATCGTATATTTGAGAAAAGAGCGGTTTCCTACTGGAACATATCACAAGTTAAAGTACAAGAAAATTGGACCTTGCAGAATTACAAAGAAGATCAATGATAATGCATATGAGGTCAGTTTACCAGATGATCTCGCTATTTCTCCCGTGTTTAATATTTCTGATTTATATGCATTCCATGGTGAGGATGATGCTGAAGATAGTCAACCAGAGGTGTCATGGCACAACCACATTCCCCATAAGAAGAAGGAAAAGATTGCACAGATTCTTGATAAGAACACTATCTCCACTCGGCACAGGCGTTACAACAAGTATTTAGTACAGTGGGAAGGATTGCCACCAACAGATAGCACATGGATTACAGAGTGGGAAATGTAGAGGTTAGATCCCGTCCAATGGCAGCAGTTTGAAGACACTCACTTGCAAGAGTTGCGTTCTTTTCAACTAGAGGAGAATAATGTAGGGACTTCCGGAGGTCATAACTTTTGACTCGGATGTGGGTTTTCTACGAAATTTTACAGGTGGATGTGTTATGAGGTGGCCAGTGGTTTCCCAACCCGCCCTAGCGGGTTGGACCTCATCTTGGCACTTTTTCGGGGCTTCAAACTTTCATCTTGGTCCTCAAAATGGCAAATTAGTGTTTTTTTCTAGTTTTTTAAAAGTTGCTTTTTTTAATAACTCGAAACTCATGTTTCGAATTTAGGATGTTAGTTGGTTTTTCGTCCTACCTTAGCTTTTTGAGCTTTTTGGGAAAAAACTGGATTCTCAAGATATGATTGTAAAATTACCTAAAATGGCAAAATCTGACAATTGTTGAAATCTACCAAAAAAGGTAATTTTTTGTTTTTTTTTGTTTTCTTAGATATAAGAGAGTTTTCTCTCATTGTAGCAGCAGAGTTGAGGAATAGAAAGTTTGTTATGTTTCAGCTTCCAAATTTTTGTCTCTCATGTTTAATGGCACAATTCTGTTGAGTGTATGTTGTGTGCTGCATCACTAACACAGGAGAGGATGGGAGCCCCAAGCCTCTTGGGGCACCCAGTTTCACCAGACTTAGCCATTTTTGTGATTTTCCAACTTTTCCATTCACCTTGGATCCATCTTGCATCGTTTTGTGTGCATCATCGAGTCGACGGCCGTTTGTCAGTTTTGTGTCGTTGAAACAGCGTTGGAAACTTGTCGAAGAGATTTGGCAGGTGAACTTTTCTGTGTTGATGACTTTCAAGCTCATGCTTCATCTTGTGAAAAAGCAAAAATGACCCAGTAGAGAAAACTTGGTTGTTTGAAGATTCCGTCTGAACTGTGTCGATCGTAAAGGAAAATTGACCAATGAGAATCGAGCACGACACCTGATTTGGAGATTCTATTTTTAGAAAGTTTTGCCAACATCCATGTCTCAAGAAACCCAGAAAACCTAACTCGACGTCTATTTTTAGAAATTTCTAAAAATAGAAATTTCTATTTTTAGAAATTTTGCTTTTTTGACTTTTTGACGAAAAATTTTCTAGACTTGTTTCAAAATGCCTTGATGAAGCAAAAGATTTGGTTGGGTACAACAATTGGCTTTGTCTGGGGACCATGGCGGATACTTACAACATAGGAGAACCAAGAATCTCTGGACTGTTGCAAGTTGGACCAGTGCCTTATCCATTGGGTAATAGAGTCAGGTTACATTCCTAATCACCTAGAACAAGACATTTCTCCTACATCACCTAAAACCGGACTTCCTAAAATCACATAAGAAGTTGGAACTTCCCATAACACACAAGGAACACAACTGTCACATTACGGAAAGGGGAAAAACATTACGACATAACGGTCACATCACAGAAAGGGGAAACACATCACGAGAACAAAAAGTGTTTCACACGCTCTTTTTCTTGAGCGAGGATGAGAAGAGATTAGAACTGTCACATGAAACCATCAATCGACTCAGAAAAGTAAGAACCATCTCTCTTCAGCTGTGAAGATTGCCTTGGTAGCACAAAACTTTTCTTTCTCTACAACATCTTCTCAAAGAGCCATGATTTAGGAGGGTATTCACGTTCAGGCCATGAGAAGTTCTTGAGAAACTGATCAATATGCCAGGGATCAGGTGGAGCATCTTCCTCCAATACAAGCAACCTCTGCAATAGGTGGAGATATAGAACTTCTTTCTGAAGATATACAGGAAAGTCTTGTGGCCAAAGTACATCTGTGGGAATGGTCATCACCACATATTGAATATGAGTTTCATTTATATCTTGTACACACACAACTTTGTATTCAGTCAATGCATCATCTTCTGGAAAAGGTGCAAGCTGCTCATACACGACTCTCATCACTGATTCCTGGCTTATAGGGTCCACAACTGTCGTTGCCCACTTTTCAAGTGCTACAGGGACTTCTTCATTGGTTGTGTTTTCGTCCATCCACTCTCCAAAATCTGATGAATCGTCAAGATCTGAATGCTTAAACTCTAGAATATCTTCACTTGATAGCTCACTTTCCCATTCATTACCTGAAATCTCATCACCCTCTGTAGAGTACTCTTCTTCAATGCGGATATCCATCATCACTTCTTCAACATTCATGTATCTTTCTTCTTCTATAAAAGGAGTGGAATCAAAGACAGCTTCATCTGAGTCATATGATTCCTCTTCTTCTTCTTGGTCAATCTCACACACGGCGTATCTCACAAGACATTTGTCAAGGATTTCTGATTTTTCAATATCATCCTCTTTAGTGACCAAAACTAAATACTCCATGAACTCCTCTTCTCCATGAGCCTCTTCATATGTTGTATTCCACACCGGTTGCATAGTATCGGTAAAGTCTTTCTCTTGTACAGGTTCATAGATGGATTCAACATCGTCCTCTTCACTAGTATGTATGAAAGATTCTCGAGATGGAGGTGAAGATGGGCTAAACTGTAAAAGAAAATTTATAGTATCCTCTACTGAAGAATCACTCTCCAAGTGATGTAGAAAACTATCGAGATCCAATGATGAATCTTCCATATGATCTCCATTTTTGAGAAATTCCTCCAATGATGAATCATCTTCAAAATGAAGAAGATCTTGTTCTTGCTCCAATTGTAATGTTTCTTTGGTCTCTTCTTTGGATATATCTGACACAGGTTCTTCAAACCAACCTTCAAAAGATGAGAAGAACAAATCAGATTCTTCATTGCTCTCTGCAACATATTTGATCTCTTCCTTGTAATTTTGCTCTTGAGAAGATTGTTGCACTTCTTCTCCAAAGAAAGTTTGCAAATTGCACATTTCTTCTGATACTTCCTCTGATTCGTCAACCACATAGACAACCTCTTGATTCTTTTTAGTTATATCAGACAGCATAACATATGTACCAGGACCCGTTTCTTGATATAGCACTTGTGCTTGAGGATCTTGAGATTTCACCACCGCGAACCATGACTTGGTTTCTGGTTCCAATTTGAAATTACCTTTCTTTAAAGGAATGGTCGCAGATGACCAATCCAATTGTATTTCTCCTCCAAGATCTTTGCAGAAACTTCTACTTAGTAGCATCCCATAACTGGCTGGAATGTCAGCTACCAAGATAGTCATCATTATTTTCTTCTCTGGGCAAGCTGCTAATCAAACTTGAGCATCCTTCAATTGTCCAACCAATGGCACTGATTTAGACTCAAGCGAATAACACTTGTCATGTGTTTTGGTGCACGAGAGTCCCAAAGCGTTCATTACTTGCAAAGGCATGATGTTGTCTGAGGCTCCTGAATCAATGATACAATTGCTCAATTTATAACCTCCTATATACAGAGAAATATAGAAGGGCTTTGGCTTCTCTTCTGCCGGAATAGAAGATTCTAGCAATGTGGGCTGCATGACAGTATCTTTCTTGACATACTTGACAATTCTATCCAGCTGATCTAGATGGTCTTGAAGATACTCTCGTTGAGAAATCTGCACCTTTGTCTTCATCATGGAATCTACTATATCAAAATTTGTTGAAGATGAATTTTGAGTAGTTTGAACACTTTCACGTGATGGCTGAGCATTGGAAGTGGAAGCCACTTCCTTTTCCTTTTCTTTTGGTCTTTGTCTATCCTCTCCTTCCTTCTGTGCCTTAAAATGTTAAGTACGTGTAAACATAGGAGTTGAAAGATTTTCATGATTCACTGCAAGAGAATATTGACGAAAATCATCTTGTTCTTCCTTCATTATAACGGGTTCATTCTGGAAGTATCCCGTGGTAGAGTCGCCATCGAAGTTGTCCATCTGTGGTAAGACAACATTCACACTTGGGGAAGGAACAATGTTTGAAATAGGTGTAGCATCAGTATATCCCATGATTTGATTCATCCTTAAATTTTCAGGACACGTGGCTCCAGTATGTACATTAGTCTCATGAAAGGAACAAAACACTGCATTTTGAGCAACATTGACTGCTTGCCTTGGTGGTGGTGCTGGCAACCTGGGCCTATAGTTATTGAAAGGCTGAAAATTATTCCTCTTAGGCTGATATGATTACTGAGGCTGATACTGTTGCTGTGGTTGGTATTGTTGTTGCGCAGGTTGCCCCTGAGTAGGCAACTATTTCTTCATGATAGTCACTTCGTTTGCTACCTTATGTAGCAGTGGATCTGTAGAGCTCTGAACTAGAGGCCTGATTGAATCTATTTTCATCTTGCCAGTGGTAATCATGTCATCCTCTAACTTGATGGCATTTTCTTGTGCATTGGATAATTCTGTTTCATTAGCCGATCTAAAAAAGAAGGCTATCTCAGAAGGAAGAGCGTTAATGAAACTGCTCAATAGAATTTGTGGAGATGGATTAAGAGTATGAGAAAGACGTGTAACTAGGCGATTAAACCTTGCCACAAACTCCCTCATTGGTTCATTGTTTTCCATCTTTGAATTTGAGAGTTGGGCAAACAATCTGTGGCCATCTTCGGCAGGCTCAAACCTTGCCAAGAATTTCTCGCTCATAGTTGCCCAACTTGTAATGATTCCTGGTTCTAGATGATTGAACCAATCGGTAATATTTCTCGCTAGAGTCTCAATGAAGAGACGCACGGCAACATCTTCATGTGATACATGCAAAACAGCGCAAGCTGTTGTGAATGTAGAGATGTGTTCATCAGGATGTTGAGTTCCATCACCATGGAACCGAGGAAAGTGCTTCCTTGACCCCTTTGGTAAATCATGATGTGCTTGTAGGGCCAAAGGTCCAATGTTATTACCCCAAGGCAATGGTGGCGGTCACCTTTGATTTGGATCATTGTGATTGTTGTTATTTGCATCACCCATTGCTCTAGGCTGGATTACTGGTTCTTCTTGTAATTCTTCCTGCTTGACTTTAGGAACTATCTAAATTTCTCGAGCTATGTTGGATGCTTCTCCAACTTTTGTAGAATCAAGATCTTGAAAGAAAGGATTCGTAGCATTGCCTTTTCCTTTTCTTGAATAAACCCTGTGAGCCAGGATTATCTATTGCCACGCGGGAGGTGGTAGTACTGGTCTTCCTGCTACAAGATCTGCTTTGTGTTCTTCTTCGTCAAGGATAGCAGCTGCATTTCTCCACTGATCAGGACTTTCCTTTTGTGCAAATATGAAACTTCTAATATTGCTAATGATGTCCGTTTGCTCTCCTTCTACTCGTACAAGATTTGGTTGAATAACAGGTGGTGTAAGATTTGGTTGTTGAACTAGAGTAGAAGGACGCCAGAGAGTCATTACCGTGTCATAAGCCTAAGCTTGCTTGAAGTTTTATGCCTTGTGCCCCACGATGGGTGCTAGAAAACTGTTGGCATTTCAATTCGCACCTCTGGTATGCGATTTGGAAACGGACAGCTATGCACAGATAAACTACTCTCCTATTGGAAGGGGGAGTTCCCTTTCTTGCTGATGTTCGCTGAAAAGATAACTTGAATGAAACTTTGCCTATCTTCTTTTTGATTCTCAGCTGCAGAGCACAAGGTTATAAAACTCTAAACGCTGCATAAGAGGTTTTTCCTTTTTAATAAAACTTCTACTACAACTAGCATAGACTAATGATGCTTTCAACCTCTTGAGTAAATTCAGAGCAAAGGAAGTTGAAAGTGAACGAGGAATGATTGTTAACACAAAAACTAAAGTAGTTTTCCTCCAGATTTACACCACAAGACTAAGAGTACTTTAATGATGAAAGCTGAAAATGAAAGCCACAGAAGCTACACATCTGACGACAAAAACTTGATGAATCGATATAGAATATCAGAGCAAAGTAGGCATGAGATTTCTATTCAATATCAGAAAGTTTAATACAACTCTAGGACAGCAAGACTGCAGCAAAAGGTAGGCATACAGTAAGCGATCAAACACCGGAGAACACTGAACACAAAGAGAACAAACACCTGAAATAACAATGTTTGCAGGCTAGAATAGGCATAGCAAATTTGCTATCACCACTACCATTACCAACAATGGGCAAGGATGCCCTTATTTATACTAAAATCAAAGGAGTAGGGAACCCTAAAATCTCCTTGATTAACCCTAACTTGGCAACTCGCAAGCTTTATTACTATTCTAAGACAAAGATACAATAAACAAATGCTTTAAAGCAATCTGCTTTAAAACAAAAAGATTCCAACTATCACAAGGTGATTTCTTTCTAAATATAGGATGGATGAGCTTAGGATGAAAGCACATGCTTTAAAACAAAAAGCATATGTTTTAAAGCTGCTTTCTTTTGAAATGCATCCTCATCAACATTCTTGCTTTTTGGTGATGTCATCCATTGATATTCTTTTGCTGATTTCTTCTAAAAAAGATGATTCTGAGCGAAAAAAGCTGGCACATGGGTTTTGTAGGCAATTCTGTTTTGAAGCAACCCAGATCGTCAGATTTTGAAAAAGCGGAGATTTTCTCGAAAAAGCAAGAAAAAAGTAGTTTCCCAGAAAAAAGCACAACTCCCAATCTTCAAGAGGATGATAATCTGGATGGACCCATCTTGACGAAAACTGAAAAAGCTCTGGTCGGATTTCTGAAAAATGATCTCCTTGAAACAAGGACCCTAGAAAAGCAAGCCTCTCTTCTTCCTCAACCCGAATCTATGAAGAAAACTGAAAAAGCACCTAGTTTGGGTCTTCGAATCTTCGTTGAAAGAAAAATAAAATCCTTCCTCTGGATGCAACCTGCAAAAAATAATGAAATAAAGAAGCCCAAAGCTTGTCTTTATAAATCTTTTGGTCGAAAAAGCAGCTTTACTTGTGAGAGAAGAAAACTTCACCCTCATCCATGAAGAAAGCATCTTTTAAAGCATAGATCCAAGTGGATGTCTTCGAATAGGAAGAATCCCTATTTTGTAGGAGCCTATGGCTTCAAGTGCAAGATGACAAAAAATATCTTCTTTGATGATGTCATCGAATGCGCGAGTTGGAAGAAGTGTTAACAAAATTTTCTTCATTTTCGACACTTCAACACTCGTTTTGACTCAAATATGGCCTATCTCCAAATTTAACAAGGTGGAAAAATGTCATCATTGATTAAAAAAGTTGACTGATCCTGACATTTTGGAGATTGATCAACTGAGATTCCATCCCTTGCCTCCATTCGATGATCTGACATCGTTTGACCAAGTTTGACTTCCCTGAAACTCCCAACAGGTGAAGATTGGTAACAAGGCATGTCGAAAAACACTGAAAACACAAAAATATTCTAAAACTACTCAAGATGGGCGCCCCAAGCCTCCTGGGGCGCCCAGTTTCCCAACACTTAGCCATTTTTTTAGTTTTTTCAACTTTTTCAATTTCTTGGTTTGTGTACGCATTCTGGAGGCATAGGATGAAATGAGTCTCATGATCTAGCGAATATGCAAGCCTGATGAAAATTGAGCTGATTGTACCTTTTGTTTGCCTCGAAAAATGTGCCAAACTGATCAACACTGAACCGGAGCGGGCTGACGGAAGGAGATTTGCATTTTTCAAGAAAAACATGAAAAATAAACTAACACTGGTGAGGATGGGTGTCCCAAGCCTCCAGGGGCACCCAGTTTGTCAATACTTAGCCATTTTTTCAAAAATTATCAATTTTGTACCTTTTCTCGATTTCTGTGCCGACAGCTCATGTTCGATCTTCGATTTCAGTCATTTTGATGACTGTCGAGGCAGGATGGAGGGTGATCTGAGTAGTCTGAACATATCTGTGATGAAATCCTGGCTTTGACTGACTTTTGACCAAGTTTGACCAACCGGAAAGGAGCTGACGAAAGCATTTTTGACGTTTCTCAAAAAACATGAAAAAACTAACACAGGAGAGGATGGGCACCCCAAGCCTCTTGGAGCGCCCAGTTTCACTAGACTTAGCCATTTTTGTGATTTTCCAACTTTTCCATTCACCTTGGATCCATCTTGCATCGTTTTGCGTGCATCGTCAAGTCGACGGCCGTTTGTCAGTTTTGCGTCGTTGAAACAGCGTTGGAAACTCATCGAAGAGATTTGGCAGGTGAACTTTTCTGTGTTGATGACTTTCGAGCTCATGCTTCATCTTGTGAAAAAGCAAAAATGACCCAGTAGAGAAAACTTGGTTGTTTGAAGATTCCGTCTGAGCCGTGCCGATCGTGAAGGAAAATCGACCAATGAGAATCGAGCGCGACACCTGATTTGGAGATTCTATTTTTAGAAACTTTCTATTTTTAGAAATTTTTGCCAACATCCATATCTCAAGAAACCCAGAGAACCTAACTCGGGTCTATTTTTAGAAATTTCTAAAAATAGAAATTTCTATTTTTAGAAATTTTGCTTTTTTGACTTTTTGACGAAAAATTTTCTAGACTTATTTCAAAATGCCTTGATGAAGCAAAAGAATTGGTTGGGTACAACAAGCCCGATAGTATATTTTCAGTCAACGATGGTTGACCCAATCCTCTTGCTGACATCATATGGACATATCCAGATGGACATATTTTGAACTTGATATTGACATCTTGGATATCCATATCCAGACCTCCTCTCACACTTAATGATATGCATAATTTCCTGTAGGATTATCAAGTGCAAATGATTAAAATCTGTATGTTTGTTAAAGGATATTGGAGCTAATTAAAGCTTGGAGAAAATGTTATGCAGAGCATGCCAAAAGAATAAGAAGGTTGGATACTGCAAAAGGAAAGCTAAAATGCATGAAATTGAAGACAAACAAAGAAGATAAAATAGAAGATATCCCTGAATGTGTCATCTGCCAGCTGGAGGGTTGACTGATTCAAAGATGCTGGAATATTCTTTTCCAGATGTTTCCAATTGTATGATTGCCAACTGGCAATCACGTGCCACCAATCTAGCCCATTGATTATTATAGATGGATCTTAATTAACCATTGGATCAATGTAACTATTTTTGGCCTTAGTTCTATAAAAGGGCCGTAACTTCTCATTTGGGAGAGACAGCCAATTATTACATATCTGGAAAAAGGTCAAATTATTGTGGACCTGATAGGAGATCAAATTACTAAGACTAATGGAGACTAAATTGTTGAAACTATGGGAGGTTGGATTGTTTCAATTCTGAGCACAAGTTGTGATGCTCTACAACTTGGTGAATTCTCTCGCAAGGTTCTTTTTCCAGACCACTGTAAATGTACCTGTTCTTTGCATACCTGATGGAGATGAAGCTACATATTACATCTTGATTGTAAACCTTACATAATCTTCTAGTTGATTTTTGGATATGTAATGATGAAATGCTGCGTTGAATAGAAGTGCTTTCATTTTATTGCATATTGTCAAATTTTCCTTTGAAGATTTGCACTGGATCATGTGGATTTGTGAACTGTCCTAGTGAAGTATGGTTTAGTTTCACTTCTCTTCATTACTGTATCAGAGCATGTATGTGGATCATTGGTCATAGTTAAGTAATTTTAGGAATCTCAATCTCTAAATTCTATTTTCTCATTTTCAATTTCATAAATTACCATAAGATAACTGCAATTAAGGATGAATTATAAGCAGATATAGTGAAAATATGCTAAGTTAGTGCAAATAATCGTATATCCAAAGTATATTACAATAAGAACTACACATCATAAGTGAATATCATGCAAATAATGGCAAATTATAGTGAAATACATGCTTATACGCACAATCTTTGAGAAGATTTGAAGTGCAGAAGCAAATATTAGTTTAGATAGGGATAATATCAGAAGAACTAATTGAATTTGAAAATATATTCAGAATTAGTCTAAATTAGAGACAAATTCTAGTGAATTACTCAAAGTTAGGATCAAATTAATGTCTATTTGTTTAAACCCTGACTTAATTGTATAATATTTGATAGAATTATTGAAGATTTGTGTAGAGCAGGTATGAAGGATAGGATATTTGAAGAAATTTGTAGAAATTACTAAAGTTCGTAAGGCCCCTATTAAAAAATAGCAACACACATCAAGCTCTGAGTAATGTCAAACAACCAGACCTAGTCCACGGAGACTTTGGATCATAAATTCATCCTGAATTTATTGTATCTTTCAAGATGATAAAGGTTTGCTATGTAAACTTTTATTTCTTGTTGTTGTGACTAATAACTACATCAATAGGTTTTTGGCACCAGAAGGAGGGCAGACCAAATGCTTTATTGTTTCCACAAAGATCCTATCAATACTTTGCAATTTGAGTAGTCTGACTGCAAATATCCCTTCCTTAAGGATAATTAACCAGATATTTGCAAAGCGTTGTTAAAAATCCCAAAGATTAAACTGGAAGCTTTGTATTTCTACAAATATTGCATAAATGTTTCATCATTTAAGTTTAATGACTGCAAATATTTCCTATTTGAGAAAAATCAGGTTGATCTTTGAGGATTTGATTGTATATTTTGCAAAGATCCAACTCAAAATCTCAAAGATCAACATGATTTTATGAGCTTTCAAGTTTTCATTTTGAGATATGATAGATCTCCTTAAATTTTCAAAATTCTAAAAAATTGAAAATGAAGTCTCATTTTTGATAGATTTGTATGAAAACAATTTCCAAGTTGATATTCCTTTCTTTTAGGAAACTTTAAATAAGAAACTTTATCCCTAAAGTTTGTCTAACTTTGGTTTATCCAGAAGGTTTGGGATCCATGATTCCATAGAGCATGGTGAACTTAATTGTTTAACTTTCCTTACAAGGTTAGATTTAGCTTTAAAAGAACTAATTCCTTTCTCAGATGTGTACAGGATTGAAATCTAGTAGGAAAATGAAAGAATTCTGGAGCAACAAGGAGATATGACAAAGAAACTCATGATTTGTCTAGAAAAATCAATAGTTGAAGACCAATTCTGGAAGATAAGGATAGTAAAATATCTTTCCTTGAATCATTTTATGGTAAAAGTGAGAGTTCTCCACTTCTCTATCAAAGTTCAAATATGAATAAAGCAGAGTGCAGGTATGAATCTTTTGAAAACTGTAGAGAGGAAATCACACCCTGTTCTCAGTCATCAAATATCTAACAAAGAAGATTCAATGAGAGGGAAAAGAAATGTGAAATTGATCTTGATACATTTAATAAATATATCAAATTTTTAAGAAATACTTGTTAGGATAATGTCTCTAGATATGATTCAAATAGTTTTGAAGAGGATGATTGGGTAAAGAAGTGTAAACAGGCGATGAAGGAATTGAAATGCACAACTGTAAAAGAAGTTTCTATGACAACAACTAGAGGAGTTATAGAGAAGAGAGTAAATACCGATTTATTATTTGATTCCTTTAAATTGAATGACCTAATCCAAGGCTGTTTCAGGATAATGGAACCATACACTTTACTGAATGGTAGAAGTGAATTATTTGAAGAACAATTTATGAAGATAAAAGGATAGAAAGTTTTGCTATTGTTGTGCATGATCTGATGTCAATCCAGTGCCATTTTGAAAATTAAATAGGGAAGTATTCCTATCTATCAAATGTTGTTTCACCTTTACAATTAAATGATTTAGAAATGATAGATTTATGTATATCAGGTTTTGATAATGATGATACTAACTTAAATACTGATGTGCAGAAAAATGAAGAAAACATTAAGGTGTTTTCTGAGCTTAAGGATCAAATAAGCCTACAGAATGAAGAAATGGAGCTCGATACATATGAAGAAATAATCCATCAGGAGTCATGTATCCTTCAAGTTGAAGTGGGACAAGACATTGAGTTACTAAATGGAAGGCTAGCTGGCAGTGAACATGCATGTCCAGTAGAACAAGAAATGCACCAAGTTGTATTTTTCCTTTCCCCAGTGAATGATGTTGAGTACTATTTTGATTATAAAAATTCAGGGGATAAAACATGTCAATGGATCAGTCATGAACATAATGAACTTCCTCAATTGTTGATCATTAAGGTTTATTTTGTTAAATATGAAAAATCTAGAATAAAAGAATATTTTTCAAAATACAAAGATGAATTTGCTAGGATTAGGACCATAACTAATGCCTTAATGGTCCTACATATTCTAAAAAGGCATGGAAATACAAGTGTTTATGGGTGTTATCCTAGGCTTCATTTTCCTTGTAGTGTCTTGTATATAGTTTGGTAGAGTAGTTGTTGTTTATATTTCTTTCCTTTCTATTATAGTTTTGTGTTGCTTGTACAAGGGTTTGTTTGCTTTGGGTGTTTTTTCTTGTTTTGTTTGCTTCTTGGTTGAGTTCCTATTTTGGTTAGGCAATATGGGGCATCTTTTCACTTTAGAAAACAATAAAATTGCTGGAATTCAAGAAAGAATTACAAATCTCCACATAGGTTGTAATTCCTGTCAGCTTAAGTACTTTAATCCTATCTGTGAAATCATATTCATTAATATTAATCTCTGTTGTTCAAGGAAATCATCACATGAATACATCTAACATCCTTGGATTAGTTGAAAGTACTAGTGTCTGTGTTAAGTGAGAAATCAAAAGGTTTGCCTTTGCTACCATTGCAATTCTCAGCCTAACAAGCAAGTGCCCACACCTTGCAAATGAGATTACAAGATCATATCATATGAATACTGAAAACATAAAAGAAATATTGAAAATCCATAGAAAATAAATTCTTTAGGTCATCCAAGTAACTCTACCAAGGCTATGGATGCTTGACTAGAAGTGGGGCTCTCCTTGGGAGAATTGCAAAGATAACCTTATCGGGGATATGGACACCTAACTGGAAGCAAGGCTCTATCCAGGTTTGGCTTAGAGGGTTAAATCCAATCATGTAGTTTAACACTGACTACTATAATTTTCAATCTTTCTCAAGAAGAATGAAATGAATCAAAAGCACACACTTGAATTCCTTCCCAGCATACAATTGTGTTAATGAATATGATCTCATTTAGAAGGATCGGGATGCTTATGTCTGATAAGAGTTGGAACTTTATGTCCTAATTTGTTCTTCTCTCTTGAATTGATTGAAATTTCATGGTTTTCTTTAGTGGCAAGTTGTTGTGTGGTTACACAACACACCACATTTTGCCTTAGCAAAACAGGGACCCAATTTTTTCCATTTTGCTTGGCTTGTTTTTCTTTCCTTTGTTTCAAGCAGTATGGTAAAAATGATATCAGTTAGTATGTCTAAGTCCTATCTTAGGCATATTTGAATCTTGAATTCTGGATCAAAATTTCAAAGCATGAATTCTCCCTCATAAAGCTTGCCAAATGATAAAGGATGAAATTCTAAGCAGGTTTGCCTTTTGAAGCATGTGGAAATTCCTTAAAACCAAGGAGTTATTCAAGGTCAAAGTATTGGTCAATGGTCATATGGATATTCACATTTACACTTAATGTCCTCACATTCACTAATATTCAGACAAATTATCCTAACCAAGAGGCTTAGAAAATTGCTAAGTATAAGTCATATCCCAATATTGAGATATGCACTCGTCAAATTTACTCTACTGGTATATCAAAACCATCATGTGCATGGACATTCGATGTATGGATATTCACTTCTAATATTTAGACATTATCTTAATATGCAAACATTTTCTTAATGCTTACAAATCCTAATGTCTAGACTTTCCTTAAGGTCTGGATCCTTTAGTGTGCACATTCTGATGATATCATCCAGATCCCTTTCCAAAGAAAAGATCAATGATGATGACATCATTAGGACATTTAGGGATGGCATATTAATCCTTAATGTCCAAACCTTCCCAATATCTGGATGATGTCATTTTTCTCATAACCAAGAATCACCTTAAAAGAGGTTGTCCATCACTAGGACATTCAAACTTAGGGATATTTCGTGAGTTCTAAAGTTTGGATATTTCTTAATATCCATATCCATGTCTGAGAGACGACCCATTTTAACATCACCACGTGGCATCTTTTCACGTTCCCACAGAAATCTTTGAGCAACCTTCGCAAAGTAGAAAAATCCATAGGATCATGCCACGTCAACTTTGTGCCCCCATCATAGTGTTGATAACTGAGAGGGGGGGTGAATCAGTTATCTTAATTACTTTAACTTTCTGATCAATTAGTGCAGCATCAAATCATATAAGCAAACATACCCATGAAAATAGAAATAATATTAATACACATGACACAATGATTTTGACGTGGAAAACTCTGTTAAGGGAAAAACCACGGGGTGATTAACCCAAGATTGTATTCTCTATTAAAAGAATAAGATTGTACAAAATGGCACTTGCCAATTAGGGCTCACTACCCGAGCACACTGCTCACAAGAGGTTCACTGCCTACAAGAGACTCACTACCTACAAGTTATAAAGAGAGTAACAAGATACTTGAACTGATGAGAAGCATCCACATATGCTGGAGTTCAGTTCCAGTTAGGCTCAGTACACTAATCTACTACACTTCATTCTTCCTCTTCTTTGGTGCTACTGTCCTGTCACATACACGACCTACCTTACTGTCTTCACTCTACTCTTCTACTTTTCTTCACACAACACAACACACAACACACACCTTCACATCCAAATCCATCTAGTATATATATCTGCACCAATGATTTCAACACCTTTCTAGTCGGCATCTGGAATAGTCAATATTTTCCCAAACTCTAATCTGTTGGCTGAAACCTTACTTATCAAGTGATGCGTATCAAAGAGATGCTTATAGAAGTCATCAATCATGTCAGCCAATCATGAATGATACCTTAAGAAACTTGATCATCATCAATAACTCATCCGGATTAAGGTCTGATGCTCTGCCGATTAGTTCTTCCTCTATCAATTCTACCAAATAGAAACCAACACTTAGGTGCTCATATCTCTTCACTCTTTCATCACCGGAGGCTCAATCTCTGGAATGTATCAGTCAAGGTACACATCTTGATTTCCCCAAGTCCGCACTTTACTAAGATACTTCCTCTGAGAGATCCAGACCTGACTGTCAAACCTTGCCACATGCTCTATTCTTGCTTACCGGACCACAACACTCTTCAATCTGACTTCCGGTATAGGTACACCATGTCCTGTGGATGGGTGGGATGAACTTTGTTTCCATCAATGACAACACTCATGAAGCTATACTATGTCTCTTGCCAACAATCTCCCCCTTTGGCACTGATGGCAACACTTAGTGAAAAATGACTGTCACACTATACTCCCCCTTGGCTGATGCTCTATTCTAATGTACACTTTACCCGAGCTCCCCCTTAGTTGGATTCCATATTTTTCAATGCTCCTCACTCCTCCTTTGACATCAATGGCAAAGGCTAGGGTCCGCACACCAAAATTTCCAAAAATAGTCTATACATATCAGCATAAGTATATATACAAGTTGTACTTACATATACTTAAGTATGTCTGCAAAAGTATTCTTCAACTGTACAACTTCTATCACCCAACTCTGCTTCATCCTATCCAAAATTGAGATGTGACCACTCAACAGGAATGCAAAAGCTTCTGCCTTCTTAAGATCTGTCGAATCATTGGTCCGGGCTATGGCCTGTGCATCAGTTAGGGCTTCATGCATGGCCTCTAACTTAGGGATAATGATCCCTCTAAGTTCACTTAACCTGTTTATTCTGTTTTTCTTCTCCTTCTCAAGCTTCTTTATTTCATCTATGACTGCAATAGTCTGACACTCTTGATTTACTATGGAGGAGGAGAGAGGATCAAAACTTTGAAATAAACTTAACAGTTTATCCTCTTGCTCTTTTACTTTCTTCTCAATATCCATGGTCACTTTAGGCTAGGATAAAACTTTTTTATAGATATCTCCGCCATCTTTAAGAGAGTTTTCTAAGCTCTTTATTCCAATATCCATAACTCTCATATCAATTTTTATTAGACCTTGTACTTCAAAGAGTCTCTTTTCCAAAAACTCCTTCCGAACCTTTTCTTTTGCTGACTTTTCTAAGGAATCAAAATGTGAATGAATAGAATTTACAAGAGACTTTAGATTACCAGATGTGGAGGCCGAAGGATCCTTTTGGAAGGATGGCATGATCTTCTCCAATACACCAGATGCAGTTTCTATGAGCTTGCAGTCTTCCATGTTAGACTTCAAAAGTTTTTCTTTTGCCTTTGCTTGAGTAAAGGATGATAGCTTCATGGTTTGAATCGGGGAGATGGAGTCAAAATTGAATGATCCTTGAAAAAGTTTCAGTTCATCAAATTCCATCATCTCTTTGGTTAAGAAATCTTTGGCTGCTTCTGCTATGCTTCTTGCCGGCAACAAGGTTTTCTCCCCTTCTGCAGCCTTAGCACTGTCATCTGAGGTTTTCTCTATTTGACCTTTTTCTTTTTCTTGTACTTCTTCTCCTTGACTGGTTTTCTTCTTTATTCTTTCTTCTCCTTTAGATCTGGAGTCTATAGGGGAAACCAGAGGAGAGATGTTTGCTTGTTCATGAACTTCCTCTTTTGGAGCAGAGGAATCTAAGTCCTTAGTTTTCTCTTCACTTGTCTCCTTTTCCTCTTCTCCATTTTTTACAGTAGATTCTTCTTCTTCATCCATGGCAGAGGGTTCATTACCTAGGTCCTCTATAATAGGAATATTGAATCTTTTAAAAGCATTCCAGAGGATATCTTCTATTTCTTTTGCCACCTTGTCAGTTTTTCCAAGCACGAGTTGATTCATTCTAGCCTTACTCCAGAACTCATCCTTGCAATCTTTGAAGATCATATCCATTTGTTTTGGAGTTATTGAAGGATAGAGCTGAATGGCTATCTGTTCTCTAATTTCTAAGTCCTTTGCCTTGGCATTTTCCTTTCTCATTTCAAGTTCTTTCTCTAAACTTTTGGGAATTAGAGAGATGATTTCAATAAATGCTTTATTGTATATGTTCAAATACTTAACTGTGGCTTCCTCCAAAGTCTTTTTATCTGCATCATTATACTCATCATAGAATTCTATTATTGGTTGTAGATTCCCATCCATAGTGATTGCTTTGACTACATCATCAATGGATAGAGTAGGCTTCTCAACAAACCCTTCTCCAATAGAGGGTTCACCGGATGTTTTCTTTTTCTTCTTCATTTTCTTTACTTCCTCATCTGATTCTGTCTCTTCATCATCCTTTTGGCTTGTATAAGACCTTGTTGCCTTTTTCTTCGTTCTCTTTTCTCCTTTTCCAGATGTCTGAGCTTCCAGTTTTAAGGCTTTTTGACTCTTGGAAGTGGCAGGTGCAGAGATTTTGGATGATCTGGTCTAGGAGGGGGCTTGTACCAAGGCACCTTCTTTTCTGTCTCTTCCTTTTCTTTTTCTGCCCTTTCCATCTTCTCTCTGTTTGCATCAAGTGCCTCTTTTGATATGCCATACCTTTTGGCAACATTTTCTACTTCTTTTCTCACTTTTCTCTTCATCTCCGGTTGTCTAAGTTCCACATGAATCTTTACACTCAACTCTTCAAATGTTCCAAACCTTTCTACCTTAGGTTCCTTGGGTTGACTAAGCATGTGTTGAACATGTAGCTCTACAATTTTCTCATCTACTTCATACCCCATTGGCATGATCCAGACTATCCTTGGCTCCACAGCCTCCATTAGGCACTGATTAGTTTCTACCATAAAGCATACTGTATCCTTATACTTTTCAACCAATGATTGGGGGATTCTTTCTCTGGCTTGCATCAAGCTTTGGAAGTTTTTGAAGTAACCCCACAGAGCTGTGTTTTGTGCCTTGGCATCACCAAGCCCATGCAAATTATCCCTGATTTGTATGGCTACTGGTTTGTCATTTTGCCACATCTGACCACTAGATCCGAGTAGCTCATTCATGTAATAAAAGAACAGACAGAGTATCAAGCCACCGTATTTGAAGGAGTTCTTCTTGTCCTTCTTTATCTTCTACAGATTCTCCAAAAGTTGGTTTAGAAGGAGCTCATGGAGATCATAGTCAGCATTTTCTTTAAGCATCTGATAAGCAGTGTAAATTGCAATTCCGGGTACTGAATTTTCCCTGCTGGAATGATATATCTTGTAATTGATTATCATGGAGGCAAACTTGATATCCGGATTAGTGATATCTTCTATTGTCATTGCTCTCTTATCAAATTTTGATCCTGTTGCCTCACTCACTGTCTGATTCTTGACTGACTTGAGAGCAAGTATCCCACCGAATGAGTGCAATTCAGTAACTGCCCTAATGGCATCCTTGGTTATCTTGAATGGTCTCATCAACCACATAAAGTTGTCATGCAATCTATTCAGAACATACCGGACCCATTCATCTTCTACAAAATAGGGGAAATGAATGAATTGTGCAAAATGCTTGTCCTGGATGGCTTTGTACTGAGGTTTTAGTTCAAATGATTCATCTATTAGCTTCTTGTGATATATATCCATCAACTTAGATTCCCCAAAATCCTCAATATTGGCATGAATGTATGCCCTAACGTCTTCAACATGTAAAACCCCATGCAAAATGCTAGAAAAGGTGCCTAGGGGATGAACTTCTAGGGATTTGTATGGATGTTTCTTGAATTTTGGATGCAGTCTATCAGTGATCTTTGTAAGGAAATGAGGACATCTCAGAACGTATTTCTAAGAAAAGTGGTGTCTTCGACAAATTTAAATTCTTTCCAAATGCTTCAAAAAC
This sequence comes from Cunninghamia lanceolata, assembly GCA_027924645.1. Classification (NCBI taxonomy): domain Eukaryota; kingdom Viridiplantae; phylum Streptophyta; class Pinopsida; order Cupressales; family Cupressaceae; genus Cunninghamia; species Cunninghamia lanceolata. The sequence goes on from BSBN01000407.1 coordinate 3,491,636, forward strand.
ACACACAACTATGCCTTTAAAGCGGAAACAGACATAGAACATTTCCTATATTGACCCTTAGAGGAAAGCACAAGCGAACAATATCTAGTTTCAACAGCAGAGACATTAAACATGAAAGACAGAACAAGAACACAGATTTACGTGGGGAAAACCCTTACGGGTAAAAAACCCCACACTCCAAAAGCCCAGATCACCATTGTATTATTCAGCAACAGAAAAAATAGTTACAATACAAAACTGGCAATAAGCCTTTCATGAAGATTTACATCTTGTTCCTTCAGAAGAATAACTGACAAGATAACCTTCTCAGCCAGAACTCACTTTATCTGAACTCTGTTTTCATTCTCTTCTCAGTCCCTTCACATGCTGTTCACATGCTGCATACAACATACAGCAAAGGACTTCACCGAAGGAGAAAACCAAAGGTCTCTCTCGAGAAGAACTATCTCACACATCTGACTCGATTACACAATTGCTTTTAGCAATCTAATCGATTCTCATGCAAACGACCGTTCATTCCAGCTACCCAGTATCGCTGACATCCAACTGTCCAAACCGTTCGCATAACTATCTAACCGTTCACATTCTCATAGGAAACTTTAGTCCCACATGCACAAGTTCTAGTTGGACATCCAGGTTTAAATGCCCGAACACACGTAAGATAATTGTCGGCGCTTTTGCCGCCGACGACTCCAGACTAAGTCTCATCGGAGTAACCAACATCATCGGTGAACACTTCAACACTCACTCCGACAGTGCCTTGTCTTACCGACGCCAACACAATGCCAACTCTTCATCGGAGTGACTTCTGCCATCGGAGTGACAATTCAAGGCTGAGCCGATAGAAGTTCTCACGCCGATGCCAAACACCAACTTCCATCGGGGTGACCAATGCCCATCGGAGAAACTTCCAAATGTCAGCCCTACAAGGATTGTCATGCCGATGACCGTTCCATCGGAGAGACGCCAACAATCATCAAGACTAAACCAAACTTCGCTGAAGACCAATGTCTCACTGATGCCAAAGCCAATGTCATCCATCGGAGTAACGAGGTCCATCGAAGAGAGAACTCAAGGCTTGGCCGATAGTGATTCTCATGCCGATGCCAATCCTTCATCGGTATAACATGAAGTAACAGAGAGACTTCTTCCAGCTACGCCGATAACACTACTCACTCCGATGATCTTTCATCGGAGTGACTTACGCCGACAAGATCGCTAACCCTTCATCCATCGTCGGTGTGACCCAACACTGTCGGAGCTCCTACCACCAGCTTTGCCGACGGTCAACCTCATGCCGATGTCTCACTACCATCGGTAAGACCTTGGAGATCGGCATAAGACACCGAACTCCTGCCGATAGTAATCCTCATGCCGATAGGTAGCCCTCCATCGGTGTAACCTAGCAGATCGGCCGAAGACCTCTTACTCCCACCGATACAAGGAGTCAAGCCGATAACAAAGGATAACCAAGGAACCAATGAACCTGTAATTTGAGTCACTAGTACTCAACATTCTCCCACTTGACGAAGGAATTACAGGAAACCATCAATGCTCTATATCACAAAACCAAAGCTGATACTGCCACCACTCCACTGTGCTCACAAGCTCCACAGAAGTTTTAACAAAAACAACTTTAAAGCTTCTAGAACACAGCCATGAGTAACATCCTTCAGAAACAAGATAGAACATCAGCTAGAACAACAATCAGAAAGCTGACTGCTCCCATCCAACTGAAACAAAAAACCCACTTGACTGAAAATAGCACACACAGCTAGTGCTAAAACATCCAATCACTCGTACCTTAAAGGTATGAACATCAGTAGACTCATGCCACCTGCATATACACCCATCAACTGCAAATACAAGCTCCATATGTCAACTAGTCAAAGAAGACCAGACACATCAAGAACTCCCACTGCATGGATAATGCAGATCTGAAAAAGATCATGGCATGCAAAATCTACCAATAGCATTACATAGAAAGTGTAAATATCATGTAGTACCAAGGAAACATCCACCATGATATGCAAATCAATAACCTGCAAGAACAACACCTCACAACCAGTCCAAAGTTCTCCAATTTCTCCACATCCAACAAAAGAAAGAGATAACAGGACGGAACCTTCATGCTGTCACCCAACAACATAAGTAAAAGCACATGACCACAAACTAGTGATCATCAGCTCCAACCAAATCTCAAAACAATGTAGTGTGAAACACACCATCAGAGAAACTAACTGAGACCAAGAGGAACACTGCACATCATATACCTGTAGACAATCCTTTTACATACACCTCTAAATGCCAACTGTGTCAAGTATGATCTCCTTCAAAACACCCCAAAGAAGAACAGCATAACAACATCCAAACAAACATTCAATCTCCAAGATCAACTAACATGGATGTAAGCTTCACAAACCAAAGAAGATCAAACTAATTCATTTCCCATTTCAGGAAATCAGCCCATTAACCATCTCCTAACAGTCCTCATCAATGAATGATATCTCTAAACTCAAATGCAAAAGGAGATAAACATGCTATCCATCTCTCACAATGAATCCTCCAGAACCATATCTATGAAAGAAAGCATAAAACACCTGAGAGAAACAATGGGCTATACCTCTCAAGTGAAACTTGTCGAGTAGACCAAGAGTGGGGAAAGAGAATGTTCTTCCAAGATACCCAAGTCCCAATGACTTTCTCCAAGAACAATCTCCTCTAGATCTTTTGTTGAATTCACATTCAACCAAGGTAAAGACTCCTCGAACTTCCAGCTGTAAACTCTGATTTAGCACAACATATACAGTCTCACCTTATTCTCCATGTATCCATGAGTACCTTTGAACAATCACCTCATGCTGAACTCCAACTGCATCACTACAACACTATGAAGTAATCAAGCAAAAGATAAATGTACCCAAACATAGAGAAGTAACCAGACCACTGTCAAAACTCCAATCATCTGAATCAGGAACTTATCATGACATCATGATCTTACCATCTCCATTAGGAGATTCCATGCTCTAGGTGAACATAACCGTGGTCTCTAGATCAATGTATCATACCAAAATTCAAAAGCAGAAATCATGATATGAAACAAACCAAAATTCTAAACCAACATCACCTGTCAAGCACCACCAACACCTTAGCCAAGAATTTCATGAATCCTCCATGACTCCAAGATGTTACTCATCCTCAAATAGTGCCCCTGCAAATGTGAAAGAACCCTTCTGCAGCAACAGGATCAAAGAGCTCCTCCTAGTAACATCTGCAACACTAAAGAAGATCATTCACCACTAAGTGATGAAACACACAGTCAATGCTAAAGCTCCCACTGAACTGTAACAACAGAGCTTTCCAAGCATCCTGACCAAACATCTCCTAATCTGAAAATCTTCCAGGTCCACAAATTAATATGTCCATGTGACTATAAAACCAAGTGACACCAAGATCTCCAAAACAAGGAAATAAACTATCACTGTCAATAGCTTACACAAACCTCTGTATTCAAGCTATACATGACATCATGATACACTTACTACAAGTCTCCATAACCAACTATTCAGATACTCTACAACATCCATCCTCTCATCCCAAAACAGTCACACCAATGCACAAGTGACCACAGACAAGGCCAGCTAACAAATCTGCATAAACACTGAAACAACCTTGTGGATAAAGACAGTCCACATCCGAGTCATCTCACTGTAGCTTAATAGGTGATCAGCCCACAAAAAATACATAACTCGTAGATCCAACCAATGTATCATGCAAACTCACTATCATACTGGAAACTGCAAAACTGAGATTTCAAGGAATAAACAACAATGTAGACAACAAGACTCAAGCATCAGAAAACTTACTTTTCACTGATTCGCCCAACATGTCCACAACCAGAGCACCATAGTCAAGAAACTAGAAGCATTACCATAGAAATGCTGAGTGTCATATCACATACCAGCACTCCCATGCAGAGAAAGCATATCACCTCCTCACACCATGCACAGAGCATGCATGCAAAACTGCAACTATATCATCCAGTAACATCCCAAAAGCCAGGGTGTAGAAATAGCTTAACTGCAGCTTCACAAAACCACAAGTTTTTCTTTTGACCATGTAAAACCTGCAAAACCACTGTGTTTGAAAAACACCCATGCACATCCATACCCACTTCACATCTGGAAAACCCAAAAAGTCTGCAACAAAACTCCATAACAGTTAAACCAGAATAATGGATCATCATGAATATGCAAAACCATAGTTTTTAAGGAAAAACTATAAAACCCCTCAAATCCAAAAAACATGAATCTGAGTCATGCAAGTGCAAAATATCCACTTAAGGAAATAGCAGTTCAAGAGCTTTAGGCCCACTTGTAGACCAATCCCTCAACCACCAACATGCACATGCATCCGAGAGAATCAGGCAATTACAGAAGCTCTCAGATCATCCAATGATCAACTCCAAAGCCTGCATGCAATCAGGGTAACAAAAAAATTATGCCTTCCAATACCAGGAACAAAACACCCAGCATAAGCACAATACTCCATGGCTGAGCAGTAACACAAACTCCTTCATATCATCAGAGAGCCTCTCACACAGACACCCAATATGAAAGTTACTGCAGCAACACAGCCTCAAAGCAAACCCCATGCAACAAGATTAAATACTGTCAATTAAGAGCCTCAGGCCACATCATGACCGGCTCCAGTCTCTTCACCATCCTTCAAGCACTACTGAAACAGAAACACAAGATCAACTGCCAGACTTTCACTCAAACAAGGATCAAACAAACAGACATTTCCTTCAGATTTCCTCAAGCCTGTCACACTAAGAAATTATCACAGAAGGAATACCCAGACCTTATACACCAGGAACTCTTACATGCAAACACATGCAGCACACAAATGTACATATGTGAGCAACAAAGCATATCCCAGAAGAAGGCTCTGATACCACTTGTAAGGAAATGAGGACATCTCAGAACGTATTTCTAAGAAAAGTGGTGTCTTCGACAAATTTAAATTCTTTCCAAATGCTTCAAAAACACGCACAACTATGCCTTTAAAGCGGAAACAGACATAGAACATTTCCTATATTGACCCTTAGAGGAAAGCACAAGCGAACAATATCTAGTTTCAACAGCAGAGACATTAAACATGAAAGACAGAACAAGAACACAGATTTACGTGGGGAAAACCCTTACGGGTAAAAAACCCCACACTCCAAAAGCCCAGATCACCATTGTATTATTCAGCAACAGAAAAAACAGTTACAATACAAAACTGGCAATAAGCCTTTCATGAAGATTTACATCTTGTTCCTTTAGAAGAATAACTGACAAGATAACCTTCTCAGCCAGAACTCACTTTATCTGAACTCTGTTTTCATTCTCTTCTCAGTCCCTTCACATGCTGTTCACATGCTGCATACAACATACAGCAAAGGACTTCACCGAAGGAGAAAACCAAAGGTCTCTCTCGAGAAGAACTATCTCACACATCTGACTCGATTACACAATTGCTTTTAGCAATCTAATCGATTCTCATGCAAACGACCGTTCATTCCAGCTACCCAGTATCGCTGACATCCAACTGTCCAAACCGTTCGCATAACTATCTAACCATTCACATTCTCATAGGAAACTTTAGTCCCACATGCACAAGTTCTAGTTGGACATCCAGGTTTAAATGCCCGAACACACGTAAGATAATTGTCGGCGCTTTTGCCGCCGACGACTCCAGACTAAGTCTCATCGGAGTAACCAACATCATCGGTGAACACTTCAACACTCACTCCGACAGTGCCTTGTCTTACCGACGCCAACACAATGCCAACTCTTCATCGGAGTGACTTCTGCCATCGGAGTGACAATTCAAGGCTGAGCCGATAGAAGTTCTCACGCCGATGCCAAACACCAACTTCCATCGGGGTGACCAATGCCCATCGGAGAAACTTCCAAATGTCAGCCCTACAAGGATTGTCATGCCGATGACCGTTCCATCGGAGAGACGCCAACAATCATCAAGACTAAACCAAACTTCGCTGAAGACCAATGTCTCACTGATGCCAAAGCCAATGTCATCCATCGGAGTAACGAGGTCCATCGAAGAGAGAACTCAAGGCTTGGCCGATAGTGATTCTCATGCCGATGCCAATCCTTCATCGGTATAACATGAAGTAACGGAGAGACTTCTTCCAGCTACGCCGATAACACTACTCACTCCGATGATCTTTCATCGGAGTGACTTACGCCGACAAGATCGCTAACCCTTCATCCATCGTCGGTGTGACCCAACACTGTCGGAGCTCCTACCACCAGCTTTGCCGATGGTCAACCTCATGCCGATGTCTCACTACCATCGGTAAGACCTTGGAGATCGGCATAAGACACCGAACTCCTGCCGATAGTAATCCTCATGCCGATAGGTAGCCCTCCATCGGTGTAACCTAGCAGATCGGCCGAAGACCTCTTACTCCCACCGATACAAGGAGTCAAGCCGATAACAAAGGATAACCAAGGAACCAATGAACCTGTAATTTGAGTCACTAGTACTCAACAATCTTCACAACATTTGGTGTAGCCATCTTTCAAAAGATTTAGAGAGAGATTTCAAGAACAGAAAATACCTTTTATGCTTTTAGGGTTCACGGAATGAGCTGAAAAGATCACCGGTTGACTTGAATTTTGCAGTTGATCCTTGAGAGAAATGAAGCAAACTTGTTTGCAGAGCTCTTCTTACCTTTTTCACTAATGCAAATGTACAAATGACGAGCAAATGAACCCTTTTATCTCTGAGCAAATCCTAATTCCATATTGCAATAAATGCGCAACTTAAGTCATTCCGGTTGCCTTGTTCTCCTTTTTTTGAGAAAGATCTTTTCCGGATCACTGAGATATACATAGAGTTTTTCTTGATGATTAGTGACAATCTATCCTCCTTTCCCCAAACATTTGATCTACCTGTAGATCAAGATACTTCAAATTTGAATCATACCGGATCTATCTATGAAAATCAAGTTCTTACCGGATGACTGTTAAACTGGATTAATCTCAGATGATTAACCTCTTCAAATTCCTTGCAGATCTTTCATATATTTCCCAAGGGTTATTTAGATGTTTCTTTGAGAGCCCTTTTAGTCTGCAACCTTCCATGTGCCAAATTTAGGCACTAATTGACTGGCTGGGGGAAAATATTTTATTTTGTGACTCCCCCTGAGCCAGAGCTCATCTATTTAGTTTTCGGAAGGAATGTCAGTACCAGATTCTGGTGCGGATCCATCCTCAACATTTTCTGTACTCCTCTTCACCCAAATCTTGTTCATCTCCCTTTGAATTTCATCTGCATTCACTTTTCCTTTTCCTTTGTCTTCATTTTGATTATGATGTACCGGACCCTTATTGTACTGATTCTTACTTCTACAAAATTTGGCAATATGACCGGATCTATTGCAATTGTAGCAAACAACATTTCTTTACATATTTGGCTGATATCCTCTTGATCTACACTGATTAGCCATATGTCCCATTCTATTGCATGCAAAGCATCTTCCATTGAATGAATTGTTCATTTGTATATTTTTACACTCATGAGATTTGTGGCCATACCTTTTGCAATTGAAACACTATCCAGAGAAGGATGAATTAGTCTAATTCATTCTTCTTCTGCACTGATTTGTTTTATGACCAAAGTTATTACAGTTGTGGTAGTATCCATTGAAAGATGGATATCTTTGAGCATTTGGTTGCCTTACCAGAGGTCTTCTAGGTCTATTCATTGGATTTCCTGATCCAAAGTTCTTTTGACCGGATCCAGAGCTTTCACCTTTCTCATACCCCAAGCCTTGTTTGTCATCTACCCTCTTCTGGCTTTGAAGAAGAATTTCAAGTTGAGCAGAGCTTATCTTGAATTTCTCTTTGTATTCATTTGTTGTTTGAAGATCCCTTTTAAGAGTGTCAATCTGATTCTCAAGTTGTTCTTCATTATCTCTAGCTTCTTCAAGATCAGATTCTAGATGCCTGATTATTCTATCCATTTTGTGGCAGTCTTTTGATTTCTCCTTGAGAGATTGTCTTAGATCATCTTCAGTTTTTCTTTTCTCTTCAATTTCTTGGGTGAATTTCATAACTTCTGATTCCATTTCATGTCTTACCATAATGACCTCTTTTGATAACTTTGCACATAACTTGGTTTTCTCCTTTAGATCTTCATTTGTATCATTGACTTCACCTTGACTTGCTAATTGCTGAAGTAGATCCTTTCTCTTTTTCATAGAGATACTCAGTTTCCCTTTTAGTTCATTTATGAAATCATCAACCTGTTTGAGTCTTTCTTCAATTCATTGAATTCAGAGTTAGATTGCTCAAGATCATCTAGGGCAGACTGAAGTTGTTCCCTCATATCATACACATCCATTTGAATTCCCAGATCTTCCTCAAGCTGTTAGGCTTTGTTTGGAGGAACTTGGCTATGATACCAATTGTTGATAACTAAGAGGGGGGGGGGGTGAATCAGTTATCTTAATTACTTTAACTTTCTGATCAATTAGTACAGCATCAAATCATATAAGCAAACATACCCATGAAAATAGAAATAATATCAATACACATGACACAATGATTTTGACGTGGAAAACCCTGTTAAGGGAAAAACCACGGGGTGATTAACCCAAGATTGTATTCTCTATTAAAAGAATAAGATTGTACAAAATGACACTTGCTAATTAGGGCTCACTGCCCGAGCACATTGCTCACAAGAGGTTCACTGCCTACAAGAGACTCACTGTCTACAAGTTATAAAGAGAGTAACAAGATACTTGAACTAATGAGAAGCATCCACATATGCTAGAGTTCAGTTCTTGTTAGGCTCAGTACACTGATCTACTGTGCTTCATTCTTCCTCTTCTTTGGTGCTACTGTCTTGTCACATACCGGACCTACCTTACTGTCTCCACTCTACTCTTCTTCTTTTCTTCACACAACACAACACACAACACACACCTTCACATCCAAATCCATCTGGTATATATATCCGCACCAATGATTTCAACACCTTTCTAGTCGGCATCCGGAATAGTCAATATTTTCCCAAACTCTAATCTGTTGGCTGAATCCTTACTTATCAAGTGATGCGTATCAAAGAGATGCTTATAGAAGTCATCAATCATGTCGGCCAATCATGAATGATACCTTAAGAAACTTGATCATCATCAATAACTCATCCGGATTAAGGTCTGATGCTCTGTCGATTAGTTCTTCCTCTATCAATTCTACCAAACAGAAACCAACACTTAGGTGCTCATATCTCTTCACTCTTTCATCACCGGAGGCTCAATCTCTAGAATGTATCAGTCAAGGTATGCCTCTTGATTTCCCCAAGTCCACACTTTACTAAGATACTTCCTCTGAGAGATCCAAACCTGACTGTCGGACCTTGCCACATGCTCTATTCTTGCTTACCGGACCACAACACTCTTCAATCTGACTTTCGATATAGGCACACCATGTCCTATGGATGGGTGGGATGAAATTTGTTGCCATCAATGACAACACTCATGAAGCTATATTGTGTCTCTTGCCAACACATAGTCCAACTTGGAGACAGTCCATGCGGTGCCATTTCATAGCCTCGCGGGAAGCCTTTTATACCTCTAATGACCCAGCAAAATTCATTTCATGCTCACCACGTAAGAGTGGCGGGGCCAAACACAAGTGCCTTTAAGTCATATTGCCACACGATGCCATTTCATGTCTTCACAGGAAGCTCTTGATGCTCTTTGTAGGACAGTGAAATCCTTCAAGCCACACATGTAAGCAAGACAATGCTAGGTGGAGTGATTCTACAATTTCATGGGTATCACTACGCACATGGATATCTCCTCCATAAAACAACGGAAGATGGTCATTTGACCATCAACTTTTAGCGATAGGTCACCTAAGTATTTTTCCACCTTCCAACATGGATATTTCACACCACTAATATCTCAACCTTCCAAATATCTATGCCCATGTCTAGCCAATGATATTGAGACATGTGTCCACATGAATATCCTGACTTGTTCTAAACTGAATTGAAGCCTGATAGTATATTTTTGGTCAATGATGGTTGACCCGATCCTCTTGTTGACATCATATGAACATATCCACTTGTACATATTTTGAACCTAATATTCACATCCTGAATATCCATATCTGGACCTCCTCTCACACTTAATGATATGGATAATTTCCTGTAGGATTATCAAGTGCAAATGATTAAAATTTGTATGTTTGTTACAGGATATTGGAGCTAATTAAAGCTTGGAGAAAACGTTACGCATAGCATGCCAAAAGAATAAGAAGGTTGGATGTTGCAAAAGGAAAGCTAAAATGGATGAAATTGACAAACAAAGAAGATGTGAACTAAAAAATAGAAGATATCCTTGAATGTGCCATGTTTTAGCTAGAGGGTTAACTAATTCAAAGATGTTGGAATATTCTTTGCCAACTGGGAATCACATGCCACCAATCTAGACTGTTGATTATTATAGATGGATCCTAACCATTGGATCAATGTAACTATTTTTGGCCTTTGTTCTATAAAAGGGTCGTGACTTCTCATTTTGGAGAGAGAGCCAATTATTACATATTTGGAAAGAGGTCAAATTATTGTGGACCTGATAGGAGATTAGATTACTGAGACTAATGGAGACTAAATTTTTGAAACTCTGGGAGGCTGGATTGTTTCAATTCTGAGCACAAGTTGTGATGTTCTGTAACTTGGTGAATTCTCTTGCAAGGTTCTTTCTCCAGACCATTGTAAATGTACCTATTCTTTACATACCTGATGGAGATGAAGCTACAGATTACATCTTGATTGTAAACCTTACGTAATCTTGCAGTTGATTTCTGGATATGTAATGATGAAATGTTGCGTTCAATAGAAGTGCTTTCATTTTATTACATACTGTTGTCAACTTTTCCTTTGAAGATTTGCACTAGATCATGTGGATTTGTGAACTATCCTAGTGAAGTATGGTTTAGTTTCACTTCTCTTCATTACTGTATCAAAGCATGTATGTGGATCATTGGTCATAGTTAAGTAATTTTAGGAATCTCAATCTCTAAACTCTATTTTCTCATTTTCAATTTCATAAATTACCATAGGATAACTGCAAATAAGGATGAATTATAAGCAGATACAGTGAAAATATGATGAATTAGTGCAAATAATCATATATCCAGAGCATATTACAGTAAGAACTGCACATCATAAGTGAATATCATGCAAATAATGACAAATTATAGTGAAATACATGCTTATAGGCACAATCTTTGAGAAGATTTGAAGTGCAGAAGCAAATATTAGTTTAGATAGGGATAATATCAGAAGAACTAATTGAAAATAGAAATATATTTAGAATTAGTCTAAATTAGAGACAAATTCTAGTGAATTATTCAAAGTTAGGATCAAATTAATGTCTATTTGTTTAAATCTTGACTTAATAGTATAAGATTTACAGAATTATTGAATATTTGTGCAGAGCAGGCATGAAGGATAGGATATTTGAAGAAATATTGAAGAACTTTGTAGAAATTACTAAAGTATGTAAGGCCCCTATTGGAAAAAAACAACACACATCAAACTCTGAGTAATGTCAGACAACCAAGACCTGGTCCACACAGACTTGGGATCATAAATACATCCTGAATTTATCGTATCTTTCAAGATGATAAAGGTTTGTTGTGTAAACTTTTATTTCTTGTTGTTGTGACTAATAACTACATCAATACTTCCTGACGATATAACTACATCACCTAGAAAACCAAAGTCCAAACTCAACTTGAGTTTGAAGACCTTTGGGATATAGTTTCAGGGATTGCAACTCAACCTGCACAAGCTAGTAATGATAAAAAAGTTGATGACCAATCAAAAGGCCAAATTTATCATTTGTTTGGAGTGTCTAATGAGGTTCAACCTCACATTAGAACAATCACCAATGCCAAAGACTCTTGGGATCATCTTAAAACAATTTATGAGGCCAAAAATCATAATCAAATTCTCCACTTACAATGTCAAGTCTACTGTATAGACAAAAGCAAAGTGGTGAAAAGGTTGAGGCATTTTTTAGAAGAGTTGCAGAAATTAGAAGCTCACTCCAAGTGTTAGGGGAAGAAGTAACAGATGCTTCTCTTGTACCAATAGTCTTGAGAAAACTGACCCCTTTGTTTTGAGTGTTTTTCACATGTCTAAATGTGGCTAGTAAAACACCATCATTTGAATAGTTGGTCAATTTGATTCAACAAGGAGAAGCAATCCATGGTGAGACTTTAGAATCCCAAGATAATTAGGTCCTCACATCAAAGTAGAAGGGAAAAAACCTAAAAGTCAGAGTGGTTTGTTAGGTCATTCTAAACCAAATCAGGAAAACTCTTCCAACAAGAAAAATAAGTGTCTTATTTGTGGTTGAAAGGGACATGATCTCAAAGATTGCTGGTATAATTCCAATGCTAATAGTGAATCCAGTCAAAGAAAGCCACATAAATCTTCTCAAGGGGACAAGAAGAAGAATCCTCATTGGCAGAAAAAGCCTAATAAGCAACATGGTAATGTTGCATCTATAGGTGATTCAAATGAAGAAAATTTCCTATATGCTACTGAAACCAAGGTCTCCACTTCAAACAATTATGTTTGGTATGTTGATTATGGTGCATCCAGACATATGATAGGTGAGCATGTGTGATTCTATGATCTCAATCCATCAACCTCCTATAGGCAAGTTTAACTTGGTTATGACACCTCTTATGATGTTCAAGGAATTGGAGATATTTCCTTGCCACTAAAAACACACAAATGTAGGCTTACTAAGGTTCTCTATATTCCAGGGCTCACAAAGAACATACTCTCTATAGGTCAATTAATAGAGAACAACTTAAAAGTTAAATTTGTTCAACATAATGGTGAGAAACCTTGTCTTATTAGAGATAAAATTTGCAATGGTGAAGTTGTTGCTCATTCTTTAGGGGTCAAAAAGATGTTTCAACTTGTTGACGTTACACATGCAGACCAGGCCCTTGCAATCAAAACTAATGCATCCACAACTCTTTGGCATTGGAGATTTGGCCATCTTAGTTTTGGCTATCTTCTTTCTTTGAGTAAGAGAGATATGGTGAGAGGACCCCTCCATGCAAAAAATAGTTCTTTTCTCTCATTATCTTTCTGGAAAGCAACATTTAGCCCCTTTTCCTACTGCAGAAAACAAAGCCTCTAGTCCCTTAGAAATTGGTTCACACTAATCTATGTGGACCTATGCCATCTGGTCATAAGAATCATCAATATTTTATACTCTTTGTGGATGACTATACAAGAAAAATGTGGGTCTATTGTTTGGTTCACAAAGATCAAGCCTTTGAGAAATTCAAAGAATTTTGAGCCCTTGTGGAAAGGTCATCAGGTCAATCTCTCAGAGCCCTTCACTCAGATCGAAGGGAGAATTCACTAGTAAGGAGTTTGTAAACTACCTACAAGCACATGGGATTCAAAGATAGTTGACCAGTGCTTACATGCCTCAACAAAATGGTGTTGCAGGGAGGCATAATCATACTATTGTGGAAATAGTGTGATGCATGTTAAAGGATGCAGATCTTGCTCTTGCATTCTGGGATGAAGCGGTTCATACAATTATGTATTTGTTGAATTGAGCACCCACCAAAGTGCTTGAAAATATCACACTTGAAGAAGCATGGACTAGGAAGAAGCCCTCTATATCACATTTTAGAGTGTTTGGATGTAAAACCTTCATGCATGTTCCCAAAGCACAAAGGACAAAATTGAACATTGATAAGTCTTTAAAGTGTATTTTCTTGGGTACAGTTCAGAGTCGAAGGGATATCAACTTATGGATGCAGTAACACAAAAGGTGTACATTAGCAGGGATGTTGTTTTTATGAGGAAATAGGAAAGACGGGATGCCACACCTATTCCTCACCATCACCTATTAGTTTTCAAACACCAAAAATTATTGACTTTTGTTACCCTTTGAGTCACCCTTATTTATTCATTCATTGGTAATATTTCTTGAACAAGAGCCGGTTTACCGTGTTATATTTTTGGTCATACCTTTGTTTTGTAAATTGACTCTTGGTCCTTCAATTTTTATCCGTTTGTTGTCTTTATAGACAAGGTTACTTAAGGTTTGAACCTTTGAACCCGAACCATTCTCAAAGTTCAAAGTTCAAATGGTTCAACACGTCTAAAGTGTCTTATAAAGCAAGCTGTCGTTTTGTATGTCTTTTGCGTCTTTGAACTTTCGGGTTGAACTTGAACCTTCCGCTCGTACTCTATAGCGGGTTCAAGGTTCAATGGTTCAACAGTCTTAAGGTTCAACATTCACTGTCTTCTTATAAGTCGGGTCACTTAGTTACCTTGTGTAATTATTGAACTTGAACCTTCCGCTCGTACTCTATAGCGGGGTTCAAGGTTCAAGGTTCATTGGTTCAAGGTTCAACAGTTCACTGTTTCATAGTCAAAAGCCTTTACCAAAGCTGCGCAACTTTTGTTGGTCTACATAACCCTTGCATCTTTGAACTTTCGTATTGAACCATGTCTTTACAAGTTCAACGGTTCATGAGTTGAGTCCCTATTTTAGTAAGTCAATCCTTTGCTTACCTATATGGTCTGATTGGCATGTTTGAACCAACACATTGAACCACGTCCTAAAGGTTCAATAGTTCAATAGTTCAAAGATTTGGTGAGTTTGGTCCCGTTTGTTCCCACGGCTTTCTAAGTCAAACTTAGCGGGAAAGTTGGAGGAAATTATATCAGAAACTCATTATGAGACCGAGAGCTCTAATTTAGCAGAGGCTACGGATAATCATTATACTTCATGATGGCACGTGAATACTACTTGCTATTAATGAAGAAATCAGAGTTCACGTCTTTTCAAATATTTTTGGCACGTTTTGTTCCAAGCAATAATTATTCATTCTGGTAAGTGCCATTATTAACCAAGAACAAGCCAAGTTTAGCAAGTAAACATACTGTGCAATGCGGAGAAGGATAGCACCAGAAGTGTAAGGCTCTTGTTGTTCAAGTTTTCGTAGTGAATTCAGATATCCTGAAGGTGAGTTCTGTTTCCCTTGTGCTATTCCTAGTTCTTATGCTGGAAAGAGGAATCTCTGGAATTTCTGTTGTTTTCAAAATTTGAAGTGTTTCATTATAATTATCCAAATATGTCTTTGAAATCTACATGTTTGGGGGATGAACATGGCCCTGGCCTTACTTATTCTCACTCAGAATTTGGAGATACTGCATTGGTTCAATATGATTTAGAGGAATTTAAAGAAAGAGCTAGAAACCCTGTTCAAACCCCTACAATGAAGAAAATTGTAGACAGCGGTCTAGTTGAAGCTGCAGCTTTTCCTCAGGCTATACTATGCCCAGAGTTGGTTCAAGAATGTATGAATAGGTATGATCCCCAGGACAGGTGTGTCAGAAATACAAACGGGGATGTGTTATTTTATGTTAACAGACAAACCCTTATGTTTGTGATGAAGATACCACGTAAGGAGGCATATTCTAGCCTTGACATTACTACCTCCAATGGGTATTTCTCAGAAAAAAGATCAACTTACAAAAGTGTAATAGCGAGGAACTGGCTACTAAAATTTCAGAAGGGCGGTTCAAGGTTACCCAGACCACTTACCAGAGATCATTTGATAAAAGAGGTAAGGGATATTGTGGTATTGTTACACAGACTGAAAGGCAGTCAACATGCCTATTATTGGGAGGACTGGGTGTAATTTTTCATACAAGTCATCCTTCAAGAGGATCAATATTTAGATTGGGCTGAAATAGTGGCTGACTGTCTACATCAGGGTTTGAGCAATTGTCTGGGCAACAGAGATTTCTATATGTCTTCGTACTTGTTCTATTGTCTAGCATCTACAAGAGATTGGTTTGACCTACCCCATGCACCCATAACTAAAAATAGTAAAATTTATGAATATTACTCACAGTTGCAGAGAAAGAATTGCTATGAAAATTACAAAAGGGTTAATGATGTCTTCACTGGGAAAATGACTTATGAATTGGTAGGGAACCCGGGTAAGAGAATGTCCAGTGAAGCAATGCAATTGATCAGTATCTATGGTAGCTTCTTCATCCAATTTTCTGAGTTCACCTATATCAAAGTTGGAGGATTTGATGGTGAACCTGTGAAGTTACCTAGATATGTGTTTGATCATTTCGTGTTGATGGAGGTATGTAGGCAACTGATACATGTTGATAAGAAATTTCCATCAAAAAGGGGTTGTGGTATTTCTTTTCCTGTTGAACTTGGGCATTATTCATGCCATTCAAAATCTGATGCCTTGAATTTGGAGGTGAACCTCAAAAGGTTCAATTTTCAGTCCTTTGCTACCAGGTCTCAATTTGACAGTAAAAGATTTGTCAGAGAGAACCTAGATTCTAGAACAGGGCATTCACACCTTCCTAAACTGGAGGATTACTGGGAAGACTGTCTAGATGAATTTGAGGTCAGAAGAAGGCTGTGGTGTAGGTTTTCTTTGGGGCAAATAATTACACTCAATTTAAACATGGATATTTCTGGTATTTCTGATGATGGGGAACAGTTGGTTGACCCATAATTTGAAAAAGTAGAACACTTACCCATTCCAGAGGTGGACTGGAGCAAAAAGGAAGAAGACAGAATTGAAGTTAAAACTCTCCCAGTAATAAGAAGAACTGAAAAATGGTTGAGAGAAAAGAGACAGGAAGGGCTGCAGGATAAAAATGCTCAACAATTCTCTTCAATGGTTGGGTCACCGCTTCCCATAGACTCTTCTAATCAACCTCTTGCTATCTGTGGTGCAGGTGCTTCCAAGCCATCAACTGAGAGAAGCCCTGTCACTAAGAGATCCAGAAGAGTCCTCACTAATATTCTACCATCTCGTGTTACCAGGTTAAGGACCAAAGGAAAAAGAAAGAAATAGGTATCTAAAACAATAATTGTTGATTTAAATTCAGAGGAAGATCCAAAAGAGCCTATGGGTGACAAGGAGCTAAGCCCACAGAGAACAGGGGAGGTTGACACCGGGTCACAGTCAGGGACTGTTCTAGAGAATCCTGAAATATTAATGATTTCAAATGTGTCCTCTGATGTAGTGAACCCTGAGAAGACAATCTTAGCCCCTGCACCAAAATGGTTAGAGAGTTCTATTTCTGATAAGAAAAAAGTGATTCCTTTTGTTGTCCCTTTAGAGGACATGGTAAGTAAATGTCTGGGGAAAACCCCCAAGTCCAAGAGACTCAAGACGACATCCAGAATAGATATTGACCCAAACACTAGTAATTGGAGTGCTGAAATTGCTAAACCAGTGACTGAAGAAGAGGTGCAAAATCCAACAGTGCATGATTTCACTGTGGAGAGAGTGGATCTCGGTTCTGCCTCCAGAGCTGTAGATGTCCACCACCTTGAAGCTTCTACTAAGAGGATGGTCAGTCGAATAATGAAAGATGAAAAAGACAAAAGGGAGTTAAAACAAACTCTGTGCTCAATGGCAGAGTACATTGAGGCTATTAACAACCCTAGCCCGTAGCTGATCTCACAGCTTCCCCTATCTTTTGACCCAAAATCACCTGTCAACCAAAGGATGTTAGATTAGGTTCATAGAAGCAAAATGGTGACAAAAACATTTGACAGTTGGTTGAATAACATTGAACAAAAAGGGACTGAATACATTCATGAGCTCAAGAGCATATACGATCTGACTGCTACGACAATCGAGGATCTTAAAGCACAGGTTGCTGTCTGGACGAAAGACAAAGGTAAGTGGATGAATGTGATAAACCAAATAGATGAAGTTCAAAAATATGGGCTGGCTAAGTTTTTGATAGAGAAAAACATGGCTGGTTTGGACGAGGATTTGTTATATGTGAACAAAAAGAATATTGAATGGAGAAACTCCGTATCCCGGCAAGGTCGTTTTGAACTTTCAAAGTTAATTAAGGAAATAACAGAATTCACTCAATCGTTACAACATGACTTGCAATGTATTGATATTAAATACATTAAAGATGATGGAAAACCAGTGGAAGACGTTGATGCAGTGGTTCAATCTTTCAAAGATAAGATCGGCTTCGTAGGAGATAATGATAATATTTTAATTGAGGACTTCTCTAGGATTTCCAAAGTTGAATCACTACTTTACCTCTGCATCGACGCACTTCCAGAACAGAAAAGAAAAATTTGGTAAAATGCGAAGGGAAAAGGAGGTTTGGAAGTCAAGAATGAAGCATATAGGAATTCCTAACTTCCTGAAGATTCAGGAATTCGTTGCTGCTTTCTAGGAATGGAAGACCCAACGTGCTGCCTAGGCCACCGATAACAAATCCACAGATACAAACTTGTCGTCCCAATCATGACCTCATTGGCTCATTTCCTTTATTTCAGTTCCTTTGTCATGTTATTTTTAGAAAAACTTATTTCTTTAAAATCAGTTGTTTAAAACTAAATCCCGTACGGGTCAGAGTTATGTTAACTCTGGGTTTAATTTACTCAAGGACATGATTAAGACTTTCATATTTATAGGTTTTTAAAATCTGGAGATAGGGATGGTAGTTTTAGGAAAGAAAAGAAGAGGGAAATTTTTGGCGAAACTGTTCATAATTTTACATTATGTGATGATTGTCTGAGTAATTTTCATCTGTAAATGAGAAGAAGAAACATTTACTTCTTATTTGGATCTTTGCGTCTAAATGTGTGGAATTAGATTTTTTGTGCGAAATCTCTTTTCATCTGGTAATTGTTCTTTGTTTGGACAGCTCGTCATATGTGTTTTATTATTTATTGGTTCAGTAGTTCATGTGAATGTATTCATATATTTGAATGTATCAAAAATAGGTCTGTGCATTCTATTGCTCATTAATACTATATAAATCTATCGCATTCATAACATGGTTATGTATAAATGTTAGTTTGCCTTAAGCATTTTCTAGTTAAAAATGCATGTGGATAGTTGAATAAGTTAAATTCATTGAAAATCTTAAAGGGAGCTATACCTAAATTCAGAGGGGAACTAATTTAAAAGGTTCACCCATTTGTTGCTTAACTCATTTGTTCTTCAAAAGAGGGGTATAGAGTCAGAATAAATTATTTTCAGAATAAGGACAAATCTGTTAACCAACAACTTTGAAGATGAGGACCTTGTTGAAGAAGCACAAGAAGAGGCTTTGTTTCCATTGGATAAATTTTCCCCTCTTTCACCACCTCAATCCTCATCTCCTGTGCTTCCTAGACTTGAATAAGAAAACACAACTTTATCAGCTAGTCTCGTACCTTTTTGCTTCCTAGACTTGAATAAAGAAATTCTATTATTATTTTTATTTATTCTAGACAAGGCGACACTTGTTCATTCATTCCTTTTGGAAATCCACCTAGGTTCTTTCCTTACAAAAAAGTCATGGCCTTTAATAAGGTGGCTCATAGCCTTTAAGGCCCACAACCCTATCTTTGGTAGATTCCCTCTATATTTTAAGGCCTATGGCCTTTAATAAGGCGGCTCATAGCCTTTAAGGCCCACAACCCTATCTTTGGTAGATTCCCTCTCTCTATATATGTCTATTATGTTTTTTTAAACAAATGTCATCTATATTTTGATTTTATGTACATGGTAACATGAGATTCCTTTATGCCATTATATAACACTTCTCAATGCAATAAATAAATGTAACATGAGATGGTGAGAGAGAAATATATAGAGGTAGAGGGAGAGAGAGAGATAGAGAGATAAAGAGTGAGAGA
Source organism: Cunninghamia lanceolata (assembly GCA_027924645.1). Classification (NCBI taxonomy): domain Eukaryota; kingdom Viridiplantae; phylum Streptophyta; class Pinopsida; order Cupressales; family Cupressaceae; genus Cunninghamia; species Cunninghamia lanceolata. The sequence goes on from BSBN01000407.1 coordinate 3,511,419, forward strand.
GATAGAAATAGAAATGGGGGAAAGAGATATAGAGAGAGGGAGGGGTAGAGATAGAAAGATATATAGGAAGAAATAGAGAGATAGAGAGAGGGAGACATAGAGAGGGAGAGAGAGGGGGAGAGATAGAAAGATATAGAGGGAGAGATAGAGTTAGAGAGGGAAAATATAGAAAGTGGGGTAGATAAAGAGAGGGAGAGGGAGAGGGAGAGGGAGAGGGAGAGAGAGAAAGAGGTAGAGAGATAGGAGACAGAGATATAGAGGGAGATATAAAGAGAGAGGGAGAGAGCAAGGGAGATAGAGAGGGAGAGAGAAAGAGAGAAAGGGAGGTGAGAGAAATAGAGATAGAGAGGCAAAGGGAGATATATAAAGAGATAGAAAGAGAGAAAGATATGGGGGGAGGGAGAGACATATAGAGATAGTGAGAGAGAAGTATAAAAGAGATAGAGGAAGACATAGAGAGATAGAGAGAGGGAGACATAGAGAGATAGAGAGATAGAGAGGGAGAGAGAGGGGGAGAGATAGAAAGAGATAGAGGGAGAGATGGAGAGATAGAGTTAGAGAAAGGGAAAATATAGAAAGTGGGGTAGATAGAGAGATAGAGAGGGAGGGGGAGAGAGAGAGAGAAAGAGGTAGAGGGATATAAAGATATGGATGGGGATGGAGATTTTATATATATATATATATATATATTATCTCCTTCTCCATCCATATCTTTATATATCTCCCTCTACCTCTTTGTCTCTCTCTCTCTCTCCCCTTTATAAAGAGATAGCGAGATAGTGAGAGAGAAATAGTGAGAGAAATAAATATATTGAGATAGAGGGAGAGGGAGACATAGATAGATATAGAGATAGAAAGAGGGGGAGAGATAGAGAGGGAGGGAGAGAGAGGGGGAGAGATAAAGAGATAGAGGGGGAGATAAAGAGAGATGGAGAGATAGAGATATATAGAGATAGAGATAGAGAGAGGGAGAGATAAAGATATAGGGATAAAGAGATAGAGAGATATTGAGTTGAATAAGCCTTTACAAAAAGCACTTTAGACTTTTAAAATCTATACATACTTAAAGCATTTGAAACTATGAAAATAAAGGCATTAGAAGGCTAGGTCACCACAGTTGTAGAGTAAGCCATTGAAGCTAAAGATACATAGGTAGAAACAACTAAAAATTAACTCCTAGAGGTTAATTTTTTTTTTACTAAAGCAAGAATAGAGTTGGCAGTAGGGAAAAGATAGATGGTAACTAAGAAAACTACTAAGAATGCATTATCAAAGCAAGTGGAAAACTTGGAGGTTTAATTGAGCGATGAAAAGGCTAAAACTAGTGTCAAGTCTATTGAAATAGGATCAATAAAGGAAAAAGGCCTCTAGCCAAGATTATAAGCTAGCAAAGCTAAATAATCAAGTGGACACCTAGGCCTAGACACTCAAGGGCCTAAGAGAAAAAGAGGCTGACCTAAAGAATATAATAGAAGAATCAGAGGAGGTCAAGAGGTTAAAAGACCAAATTAAAGAGCTCGAATAGTTAGTGGCTTCCCTTGACCACATCAAGGTCTTGTTAAGATCATATTGTAAGGAAAAAATGGAGGCCACACTATCTAAGCCTTGCGAATGAGAAGAGCCAAATTTCTAGAGCTAGTGAATGAGAAGAGCCAAGAAGAAACTATAGCAACATGTGGTCCTTAGCTCCTTTTATCAAAGAGGTTCAATTATTTTTCAAGACATTGATAGAGCTAGAGGCCCTTGTACAAACATCTATGGCTCAAGCATAGGAGGTATCCTAGGCGTGTGCATGAAGATGGGGGGCCAAAAAGTGGCCACCCCACTTTTTTAGTGCTAGGAAACCTAAACATGATTGCATTTTTCAGCTAAATAAAGTGAAAAAACATAGTCCTGTGGCCTATGTTTTTCATTTTCATTTTCCTATTGCACCCAAAATGCAGCTAGGGATTTATCATGAGCGTGTGTTGAAATATTTGGAAGAGAAGACCATCAAACACAATTTTGCATCACCAATCATGTCATGAATGAAGGAAACAAAGTTGGGCAACTGAAGAAGGTAGGGTTTTATCAAATTTCTTCATTTCAAAACAAAATTAAGTTGTTTTTCATTGTTTTAATTAAATTTTTCTTTTTAATTTTTTAGTTAATAAATTATTGCAAAACCTTGATCTAGATGTTGAAATTCAAGATGAAGAGCAACCTCAAAACACTCAAACTTCACCTTCACATCCTCACCCTCCATGTGACACCCAATAAAATTATATAAGCCAAATTGAAGAAAACAAAAAACAACTTCAATCCTTAGTTGAAACATTGAAAAACTAGAATACAAGAAATAATCACAGGATAACCCTTGCCACTTCACTAGAGTTGATTATTTCTCAATTGACTCAGTTACAAAGCAAATTACCGATTGGAAGGACTATAGGGAGGAGTGTCGGTAATTATATGCCGATAAATTGTCATACAAACAAGTCAACGATAAGAAAATTTCCAAAGGTGATCTAAGTGCACTTTCATCAATCCTAAAATGCAACAACCATTAGATGGGAGTTGCAAACGATTCCCAATTCATTGGTGTGTGCATGAAGAAATATCCCAAAATTTATGGTATAGATGTTACATGGTTTTTGATGACCTCCCTTGTAATAATAACAAGGTCCCCCAATATTTTTTGAGGAAACTCTATTGTGAGTTTGTCCTCAAGGACATCCCAAAATACTTTGACATTCAAGAGTTCCAAGGTAGAGGCGGTGGCTCTGCACAGGATAGAGAGGGTACACATCATGCCCAATACCATCCATCGAGACCCATTATGAGGCCACAACATGTCTCACTTTCTTCAACTTTGAAGGAGAGTGTTGAGGTAGAGACACTGCATTCCTTGAGTTCCCTCACCCATACTTCAGCACAACATAGCAGTGATCTTTCACAGGTTGGAGGGGTGAGAGCAGTATGCATCGTTGATCCTCCCATCTTTGTCGGTCATGTGGAGCATTATGTGATGTTGGGACCCATGATGCAGACATTCTGAAGCATCAGGATGATGCAATGCAAGGGTAGCAGCAGGTGATGGACACATCCATAGTGGATAATATTGTTCTCACATATGACTTCTTACAACATACGTTTGGTATTGATTCCTAGGTAATTTTTTACAAGGTTAGTGCAATTTAATATATTTATATTTGAAATCTCTAATTAATTATATGAGTAGATATTATAAGTCAAAATAAATTTATATAATTATTTGCACTATAAAATTCCAAGGTCAAAGTATTTATCCTACGTTTGTAAGTCATCTAGTGCAAGGTTATGAGAAGAGGTCTAGTCAACAGGTATGTAATTTATCACAAGATCGTAAATATAGTACATGTAAAAATTTTGTCATATATCAATGGTAATCTTATTTAGTTTACAATTTGATGATAGGTGGATGTTGGAGCATCACCATCAGGAGGATTTCCTTGGTCCCCATGCAGAGCCACTTTCACTGAGATAAATTTTATATTTCTAATCATTATGCATTTAAATAATGTTATGTATTTATTTTTCTCAAATAACCTTGAATTCTATTTTCAGATGTTGAATATGTAGACTCCTCATCTTCATCAATCAACGGAGGTGGGCATTGCTATAGCTATTTTGTCTACAAATCCTTTGATCAAGGTATGAGCCAGTACATGTAAATGTCATTTTTTATATCTTGTTTTATATCACATCATTTAATGTACATAAATTACATTCGTGTTTACTTAAATTTGCTTCTTCATGCTTCTCATAGGATGTCATAACTCCTACCCATCTAGCTACAAAAGAAGAGAGACAACAAATGATCGAGAGGGATCACCAGTTGGTAGTAAGTGATTGATTACTTATGTCATGTGATATATTTTGAATATTTTATATATTAATGTGGATATTGTTTGATCATATTTATAGGTGGAATTTCAAAAATCTCTATCGAGGAGGTCTAGTTGATGGGCAATAGAGAATGAGTCATTGACTAGTTCACCATCTTCATGGCCTAGCAAGAGCCGTCGATTATTTGATAGAAATCCATAGGAGATTTGATTTTGGGACATTTTGTTACATATGCCTATTTGAATTTGTAAACATACTTTTGTATGTTATCGATGTATATCATTGTATATGCCTGTATGACTTTATTTGTACATGCCTATATGGCTTGATATATTCACTATATGTTATTTTCATGACATTATGTATATATGAGATTATGTATATTTTTATGACATTATATATATATTCATGACATTATAAATGTTGACATCATCCTTGCAAAATACATTTTGTGCATATCTTGTAATCATTCCATTCCATGAGACTGCATTTCTTTGAGGCATCATGTCAAACAACTCATGCACCTTGTCTATGCTTCCACACTTTGCATACATCTCTACAAGGGTAGCTGCAAATATAACATCTGACAAAATTCCTATACCCTTTATGCTTTGATGGTTGTCCACACCCTATTTTGAAGATCCCATTTTGGCATAGGCAAGAAGGATGCTAGATAAGGTTGTGGAATTTGGCTTGATGCCCACCAATTGCATTTAGTTGAAAGTTTATTTAAAGAATTATCAAAAAATCCATTCTGTGCAATCTTGCAATCATTCCATTCCATGAGATAGCATTTCTTTGAGGCATCATGTTAAACAGTTCACGTGCATTGTCTATGCTTCCAAACAAGTTGCATACATGTCTACAAGGGTAGTTGCAAATACAACATCTGAAAAAATTCATATATCCTTTATTCTTTAATGGTTGTCCATACCTTGTTCCAAAGATCCTAATTTGGCATGGGCAGGGAGGATGCTTGCAAAGGTTACGGAATTTGGTTTTACACGTTCCAAGTTCATTTTCTTGAAAGTTTCTAACTTGCCTTTTCAAAAAATCCATTTTGTCCATATCTTGCAGTCATTGCATTCCATGAGATGACATCTCTTTGAGGTGTCATGCCAAACTATTCACATGCCTTGTCTATGCTTCCACACTTTGCATACATGTCTACAAGGGCAGCTGCAAATACAACATCTGATAAAATTCCTATATCCTTTATGCTTTGATGTTTTTCCACACCCTATTCTGAAGATCCTATTTTGGTATAGGCAAGGAGGATGTTGGATAAGGTTGGGGAATTTGGCTTGACACCCGCCAATTGCATTTTCTTGAAAGTGTAATAATCTGCCCCTAATTTGTTTTTGAAAGATCACTACTGAAATGTAAATGCAACAAATAGGTGTATCCACACCCTTCTGATCACCCAGTTCCCAATAAGGATAAGGTGAGAGCATACAAGTGCTTCAAAGTTAGAATTTAATTCCAAACTAGAAATAAAAACAACTTCCACTTATTCAGTGGGCATATGCTCATGCAACAAGCATCCACTTATGCAGTGGGCAACTACTTGTTTAGTAGGAGAAACAGGAAGGAAACCTAGGCACATCCACTTATTCAATGGGAAGTCATTACAAATAAACCACTTATTCAGTGGGGTGAGTAACATAAACAAGAAATATCATTCCATTAGCGATACTACCATCCAGGGATTACAAAGTACGATATGTCATTGGAACATTAGATGAGCATACTATAGACTCTCTTATGAGGAGAAAATAGATACAAATGCTCTAACTTAATACAATATCAACATGTAATGAACGTATACCCACATAAAGGTGCCATAAAGATGTGTTAATCCAATGATGGTGGATGCAAGGCTGTCCGAACTATAGCAGCAAACTGTCATAACAAAATTGATTAGTAAATCATATCAAAACTCCTTAAATTCCCTCCAAACTCTACTCTACCAACACCAAGCAAGAGACCAAGGCAAATGGTCTGATATAATGTCAAAATCACACAAGATATGTAGTATGAGGCGACTCCTTTAGCACAAACCCTCATAGCTAGGTCTGGTCACTTCCTCAAGGTGTCACATACACATGAACCTCATTTTCCAAACCCTCCAATTGCTATAAAAGTGGAAATCACCTATCAAAGAAATAATCCACACAAATACTCATACCAATAATTGAGATGAACAACAATTCCCCACACCATTATAAGGTTGTACAAAAAGAGGAAAATGGCCTTGAAACTCAAGAGGGTGAACAACAAAAAACACTCCAAATCTGCTTCCAAAAAACTTGCAAAACCCCCTCAAAATCGATGTCCAAATCATCAAAGGAAATACAACTCGGATCTCATCAAAACATCTATTCAACACAAAGGCAAACTTTGAGTGAGATTTGTCTAATAACTCCACATTCAACAACAATGGTGATTCTTGTATGAAACCACACCCAATCTACAAGAGGGTTTTCGTCTTCAAGAGATAATGGAAGAACTCACAGGTTCAATCCAACAACATAACAATATCAAATCAATAGCATAACCCCAACATTGAGCTCCTATCCTCTTTTTATAACTTTTTGAGGGAAATAGAATATTATTTTCTTTTTACTCTTCATATTTCTCCTGAAAATATTAATATTTTTCCTCTCCAAAATACCCTTTTTGAAATAATATTAATATTTCATGTGCAAGGCCCCTTTTTTAAGTGTCTATCTTTAAAAACACTTAATTACCTTTCCAAAGAGCTATTACACTTAAATTATCTTTTAATAATCCCAACTTTCGATAACTTAAGCAAATATATTAATTAAATGGCTTAATAACTCACCCAACTTACGAAAAATCCCATAATGAATCGAATTGAAAATTAAACCATACCAACATGATCTTGAAGGTTTGGAATGAAGAATGATGCCAAATGGGTGACATACTATAAATAGATGACTTCTCCAATAAGTTTGGAGAGAAAGCTAGAAAGCTGAAAGTGCTTCTGAAAGCATCATTGTACTCTTCAACACCAACTAAGCTCAATGCCATATAAAAGAATCCACTCAAAGAAGGGAATGACAATTTATAATTAATATTATACTAAGTTTCTAATCCTTATTCCAAACCTTAGGCAACCTTAGTGAAATATTAATTAAACTGCCAGATAATAGTCCCAAGCTACGAAAAGCATAGAGATACACTGATTGAACAACTCTGACCATATCAAAGTGTAGTAAAAGACTTGGGATGAAAATCAGAGGCCATCAAGTGACTGTCTAAAAATAGCATGTTTCTCCAAGAAGGTTGGAGAGCACCTAAGAAGTTGAATTGAATTCCAAAAGCATTAGAAGAACTCTAAATGGCTAACCGAACTTAAAACTATGAACAATTGCTCTACAAGACTGAGCCATGGCCACTCCAATGATGTTGGAGTCCTCTCAAACAAAGCTAATAGCCTCTTGAAGACTAGGAGCAGGCGAAATAAGCACAAAAGATCTATGTGCCAAAAAAGGGACATTATAGTCCTCCCTCAAAATTTCTTATCCTTAAGCAATTTGCCAAACACAATCATCAGAACCATATTGAATAATGTAACACCAAGATCCCAAATAAATCTAGGAGATTTGTGAAACCCCAAAAATAATGTGCAATATAGAGTTGCAACTGCAAATGTAACCCCCTCTACTCTTCTTGCTAAAAGGAAAACAATCCCTTGCAAGAGATCAACGAACTCATTATCATAACACCACTTGGATCTAACATGCCTCCTTTGAACTATTTTGATACAATCACGAGGACTTGTGAAATATCTCACTGTACCTACTCCAAGAGTCTCTGAAAGATGATCAAAGGCAAGCGGAAGTTCGTTGTTCTGAACGAACTCGAAGAGTAAACTATCAAAGTTCACATCACAACCCTTCATAAAATGAATTCTCAAGGTTCAGAAGGTCTAAAAAGGCATATACTTTCTTCTGTTCAAGACTATAATCAGCAATGTACAATCTGATTTTAATTACAAGTTCAACACTCTATACAAGGAACAACAGTAGCACCAATGCAAATTCCAAGAATAAGCATGAAAAACAAGCATTGTATTACTCAAAAACAACTCGGAAGTGGCTGGAAAACACTTCCAAACATTCTCCAATTAAGACCCTTTACTTCCCTTGATAGAAATATTATGCCAAACCTCCTAAATGAGAGTAAACCTAAATGAGAGGTGGCTGATATACATCCAAATAATAGAATCAAAACTGAGATTATAAACGTTTCTCTGCCAAGGAACATCTCTTTGGTCTTCGTAGCCTTCCAACATACTTTGTTGGTGACCTCTAGCATGAATTTAGAGCAATGAGGCAACTCCACCATGCTTATTCTACGCAACTCTAATAAACATGTGTACCTCATTAGAAGACCTTCTAATGTGACCAAAGGCATCTTTACTAAAAATAATGCCTCTACAACAACACTTCCAAGTGCCTTCCACAAATTCAACTTTCAAAACACTAGGATCAACATTAATCATTGTTTTCATTTTGATCCCACCTTGTTCTTCACAATGAAAGGTAACAACTTGATCTTCTTCTTGCAAGGAAACCATTAAAGCATCAACAATTAAGGGACAAGGAGAAACTGATGCCTCCAAACCCCAACCCAAAGAATGATTAGTATAAAAAAATACATCACCCAATCCAAGGGATGGAATGTTAATCTTGTAGATATCATGTTTAGGTTCTTCTTTCTCCAAGGATTCATGAATAACAAGCTTGGAACCTCATTTCCTTGATGTTGTATTGAAATTTCCAGCAACTACATGATCTCCATGTTGGACACATTCCTTGTAGAATCTACATCTTCATCCTCATTAAGGCCTTCTACATCAGGACATCTCCCTGGAGGATAACCAACCACAAGATTTGGCACATCCTCAAAATGTGAACTCAAATCAACACCAAGCTGAAAAACACACTCTAACTCAATTTTTGAAACTTCTCCCAAATCCCATATCTTTATGTTGTCACATATTGCATCACTATACCCAAGAGTTGTTTCATCATCCAACCTACAAAGAAGATTATCATAAGTAGTTTTTGCATCTATCACAAAGAGAGGGTTATCATGAATGTGAAAATCATTACTCCCTTCTTACTTAAACCCATTAAAATCAGCATATGCAACTTTTGACTTCTTCAAAAAGATCTCCAAATCAAATTATTCTTGGAGATTATCAAGTTCATTAATTACTAGCTTGATCTCTTCTAACAGTGCAACTTTTTCTTTCTCTCTTGAGTTTGTAACAACAACTAGCTATTCTTCAACTTCTAGAAGCACCATTTGGGAATTTTGTAACAAGTCTTTTGTTGAATCAAGCTCAAGGGTGAGCTCATCAACCTTTCTCTCCTTCTCTTTGGATGCACTAATGGCTTCTACTGAAAACTTGATAGCATGATCATGAGCTTTAATCACTTGCAAGTACTCTGATTTCACCATCTCCAAAGAGTCTTTAATAATTTGCAAGTTTGAAGGAGCAACTTTCCCTTCAATGGATCCCTTCAAAAGTTCTTCTAAGACTTGGTGTGAGCTGTCCAATCCTACAAGGACTTGGATTTCTCTCTCATTTGTGACTAAGAGTTATTCCTTTAATTCACACAACTCTCTAGGACTTTGCTCAACCAAATGACTCAGTTATCCTTGTAGTAGAGATTCTGAAAATTCTTCTTCTTCAGGAGCAATATGTTCATCAATATTTGCTTCCTCCTCATAATCAATTTGATCAAATGATATGGAAACACCATACTCAAGCATTAAGTCATCACTAAGGGCTGATTTAAGGCCTTCAACAAACTCTACTTCAACATGCTCTCCTTCTGAACTCTCTAAGAAGTCAAACTATTGCCTTTCATGCATGGGAAAAACCCACTCAGAAATAGAATTGCCATCAATACAATGGTGAAGATGCTCCATATTAGGCGATGTTCTAAAACTTTTAGTAGCATCAATTTCTTCAACTTCTGCAAATACACTTTTCTGCATGTCCTCATCAAGACACTCTGCTATAATAATCTCAGGCTCACTTGATAAATCACCTTCTAGCAATCTATCAATCATTTTCATCTCAATTTTTTAACATTGTGGCATCTTCATAACCATCAGGCTCCTCATCAAATGTAGGACTTCCAAAGTCCAATGCTTCCAGTTTTGAATCTTATTTGACTTCTTCAAGGCTAGGCTCAACTTCCTAAATTTCTGCTATAGTCTTTTCTATATCATCTATCTCTTCAATTATCATATCTTCTTTTTTCTTCCATTGGTGGTTAGGCTCCCAAGAATCCTTGCATAGAAAACAAAGATTTCTTCTCTTGAGTTCATTCTTGCTGTCATCTTTCTTTCTTGTAATGGAATAGTTCTTGTTCATTGGATGGAAGGAGATGTCTAGGAATAGTTTTTGGTCTTTGACATTGGAATAGTTAGCTTTGGCTTCCTTGAAAACATTGTCTTCTTCTCCTCTTCCTTCCTTGTCCTTAGAATGTATTTTATAAGGACCATTTTGTCAGGATCCTCCTCTTTGATTATTTCAAAAAAATCATCCAAGGGAATTTGATAGTTAAAGTCATCTGATAATCCCTGGTACTCATCAATAATTTTTGTGGCCACTAGTTCATACCTCCTTTGATCCAACTCCCTTTGAATTGTTCTTTCTAATTCAACCTAAATTTGTCTAAGAGAATCAAGCAAGGCATCTTTCTCATTTCTACCCCTCATGTTTGTCTCTTTGTCCCTTGGAAACATCTAGTTGCAACCATTGCAAGTGAAATGCAAAATACTAACACTCACATGCAAGTGATGTTCATTATCATGCAACTGTCTACGCGGTTCAAAACTAACATGTAATCTATAGTAAGGGTAAACTATCCAATAGGCTAGCAAGAAAACTAGCTCTAATACCACTATAATAATCCACCCCTAACTTGTTTTGAAAGATCACTACTGAAATGTAAATGCAGCAAATAAGTTCATCCATACCCTTCTAATCACCCAGTTCCCAATAAGGGCAAGGTGAGAGCATACAAGTGCTTTAGAGTTAGCATTCAATTCCAAACCAACAATAAAAACAACTTCCACTTATTTAGTGGGCATCCGCTTATGCAATAGGCATCCACTTATATATAGTAGGTGACCACTTGTTCAATGGGAGAAACAAGAAGGAAACCTAGGCACATCCACTTATTTAGTAGGAAGCCATTACAAATAAACCACTTATTCAATGGAGTGAGTAATATAAACAAGAAAGATTATTCCACTAGCAGTACTACCATCCAGGGATTAAAAAGTATGATATGTCATTGCAACATTAGATGAGCATACTATAGATTCTCTTATAATGAGGAGAAAATAGACACAAATGCTCTAACTTAATACAATATAACCATGCAATGAAAGTATACCCACATGAAGATGGGCCATAAAGCTTTGCTAGCCCAATGATGGTGGATGCAAGGCTGTCCAAACTGTAGTAGTGGACTGTCATAACAAAAATGATCAACAAATCAATCAAAACTCCTTAAATTCCATTCAAAATCTACTCTACCAACATCCAAGCAAGTGACCAAGGAAAATGGTCTAATATAATGTCAAAATCACATAAGATATGTAGTATGAGGTGACTCCTTCAGTACAAACCCTTACAACTAGGTCTGATCACTTCCTCAAGGTGTCACATACACATGAACAACATTTTCCAAACCCTCCAATTGCTATAAAAGTGGAAATTTCCTATCAAAGAAATAATCAACACCAAAACTCACACTAATGACTGATATGAATAGCAGTTCCCCACACCATTATAAGGTCATACAACAAGAGGAAAATGGTACTAAAGCTCAAGATGGCGAACAACAAAGAACACTCCAAATCTACTTTCAAAAAATTTGTAAAAAACCCTCACAATTGGCGTCCAAATCATCAAAGGAAATACAATTCAAATCTCAACAAAACATCTTTTCAACACAAAGGCAAACTCTGAGTGAGATTGCTCTAATAACTCTGCATTCATCACCAATGGTGATTCCTATATGAAACCACACCCAATGTACAAGAGAGTTTTTGTCCTCAAGAGAATCTACAAGAGGGTTTTCATCCTCAAGAGATAATGGAAGAACTCACATGTTCAATCCAACAACATAACAATATCAAATCAATAGCATAACCCCCAACAATGAGTTCCTGTCCTCTTTTTATAATTTTTTGAGGGAAATAGAATATTTTTTTTACCTCTTCATATTTCTCCTCAAAATATTAATATTTTTCCTATCCAAAAGACCATTTTTGAAATAATATTAATATTTCATATGCAAGGCCCCTTTTTAAGTGTCTATATTTAAAACCACTTAATTACATTTCCAAAGAGCTATTACACTTAAGTTATCTTTCAATAATCCCAATTTTAGATAACTTAAGCAAATATATTAATTAAATGGCTTAATAACTCGCCCAACTTACAGAAAATCCCATAATGAAGTGAATTGAAAATTAAACCATACCAACATGATCTTGAAGGTTTGGGATGAAGAATGATGCCAACTAGGTGACTTACTATAAATAGACAGCTTCTCCAAGAAGTTTGGAGAACAAACCAGAAAGTCAAAAGTGTCTCTGAAAGCATCATTGTACTCCTAAACACCAACTGAGCTCAATGCCATATAAAAGAATCCACTCCAAGAAGGGAATGCCAATTTATAATTAATATTACACTAAGTTGCTAATCCTTATTCCAAACCTTAGGCGACCTTAGTGAAATATTAATTAAAGTGCCAGATAATAGTCCCAAGCTATGGAAAGCATAGAGATGCACTGGTGGAACAACTATGACCATATCAAAGTGTAGTAGAAGACTTGGGATGAAAATCAGAGGCCGTCAGGTGACTATATAAAAATAGCATGTTTCTCCAAGAAGGTTGGAGAACACCTGAGAAGTCAGAACTAAATTTTGAAAGCATCTAAGAACTCCAAATGACTAGTTGAACTTAAAACCATGAACAACTGCTCTGCAAGACAGAGCCAGGGCACTCCAAGAATGATGGAGTCCTCTCAAACAAAGCTAATAGCCTCCTAAAGACTAGGAACAGGTGAAATGCACAAAAAAGATCTAGACACCAAAATGGGACATTACAGAAAGTTTCTTTAAAGCCTTATCAAAAAATCCATTTAGTGCATATCTTGCAATCATTCCATTCCATGAGACAACATTCCTTTGAGGCATCATGCCAAATAGTTCACGTGCATTGTCTATGCTTCCAAACAAGTTGCATATATGTCTACAAGGGCAGTTGCAAATACATCTGACAAAATTCCTATATCCTTTATTCTTTGATGGCTGTCCATACCCTGTTCCAAAGATCCTAATTTGGCACAGGCATGGAGGATGCTTGCAAAGGTTATGGAATTTGGTTTTACATGTGCTGATTGTATTTTCTTGAAAGTTTCTAAAGCCTTTTCAAAAAATCCATTTTGTGCAAATCTTGCAATCATTGCATTCCATGAGATGACATCACTTTGAGATGTCATACCAAACTATTCACATGCCTTGTCTAGCTTCCACCCTTTGCATACATATCTACAAGGGCAGCTACAAATGCAACATATAACAAAATTCCTATATCCTTTATGCTTTGATGGTTGTCTACACCCTATTTTGAAGATCCCATTTTGGCATAGGCAAGGAAGATGTTGGATAAGCTTGTGGAATTTGGTTTGACACCCTCCAATTGCACTTTCTTGAAAGTTTCTTTAAAGCCATATAAAAAATCTATCTTGTGCATATCTTGCAATCATTGCATTCTATGACAAAACATCCCTTTGAGGCATCATGTCAAATAGTTCATGTGCATTGTCTATGCTTCCATGCAAGTTGCATACATATCTACAAGGGCAGTTGCAAATACAACATCTAACAAAATTCCTATATCCTTTATTCTTTGATGGTTGTTCATACCTTGTTCCAAAGATCCTAATTTGGCATAGGAAGGGAGGAAACTTGCAAAGATTATGGAATTTGGTTTTACACGTGTAAATTGCATTTGCTTGAAAGATTCTAAAGCCATTTTAAAAAATACATTTTGTTTATATCATGCAATCATTGCATTCCATGAGATGGCATCTCTTTGAGGTGTCATACCAAGATATTCACATGCCTTGTCTATGCTTCCACACTTTGCATACATGTCTACAAGGGCAACTACAAATACACTATCTAACAAAATTCCTATATCCTTTATGCTTTGATGGTTGTCCATACCCTATTTTGAAGATCCCATTTTGGCATAGGCAAGGAGGATGCTAGATAAGGTTGTGGAATTTAGATTTACACCTGGCAATTGTATTTTCTTGAACGTTTCTTTGAAGCCTTATCAAAAAATCCATTTTGTGCATATCTTTCAATCATTGCTTTCCATGAGGCTACATTTCTTTGAGGCATCATGTCAAACAATTCACATGAATTGTCTATGCTTCCACACAAGTTGCATACATGTCTACAAGGGCAGTTGAAAATACAACATCTAACAAAATTCCTATATCCTTTATTCTTTGATGGTTGTCCATACCTTGTTCCAAAGATCCTAATTTGGCACAGTTAGGGAGGATGCTTGTAAAGGTTATGGAATTTGGTTTTACATATGCCAATTGCATTTGCTTGAAAGTTTCTAATCCTTTTCAAAAAATCCATTTTGTGCATATCTTGAAATCATTGCATTCCATGAGATGGCATCTTTTTGAGGTGTCATGCCAAACTATTCACATGCCTTGTCTATGCTTCCACACTTTGCATACATGTCTATTGTTATCACCTAGGATTGTACCTGTGATGCAAAGCTGTCAAGCTTAACAATCTTGTGTAACATTGGAATACTTCCAGGTTGTGGGTACCCTATGGTGAAAATTTACCTCCAGATTATGGGCTGGTTCCCTTCTGATTCTCTAATAAATTAATGACTTTGCAGGAAAGGGTTAAAAAAAGGCTTTCTAAAGAATGTACTAAAACTAGAAATTAAATGGGAGGTGATGCACCTAATTGATAGAAATATGCATCTCTAATTCACAATAATTTTCAAAGTATCTATCCACACAAACCAAATTGGCAATATGACCACAAAAATGATTCTAAGGAAGGCTTGAACAACTTTATTTTTGGAGGAAAACTAGGTTCTCACAGCATCAAAGAAAAGACTATTCCAATGCACAACCTAAGACCTGTGATTTTTTACTATCTTTCAATGCATGCAAGTATAAATGAGACAAGGATTTAAAGGTTTTGATACTAAAACACAATAAAATCTCATCCAATCATTCATAAAATAACACAAATGAGAAGGTAGATACTTGATCCTACTGAAAATAAAGGAATACTTGCATAAAATAGTAAAAAAGATAACCTGTAACCTATTGTATTGTATAAATCTACAAAAATTGAGTTACAAACACTTCTTCTCTCTCAATGCACAAGAGAGAAAAAAGACAAGAACTGGAAAAACATAAGTTTTTCTCCAATATATAATCTTCTCTCAAAAAGACCTAAGAGGGTCAACTGTAGTCAACTGCCTCTAAAAATAATACCTCTAAGATTGATCCATGAGAAAGCATAAAAATCCCTAAAAAATAGGATCATAACTACAGGAAAAAGGAGCAAAAATAGCTTCAAACTACCCCTCACACTCAGTTTGACCAAGTGATACACCAAACTCCCTCTAGTTTGACCAAAAATCATGCAAAAAGATCCAAAAAAGATCAGTTAACTTGATCTCCTGATTTTGCATGATTTTGGGATGAGGAAAACAATGTGAACAAATAATAAAGTAATCAACATGATTTACTTTAACATTTTCTATAAATTTGTCTATCTTTTGACTTATACAACTTTGTGACAAATAATAAAGTCATTTATAATTGCATTACTTTATTATTTGTTTACATTTTTTTTTTCAGTTTCTAAGTCATGCAAGATCAGGGTAATTATTTTCAAAAGGTTTAAAAAAAAATAAAACTCCTTATAACTCCCCTTTGATTTACATAATCACCTCATTCATCCTATGATGATGCCAAAAAATACTCCACCATACATGCCAAAATCAAAAAATACCTTCCATCATGCATTTATCATTAGTTACATATCTTATTGCATCCTTATGACTCCCTTTTGGCATATCCATGATATTGCATCTCTATGTCATAAGGAGATCTCTCATTATCTCCTTGATTTTAATATTTCCATCCTTAATAAAATCAAGGAAAACAATTATAGCCTTGTATCATTAGGCTTTTGACCTCACTCACTTCAAACTTAAGAAAATCAAATCAAATATTAACAGCCACACGAGCCCCCCTTTGCATCATTAGGTTTCTTTTATTTTCTAAAGTCCTTCACCACGGGCAACATTAGCATGGAGTTTGAAATTTTGATAAGAATATGGAAAAAGGCATCTCAAGGGTCAAAATATCATTGGAGTTTATGCATTATTATCAAAAAAACAAAAAAACTGCCCTAATTGGGCTCATTTGCATCTTTCATTGTGAGGACACTCTGTGTGGCCGCCATGCACTAGGGTTTGAAGCTATTTTTTGGATCTCTTCATGAAAAAATCTATCCTTTACGGCTCTCTGCAACATGTAACCTTAGTTTTTGATGGTATTTTTTTGTTCCTCTGTGTTTTTCTTTAGATACTTTGTTGTCTCTGCAAGAAAAATGGTGGTGAAACTACATATTGCTGCTCCTATAGCTACTTACTTCAGATACTCTGTTGTTTCCTTCTTTTTCTTAGGAAAGACTATCTTTCTGTGGAAAACTCTAGCTAGGGTTAGGAGAATGAAATAATGAGAGGCTTTCTCTGTAGCTTCCTTGCTTTTTTTTTTTTTTTTCTGTATTGGTTTGGCCATTGAAGTGAAAAGGTTAAAAAAAACCTCCTTCTCTATTGTTTACTATAGGTGCATTTGGTACCCTCCATTCACAAAGCTAAGATTGTCACTTTCATGATTGCTATCTTATCAATGCTATTACTACATTGTTGAAGGCTTAAGTAACTATTTCAAGGGACCTATGGCATTATTGTCATTTCCATGACCCCGAATCTCTATTCATTTGCTTGATATTTGAAAGATTTTGATGGTTGTTTCTTGTATAATCACCATAGACATTCCCTCCTGACTGTCACTCTTTATCATGTTCCTGTCTGATAGATCCAACTAATAAAAAATGTACACTAGAAGCTATAATTGCATCCCAAAATGACTGATTTGATCTCTAGAATGCATGCTGCTACATAACTTTAAATGATGCTACATCACTAGTAGATGTTGATACAGAATGTAAAATGCTGCTACAACACTTTAACAAGTAATTTTACACCTCAATCACAACAAAAGTGGCAAATATTTGTTCTAATTTTACTGTCCAAATGGATTTGAATGTTGGAGTGGCAAAAACCATTTATCAAGCTCCCATACTGTAACTGATCCTCTACAGGTCTTTGTATCTACCCACCTCTCATTGTACAAGTTCGCTTCAGGTCTACCCTACTTATGTTTTTTTTTAATGCTTGTCAGGGATCACTGAAAGATCATGTTGAGATGTGAATTTGGCTTCAAGGCTTCTCATTATGACTTTTTTATGAATGATATCTTCACCTCTGTAGGCTTTAAGACTGTTCCCTTCTTATCAGAGAACATACTTTATGTTGATATTGCATACTTCATACTATCTCAGACTGGTGAAGTTTACTCTCAAACCACGAACTGGGTTTATGTAAAATTTAATGGGTATTTCATCTAGCTATTTCCTAATTTCTGTCAAAAAATCACAAAAACCCAATTCATATTTTTCAAGATATGATGCAATTACGAGACTGTTGTCCTACTATCCTGTATTTGGCAATGTGACTCTGTGCTTATGTAGTCATGAATGCATCTAGAAGTGTATATTCTCCATTTGATGACTATGACAGTTTGATATGAAGACAAAAGCAATAATGAACTTTATGCTTATGATTGTACCTTTTAAAATGTTGCATCCTTATCTCTCTTTTCATTCATCCTGTGGCATAAAAATATATTATGTACCTTTTGTGTACCTTTCACTAAGGGCATAATGAATTCTCTTCATGATTTATTGTCCTTGTAATGTAATTCACCTGCTACATGATACTTGTATGGAAAATCCTCTTGATTTCTATGGAATGCTCTCAGATACATGATTTCTCTTTTATTTCTTATGTTCTACTAAGTCATACTCATCCTTGCAGGACATAAATGATTGTCTCATTACTCTATAACTATGGCTTTATCTGCTATATGCTATCATGACTGTGGGCTGCTCTTGATTCCTATAGCTGCACCTCCTGTAGCTTATGATTTTCTCTTCATAATGTAGAAGTATAGAGTGATCGAATGATTAATGCACTATCCCTCTTTACTGCCCTTCTTGCACTCATACTAGCTATTCTTTATCATGCACTGTACTTGTAGCCTATGGTTGCATCTTCATCTTGCAAAGGCATATGGTAATTATATGATGAGTGGACTATCATTAGGGTGACTGTCCCATTATGATGGCATTGTGAGCCCTTCTCTGGCAGTCCTATTCACTCTATTTATGATTTCTCTTGCATACAAGATAGTTGACATGGCATCACACATAGATATGGATTGTTTCTCATTATATGACTATCATTTAGTTGATTACATGCTTCTTGATTGATGGGACAGTCACCTTAATGACTGATTTTTGTCTTTTTATGGTTGCTTAATGAATTCAATAGCATTTTTACATCTCATTCACAATAAAAGGTGGTAAATACCTAATCTATTGCTGCTCCATGATGCTTCTCTAGCTGTAAAGCTCTTGATGGGATTGTCCTACCTTGATATTGATGTAATGTTAGTTGTCCTACCTTGGAGGCTGTCTCATATTGTATTGGTGTTGTCATTGACTCCCATTCAGAATATGCTTTTATTTATTGATCTGAAAGTCTCTTTGCTTATCTTATATCCCCCCTTAAGATCAAGGGGGCAACATGCTAGGCTCAACCCTTATGCGAGCCCATTTTTTGCCACATGCTGAAATGTCTTCCATAATGATGGATGTACCTATACCTACACATTGCACAAACAAGTTAGATAAAACAATGAATACAATACTCATGTGATGATTTGACCTTTCTGTCTCTCTTTCTTATTGATCCAATGCTTCATGATATGTGCTGTGTTTCTGTTAGTAGGGCATATAAGGAGACTCATATCCGGAGCTCTATCCAATTGTTTACCATGATGTGGGTTCACTTGGAGATTAGGAGAGGAGGAGCAAGACAAGAAGATCTACTCCAAAGCTATCTCAGGCAATTATGGATATGCATTTTCCCTTATGCTTCTTTTCATTTCTTTTAACTTCAGATGCATAGCATATATTATGTCGCATTGGTTAAGCTACTCCCACAGTTTGTGTGGGACCATGGATTACTCTTTTCTTTCCAATGAATACAAATACAATACTTGTCCAATTCTATGTATACTTTATTGGCAAAATGAATGAAACATTTCTGCACTGAATGAAAGCAATGTCTTGAGTTCAATATGTACTTTTCTTTATGTCTTTACTCTGAACAACAAAACTGAAATCAAACCTTTCTCAAACACTTTAAAAAATATGCCATGGTTTAAGCATAGCAGGAATATGTTAAAAAAATCTTCACCTCAAATGTAATGAACTATTTCAGCTCTGCCAATTTGATCTGTAGGTGAAAAATTGGTAACATCTACAAGGGTAGCTGCAAATACAACATCTAAAAAAAATTCCTATAGCCTTTATGCTTGGATGACTATCCATACCCAGTTCTGAAGATCCCATTTTGGCATAGGCAAGGAGGATGCTGGATAAAGTTGTGGAATTTGGATTTACACCTGCCAATTGCATTTGCTCAAAAGCTTCTTGGAAGCCTTATCAAAAAATCCATTTTATGCACATCTTGCAATCATTGTATTCCATGAGACAACAATTCCCCCATTTCCTGCATGTTTATGTCAGCTTTTATTGTAGTTACAACATTCCTTCATTTGTGATGTGCATAACATGTTATAATTGTATATGCTTACAACAAGTGAATCATGCTACAATGAAGCACACCATGATGAAATAGGAAGATGCATATTTACAACACTTAAGAATATGTAGTATTGTTTCTCATGTCATCAATACATATTATATCTCTTACTTTCTCATGTAAATAGATAAACTATGTTTTCATCTTTCACATACATGGATTACATGCAACAATAAACCACTACAAGTTGTATATGTGCTTAACACCAAGTATACATGTGATACAACACCCCAAAACATGCATTGACTTAGGTGGGTGGTTCTTTTATTAGTGGGGGTGTTCATTTTGGACATAAAATAATAATGCTTATTTTTATACAAATTATTCATGGAACTTGTAATTTGCAATCTTGTATAACTTTTCCTTTTGTAATTTCAAACAAAAGATGGAAATCTTACCCACATTCTATGCACCTACAATAGTGACCAATTGATGTAATTTAATACATAGGGAGAGTGACATAGAGATAACACTTTTGATGAAAACTAGAGTCTTTGCTTATGAATAAGACGTCTTCTTGTTGCTGCTACAATCTTAGGATTGTCACAATTTTACATGCTTTGGATAGTGATAATTAGGGTTTTGGATACTCAACAAGGTTACCCTCTAGTCATGGCACCCTCATAGTATCCTCATAATGCTTTCCTTGATGATCTAATGACTAAATCAATAGGATAAATTCATGGATTCATTAGAAAAAATAAAGCCCATGATGTAATACTAAAGACAAGAACCCTAGTAGGTATATATAATATCCCTACACACAAACTTTAATCAAATATGCATGGAAGACCATGAAACCACAATTTAAGTCTAAAAAGATGAAATTTAATCCATTTTGAAACTTCTACCATAGCTGCAACAATCAAACCAACAACAAATCCTTCCATTTTTTTTCAAAAAATCATCATAAACCTTAGTTTGATAATCATTTCATGTGATATTTGTAGCACATTCTTTAAGGTGTGTTGTTCCATTATTTTTTGTCTACTTAAATGCTAGATACATGTTCTTACAATATTATATTTTGTTGTTTTAGATGATGTTATCTATCCCATTATTACATTTTTCTTGTGCTTACATGGATTGGGATGGCTCCATCATTTCAAGATTATTTGAACCTTTTATTAATACCCTACAACACATTAGATCAAGTGAGAACACCATATCAACCTAAGGAGACTAGAGGAAACACCTAAAATGGAAATTACAACATAGCTTTTAGTTTAGTTTCATCTACTAGAAAGGTGCTAGGATTGAATTTTTGCATTTGCCATCTTCTAGGGCCAAACGAATGTGCCAACACATCCAATGGGTGGGTAAATGCTAGGGGAGGTGTATTTTCAGTGGTGAAGCCACCTAGTCATTCTCAACTACATTAGACAGAGACAGTCTCTTAAGATCCCTAAGATAGAAAATGTGTCAAACTCTGGACCGACTGTTATGTCAAACAGTGACACCTAGGAACATCTTCTTTGCATGTATAGGTGGATATCATTTCCACCTACAAATACCTACCTCAATTTTTTAAATCAATTTCATTTGCCTATGGTGGCAAGAATGCATTGTTCTAAAATGCTTCAGTTTCATGTAGTGGAAAGATGCTAGGAGTGAAATTTTGCATTCCACACCTAGTGGAAAGGTGCTAGTAGGAAAATGAAATTGATTTAAAAACTAAGATAGGTATTTGTAGGTGGACCTGACATCCATTTATATATGCAAAGAATATGTTCCTAGGTGTCATGGTTTGACGGAACAACTGGTCCAAAATTTGACACTTTTTTTGTCTTAGGGCTCTTAAGAGACTATCTCTGTCCAATGTAGTCGAGAATGACTAGGAGGCTTCACCACCAAAAAGACACCTCCTCTAGCATTTACCCACCCACCCGAACATGTTGGTGCCATCCATTTGGCCCTAGAAGATGCTAAATGCAAAAATTCAGTCCTAGCATCTTTCTAGTAGATGAAACTAAACTAAGTGTTGTACTTGGCTATTGATGAAAAAGTTTGATAGTTGGTTCTTCAGTATGACCCTACTATACAGGTGTTCTCACTTGATCCAATGTGTTTTAGGGAATCAATTAAGTCTTTCCTTACCATTGTTATCAATTCTTAGCACCAAATGTGAAGAAACACATGAGGGTTTGTAAGATGGAATCCTTGTCATTAAAACTCATAGTAACATCATGATATTATGATCTTAATCTCCTCATGGGATATGACAAAGCCAGTTTGAAATAAGACCCTTATATGATTTCATGATGCAAAGACAATTTTTATGTACAATTTTCAACTTTGTTTTCCATGAATGAAACCATAACGTAACATGATGAAACAATCTTTGAAGGAATCCCAATCACTATGATGCATGAAGAACCATGGCTACTCCCAAGCCTGATAGATGATATTTTGGCCAATATTGCCACCATTGGTACTATGAAACCTTCAAAATCTCAGGGCCTTCAAGATAAATGAGAAAAATTATTAAGTTGACTCCAAAGGACATAATGACATGACCCTTCAAGCAAACAAGATCCTTCAAGTGAATAAAAAATCATCAAATTGACTCCATCATCATGAAATAATCATGAGAAATACCTTACTTTCCTTCCAAAACCAACCTCATAAGGATTATGCATACCTCCATCATACTCAAATCCTGCATGCAAATGCAATTGCACTATTTAACTAAAATTAGTACACCAACATGATGAAATGAGACAATATCATCAAAATACCTCCACATGGTACAATCTTTGTTTATAAACATAAATCTATGTTTCTTGCTATCCACCTATTCAAAGATGCAAGTTTTTGTTATACCATTCCTCCTAGTAAAGGTACAAATCAAATGCATGCTTTGAAAGTTGAAATAAATTAAATTAAAGACTTACAATTTTGATTCTCTTCCATTTCTATTCATAAGATGAAAAGCAGTGATATTTTTCACACACCTTATTGTTTGAAATATCTTAACCTTAAAATATGAGCTCGATCAAACCACTTGACTTAGTTTGATCAAATCAACTCACCAATCATGACCCTTGGGAATACCTAAATGCATCAAAAACCATGACATTCAGCCATGAGATCTATAATGAAATGAAGCTAATCAACTAGGACCAAGGAGCACATATATGAAGGTAAGAAAAATGTCAAAAATATAGAAGGTGAAATGAGGATAGCAAAAAAAAATAACATACCTTTATGTTATTCAAATGATTCAATCTAATGAACCATCTGGATCTATTCTACCCTTTATGGTGTCAAGTATTGCTTCATGGTCAGACTCTTGAACTTTCCACAAGTTTATGCTCAATGGTCTACCCCATATTTTATCAAATGAACATTTGATGCCATAACAAGGTTAGAATAATGAAGAATCTTCCTTTGTGTGTCAAATTCCTCAAACAACCACACATCATACTTTTTCATTGGATACCTTCTAAGCCATGTTTTAGTAAAAACCACCGATCCTATAGGATACTCAATGTTTTCTCCATCTATGATAGGGGCTGTCAATTTCTTTTTTACCTCAACACAATGACATAAATAGTAATATGTTCCCTCATCATCATCTTCATCTGCAATAACTACATATACATGCCCTATAATAAATTGCACAAAAAAATAAAAATTCAATAAATGATAAAAAATACATCATAATCTAAAATAAATAATAATTGTCATTAACATATTACCTAGTTCAACTAGATTTAAAATATGGTCAAAGTCAATTGATAATTCCATTTGCATGATTGTAGTGCTCCTGGAAGTTGATACGTCAGAAGTGGGCTTAAAGATCTTACATGCTATTCATCGACCCATTCTTTTGACTCACAATCATTCCAAGAAACATCCATACACAATGAACAAAAACACACCATCTACCTCAAATAAATAGTCCATGAAGTTGCATTTGACCTTCTAAAAGAGTGGAGCTCACTCGATCCTATCATTGTACAACAATATTCATATTTTGCAATGTTAGTTTCTTCTATCAACCAAAAGAATCTATGAATTGTAGACTTACCTTCATTACCTGGACCCATTGTAGAGTTGCACCATTCGACAATGGATGTTGCATATGTCAACTTTGCACTGTCCTTGTACTTCAACTCTTCTCACACTAAGGCTCTTCTAACACATGCTGGACAACACCATCATGCTCCCCTTTTCCATGCCCAACCTCAAATAAATTTCATATATGTTGAACACCATTGAATATATGAATCCTACTCAACCAATAGAACATTCATTAATTCTTAAATTGTGATGCACAATTATTTGACCATATGATATGCTGATCAAACATGATGTTCCTGCTACTCAAATGACCATAGAACATTTGAAAGCAACCTTGCACAAACTCTATAAAATATGTGGGATCATCACTAATATAAAAATGATACTCTCCCAATATATTTCTATCTTCCTCTATACTATCAGGTGCATGAATGAATGCTATATGCACTAATATAGCAACTTGAGTGGAGTTTTAGTATTGTGATTGAACCTCATTCTGTGGTTGTAGTGTATAATTCTCTGCAAATTCAACAATTGACACAATCATATGAAGAGGAAATATGCCCTTACATAACTTGAATTGCAAGTCCAACAATTGAGCTTTGTGTGTATGCCTTGCATACTCAAACTATCTTTTTCTTGAAAAATAGGCATAAATGCAAATACTAGTATTTATTCACTAACCAATTCACACCTTTTTGCTTCTTTACCATCTTTTAGACTATATGCCACTGTCTTATATTTTCTAAAAGGTACTAATTCATTTCCAATTGCATGTGCAATCTCCATGTGTACACAAGTTCTCAAACATTGCAAACTACCAAAACTATCACATGTTCCATGCAAACATGATGTCTTATAAAACATTTGTCCATCTACCATTTCACAAAAAAATGATTGAAATGAAATCTCTTGCCAATTTAGGCAGAGCCTCTATCATACACTCCTGCAAAACATCATTAATATGCAAAGATACACATATTTGTCGATAAACATCATAATGCATAAAAAATTCCATGTGAACTCTACATCAACAAGTTGTGCGTATGTGATTTATCTTGACATAAAAAGGTTTTGCCATTTCAAAATACCTTTGACTAATTTGAATTTGAGGATAAGTAGCTACAAATTTGGAGTAAATTTTTGTTTGAGTCATATCTAAAAAATGTTTTGGATGTCACTCATGGTTTTGACAACCAATTCTCCTTCTTACAACATCCCTTTGATTGGGAGATACTCTTGTGTTATTGGACCAAAAATCCTCAATTGGGGATTTTAAGGCTTCAACTATGGCTTTATCTTTCCGTGGGAGTCTATCAAAAATACACATAGTTCATTGCTATTTGGGTCCTCAATTCTTTCACGCCTCCCAATAGCTTGAACATCAAAGTTTTTCTATTTATTTTTAGTGCTTGACTTGTTTTTCTTATCAAGTGCGATTTCTTTGTTTGATTGCTCATAATAGTCGATGTAATGACAAGTCATGTAGCATTACTATCTTTGGTGCCTGAGGTGGAACCAATGTTTTGATAATATTGAATTGATTAGATTTCTTACAATAGATTTTTCACTATTAGCACTTGATGTTCTTAGGCCAAGAATCTTCATGATTGGCCTAAACTTTATATTTTTAATCATCTCAACAAATAATTGACATATTCCAGTTTCACTTATGTTTTGAAAAAACATGTTCCATATCTTATTCACATTTCTTCTACAAGTACATTTGGTAATCTTATCAACCATTGGTTTTAGAATATTCTCATCATTTTCAATAAAAAAACTTAGGCTTTTTATCCAAAATTCTAGGAGGTGTTCTCAATGGAAAAATTGATTCACAAGATAAATTTTGATCACTAAACACTAATCGATTGGTGTATCATCTACTACAACATTTGTAAATGCATCATAATTTTAAATTGGAGATTGAACATTTTCTACATTATCGAATTGAGATGGCAAAGATGACATACATTCAAGTTCTCCCACCTTCAATTTCTTACTTGCACGAAGTTTTTTCATTCGTTCCCTTTTGTTTCTCTAATTCCTTCTCTCTCTTCAATGCTTCATTATCCAATTCAATTGGCAAAGATGGTTCACCTTCATTTGTGAAGTTTAATTTCTTATTGTCACGAATTTGTCTCATTAATTCTCTTTTCTTTGCATTCTTGCCTTCACGCTTCTCTGGTGTAAGAGTTTTTGCTCATTTCCTTGGTATTCGATTGAATTCTATATCATTCTAAAACAATGGTCAAAAGAACACAAAAAATATTTGATAATTTATCAAGTTATAATACAAAATATGCAAAATTACATTGTTTTTTGTCAATCTAAAACAAAAAACTAGTTAATTTATTCAATCTAGTGTTGCAATCCATCAAAACATGAAAAAAATGCTTTCTAATATCAAATTTTAACTTAAAACATGTAATTGGAATTATGTGCATCGAAACAAGAACAAAAAGTGCATCAATTTTGTCAACCAATGATGGGGTAAGTGCAAGAAGATGGGGGGCCAAAAAGGGGTCTTAAGTGGCCACTTTTTTTCTGAAATCAGGAAATACTGGCCTTGGATGAGAAATTGAGCATAGTTACACTCAAAATTTGGAGATGCAACCAAAACAATGTTCGTAGTGCTCCAAGTCTACTTTCTAAACTACTATTTTTTTTTTAAAATGGCATAGATTAAGGGGTTCAAAAGAGGGAGCCACATAAATTGGTGTTGTTTCTGTCAAAAAAACATAACATAGCATGTTTTGTGGCTCCCTCAAAAGGTCAACTTTTTTTTGGTATTTTTAAAATCGCTTAGTGAGAAATTAGCTAATAGCATGTAGTTTATGCTTGATTTTTTTGATAATTTTTTGATGAATATTTGATTTTTTACTAATTTTCAAAGTGGACACATCCTAAAAAATAGAATTTTGGCCGTCCTACCCCTATAAATTTTGAAAACTAATTGAAAATCATTTTTTTCTTTTTTTAATATTTGTAGAATGGAGTCTAGTTTCTAAATATGTAATTTTTTTGAAATTTCAATGAATAATTAATTTACAATGAAAAAAAGACCAAACAGTGGTTTTTGCCCAAAAACGGACACACAAACAAAAGAAATTAAAGATGAAAGGCTTAACATTGTTAAAATGTGAAAAAAATCACATCATCAAATAGCTAAGAGAAAGCCTAACATTACCCAGGTGTTTGATTTGTTTAACCTTGAAACACGTGCAAATCTTAGGGTTAGCATGAATGAAATTATGTGAAATCTTGAAGAATATGGAAAAACACGTATGTGACTATTCAAAAGGCACTCCAAGCCTTTGGGTTGGAAATCCAAAGCAAATCCCAAGCCCAAGGCTTGGGATTCCCAAAGCAAGACATAACGCGAGCGCATTATAACGCGCTCGCATTATGTTTTGCTTCGCATTTTTCCTTTTCCACAAGTCTGTTGTTTGTCATGTTTGACATAACGCGAGCACGTTATAACACGCTCGCATTATGTTCCCCTTCAATTTTTTTCTGTTCAAGTCTATTAATCATGTATATATGTATGTATGCCTATATGTATGTATGTATCTATGTATGCCTATATGTATGTATGTATGTATATATCTATGTATCTATGTATGCCTATATGTATTTATGTATCTATGTATGCCTATATTTATGTATGTATAGTGTCGAGGGTAGAGGAGGGTAGAGATGGGAGTGAGCCAGATAGGGGAGGAGAGGGGTGGATAAGGATTTAGTGATTAAGGTTTAAGGTTGAGGGTTGAGCGTTTAGGGATAGGATTTAGAGTTTAGGGATAGGCGATTAGAGTTTAGGACCTTGAGGGATTAGGGTTTAGGGTTGAGGCTTTAGGGATAGCGTTTAGGGTTCAGGATCAAGCGATTAGGTTTAAGGTAGAGTGTTGAGGGTTGAGGGATTAGGGTTTAAGGTATAGTTTAGTAGTTATTGTGGATAGAGCCAGTAAACAATGGGAGATTATTTGCCTGTTTCATAACAATATACCTTCCCTAAGTGCGGGGTAGACAGCAAGAAACATAGATGTACCCCAATGCAAATATTTTCTCATAATGATCATCCTTCTGATTTCAACTATTAATTACTCACTGTGGATGTACCATATGCAAATCTTTTCTCATAGGGTTTAAGGTATAGTGTCAAGGGTTAAGGGTTGAGGGATTTGGTTTTAGGGTTGATGGATTAGGGTTTAAGGTATAGTGTTGAGGGTTGAGGGTTTAGGGTTGACGGATTAGGGTTTAGGGTTGATGGATTAGCATTTAATGTCGAGGTTAGGGTTAGGGTGTCAAGCGTAGAGGGATTAGGTATAGGGTTTAGGGTTGAAGGTTTAAGGATTGAGGGTTGAGGCTTTAGGGATGAGGGTTTAAGGCTTAAGATATAGTGTCAAGTGTTGAGGGTGTAGGGATAGGGTTTAAGTTTTAAGAGTTAAGGTTGAGGGATAGGGATTAGGGTTTAAGGTATAGTGTGTGAGGTTTGATGGTTTAGCGATAGGGTTTAGGTTTGAGGGATTAGGGTTTAGGGTTGATGAATTAGGGTTTAATGTTGAGAGTTGAAGGTTGAGGGTTGAGGTTGAGGGATAGGGTTAATGGTCAAGGGATTAGGGTTAAATAAGAGTGTCGAGGGTAGAGGGATTAGGGATAGGGTTTAGGGTTGAAGGTTTAATGATTTAGGGTTGAGGCTTTAGGGATGAGGGTTAAGGGATTAGGGTTTAAGATATAGTGTCGAGTGTCAAGCATGTAGGGATAGGTTTTAGGGTTCAAGTTTTAAGGGTTAAGGGTCGAGGGATCAGAGTTAAGGGTTGAGGGATTAGGGTTTGACGTTGAGGGTTGAGTACATTGAGGTTCGAGGGTTAAGGGTCGAGGGATAGGGTTGAGGGTCGAGGGATTAGGGTTAAGGGATAGGGTTGGAGGGTTTAGGGATAAGGATTAGGGTTTAAGGTATAGTATCGAGCCCATTGAGGGTCTAGGAATAGGGATAGCATTTAGGGTTTAGGAATAGGGATAGCATTTAGGGTTTAGGGATGAGGGATTAGAGTTGAGGGATGACAGATTAGGGTTGAGGGTTGAGGGATTAGGGTTTAGGGATAAGGTTTAGGGTTGAGGGTTGAGGGATTAGGGTTTAAGGTATAGTGTTGAGGGTTTAGGGATAGGGTTTAGGGTTGAAGGATTAGAGTGAAGGGTTGAGGGATTAGGATTTGACATTAAGGGTTGAGGCTTTAGGGTTTAGGGTTTAGGGAGAGGGTTGAGGGTCGAGGGATCAGAGTTAAGGGTTGAGGGATTAGGGTTTGACGTTGAGGGTTGAGGGTTGAGGTTCGAGGGTTAAGGGTTTAGGGATAGGGTTAAGGGTTGAGGGATTAGGGTTAAAGTAGAGTGTGGAGGGTATAAGGATTAGGGATAGGGTTGGAGGGTTTAGGGATAAGGGATTAGGGTTTAAGGTATAGTATCGAGTCGGTTGAGGGTTTAGGAATAGGGATAGCATTTAGGGTTTAAGGATGAGGGATTAGAGTTGAGGGATGACAGATTAGGGTTGAGGGTTGAGGGATTAGGGTTTAGGGACAAGGTTTAGGGTTAAGGGTTGAGGGATTAGGGTTTAAGGTATAGTGTTAAGGGTTTAGGGTTGAGGGATTAGAGTGAAGGGTTGAGGGATTAGGATTTGAC
Organism: Cunninghamia lanceolata; assembly: GCA_027924645.1. NCBI lineage: Eukaryota > Viridiplantae > Streptophyta > Pinopsida > Cupressales > Cupressaceae > Cunninghamia > Cunninghamia lanceolata. Next base: position 3,541,139 of record BSBN01000407.1, read on the forward strand.
GTTGAGGGTTGAGGCTTTAGGGTTTAGGGTTTAGGGATAGGGTTGAGGGTCGAGGGATTAGAGTTAAGGGTTGAGGGATTAGGGTTTGATGTTGAGGAGGGTTGAGGTTCGAGGGTCAAGGGTTTAGGGATAGGGTTGAGGGTCGAGGGATTAGGGTTAAAGTAGAGTGTGGAGGGTATAAGGATTAGGAATAGGGTTGGAGGGTTTAGGGATAAGGGATTAGGGTTTAAGGTATAGTATCGAGTCGGTTGAGGGTTTAGGAATAGGGATAGCATTTAGGGTTTAGGGATGAGGGATTAGAGTTGAGGGATGACGGATTAGGATTGAGGGTTGAGGGATTAGGGTTTAGGGATAAGGTTTAGGGTTGAGGGTTAAGGGATTAGGGTTTAAGGTATAGTGTTGAGGGTTTAGGGTTGAGGGATTAGAGTGAAGGGTTGAGGGATTAGGATTTGACATTGAGGGTTAAGGATTTAGGGTTTAAGGTTTAGGGATAGGGTTAAGGGTCGAGGGATCAGAGTTAAGGGTTGAGGGATTAGGGTTTGACGTTGAGGGTTGAGGGTTGAGGTTCGAGGGTCAAGGGTTTAGGGATAGGGTTGAGGGTCGAGGGATTAGGCTTAAAGTAGAGTGTGGAGGGTATAACGATTAGGGATAGGGTTGGAGGGTTTAGGGATAAGGGATTAGGGTTTAAGGTATAGCATCGAGTCGGTTGAGGGTTTAGGAATAGGGATAGCATTTAGGGTTTAGGGATGACGGATTAGAGTTGAGGGATGACGGATTATGGTTGAGGGTTAAGGGATTAGGGTTTAGGGATAAGGTTTAGGGTTAAGGGTTGAGGGATTAGGGTTTAAGGTATAGTGTTGAGGGTTTAGGGATAGGGTTTAGGGTTGAGGGATTAGAGTGAAGGGTTGAGGGATTAGGATTTGACGTTGAGGGTTGAGGGTTGAGGCTTTAGGGTTTAGGGTTTAGGGATAGGGTTGAGGGTCGAGGGATCAGAGTTAAGGGTTGAGGGATTAGGGTTTGACGTTGAGGGTTGAGGGTCAAGGGTTTAGGGATAGGGTTGAGAGTCAAGGGATTAGTGTTAAAGTAGAGTGTGGAGGGTATAAGGATTAGGAATAGGGTTGGAGGGTTTAGGGATAAGGGATTAGGGTTTAAGGTATAGTATTGAGTCAGTTGAGGGTTTAGGAATAGGGATAGCATTTAGGGTTTAGGGATGAGGGATTAGAGTTGAGGGATGACGGATTAGGGTTGAGGGTTGAGGGATTAGGGTTTAGGGATAAGGTTTAGGGTTGAGGGTTGAGGGATTAGGGTTTAAGGTATAGTGTTGAGGGTTTAGGGATAGGGTTTAGGGTTGAGGGATTAGAGTGAAGGGTTGAGGGATTAGGATTTGACATTGAGGGTTGAGGCTTTAGGGTTTAGGGTTTAGGGATAGGGTTGAGGGTCGAGGGATCAGAGTTAAGGGTTGAGGGATTAGGGTTTGACGTTGAGGGTTAAGGGTTGAGGTTCGAGAGTCAAGGGTTTAGGGATAGGGTTGAGGGTCAAGGGATTAGGGTTAAAGTAGAGTGTGGAGGGTATAAGGATTAGGGATAGGGTTGGAGGGTTTAGGGATAAGGGATTAGGGTTTAAGGTATAGTATCGAGTCGGTTGAGGGTTTAGGAATAGGGATAGCACTTAGGGTTTAGGGATGAGGGATTAGAGTTGAGGGATGACAGATTAGGGTTAAGGGTTGAGGGATTAAGGTTTAGGGTTGAGGGATTAGGGTTTAAGGTATAGTGTTGAGGGTTTAGGGATAGGGTTTAGGGTTGAGGGACTAGAGTGAAGGGTTGAGGGATTAGGATTTGACGTTGAGGGTTGAGGCTTTAGGGTTTAGGGTTTAGGAATAGGGTTGAGGGTCGAGGGATCAGAGTTAATGGTTGAGGGATTAGGGTTTGACGTTGAGGGTCGAGGGTTGAGGTTCGAGGGTCAAGGGTTTAGGGATAGGGTTGGGGGTTGAGGGATTAGGGTTAAAGTAGAGTGTGGAGGGTATAAGGATTAAGGATAGGGTTGGAGGGTTTAGGGATAAGGGATTAGGGTTTAAGGTATAATATCAAGTCGATTGAGGGTTTAGGAATAGGGATAGCATTTAGGGTTTAGGGATGAGGGATTAGAGTTGAGGGATGATGGATTAGGGTTGAGGGTTGAGGGATTAGGGTTTAGGGATAAGGTTTAGGGTTGAGGGTTGAGGGATTAGGGTTAAAGTAGAGTGTGGAGGGTATAAGGATTAGGGATAGGGTTGGAGGGTTTAGGGATTAGGGTTTAAGGTATAGTGTTGAGGGTTTCTATCGTCAAATGTAGATTTATGGGTTCGATTATATTGATTGCCTCTCCAGTTTTGGGGTGTGGATGTTTTGGAATCAATCAGGAAGTCTTCAGGAGACTTTGTGGAAGTGGATTGGTAATCGCTTGACAGAACCCCTACTATTTATGCTTGGATAAGGATTTGTCACAAACTAGAACTTCTGCTTCCAAAGAAGATCTGTCTTTCTTCCTCGATGGGTATTTTCTATCAAGAACTTGATTATGAGGGCTTGCCCCTTCATTGTTATGCCTATCATATGGTGGAGCATCTGGCAAGCTCTTACAAGAAACAGGAAAAGTTCTCCCTCAAAAACCTTGTGGTCATTCAAGTCTGAAGGGGAAGGTTTGGAAAGAGAAATGCACAAGATGTGATCAATCTATAGCAGGACAAAACGCGGGCGCGTTATAATGTGCTCACGTTTTGTCTTGCTATAGAAATGGTAAAAAGTGTTGACCCCCATGATCCAGGCCCACATGCTCTGTTTTCATACTGATTCTGCGCGTGCTCCAACAAAAAAGAAGTGCTTTCATGCTGTTGGAAAGTTCACATGCACATTTGACACATTGTACCACCTTTGCATGATCTTTCCACCACCTTTTCTGCTTTGCCAACTTGAGAAGGAGGAAATAACATAGTTTTCACACCAAGTTTGATATATTTCTATTCAAGTTTCAATATTTGTAGTGTTGCAATGTTAATTGTGATTCAATTTTAGGAATTTAACATTATAGATTGGTTAATAGTATTGTTGGTAGTAATTATATTTGAGTGTTATTCAATTTAACATTGAAAAGGAAGCAAGTGGTGAAAAACTCAAATTGTTGAGGAGTTTGATGCAAGAAGAAGAAAACACTACATAATTGGCTACTCTCTCCATTCTAATCTTCATTTTTTAGGTATGTCAAGTCTTTACATGCATGTTCTTTACATTTTCCTTAATTCGGATTGAATTACTTTATCATGCTTTATCATACATGTTTAAAATAGACACATTCCCAATCAAGAAAGCAGCCTACAATCTCACATGATGTAATGTATATTTTATACACTTGGGCTCTTTAATAATTATGTGTAATAAACAGACCTTAACATACCATGATGTCAAACTATACAAGAATAAATCCTTACAACATAATAAAAATACAATCCCACTATTATCTTGTATTCATTTCTTAGGAAGTAATATTGGTCTCTTTATCATGCTACAGACAAATTCTTTGTCATGCTGAGGAAATGATCAAGAATTAAACCAACACAGGAAGAGATAGAAGTTAAGAATGTAAAGAAAGCAGTGGCTATGAGGGAACTTCGTGAGAAGAGGAAATTGGACACGATAAATGAAGACATACCAATTGAAGAGGAACCACAACCATCACAAAGAGATATGGTATTGGCGGCACAAAGAGAATGAATGCAAAAACTTCATGCTACGAGAGATTTGAATACCATAGTTGGAGACACATCCTCTACCACAAGTCAACATGTAGGGACACCATCTACCACATCTCAAGTTGAGAGTACATCATCACTCACATGTGATGAAGGAGATATGCCATCGTTCCCACCTCAACCTCAAGGTATGTCATCTATTCCATCTTCGATTGAAGGTATGCCATCTAGCCCATCTCATTTAAATATTGATGAAATTCCTAATGTTGAGATGAATTTACCTAACTTAACACCACCTAGAATTTAGCATAGAAAGCCAAAGTATTTGATTGAAATTGATGAGAATATTTTGCAGCCAATGGAAGGTAAGATTCCAAAATGCACTTGTAGAAGATATGCTCATAAAATTTGGAGATTGTTCTTTGAAAAGTTAAATGAGACTGCAAGATGTCAACTATTCATTGAAATGATGTGAAGTATAAAGTATAGGTCCATGAAGATTCTTGGGTTGAGAACATCAGAGGATTCAAGTGAAAAATCTATTGTCAAGAATCTAATGAGTGTGTATGAGAGTGTGGATAACACCTCACGCACAAAAGATAGTAATGCAACACGGTGTGTGATTACATCGACTATAGTAAGTAGTCAAATGAGGAAAGCTCGTCTCATTAGAAAGACGAGTCAAGAATTGAGAATTAATAGGAAAACTTTATCAAGAGCCATTGGAAGATGCCAAAGAATTGAGGACACTAATGCCAATGAATTATGGGCATTCTCGGGGAGACTACCATGAAAAGATAAACCAATTGTTGAAGCATTGAGATCACTAATTGAAGACTTTTGGAAGAATTACACAAGGGTATCTCTGAATCAAAGGGATGTGGTAAGAAGGAGAATCAGTAATCAGAATCGTGAGCCACATCCAAAGCATGTTTTGGATGAGACTCAAACACAGTTTTATGGTAAATTTCTAGAGAAGTATCCTCAAATTAAAATTTGTCAAAGATATTTTGAAATTCTAAAACCTTTCTATGTCAAGATAAATCACACACGCACTACTTGTTGTAGATTACATATTGAATTTTCTAACCATTTTGATGCTTATAGGTCTATATGTTTAGATATGCATACTAACAATGTTTTGCAGGGTTGTGCCATATGTGCCCCACCAACATCTTCAAGAGACTTCATATCAAGAATTTTATGTGAAAGAGAGGAAGGTCAAATATTCTACAAGAAATTATGCTTGGATGGCACATGTCATCGTTGCAGTGGCTTGCAACATTTGCCAATATGTGAACATATGGAAAGAACACATGCGGTTGGAAACGAACTAGTAGAGTTTGACAAGTATAAAATAGTGGCATACAATACAAAAGATGGTAAAGAAGCAAAGAGGTGTGAATTGGTTATTGAAAAGATTCCAGTGTATTAGTTTATGCCTATATTTCATGACAGCATAGTGTATGAGTATGCAAGACATGCCCATAGAGCTCGATGGTTGGACTTGCAATTCAAGTTATGCAAGGACACATTTCCAGTTGGTAGCATTGTTTCAGTCATCGACTTTACAGAGAACTACAGTCTATAGCCACAACGTGAGGTGCAATCACAATATTACAACTCCACATAGGTTTCTATATTTGTGCACATCGCATTCATTCATGCGAATGATATTACAGAGGATGACAGAAAGATCATAAGGGAGTATAATTTCTATATTAGTGATGATCACACGCATTCTACGGAGTTCGTGCAAGGTTTCTTTCAGGTGTTCTACAATGATTTGGCTAGAAGGGGCATATCGTTCAGTCAGCATATCATATGGTCAGATAATTGTGCCTCACAATTCAAGAACTCATGAAATTTCTATTGGCTGAGTAGGAGGCATAATTTTACAGGTATTAAGCATATGTGGAACTTTTGTGAGGCTGGGCATGGAAAGGGGGAGCATGATGGTGCAGGAGCATGTATCAAAAGAGCCATAGCACGAGAAGAGTTAAAGTATAAAGACAATGCAAAGTTGACAGATGCAAAATTGATTGTCGAGTGGTGTAATGTTTCCATGGGTCCAGGTAATGAAGGTAAGTCTTCAGTTTGTAGATTTTTTTGATTGATAGATGATACTAACATTGCACCATATGAGGACTATTGTACACTGACAGGATCAAATGAGATGCACTCTTTCAGAAGCTCAATTACAGGTTCATGGAGTATCCATACGCGAAAGATGTCATGCTTTTGTTCTTCCTGTACAATTCAAGTCTGGGATGAGTGTGAGTCAAAGGAGTGGGTTGACGAATGGCAGTTAAGTTATCTTAGCCCACTTGACATGTATCGACCCCCGACGGCACTAGAACTAACACAGATGGAATCATTAGTTGACTTTGACCACATATCAGATTTAGTTCAACCAGGTAATATAGGGCACATATATGCATCTAATTTCATCTAGTTCAACCAGGTAATGTCATCTTACTTTGTAGTGTTTTTGTAATGTTGACTAATTTCATCTAATTTGCTACACATATCAATGTAGGGAACGTATATGCAGTTATTGCAGATGAAGATAATGAAGAGGGAACAGATTATTACTTATGTCGTTGTGTTGAGGACAAAAAGAAATTGGAGGCCCCTATTACAGATGGAGAAAACATCGAATACCCTACAGGCTCAGTGGTTATTACTGGAACATGGCTTAGAAGGTACCCACATAAGAGTGTTAATGTTTGGCTGTTTTAGGACTTTGACACGCATCGGAAGATTCTTCATTACTCGAACCTTGTCATGGCATCCAATGTTCATTTGATAAAGTATCGGGGTAGACCTTTGAACAAAATCTTGTGGATGGTGGGTGAGTCTGACCATGAAGCAATACTTGACACAATAAAGAGTAGAGCAGACCCAGATGGTTCATTGGATTAATTTGTAAGTATTCACATTGATTTTGTAAAGTCATGTAACATTGAGTTGTAAGTATGCACATTAATTTGTAAGGTTTGTCTTTTTTTAATTTCCTCCTGTATTTTTACACATATACACATTTTTACATCATCATGTTATGCATTTTTGGTCTCCTGCTCCTGATGCGACCAAACTGAGTGTTCCAACGCATCCGAATGGGTACATTTACGCTAGGCATGGACTTGTTTTTCACCCAAACATGTCGAAACAGTTTGAGCTACATTGTACCGACGATATCCCTGAAGAGTCCAAAGTGTCAAAAGGCAGCAATCTTTAATGAGATGTTACTCAAAAATTGTGTCACTTAGAAACATTCTGTCTAAGGCAACGTGATCATGTAGAGTGCCTCTACAATAACCTCTCTCAGTTTTTTATATCTCTGAGGCATTTGCCCATGGTGAAAGGTTTTCTGCTGCCCCAAAAATCGTCATAAGGAGGCAGTGTAAAGTTGCAAAGGGGTGTAACTTTTGTCTTGCTCTTGATGTGACCAAAATGACTATTCCAATGCATCCAGATGGGTACATTTACGCTAAGCATGGTCCTATTTTTCACCCAAACATGTCAAAACAGTCTGAGCTACATTGTACCGACGATATCCCTGAAGAGTCCAAAGTGTAAAAAGGTAGCAATCTTTGATGAGATGTTACTCAAAAACCGTGTCACTTAGAAACATTCTATCTGAGGCAACATGATCATGTAGAGTGCCTCTATAATAACCTCTCTCAGTTTTTTATATCTCTGAGGCATTTGCCTGTGGTGAAAGGTTTTCTGCTGCCCTAAAAATCGTCAAAAGGAGGCAGTGTAAAGTTACAAAGGGGTGTAACTTTCGTCTTGCTCCTGATGTGACCAAACTGACTGTTCCAACGCATTCGGATGGGTACATTTACATTAGGCATGGTCTTGTTTTTCACCCAAACATGTTGAAACAGTCTGAGCTACATTGTACCGACAATATCCCTGAAGAGTCCAAAGTGCAAAAAGGTAGAAATCTTTGAATGGTTGTTACTCAAAAACTGTGTCACTTAGAAAGATTCTGTCTGAGGTGACGTGATCATGTAGAGTGCCTCTACAATAACCTCTCTCAATTTTTTATATCTCTGAGACATTTGCCCATGGTGAAAGGTTTTCTGCTGCCCCAAAAATCGTCAGAAGGAGGCAGTGTAAAGTTGCAAAGGGGTGTAACTTTCATCTTGCTCCTGATGTGACCAAACTAACTATTCCAACGCTTCTGGATGGGTACATTTATGCTAGGCATGGTCCTATTTTTCACCCAAACATGTCGAAACAGTCTGAGCTACATTATACAGACGATATCCCTGAAGAGTCCAAAGTGCAAAAAGGCAGTAATCTTTGAATGGTTGTTACTTGAAAACTATGTCACTTAGAAACATTCTGTCTGAGGTAACGTGATCACATAGAGTGCCTCTACAATAACCTCTCTCAGTTTTTTATATCTCTGACACATTTGCCCGTGGTGAAAAGTTTTCTACTGCCCCAAAAATTGTTAGAAGGAGGCAATGTAAAGTTGCAACTTCTTCTTAGGTGCAAATGTAAGGGTACACAAGGGGAAAATGGCACCTAGATGACTTAGTGCATTTCTATGACTTCATTCACATGTTTAAATATTTGAGAAACTCTCCTTTACTAAGTGCTTGTCCTCATGTCAACGTTAAGCTTTATACCTCCTAGGCGCTCAATTAGGTGATGTCCAAATGAGCACCCAAGGATGTGGAGTCTTCAATCAGGGTTTGGAAGTGCAAGATGTTAAGAGAAACATCATTCAAGCATGCTCCACACCTAATAAAGGAATTTGAAGTCCTGAAGTCACCCAAGATAGGTTAGGCGCACTTTCTCTCTCCTCCAGCCTCAAAGTGGCACCTAGCATAGAAGTATCATGTTAAGAAGCACATCAAACAAGGTGCTTTGCCAGGAAAATTTGTTTGGCCTTCAAGATGAGGTTACCTTAGTGAATTAAGTTAGGATGAAAGCCCATTCACTCTAGGCACCAATCTCAAGTTGCACAATCATGAATGAGCGCCTAGAGCAATAAGGTGCTACATCATGGTTCCAGGACCTTGAAATGGCACTCAAGCATGTAGGAGGAATTTTCAAGGAGCTAGAATGTTTTTGAAACTCTAAGGAACTAGTCCAAAGACTCTATGGCACCATCTTGATACCATTGAGTCAACTTTGGAACTCAAACATATTGAAACAAGGTCTAGGAAGCTAGGCGCCATCTCTTGCCAGTTCAACCTCTCAGATGCGCCAACATTGGAAAGACTCTTAATGAGTGCCTAAGTTTGAATTGATCTTGTGATTGAAATTTTGGTGATGTATTGGTGCAAGATGATCTTTAGTTGAAGCAATCTAAGTTCCAGGAAGGGTTTAGAAGTTATCAACCTCTTCACTAAGTTAGGCGCACTTTACAAGCTTTCTTACCCAAGAGTTGCACCTCATTAAGATAAGGCGCATCTTAACCTCCAAGACTTTTCCAAAGAAGCGCTTCAGTTTATTAGCACCTTGGACCTTGTTTTGCATTCTGAAAGAGAAGGTGCACTTTGGAGGCATTTCTAACCCAGATTGATGCCTAGGTATAGTCATCTCTCTGGAGCATTACAATGTGTTTTAAAATGAAGGAGGACATTTCATAAGTTGGGGAATTGATCACTGAAGACCTTGGAGTGTTTGAATTACTCTAAGCAAGAAGGTGCATTTCCATGGAGTAGCATACTCTAGATAGCGCCTAATGCCATCAAGGCACAATTCCACCCTCACTTTGGTGCCTATCATCAAGAAGGGGCATTGGGCATTCCTTGAACAATTATGAGCGTTTGAAGTCCGTGAAATCACCAAGGAATGTTGGGCACCATGTGTATCCTCAACAAGCTTGAGTTTGCACCTAGACAAGTTGGCACTTATTCATGTTTTAACTTCCCTCTTGAAGCGCCTAACTTGGGAAAAAGTTATCTTGTTGTTAGTCAAGTGTTTGATGTGTTTTGGAGACTCCAAAAGACTTCCTCTTGCTAGGCACTCTTCTTGGCAACTACAACCTTCAACTGGTGCCTAGATCCTGAAGAAAAACACTTGCAAGTGTGGGTGCACTTTCCTTGTGATGGAGCATCAAACTGGCGCCTAGAAATCATAATGCATGAAGTGAGCACCTAGGATCCTATTGGTCCAATAGGTGGTTTTGGGATCCGTGTCAAGTCATTGGATTAGGTTACCAACTCAAAATGATTTTCATGCACTTAGACTTCAAGGCGCCAAAACTAGTAGGAAAATATTTGGGGGGAAACCACACTGATAAAAGTTGGGTAAATTTAACCTCCGAGTCTGATTAGGCTCCATATAACAATAATATTTATATCATGTCCCTTTTCTTTATGAAACAAGCAGTATGTGTCAAGTCATAGGGCTAACACTATGGTCCTTAGAAATTTCTCTGTGACTTTTGATAAGATTATCTACTATTATGTGGATGCTTGATAGTATTAAAATTATTGGGCATTAAGTTGAGGTGACCATTCTTGTTATGATCATCACTTTTCACAAGGGGTATGTCAGTTATCCCATATATCATTACATTATGATTATTTTTCAATATCTTGATGGTGGAAGGATTGTTTTCACTATTATCTCTAGCTTGGGAAGTCATCAACCATCCATTTATTCTATAAACCCTTTACCCACTACTAATTGTGGCTTGATCAATTCTTAATGCACTTTCTAAATATTCCTCATAAGACTTATAAGGTAACTTCTAAACCTCATCCCTTGTATCCCTATTTACAAAATGTAAAAAGAGGTTATAGATTTCTCTATGGGCCATATTTAGGGCACTAGTTGACAAATAAAGGACTTGCCTCTAACTTCTAACAATGTACCAATAACTAAACATTTTATTTCATACTTAGCAACTCTCAAATTCTTGCCTTGACCAATTTGTTCATATTGAAAGGTATCACAAAATCACTAATGGGTTGTATGAAGAAATGTATAGAGACCTTTGGAAGGTAATAGTACCAATTTAACATGATTCCTTCAAGGGTCTTGGGAAATATCCTAGCCACAACTATGTCCCAAGGGAAGATCTCTCTTACAGTCATCATATATGCCTTGATGTGGGAATTTGGATTCCCTTCCCCTTTGAATTTTGGTACATCTGGGAGGGGATGTAATAATAACATATTACAAATTTTTAAGTCAAGAGGTTCTTTTAAATAGTCTAAGTAGGTTCCTGAAAAGGAATCTTCAGAAGTTGGAGTTCTTATGAACATGAGACCCATGGATGGGGCTTGTGTACTAAGTTGATTTTTCATTTACACATTTGTTTGATATCCTAGATACATTGGTTGGACAGTGATGGGATGATACACTATGGGAGTCACATGATTTTTGTGGCGCATAAGCTGCACTAGCTTGTTGAAGATGTGGGAAAGTGTCATTACTAGTTTTTTGAAAAAAAAAAATTAGATAGGGAAGATTGAGTTGCCCCCTAGTTTTTCTCAACCCTAGTGTTGAATGGATTCATTTGAACTTTTGGTCTTTCTATAGTTTTGTCCTTTAGAGGTTTCTCAACACCTCTAGCCTTTAGCATCCTGATCCATTGGACTAGTGTGGCTATGAGGTTGGAAAGTGTTACAACCTCCATCCTTTAAACTTCTCAACCCATTTTCACTTGCTTTCTCTTCGAGAATATTTTCTAATGATACATGATGTGTCATAGATCATTCAACTTGATAAACAACATGGAGGGATTCTCATGCCTCCTATACTTCTTGCAAGTTTCTTTATAGATAGCTCACATCATTATCCATCTAGGTGGTCATTTCCCTAAATATTATGATAAGATAATCCTATTAATGAACTTTGGATTGAATGAGAATCAACATGCTTTGTCTTGACTAGAATAGTTGGGATGGACAAAAATCTATTGATTCTAGGTTGGGTTGTTAAAGGTCAAGAAGTTTTGGTGTCTAATGCCCTCTAAATCTAAATATTCAAAATCATAGTGGTTTAATAAGTTACAACAAACAGTCAGGTAGATAATAGACTATAAGGAACAAGGACTACACATGAATCCAAAACAACACTAGTCAATAAGGACATCACAAGTAACTCAACATTACTTCCAGAGGCGTTCACAAAAACAAAGGGGAGAACACAACTAGAGAATGCTAGACTATAGTAGGGATGAGTGTCTGATGCAGAGCACATAGTGGAAGCATAGAATTATCAACTTTTGAACCTTTGAACTCACTATTTGCGAGACAACATACCATCGGTGAGCTTAAAATTTCATCAGCCGATAGGCCGATGCCACCATGACTCCGTTTGATTTCACTTCTAACAAACATCCCATCATTGACTCTTATCGGTCAGACAGACTGCTATCGGTAACTTTATGTCCTTTCACACCAATGTCTTTGTCACTCCGATACGAGACTCTAAGTCCCTCGCCTATTGGTAGGACTTAATACCATCGGCACACTCAAAAACTCTTCTGCCGACACACCGATCTCACCAATGACAACCTTTGGACCACACCCGTCGGTGAGACTCCAAACATCAGTGAACTCTAATCTCGTTGGGCCGATACATCGATGGATTTTGACTGTCCGTGTGACCCCCTTCATCGGTGAAGCTCTCAACTGCTCTTCTGATGCACCAATGGGATTATCTTCCGATACATCGATGTCTTCGACTTTGAACCACACTCGTTGGCAAGATAGACCACTATTGGAGAAGCCTAACCAAGGTCTACCAATACGCCGATACGACCAACTCTTGATGTTGATATAAGGTTCTTTTGAAGGCAAAGGGCGCCTAGGCTTATGGTGCTCAATTTGATGTATTTATTGAAAGCTCAAGGTGAATTGATGCTTATTGAAAATGCCACTTAGTCCTTCATTTGCATTCTAGGTGCCATTTCCTATTTACTTATATACTCCTCCTCATGCTAGGGTGCCATAATGAAGTGGTTTAGACAATAGGTGCACTTCACTTACTAGAGGCTTGTTCTCCTTCCACCTTAGGTGCACTTTTATGGTGGAACAGGTGTCAATGGGTGCCTTGTCTTAAATGAATGCTCTCTCTAAGTTGGGCACCCTTTTGAGGCTTTATGAGTTGCAAATTGTGCCTTAACCCTTCATGCTTGTTGCTCAATGTTTGAATGTTTAAGAAAGTCTCCTTTAGGTGCTCATCTTAATGACTTTTTCTCAAGGCGCAATCATCCTAATGACTTGGATATTCATCCTAGTGTTTCAGGATATCAAGCTACTAGACTTAGTCATTTTTAGGATCTCAAACATAAAGAATAACATGATGATTCATTTTTTTGTATTGCATATAGTTGACATTCTATGCTACTCATAAAGAATATTAATATTTTCTGTTCAACATGATGATTCATTTTTTTTTTAAATATAACTTTTATCTTTTAGTTCTAAAATGAGGTTTAGGTGATACTTGAATAACAATAGCTAGCTTATTGGATCAACAAACATCATTGTAATACAATTGGACTTTAAATATTTGAAGTAGCCATCTACAAATATCCATTCAAACATGGATTTGTAATGCAAGTGTGGATGCCATCAATAAAAAAGATTTGTATTAACCAAATATCCATATAGGCATACATCAATATCTGTCGATAGAAGTATAACATATATACAAAATAGCCATATAGGCTTACAAGAATGCCATATAGGCATACAATGTCAACTATATATAATACAAAATATATGTCCACAAATGCCATATAGGCATACAACAAAGGAACACAATAAAAAGTCATTCCCCTCTGGCTGGTGCAGAGAATAGATCACGGGCAACCTTTGATCTTCTAGGGGATGGAGACGCGCATGTGGGTGGTCTACTACGGACCCAAGGGCTACTCCTCCTATTTAGTTCTTCTGCATCTTTACCTGTTACAATAAAAAGTATAGACATTAATATATAGAAATTACATGTTATAAAAAATGAAACATTTAATAAAATAATCACTTACCGCTAACATATAATCTATCTCCTCACTTGCCTTAGTAGCAGGAATAGGCCCTGGTGATGTCATGTCCTATAGAAACCATCCAGATAGAAATTAAACTTCAAATCTATAATATTTTGATTTTTCAAAAATAGACAACTATAACAATGAATGTAAATTGAAATTTACTATTCTGCCTCATTCCCCTGTCAATGCCATGGAGCTATGAATCGCAGAGGCCACACCATGCTCCATTGCCCTCTGAACATGGGGAGGTGTCTCCGCAGCCTCCATCATCTGGAAATAAAACAACATTATTCAATTACGAAAACTATAATAGTGATGCAAATCATGGCTCCTAACATACACACACGTTCATCTAAACATGGAAGTACACACAATAAAGCACACAAGTCACATATAAAAATCTAGTAAGTACAATTCATTCATTAAACTATTTATTTTATTACCTCCGTAAAGCTTTGAAGTCCACCACCGCTGGCAGGTGTTGCCATGATATGTACAACATTAACCCATTCAACATCCAAAATCAGATATTAGAATACCATTCATATAACAATGCTATTCACATGTAATATTTATAATTGTTTACTAGTTACATACCCCGACAGTAGATGATCTAGTGTAAAATGCAGGTGGCGAACCACTGAAAACTGCATCGACGCTATGACCCTGAAATTTTATTAAAATCATCAATTTAAATTAGTTAATCTTGCATTTCAAAAATGAAATTTAATAAATTAAATTCAATAAACTTGCTAATATTTACCTGAGTATCAAGGTCGAAAGTCTCACTCAGGAGGGTATCTGTCATCACCATATGCTTAGCTATAGATGTAGCCTGTGCACCTGCATCCTGACTATCCATGGGGTCATAACCACAAGCTGACCCGTAAGTCTGACAAGTATGGGGTGGGACCCTACTCCTCGTACTATCTCCCAACCCACTCTGTGCTGCAGGACCGGCATGCTCTATGATGCTCTGGGTCAAGGCACTAATGGACTGAAGTGTATCGACCTCAACACTCTCCTTCACAATGGAAGGGATAGAAACATGCTCGTGGGCTAGTCTATTGATTACTCATCTCACTACCCATTGTGGGTCAAGACGTGCCCCTGGTCTATCTTGTGTTGACCCCCCACCTCTACCCTGGAAGTCTCGCATATCAAAATAGTTTGGCACTTTATTGAGGACAAACTCACAGTAGAGTTTCCTCAAAAAGTATTGCGGGGCCTCATTATTATTGCATGGAGGATGGTCAAAAACCATCCACCACCTCTGCCCAAAATTGTCCCTTATCGATTGGTTGTTGCACCAATGGATAGGGAACCTCTTGCATGTAATGGGTGGAGGTTGATTTGTTTGTGGGTTTGTGAAAATCGAACACAAGTCTAATTTTGTGATTTGTAATTTTTTCACATCTTGGTATGACAGCTTGTCTGCATAATAATCTCTAAACTCTCTCCTCTTATCCGTCCAACTAGTTATTTGCTTGCTAATTGAATCTACATTTGATAACATGGATTTAAGAGATTCAGCAAGTGTGGACCTATGCAAGGTTGAAGTGGAAGGATCTTTCAACCTTGCAATTATATCTTCAATTTTTTTTTGTTGTTTTCAATTTGCCCCATTATATTTTCTTGTGTTCCAGGGGCATGTTGAGGAATGGATGGAGGACGTTGTTGTTCTACAGGATTTTGTGGAGGAGGAGGAGGAGGAGGTGGTGGTGCATTAACATTTCTTGACAATTAACAAAATTTACATCAAAAATCAACTCAAACCTACCTATTTAGAAACAAATTCAAACTAAAAAAAAATACTCACTCCTTTGGCATGCTCGACGCCGTGGAGGCATTTTGGTGACGAATTACAAAGATTTTTGTGTCAAATTGAGATCTCCAAAATGCGAGCGCACTTCCTAGGGTTTGTAGGTCGCGAGTATATAGGAGGAACAAGAAATGGAATGAAGTGAAGTGCTTTTTTTTAATTTATAGGAAGTAATAACGTGCTCGCGTTATGGTTTGGTTTTGACGAGCCTTAGGCTCGTCATTACTAGACCATAACGTGAGCGCGTTATAACGCGCTTGCGTTATGTATTATTTTTTTTTCAAAACTATGTGGCCACTTTTTGGCCCCCCATCTTTTTGCACTTACCCGATGGGAGAACCTCAAAATCATGAAAAGTCTTGGCCCCCCATCTTTTTGCACTTACCCAATGGGAGAACCTCAAAATCATGAAAAGTCTCTTTCAATGTCAGAAAAAGCATAGAACAAGGAATAAAATAGAGCATGTGCACCTAAAATCATATGGAATTCCTTTTTGTAGGCCGTTAGACATCATTTTAACTAGTTCAAAATGCACTCACGTTATAACATAAGCACGTTCTAAACTAGCTAAAATGTTATTTATCATCCTCTCTTCTATTGTTTCACAAAATCTCCCCCTCTAGCTATCTCTTTCTAACTCTCTCTATCTCTTTCTATCTATCCCTAAACCCTAACCCCTAAACCTTTATCTCCCTATCTCTATAGTCCCTCTTTCTCTCAATTCACTAAATATGCCCACCCCGCACTTAAGGTAGGTCTAATTTCCTTAAACCCTAAACCCTTACCCCTACCTCTGCCCTATCTCCCTATCTCTATCATCCCTCTACCTCTCAATCTCTCTCCCTATCTCTCTGGACATCTCCCTAACTCTCTATCTCCCTATCACTCCCTATCTCCCTATCTCTATCATCCCTCTACTTCACAATCTCTCTCCCTATGTCTTTGGACATCTCATTCACTCTCTATCTCCCTATCTATCCCCTCTATCTCCTCCATCTCTCCCTATCGGGCCTCTCTCTTCATAAACCCTAACCCCTAAACTTGAGAAACCCTAAACCCTAAACATGAGCAACCCTAAACCCTAAACCCTCTACCTCTCAATCTCTCTCCCTATGTCTTTAGACATTTCCCTCACTCTCTATATCCTTATCTCTCACTTATGTCTCCTCTATCTCTCCCTATCAGTCCTCTTTGTCTCTCTAAACCCTAAATCCCTAAACCTTAACCCCAAACCCATAAACCCTAAACCTGAGTATCCCTAAACCCCTGAACCCTAAACCCTAACCCTAAACCTGAGCAACCCTAAAATCTATCTCCCTATCTCTCCCCTATCTCCATATCTCTATCATCCTTCTACCTCTCAATCTCTCTCCCTATGTCTCGAGATGTCTCCCTCACTCTCTATCTCCCTATCTCACCCCTCTATCTCCTCTATCTCTCCATATCAGTCCTCTCTCTCTCTAAACACTAAACCCCTAAACCCTAAACCTGAGTAACCCTAAATCCTAAATAATGCCCCTAAACCCAAACAACCCTGAACCTCGATCTCCCTATCTCTATCATCCCTCTACCTCTCAATATCTCTCCCTATGTCTCTGGACATGTCCCTCACTCTCTATCTCTCCCCTTTGTCTCCTCTATCTCTCCCTATCGGTCCTCTTTCTAAACCCTAAACCCCTAAACCTTAACCCCTTGCCCCCAAACCCTAAATAATGCCCCTAAACCCTAATCCATAACCCCTAACCCCTAAACCCTAAACTTAAGGAACCCTAAACCCCTAAACCATAACCCTAACCCCAAAACCCTAAATCATAAACCCAAGCAACCCTAAACCTCTATCTCCCTATCTCCCTATCTCTATTGTCCCTCTACCTCTCAATCTCTCTCCCTATGTCTCTGGACATGACCCTCACTCTCCATCTCCCTATCTCTCCCCCTGTCTCCTCTATCTCTCCCTATAGGTCCTCTCTCTCTAAACCCTAAACCCCTAAACCCTAAACCCTCAAACTAAGCAACCCTAAACCCTTAAACCCTAAATAATGCCCCTAAACCCTAACCCCTAAACTATAAACCCTAAACCTGAGCAACCCTAAACCTCTATCTTCCTATCTCTCCCCTATCTCCCTATCTCTATCATCTCTCTACCTCTCAATCTCTCTCCCTATGTCTCTGGACATCTCCCTCCCCCCTCTCTGTCTAAACCCTAGACCCCTAAACCCTAAATAATGCCCCTAAACCCTAAACTTGAGCAACCCTAAACTTCTACCTCCAATCTCTCTCCCTTTATCTCTAGACATCTCCCTATCTCTCCCCTTTGTCTCCTCTATCTCTCCCTATCTGTCTCCTATCTACCTATCTATCTCTCCCTATCTCCCTATCTCTCATCTCTCACTCCCCTATCATTCCTCTATCTCCCTATCTCTCCCCTCTATCTCCCCCCTCTCCCCCTCCCTCCCTTTCCCTCCCTCTCCCTCTCCCTTATCGACAAAGGAAATGGAAACAAGAAAAATCAAAATCTCTCTCTCTCCCCTCCATCTCCCCCCCTCTCCCTCTTCCTCCCTCTCCCTCTCCCTTATCGACAAAGGAAATGGAAACACGAAAACTAGGACATGCAAAGAGGGATGAGAACATCAATTTGGAGGATGAAATGGAAACAAGATAAAATGAAAGTTAATTGGATGGGAAGAATGGTGAGAGGAGAGGTGGAAAATAGTAAAATAGGGAAAAATTGGTGGGATCTAAAGGAAAATTGGAAAGGAAAAGGAAAACTAGGAAAGCTAGGGTTAAAAGGTGAAAAAGAGAGGGGAGGTGGAAAAAGACGGAGAGAGAGAGAGAGAGAGAGAGAGAGAGAGAGAGAGAGAGAGAGAGAGGTGGCTACTCCATTGGGAAACAAAGTCATAGTTGAGAAAGAGGATGGAGAATACATCTACAAATTAGCACTAGAATTAAGCTTGCATATGCATACAAACTCATGAGATAAGGAAACTTGCAAATGGACATTCTTAATTATCTAGAAGTGATCAGCAACACCCCACATGTAACAAAAGAAGACCATTGAAAAAATTTGCAATGCATTAGAATTCTTGTTAATATTAATAAAATTTTGTTACAATCATGCCAATAAATGTGGCAAGTAAGAGACAACAACTAGGTTCAAATCCCCTCCTGAGATATTATAGCCTACCATGGACATATACCATTTACATGCAAAACCTTACTAGACTACCCCTTCCCCTAATTTACAAATATTTTGCATCATTTATAGAGATGAACATTCATCATTTGAGACACTTATAATCTAAAATTGGCTGAACGAACAACCCTTATTACATATTCTCAACATGTATATATAGCATTACAATATATTCTTCTTACTTGGATGGGAACCTTGGAGTGTCGACATGCTTGTAGATCACCCATGCTTATTGCATCATCTTCACGTGGATTTGCACTTGAATCCATGCCAAATCAAAGCATTAACCCATGCCTCTATATAGAAATCATGTCCATGTAGGGTCCAAAAGTACTTGGAGGCATGTGAAGATCATATTTCATCTTATCACATTCATTTGGGATGATTAATGGTGGTCCTGGATCATGCAATGGAGTTGTTGGAATAGGGGATATTTTCTGGAAGAATTGTAGGAGTTCGACATGGGACCAGATGTGAATTGGAAACCTTGTAGAACTAGAGGTGGGAAGTAAATGTGGGAAGCATAGGGATCGAATGGAATGAATGCAAAAAATGGAGATAGGATTGGATGTAGAAAGTGAAGAGGAAATATTCAGTAGTACCTAGAAAGTCTGTAAAAAATTGGAAATTGACCAAAAATTCCCAACAATTAGAATATTTTTGAATTTCTGCAACTTCCAACATATGGTAGGAACATTGGGATGACAAGGAGCATCACTTAGGTAAAATTTGATCAAGGGAAGACCCACTTAAAATTTCTCAAATAAGTTATATATGGTGGATGAAACAGGACAAGTGCACAAAGGAAAACTAGATAAGAATTTTACATTTTTCAAGTTGGGTCCCAACATGCAAGTTTCATAGAGCACTCTTACTAAGGAGAGTATAAGAATAATTCAAGAATGGTTTGTTACTTTATACAAATCAATTTCCTTTTATGAGTGTTTAAATATTTACTTTTCATGATGGTTGAGAATGTCCATATGCTTTAAAATACATGCTCATGTTAGATACACAAATAAATCAAAGTGGGGGAAAGATGAAATGGTGTTCAAATAAGCATATGCATGTCATTTTCTATTTAGGTGTGTGTCCACTTTAATGGGAATGACTTATAATTTGCAATAATATATTGACAAGTAGCATACTCTTACAACTACAATGTTTGGTTTATGGCTCAATCCCTATCCCCCTTCATTTTACCTTTGTTGCACTTATCCACATATATTTGTTCCCTACATGCCCATTTTCATCCCCATTAACATTTATTTCCATACATTTGCTCCCTAACTTGAGATCACTACCTTATCCCCATAAATAATTTTCATGTGGCTTGAGATTGATCTAGGTCAATCATGAGGATCACACAAATGATTATTGAATCCCATCGCATCAAATTCAACTTCAAACTTTCCTGCCTCTTTCTTCTAGTAATTGCGAGTTGACCTAGCACACATTTATGCAACATGTTTCTATGTCATGGTATTTAAAGACATTCATTATGCATTTAAAATCATCATGATAGGATTGGAGAATTACTAGAGTATTTACTTCAATTATAAACGAAAATAAAGGAATCAAATTTGTATTGTCATCATATATGCTACCTACATGTTTGCAAATGTTGTCTTCGATATTGCTCATCATCATTAACTTGGTCCACCAAGGGGTTTGACCTAAGAGAACCTGTTCACCTATTGAATAGGCAAACTCCTAAATGGTGTCTCTAGACATTGCCTTAACACATTCAAACATCTAGAAGGCAAAGGGGAGCAACCTAGGTGCACATCAAGTGTCAATTCATTCTCACGTGGAACATATCACTTTCACATGTTAGATTAGGTTTGTAGCAATTATGATCAACCCCAAAGGGCATAGAATTGATTCGCATGGCTTTCTATAATAATCCAAACTTTGAGACATTTATCAAACTAAGACAAACACTTTTATAACAATGATGGATGATTTATAATAATGACGAATGATTTAAAATGACATGAACATCATTTCCCCTCATCAGTTCTAAAGCTTAATATACCTAACCATTATTTAATTATCGCATTTATTTCAACACACTTATTAGCCCAAATAATCTATGTATCAATTCTAAAACTTAATATACCTAACTAGTATTAATTTAATTAACCCAAATAATCCATGTAAAACATATATTTTTTATTATTAAGAAAAGTGAAAGATATGTCTATTTTTTAATTAAAAATAAAGATGGGATTCTCAAAGAACCGAAATCCTTATAGAGAATAATAGCCATTGCAAGAAAAAGAGTTCCACAAGAAATGGAACTAAGCAAGGAAGAAAGAGACGGGTGATTAACACATAGAACAATATAGCATAAGCATATTTGTATGGTGTGTTAAAAAATGAAGCACGATAGAGTGGGCCTGAAGTAGAATATACGGAGACTGGGAAGCGAGAGAAGAGGCCCCTGATCGATGGCCATTGGCCACAATACGATTTGATGTAATGTTCCTCCACCCACCATATCATCTTCAAGAATCTAATGTCCAGCGACTTTGTTCGAATTAATGGCAGGGGCAGCCTCCAGTGCATCGTCGTCATAATTATTATGAAATGATCCAGGGACATCTTTACGCCGCAAAACTGGAAGCTCTTGCAAGCTGCAATTATTCTGGGTTGATGTTTTCTGGTCTCTGACTTTGCCCCACAACACAGCGTAGAGACCCACTACGATCACCACTCCTCCCAGCACGCTGCATCACAAAACACATACTAATTAGGGTAGAGTTTAACTAACTGGTACGTTGTTAAATAGTTGGCTGGTCGAAAACTTCTAAACAAGTCGATACAAATTGACTGTATGAACAAACACTATGATTGAAGAGGTTGACAGAGCTCCCTTAAACAAATCGCAATAAAAAAAAAAAAAACCGAATCAAAATTTTGGTAAACAGTAATTAGCTCTTCACATTCTTTAAACATTTGTAATGGACAAGGGAAAGAAGGTGACCTTCCCAAACGGATGTCCTCGGAAAGAATGATGGATCCCATGATCGCCACGATGATCATCATGAGCGGACTGAATGCCGTGGCAAACACAGGCCCTTTCAACTCCATGCACATTCCTTGCACGTAGATAGCAATCCCCGAAGTCACCACTCCCTGTTCAATAAATTTCAAATTTAGCAGCTGCTGAGTACGAGTATATGATATATCCATTAATAAGAAACAAGGCGACATACTACTCTACTTAAATATCATCTATTTCTAAACGTACCGCGTAGACTGCAGCGAGAAGATCGATGTTCCATCCTATTCTCCACACTGAAGATGATCTTTCAACGGCTAAGGTGAGCGCCATCGACTGCAATGTTCCCATAAAACAGATTAAGGTGGTGAGTGATAGTTGAGCTGGATACCTCTTTAGAACACCTGCCTGCACAGTGAAAAAACAGCTATACAAAATAAAATCCCATGGATCGTGACAAAGCATCTATGTCATGTGATTACTCACTCTACTTAAAAATTGTCATTTTAATGGTCAAGTAATCAATAGCAATTTTACATCTTGTTCAAAACAAAAAGTAGTAAATATTTGTCTTATTTTTATTGGCCAAAATTGATCTTTGATTGTTGAAGTGGATGATGTTTAAGAATAGCCATGATTACCTGTAACACAAAGAAGCCAGCCCAAGCAAGACTTGCGCCAATTAAGAGAAGAGAACCCTTTGTCCAGTCCTTATCACTTGTAATGCCAGAATTGTGATAGTGGTGATGAATATGGCCATGACGGGGAGACCACAACAAGTGTAGAATGGGGCCTTTGTATAATGTCATCACCATCGCTCCCCCGACACTTACTATGGTTCCAACTATCTTTGCCAGGCTTCTTATCTTCTTAATATTCACTTTCTCCATTCTGTCAAAGAAATGCCACCATATTTTAGCAACATAATATCAACACTCTATTTAAATATCATCCATTTCAATGGTTAAACAGTCAATAGTGATTTTACACCTCATTCACAATAAAAGGTGATAAATATAATTTGTCCTATTTTTATTGGCCAAAATTAACCCTTCATTATTGAAGTGGATGATATTTAAGAACCCCATTATTCTTTCATATAAGAATATGTAGAGCACATTTTACCTGAACACAGCGGCCAATATGAAAGTCATGGCAGGGACTGTGTTACTCATTGCACATGAAAACGTAGGTGTGGTGAATTTCAGTCCGGCATAATAGAAATTCTGATCTATTACAGGCCTGTTCATATTTACAAGAGCAAAACAATCATAAACATAGAAATCTTATGCACTCTACTTAAACATCATCCCCTTCAATGGTCAAACGATCAATAGCAATTTTACATCTCATTCACATCAAAAAAATATACAGAGTTACATCCTCAATACAATCATAAATACTAACATCAATTGCATAATGAATGAGGACATGAACATCATACATACCCTAACAAACCGAGAGCGAAAATCTGGCAAAATATAGAGAATGTGATATTGGGTCGAGTCTTCCTGCAATGTGGTGGATCATATAAGTAAGCGGATTCCTTATTTTCCTATAACTGTGGAGGCATAGAAGAATGGTGAAGAACATACCTTTCGAGGAAAAAAGCAAAAGGAGCAACGACAAGCGTAGCTACGGCATGTCTGTAGACCACCAAAACGTAGTGACTCATCCCACCGCTGAGAGAAACTTTAGTTATAATATTCATCCCCGCATAGCCAAACTGGAGGGTTATCATTGCAATGTATGGCTTCGACACATCAAAAGCACGCCACATTCTTCCCACCAAAGCCATTATCGCTTTCCACTGCACTGTGACAAAGAAAATCATCCAGTTTCTCTTGTATATAGGACTGATGAAGATGCATATGCGCGGAATAGGATTCTTCTGTTCCATCGAACCATTAATCTCAGAATAATGCTTTTAAGTTGCACTCTTTTCTTACTGACGAAGACAACACCAGGGTGGTCCAGTGGTATGTGTATGGAGAAATCAAAGAAACTGTCTTTTAAAATGCTTCCCTTAATATTTTTCAAAAGAAGATATTGTTGATTATGTTCCTAGGAATTTTGTTGTCTCAGTTTCTTTACTTTAGGACAATGTGATCCTGATTTTTCAAGATCACCGAAATGCTAATAACATTAGAGGAATAAGAGGAATAAATGCCTGCCTTTATACCAAAATGATGCACTTGCTTTCTTAAATTTGAAGTGACTATATATGTAAATTTAGTTAATCAAATAAAATGTATATATCTCTCCACAACTTATTCAAATAAAATGTATATATCTCCCCACAACTTATTCTACAATTATTAATTATAAGAGTGATAGTTGAACAATAAATGTTAAGTTAAGAAAATAAATGTGATGATAATGATACTTAGTTTTATAATCGATGTGGGAGTAAATCTAATGTATTATTAATTTTGATTATTTGATGCTAGAAAACTAGTAATATGGGTGTGCTCATTGTCTAGAATTATGTGTAGATCAATTGTTGTCTTTGGGTTGAATCTGCATCTCATCGCTTCCATCATCATGGATCTATTTTATATTCTATAGATTTGATCTTGTTGGTTGAGATCTTTTTCTTTTTAATTCACCTAATTATTTTCTTTGCACTAACTATGTAATGTTCCCTTTTTAATTACTTTAATTTTGTGGACAAAAAGTCCATTCCTATATTTCCCATGGGCTAAGGAGAAATTGCTAATAAATTATTTGTAATTAATCTTAATTATTTGAATCCAAATTAATTATTATTTCTCAAAATTGGTGAAGTGGGCCAAATAAATATTAAAATATTATTTAATTTCCCAAATGGGGTATGAGAATTCATAAAGGGGCCATATTGTAACTCTCAAAGTATTTTGGCATCTTCTTTTATGATAGATTCTATGACAACTCATAAATGAAGAGTAATAGTTGGTAGTTTTGATAAACATGGGAATTAATGACTTAGAAATTAATGGAGATGTTACAAGAAGTTAGGAATCAAGTGGAGGTTATAACAACTCTTTAGTGAGCCTATTTTGAGAAGAAATATTTGAAAATATTTTTAATTAATATTTATTTTGGTATATTGGGGCA
This sequence comes from Cunninghamia lanceolata, assembly GCA_027924645.1. Taxonomy (NCBI): domain Eukaryota; kingdom Viridiplantae; phylum Streptophyta; class Pinopsida; order Cupressales; family Cupressaceae; genus Cunninghamia; species Cunninghamia lanceolata. The sequence goes on from BSBN01000407.1 coordinate 3,565,960, forward strand.
TTGGGATTTGGGGCTCAACTTTTATATAAGTCAAGTTGTTTCTCCTTTTCTCATCTTTTTGTCAATTTATCATTTTTCTTCATTTCTTAAGCACTTGTGTTCAACTACAAGATTTGAGGATGAAAACCCTTGGATTCTTGAAGATCAAGGATGAAATCCCCTTAGTTTTCTAAGGGCAATCTCATACAAAGGTTGTATTTGCATTTCAAAGATTATTTTGGATTTTAGCTTAGTTTTACTAGTTTGTATTTGTATGATTTGTTAAGAAGGGAGCTTCAACATATAAAGTATATTTTTAGATTTCATATTATTGCTATAATTTCTAATTTATTCTAGCATTTTACGATAAGTTTCATGAATATAAATTAACTCCAACATTTTGGTGATGTTCTATTTCATATGTGCAAATATTGCTTGATTTTTTTGGCATAGTTTGTGTGAAATCAACACTACAAATTTCAATAGTCTAATATAAAACTTTTGTGTAGAGATCATTTTAAAAGTTTTAGAATATGTTTTATATTAAGATTTGTTGGGGATATTTTAGATCTGAACATATTTACATAAAATTTATGTTTAGATAATATATACTATTAAGGACTAGGGATATTTAGAAACATCTAAGGAAGATCATTAGATTACAAAGGTCATGTTCTCCTAGGTCAACCCCTAGGAGAACATAATCTTCAAATAATCTAATGATCTTTGTAATTTTCAACAATAATCTAATTTTATCATCGTGAGAATAGTCAAGGGTAATAATCTTCAACCATGGAAGTGCTTTAAAATGATTATGTAGATTTTAATTCTTTTTAATGCCTAATTAAAGTGTTCCTAACATGTTTTATCCTTCAATGCAAATGTAACTAATCAATAATTCTTGTCGATAATAAATGAATGCAATTGATGCCAAAATTTGAATTTTAACTTTTGAATATTCGGGGTGAGATTCCCAATTGCAGGATTGATCTTGCACCCATGAGATTTATCGATGGCAATGAAATATTAAATTTGATATAGGGTATAAGTGCCTAGATATAGAGGGTGGAATAGATGTAAAAACCATAAGCATATGTGTAGGAATGACTAATGCATGGCTAGATATGTGGAAATATGTGTAAACAGGGATAGGTGAAGGATCGAGGAATGAGCCAAAATTAGGACATGATTGTACCATTTGTTGATGTGTACTTGTATTAAGATATTCTCTCAAAATAGGCACAAAATTAAATATTGGTATGGGTATGAAAATTTTACCATTACATTTTTCCCCCAATTTGAGGTGCATATAAATCTTAAAATGATCATGTATCTCAAAGTAATCACTCACAAACATACCTGTAAAGTAAATATTCAAACATAAAAGAATATCAAGTCCATATAAAGTAATGAACCCCACTAGATGTCATCATGTGTGTTCATAATTTAGAATGTGTGCTCCATAGGAACTTGAAAAATAAAAAAATAGTGTAATAAGTATATTTTTTGACATAAGTAGAAATAAAAATAAATGCAAGATAAATTTTATTGTCAACAGTTAGGAGAAGAAGAAGAGAAGGTAGATTAAGAAAAAAATCCTCCTATGTGGTAAGTGGTACAACATACTACCATGTGGAATATGACATAATATTGCATGTGATAAAGCTTCTTGTAGACATGATGATGAATCTATGTGTAAGTATCTATAACTTTGATAGAATCATTGTCATGTGAAATTCACTGTCAAAACTATCATGTCAGACCCACTATACTTTCCACTGTCAAGAACTCACTGTCCCTTGCATATTATCATACACTATCATATGCAAATCATATCACTAGACCACTGTCATCAAGGATTTTATTGGCAACTGTTATCCTCTTCAACTACTATCTTCAGTCCTTCCAACTGTATTCTCTTGAATGGCACACTAAAACCTTTGTCAAAGACCATGTTCAATTGCAAAAGACTTTCACACTGTCACAAACCATTTGAAAACCAAACATGGCATGAATACCACAACTACAATCATGACATTGTCTTGAGGAGAGGATAAGAAATATGAGTGCATCATATCATTTTCAAGGCATATATGATATTGTCATTGCAAAAAAATAAATCACTATCCCTCATTAGACTGTCTTGACCAGTACTATTCATATTGTTGTCTACTGCTCATTATCCATACTGTCTATACATATACCTTATCTATTCTCCTAAATCTTGTATCCATGTCTACTAGGGCACTTGTAATAACAACATTTGACAATTTGCTTTTAACTTTAATGGCTGCCATACCCTGTTCTAATGTTCTTTAAGAATGCTGACATAAGTTGTAGAGTCTAATTTTACACTTGCTCACTGTATTTTCTTGAACCAGTAACAAACATACATTGTGTGAGTTTTGCATGTCTTCAAGCACAGTGAAGGTCATATAGACCTTGTACAGCACCATTATATCACTATTAAAGCTTGCCAACAATTTCCTCTACCTGCACTGTCTATCAACAACATTGTCATGTCAAACAAGAAGACATGAAACCACTATCAAAGACAAACAACAATGTCCTTAAATGTCTGATCAGGGTATCAATTCTTGTCCTATCAGTAGACTTCACTATCCTTGCAACAGTAACACTATACTTTTGCTAATCTTAGTCTATACCATTGTCTATACCAATGCAAAGCTATCATCCTTTAAACCATTGACATTGCAAGGATGTTTGAGAGGTTTCCAACATAAACTTAGTAGGCTCAAAACTATCTCTGCTCCTTAATAGGCTCTAAGACTATCCTCTAGAATGCTTCATGACTTTCTCATCATGCATGGTCATCTTAAAAATTTTAAGAATTTTTCATCAAAATAACATGTGTGTATTCTTTGCATCTTCTAGACATTTAGGATTTGAACTTCAACACATACTAAGAAGAGAACATACCCAAATGTAGAGACATGCACTATGAATTGACTTCTTCCATTTACAACCTCCTAAGCCAAAATATGCTAACATCTAATGTGAACTCCTTGAGTAAAGCTTAATATCCTTTGAGATCTCATGCATCAAACCAATCAAGTATGAACTCTTCTACATACATCAACAAACCTCCTGAAATTCCTTGGGGGTAAGAGATAAGACATTAGACAACTCCCCCTGACTTCATGTTGCATCTCACGCAACAGATGACGTGTCTTGTGCATTATGCACAAGTTTAGGATCCTCCATGTTTTGCTCAAGTTTTCTTCTCCATACTTTCAAAGGTTCTCTCTTTTCTTCAAGTTTCTTCTTCCAAACCTTTTCAGGCTCTTTTCTTTTCCAACCTTTCAAACTAGGTGATGCTTTCCTGTAACTATGTGCTTTATGACCAAGAGAGTTGCACCTATAACATACTATATTGTAATAAAGATCAAATGAATGATAGTTCCTTTTTGACAGCTTATGACCACTTTTATTGTGATTCCATGCATGATCATACCTTCCATGCATTCTACAGTTTCTTTGTATGTGACCAACATTGTTGCACTTGTAACACACTAGATCAACATTTCTAGAAGAGTTTCTTCTCATAAAATTAGACCTTCTCCTATGATCAACTCTACATGTAGTAGCCTTATGACTATATATATTACATGAATAACAATAACCAAGAAAGGAATAATTGTACCTTGTTGATTGAATCTACTTGGTAGGGGGAGATCCTGAGGACCCGATGGCTCTTCTTCTTCCTTCATTGTTGATGTTCTTGAGAAACCCATTATCAGCACTCTTATCTTCTCTAGTCTTCTTGTCTTCAATATCAAGAGTAGCAGAATGATAGTCTAAATCTATCTTCTTTCTTGGTGTTTCTCTAACATTAGAAGTCTGTCCCTTTTCATAGCCTAATCCAGTAGTGTCCTTGTGTTATTTTTGCTTACCCAACATCTCATACAACTTGTTGGTGTTGTCCTCAAACTTTTGATTTTTCTCTGATTGAATCTTGAGATTTTCAATATCGTTTCTCAAGGTGACTATCTCAGCCTCTAGTTTTAGGCATTCAATTGATTTGACTCCACATTCAGACTTAGTAACATTTTTTATTCTCTTGGCCTCTTCAATCTCAGTCTTTAGGCTAATAATCAATTTGTCTAATTCTTCAACTTGTACCCTTAAATCCACAATCAGATTTCTTGCTTCTTCAAGATCTGAAAATGCTCTTTCAAGGTCTGAAAATACTTTATCCTTGGAGTCCTTTTCTTGTTGTAGCTGCAACTCTAATATCTGGTTCTCCTTTTTGAATTTCTTGATCTCAACTAGGGCACACATGAGTTCTCCTTCAACATCAATTTCACATTCATCTTCATCATACTCCTATTCATGATCACCTTCACTCACAAAGAAGTCTCCTTCTTTGTCATCAATCTCAACAACAAAGTCATCTTCTCTTTTAGATATATCATGTCCTGTGTCAACTAGCAGGGGTATTTCTTGCATCACATCATCTCTTGATTTGATTTGGACTTGTTGAATAACTTTTTTCTTGGTATCTCTCCTTCCCTTATTTATTCTAAACTTACCCATAGTATTCCTCCTCCAGATCTACCCAAGTTTATTAGACTCCTACAAGAAACATGCGGCTCTGATACCAATTGTTGGAATACTAAGGATCACTGAAGGGGGGGTAGATCAGTGATCTGATAAAACTAATTCTTCAATCAAGATCTTCACACAATAAAACAATCTAACATGATCATGAAACATAAGACAATTGCATTAGGACATTAAAGCATTAACAAAGCACAAGAGATATAGATGAACATCATATATAACACAGATGTTTGAGTGGAAAACCCCAAAAGGGTAAAAAGCATTATGAACTTTGATCTCCATTAACCCTCACTAGTAAGCCTCATTGGTTACAAATCATATGCCTCACTGGAAAAAACCTCACTAGTAAAGATAAGATCTCACTGATCACAAATCCTATGCCTCACTGGCAATAGGAGCACTTACATCAATCTTAGAAGAAAAATAAAAAGAGTATAGAGGGTTACTCTATTTCACTACAAATCTCGTATCAGCATGTCATTCATATCCTGCATATCTCTTTTCAACAATATGTATCTTCATTTGCATAATCTTCTTACATTTGTCATGCTTTGCATATCTTCCTATTCATGCTTCTTAGTCAAAAATGCTTTCATCATCTGCCCATTTCATTCCACACTGATACACATTCTCTTGTCTCCAAAATCAAAGATGATGTCTCTATATGTATGTCCTCAAGATCTTCATCTGCATACATGCTCTGCCATCAATCACCAAGGATTTGGTCTGCATTAACTACCTTTTTCTCCTCTGCATATCAACTATGTTGAGATCATAGCTTTAATGCACTCACCTTGCTTTGCAATCTTTGAGAACATCTTTTTGAACTATGAAATATTGGTATGTGGTGACTAATCATGCAAGTATTGTACACTCATAACGTATCCTTGCTGGGGTTCAGGGGCGGCAGCCCCCGAGGAGCAGGGCTTCAAGGGCAGTAGCCCCCAAGAAGTAGGGGTTTAGGGGTGTGGCCCTTGAAAAAAAAATTCCCTCTTTTTTTCCTGTTCAGAGCTGGTTGTTAATTTTTTTTAACCGACAAAAGAAAAATGACATTGTAAAACCCTAATTCTAGAAGCTTCCAAAAACCTTGATATAAGCAGCTGGAATGTATGTTGCGGGTGTGGAATTTGCGAGATTGTAATATGTTTGCACTAGATAATAAAATCATTGGATGGCTGAGTTTCTGTGGATGTAGCCCATATTGGGTGAACCACGTTAAATTTATGTGTTGATCTCTTTTGTGTTATTCTTCATTGTTATATTTGGGTTATTTAATCTACATATATAATTGGTAGTGTTTATCGCTCTGATATTCCTGAACCCTAACATGAAAAACCCTTTTATTATAATGATTTTTCTTTCATTCTAAAATATCCTCTTACTCACCATCCTCACACGCCTCTAAAGACACTTACCACACTTATAAATTCTCTCCAAAAATCCTTTTCATGATGCCTTTTATTAGTATTAGGTTCCAGTCCTAAATCCAAACAAAGACTAAAAACCACTCATCAAAAACACTGCATATCATAGAGGAAAAAGGAAGTAAATACCTACCTACATCGGTTACTAAGAGAGTCTATTTTAAGGGGAGAGTGGATCCAAGAAGTCTTCATGCATTTTGCATGCCATATTGACCAAAACTGCATTCAAATCAACTATTTTTGGCCTCTGAAGAGGCTCTAACAAATTGTTATAACAGTGCCCATCAAATTTGGTGAAGGAGAATAACCATTTTATATTTGAATCTTCTTTAAATAAAAACCATCGATAATTCTTTTGCCACCTTCAAACCTTTAAATCTCATCCTTTAATTACCTTATTGGCGCCCGATGCATATATGGTGACTTGAAGAGCTGATGTTGCAAGGTGTGAGGGTCGGTCTCAAGGATGACATGAAACCCCTTTAGCAAGTCACCTTTAGTGATGGTAACCTGAGATAATAGGTCAACTTCAAATTAAAACAAAAAATGCATTTTATAGTGATGGGAAGGTTAAGGGGCTTTAGGATAGAAGGTTTAGGGTTTAGGAATAGATTTAGGTTTAAGGACTTGTAATTAGATACAAACCCTAATTTCAAACAAAGACCTTTGATAGAAAATTATGAAAACCCTAAACACACAGACTCTGTTACAGAGAAATAGAACAATGGTAAAGACAACTAGGGTTTTGAACCATTAGGACTTAGGGTTTCTAAGACACATTAGGCTTTTAGAAACTTGGTCTGAGGATATTTATGAAACCCTAATTTATTGGATCATACCATATAGATAAGAAACACTCAAATGCAGAGAGACAAGAAATAGATAAGATTTGTGATACAGAAGGATTAGGAAATCTAGGGTTTTAGGGATATGACACCCAATATTTGCTCAAACTCTAATTTTTCTGTGAAGCCCTAATCACCATCCATAAGGGCATAATGCAAACCCTCTCATGAAGACAACTTGATATCATGAAGGGAACTCTCAAATGATGATCAACATTTGCATACATATGAGGGCATCTTGAAATTATGAAGGTATCATGACATCCTCTATCTTGAATAGTCAACAAACTCTGATGATCAACAAGGGCAAGGTAATTCTTGTCATGTAGCACTCTTATCATAAAGTAGGAAACTTAAGTATGATATCCTGTCTGAAGTATGGCATAAACAAGTATGCATGATCAATGATAAACTCCTATCACTACAGCATTGATCATATCGGGACAACACATTTATAAAGGCATCACTATATCATATCATGAGCATTATGTAACTCCTTAAGCATGATAAGACATGTTGAAAACAAAGATCACTATCACAACTCCTTTGATCATCATCCTACAAATCAACCTTTCTTTCAGATGCACTTTTTGGTCTCCATCTGGTCTCTATCCAAACAAGCCTCCATCTAGTGAAACATGAACACACCTAAACATCTGATTAATCAACAAGGTGACCTTAATGTTGACATCAATGCCAACATGCCAATCATGCCAATAGGGTATTCCCTAGGCTATATAAGAATGAAATGGATAGCAGCATGAAACTATACCTTGACACAAACCATACCCAATGCACATGATACTTTGATTATCCATCACTAAGTGCCTATATGTTGGTTTGGGGAATTCAAGGGTATTTTACCTTCATATAGAAAATACACAACCATGTAGAGAGTCTAAAATGATGCTTTGATAGCCCCTAATATAGAAACATACATCTAGATATGGATGTGGGTATTACAAACAACATAAAAGAATACAAGATTAAGATTTTGTTATGTTTCGAGTGTGTTGGAAGGAAAAGAGGTCAAGCAAAATGCAGATTGGTACCTTATTCTAGTGAGGGAAACAATGTCTAGATCTTCAATCAAAGGGGACACCAATGTAACCAAATAATGATATATTAACCAAGATACCAACAAAGATCACATCTGAATGTTTAATGCATAAGCTAGGCTATACACATACAAACAAGTAGCTAGAAGGAATTGCAAAACATCAACTCAAAAATTCTTTAATAATCTATAAACAACCCATAGACTTAATGTATTTTCATGAAATGATATCTAACAAAAGAATTACAAAGAATATTACAATATCTAGTAATCAACTAATCAAGAACAACACTCATATCAACAAATGTGACTAGGGTAAGTTGTCAAAATACCAAAAGTTTATAGAATGCTCATGGAGATAGTTGAAAAGATGTTAAATATGCACTTTAAATTCATTCTTTAAATGTTGCAATTCCCTCTCATAACCCTTCAAAGAAAACCTAGAATAAATTACAATGAAAATGCTCTTTACATAGTCACTAGAAGAAACCCTAGATACTCAAGCTTGTCTTCTTCTATTTATACTCTGTAACCAAGATTCCATCCTTTGAAAATGAATGAAAAATACATTATATACCTTGTTCAATCCATCAAGCAGCTCTTGAAGGATGGATTTGACATCCAAAAAAGGAAATGGGTGACCATACCTACTTGCATCATAACCACATGGGTTGTACCAAAAAACCCATGCATATTTCAAGTGTTTCCCCATGTCTTAGCAAAAATATTTCATCATTGAAGGGTCTATAGGAGTCCTAAGGTGTATGGAGTCCACCTAGCATGCTACCGAAACTCAAAAATATCACTAATGGAAATCCTAAGAGTTGTTGGAGAATTTTGGGGTGTTTTGGAACTTTCTGCAAAAATATGATGCATTGCAAGATATGGAGGAAGGAGGAGGTCTTGCAGGAGGTTGAAATCCCACAAAAAATTAGGGACATCCTATAGCGAGTCAAAATCATGCAATGTGAGAAATCAGGCAGAACAAGATGTGCAGTAGCAAGGAAAATCTCACATATGCAGTAGTAGGGTGAAATCCTACAAGGGGAGAAATTAGGTAGAAAAAGATGTGTAGTAGCAAGGTGAAATCTTACAAGGGGAGAAATTAGGTAGAATAGGATGTGCAGTAGCAAGGTGAATCTCCCACATGTCATAGCAAGTTGAAATCCTACAAGGGGAGAAATTAAGCAAAAGAGGATGTACAGTAGTAGGGTGAATCTCCCACATGCAATAGTAGGGTGAAATTCTAAAAGGGGGTAAAACAAGTAGAATAGGATTTGTAGTATTAGGGCAGATCTCCCACATGCAGTAGTAGGGTGATATCCCATAAAACATAAAAAAAAACACCAAAAAATGACAAGGAAGCCACACAACTTAGAATTTTTATGGATTTTAGCAATGTGGGACATATGAGGAAGACTATGGAGATGACTAAAAACACATCCAAGAAAAAAGGGCAAAAGGGGGAAAAGGATGCAGGACATGACATGCAACCCTTCAAATGTAGAATAATATTTGATTTTTCAGTTCTCAATACATTAATAGGATCATTAGGGAAGGAAAAGGCAAAACTTAGGAAAAAAACACCAAATAAGCAATGACCTAGGTGGATTTGGAAATTTTTAGATTGGATCCTAACATTGGCTCTAGTTGGGGACATGTCTCTTGCAGGCACAACAAGAATCTAGTTACCTCTAAACTACAAACCAAAAAGGAAACAACAAGGACTAAGCAAAAACAAAGGGGAAGGACAAGGGCAATGACCTTCGCATTACATCACTTGCATACATCAATTCCTCCTAAATCACTTGTATTCAACATTAATTGAATAATCTAATTATTTAATTAATTTCATCAAATTCCTCTATTTTCCCTAATTGAATAAATTCTATTTATTTAATTAGTTTCATTAATTTCCTCTTTGAATCTTCAAATCCACATTAATTAAATAAATCTAATTATTTAATTAATTCATCACTTAAATTCCTCTTATCCACAATTAAATAATTTTAATTATTTAATTAATCAATTATTCCTCCCAATTTAAATAAATTATTCAAATTTATAATTTAAGTTGATTTTATCTTCTAAAAATAAATAAAACTAATATTTTGTTTATATCTTATCTATTCCTCCATCATGCAAAATAAATTAAATGAATTTATTTGTTTAATTTATCCTTTATCTTCACATCTTATCCTTTCTTCCATCATGCACAATTAATTAAATAAATTTATTTATTTAATTTGTTTTTATCTTCTAAATCTTCTAAAAATATCATTTTCTTCTATGTGCACAATCAGTCGTATTTTTAGAACTTCAAAAAGCAAATCTAAAGTTGAGTTTTTTTTTATAAAGATAATGCACCTGGTAAACGTTTTAACGTGACCAGCGACGTTGGTGTGACATGCCCTCTAGCTCCATGTGAATAATTTTGCTTAGAGCAATGAACCGGTGAGGCCACAACATGGGGGACCTCATCCCCTAGCAAGAACACTTCAAACCCACGAGCTCGTTGGCCCAGCGAAGGCGTAAAGCCTGTGAGCTTGTTGGCCCAGTGGGGGTTTGAACTCTGGTGGCCGCCACTACAACTAAGTGACTTAACCACTGAACCATGCCCTTATTGGCCAAATCTAAAGTTGAGTTAATTGGCTTTAATCATTATTATTTTTATCACCAAATCATAAATTGGAAAAAGCATTTTAAATTTATGAAATCAAATCCTATCTTTATCCTAGCAAGCAGTTAACTCAACAAAGCAACTTGAAAACATGACACATATCATGTGCACGTTCATCATGTCCTCTCAACTCATCTTAGCCATCTATTTCATTGATTTATCTCCATCCTTGATCGATCTTCCCTGGAAACCTATATATACCCCCTTCATCTCATTAAAAATCCTCTTCAACCATTTAAGCTTTGGGCATTCTTATGCACTTTGAGCATTATATCGCATCGTTGAGCACATCAAATCTTTGAGCACTATTATCATTATCTACGTCTTCTTGTTGCAACCATGGGTACACAATACATTTAAGCAATCCACAAAGACCAAGGAAACTATACAATCTAGGTGATAGCTTCATTGTTTCATTATTATTCATTAATTTTGGTTATTATCTAGATCATTTTCTTGAAGGTTATAGGTTGAGTTTATTATCATTGCTTGATCATTATTAATCTCAATTTTTACCTATACACATTCTAGCTTACCTGATGGGATAGGCTAACTTGATTTAACCTTTGCTTCTTTTTTGAGAAATTTAATTTTTTAAAGCACAATTACGAAAAAGCACAATCGTCACACAGAAAATCACATTTGAGCCATAGTAAAGTGCTTGTAGGCAGCAGAAACACACCTTCGGGAGACAGTTCTATCTTTGGTGCACAGAAACATGCATTTGCACCATTTTGATGTGCCTTTGGTTTGTTATAACATGCTTTTGGTTTTATAGGATTTTTTACTTGTTTTGTGGTTTTAACAGGGTTTTCTGACATCTTACTGATATGTTATTGTGTTGACAAGCTGATTTATATGTCTAACACTCCTTCTAGCATACTCCTTAAGCTAATTTATTTAAGGGTATTATCATTTTTTGCTAATAAATCACCTAAAGGTTTATTGTTCGTTCTTGTTGCAAAAGTACAGATCCCCATCATACTGGATCATTCGGGATCATCATGGAATCATTCAACAAACATTCGATCAATCATTAAACTAGTTTTTCTTTCTTTTTATAGGTCTGATCTAAAAAAGTGCTTCTACACTATTTTGAGGCGTCTTTGCACCACAGTTCCACACATTTGCATGACAGTTCCATGCCTCTGGTAAACAAAAACACATATGCACCTTTTTTATGTGCCTTTGGTATATTCTAACGTGCCTTTGCACCATAGTTTCACTCTTTTGGTGAACAGTCAATTATTTTTTTCTAACTACTTGATTTATTTGGAACTAACATCACTTGTTGCAGCATCTTATCATCAATCACATATCAAAAAGGGTTTCTAACATAGTCTTGTAGGACATTTGTTGAAGACATCAAATATTTTTCATACTAAGTCTTAGAAACACCTCAATTTCATAAAGAAATTTACCACTGTCTACTATGTTTGGGATTTCTTAAGTACATATGCTCTTTCCTCACACTGCAAAGTGATCTTGGAAATCAAAAGTACTTAGGTCATTCTGTAGACACCCTAAAATGACCATGTCTTCGAATCACTTGCACTTCATCTAATCTATAGCATCACCTGCATTTCAACATTAATTAAATAATCTAATTATTTAATTAATTTCATCAAATTCTTCTAAAACTTCAAAATTCAACATTAATTAAATAAATCCCCTTTATTTAATTAATTTTAGCAAAATCAACCTTATTCTTCCATTAATTAAATAATTTATATTATTTAATTAAATCATTATCCTCTTTCAAATTTCATGTCTCCATTAAATAATTTATATTATTTAATTAAATCATTATCTTCTTTCCAAATTTCAAGTCTCCATTAATTAAATAAATCCCATTATTTAATTAATTCATCACAAATTCAATTCTTCCAAACAATTAAATAATTCCCAATTATTTAATTAAATTAAATTCATTCTTCCAAATTTAAATAAATCTAATCAAATTTATTTAAATTCTCTCATTCTCCAAAAATAAGATAAATCAAATATTTTATTTATTCTTCCAAATCATGCACAACAATTAAATAAATCTATTTATTTAATTTGCTTTCTTATCTACAAATATCTTTTAAATCTTCTAAAATTAAGACTTCTTCTCCATGCACACAAAATTAAATAATTTATTATTTAATTTCTCTCAAATCATACAAAAGCAAATCTTAAGTTGAGTTATCTATTCACTCAACCTTATTTTTATCAATTTCTCTTAAATTAGAAAAAAAAATTCTAATTTATGAAAAGCATGTATTATCTTTAGAAAAGAAAGTGTTTAACTCAAATAAAACAGCTTGTGTGTGACACTTGTCTTCTTCTTATTCGTTGCACATTCCTCAACTGTTCTCCTCCGTTGATTCTTCTGAATTATCTGGACCGTTGATCGATCTCTGTTGAAACCTATATAAACCCCCCTCATCTCCTTCACAATTCCTCTTCGATCACTCATTCTAAAGCATACTTAATAGCGCTTTGAGCATAGATCACATCGATTGAGCAACTTCATGATCTTTTGACATTGATCTTTGAGCACACTACTTGCTTGTTGCAACCATGGTTTTGCAATACTATTGAGAAATCTACATTCATCCAAAGGGAACAATACAAATCTTGGTAAAAGCTTTCATGTTTTATTAATTTATTAGTAATGGCTTTTATTTATATCGGTTCTCTTTATGTTATTGGCTTTTGATTTGTTTAGTTTATCATAGTCAATTTTCCTCATACACATTCTGGCACGCCCCGGTGGGACCCACTAACCTTGCTTTTTTTTTTTTGAATCTCATTGATTTTTTTGAAGCTAGGTACGAAAAAGTGAAATCACAATGCAGAAGATTTGAAGATTCTTACTCACCAGTTTGAGAGAATAGGCGTTGAGCATTCAAATGGGGTAACTTTAGCTCAAAAGATTTTTGAGTTTTGTCAAAAACATCAAAATCCTATTTGGGTATCTCTTATTTTTTGTAGGAAGTATACAGATTTGAGAAAAAATAGATCCCAATTCGTGTCCTTATTTTTAGCCTATATTTTTTTTTTGGGGACTATTTTTAGAAATTTCATGAAATTAGGAATATCTGTGTAACTTTAGCTCAAAAGATTTCTAGGTTTTGTCAAAAACATCAAAATTCTATTTGGGTATCTCTTAATTTTTGCAGGAAGTGCACGGATTTTGAGAAAAAATAGATCTCAATCCATATCCCTATTTTTAGCCCATGCTTTTTTTTGACCTATTTTTAGCAGTTTCACGAAATCGAGCATATCTTTTGGATACAGAGTCAGATTTTCACGAAACCAGTGGCATTGGAAAGATGGTTCTCCCAACTTTTCTGTGGTGAAATAATTTTGAGGTAATTTTATCAGGTACACTCAGTCAAAGTCAACCCTACTTTGCAAACTTCAAACGGTCATAACTTGTGCAAAATTTACTCAATTTTCACAAACTTTTTTTTGAAATTGCATAGAATTTCATATAGAATCTAATCATAATATTCAATCTGCTATACCTAATCATTATTATTAGATTTTTTTTATATTGCTCATTTTTTCACCTAACAAGTTAAGCACTTTTGGTCAATTTGATTTATTTTTTGTTAACTTGTGGGTTTTTTTTGGAACTATTTAACTTGTTGCAGCTTTTTATCACTCACACAAAGCAAATAGGTTTTTCTAATATGTTCATGCAGGACGAACATTGAAGAAATCTTGATTTATCTCACTAAGTCTTAGAAACATATTGCCTTCTTAAGGGATAATTGAACAAATCATTTCGGCAATCTAAATCTTAGGAACATACTGCTTTTCTTAAGGGACGATGGACATGTATACGAAAACACCTCAATTTTCTAAGGGACAATGGACATGAATGCCAAACACTTCAATTTCATAAGGGACAATTGACAACTACAAACGTGTGTGTGCCTAATTTAGTTACACCTTATTTTTCTTATAACGAGACAATTGAACCTTCGTTTGACATGCTTGCTCTTACATTTCAGTACTTCCTTTAGAAGGGTCTGCTTTTGGATTGTGTTTCATCCAAAAGGGACGACCCTAAGCAGAGTTTACCTTTGAACCACTATATAAGAGGGATAAGGCGAAAGCCAAGTCCTAATCAACGTCAGCCTTACCTTGTGGTGCCAAACTGAAAAGAGGTGTACTAGCTCTTTGTGGAAACGATTTTCACATTGAGCAAAGTGTTTGATACTCTTAGTAGGATTGGTTAAAGCTTTTAGTAGCTTTTCATATTGCTCATAAGGCGTTGGTCCCTCAAAGTTACTAAGAACCATTCTAGATAGAGACTACCTGATCTACCTCTGAACGTTGCGGTAATCATCAGTGCAAGGGGAATTGATTTAAGCCCTTAAGATACTCACCATTGGCTCCCTTGGGAAGAGATAGTATTCCCTTGGCCATAAAGCTCTTGTGACCTACTTGAGCTTTCCAAGGGAAGGGTGAGATATCCCTACCTATTGTCTCTCACAAAGGTGCAAAATATCTAACACCTTTATGGAATGATATTTTTATCAACGGAGTATTAAGTTGTGAGCTGATCTACTGCAATGAAACCTTATCTCTAGGGATAAAAAGTGCTTGTTATTGATTGCAATTATCTCATACTTGTGGAAACATTGGGCTTTTTTGTAAGCCTTGACCATACACTATCTATTGTGTCAGTCCTTTTTTTGACCACTTGTTTGCTGTGTTTTCTCTTGCCAAAAATAAATCCAATCAGAACCATAACCAAATCTGTCAAAATTGCCTTTAAAAAGCATCAGACACTACTTCAGCACCTCTGGTATTACAGCAGCTCGCCCTTGGTGGTACAGTAGCTCGCTTTTGGTCACCATAGCTCACCTTTGGTAGCTCAGTCCATCACCTTTGGTATTACAGTAGCACGCTTTTGGTTGCACAGTCCTGCGCCTCTGGTCAAATAGTATAGCACCTTTGGTCCAGTCACTTGTGCATTAGAGTTTGTCTTTCTCAAAACACAAAGCAGAATCTCAGCATTACCTTTTGTCCTAATGTATTCCATTGTAACCACTAGGCTCCACCAAACTATGAAGTCCAAGCAAGTTGTCCCTAGGAAGCACAAATTGCCTCCTCACACACCGCAATCAGGCCGTCTCAACATTACTCCCAAGGTTACTCCTAGGACACCCGGGGCAAAATCAACTAACTCTCCGAACATGCCGCACCTTGACCAACCAAGAAATTCTCAAGAAGGTAGAGTTCCTTTGGTAAGTACACCTCATTTCACCACCAACTTACCTCCCGATTTTGTCCCACAAGGTTATACTGCCGAGCCAGCCCCATCTCAAGAAGAGCAACACTTTGAAATGGGTCAATCCTCTCAAGAAGATGGGCAAGATCTTGATGAATTCATACAAGATCCTAGAGCTATAGCTGCCTTTGACAAAATCCTTAGTGAGAACCAAGATCATTTCTTTCGCTTGCTAGCAAAGTAAGGAGCTAAATTACCTCAGGATTTTGATCTTTCCAATCTCAAGGAGACAAACAATACCCTAGGCACCATACAAGCAATGCAAACCATGTCAACAGTGACTACGCCTTTACCCGAACAAGGCTCACAAGTGAAAATAATGGTACAATATAAAAATCCCCTTTTTCAAAACCCAACAGGAAAGAGGGTTGTATCACCGCTTCTAACTCCTATGGAAATCTACAATAATCAAGATGAGACTCTACAACATCAAGCAGAGCTAGCTAAGCAAGCCACCTTAGCTCAATCAAATATACAATGAACTCCTAAAGTGTCCACACCAATCGCAAGTGGAATTCTGGTTACTCCTTCACGAATAGGTTTTCCACCCAATTACAATCCGGGGAACAACTGTGTAGCCATGCAACAAGGGTCTCAACACGTACCACCTCCCATATCATCAAACCTCCATGTCTCTCAACCAATTAGAGTCATGCAGTCCCCCCCACAAATTTCTTCTACACTCATCCCCAATCAACCATCGCAAATCACTTCTACCTATGTCCCTCCGCTACGTTCATCCTCGCTAAATTTCTTTCATAATTTACCTAGCCACCCTCAACATTCCCAACATCAAGTTTCCCAAAGCTATGTGCCGCCATCGCAACCTAATCCAATGCACTTTAGCTTTCCTCCACCTAATTCTTTTCTTCAACCATCACAAAGCTAACATTCTTACCTAGCACCACCTCCACCTCTTCTAAATCAAAACATCCAATTCCCACCCAATTTGAACCCAACATACAACGCATACAACCCCAACCAATCTTATGACCCTTATAATACCAACACTCATGGGTTACACTACAATCTGCCGTATGAGCAACAACAACCACTCTTAGGACAACTAGAGATGTTTCCAACCCCTCCCACAGCGATGGAGCTAAAGATCGTAGAAGTTCAACAATAGCTATGTGATCTTACGTTTGGCCACACCAAGAAGACCTTCTCTTTAGAAGAAGTGTGTCCTTATCCTTTTGATCGGTCATTACCCATGATCTCTTTTCCTCAGAATTTTACTATTCCTAAGTTTGATAAATACAAAGGAAAAGGTGACCCAAAAGACCATCTCGGGGAATTCTATCTTGCTTGCTTCGAGGTTTCACATAACGACACATAGCTTATGCATCTCTTTCCTCACAGTCTTGGAGGTCATGCTATAGAATGGTTCTCACACTTACCTATGGGCATCAAGTCTTTTAATGAGCTAGTAGAGAAATTTGCCACCCATTTTTCTTACAACACAGAGCATGAGATTTCCATGACTGATCTATGCAACAATAAACAGAAAAATGGTGAAACTTTCATTTCTTTCCTTCAACGATGGAGATGAATGGCTAGCAAATTCCCTTTCAAGATTCTTGAGAAACAGCTTGTTAGCATATTTGTATAGAACCTCAACCAAGAGTTAGGTTTTCATTTGCAAATTCTTAGTGCTACAACCTTTGACGAAATCACATACAAGGGAATCAACATTGAAAAGGCCCTCATTGCTAAAGGTGTGGTCAAAATCTTCAAAGAAACAAAAGACAATGCTCCTCATCAACAATCGAGTGATAAACCCAAATATTGGAACAAAAATAAAAACATGGTCAACAATGGTGTTGTTGATTCTAAACATGTCCAAACTTTGCAAACGCCACTGCAATTTCCAAACCAAGTCAAGCTCCACCACAACA
Source organism: Cunninghamia lanceolata (assembly GCA_027924645.1). Taxonomy (NCBI): domain Eukaryota; kingdom Viridiplantae; phylum Streptophyta; class Pinopsida; order Cupressales; family Cupressaceae; genus Cunninghamia; species Cunninghamia lanceolata. The sequence continues at coordinate 3,583,720 of BSBN01000407.1, forward strand.
ATAGCAACAACAAAGGCAACCCTATCAAAACCAGCAGCAACGTCAACAAGAGCGGCCTCAACATGATTACCCTCCGCGACGTCAATTCACTCCCTTAGGCGAGCCCATAGAGATAGTCTTACAAAAGATTTTACAAAAAGGCCTCATCACCTTACCCAATGCTCCCCCATATGGTGAACCTGTTTACAAAACCATGTGGTACAGAGAAAATGAATACTATGAATTCCATAGGAGCAAAGGGCATAGAACCGCATCATGCATGAAACTCAAGCACCTAATCCAAAATCTCATTGAAGGCAATCAAATATCTCTACAAGATGATCCACCAGTTGAGCACATGAACAAAGACCTCAATATGTACAAGGAACCTTTCCCTCATCATGGTCCACCTCCTCCTCAGGATAGAGGTAAAGGTATCAATCATGCTTCCACTTCCTTTGATTCCATTGTAGGTCGTTTTGAAGAGAGTCGAGTCTCTACCCTCACAATCAAAGGCAAATCTATGGATTGCATTGTTACAACCCGTTGTGGTAGTCTCACCATTCGTGGTCCTACACCCAGTCTTTTGGCTTAATCTGATTATAATCTTCTCGAACATCTAGGGAAAATGCCAACACAGATCTCTATCTTGGACCTTCTACGGTCATCACCTGCACATAGAGTAGTGCTAGAAAAAGCCCTCCAAGAGTCTTCGGTTCCTAACAACATAGCGGTCGCAGATTTTTGAGCTATAGTAGGTAACATTGCTTCACCCTACAATGTGGTATTCTCTGAGAAAGACCTCCCATCCCATGATCCGTGTCACAATGATGCCCTTCATATTGAGGTTCTCATCCATAAGCGCAAAATCAAACACATACTCATAGATGGTGGTGCTAGTCTCAACATCTGTTCTTTAAAGTTACTAAAGCAATTGGGATACTCTGAGGATCATGTCAACACTAATCAAAGTATTACCATCAAGGGATATGATGATGTTGAACACCATTTAGAAGGTATTATCCACCTGCCTATACAACTGGGCCATGTCATGCTTGAAACCAGGTGCCAAGTCCTTGATATTGAGCTGCCTTACAACATTATCCTAGGTTGCCCATGGATCCTTGCAATGAAAGTTGTTCCCTCCACGTACCATCAGTCTCTAAAATTCCCATTCAATGGTATAGAGATCACTATCCCAAGAGACCCCAATCCTTTTGAATTCTGCCATGTCTTTCAATGCAGTTATAAGAATTGCAACCAAGTGCCTAACAATGGAAAAGCCCTTAAATCCCCACTATATGTTGATCCTAAAACTCTGACACCAGCCTCTACAAGTGAACCTAATCCTATCCCTGCAATCAAAGCGCACATCCATGAAATAGGCTTTGGCACTTATGATATCTCAAAATCTTATTGTGTAGGGCGTATGCCTTTATCCCCAAAATCTTACGACCAACCACCCATTGCCAAAGTAGCCAAAAAAGTAGCTATTCCTCCCCCAGCATTTCTAACCCAATTCCAATAGGGACAGTTATTGGAGGAGGAAACTATTGAGGACATTTCTTCTTGGCTTTATAAGGAGAAAGAACCAGTCACAATACCAATCAAGCAATATGGCAATGGCTTAAGGATAGTAAAAAACATGGGCTACAAAGGCAAAGGTGGCCTTGGGAAACAGAATCAAGGAACTATGGATCCCATTATTGTGACAAAGAAACTAGACAAGAAGAGATTAGGATTTGGTAAGAAGGTACCGCGTGCCTTGGACATCGAGTATATCCTCAATGAGGTGGCTAAAACTTTTCCCGCCGATTCGACGTCTACTAAGGATGTCATCGATGACTCTTCCCTCCATATGACCAACCTATTTGTAGAATCCTCCATTTTTATGCTATCCTCTGTATCATTAACCTCCACCACTAACACCCAGAATGTAACACTTGTCTACCCTGAACTTATCGATTGGGACCAACAAGGGTCCCCCGTTATAGATGTATTTCAGAATGACGAAGCTCTGGCTAAGTTCATGGGACTTCAGGAAGGTATCCCTCTTGGCGATCATAAAGAAGGTTTTGTAATGGAACTAGAGCCAACAGCTTATTTTGGTGAGAATGCCAAATCCTCCAGTCGCAAAAGTAAAAATAAAGAAAGATCTCTAGGTGAAAACCACACTGTGGCACCTCCTGATCACAAAATAGTAAAAAAAAAGGATGTATCCAAAGGTGAAAACCCAATTGTGGCACCTGAGGATGGAGGATTTGACCTTCCCCTACCATCTAAGTATCAAGAGAAGTCAACTCTCCTAGTGGAAGATTCTATAGAGATAAACCTTGGCACAGAGCAAAATCCAAAGACCACATTCCTAGCAGTATCATTATCAAAAATAGAGCACATGAACCTTAACACATTCTTCTTATAGAGAACCATCAACTTTGCATGGACCTATGCTGATATGCCAGGGCTAGACCTTAAGCTAGTTGTTCACTATCTCACTATTGATCCAAAAGTTAAACTAGTCAAGCAAAAGATGAGAAAGATGCACCCACAGATAGCTCTCTTAGTAACAGTGGAAATACAAAAGCTATTAGATGCAAAGTTCATATGACCTATTGACTATTCAGACTGGGTATCAAACATTGTACCTGTGTCTAAACCTAATGGGCGCATCCGCATGTGCAATGATTTTAGAGATCTTAACAAGGCATGTCCCAAAGATGACTTTCCACTACCTAACATTGACATTATAGTAGACTTGACAGTAGGTCATGAAATGCTTTCTCTCATGGATGGATTCTCAGGCTATAATCAGATAAAGATAGTAGAAGAAGATCAACATAAAATAACTTTTACTTGTCCTTGGGGCAATTATTGTTGGTGCGTCATGCCGTTTGGTCTAAAAAATGTAGGAGCAACCTATCAGAGAGCAATGATAGTGATATTCCATGACCTCTTTCATCATATCATGGAGGACTATGTTGATGACATACTAGCTAAATCTTCTAGGGCAGATCACATACAAGTTCTAGGACAGATCTTTGACATGCTCGAGAAGTACCAAGTAAGACTCAATCCAAAGAAGTGTGTCTTCGGTGTAACATCAGGAAAGCTATTGGGATACATTGTATCTCGTAGAGGCATCGAAGTAGACCCAGCAAAAGTAAAGGCTATAGTGAAGATGCCTCCACCAAAGAACCTCAAAGCATTAATGAGCCTTTAGGGAAGGTTGTAATCCATCAGGCATTTCATCTCACAGCTAGCAGATAAATGTCAACCATTTCAACACTTACTCCAAAAGGATGTCTCATTTCGATGGGATGATAAGTGTCAAGTGGAATTTGATCAGCTTAAAGAGTATCTAGCTACACCTCCTGTATTGATACCACCAGTTGCAGATAAACCTTTGATATTATACATCTCAACTACAACTTCAGCCCTAGGGGCCTTGCTAGTACAACATGATCAAATAGGAAAAGAGCATGCAATCTATTATATCAGTAGAACCTTGGTGGGATATGAAATCAATTATTCACCAATGGAAAGGGCTTGTTTAGCAGTAGTGTTCGCTTCCCAAAAGTTGCGGCATTACATGTGAACCAACACACAAATCTTATAGCCAAAATTGATCCCTTGAAGTATCTACTAGCAAAAGTAGCTCTTATAGGCAGACTAGCTAAATGGTTCATGATCCTTAGTGAGTTCGACATTGAGTATACGGATCATAAAGCAATCAAAGGACAAGCCCTAGCAGATCAACTAGAAGAAGCACCCATGACTGATACACACCCTATGGTAGTAGACTTTCCAGATGAGAATCTATTCACTCTTTCTAACTCAATAATGTGGAAGTTATACTTTGATGGTTCCTACACTTAGCATGGATCAGGGGCTGGCATCTTATTCATCACACCTCAAAATGACTATATTCCTAAGTCATATCGGCTTGCATTTCCTTGCACCAACAACATAGATGAGTATGAAGCACTCCTCATAGGTCTCAATACAACAGTTCAATGGGACATCACAGAATTACAAGTATATGGAGACTCATAGCTAGTCATTCGCCAAGTTACAGATGAGTACCAAACAAAGGATGAAAAGTTGGTCCCCTACAAGCAACTGGTGGATGCCTACAAACCACACTTTTCTAGCATCACATTTGAGCAAATTCCAAGAGAGCATAACAAAGCTATAGATTCTATGGCTTCTGTCAGGTCACTGATTGACATGTTGGCTAATACACAAAAATGCGAATTCTTAATCGAGCAATTGTTAATACCAGCCGTCGATGTTCCTGTTACTAAAATCATCTGCGAACTTGTTGGTCCCAATTCCCCATGGTACGAAGATATCTATGAATACCTTAAACACAACACCTTGCTCCCTAACTTATCATCCACCCAACGCAAAACTTTTATCCGTCGATCCTCCTGTTACACCATTCTAGGTGATACACTATATCGCCAGAGTCTTGATGGTATCCTCTTACGATGTCTTAACGCGGAAGAAGCCGATGCTACCTTATGAGACATACATGAAGGTGTCTGCGGCACACACTCTACTAGTCCTAATCTCGCTAAGAAGATACTCAGAACAGGTTATTACTGGCCTACAATAGAGCAAGATGCTGCACAGTTTGCTAAGAAGTGTCTACAATGCCAGTAGCATGGAGATTTGATTCACGCACCAGCTCATGAATTACAACCTGTGACAACTCCTTGGCCTTTTTCTCAATGGGTTCTCGACCTCATAGGACAAATCCACCCATCTTCATCTAATGGCCACAAGTTCATCATTACCACCACTAAGTACTTCACGAAGTGGGTTGAAGCCATTCCCATGACCTATATCACTGGTAAGCAAATAGCCAAGTTCATCCTTAACTACCTCATATGCCGGTATGGTATTCCCCAAGCCATTGTCACTGATAATGGGAGACCATTCAAGAATCAAGATGTCCATGCCTTGTGCACACAATACCATATCCAACATCACTTTTCAACTCCCTACTATCCGTAGAGTAATGGCCAAGCTAAGGCTTCCAATAAAACCATTCTCAAAATCCTCAAGAAAACAGTGAATGAAGCTGGTCGTGATTGCCACTTGCAACTCAATCCCGCCCTATGGGCCTACCATACTAGTATCAGAACACCAACTGGTGCCACACCCTATGCCTTGGTCTATGGCTCTGAAGCCATCCTACCTATAGAGGTCAAGATCCCATCCCTCAGAGTATCCATGTAGGACCTGATCGGCGGAGAGGAGTATCACACTTCTAGATTAGCTGAGCTTGAACTACTAGATGAGAGGTGCCTTACCGCACTTAATCATCTCCATGTCTATCAAAACCGCCTCTGGCGTAATTACAACAAAAAGATCAAGGAAAGACGGTTTCAAGTTGGTGATCTTGTACTCAAAGATAATCAGAGAAATCTAGCAGACCGAGAAAAGAAGGGCAAGTTTGAGACTAATTGGTTAGGTCCCTTTATTGTCACAACAGCATATGGATCAGGAGCTTATACTTTAGCTACAGCTGACGACATTCCTCTGGATGAGCCACTTAACAGTGTTCATCTTAAGAAGTTCTATGCCTGATCCTCAGAGTATTCCCCCCCCCAAAAAAAAAGTTCCAAAAAAATCCAAATCCGTCCTCTGGTGAAAACCTGGTAAACAGGTGCCTTGGATAAGTACCATAGTGAAAACCTGGCAAACAGGTGCTATGTGTAGAGTCAACATCCATCCTCTATCGAGTCATGTTCACTCCATGTCCAATTCACAACGCACTTCATCCCTCCATCCATAATAAAACCATTGACCTTGTCTGCATTTCCATCTCCCTATCTAGTATAGCTTGGAAATTTGTTAATGTCCATCATCATCACCCCACGTCTTGATCTATGTCTACAGTTAACACTATCTTGTCCTAGGTCAAAGCTTTCTATGTCTTCTTCGACAGTCACCCATGCAAATTCCTCTACCGGAATGGGGGCAACTCTTTCCTTAACCAAGGTCTAGGATTGGTTCCTTGTTCGTGGTTTGCAACGCGCTCTTCAATCTTTTCTCTTTTCCGCTGATAACATCCTTTAACAGACACATCGCTCCTATGATAAGGTTATTATCTCATCTCAACACTTTTCCTACATCATCACACAACCAAAACTACATATTATCTCTTCTCAATCTTAAGGTACCTTGATCCCATGGATATGGGTATGTAGGCAGTCTAGAATACGAAGGAAGTATCCAGTACTTAGGTACATAAGATCTCCTCCTTCCACCTTGACCTATCTCATCACTCTACCTAGAACTACATATTTATCATTTTCATCTTTCATCGTAAATGTGCCTTGATCCCGTGGACAAACGGTATGTAGGCAGTCTGGAATACAAAGGATGTATCTAGTACTTAGGCACATACGATTCATCATTCTTCACCCACCCCAATCCATTAGCGTGTCACCTTTCTGGTCTTCTGTTTGTCAAAATCCATTCCGCCTCGACTTGACTAACTCAAGCAGCAAGCTAGCGCATCCTTTCAAAGCAAAAGTCCTTAACAAACCTGAAGCAAAGAGGCCTACTTCCAAGTCATCTACTATCCTGCATGTCAATTGCCAACATCAGCTAAGTACCACTTAACCCAAGCCCTAGATCAACAAGCTTGTCTTTTGCGAAGTGTTCCATTGTCGAGACCAACACACGCATCTCCTGCAACATGTGGCATTTCCTACAACAAGACATTGTCTTTTTCGGTAGATAGAACCCTTTAACAGACACAGAGTTCCTATGATAAGGCTATTATCTTTCCTATCCAATCTATCCCGAGCAACCTCTTTGGCAAGAGAATATGTTGGCTATATGTTTACTTTGTAAGTCAGTCAATTTGTGTTATGGTTTATCTTTTGTTCCTTTTCCAATACCTATTCAAGGCTACCTTGGTTCATCTATAATCTTGGTATGTTGCGATGCAGTATGGATTGGGGGCATCGTCATTGCTTTTTGTGTGTCGTGTTTGAGGAATGATCTTTAGCATCTTTCTTAGCATTCTATTTATCTTGTGTGTGTTACAACCTAGCATCTTACATATTAATAATTCTTCTTGCATTTACATGTATTGAAGTTTATTTTATGTTCAAGACTATGGCTTATTCACATGTTCCAACAAGGTCATATTATGTCTAAAGGGATCTAAGTTCAATCCGCTTGCTTGCAGAGTCAACGTCCACGCACTCAAATATTACTGCACCTTGGTCTTTTATACCTTGGTAGCGAACTATCCACGTGCTATATCAAAAATAAGGATTTCTCTTTATAAACAAATGTGAAACCATTCCAACAAGCTCATCCATTTACACCATCCATTTTTCCATGGCCTTATATAGTTTTCCAGCAAAGATCAATCAACAGTCTTTCTCTTATGTTCTTTTCTATCTCCACTTTCTTCTATTCAACCTCGCTTATCTCCAACAAATCTTCTAGTCGAGCGTTAACACAGTTCTTCTGTCACTACCCTATCTTTCCTCTCGAGGGGGCACTCTACGCCAGCTACGTTGGGGCAACTAGCTATACTGGGGTATCAAAAATTTTATCATGTCTTCAACTATCGATTTCTTTGAAGCAATGCTGTAAACTACATTACATCAAAGAGGGGCAAAATGTAGACACCCTAAAATGACCATGTCTTCGAATCACTTGCATTTCATCTAAGCTATAGCATCACCTCCATTTCAACATTAATTAAATAATCTAATTATTTAATTACTTTCATCAAATTCTTCCAAAACTTCAAAATTCAACATTAATTAAATAAATCCCCTTTATTTAATTAATTTCAACAAAATCAACCTTATTCTTCCATTAATTAAATAATTTCTATTATTTAATTAAATCATTATCCTCTTTCAAATTTCAAGTCTCCATTAATTAAATAATTTATATTATTTAATTAAATCATTATCCTCTTTCAAATTTCATATCTCCATTAAATAATTTATATTATTTAATTAAATCATTATCTTCTTTCCAAATTTCAAGTCTCCATTAATTAAATAAATCCCATTATTTAATTAATTCATCATAAATTCAATTCTTCCAAACAATTAAATAATTCTCAATTATGTAATTAAATCAAATTCGATCTTCCAAATTTAAATAAATCTAATCAAATTTATTTAAATTCTCTCATTCTCCAAAAATAAGATAAATCAAATATTTTATTTATTCTTCCAAATCATGCACAACAATTAAATAAATCTATTTATTTAATTTGCTTTCTTATCTACAAATATCTTTCAAATCTTCTAAAATTAAGTCTTCTTCTCCATGCACACAAAATTAAGTAATTTATTATTTAATTTCTCTCAAATCATGCAAAAGCAAATCTTAAGTTGAGTTATCTATTCACTCAACCTTGTTTTTATCAATTTCTCTTACATTAGAAGAAAGCTTTCTAATTTATGAAAAGCATGTCTTATCTTTAGAAAAGAAAGTGTTTAACTCAAATAAAACAGCTTGTGTGTGACACTTGTCTTCTTCTTATTCGTTGCACGTTCCTCAACTGTTCTCCTCCGTTGATTCTTCTAATTATCTGGACCGTTGATCAATCTCTGTTGAAACCTATATAAACCCCCCTCATCTCCTTCACAATTCCTCTTTGATCACTCATTCTCAGGCATACTTAACAGTGCTTTGAGCATACATCTCATTGATTGAGCAACTTCATGATCTTTTGACATTGATCTTTGAGCACACTACTTGCTTGTTGCAACCATGGTTTTGCAATACTATTGAGCAATCTACATTCATCCAAAGGGAACAATACAAATCTCGGTAAAAGATTTCATATTTTATTGATTTATTAGTAATGGCTTTTATTTAGATCGGTTCTCTTTATGTTATTGGTTTTTGATTTGTTTAGTTTATCATAGTCAATTTTCCTCATACACACATTCATTCATTGTTTTATTTGCTAACAAATCCTAGGGACTCAAGATCACACGTATGCTCTTTTCTCACATCACAAGATGATTTTGAAAATAAAAAATGCTTGATATCCTCTCTAGGGGGCCTACTTGGGGATTTCATCACCTTAAGGAAGGACCCCAACCACATGTTCTAGCGTGGTCTATAAATGTTGGGAGTAGTGAAAGCCTCAACTTCAAAGGAAGGACCCTTTTAACTCCAAGCAATACACTTTCAAGATGCTTGGTCTGCCAAGACTTGGATAGTTGAGCATCAGTTAATTGGGACACCCCCGTTCATAGCTATGTGCCTCCCATACCTTTGCGTATATTGAGGACTCCCTATACACTTTGAAAAAACCTATATAAGACCATCAATCGTTTCATATTTTGATGCAAGGGATGCGAACAATACCTTGAAGTTACTCACCATCCGTACTACCTTAAGGACTATATAGAAAATCTTTGGGCAAGGTGTCAAGACCTCCAAGGAGAGAGATACTGGGTGTATGCTCTTTATCTCTAGCTATATACTTAGGAGGAAGTATGCTTAGTTAGGTAAGCACATGGACAAGTATTCAATCATGTGGGCTTACAATATAGATCACTCCTACTTGAATAATTATAGGTTGTTGCATTAAAAGATTGTTTGGTGTGTCTTCTATTTTGTTCTTGTTATCTACCTGTAATACCATTTGTTATCCTTAGAGGTTAATAGTCTCACGCAACCAACACCATTGAGTCAGTCCTCAGCCACTTTGCTACTGTGTTTTTCTCTTGTCAAAGAAATCAAACAAATCTTATTAAAATTTGGCCTTGAAAACATACTGTTATAGAAAACTCTCATTTGCCTAGAAACCTCGCTGTTGAATTATTTTAATGTGCCTTTGAACCATAGTTTTACACCTTTGGTCTAATGTAAAGCACCTCTAGCCTAAAAAAATGCATCTAAACCATAGTTACATGCCTTTGGATTGCAGAAGTGCACCTCTGGCTCTGTCATAATTTTACCAGTCTCAGTAAAAACTTGCATCTGAGCTATCCTGAAGTGCCTTTGGGCTATCCTAATGTGCCTTTGCATTATCTTGGCTTACCTCTATATCTATAGAAAAGAACCTCTGAGCTATAGTAACACATCTTTGAGCCACATAAATGTGCCTCTGGGCTATAGAAGTGCACCTTTGGTCTCTGTCTGTTACCTATTATCCATTTAGCCCAGAATCAAGTAAACTTCAATTTTGATCAATTTTAACCTCTGAGCTATCATTATACAATACTTTTAGACCTGTCCCAGTGATCATCAGACCATCATCATTCATCATCATAGATTAAACTTGGACTTTTCAAGCTCTTTATCCTCTTGAGATTACTATCAATCAAACCATCTTCACCAAAAAAGCCTAAATCTTTACTCACATTGTCAAAGTATTGTAATTTGGCTTCCACGATAGAGTCTAGATCACATCACCCCTAGTTTATCTTTGATTTTAGAAAGCTTGTCTCTCTTTAATCCTTGAAGATGAATTAGTATCTGTTATTGGTTTTTTATTAGCTTAGAGAATTAACTTCTCCTAAGCTAGTTTAATGCTATTTACCCTATCTGCCTTCATTGAGGTCATTAGTCTACCTCTATGACTGGTCATCAACTATCCAAATCAGCAATTGATCTAGCTTCTATAATCTTCCACAAGCAACCCATATCAAAACATCAAACTAGTAATCTCAACTCAATCAAAACAAGTCCAAAATCAATCCCCAAATCTTTGTCCTAGTGTATTTGAGAAATCTTATAGTTACCACTAGACAGCAACATTGTCAAGTCATGGAGGCTAAGAAAAACACCCCTTAGCAACATCATCAAAACATCCCACAACCAAATCTTCAACACACACTATTAAATAGTCCTCACAGAATCATCCTTGAAATAATCCCCCATAGAATATTCAAAACAGTCCTCATGGTACTGTCCAAAACAATCCTCAAGAGGATCATACTACATGGATAGATGCTACACAATATACCACAGGGCTACATCCTCATGATCTCCTTGCAAAAAGATACACTATTGGTAAAAACCCATCTTACGAAGAAAGACAATTCCAAGAGGGTTAGTCCTCTCAAGAAGTGTCTCAAGACTTTGACAAAACTATGCAAGACCCTAAAATCATGATAAACTCTTAAGCTCCAATCAAGATCACTACTTCCATTTACTTGCTCAAAAGGGAGCCAAATTGCCTCAAACATTTGATACATCTACTCTTAAGGAGAAAGATCCAATCGATGATTATGTTAATGCTATGGGTAGACCGCAAGTAAACCCCATCCAAACTATGTCTACCATAGCTACACCATTTCCCAAATCATCTTCACAAGAGGTAGTATCCAATCCCTTTACCGCTAAATATACCAATCCTCTTTATCAAAATCTCATGGGAGAAACATCAATTGAACCTCTCCTTACTCCCATGGAAATCTATAAAGCTCAACAAGAGACCCTCCACCATCAAGCTAACCTAGAAAGACAAGCCAATCTAGTAAAACAAGTTCAACAATCAAACCCCTTCTTCACCACATCCATACCTATGAATCCTCAAAATCCTCCACACATGTTGCAAGTTCACACATCTATATCTAATCTTGCATATGCTACCCCACCACGGACATATTTGCCTCCAAATTACACACCTATTGATGCTTATGTCACTCCGCCACAAGTGTCACAAGTTCAAACACCCCAAACAACATCCAATCAAAACCTAAACAACATCCACATCACTCCACCCCAACATTCTTCAAATCTAAACACTACCTACAGCAATCCACCTCAACCACCACAAAATCAAAACACATACATCATTCCCCCACAACAATATCAAAATCAAACTTCTTTCACTAACACCCGTCAATATTCACAAAGCCAACACTCATATCTAGCACCCCCACAAACTCAAACTTTCTTCACAAATCAGCTCCCAATCAACCCTCATCATTCGTATGACCCATATAATATCAATTCATATGGATTAAATTCCAATCTCTCTTATGGGCAGCAACAACCACCCCAAACTCAACAAAATTTGGCTTTACCAACACCTCCATCCGATCTTAAGCTTAAATATCATGATTTACAAAAAGAAATATCCGATCTTTCATTTGGTCACACAAAGAAAACTTTCTCTTTGGAGGAGGTTTGTCCATACCCATTTGATCAATCATTACCAATGATCCCTTTTCCCCCTAGCTTTGACATGCCAAAATTCAACAAATACAAGGGAAAAGGAGATCTAAAAGACCATCTTAGAGAGTTCTACATTGCTTTCTTTGAGGTTTCTCATAACGACACTTATCTTATGCACCTCTTTCATCGTAGTCTTAGAGGATAAGCAATAGAATGGTTCTCACATCTACCCATAGGTATTAAAACTTTCAATGAACTAGCTAAAAAATTTGCCACCCATTTCTCTTACAATAATGAACATGAGATTTCCATGACAGACTTGTGTAACAATAAATAGAGAAATGGGGAAACCTTTATCTCCTTACAAAGATGGAGAAATATGGCTAGTAAATTTTCATGGCCCATACCTAAAAATCAACTTGTTTGCATCTTTGTACAAAACCTTAACCAATAAATTGGTTTTTCATCTACAAATCCAAAGTGCTACCACGTTTAATGAGATCATTTAGAAAGGAACCAATATCAAAAAAAGCCCTCATTGCAAAAGGTTTAGTCAAAATATTTAAGGAGACTAAAGATAATCCTCCTCAACAATCTAATGACAAACCTAAATTTTGGTCCAAAAACAAGAACATTGTCAATGATGGTGTTGTGGATTCTAAACACATCCAAACTTTCCAAACACCACTCAATCTTGAATCAAAACCAACCTAATCTATTCGTTGGGAGCAACAAAAACAAGAACGTCCACAATAAGATTATCCTCCAAGACATAGGTTCACTCCTTTGGGTGAACCTATCAAGAATATGTCCTCAAGAAACTAGTACAAAATAGACTCATCACACTACCCGAAGCACGTCAATATGATGAGTCCACTTTCAAACCTAAATGGTACAAAGATAAAAAATATTGTGAGTACCATAGAGTGAAAGGACAGAACCCCATCTTCCATGAAATTGAAACACTTAATCCAAAATCTCATAGATAATGGAGAAGTCACTTTCGATGAGCCTCCTCACCATACCACCAACAAAGATCTCAAAATATAAAAGGATCCATTCCCTCAACATGGTAAAGGTCAAAATCTTGATAAAGGAAAGAGTGTTAACAAAGCTTCATCTTCTTATGACTCCATTGTGGGTTGTTTTGATGAAAGTCAAGTATCCACCCTTACCATCAAGGGCAAAAATCTTGAATTTGTCATCACAACACGTCATGGTCGTGTTACCCTTTGTCGTTCAACACCTAATCCTACAGTCACCTTCGATTATAATCTTGTTGAACATCTAGGAAAGACTCCTACACAAATCTCAATATTAGACCTTCTAAAGTCATCACCCGCTCATAAAGTTGTGCTTGAAAGAGCCCTACAAGAGTCATCGGTTCCCAACAATATAGCTGTCACAGACTTTCAAGCCATAATAGGTGACATTGCATCACCCTACAATGTGGTCTTTTTTGAAAAAGACCCCCCATCTCATGATCCTTGTCATAACGATGCACTCCACATCAAAGTTCTCATCCACCAATGAAAAATCAAATGTATACTTATAGATGGTGGTGTTAGTATGAACATTTGTTCTCTCAAGTTGCTTAAATAGTTAGGATACTCTCAGGATCATATAAACACTAAATAGTCTATTACTATCAAAGCATATGATGATGCAGAGCATCGGTCAGAAGGTGTCATACATTTGCCTATTCAAGTAGGCCCCGTCATGCTAGAAACAAGATGCCAAGTCTTAGACATTGAGCTACCATACAATATTATCCTAGGACATCCATGGATCCATGCCATGTGTGTTGTACCCTTTACATACCATCAATCTATCAAGTTCCCATACAATGGTATTGAAATCACAATCCTAGGAGATACTAATCCATTTGAATTTTGCTGCGCCATGCAAGGGCATTACCAAAATAGCAATGATATACCCAACAATATTGAAGCCCCAATATCTCCTTTATATATTGACCCAGATACTTTGCAAAAAGCCTTTGTAGATAAACCCATTCCAGAAATCAAAGTCTAATTTAGAGATATAGGATTTGGTGAGTATGACATCTCAAAATTTTGCTGTGTGGGGAGGATTCCTCTTTCACCAAAATCTTATGGCAAACCACCCATAGCAAAAGTCACCAAGAAAGAAAAAATCCCACCTTATCTAACACAGTTCACTAATGGGGGCTTACTAGAAGAAGAATCTCTTGAAGATATATCATCTTGGCTATACAAGGAGAAAGACCTAGTCACACTACCTGTCAAAAAGTATGGTAATGGTCTCAGAATTGTCAAAAACATGGGCTATAAAGGTAAAGGTGGCCTAGGAAAGCATGGTCAAGGTCAAATGGAACCAATTATTGTGACTAAGAAACTCAACACAAAAGGGTTACGATATGGTAAGGAGGTACCACGAGCCTTGAACATTGAGTTTATTCTCAACAAGGTAGCAAAAGCTTTTCCCGCAGATATCTCTAGAGAGGATACCATCAAGGACTCTTCCCTATACATCACAGACTTATTCCTATTTAGTATGAAAAAGAGGGGTGATGGATGTAGTTGTTTTAGTTTGAATCCTCCTTTCAACAAAACATTCCAAGGGCTTTTCAACTGAGTGCTTCTCCTATCAAGAGGAGAGTCATCTATTAGATTGGGTTGCCACTTGGTTTTCTGCTGGGAAATTTAGAAGTTATCACACAATGTCTCTAATTAATGCTTTAATCCTCTTAAAACCCTAATTTAAGTAAAACAATAATTAAATCTACAAATTATGACAAATGTTACTGGAATTAGACAAAGGGTAGAGAACCTTAACTCACTATTTTTTGCAGTCTAGAAATGGAAATGTTGGAGACAATGGTGATGGTACCCTAGTCCAAGGTACAACTTTTTCTATGGATTGTTGATCTCTTTATGATGTTGATATCTATTATATCTTTAGTTTCTGATGATCTGACAGTGGAGGATAATGTTGATGGTGCCCTAGTCCATTGAGGAAGATTCTTCCAGATGTTGGAAGCTCTGCAAACCCTGATGCTAACTGTCTAGTCTGTTTCTATGGCTTCAGATGCGGAGGACAATGTTGATGGCACCCTAGTCCAAGTAGGCTCCTCCTTCAGGATCTAAAATCTCCACAGTGTCCTACTCCCTACAACTCCACTCCTACTTTCGCAACCTATAACCTGCAATCACAAGGTGTGTGGGAGGGGATTGTGGTATTTAGAGGCTTGCCTCAGTCAAGCCCTTGATAGACATTCAAGTCTTCTAAACATCATTTTCAGAGAGAGTGTGTATCCTTGTGGGATAGAGGCAAAAATCCAAATGATAATGATGATAAAACACAATAGATGTCACCTTGATGATGAAGCTCTCATGGAAGGAAGATGCTCTTCAATGTCGTGAGAGGATATCTTGACAAGGTAGCAAAATCTTTTCTCGCAGATATATCTAGAGAGGATACCATCAAGGACTCTTCCCTATACATCACAGACTTATTCTTGTTTAGTATGAAAAAGAGGGGTGATGGATGTGGTTGTTTTAGTTTGAATCCTCCTCTCCACAAAACATTCCAAGGGCTTTTCAACTGAGTGCTTCTCCTATTGTTGGTCATGATGTTAGTCATAAAAAAGCATAGAATAAAAGTACACATTAACCTTTATTCATCTTGAAAGATACGATAAATTCAGAGAATTAATGATCCCAAGTCTCCGGTGATTAGGTCTTAATCTTCTGACGTTACTCAGAGGTTGATGTGTGTTGTTGTTTTCATTTTGGGGCCTTACATGAAGTTCATCATCATGACACTGCTTCTGCAAAGATTCTTCACAGAGAGGTCATTTTACACAGTTGTTTGATCAAATGATGCAGTTATATTCAAACCTTTGCATGATATTTACCAATTATACATGTTTTAGCTTCAAATATGCTAAATATTTGCAATTATCTACGAGATGTCCACATATTTTCAATATTTTCTTAAGATTATCAGTTATTTGCAATTATGATAGTGAAATGCTCTAAAATTTAAAAGAAATTGAAAGAAATGCTTCAAATTAATGTTGAACCTTTAGCTTTTGAACCACATGCACATTAGATAAAGTCATGAAGAGAAGAAAACCAAACCATATGTTCACCAGGACATTCCACAGCTAGATACAGTTGATGCTAACTTCAAAGGAATTTGTATGAAAGCAACATATGCAAGTAGACATGCACTCCAAGGGATGCAGCAAATCACATCATATATCCAAAATTCACACACTGATTACTCAAGATTTACCATGAATTGTAATCAAACAAGTCTTCTCATTCATTAAGTATGCAAAGATATAGATGTATACAAAAATCTTTGAAATGAGCCCTGAATACTTCAGCAAATAGATTTCAATTAAGTTTCAAATAATAGAAAAGGGGCATTCCTGCACCTTTTATAGAATAAGGTGAGGAATCCATTACAAAAGATCAACGATCTTGATTTATCTATGCGTATCCATGGTCTAGATTTCCCTTTGACTATGTCAACCTTACAAAATGGCACAAGTTGCCAGCTGGCAACCATCTAAAAAAACTTATTTTCTCCAAGTATCCGATGCTGATATTTACTTTATGCTACATCATCATCTACCTTATCTGATTCATGTGCATCATCATCATGTGTATCACTCCCCAAACTTTCATCATCCTTATGATGATGACTTCGCATATGAGGCTGCATGCTGCTCTGGATCTGCTCATATAACTGCACAATTCTATCTATTTCTTTGCCATCTTGAGTCTTTACTTTGATGATGGCGTGATTGTGTGCCTTGTATATGTGTCTACTACCGTCTAGGTTGTCTTTCCTGTTTTCAGCATCTCATTGTAATTTTCCATCTTGACCTTGATTCTCATCATTTTATCTATGACTTCTTCCGTCAAGTGAACAAGTGGATCATCAGCTATTAATTGGAAGTTGCCGTGTAAAGCTTTGATGGAAAACTCTTCATCTTGATTTTCAATTTTCCCTTCCACTTTTCCTTCCAGTGTTTCCAACATTTCTGCTTCAATAGACATTAAATCATGCAACTTCATGCTGATATCTCTCAGTTATTATTGCATCTTCTAAGTACTCCACATTCAAATTGAATGTCCTTATACCATATATCAACCAACAAGGCAATATTATTGTTCAATACCTGCTTGTTGATAAGCAACTGAGGACTTATCCTCCTTATTTCTCCCAGGATGTCTAATATCTTTTCCAATCTGTAAGACCTTTTGCCTATCTGCATCTGCAATTTATCTACCTTTGACCTGGAGTCATTGAGAGTATTCCACCTCTTCAAAGAGGCCTTTACCACTTCCTCCACATTATCCAATGTGGATAACATCCATTTCCTTAGTACAGATACCTCATGTTTCATCATATCTAATTTATTCACCTCCTCTTGAGAAATAGCAGTCAATGGGACTGCATGTTCAGTCGAAGTATCTTCAGTATTGGTCAGCCTTCCTATGTAGGCATGTAACTAAGCAATGTGCTCTTTGTGTTGCTTATTTTTCTCCTTCTCTCTTTTCACCTTCTAAATTAAAGAATCAATAATATCTTTGCCTTCTTGACCCTCTTGGTCTTCATTGGCAAATCCTAAGTCCACTGTGCTGATCTGAAATTCATCTAAGGTAATTTTACCTTTTTCTCTCTCTATAGTAGGTACTGCAATCTGTGCGGTCCTTCTCCCAATTGTTGGATCCCTCTTAATGGCCGAAGTCATTCTGGCCTTCCTCTTAGGTTTTATTATTTTCTCAGAAAATAAGGTAGATACATCAAATTCTTGAATTTCAAACTCTACCTCTGTATTTACTTCTTTCTCCAACCACGGAGGTACCTGATCATGTTTCTCTGCATCATCATGATATTCACCTTTATCTCCTATTTCTATCAGCAGGTGTGATGGAGAAGGTGATTTCCTTAGTTCTTCTTCATGATGCTCCCTTTGATGTTGATCCTGTGGCACATCCTCCTGTTGAGGAACTTCTTTCTCCAGAGGAGCTTCTTCCTGAGGTGGAGGATCTTGTGATGTTTCTATATGTTGATCATGATCCTTTTCTGTCATCACCTCATCCACTTTCAACTTTTCCTCTTGCTGAGGAACATTCGCAGTAGTGGATACTTGGGAAGTCTCCTTTAGTGCTAGTGTTGGTTCTGTAACCACAATTTGTTCTGCACCTATACTACTTATTTCTTGAACTGTAGCAATAGGATCTTTTATTACCTCTTCCTCATCAGCCTTCTTTTCTTGAACTTCTACTATAGTAGGCTCTGCTGATGTATCTTGTTGACTTATCTCTGAAGTATGGCACTTTGATTTTGCCATCTCCACTTCTTCTGTAGGTTGCCCTTTATTAGGTGATCATGCTGGATGTTTAGGATTCACATCCTGTTTCTCTGTCAAGTCTACCACTACAAGACTTGTCACCTGTGCAATTAATGTATCTAGCCCCATTTCCTAGGCTATCTTCTCTGGGCTTTTTTCCTTTTCTATTTCCACTTGCTTTATCTCCTCCAGTACAGTTTGAACTGGTGAAGTCTTGTGAGGGGTCATGTGTGTACCTGCAACAAGGGTTTCCATCTTTTGTGAAGCCACTTCCTTCACAACTTCATCATCAGACAAATTTATTGTCTCCTCCAGTGAGATATGACCTTCTGCATGTGCCTGGGAGATCTCTTTCATCTGGTCTTCTGCAAGCTCAGTCTTGAACTTGACGATGGTAGGAAGTGGAACATTGTGCTGAAGTTCCTTATGCACTTCACTACCTACCCCTTGTAACAATGAAGGGGGTTGCCTTATTTCACCTCTCATGGAGGTTCTTGGTCTCTTCGATGGGGTAGACACCACCACCTGTGGAGCTCTGCTCTTCCTTTTAAATAACAAAGGGGTCTCTTCTTCCTCAGGCTCCTCCTCCATGAGGATATCCTCTTCATCTGGTTTTCTTGAGGATTGACCCTCTTCTTGGGTCTCAGTAATTCCAGCCTCTGCTGTCTTTTCTTTCTTGGACTTTTGTTTTCTTGTCCGTGGAGGTGATACGGATCCTGATCCTCATCCTGATGCTGTTGCCTCCTCAGCTATGAACACTGCCCGCTCAATAATAACCCCTTTGGGTTCATTATCTATTTTCTTGCCCCTTGGGGGTCTTTTGCTCTGTTGTTGTTGTGGAGGGAGTCTATCTCCCTTAGACTTTCTTTTCTCATTTATGAAGTCATCATACTCCCCATCAGGAATATCCTGCCCCTTCTTTTTGTTGTCCACAGTAATGGCAACACCTTTCTTTTTCAAAGCCTCTATCTATTCATCAACCCAGGCTTGGGTTAGCTCTATGGTCCTGGCAATGAAGGGGGCCAAGGATATGTCCTCTTGTATAGTGAGGTCAGGTGCAGAGATGGTATCATTATATATCTTCTTCTCCTCATACTCGTCTGCAATTATCCTGCCGTCATCTTTCTTCAATTGTTGAGGGATGGGGATGCAGTCAAAGGTTCTGACTTGATTCAGCGTTAGCCTTTGATATCTTCTTCTTCTTGCTTCTGCTTCATATTCACAATCAGCCTAGAAGTCTTCTAGGTGCCTTTGGTTAATAGGCTTTCCTATTATTTTCTGCATCCTGCCATAAGGATCATATGGTCTTATCAGTGGAAAAGGCTGCAACTTCATTTTATTCAAGGTGACCATCACCTTCTTGATGTTCTCTGAATTGGGACACATGTACCAGCCAATGGTGACTGGAAACAAAATTGGTGGCAGCTTCTGGGCATCCTTGTATGTTTTCAACATTGTGGACTCTTCCTTATAAATTCCATCAGTATCACTGCATCAGTGGGATACCTTGGTAGCATGAGGGGATTTCCTTCAAAACCCTCAATCCTCATGTAGGAAAAAGTGGTAAATTGTATAACTAGGCTCCATGCCTGTAGATTATCTCTTGAGCCTCCATGCTCAATCTTTTTGTTCTGTCCTCCTCCATGGTTCTGACCGGATGCATAGAGAATGCATCATTTACCAGTTTGTAATCTTGGAGGTAATTAGCTCTTTGCAGCTAGGGATGATGATCCCAAATATGCACAGCATTAATTGTGCCTGTGACTTTGCCATCTGTAACCAGTGCATCAAATGTGCCTTTGTAAGCACAGGAATAGACAATGTATGACATCATATAGAAAGCAAAATTTGAACCTCCTAGGTTCATCAGCTGCTCATGCAGAGCATCACTTATTAGTTGGCCCCACAATGGCTTGATATCTGAATATATGCACATCATGATCACACCATACATCCAATCCTTAAAACTACTAGCATTAGGTTGCCTTGTGACTCTACTCAATAGTGTAATCATGTATTGGTACTCCTCACTAAAATCATATTTGAATAAGTGCACAGGAAGTTTGGCGGCTGCAGGATATGTGTTGTTCTCAGCCCTCCATTGGTACATGTTTTTCCTGGCTTGTTTCTTGTTATTTTCATACTCTTTCTCTAATTTCTTTAGGTCCACACTGTTGACCTTCCTACCCAATGGCAGTCCAAATGCCTGGGAGAGACCCTTGATGGATAGGTCTGCATATATCCTCCCATGCTTCATCACCTGCCGGGTCTCTGGGTTGTAGTTCTTGGCACACTCGATAACCAGCTCCGAAGACTCCATGGAGTATGGGAAACCGGCGGCATTCCACATTCCAGATACGAATACGGCATCCAGCATAGGACTTCTGTTCTTCTCATCATTCAGCCTAGTTGACCAGGCTTCCAAATTAGTATTCCCCTGATGGGTATCTGTAATTGTGCCATATTTGAACAGGACGCCCCTCTGAGATGAAAACATGGGCTTACTGAATTCAGCCTCACACTTAGCCAACCTCTTATCAGCCATGGATGCCTGTAATTAACACAACCTTGTCTTACAATGGATACTCACATGCATGTAGATAACAATTACCTTTACTAACCATCATGCCCACTGTATTTATTCAACATCAACTTATCATGGGTGCATAAACCAGGACTTCAGATTAACAACGCCATACCTGACCCTTACAGAAACAACATGATGAGGGTTTCATTTACTTACCTAGATATGCAAATTGCCTTTATACCAGTGGACTTCTGAAAGTGCCCTTAATTCTGCTGATGATCACATACTTCCTCTCGTTTATAAGCTCATTTCGTCTGACTATCACCTGTATGAGGATATGGAAGCTGGTGCTGTGTAAAAACAATTTTATCGCAAGGTAAGAACTGAAATGATAGTGAATTCACCCTTAACCATGCGCTTAGGGTGAAACTAGGGCAAACCCTGATAGATTGGATTTTGTTTGTTAATTTTCTGCACGAAAAGTCAAGATTTTGCCAGCTATTCGATCAGGTTTAATGGTCGGCGGGAACTACCTACCATGTCTGCGCGCATTAAATGTTAATGGCGGCAACGGGAGCGGGGCGATATTCGAATATTGGGGTGATATATGAATATCAAGGTAATATTCAAATAACAAGATGTTATTCGTAAATATCATCTCGAGTTTAATGTGATCATCCTCTTCAAGAGGAAAAACTATCGTGGTAAGATCAGGTGATCAACTCATCTTTTGGTTATGTTTAGCACATCAGGAGGATATTTTGATACATCGGGTGATGTTTCAAAGATGATGATGACCAAATAAACTTAATGCTTCTCCCTTTCTAAATGTCGGGATGACGTCATCCAGATATTCGTTCATTGTATCGGAAAGCATCATGACGTCATCGTCATGTTATGGGAATAGGATCATGTTTATGAAATATCCTGCCGAGAGGTAAATGTGATGATGATGTCATCATCATATTGTTTCTTCATTTATCAGACTCAAATGACATCATCAGGATATTGGCTTAGGGGGATATTTCGCAGCAGGAGGATATTAAGAAATATCAGGTTACATTGAAAAATATGATCTTCGCAAAATGCATAAGACCGCCGACGGGTAAAGGCTGCTATCACCTAAAATTGACGTCCAGATATTCAGACCGCATGATTTATCAGGTGATAAACTAGATCGGGGTGATCTTTTGAAATATGACTGATGTTATGAAATATGATCCTCCCCTTGGAAATATTAGGTTTGACTCAAGGGTAAAAGCAAGAAGTTGGGTCCACATATAGGGGAAGTGTCGTGCAAAAAAAAAATCCTGACAGGAACGGGTACCCGTTTTAAAGAAAACGGGTACCCGTTTAGGAACGGGCACCCGAGCCTAGAACGGGTACCCGTTTCTAAAAATAGTAAAAAATAAAAACGGGTACCCGTTTCTATTTTTTACCATTTTTGGAAACTTTCCAAAAATAGTAAAAAACAGAAACGGGTACCCGTTTTTATTTTTTACTATTTTTAGAAAGTTTTCAAAAATAGTAAAAAACAAAAACGGGTACCCGTTTTTTTTACTATTTTAGAAATGGGTACCCGTTTTGTTTTCTATTATTTTCTAGAACGGGTACCCGTTTCTAAAATTTTAAATTTCGTACCCACGCTTTTGGTTTCGTTTTAGGCTCGGGAAAGGCATGGGTAGCCGACCTTGAGCCTTGGACCTGCAAGTATTTCTCTAAGTACAGAACTAGAGGAAAGACTGACTTCACCTATATGGCTGATGCCATTTTTTTCTGAATTTTTTTACGAAATTAAAACCCATTACAGATCATAGTGTCTAGTTTTCAAATATGTAAATTTTTTTGGATTGGACTTGTTTTTCTATTTATTATTTAATTTATGAGCAAACTGGTCCAAAAACTTGAAATGATAGGTGTTTGTATTTTTTTAATAACTTTTAATTTTTAAATTTTAAAAAAAAAAAAATTATATGTCATCAATCTACACATCATTCTTTACACAATGAAAAAAAAATTTTAATTTTATGATTTTTTTTGCTCAAATTATGTTGGCCATACACGAGTGGTTTTCAAAAGTATCAGTTAGGCCTAATAAAAAATTAATTAAAAAAAATTATTTGGAAAAAAATTATAAAAAAATATCCTCATCAAACTTCACTATACTACACATCTTTACCTAAAAGGATTTTGAAAAATAATTTTATTTAGATCAAATTATGTTGG
This sequence comes from Cunninghamia lanceolata, assembly GCA_027924645.1. NCBI lineage: Eukaryota > Viridiplantae > Streptophyta > Pinopsida > Cupressales > Cupressaceae > Cunninghamia > Cunninghamia lanceolata. Next base: position 3,606,942 of record BSBN01000407.1, read on the forward strand.
CCGTACACGTGCATGGTATGGTTAAAAAAAAGTGACTTTTAAATAGTGGTTTTTAGAAATGCTTATTGAAAATCAATTTGTATCATCTGGGTATTGAAAAAAATTACATATTTGGAAACTAGACTCCGAGTACTACATTTTATATTTAGTGACCTTTTTAAAGATTCCATTTCTAAGTGCTTCAAATTTTAAGGTTAAATATGACAAATTTTGAAAATAAGGGAAAACACTTCCACTTTTTGGCCAAAAAGTGGACCCAACTTCTTGCACTTACCCTCAAACTTTGACCATTCATAACTTTCACATCCTAATGAATATCAAGATGATGTAAAAGGCAAACCTGCATGAAATTTGATGCTCTTTCTAAATATGAGGTTATTGGAATGAAATACAAACTTTGACAAACTGACCTCATGATGATGGCCTACCCAGCCTTTCTTGCATGATGATCTGCATGACTTACTTTTACCAGACTGCCAAAAGGCACAGAACAAGCCAAAAAAGTTGGGTCCCTATTTTGTCAAGTCAAAATGGGGCGTGTTGTGTAACCTCACAACAACTTGCCACCAATGAAAACAAACAAATTCCAATGGTTCAAGTGATGTGATCACATTCATCCATAGTATTCTAATTCTTTCTAAGCATAAGCATCATGATCTTCTGAATGATAAAATTTCCTCATGGTAACAATGCTAACAAAGGATCATGTGTGTGCAAATGATTAATTATCTTCATCTTGAAAGCAAGTTGAAAACATACGTAACTGGTGTTAAACTACATAGTTGGAGATCATCCCTCATAGCCAACCTGGATAGAGCCTTGCTGCCAGCAGGCGTCTATAGCCCCAGCAAGGTTATCTATACAATCTCCCTAAGTAGAGCCCCACTGCCAGCAGGCGTCTATAGCCCCGGTAGAGTTACTTAGATGGCCTAATTTTATTTCTTTTCTGATTTTCTCTTTAAAATTTGTATCTGATATCATCCTGTCAGCTCATTTATACAAGGTATAGTCACTTGCAGCTTTAGGTTGGAGATTGTATTGGTAGCAAGGGAGTCCCTTTAGATTTTTCACTTAACACCTACACTTGTGTGTTCAACAAACCCAAGGCTGTTAGGTGTTTCATTGTGATTAATTCACTTTGATCAAGAAAAGGCACCCTGATGAAAGGATACCACAGACCTGATCATGAATACCTCTTGAAATGAATCATAACCTATGTCTAAATCTGATCTCATCACTTGAATCCTAACAATTTAGTTATTTTCTGTGGTGGTGAGGTGCATCATCTTGACTAACCAAAACATAAGCTCAACCAAAACAAAACAAAATAAACAAAACACAACTATACAAACAACTATACAAATGTACAATATGATACACATGACTGTCATGAAGTCACTCAGGCCTGGAAATAATATTTGAGGAATTGTCCATTGACTGGCAATGGGACATCCTCACCTGTCAGGTTCTTAAGCCTATAAGTGCTATCTCCTAGTATCTCAGAAATTTGAAAGGGACCTATCCATAATCTGTCAAATTTGCCATGGTCACCTTTCCTCTCATGGGCTTTATCCCACATTAGGACTAAATTAGATATCCTGAAAGCTTTAACTCTGGCTCTCTTGTCAAACTAGCGTTTGACAACAGCCTGATGTTTTGCAAATTGGTCAATTGCTTGACTCCTTTTCTCTTCCAGGTGCATCAACTGAAGGAACCTAACCTCTTGTTTATTATCAATGCCTAGGTACTCTTGGGCAAACTACAAAGTAGGAATTTTCAAGTTTATAGGGAGGATAGGATCCACCCCATATACTAGTTGGAAAGGCGAGTTTCCTAATGCAGTTTTCATTCTAGTTCTGTCTACCCATAAGGCATATTTCAAAAATGAGTTCCATTCCCTAGGGTTCTTCTCTATTAGTTTTCTTATGATATTTAGCAAATTCTTGTTGGTGGATTCTACTAATCCATTCCCTTGGGGATAGTAGTTGGATGAAAACTTGAGTATGATCCCATGATCAAAAGCCCAACTTGACAATTTAATTGAAGTGAAAGCAAAACCATTATCACTTACCAAAGCATAAGGAGTTCCATACCTAGTAACAATGTTGCTCTCCAGAAATTTAATGACATCATCTGCAGTACAAGTCTTGCTGCTGACAGCCTCAATCCATCTGGTACAATAATCAGTAATTGTTAAGACATACCTATGGCCTGAGGATGATGGAGGATTGATTGGTCCTATGAAGTCCATGCCCCATTATGCAAATGGGCGCTCTTCCATCACTGGCTGCAAGGGTTGTGCAGCATATTTCTCTCTGTTGGCAACAACCTGACATACATGACAATATTTAACATGATCAGCTATATCTTTAAAAACTGTAGGCTAGTAATATCCTACTTTGAGGATTGCATGTGTTGTGGCCAAGGCTGATCTGTGTGCAATTCTGAACTTGTCATGTAGTTCTAATAGAACCTTATTTACTTCTAGTTTTTCTAAACATCTTAGGTATATTCCTTCATAATTCCTCTTGAATAAGGTTCCTCCCTTCATCATATACTTTTGTGACCTTATCTTCAAGGCTCTTCTTTGTGAAGCCTGCAGTCTTGAAGGACATCTTCCAATAATCAGGATGTGTCTGATATCTGCATACCACTCCTTATTGTTCTTATCATTGATAACATACTACTAACTTGTGATGTTTGGGTCAATTTCAGATATCATCTGGCTTAAGGCTTGTCCTCTTACTAGTTTCATTGGTGTAATCTCCATATCATACTCTTGTAATACAGTAATCCACTTGGCTCTTTTCTCACCAGGTTCACTCTGCATTAGCAACATCTTTACTACTGCATCAGGCACTACTGCAATCACTTTGCTTCTTAGTATATAATGCCTGAATTTCTTTACTGCCCTGACCAATGCAAGTGCTTGTCTTTCAATATCTACATATCTCAGCTCAGCATCCTTGAAGGGACAGCTCATGAAGGCTATTGGTTTCTCTTCTTTCTCCTCGTTCCTTTGAGTCAACACTGCTGCAGAGGTATGTTCTAAAGCAAATGAATAGATGTAGAAATCTTTTGTGTAGTCTAGACTGATGAGGACAGGAGCATCTGATATGGCTTTCTTTATGTCCTCAAAAGCAGCTTTAGCTTCTGCTGTCCACTCAATCTTGGCATATTTTTTCAGCATAGCATTTAGTGGTCTGACTATTTCTGCAAAACCAGTGATGAATTTTCTTACAAAGTTAATCTTACCAAAGTAAGACTTAAGTTCTTTCTTGCTTCCAGGGAGTTGTATTTTCATGATAGACTCCACCCTGTCAGGATCAATGATGATTCCATCTCCAGTTATCAGATGGCCTAATAATTTGCCTGTTGTTACCCCGAATATGCATTTCTTGGGGTTCAAGGATATTCTGTACTCTTCACATTTCTTTAGCACACTCCTAAGATCTGCTACATGGTTTCCCCTTTCTTTGGAGAATACTGTCAAGTCATCCATGTAGATGACTATACACTTTCGAACTAAGCCTCTAAAGGCTATGTCCATTGCTCACTGGAATGTAGCTCCAGCATTTATAAGTCTGAATGGCATATGTCTATATGCAAATATCCCCCACTTGGTGGTGAAGGCAGTTTTTAGCCTATCAATCTTATCAACCATCACTTGGTTTTATCCTGAAAAGCCATCTAGGAAGGACATCATTTTGGCTCCATTTACAATCTGTAGAACTTCATCTAATGAGCGCAAAGGATAATTATCCTTTTCTGATGCTCTATTCAGGTTCCTGAAGTCTACACATAGCCTAATATCTCCATTCTTCTTCTTAACTGGCACTAGATTTGCCACCCAAGTGGAGTGCCTCACAGGAAAGATAATCCTAGAATTTAACAATTTCTTGACTTCTTAAAAAATTATTGGTTCAAGCAAAGCATTGACTGGCCTTTGCTTCTATCTGAAAGGTTTAACATCTAGCTTGAGAGGTATAGTATGAGTTATGATTGATGTATCATATGTCTTTAGCTCATCATAAGTCCAGGTAATCACATGGATGTAATCCTTAAGGGCCTGAGTTATTCCTTCTAACTCTTCTGGTGTGCAAACTTTACCTATCAAGACATTTTTCTTGTTTTCATCATGTCCAATATTGACCTCCATCAGCCTTGGGAAGATCCTTCTGCTTCAGCATATTATCCAAATCAAAGGCTCTTTCTAATTCAATCATACCTTTGGGAATCCTGTTGCTAGGCAACTCTAATATTTCATCTTCTTCCCAGACATGATCTTCCATACTATTCTCATCTATGATCTGAGCATCAAATACATCCCTGTTGGAGATGAAATCAAGAATGTGCTGATCATCATCAAAGACTTGAAGATTAGTAACATTATCAGGTACTGATGGTACAGATACCAGTTCTACTGAAAATCTCTTCAGACCTAATATAGATAGTGGCTCCAGTGTACTGGTAGCCTAGGCAAGTGCATCTGCCCTGTGGTTTTGTTCTCTAGGAACGTGGGTGATGTTAAATGCATCAAAGTCATCAATCAAATCCCACACTCTGTGTCTATAATTTGACAATCTTTTATAATTGCAAGAGTATATTCCTCTTACCTGTCTGACAACTAGTTCTGAGTCTCCAAAGACATGCAGAATCTTCACTTTTTTCTTGAGAGCAAACAGTATCCCATGAATCAAAGCTTCATACTCTGTCACATTATTAGTACAGGGGAACTGTAATCTATATGTAGCTATGTAGGATTTTCCTGATGGATCAATGAGATCAATCCCTACTCTAACTCCTTGTTTGGATTTGGATCCATCAAATCTAAGGATCCAAGACTTATCTTCAGCATGAGGTTTAGCTGAACCTTTATTTTTCTTTGCAACTCTAGCAACTGCTCCACCTGATATCCATTTTAACATAGGAATGTCAACTTTCTCAGACTTCATCTTTTCTTCCTTCTGAGAAGCTGATTTTTCTTCTTGTTTTCCATCATCAAGAGGATGATCTTTTGGATCAGGCTCTATATGTTTCTTCAAAATATGCAGACACAATGAATAGGCGGTCTCCAAATGAGGTGCCTCATGCAGCCTACACCAACCTTCAGTTAGTGCATCTTGTGGATGTTTCTTTTGTCTTATCATCTTCTTAATTTCTCCTGATAAGAACTCTTCAAATCTAGTCAGCTTACTACCTCTGTCTTCATCATATAGTTCATAATCTGACTCCATCAGACAATCACTCCCTGGGGTGATCTTTTCTTTTTTCTTAACATTTATCTGATTGTACACCAGAATTTCTTCTGTTCTCTGTACATGACCTCCATCATGATCTATCACCTTTTCTGTAGTTCCTACAGAAGACAAACAAGAATCAGTATCATCATCATCACCAGATGTAGAACTTACTTTGGAATATGATGATGATGCCTCACTGCATGTCTGCTCCAGCATCATCATGTCTAAGCATGTTTCGCAAGTCTTTTCTGAATGTGGTTCGTCATGTAATCTGCACATCCATCAATCAAAATATCATTAGCAGGTATATTTAACAATTGACAATGCTTTACCTCCTTGGATAGATGCATCTCAAAGTTTTTGAAGCGATGTACTTCACTCTTGTTCTCAAAATTACTACCGGGTTTTACAACCAACATGTCCTCCTGATGATCATCATCATGCTGATGATGAAAATCAAGTATCAGGATCTCTTCTATCCTGATAGTCTGTGGTCTAATGGCATAAACTCCAGGCTCAATGTCGACATACATGATCTCATTCATTTTATTATACTCAGTTATCATGTGCTTCATTCTGGGTTCAGCATCTATTCTTATCTAGTTTAGTATGCCTTTCCAAGGTAACCACATGTGACTGAAGTCAGTGGACATATATCCATTCAAAGTTTTTGACCAGTCTCTACTAAGCAGCATCCCATATGTATCAGGTATGTCAACTACCTGAATATCAATGTAATACTAGGTCCTGGGATCCGATGCTAGCTGCATGTGTATATGAGTTAGTTCTCCTATTACACTCACTTCTGTTTTATCTAACTGTGTCACCTTTTTTAGGGATTTAGCAAAATGCAGTCCTAAAGCATTGCATATGGACAAGGGCATCACATTTGTAGTTGCACCGAAATCTACTAAATAGTTGTGTAAATTCTTTCCAAACATCCTTATGGTAAGGAGGAAAGGTGGTGACTCACTCTTATCTCTGTATAATGTCATATGTGATGTTTCGGTAGCTTGGACAATAGCTAGCACCTTAGGCTTGATATTATTATCTCTAGCAGCATGATCTTTATTGCTAAGATGACCTAGAGAATGAATGTCCTCTTTAGGAGCAGGATCATCCAGTGACTTCATAAAAGCTTTCTTAATTGCAGGAGTCTTTAACAATTCTGACAAAGACAGGCTGATCTTTATCTTTTTCATTTCATCTGCCAAGTATGTGACAAGTTTATCAGACTCCTAAGGTAAGGCAATAGCTTTTGATGTTGTATTCTGTGGTGACAAATATTGAGCATTTACCTTCAGGAACCCAGGATTATTGCTAGCTTTGGGGTCAGGAGGTGTGTTGAAATTGTTTGGAGGTAGAGATGAGGTCAATGGACCAGTAGGTCTGTTGGAGCTACCTCTCAAGTTATAGTTATGCTTGCTAGGATATTGCTGCTGGTATGCATGCACCTCCTCATGTTCAGTAGATGGTTCATTTTCATCTTCAAAGGGGAAGACATAGTTTGATTCAAAGGCTAAAGCAGATTCTTCACATGTGCAAGAATAATTTTGATGATCAGTATAACTTTCTAGCACTAGGGTTGAATCATATCCACAAGGAACTATTTCATTACCTTCCCCCTGAGGTGGATTTCCAGAAGTATTAGATACTTCTGTCTAGAAAATGCTAGTAGCAATTCTAAATTGTGGACAATCTAACTCTGCATGAGCATTTGTGTTGTGTATCCTGCACCAGTTGGTGAGGGCTGCTTCAGCAAGATTGACTCTAGTAGTCTGTTTAGCTTCACCAGGTGGCTGATTATCTAAGGGTGATGGTAATGAACCATTATTTGGCCTGGAGTTCCATACTCTAGGCTGCCTCTGAGGATTATTGTTATTTCCACCACTATTATTGAAATTATTGTTGTTATTGTATCCTCTGTCTAGATAATTTGGTCTGTCATTAGAATAACTCATGTTCTGACTTGACTGGGAATAGAAACTTTGATTTCTCAAATGTGTCACTTCTGTAGTGAGTTTTCTCAGTTGGGCAGAGATTTCTTTAATTTCCTCCTTCTCTACTTGAGCTTTGGCTACTACATTTTCACTTTGAGGCTTGAAGAAAGAGGATCCATGGTTATTGTTAGACAGGTCAGCACCCTAAGGTGTCTGAGTTTGTGCAGGATATTGTGGAGTTTGGCCATTCCCATTAGGAGGTGGCATGATACTTAATGGAGGTATTTGCAAAGGTGCAGGCATGACTGGTGGAGGTATCATAGCTCCATTAGGATATTGATGTACCGGATATGATGCAGGATGATGTGTAGGATATGATGGATACATGCCAGGCAATGTAGGGAATGCAACATTTGGTGTTGGAGCAGGAACTAACTGCTGATTCACCTTGATAGCTTCTTCAAAAGCTCCTGTCAAGGTAGTGATCTCAGGATGTGTTCTCTTGATGAACATGGAAGTCAATGGATCCAGAGCTGAGTAATAAATACTCCTAGCAGCAGCATCTATTACTACATAAGGAGCAACTAACTTGGATAGCATTTTCTAGAACCTAGCATTAAAGTTGGCAATAGGTTCACCTTCAAATCTCTTGATAGTGGCAAATAAGTGATAGTTCATTGAAGGATCAATTGGTACCTTGAACCTATCTATGAAAGCTTTCTCTAGGACAGCCCATGAACCAACAGAACCCTGACCAAGACTAATAAACCAATTATAAGCCTCTTCCCCTAAGGAAAAAGGAAATAATCTACATACAACATCTTGATGTTCTATTCTGGCCCTACAGCAAGCCTCTTTAAAGGTTCTGATATGATCATCAGCATCCTGATAAGGATGATATTTTGGACAAAGTTTGTCTGGATTCTTTGGTAACTCATGATATGCATTGAAGGTCAAAGGTGACTCTGTTGCAAAGAAAGACATTGCAACTGGAGGAGGTTGAGCCTGTGGTACAGCTGGCTGAGGTTGGACCTGGGGTTGAGGTTGAATAGGAGGTGTCACAGATATCCCAGAAGGTATTTGCAAACCAACAGAAGTTACAGGAGGAGGTTCTGGTGAAGCTCCTGATGCACTGGACTCGGGAGTATGATGGATGTCTACAGTTCTAGGTCTGAAACCTCTAACAGGCAATTCTTCAAAGATTCCACTAGGTCTAGACCTGGTATTTATCTTTGAGGCAAATTGGCTGAAACTTTGCAAATATTGGCTGGATTTCACCAGCTGAGGTAATATTTGCGGTCGGATGACTGATCAGACTAGATATTTATGAAATATTTACAAAGATAGTGCAAATACAAAAGGATATTTGAGGTATAATGACTCTTAGCACGAGATATCAAGTTTCTAAAGCCAAAATTCTTCAAAACTTGAACAAATTTATGTAGCTCTGGCTGATATCTGTGAATTCATGATAATCTACTGTAAAGCTTGCAATATTTATGACTAATTTCAGGAACTTTACACTGAATGAGCATTTATAAGCCTGTTACAGTAAAGATTTGAGCAATATTTGAAATTCACAAATGCACTAGGGTTACCTTACTCTCTGCATCATCACACCTGAAAATAATGATGATGAGCGTATTCTTTCAGATCAGGCCCTCCATCTAGCGCCAATTTATGTTGGTCATGATGTTAGTCATAAACAAGCATAGAATAAACGTACACATTAACCTTTATTCATCTTGAAAGATACGATGAATTCAGAGAATTCATGATCCCAAGTCTCCGGTGATTAGGTCTTAATCTTCTGACGTTACTCAGAGGTTGATGTGTGTTGTTGTTTTCATTTTGGGGCCTTACATGAAATTCATCATCATGACACTGCTTCTGCAAAGACTCTTCATAGAGAGGTCATTTTACACAGTTATTTGATCAAATGATGTAGTTATATTCAAACCTTTGCATGATATTTACCAATTATACATGTTTTAGCTTCAAATATGCTAAATATTTGCAATTATCTACGAGATGTCCACATATTTTCAATATTTGCCTAAGATTATCAGTTATTTGCAATTATGATAGTGAAATGCTCTAAAATTTAAAAGAAATTGAAAGAAATGCTTCAAATTAATGTTGAACCTTTAGCTTTTGAACCACATGCACATCAGATATAGTCATGAAGAGAAGAAAACCAAACCATATGTTCACTAGGACATTCCACAGCTAGATACAGTTGATGCTAACTTCAAAGGAATTTGTATGAAAGCAACATATGCAAGTAGACATGCACTCTAAGGGACGCAGCAAATCACAGTATATATCCAGAATTCACACACTGATTACTCAAGTTTTACCATGAATTGTAATCAAGCAAGTCTTCTCATTCATTAAGTATACAAAGATATAGATGTATATAAAAAGCTTTAAAATGAGCCCTGAACACTTCAGTAGATAGATTTCAATTAAGTTTCAAATAATAGAAAAGGGGCATTCCTGCACCTTTTATAGAATAAGGTGAGGAATCTATTACAAAAGATCAACGATCTTGATTTATCTATGCGTATCCACGGTCCAGATTTCCCTTTGACTATGTCAACCTTACAAAATGGCACAAGTTGCCAGCTGGCAACCATCTAAAAAAAATTATTTTCTCCAAGTATCCAATGCTAATATTTACTTTATGTTGCATCATCATCTACCTTATCTGATTCATGTGCATCATCATCATGTGTATCACTCCCCGAACTTTCATCATCCTAATGATGATGACTTCGCATATGAGGCTGCATGCTGCTCTAGATCTGCTCATATAACTGCACAATTCTATCTATTTCTCCGCCATCCTGAGTCTTTGCTTTGATGATGGCGTGCTTGTGTGCCTTGTATTTGTGTCTACTACCGTCTAGTTTGTCTTTCCTATTTTGTAGCGTCTCATTGTAATTTTCCATCTTGACTTTGATTCTCATCATTTTATCTATGACTTCTTCTGTCAAGTGAACAGTGAACAAGTGGATCATCAGCTACTGATTGGAAGTTGCCATGCAAAGCTTTGATGGCAAACTCTTCATCTTGATTTTCAATTTTCCCTTCCACTTTTCCTTCCAGTGTTTCCAACATTTCTGCCTCAACAGACATTAAATCATGCAACTTCATGCTGATATCTCTCAGTTTATTATTGCATCTTCTAAGTACTCCACATTCAAATTGAATGTCCTTATACCATATATCAACCAACAAGGTAGTATTATTGTTCAATACCTGCTTGTTGATAAGCAACTGAGGATTTATCCTAATTATTTCTCCCAGGATGTCTAATATCTTTTCCAATCTGTAAGACCTTTTGCCTGTCTGCATCTGCAATTTATCTACCTTTGACCTGGAGTCACTGAGAGTATTCCACCTCTTCAAAGATGCCTTTACTACTTCCTCCACATTATCCAATGTGGATAACATCCATTTCCTTAGTACAGATGCCTCATGTTTCATCAGATCTAATTTATTCACCTCCTCTTGAGAAATAGCAGTCAATGGGATTGCATGTTCAGTCGAAGTATCTTCAGTATTGGTCAGCCTTCCTATGTAGGAATGCAACTGAGCAATGTGCTCTTTGTGTTGCTTATTTTTCTCCTTCTCTCTTTTCACCTTCTGAATTAAAGAATCAATAATATCTTTGCCTTCTTGACCCTCTTGGTCTTCATTGGCAAATCCTAAGTCCACTGTGCTGATCTGAAATTCATCTAAGGTAATTTTACCTTTTTCTCTCTCTATAGTAGGTACTGCAATCTGTGCAGTCCTTCTCCCAGTTGTTGGATCCCTCTTAATGGCTGAAGTCATTCTAGCCTTCCTCTTAGGTTTTATTATTTTCTCAGAAAATAAGGTAGATACATCAAATTCTTGAATTTCAAACTCTACCTCTGTATTTACCTCTTTCTCCAAACACGGAGGTACCTGATCATGTTTCTCTGTATCATCATGATGTTCACCTTTATCTCCTATTTCTGTCAGCAGGTGTGATGGAGAAGGCAATTTCCTTAGTTCTTCTTCATGATGCTCGCTTTGATGTTGATCCTGTAGCACATCCTCCTGTTGAGGAACTTCTTTCTCCGGAGGAGCTTCTTCCTGAGGTGGAGGATCTTGTGATGTTTCTATATGTTGATCATGATGATCATGATCCTGTTCTGTCATCACCTCATCCACTTTCAACTTTTCCTCTTGCTGAGGAACATTCGTAGTAGTGGATACTTGGGAAGTCTCCTTTAGTGCTGGTGCTGGTTTTGTAACCACAATTTGTTCTGCACCTATACTACTTATTTCTTGAACTGTAGCAACAAGATCTTTTATTACCTCTTCCTCATCAGCGTTCTTTTCTTGAACTTCTACTATAGTAGGCTCTGCTGATGTATCCTGTCGACTTATCTCTGAAGTATGGCCCTTTGATTCTGCCATCTCCACTTCTTCTATAGGTTGCCCTTTATTAGGTGATCTTGCTGGATGTTCAGGATTCACATCCTATTTCTCTGTCAAGTCTACCACTAAAAGACTTGTCACCTATGCAATTAATGTATCTAGCCCATTTCCTGGTCTATCTTCTCTAGGCTTTTTTCCTTTTCTATTTCCACTTGCTTTATCTCCTCCAGTACAGTTTGAACTGGTGAAGTCTTGTGAGGGGTCATGTGTGTACCTGCAGTAAGGGTTTCCATCTTTTGTGAAGCCACTTCCTTCACAACTTCATCATCGGACAAATTTATTGTCTCCTCTGGTGAGAAATGACCTTCTGCATGTGCCTGGGAGATCTCTTTCATCTGGTCTTCTGCAAGCTCTGTCTTGAACTTGACGATGGTAAGAAGTGGAACATTGTGTTGAAGTTCCTTATGCACTTCACTACCTGCCCCTTGTAACAATGTAGGGGGTTGCCTTATTTCACCTCTCATGGAGGTTCTTGGTCTCTTCAGTGGGGTAGACACCACCACCTATGGAGCTCTTCTCTTCCTTTTAAATAACAAAGGGGCCTCTTCTTCCTCAGGCTCCTCCTCCATGAGGATATCCTCTTCATCTGGTTTTCTTGAGGATTGACCCTCTTCTTGGGTCTCAGTAATTCCAGCCTCTGATGTCTTTTCTTTCTTGGACTTCTATTTTCTTGTCCGTGGAGGTGATGCGGATCCTGATCCTAATCTTGATGCTGCTGCCTCCTCAGCTATGAACACTGCTCGTTCAATAATAACCCCTTTGGGTTCATTATCTATTTTCTTGCCCCTTGGGGGTCTTTTGCTCTATTGTTTTTTTGGAGGGAGTCTATCTCCCTTAGACTTTCTTTTCTCATTTATGAAGTCATCATACTCCCCATCAGGAATATCCTGCCCCTTCTTTTTGTTGTCCACAGTAATGGCAACACCTTTCTTCTTCAAAGCCTCTATCTATTCATCAACCCAAGCTTGGGTTAGCTCTATGGTCTTGGCAATGAAGGGGGCCAAGGATATGTCCTCTTGTATAGTGAGGTCAGGTGCAGAGATGGTATCATTATATATCTTCTTCTCCTCATACTTGTCTGCAATTATCCTACCGTCATCTTTCTTCAATTGTTGAGGGATGGGGATGCAGTCAAAGGTTCTAACTTGATTCAGTGTTAGCCTTTGATATCTTCTTCTTCTTGCTTCTACTTCATCTTCACAGTCAGCCCAGAAGCCTTCTAGGTGCCTTTGGTGAATAGGCTTTCCTATTATTTTTTGCATCCTGCCATAAGGATCATATGGTCTTATTAGTGGAAAAGGATGCAACTTTATTTTATTCAAGGTGACCATCACCTTCTTGATGTTCTCTGAATCAGGACACATGTACCAGCTAATGGTGACTAGAAACAAAATTAGTCGCAGCTTCTGGGCATCCTTATATGTTTTCAAAATTGTGGAGCTCTGCCTTATAAATTCCATCAATATCACTGCATCAGTGGGATACCTTGGCAGCATGAGGGGATTTCCTTCAAAACCCTCAATCCTCATGTAGGAAAAAGTGGTAAATTGTATATACCAGGCTCCATGCCTGTAGATTATCTCTTGAGCCTCCATGCTCAATCTTTTTGTTCTATCCTTCTCCATGGTTCTGACTAGATGCATAGAGAATGCATCATTTACCAGTTTGTAATCTTAGAGGTAATTGGCTCTTTGCAGATGGGGATGATGATCCCAAATATGCATAGCATTAATTGTACCTGTGACTTTGCCATCTGTAACCAGTGCATCAAATGTACCTTTGTAGGCACAGGAATAGACAATGTATGACATCATATAGAAAGCACAATTTGAACCTCCTAGGTTCATCAGCTGCTCATGCAGAGCATCACTTATTAGTTGGCCCCACAATGGCTTGATATCTGAATATATGCACATCATGATCACACCATACATCCAATCCTTAAAACTACCATCATCAGGCTGGTCTGTGACTCTACTCAATAGTGTAATCATGTATTGGTACTCCTCACTAAAATCATATTTGAATAAGTGCACAGGAAGTTTGACAGCTGCAAGATATGTGTTGTTCTCAGCCCTCCATTGGTACATGTTTTTCCTGGCTTGTTTCTTGTTATTTTCCTACTCTTTCTCTGATTTCTTCAGGTCCACACTGTTGACCTTCCTGCCCAATGGCAATCCAAATGCCTGGGAGAGACCCTTGATGGATAGGTTTGCATATATCCTCCCATCCTTCATCACCTGCCAGGTCTCTGAGTTGTAGTTCCTGGCACACTCGATAACCAGCTCCGAAGACTCCATGGAGTACGGGAAACCGGCGGCATTCCACATTCTAGATACGAATACGGCATCCAACATAGGACTTCTGTTCTTCTCATCATTCAGCCTAGCTGACCAGGCTTCCAAATTAGTATTCCCCTGATGGGTATTTGTAATTGCGCCATATTTGAACAGGACGCCCCTCTGAGATGAAAACATGGGCTTACTGAATTCAACCTCACACTTAGCCAACCTCTTATCAGCCATGGATGCTTGCAATTAACACAACCTTGTCTTACAATGGATACTCACATGCATGTAGATAACAATTACCTTTACTAACCATCATGCCCACTGTATTTATTCAACATCAACTTATCATGGGTGCATAAACTAGGACTTCAGATTAACAATGCCATACCTGACCATTACAGAAACAACATGATGAGGGTTTCATTTACTTCCCTAGATATGTAAATTGCCTTTCTACCAGTGGATTTCTGAAAGTGCCCTTAATTCTACTGATGATCATGTACTTCCTCTCGTTTATAAGCTCGGTTCGTCTGACTATCGCCTGTATGAGGATATGGAAGCTGGTGCTCTGTAAAAACAATTTTATCGCAAGGTAAGAACTGAAATGATGGTGAATTCACCCTTAACCATGCGCTTAGGGTGAAATTAGGGAAAACCCTGACAGATTGGATTTTGTTCGTTAATTTTCTACACGGAAAGTCAGGATTTTGCCAGCTATTCGATCGGGTTTAATGGTCAGTGGGAACTACCTGCCATGTCTGGGCGCATTAAATGTTAATGGCGGCAACGGGAGCAGGGTGATATTTGAATATCAGGGTGATATATGAATATCAGGGTGATGTTCAAATAATGAGATGATATTCGCAAATATCATCTTGAATTTAATGTGATCATCCTCTTCGAGAGGAAAAACTATCGTGATAAGATCGGGTGATCAACTCATCCTTTGGTTATGTTTAGCACATCAGGAGGATATTTCGATACATCAGGTCATGTTTCAAAGATGATGATGACCAGATAAACTTAATGCTTCTCCCTTTTGGAATGTCGGGATGATGTCGTCCAGATATTCGTTCATTGTATCAGCAAAGCATCATGACGTCATTGTCATGTTATGGGAACAGGATCATGTTTATGAAATATCCTACCGAGAGGTAAATGTGATGATGATGTCATCGTCATATCATTTTTTTGTTTATCAGACTCAAATGACGTCATCAGGATATTGGCTTAGGGGGATATTTCACGACAGGAGGATATTAAGAAATATTGGGTTACATTGAAAAATATGATCCCCACGAAATGCATAAGACCGTTGATGGGTAAAGGCTACTATCACCTAAAATTGACATCCAGATATTCAGACCGCATGATTTATTGGGTGATAAACTAGATTGGGGTGATCTTTTTAAATATGACTGATGTTACAAAATATGATCCTCCACCTAGAAATATTAGGTTTGACTCAAACTTTGACCATTCATAACTTTCACATCCTAATGAATATCAGGATGATGTAAAAGGCAAACCTGCATGAAATTTGATGCTCTTTCTAAATATGAGGTTATTGGAATGAAATACAAACTTTGACAAACTGACCTCATGATGATGGCCTACCCAGCCTTTCTTGCATGATGATCTACACGACTTACTTTTACCAGACCGCCAGAAGGCACAGAACAAGCCAAAAAAGCTGGGTCCCTATTTTGTCAAGTCAAAATGGGGCATGTTGTGTAACCTCACAACACCTATCAAGAGGAGAGTCATCTATTAGATTGGGTTGCCAATTGGTTTTCTGCTGGGAAATTCAGAATTTATCACACAATGTCTCTAATTAATGCTTTAGTGCTCTCAAAACCCTAATTTAAGCAAAACAGTAATTAAATCTACAAATTACGACAAACGTTACTAGAATTAGATAAAGGGCAGAGAACCTTAACTCACTGTTTTTCACAGTCTAGAGAATGGAAATGTTGGGGACAATGGTGATGATGCCCTAGTCCAAGGTACAACCTTTTTTATGGATTCCCAATCTCCTTCCGATGCTAATCTTTGCTCTATATTCAGTTTTTGATGATCTGACAGTGGAGGACAATGTTGATGGCACCCTAGTCCAATGATTAATATTCTTCCAGATGTTGGAAGCTCTGCAAACCTTGATGATCACTATCCAGTCTGTTTCTATGGCTTCAGATGCAAAGGACAATATTCATGGCACCCTAGTCCAAGCAGGTTCCTCCTTCAGAATATGAAATCTCTACAGTGTCCTCCTACTCCCTACAACTCCACTTCTTCCGCTTTCGCAACCTGTAACCTGCAATCATAAGGAGTGTGGGAGGGGGTTGTGATGTTTAGATGATTGCCTCAGTCAAGCCCCAGAGAGACATTCAAGTCTTCTAAACACCGTTGTCAGAGAGAGTGCATATCCTTGTGGGATAGAGGCAAAAATCCAAATGATAATGATGATAAAACACAATAGATGTCACCTTGATGATGAAGCTCTCATGGAAGGAAGATGCTCTTCAATGCCATGAGGAGATGGAATCAAAAACTTGCAACACAAGCACAATAACAATGCTCTACTCTACAACACAATGAATGCCTTGATCACTTTAACATAAGCTCATGAATCACAATGTCCATCTAGTTTGCAAATGATAACCTAACCATGCTTATATATGCAACTACTAAGATTCCTGCCAAGAATATTGTAATTAAAACTTATGATGTCATCCTGGGACCCAAATAACAGTCACAGACCTGACATTTAAATTTAGGGCAAACCCAAAATAGGGCTAGACTAGGGTGCTAGCGCCCAAGTCCACCCCCCTTATTTTTGCTTAGGGATCATCAACATAGTCCCCCTTAGGCCCCATTTGTCACAAGGTCCAAAGGTTTTCTCATCGAGAGTCCAAATTATCATGCAAGATGCTCTAAATGCAATCTAAAGACCTAGGAGCTAAACCTTAATAGGAAAAAGCCCCCAAGGATGCAATTTCTGACATAACATTTAGCCCCCACTTTAATGTATGTATAAACACAAGGCCAATACATGCATTAAAGTAAGGTCAACAAACACAACAAACATGCCAGGCATGGAGAAGACACACCAAACACATTGAAGACAATAACAAGCACGCAAAACACGGAGAAGACAGTCATAGTCACGCAAAACATAGAGAATACAACATTGAAGGCACACAGAGCACAAAGAATACAATGAATGCAGTGATTATTTTCTTTTTTATTTTCCCATATGAAATACATAATGCAAGTACAAGGAAATTAAACAAACAAATCCTAAAAAGTGTAGAGGAGTTGTTCACCACTGGTCTTGCACTTTTTGAGAATAGGCACACCAAACAAAATCCCAAGGTGTAGAGGAGTTGTTCACCACCAGTCTTGCACCTTGAGAACAAACACACCAAACAAATCCCAAAGTGTAGAGGAGCTCATCGCCACCAGTCTTGCACTTTGAGAACAAGCACACCATACACACACACATGGAAGACACGGTGAAAACATGGTAGACAAGCGATGGAGTGAAACTATTTCTAGGTTCATCACCATCTCAAGCACATTACAAACACACACCGACGATTGGGCTTCACCACAATAATTGTTGAAAACACGCTTAAGGGTTGAGTTAGTCACAAAACTGCTCCCTGCCTCGTGATGAGGAATTTTGAAAATGACAAGATAATGTAATCTCTCCAAGAAATACACCATCACTGGCTCATGATGAAGGCTTAAGATGGAAAAAGGGATGCGATATCCCCGCCTTGCAATGAGGGATTAAATGATTTAGATTGTTCAAACACGCTTTACTATCATCTAAATGCAAAATTTCAAGCAATTTCTAACAAATCAAGCATGTAAATGCAATGAAAATGACAAATTTCTGTATTTTGGATCAGATCTAATGCAAATAACAAAAATTAATTTATATTAAATGCCAATGAGTTCAAATTTTACAAAAATGCAAGCCTAATATGCCAATTTTCCAAATTTTCAATTTTTTTGTAATTTTTCAAATGCAATATTGAAAATAATGAATTGAATGATAATGAATTTCATATCTATGTAAAAATTAGAGAATTAATTAAATACAATTGAATGAATGCAAACTATGTCAAAAATCAAACCCTAGAAAGCAATTTTTTGAAATTTTCTAAATATATCAATTTTTTTGTAAATTTTTGGATGCAATAAAATGAATGAATGCAAATCTATCAAACAACACTCAACAATGTGCCAATAGTCCAAAAAAATGGGTTCACCAAAATGTTTAGTATGAAAAAGAGGGGTGATGGATGTGGTTGTTTTAGTTTGAATCCTCCTTTCCACAAAACATTCTAATGGGTTCACGCTAGAAAAAGTAGTGGGTAATGTCATTCCAATTGTCTTTCTAATATATTGTGACTATCTCCCAATCCTCTTAAGGATGACGAAGGAAGAGCTTCAACATAAATACCATCTCTCCATGGACGAGGTGATACTTTAGTACTTTCCTTATCCACATCTAGCACACCAAATAATTCAAGATATTCATAACAGTCTTGTGTTGCCTTTATGTCATTTGTGAATGCTTCATCTTGGCTAGGAAGAGAATTAGAATTATTAGAGCTATCCCTAGTCTTCTCATTGGAGTATTTAGTGATACGAGAAGTAGGGGAGCTTGTGAAATCATCACTGTTTTCATAATCATTGTAAGTATCATCGCCATATGTTTTAGCGATTAATTCCAAACTATCAAGAGAAGTGTCAAGTGGTCGAAGTAAATGTTCACAAAGAGAGTCTACATCATCCAATGCTTCTTCTTGGTTGAGGAGAGCCTTAAGGGATGGCAGAGTTGTGTTAAGAAATGTCTCAATAATGTCCTCTTCTTGTGCCAAGATATCCTCACCAAGTGAGGTTATGTTGCGAGAGGTGTTCATATTATTACATTTGCTTCCTCGAATTGTGTTAGTTTCATATGTCTTGGCAAGGATGTTCATTATATCATCATGAAATGAAGGAAGATGGGGGGTGTCATTTCCACCATTACTTTCCTTTTGGTTATTGATTAAAATCAAACTAGTAAGGTTTTCCAAGATTGAAGGAAAAACACTCACAATAGTGAAGAATCTCTCAAAATAAGTTATAGATCAAAGCACACCACAAGTAGAGCTAATAGACAAGTCAATGTTATAGATATATGAGATTTGATGCAAGACTTGAGGATACATGTCAATGAATTTGCAAAAATTATCAACATTCATGATGTATTCAAATAAATCTTCCAAGGATGAATTTCTAGAAGAATCCATGTTGAAGTTTGTAAAGGAGTGTCAAATCCGATTTTCAAGATCTTCCAAAACTTATGCAAAAGGCAAATGCAAAAGTGTTGTCGAATATGCTCTAAAATTCTTTATTTTTTAACTTTTTTCAATGCCAATGAATGAAGGAAGAGGTGTTGTAAATATTTTCAAGAATGAAATTTCATGATATGCCTAAAATTAGTCCACTAATGCAAAGATATCTTTCACAACACACTTTTAAAGCAACTCTAGAAAGTTGATAAGTCAAAACCTAGTGAAAATAGGCCAAAATATGTGATTTTTCACCAAATCTCAATGTAAAAGAATATAAACGGGTGTTGTAAGTAAAATGATGATGGAAATCAACTTATAGCAATAATAACAGCCACCTAATGCCAAAATATCTGTTGTAACACGCCTATAATGCCACTCTAGATCAAACCCTAGTGCAAAGATATCAAAAATATGTAAAATTTCCCAAAATTTCAATGCAAAATCCCAAGAGAAAGAGTGTTGTAAATAAATTGAGAATGGTTAGAAGATAATAACACTAATAAAATCCAATTAGTGCAATAAAATCCCTCACAACACGCTTGGAGTGCAAGTCCAACAAGACGATAAGGCCAAATCTAGTGAAAAAATGCAAGTTTTCAAACCCTAAACATGAAAATTCACAAGGAGGCAACTATGATGAAACACTACAATTATAAATAAGACCTAATAAGTGTTTTAAAAATGTAGTAAAATCTGAACCAAGATTTTGACTACAACCCTAGCTCATGCAAAACTAGGTTTTCATGAAAAATGCAAAATTCCAAGCAATTTATAACAAATCAAGCATGTAAATGCAATGCAAATGAATTGAAAATGATGAATTTCTGTATTTTGGATCTGATCTAATGAAAATAACAGAAATTAATTTAAATTAAATGCAAATGAGTTCAAATTTTACAAAAATGCAAGCCTAATATGCTAATTTTCCAATTTTTTCAATTTTTTTTGTAATTTTTCAAATGCAATATTGAAAATAATGAATTGAATGATAATGAATTTCAGATCCGATGCAAAAATTAGAGAACTAATTAAATACAATTGAATGAATGCAAACTATGTCATAAATCAAACCATAGAATGCAATTTTTTTATTTTTCCAAATATATCAATTTTTTTGTAAATTTTTTAATGCAATAAAATGAATGAATGCAAATCTATCAAACAACACTCAGAAAGGTGCCAAAAGTCCAAAAACATGGGTTCACCAAAATTTTTACTATGAAAAAGAGGGGTGATGGATGTGGTTGTTTTAGTTTGAATCCTCATTTCCACAAAACATTCCAAGGGCTTTTCAACCGAGTGCTTCTCCTATTGAGAGGGGAGTCATCTATTAGATTGGGTTGCCACTTGGTTTTATGCTGGGAAATTTAGAAGTTGTCACACAATGTCTCTAATTAACGCTTTAATGCTCTTAAACCCCTAATTTAAGCCAAACTATAATTAAATCTACAAATTATGACAAATGTTACTAGAATTAGACAAAGGGTAGAGAACCTTAACTCATTATTTTTTGTAGTCCAAAAAATAGAAATGTCAGGGACAATGGTGATGACACCCTAGTCCAAGGTACAACTTTTTCTGTGGATTCCTGATCTCCTTCCGATGCTGATCTCTGATGTATCTTCAGTTTCTGGTGATCTGACCATGGAGGACAATGATGATGGTGCCCTAGTCCACTGAGGAAGATTCTTCTGGATGTCAGAAGCTCTGCAAACCCTGATGATCATTGTCTAGTCTATTTTTGTGGCTTCAGATGCAGAGGACAAAGTTGATGGTGCCCTATTCCAAGCAGGCTCCTCCTTTAGGATATGAAATCTCCACAGTATCCTCCTACTCCTTGCAACTCCACTTCGTCCGCTTTCGCAACCTATAACCTGCAATCACAAGGAGTGTGGGAGGGGGTTGTGGTGTTTAGAGGCTTGCCTCGGTCAAGCCTTGGAGAGACATTCAAGTCTTCTAAACACCATTGTTAGAGAGAGAGTGCGTATCCTTGTGGGATAGAGGCAAAAATCCAAATGATAATGATGATAAAACACAATCTAGATGTCACCTTGATGATGAAGCTCTCATGGAAGGAAGATGCTCTTCAATGCCATGAGGAGATGGAATCAAAAACCTGCAACATAAACACAATAACAATGCTTTGTTGTACAACACAATGAATGCCTTGATCACTTTAACATAAGCTCATGAATCACAATGTCCATATAGTTTGTAAATGATAACCTAAACATGCTTATATATGCAACTACTAAAATTCCTGCCAAGAATTTTGTAATTAAAACTTATGATGTCGGCCTGGGACCCAAATGATGGTCACAGACCTGACATTTGAATTTAAGGCAAACCCAAAATAGGGCTAGACTAGGGTGCTAGCACACAAGTCCACCCCCTTATTTTTGCTTAGGGATCATCAACATAGTCTCCCTTAGGCCCCATTTGTCACAAAGGTCCAAGGGTTTTCTCATCGAGAGTCTGAATTATCATGCAAGATGCTCTAAATGCAATCTAAAGACCTGGGAGCTAAACCTTAATAGGAAAAAGACCCTAAGGGTGCATTTTTTTGACAAAACATTTAGCCCCCTCTTTAATATATGTATAAACACAAGGCCAATACATGCATTGAAGTAAGGTCAACAAACACACCAAACACACCAAACACATTGAAGACAATAATAGGCACTTAAAACATGAAGAAGACAGTTACAGTCACGCAAAACATGGAGAATACAACATTGAAGGCACGCAGAGCACAAGGAATACAATGAATGTAGTGATTATTTTCTTTTTATTTTCCTATATGAAATACATAATGCAAGTACAAGGAAAGTAAACAAACAAATCCCAAAAAGTGTAGAGGAGCTATTCACCACTGGTCTTGCACTTTTTGAGAACAAGCACGCCAAACAAAATCCCAAGGTGTAGAGGAGTTGTTCACCACCAGTCTTGCACGTTGAGAACAAACACACCAAACAAATCCCAAAGTGTAGAGGATCTCATCGCCACTAGTCTTACACTTTGAGAACAAGCACACCATACACACACACATGGAAGACATGGTGAAAACACGACAAACAAGCGATGGAGTGAAACTATTGCTAGGTTCATCACCATCTTAGGCACATTACAAACATACACTGACAATTGGGCTTCACCACAATAATCATTGAAAACACACTTCAGGGTTGAGTTAGTCACAGAACCACTCCCCACCTCACGATGAGGACTTTTGAAAATGATAGGATAATGCAATCTCTCTGAGAAATACACCATCACCGCCTAATGATGAGGGCTTAAGATAGAAAAAGAGATGTGATATCCCCACCTCATGATGAGGGATTAAATGATTCAGATTGTTCAAACATGCTTTACTATCATCTAAAGTAGGCAACTTACCTTATATATGCCCCCACCTTATGGTGGTTGATATCATGTATCGATATCAAGCACGTTAAGGTAGAAAGAAAACACACAAGGGAACACAAGATCTTGTAAAGCCCATGCCCCCCAAAGGTGACATGTACTTTATGATCACCAAATGTTCCCACAAACACATCCCTGCAAGAAAGGTGTTAGTGTCCAAATATTTATGATGAACAACAATGCATATGATCAACTACATGAAACAACCATGCAAGGAGAAAGACAAAGTGCGCAGAGCAACAATATTGTTAAAGTGTTGTTAGATAGATAAGATAACATCAACATCAACATCAAGATAGAGAAATCACACAGAGTGATTCCACTAGCCAAGTGTTGGATAAAATGTAACAACCCCCTCCTCATGTATGGACTAGGTCCATTTTTTGATTACTCGCTAAAGGGACACTAGGTCCGCATTAGTATAATATGTTTTTCAACATCCACCAGCTAGGTGGAAACACTAGATGAAGGTAAACAATAAATTAGAAAGGAGAACAAGTACCTTAGGGATAGTCACGTAGGAGGGTGTAGGAGGGTGCCCCCAAATCACCAACCGTAACACTATGTTCGTAAGACACAACACACAACAATGAAATTAGAGGAAAGGAAATATAGAAGAATGATGATACAAATAGAAGGTCATGATGGAGGTAGTCTCCTGGTATCCTTGACCTTACAAAAGAATCAAGGGTCATTCTAGGAGGCCTAACAACACATGGCACAACACAGGGGAAGCACAACACGAAGATAAAGGGTTAGAGATACATACTTGTAGAGAGGTTCATGCTAGAAGTCATCATCAAGGATGTCATCATCCTCCCATACGTGAATGCTAGATAAAAGTAGTGGTAACATCGTTCCAATTGTCTTTCTAATATATTGTGATTATCTCCCGATCCTTTTAAGGATGATGAAGGAAGAGCTTCAACATAAATACCATCTCTCCATGGATGAGGTGATACTTTAGTACTTTCCTTATCCACATCTAGCACACCAAATAATTCAAGATATTCATAACAGTCTTGTGTTGTCTTTATGTCATTTGTTAATGCTCCATCTTGGCTAGGAAGAGCATTGGAATTATTAGAGCTATCCCTAGTCTTCTCATTGGAGTATTTAGTGATACAAGAAGTAGGGGAGCTTGTGAAATCATCACTGTTTTCATAACATTGTCAATTGCATTGCCATATGTTTTAGCGATTAATTCCAAACTATCAAGAGAAGTGTCGAGTGGTTGAAGTAAATGTTCACAAAGAGAGTTTGCATCATCCAATGCTTCTTCTTGGTTGAGGAGAGCCTTAAGGGATGGTAGAGTTGTGTTAAGAAATGTCTCAATAATGTCCTCTTCTTGTGCCAAGATATCCTCACCAAGTGAGGTTATGTTGGGAGAGGTGTTCATATTATTACATTCATTTCCTCGAATTGTGTTAGTCTCACATGTCTTGGCAAGGATGTTCATTATATCATCATGAAATGAAGGAAGAGGGGGTGCCATTTCCACCATTACTTTCCTTTTGGTTATTGATTGAAATGAAACTGGTAAGGTTTTCCAAGATTTAAGGAAAAACACTCACAATAGTGACAAAGCTCTCAAAATAAGTTATAGATCAAAGCACATCACAAGTAGAGCTAATAGACAAGTCAATGTTCTAGATATATGAGATTTGATGCAAGACTTGAGGATACATGTCAGTGAATTTGCAAAAATTATCAACATTCACGATGTATTCAAATAAATCTTCCAAGGATGAATTTCCAGAAGAAGCCATGTTTAAGTTTACAAAGGAGTGTCAAATAAGATTTTCAAGATCTTCCAAAACTTATGCAAAAGAGTTGTCGAATATGCTCTAAAATACTTGATTTTTCGACTTTTCTCAATGCAAATGAATGAAGGAAGAGGTGTTGTAAAATTTTTCAAGAGGGAAAGCACATCATATGCCTAAAAATAGTCCACTAATACAAAGATATCTTTCACAGCACACGTTTGAAGCAACTCTAGAGAGTTGATAATTCAAAACCTAGTGAAAATAGGCCAAAATATGCGATTTTTCACCAGATCTCAATGCAAAAGAATATGGAAATGGGTGTTGTAAGGAAAATGATGATGGAAAGAAACTTATAACAATAATAACAGCCACCTAATGCCAAAAGATCTGTTACAACACGCCTATAATGCCACTCTAGATCAAACCCTAGTGCAAAGATATCAAAAATATGCAAATTTTCCCAAAATTTCAATGCAAAATCCCAAGAGAAAGGGTGTTGTAATGAAATTGAGAAGGGGAAGAAGATAATAACACTAATAACAACCAATTAGTGCAATAAAATCCCTCACAACACGCTTAGAGTGCAAGTCCAAGAAGACGATAAGGCCAAATCTAGTGAAAAAATGCAAGTTTTCAAACCCTAAACATGAAATTTCACAAGGAGGACCCTATGATGCAACAATAAAATTAGAAATCAAACCTAATGAGTGTTTTAACAAGGTAGTAAAATCTGAGCCAAGATTTTGACTACAACCTTAGCTCATGCAAAACGAGGTTTTCATGGAAAATACAAAATTTCAAGCAATTTCTAACAAATCAAGCATGTAAATGCAATGAAAATGAATTGCAAATGATGAATTTATGTATTTTGGATCTGATCTAATGCAAATAATATAAATTAATTTAAATTAAGTGCCAATGAGTTCAAATTTTTAAAAAATGCAAGCCTAATATACCAATTTTCCAATTTTTTGAATTTTTTTGTAATTTTTCAAATGCAATATTGAAAATAATGAATTGAATGATAAAATTAGGGAATTAATTAAATACAATTGAATGAATACAAACTATGTCAAAAATCAAACCCTAGAATGCAATTTTTTCTATTTTTCTAAATATATCAATTTTTTTGTAAATTTTTGAATGCAATAAAATGAATGAATGCAAATCTATCAAACAACACTCAAAAAGGTACCAAAAGTCAAAAAACATGGGTTCACCAAAATTTTTAGTATGAAAAACAGGGGTGATGGATGTGGTTGTTTTAGTTTGAATCCTTCTTTCCACAAAACATTCCAAGGGCTTTTCAACTGAGTGCTTCTCCTATCGAGAGGAGAGTCATCTATTAGATTGGGTTGCCACTTGGTTTTATGCTGGGAAATTCAGAAGTTATCACACAATGTCTCTAATTAATGGTTTAATGCACTTAAAAACTTAATTTAAGAAAAATAGTAATTAAATCTACAAATTATGACAAATGTTACTAGAATTAGACAAAGGGTGGAGAACCTTAACTCACTATTTTTTGTAGTCTGAAAAACAAAAATGTCAGGGACAATGGTGATGGCACCCTAGTCCAAGGTACAACTTTTTCTATGGATTCTTGATCTCCTTCTGATGTTGATCTCTATTGTATCTTTAGTTTCTAGTGATCTGACAGTGGAGGACAATGTTGATGGTGCCCTAGTCCAAGCAGGCTCCTCCTTCAAGATATGAAATCTCCACAGAGTCCTACTCCTTGCAACTGCACTTCTTCTGCTTTCGCAACCTATAACCTACAATCAAAAGGAGTGTGGGAGGGGGTTGTGGTGTTTAGAGTCTTGCCTCGGTCAAGCCCTGAAGAGACATTCAAGTCTTCTGAACACCATTGTCAGAGAGAGTGTGTATCCTTGTGGGATAGAGGCAAAAATTCAAATGATAATGATGATAAAACACAATCTAGATGTCACCTTGATAGTGAAGCTCTCATGGAAGGAAGATGCTCTTTAATGCCATGAGGAGATGGAATCAAAAACTTGCAACACAAACACAATAACAATGCTCTGCTCTACAACACAATGAATGCCTTGATCACTTTAACATAAGCTCATGAATCACAATGTCCATCTAGTTTGCAAATGATAACCTAAACATGCTTATATATGCAACTACTAAGATTCCCGCCAAGAATTTCGTAATTAAAACTTATGATGTCGGCCTGGGACCCAAATAACAGTCACAAATCTGACATTTGAATTTAGGGTAGACCTAAAATAGGGCTGGACTAGGGCGCTAGCGCCCAAGTCCACCCCCTTATTTTTTCTTAGGGATCATCAACATAGTCCCCCTTAGGCCCCATTTGTCACAAGGTCCAAGGGTTTTCTCATCGAGAGTTTGAATTATCATGCAAGATGCTCTAAATCAAATCTAAAGGCCCGGGAGCTAAACCTTAATAGGAAAAACCCCCCAAGGGTGCATTTTCCAACATAACAATTCCAAGAAACCTCAATATTTATGATATTGTCCATCTCCCTCACTTCAAACATGAACACCCATAATCTACCCCTCATCTACCCTAATCTCATTGAGTGGGACCAACAAGAGGCCCCCGTTCTAGACATCTTTTAGAATGATGAGGCTATAGTAGAATTTATGGGACTCCGAAATGGTATTCCACTTGGTGATCACAAAGCTGGTTTCATCATAGATTTAGGTCAAGCTACTTACTTTGGTGAGAATGCCAAATCCTCCAATCATAAAAGAGATAATAAAAATAGACCCCTAGGTGAAAACCACACTGTGGAACCTCCTGATCATAAAATAGTAAAAATAAAAGATGTATCTAACAGTGAAAACCTCTCTAAGGTGCCTGAGGATGGAGGATTTGACCTTCCCCTACCAACTAAGTATCAAGAAAATAAGCACTCTTAGTGGAAGACTCACAAGAGATGAACCTCGGCATTGTTCAAAATCCTAAGATCACATTCCTAGAATCTTCCTTATTAGAACAAGAAACAAAGGACTTAGTTACATTCTTCTTGCAAAGAACAATCAATTTTACTTAGACATATGCTGACATGCCTAGATTGGACCCTTCACTTGTCATTCATCATCTAGTTGTATCTCTAAACGTCAAGCCTATAAAACAAAAGTTTCACAAGATGCACCCACAAATAGTACTCTTAGTCAAAGTAGAGCTTGAGAAATTGCTAGATGCAAAGTTCATCCGACCTATTGATTATACAGTGTGGGTCTCTAATCCTGTACCTATAGCTAAACCGAGTGGGGACATCTACATATCATAGATTTTAGATATTTCAATAAAGCATGTCCCAAAGATGACTTTCCACTTCCCAACATAGATATCATTGTGGACTTGACAGTAGGTCATGAGATGTGTTCTCTAATGGACAGTTTCTCTGGATACAATCAAATCGTGATAGCACCAGAAGACCAACACAAAACAACTTTTACATGTCCTTGGGGTACCTACTATTGGCAAGTCATGCCTTTTTGTCTCAAGAATGTAGGAGCTACCTATCAATGAGAAATGATAGTGATATTCCATGACTTATTTCATACTATCATGGAGGACTATGTCGATGCCATATTAGGAAAATCTTCTAGGGCAGATCATCCATAGGTTCTAGGACAGATATTTGATAGACTAGAGAAGTATCAAGTGAGGCTAAATCCTAAGAAATGTGTCTTTGGCATTACTTCAAGGAAATAGTTGGGGTACATTGTATCTCACAGAGGAATTGAAGTGGATCTAGGTAAAGTCAAAGCTATCATTGAAATGCCTCCACCAAAGAATCTCAAAGCATTAAGGAGCATTCAATGGAAGTTGTAATCCACTAGATGGTTTATTTCACAACTAGCAGATAAGTGTTAACCATTCCAACATTTTCTCTGCAAGGATGTCTCATTCCGATGGGATAGCAAGTGTCAACAGCCAATTGTTCAACTCAAGGACTATCTAGCTACACCGCTAGTTTTGATACCACCATTACTTGATAAAACTTTGCTCTTATATATCTCTACTACATCTGCATCATTATGTGTTCTTCTTGCACAACATGATGAGTCAGGTAAAGAACATGCTATCTACTATATCAGTCGCACCTTGGTTGGTTATGAACTCAACTACATGCCTATGGAAAGAGCATGTTTAGCAGTAGTGTTTGCTTCCCAAAAGTTGTGACATTACATGTTAAACCAACACACCAACCTCATCTCTAAGATTGATCCATTGAAGTATCTTTTATCCAAGGCATCCCTCACAGGTTGACTAGCTAAATTGGTCATGATCTTGAGAAAATTTGACATAGAGTATATTGATCAAAAAGTTATCAAGGGACAAGTTCTTGCAGACCAACTAGTAGAAGCTCCAATAATAGATGTAAATCCTATGATCTTTGACTTTCCAGATGAAGGTCCTTTCACTCTTGCTACCTTAGTACAGTGGAAGTTATACTTTGATGGTTCCTACACACAACATGGTTCAAGGGCTGGAATCTTATTTATCACACCTCAGAATGATTATATTCTAAAATCATATCGGCTAGCATTCCCATGTACCAACAATATTGCCAAGTATGAAGCACTTCTTATAGGTCTCTGTATAGCAATAGAATGGAATATCAAAGAACTTGAAGTCTATGGAGAATCTCAACTAGTTATCAGACAAGTCACTGATGAGTACCAAACTAAGGATGACAAGTTGATACCCTACAAGCAATTGGTTGATACATACAAGCCACACTTCTCTAGCATCTCTTTTGAACAAATTCCAAGGGTACATAATAAAGCTATAGATTATATGGCTACTATTGGATCACTTGTAGATATGCCTACAAAAACTCAGCAATGTGAATTCTTAATCGAACAACTGTTGATACCTTCCATTGATGTACCTACAATTGAAATCATCTATGAACTTGTTGGTCCCAATTCCCCTTGGTACCAAGATATCTATGACTACCTCCATACAAACACCCTTCCTTCCAACCTTACTTCTACCCAACATAAAACCTTCATCTACCGAGCCTCTCGTTTCACTATTCTGGGTGACACCCTCTACCACTAGAGTCTTGATGGTATCCTTCTTAGATGTCTTAACTCGGACAAAGCTAACACTGCCTTAAGAGATATGTACACAAAGGTGTCTATGGATCACATTCCATCAGTCTATCTCTAGCTAAGAAGATACTCTGCACAGGTTATTACTATCCAAACATAGAATAAGATGCATTCCATTTTGTGAAGAAGTGTTTACAATGGCAACAACATGGGGACTTGATACATGCACTAGCACATGAGCTACAACCTGTTACAACTTCATGTGGGGACTCAAACTCATGAGTAAAATCCATCCATCCTCATCTAATAGCCATAAGTTTATCATTACCACCATTGAGTATTTTACTAAGTGGGTAGAAGCTATCCCAATGACATATATCACTGGCAAGCGAATAGCCAACTTTATCCTAAATTACCTCATTTGTTAGTATGGTATTCCCCAAGCCATTGTCACTGATAATGGTAGACCATTCAAGAATCAATTTGTCCATGCCTTATGCAGACAATACCATATCAAACATCACTTTTCTACTCCATATTATCCTAAGTCAAATGGCCAACCTAAGGCTTCGAACAAAACCATACTCAAAATCCTAAAGAAAACGGTCAATGAAGCTGGTCGCGATTGGCATCTACAACTCAACCCTGCCTTATGGGCCTATTGCACAAGTATCAGAAACACCTTTTGCCTTAGTATATAGTACTGAATCCATTTTACCCATTGAGGTTGAGATCCCATCTCTCAAAGTATCTATGCAACACTTGATTGATAGAATGGAGTACTGAATTTCTAGATTAGCTAAGCTTGAGTTACTTGATGAGAGGCATCTAACAACACTAAACCATCTTCATGTCTATCAAAATTGCCTCCATCATAACTACAATAAGAAGATCAAGGAGAGAAGCTTTTAGATAGATGATCTTTTCCTTTAAGAAAATCAATGCAACCAACAAGATAGAGACAAGAAAGGCAAGTTTGAACTGAATTGATTAGGACCCTATGTTGTTACAACAGTCTATGGATCAGGAGCTTATACTTTGTCAACACCTAAAGGCATTCCCTTGGATGAACCCATCAATATTGTTCATCTCAAGAGGTTTTTGCTTGATCCTCAGATTATCCTTAGAAAATCCAAAAAAAAAATCAAAAAAATTAAAAAAAAGAAAAATAGAAAAATCCAAAAATAATCCATCCTTGAATGAAAACTTGGTAAAACGGCACCTTGGATAAGTACCACAGTGAAAACCTGGCAAACATGCACTATGCATAGTGTCAGCATCCACTATCTTTTAAGTCATACATCCATCTTGTTCCATATCGGTACATAATAAAACCTTCATCCATCCATCCATATTGACTTACATTTCCATTTTCCCATCTATCATGACTAGGAAATCATTAATGTCAGTTATCCATTAGCATCACCCAGAGTCAGTTCATCCATAAGTTAGTTCATCCATAAGTCAGTTATCCATTAGCATCATCCAGAGTCAGTTCATCCATCGTCATCCATAATAAGACCTCTACCTGAATGGGGGTAACTTCCTCCATAACCTAGGTCTAGGAATGGATCTTGGTTTGAGGTATGACCACATCATCACTTCATCTCATTCTACATCATCAAATCACCTAGAACTACATATCATCATCTCATCTTAATCTTAATGTACCTTGATCTCATGGATACAAGTATGTAGGTAGTCTGGAATACGAAGGAAGTATCCAGTACTCAGGTACATAAGATGTCATCATTTCACCTAAACATCCTTAAACACTTCACCCCATCTCATCACTCTACCTAGAACTACATATTATCATAATCATCTTCATCATAATGTGCCTTGATCCTGTGGATACATGGTATGTAGGTAGTTTGGAATATGAAGTAAGTATCTAGTACTCAGGCACATACGATTCATCATTCTTCATCCCAATCTATCAAACACCTCCATCTCTCTTGTCTTCTATTTATCACAATCCATCTTATCACCCTGACTTGACTAACTCAAGCAAAAAATGAACTATGCATCCCTTGAAAGCTCAAGTACTTATTCAAACTTGAAGCAAAAAGACTACTCCTAAAGCCATATGTTGTGCCACATATTGCTTGCCACATCTGCTACAACAATCCATCTATCCTAGATCAACAGCCTTTAACAAATATATCTTTCCTACAATAAGGCTTTATCTACCCTATCTACCCTAAGCAACCTCTTTGGCAAGAGAATATGTTGGCTACGTGTTTACTTTATCAGTTAGTCAATTTCTTTTTGGTTTATCTTTTGTTCCTTTCTAATACTTATTCAAAACTACCTTGATTTTTCTATATCTTGGTATGTTGTGATGCGGTATGGATTGGGGCATAGTCATTGCTTTCGTATGCTGTGTTTGTGGGATGTTCTTATCATCTTACTATGGCTAATATTTATCTTGTGCATTACAACCTAGCATCTTACATATTAGTATTCTTTGTCATTTAAGGTTTTGTAAAGGCCTCGTATGTATAAAGTTTATTATATGTTAAAGACTATGGCTCATTCACATATCCAACAAGGTTTATTATGTCTAGTAGATATAAGTTCAAACCATGTGTTTGTAGAGTCAATGTCCTCTCACTAGATATCTCAACATCTTGGTCTTTTATATCTTGGTGTATACTATCCATGTGCTATATAAAAACTAAGGATCACTCTTTATAAATATTTGTGTAATCATTGTAACATCCTACCCATACACCCATCCATACATCCAAAATCAACATATAGTTTTCATACAAAGATCGATAAACTATCTATAATTTTCTAATATATATGATTTATTCTATCCATTAGCAAAGTATTCTACATACCTGCAAAAACATATATGTTATGCATCATGATCATACACATCATACATATCTCATCACATGAACCCATAATCATAGTACAATCAACACATCCATGATCACATGTCATCACATAAATCCATAATCATAGCATAATGTCATCACATCCATAAAGCATCTAATAACATGTCATCAAATATAAGCATATACACATTCATAGCATATAGAAATCAATCATCATCATAAACATGTGAACATCCATAAACATCTCATACATCATAGAACACCATATATCTTATATATATCATCATCAAAGGTCATCCAAAAAATAGTAATGTCCAGTATATGCATCATGTACATAAAAAATAAATGATATAGTACAACGTGGCTCTCATGAGCCGTAAAAATGTACATCGAATGCTTGTAGGCATCATAACTCAAAATACATGCATGTTACAAAACTTATCTATATATATATATGTGTGTGTGTGTGTGTGTGTGTACATCATGCTCTATCTGGATCTGTGTAGAGCTCTTAGTAGGCTACTGAGATCCCTGTGCCCCACCAGATGGTCCTCCATGTGAATATCTTGGTGGCCCCATAACAGATGAGCCTAACTGCCTTGATCTCCATGAGGAGGAAGCCCCTGATTTGCTCCACTTCCTAAAGATCAATATATATATATACACATCATGCTCTATCTGGATTTGTGTAGAGCTCTCAGTAGGCTGCTGAGATCCTTGTGCCCACTAGATGGTCCTCCATGTGAATATCTTGGTGGCCCCATAACAGATGAGCCTGACTGCCCTGATCTTTGTGAGGAGGAAGTGCCTGATCTGCTTTGTTCCCTAAAGATTGATTGCCTCTGCTTTGTAGAAACAGACCCATAATACAAACCTCTGTAGTACTTGGCCTCACACCCTGCAGTCGTTAGCTCCCCCTGTACTCTAGTCAACTCGCTCTGTGTGTGAGTCAACTCTCTCACCAAAATCACCGTGCCCTGGTCTGTGCCTAAGGCCACTCTCACCGTATCCCTCTCGTGGGTCACTCTCTGAAGTGTGACCTCAGTAGCTAATCTTGCCTGAATGGTGGCAACTCTCTCTACTGTGAGATTCACCACAACCCTGTCATCTACTAGTGGTGGTGATGGTATTGCTACTGCCTGTAGTTGTGCCTCTACTTGTTGGGCATCACCACGGGCAAAATCTCTCTCTCTCTCTCTCTTTTCATCCTGATAAGTTGTAACTCTATCTGAGTCTGCCTCACAATCTTCTCTGTAGCAGCCTCTTAGCCTACTCAAGCTCTGTCTCTGCCTACTATGGAGCCTCCACATCCTCCATCTAAATGTTAGGCTGATCATGTTGACCCTCACCTCCATCATGTCCTTGTACCTGTCCTCTACCCTGTCTCCTTTATCGAGCTGCTCTGTGAGCTCTGGCTTCCTGTCCTAGGCCTACTACCTTGCCGACTGCACCTGCTACTCCTGGAATAGTGTATTTGACTAGTCGATGTTGTAGCCAGTATGCATCATACTTTAGGGTGGTACCAGGATCATCCTCTCCTAGTATCCAATCCCACATAATGGGGGCAATTTCCCGTCGCTCTATCAGTGTTGTCACTCTAACAATCTTAGGTCCCCAATCAGAAACCTCTCTTTGAGTCTGTGCATATATGGTATCTCCCACAGGTGGTGGTTGAGGCAGTCCAAACTGCCACAGTACCCTCTCTAGCAAATATCTCTCGATAGTATATACACTGCACCCAAACAAGTATTTGGCCTGCCGGTAGTATAATAGCTAGTCCGTGTCATCCTCCCACAACTCACAGCCATGCCATGGTCTCCAAACAAATGTGTCCATCTCATCAATCTGTCATCTCCAATAGGACAATGCACCAAGTCATCTCTATGTCAAGGAACCCTCATATAGAAAAATAAATGGCTCCCCTACCTCTCAACAACAAGGAGAGATCAGTCTCATGACTGGGATGTGCTCCTAAGCCCAAACATGTAGTAAGGTAACTCTTGCTAACAGGCTCGATCCCGATCTATAGGCACAATCATCTAGCTTGTCGGTAGTATAATAGCTACTCCGCGTCATCCTCCCACAACTCACAGCCATGCCATGGTCTCCAAACAAATGTGTCCATCTCATCAATCTGTCATCTCCAATAGGACAATGCACCAAGTCATCTCTATGTCAAGGCACCCTCATATAGAAAAATAAATGGCTCCCCTACCTCTCAACGACAAGGAGAGATCAGTTTCATGACTAGGATGTGCTCCCAAGCCCAAACATGTAGTAAGGTAACTCTTGCTGACAGGCTCGATCCCGATCTATAGGCACAATCATCTTGGCCTGCCGGCAGTATAATAGCTACTCCGTGTCATCCTCCCACAACTCATAGCCATGCCATGGTCTCCAAACAAATGTGTCCATCTCATCAATTTGTCATCTCTAATAGGACAATGCACCAAGTCATCTCTATGTCAAGGCACCCTCATATAGAAAAATAAATGGCTCCCCTGCCTCTCAACGATAAGGAGAGATCAGTCTCATGACTGTGATGTGCTCCCAAGCCCAAACATGTAGTAAGGTAACTCTTGCTGACAAGCTTGATCCTGATCTATAGGCACAATCATGAAGGTCATGATATAGCTGACCAAGCACACAAGGTCCCCATGCATATTTGATACCATGAGTGAACATCCCTGATAGAACTCTACCCCATCCAACTGATAGTCCCTTGGAGCATCTATCTGGTACTAAGAATCCTCCTATTAGTGCAACCACAATCCACTAGATCCTATTCTAGAGTATCAACATGGAACTCCACCTAATCTCATGCTTCCAAACACCAAGGTCGTCAGTCATAAACACCTCTCTTAGTCCACCCTCACCCCTCTCAATATCATAATCTAATCAGGCGCTATGAATTGGAATCTTGAGGATCCACCATACATCATCTAGCATAATAGTAGCCTTGCCTGTAGGGAAGTGAAATGAACATGTCTCACTATGCCACCTCTCAACCAAAATAATCATCAATGATAAGTTATCCCTAATTGGTGTCATGTGGGCTACATGTGATAATCCCATCAACTCTAGAAAGACATCCTCTTCCCACCCTAACTGGACCACCTCAGCTACATCCATGAAGTGTCTCTCCCTTGATGCCAATGGTGGTAGGACAACATGCATCCATAAGATCACCTTGTTATCCTTGGCACATACCTAAATCAAAACCATCTTGCAAAACCTAAGTTAAATCCTAGTCAACCTAAGTCAAACATAGTCAAACACTAGGTCAAGCAGTGAAAAACCCTAAGACAACCCTAGTCAAAGAATAGTCAAACCTATTTCGCTAAGTCAAAAGGGCCAAAATTCCTATCTAAGCCAAAGGCACCTCATTCAACCATAGGTGCCTAACTATTAGCCATGTGCACTTCACTTTCATGCAAAGGCACCCTTTTTATCACTGCCAACTACGCATTTCTGTGCGCCAAAGGTGCACAACTATTGACCATAGGTGCTTAACTATCGTCCAAATGCACTTCAAATATGAACCTAATTCCTACCCAACAAAGGCACTTTGCAAGTGCCAAAAGCATAGTTTCACACCTCAATGGTGCTTTATTAAGCCAAAGGTGCATCAAAATGCACCATAGGCATCTCAATCCTAAAAACTTGCCTTTGGCAAAAAAACCTAGAAAACCACATAAATGACCTAATAAATGCACCTAAAGTCATGTTTGAGGGTACTTACCACTTCTGTTGCTCTTGCTGGTCTACTGTAGGTCCTCACATGCTCGCCTCAATGTTTGTGCACTGGAATCAACATCTCTAAAAATCACGTAACTCCTCTAAATTACGAGCTCTCAAACTAAGCACTAGGAGGTTAAGGGCTCTGAAATCTCTGAACTCTAAGTGTGCAAATGAATTGAAAGTGACCCCTTAGGCCCTACTTATAGCCTCCCAACCCTAATTCTTCCCTCCCATTGTCTAGTTTTTCTTTATGTCAACTTATTTCTTCATCGTGTCAGCCTTCAAACAACCAATCTCGTTCTTCTAAGCCTATTTCTATCACGTCGCTATCCTTTCTCCTAGTCGTGAGTCAACCCAGTCCTTCTGTCGCTTTCCTATTTTTCCTCTCGAGGGGGCATCCTATGCTAGTTACACTAGGGCATATTAATTGTATCATATCTTCATCACTATTTTCTTTGAAACAATGCTATAAACTGCATTGTATCAAAGAGGGGCAAGATGTAGACACCTAAAAATGACCTTCGCATTACATCACTTGCATACATCAATTCCTCCTAAATCACTTGTATTCAACATTAATTGAATAATCTAATTATTTAATTAATTTCATCAAATTCCTCTATTTTCCTAATTGAATAAATTCTATTTATTTAATTAGTTTCATTAATTTCCTCTTTAATCTTCAAATCCACATTAATTAAATAAATCTAATTATTTAATTAATTCATCACTTAAATTTTTCTTATCCATAATTAAATAATTTCAATTATTTAATTAATCAATTATTCCTCCAAATTTAAATAAATTATTCAAAATTATTTAAGTTGACTTTATATTCTAAAAATAAATAAAACTACTATTTTATTTATATCTTATCTATTCCTCCATCATGCAAAATAAATTAAATAAATTTATTTGTTTAATTTATCCTTTATCTTCACATCTTATCCTTTCTTCAATCATGCACAATTAATTAAATAAATTTATTTATTTAATTTGTTTTTATCTTCCAAATCTTCTAAAAATAATATTTTCTTCTATGTGCACAATCAGTCTTATTTTTAGAACTTCAAAAAGCAAATCTAAAGTTGAGTTAATTGGCTTTAATCATTATTATTTTTTATCACCAACTCCTAAATTGGAAAAAGCATCCTAAATTTATGAAATCAAATCCTATCTTTATCCTAGCAAGCAGTTAACTCAACAAAGCAGCTTTAAAACATGACACATGTCGTGTGCACATTCATCATGTCCTCTCAACTCATCTTAGCCATCTATTTCATTGATTTATCTCCATTGTTGATCAATCTTCCCTTGAAACCTATATATACCCCCTTCATCTCATTAAAAATCCTCTTCGATCATTTAAGCTTTGGGCATTCTTAAGCGCTTTGAGCATTATATCACATCGTTGAGCACATTAAATCTTTGAGCACTATTATCATTATCTATCTCCACTTGTTGCAACCCTAGGTATGCAATACATTTGAGCAATCCATAAAGACCAAGGAAACTATACAATCTAGGTGATAGCTTCATTGTTTCGTTATTATTCATTGATTTTGGTTATTATCTAGATCATTTTCTTGAAGGTTATAGGTTGAGTTTGTTATCATTGCTTGATCATTATTAATCTTATTTTTACCTATACCTAAGGTTTATGGAGTCCACCTAGCATGCTACCGGGACTCAAAAATATCACTAATAGAAATCTTAAGAGTTGTTGGAGCATTTTGGGGTATTTTGGAACTTTTTGCAAAAATATGATGCACTACAAGATATGGAGGAAGGAGGTCTTGTAGGAGGTTGAAATCCCACAAAAATAAGGGACATCCTATAGTGAGTCAAAATCCTGCAATGGGAGAAATCAGGCAGAACAAGATGTGTAGTAGTAGGGAAAATCTCACACATGCAATAGTAGGGTGAAATCCTACAAGGGGAGAGATTAGGTAGAAAAAGATGTGTAGTAGAAAGGTGAAATCTTACAAGGGGAGAAATTAGGTAGAATAGGATGTGCAATAGCAACGTGAATCTCCCACATGTAGTAGTAGGGTGAAATCCTACAAGGGGACAAATCAAGCAAAAGAGGATGTGCAGTAGCAGAGTGAATCTCCCACATGCAATAGCAAGGTCAAATTCTAAAAGGGGGTAAAACAAGTAGAATAGGATTTGCAGTATTAGGGTTGATCTCCCACATGCAGTGGTAGGGTGAAATCCCATAAAACATAAAAAACACCAAAAAATGACAAGGAAGCCACCCAACTTAGAATTTTTATGGATTTTAGCAATGTGGAACATATGCGGAAGACTATGGAGATGACTAAAAACACATCCAAGAAAAAAAGGGAAAAGGGGGGAAAAGGATGCAGGACATGACATACAACATCCTACTATTAATAACTGAGAGGGGGGGTGAATCAGTTATCTAAATTAATTTAACTTTATGTTCTTTAACAACTAGTGCAGCATCAAAACAAATAAGCATTCATAACCATGAAAGTAAAAATAAAATCAATACACATAACATAATCATTTTGACGTGGAAAACCCTGTTAAGAGAAAAACCACGAGGTGACTAACCCAAGATTGTATTCTCTGTTAAAAGAATAGAAGTACAAAATGGCACTTGCTAATTAGGGCTCACTACCCAAGCACACTGCTCACAAGAGGCTCACTGCCTACAAGAGACTCACTGTCTATAAGGTACAAAGAAAGTAACTAGGTACTTGAACTAATGAGAAGCATCCACATATGCCAAGGTTCAGTTCTGGTTAGGCTCAATACACTGATCTACTATACTTCATTCTTCCTCTTCTTTGGTGCTGCTGTCCTGTCACATACCGGACCTGTATTACTGCTTCCACAGTGCTCTCTTCTTTTTTTCACACAACACAATACACCACACACACCTTCATATTGAAACCAATCTAGTATATATATCTACATCAATGATTTCAATCATCTTTCTAGTCGGCATCCGAAATACTCAAAATTTTCCCAAACTCTGGTTTGTCGGCTGAATCCTTACTTATTAAGTGATGCGTATCAAAAAGATGCTTATAGAAGTCATTAATCATGTCGGCCAACCATGAATGATCCCTCAAGAAACTTGATCACCATCAATAACTTATCTAGGAAAAGGTCTGATGCTTTGTCAGTCAGTTCTTCCTCAATCTACTCTGCCAAACAGGAACCCAACACTTAGGTGTTCATATCTTCTCACTCTTTCATCACCAGAGGCTCAATCTCCAGAATGTGTTAGTCATGGTACTCCTCTTGACTTCTGCAAGTCCGTGCTTTACTGAGATACTTCCTCTGAGAGATCTGGACTTGACTGTTAGACCTTGCTGCATGCTCTGTTCTTGGTCACCGGACCAAAATACTCTTCAATCTGACTTCTGATATAGATACACCATGTCATGTGGATGTGTGGGATGGACTTTGTTTCCATCAATGACAACACTCATGAAGCCACACAATGTATCTTGCCAACAATCTCCCCCTTTGGCATTGATGGCAACACTTAGTGAAAAATGACTAAGTGTCACACTACACTCCCCCTTCGCTGATGCTCTGTTCTAATGTACACTTTACCGGAGCTCCCCCTTAGCTAGATTCCACATTTTCACTGCTCCTCACTCCCCCTTTGACATCAATGGCAAAGGGTAGGGTCTGCACACTAAAATTTCCCAAAAAAATCTATACTTGGCCGCATAAACATATATACATGTTTTACTTACATATATTGAATTATATCTGCAAAAGTTGCCTTCAACTGGACAAATTATGTTTCCCAACTCTACTTCATCCTGTCCAAAATTGAGATGTGACCACTCAATAGGAATGCAAAAGATTCTGCCCTCTTTAGATCTATTAGATCACTGGTCTGAGCTATGGTCTGAGCATCATATAGGGCCTCATGCATGGCCTCTAATTTAGGGATAATTATCCATCTAAGTTTACTTAACCTGCTTATTCTATTTTTCTTCTCCTTCTCAAGCTTCTTTATTTCATTTATGACTGCAATAGTCTAACACTCTTGATTTATTATGGAAGAAGTGAGAGGATCAAAACCTTGAGATAAACTTGATAGTTTGCTCTCTTGTTCTTTCACTTTCTTGGTGATGTCTGTTGTTACGGTGGACCAAGATAGACAAAATTTGTATAGATCACCACCATCTTTAAGAGTAGTCTCTAGGCTCTTTATTCCAATATCCAAATTTCTTCTATCATTTGTTATTAGTCCTTGTATTTCAGAGAATCTCTTTCCCAAAAATTCCTTCTGGAACTTTTCTTCTACTGACTTCTCTAAGGAATCAAAATGTGTATGAACAAAATTTACAAGAGATTTTAGATTACCAGATGAGGAGGCTGAGAGATCCTTCTGAAAGGATGGCATGATCTTCTCTAATACATCAGATGCAGTTTCTATGAGCTCACAGTCTTCCATGTGAGACTTCAGAAGTTTTTCTTTTGCCTTTGCTAGAGTAAAGGATGCTATCTTCATGGTTTGAACTGGGGAGAGGGAATCAAAATTGAATGGTCCTTGAAGTAGTTTCGGTTCATCAAATTCCATCATCTCTTTGGTCAAGAAATCTTTGATAGTTTCTGCAGTGTCTCTTGCCGGAGACAGAGTCTTCTTCCCTTCTGCAGTCTCAGAACTGTCTCCTAGGGTCTTCTCTGTTTGGTCTTTTTCCCTTTCCTTTACTTCTTTTTCTTGACTGGTTTTCTCCTCTATTCTTTCTTCTCCTTTAGATCTGGAGTCTGTAGGGGAAATTGGATGAGAGATATTTTCTTCTTTAAGGACTTCCTCTTCCGAAATAGAGGAATCTAGATCCTCAGTTTTCTCCTCACCTTCCTTTGTCTCTTCTGCAACTGTCTCAGTAGATTCTCCTTTGTCATCCATGGTAGAGGGTTCATCACCTAAGTCCTCTATAACAGGAAGATTGAATCTTTTAAAAGCATTCTGAAGGATATCTTCTGTTTCTTTTGCCACTTTGTCAGTTTCTCCAAGCATAAGCTGATTCATTCTAGCTTTGCTCCGGAACTCATCCTTGCAATCTTTGAAGACCATGTTTATTTTATTTGGAGTGATGGAGGGATAAAGTTGGATAGCAATCTGCTCCCAGATTTCTAGGTCTTTTGCCATGGCATTGTTCTTTCTTATTTCAAGTTCCTTTTCTAGACTTTTAGGAATCAGAGATATAATTTCAATGAATGCTTTGTTGTAGATGTTTAAATACCTGACTGTAGCTTCTTGCAAGATCTTCTGATCAGTTTCAATATAATCATCATAAAACTTAGTCATTGGTTTCAAGTTCCCATCCACAGTGATTGATTTGATTATATCATCAATGCAGAGAGTAGGCTTTTCAACAAATTCTTCTACCTTCTCTTCCTTGTCTTGACCGGTAGAGGGTTCACCGGATGTTTTCTTCTTCTTCTTCATTTTCTTGACTTCCTCATCAGTTTTAGTTTCTTCATCATCCTTCTAACTTGTATAGGATCTTGTTGCCTTTTTCTTTGTTCTTTTCTCTCCCTTTCCAGATGTCTGGGCTTTCAGTTTTGATGCCTTTTGGCTCTTAGAGGTGGCAAGTGCAGAGCTCTTGGAGGATCTGGTCCGGGAAGGGGCTTGCAGTGAATCACTTTCCTTTTCTACATTGTGTTTCTCTTTCTCTACCCTTTCCATCTTCTCTTTGTTGGCATCATTTGCCTCTTTTGATATTCCATGCCTCTTGGCAATTTCTTCTACTTCCCTTCTTACTTTTCTCTTGATCTCTGGCTGTCTAAGTTCAACATGAACTTTTACACTCAGCTCTTGGTAGGTTCCAAACCTTTCTACCTTAGGATCCTTGGGTTGACTCAACAAGTGTTGGATGTGTAGCTCTAGGATTTTCTCATCAACTTCATACCCCATTGGCATGATCCACACTATTCTAGGTTCCACTACCTCCATCAGGCATTGATCAGTGTTCACCATAAAGCACACTGTATCCTTGTACTTCTCAACTAATGATTGAGGGATTCTTTCTCTAGCTTGCATCATACTCTAAAAATTCTTGAAGTAGCCCCAGAGTGCTGTATTCTGTGCCTTGGCATCACCAATTCTATGCAAATAATCTTTGATTTGTATGGCTACTAGTATGTTATTTTGCCATATCCAACCACTAGTTCTGGGTAGGTCATTTATATAATAGAAGAATAGGCAAAGTATCAAGCCATCATACTTGAATGAATTCTTTTTATCCTTCTTAATTTTCTACAATTTCTCCAACAGTTGATTCAAGAGAATCTCACAAAGATTATAGTCAACATTATCTCTTAGCATCTGATAAGCAGTGTAAATTGCAGTTCCAGGTACTAAATTTTCCCTGCTGGAGTGATATATCTTGTAACCTATTATCATGGAGGCAAACTTGATATCTAGATCAGTGATATCTTCTATTGTCATTGCTCTCTTGTCAAATTTTGATCCGGTAGCCTCACTCAAAGTTTGGTTTTTGACCGATTTGAGAACAGGTAACCCTCCGGATGAGTGCAAACTAATTACCACCCTAATAGCATCTTTTGTGATCTTAAATGGTCTATTCAACCACATGAATTTATCATGCACCCTACTCAAAACATACCGGACCCATTAATCTTCTGCAAAATAGGGGAAATGGATACAATGTCCAAAATGCTTGTCCCAGATAGCCTTGTACTAAGGTTTGAGTTCAAAAGCATCATCTATTAACTAATTGTGATAGATATCCATTAGCTTGGATTCTCCAAACTCCTTAATATTTGCATGAATATATGCCCTAACATCTTCTACATGCAAAACCCCATGTGGAATGCTTGAAAATGCGCCTAGGCGATCAACTTCTAGGGATTTATTAGGATGTTTCTTGAATTTAGGGCGCAACCTATTAGTAATATTCACAACATTTGGAGTAGCCATCTTTCAAAGATTCAGAGAGAGATTTCAAGAGCAAAAAATACCTCTTATGCTTCTAGGGTTCACGATATGAGCCAAATCGAGTTGATTGGATGAATCGACTTCTGCGGTTTGATCTTTGAGAGGATTGGGATAACTTGTTGCAGAGCTCCTTCTCTCTTCTTTTTGAATGCAAATGTGCAAATGATGAACCAAAAAACCCTTTTATTTTTGCACAAACCCTAATTTCATTTTGCAATAAATGCACAACCTAAGTTATTCTGGTTACCTTGTTTTCTTTGTTCTGAGAGAGATCTTTCTGGATCACTGGTATGCACTATTAGCTATCTATCTATCTTTCCCAAATCATTCCACTTATCCATAGATCAAGATACCTCAAATTTGAGTCATACCGGATCTAACTGTGAGAATCATGTTCTTACCGGATGACTGTTAAACCAGATCAATCTAGGAAGATTAGCCTCTTCTAAACTCCTTGTTGATCTTCCATATCTTTACCAAGGCTCAATTAGATGTTTCTCTGAGAACCCTTTAATCCACAACTTTCCATGTGCCAATTTCAGGCACCAATTGACTGGCTGGGGGAACTTGTTTTCTTTTGAGACTCCCCCTGAGCCAGAGCTCATCTATTTAGTTTTCGGAAGGAATATCAGCACCATATTCTAGTGCAAATCCATCCCCAACATTTTATGTACTCCTCTTT
This sequence comes from Cunninghamia lanceolata, assembly GCA_027924645.1. Taxonomy (NCBI): domain Eukaryota; kingdom Viridiplantae; phylum Streptophyta; class Pinopsida; order Cupressales; family Cupressaceae; genus Cunninghamia; species Cunninghamia lanceolata. The sequence continues at coordinate 3,650,726 of BSBN01000407.1, forward strand.
ACCCAAATCTTGTTCATCTCCATTTGAATTTAATCTGCATCTACTTTTCCTTTTCCTTTGTCTTGGTTTTGATTATAATGCACCAGACCCTTTTTGTCCTGATTCTTACTTCTGCAGAATTTGGCAATATGACCGGATCTATTGCAATTGTAGCAAACAACATTTCTTTGCATATTTGATTGATATCCTCTTGATCTACACTGATTAGCCATATGTCCCATTCTATTGCATGCAAAGCATCTACCATTGAATGAATTGTTCATTTGCATATTTCTACACTCATGAGATTTGTGACCATACCTTTTCCAATTAAAACACTGTCCAGAGAAGGATGAATTAGTCCGATTCATTCTTCTTCTGCACTAATTTGCTTTATGACTAAAGTTATTGCAATTGTGGTAGTGTCCATTGAAGGATGGATATCTTTGAGCATTAGGTTGCCTTACTGGAGGTCTTCTAGACATGTTCCTTGGATTTCCTGATCCAGAGTTCTTCTGACCGGATCCAGAGCTTTCACCTTTCTCATACCCCAAGCCTTGCTTGTCATCTATACTCTTTTGGCTTTCAAGAAGAACTTCAAGCTGAGCAGAGCTTATCTTGAATTTCTCTTTGTATTCATTTGTTGTTTGAAGATCTCTTTTTAGAGTGTCAATCTAATTTTCAAGTTGTTCTTCATTATCTCTAGCTTCTTCTAGATCAGATTCCAAATGCTTGATTATTCTATCCATTTTGTGGTAGTCTTCTGATTTCTCTTTCAGAGATTATTTTAGATTATCTTCAGTTTTTCTCTTCTCTTCAATTTCTTAGGTGAATTTCATAACCCCTGATTGCATTTCATGTCTTACCATAATGACCTCTTTTGATAGCTTCTCACATAATTTGTTCTTCTCATTCAGATCTTCATTTGCATCATTGGCTTCCTTTTGACTTGCTAATTGTTGAAGTAGTTCCTTTCTCTTTTTCATAGAGATACTCAGTTTCTCCTTAAGTTCATTTATGAAATCATCAGCTTGTTTGAGTCTTTCCCTTAAGTTATTTACTTCAGAGTGAGACTATTCAAGATCATCTAGGGCAGACTGAAGTTGTTCCCTCATACCATACATATCCATTGAGATTCCCAAATCTTCCTCAATTTATTAGGCTCTGTTTGGAGGAACTTAACTCTAATACCAATTGTTGTTAACTGAGAGGGGGGTGAATTAGTTATCTAAATTAATTTAACTTTCTATTCTTCTTTAACAACTAGTGCAGCATCAAAACACATAAGCATTCATAATCATGAAAGCAGAAACAAAATCAATACACATAACACAATCATTTTGACGTGGAAAACCCTGTTAAGGGAAAAACCATGGGGTGACTAACCTAAGATTGTATTCTCTGTTAAAAGAATAGAAGTACAAAATGGCACTTGCCAATTAGGGCTCACTGCCTGAGCACACTGCTCACAAGAGGCTCACTGCTTACAAGAGACTCACTGTCTATAAGGTACAAAGAAAGTAACTAGGTACTTGGACTGATGAGAAGCATCCACATATGCCAAGGTTTAGTTCTGGTTAGGCTTAATACACTGATCTACTGCACTTCATTCTTCCTCTTCTTTGGTGCTATTGTCCTGTCACATACCGGACCTGTATTACTGCTTCCATAGTGCTCTCTTCTTTTCTTTGCACAACACAACACACCACACACACCTTCATATCAAAATCAATCTGGTATATATATCCGTGTCAATGATTTTAATCATCTTTCTAGTCGGCATCCAAAATACTCAACATTTTCCCAAACTCTAGTATGTCAGTTGAATCCTTGCTTATTAAGTGATGCGTATAAAAAAGATGCTTATAGAAGTCATCAATCATGTCGGCCAACCATGAATGATCCCTCAATAAACTTGATCACCATTGATAACTTATCTGGAAAAAGGTCTAATGCTCTGCCAGTCAGTTCTTCCTCAGTCTACTCTGCCAAATAGGAACCCAACACTTAGGTGTTCATATCTTCTCACTCTTTCATCACCGAAGGCTCAATCTTTGGAATGTGTTAGTCATGGTACTCCTCTTGACTTTTGCAAGTCCGTGCTTTACTGAGATACTTCCTCTGAGAGATCCGGACCTGACTGTCAGACCTTGCTGCATGCTCTGTTCTTGGTCACCGGACCAAAATACTCTTCAATCTGACTTCCAGTATAGATACACCATGTCCTGCAAATGTGTGGGATGGACTTTGTTGCCATCAATGACAACATTCATGAAGCCACACAGTGTCTCTTGCCAATACCTACTATAGGGTGAAATCTTGCAAAACACAAAATGCCATAAAAGATAGGAAAAACCCTCCAAATGTAGAATAATATTTGATTTTTCAATTCTCAACACTTTTATAGGATCATTAGGGAAGGAAAAGACAAAACTTAGGAAAAAAATACCAAATAAGCAATGACCTAGGTGGATTTGGAAATTTTTAGATTGGGTCCTAACATTGGCTCTAGTTGGGGACATGTCTCTTGTAGGCACAACAAGAATCTAGTTACCTCTAAACTACAAACCAAAAAGGAAAGAGAAAGCACTAAGCCAAAACAAAGGGGAAGGACAAGGGAAAAGAAAAACCCAAACACAAAATACCCAAAAGGAATCACTTGCATACATAAATTCCTCTTAAATCACTTGTATTCAACATTAAACATTAATTGAATAATCTAATTATTTAATTAATTTCATCAAATTCCTCTATTTTCTCTAATTGAATAAATTCTATTTATTTAATTAGTTTCATTAATTTCCTCTTTTAATCTTCAAATCCACATTAATTAAATAAATCTAATTATTTAATTAATTCATCACTTAAATTCCTCTTATCCACAATTAAATAATTTTAATTATTTATTTAGTCAAATATTCCTCCAAATTTAAATAAATTATTCAAATTTATTTAAGTTGACTTTATCTTCTAAAAATAAATAAAACTAAAATTTTATTTATATCTTATCTATTCCTCCATCATGCAAAATAAATTAAATGAATTGATTTGTTTAATTTATCCTTTATCTTCACATCTTTTCCTTTCTTCAATCATGCACAATTAATTAAATAAATTTATTTATTTAATTTGTTTTTATCTTCCAAATCTTCTAAAAATATTATTTTCTTCTATGTGCACAATCAGTCTTATTTTTAGAACTTCAAAAAGCAAATCTAAAGTTGAGTTAATTGGCTTGAATCATTATTGTTTTTTATCACCAACTCATAAATTGGAAAAAGCATCCTAAATTTATGAAATCAAATCCTATCTTTATCCTAGCAAGTAGTTAACTCAACAAAGTAGCTTTAAAACATGACACATGTCATGTGCACATTCATCATGTCCTCTCAACTCATTTTAGCCATCTATTTCATTGATTTATCTCCACTGTTGATCAATCTTCCCTTGAAACCTATATATACCCCCTTCATCTCATTAAAAATCCTCTTCGATCATTTAAGCTTTGGGCATTCTTAAGCGCTTTGAGCATTATATCACATCATTGAGCACATTGAATCTTTGAGCACTATTATCATTATCTATGTCCACTTGTTGCAACCATGGGTATGCAATACATTTGATCAATCCAGAAAGACCAAGGAAACTATACAATCTAGGTGATAGCTTCATTATTTCGTTATTATTCATTGATTTTGGTTATTATCCAAATCATTTTCTTGAAGGTTATAGGTTGAGTTAGGTAAAAATCAAGATTAATAATGATCAAGCAATGATAACAAACTCAACCTATAACCTTCAAGATATATGTTGTTGCAAGTATGAGCAGTAAGTGTTGTCATTGATGTCAACACCTAAGGTCAGCATCTAAGGAAATTATTTGAATGAGTTTGAGCAAGTGTCTGAGAAGAACAATGTAGTGTTTTGTTCTGCATATCTATTGGCAAGAGACACTATATGGATTCATGATTGTTGTCATTGATGGCAACAAAGTTCATCCCACACATCTGCAGAACATGGTATGTCTCTACCGGAAGTCAAAGTGAAGAATGTTGTGGTCCGGTAAACAGGAACAAAGCATGTGGCGAGGTCCGACAGACAGGTTCGGATCTCTCAGAGGAAGTATCTTGGTAAAGTGCAGAAGTATCTTGGGGAAGTCAAGAGGACTATCTTGACTGATAGATTCCAAGGTTTGAGCCTCCGGTGTGGAAAGGATAAAGAGATATGAATGCTTAAGTATCGGGTTCCCAATTGGCAGTGTGAACAGAGGAAGAACTGACTGGCAGAACATCAGACATTATTCCGGATGTGTTACTGATATTGGTAAAGGTTATGAAGGCATGAATTATGTTTGGCCAACATGGTTAATGATTTCCACAAGTATATTCTTGATCCGCATTACTTGGTATGTAAGGATTTAGCCGACAGATCCGAGTCTATTGAAAATATTGACTATTCCGGTGCCGACTAGAAAGATGATGAAATCACTTGTGCGGATATATATATATATAGGATGGATTTAGTTGTGTGAGGTGGCGTGGTGATATGTGTTGTGCGAATAAAAGCAGAGCAGAGCAGAAGTAGTAAGGAAGGTCCAGTATGTGAAAGGAAAGTAGCATAAGAGAAGAGGAAAGATGAAGTGCAGCAGATCAGTGTACTGAGCCTAACTGGAACTGAACCACAACATATGTGGATGCTACCAATCAGTTCAAGTATTGTATAAGACTCATTTTGTAGACAGTGTGTCTCTTGTAGGTAGTGTGCCTTCTTGTGAGCAGTGAGCCCTAATTGGCAAGTGCCATTTTGTATTTCTATTCTTCTAACAGAGAATACAATCTTGGGTTAATCACCCTGTGGTTTTCTCCCTTAACAGGGTTTCCACATCAAAAATATTGTGTCATGTGTATTTCCATTTCATGGTTATGTTTGCTCATGTGAATTAATGTTACATTGATTATTAATAAAGTTCAAAAAGAGAAATAATTAGGATAACTGATTCACCCCCCCTCTCAGTTATCAACAATTGGTATCAGAGCTAAGTTCCTCCTAACAGAGCCTAACAGCTTGAGGAAGATCTAGGAATTCAAATGGATGCATATGGTTTAAGGGAGCAACTCAAGCCTACCCTTGATGATCTTGAACAGTCAAACTCTGAAGTAAATGAATTAAAGGAAAGACTCAAACAGGCTGATGATTTCATGAGAGAACTAAAAGACAAATTAAGTCTCTCTATGAAAAAGAGAAAGGAGCTACTTCAACAATTGGCAAGACAAGGTGAAGCAAATAATGCAAATGAAGAGCTAAAAGAAAAAACTAAGTTGTGTGAAAAGTTATCAAAAGAAATCATTATGGTAAGACATGAAATGGAATCAGGAGTCATGAAGTTTACCCAAGAAGTTGAAGAGAAAAGAAAAACTGAAGATAATCTAAGACAATCTCTCAAGGAGAAATTAGAAGATTGCCACTAGATGGATAGAATTATCAGACATCTTGAATCTGATCTTGAAGATGCTAAAGATAATGAAGAAAAACTTGAGGATCAAATTGTCTCTCTCAAAAGGGATCTTCAAACAGCAAATGAGTATAAAGAGAAATTCAAGATAAGTTCTGCTCAACTTGAAGTTCTTCTTGGAAGTCAAAAGAAGGTAGATGACAAGTGTGGTTTGGGATATGAGAAAGGAGAAAGCTTTGGATCCGGTCAGAAGAATTTTGGATCAGAAAATCCATGGAACAGGCCTAGAAGACCTCCAGTAAGACAGCCTAATGCTCAAAGATATCCATCCTTCAATGGATACTGCCACAACTGCAATCACTTTGGTCACAAAGCTAATCAGTGTAGAAAGAGAATAAATCAGACTAATTCATCTTTCTCCGGACAGTTTTTTAACTGCAAAAGGTATGGTCACAAATCTCATGAATGCAGAAATATGCAAATAAACAAATCATTCAATGGTAGATGCTTTGCATGCAATAGAATAGGTCATATGGCTAATTAATGCAGATCAAGAGGATATTAGTCAAATATGCAAAGAAATGTTGTTTGCCAAATCTGCAATAGATCAGGTCATAGTGCAAAATTTTATAGAAGCAAGAATCAGGACAAAAGAGGTCTGGTATATCATAATCATCAAGATAAGGGTAAACAAAAGGTGAATGTGGATGAAGTTAAAAGTGAGATGAACAAGATTTGGGTGAAGAAAAGTACAGAGAATGTAGAGGTTGGATCTGCACCAAACTCTGGTGCTGATATTCCTTTCAGAAATTAAGAAGTGAGCTCTGGCTCAAGGGGAGACACAAAGAAAACCTTGTTCCCCCAGCCAGTCAACCGGTGCCAGAACTGGCACAAGAAGAGCTGCGGATTGTAGGGTTCATAAGGGCAACATCCAAACAAACTATGGTAAAGATTTGGAAGATCCGCATGATGTTTAAAGATCAGGATTGATCCGATTCTTCAAGTCATCTAAATAAGGCAAATCAGAATAACTTAGGTCGAGCATTTATTGCAACCTAACATTAGGGTTTGCAGAGCAATATAAGGGTTTTTCTCATTAATCACTTGTTCATTCTGCATTTAAGAAGAAACGAAAAGTGAAGCTCTACAACAAAATTCCACAACTTCATCGAAGATCATTTGCAGAAGTCAATTCATCCAGAAATCAATCCGGTCAACTACGTGAAACCGAAAGGCGCAAAAGGTATTTTCCGTTCTCAATATCTCTCTGCAAAACTTTGAAAGATGCATACTTTGAATATAGTAAAGATCTCTGATAGGCCCCGCCTTGAATTCAAGAAACATCCATACAAATCATTGGAGGTAGATCCCCTAGGAGCATTCTCTAGTGTTCCGCATGGCGTTTTGCACACAGAAGACATTAGGGTTTACATACATGCAAATATTGAAGAGTTTGGGGAATTCAAACTGAGAGACATCTATCACAAACAATTGATAGATGATACTTTTGAGCTTAAACCAGAATATAAGGGCATCTGGGAGAAACATCTTGATCAGTTTATTCATTTCCCCTATTTTGAAGAAGATGAATGGGTCCGGTATCTATTGAGTAGGGTGCATGATAACTTCCTATGGCTGAACAAACCTTGCAAGATCACAAAGGAGGCAATTAGAGCAGTAACTAGTTTATACTCCTCCGGAGGGATACCTGTCCTCAAATCTGTCAAAAATAACATTGTAACTGAGGCCACCGGATCAAAATTTGATAAGAGGGCAATGACCATTGAAGATATTACTGACCTGGATGTCAAGTTTGCATCTATGATAATAGGATACAAGATATATCACTCCAGTAGGGAGAATTCAATGTCCGGAACTGCAGTATATACTGCTTATGAGATGCTGAGAAAGAATGCAGAATATGAGCTCTGTGAACTTCTTTTGAGCCAACTAATGGAAAACATACAAAAAATCAAAAAGGACAAGAAGAATTCCTTTAAATATGGTGGACTAATACTATGTCTATTTTTCTACTTCATGAATGAGCTGCCCAGATCAAATGGATGGGTATGGCAAAATGACAAACCGGTAGCAATTCAGATCAGAGACTACTTGTATGAACTTGGGGATGCTAAGGCAAGGAATACAGCTCTGTAGGGTTACTTCAAGAAATTTCAAAATACAATGCAAATCAGAGAAAGAATCCCCAAATCAGTAGTTGAGAAATACAAGGATATAGTGTGCTTCATTGTAGACACTGATCAATGCCTAATGGAGGCAGTAGAGCCAAGGACAGTCTGGATCATGCCTATGGGGTATGAAGTTGATAAACAAATTATAGAGCTGCATGTTCAACACATGCTCAGTCAGCCTAAGGACTCAAAAATAGAAAGATTTGGAACCTTTGAGGAGCTGAGTGTAAAGATTCATGTGCAACTCAGAGAACCTGAAATCAAGAGGAAGGTGAGAAAAGAAGTAGAAAATATTGCCCAAGGCCTTGGCATCTCAAAGGAGGCACTTGATGCCCACAAGAAAAGGATGGAAAGGGCCGAGGAAGAGAAGAAAGAGGCAGAAAAGAAAAGCAAGGAAAGTGCTCCGATAGAAACCTCCACCCGGACTAGATCATCAAAGAGATCTACGCCTGCTACTGCCAAAAGCTCAAGGGCATCTAAATCGAAAGCACAATCATCCAGAAAAGGAGAAAAGAGAACAAAGAAAAAGGCAACAAGGTCCTATGTTAGCCTAAAAGATGATGAGGAAACTGGATCAGATGAGGAGATAAGGAAACTGAAGAAGAAGAAGAAATCATCCGGTGAACATTCTACCGATCAAGGAGAAGAAGAGAAGGAAGAGGAATTTGCTGAAAAACCCACTCTATCCTTGGATGTTGTAGTAAAAGCGGTCACTATGGATGGGAACCTGCAACCCTTAACAGAATTTTATGATGAATATAATGAAGCAGATAAACAGATTCTGGAGGAAGCCACAGTTCAGTTTTTGAACACTTACAACAAAGCTTTTATTGAAATTATCTCTCTAATTCCCAAAAGCTTAGAGAAAAGGCTTGAAATGAGGAAGAAGAATGCTCGAGCAAAAGATCTCAAGATCTGGGAACAGATAGCAATTTAGCTATTTCCTTCAATCGATCCCAAGACAATGAATATGGTATTCAAAGATTGCAAGGATGAGTTTCGGAGCAAAGCCAAGATGAATCGACTAATGCTTGGTGAAACTGACAAAGTGGCAAAAGAGACCGAAGAGATCCTTTAGAATGCTTTCAAGAAATTCAACATTCCAATTATAGAGGACTTGGGTACTGACCCCTCGACCACTAGTGTTGTAGAAGAATCTACTGAGAAAATGACAGAAGAGGTGGGCCCTGAACAGACTAATATTTCTCCTCTGATTTCACCTATAGTCTCTAGATCTAAAGGAGAAGAAGGATTACAGGAGAAAGAAGTAGAGGTGAAGGAGGTTGACAGTACCAAGGCTGCAAAAGGAGAGAAGCCTTCAATAGAGAAGACCACAACTGCTAGTGGTAAGAATGTAGAAGGAGAGAAAGCTCCAAGGGACAGCCCTAAGAATGCAGAAGAGAAGAAACATCTATCTCCGGCAAGAGACACTGCAAAAACTATCCAAGAATTCCTGAACAAAGAAACAATGGAGATTGATGAACTGGAGCTTCTACAAGGACCATTTAACTTTGACTCTCTTTCTCTGGTACAGACAATGAAGATTGCTTCATTTGCTAATTCCAAGGTTAAAGAAAAACTCCTAAAGTCTCACATGGAAGACTGTGAGTTGATAGAAGCTGCCTCCGGAGTGCTTGAAAAGATTATGCCATCATTTCAGAAAGATCCCACAGCCTCCTCTTCTGGTAATCTCAAAACTCTAGTCAGTAGTGTTAGCACACATTTTGATTCACTAGAGAAGTCAGCAGAAGATAAGGTCCGGAAGGAATTTCTTGCAAAAAGATTATCAGAGGTACAAGGGTTGATAAGTAATGATAGGAGAAATATGAGTATAGGAATAAAGAGCTTAGAAAATGCTCTTATAGATGGCAGAAAAATATACAAATTTTGTACTTCATGGTTCAAAGCAACAGTAGAGATTGAGAAGAAAATAAAAGAGCAAGAGGATAAACTACTAAGTTTGTCTCAAAGTTTTGATCCTCTCTCTTCCTCCATAGTCAAACAAGAGTGTCAGCCTATTGCAATCACAAATGCAATAAAGAATTTTGAGAAGGAAAAGAAGAACATAATTAGCTGGATGGGTGAACTCAGAAGAATCATTATCCCTAAGTTAGAGGCCATGCATGAGGCCATAAGTGATGCTCAGACTACCGCCCAAACCAATGATCCGATAGATCTTAAGAGGGCAGAAGATTTTACATTTTTGTTGAGTGGTCACATTTCAATTTTGGATAGAATGAAGCAAAGTTAGGCTACAGAACTCATCCAATTGAAGACATCCTTTGCAGACATTCTTCAGTTTATGTATGTAATATGCGGCTAAGTATAGTTAAATTTTTTTTTAAACTTTTGGTATGCGGACCCTGCCCTTTGCCATTGATGTCAAAGGGGGAGTGAAGAGCAGTGAAAAATAAGGAATCCAACTAAGGGGGAGCTCCGGAAAATGTATATAATAATAGAGCATCAGCCAAGGGGGAGCATAGTGTAAACACTTAGTCATTTTTCACTAAGTATTGCCATCAATGCCAAAGGGGGAGATTGTTGGCAAGAGACACTATATGGATTCATGATTGTTGTCATTGATGGCAACAAAGTTCATCCCACACATCCACAGGACATGGTATGTCTCTATCGGAAGTCAGAGTGAAGAATGTTGTGGTCCGGTAAACAGGAATAGAGCATGTGGCGAGGTCCGACAGACAGTTCCGGATCTCTCAGAGGAAGTATCTTGGTAAAGTGTGGAAGTATCTTGGGCAAGTCAAGAGGACTATCTTGACTGATAGATTCCAAGGTTTGAGCCTCCGGTGTGGAAAGGATAAAGAGATATGAATGCTTAAGTACCGAGTTCCCAATTGGCAGTGTGAACAGAGGAAGAACTAACTGGCAGAACATCAGACATTATTCCGGATGTGTTACTGATGTTGGTAAAGGTTATGAAGGCATGAATTATGTTTGCCCGACATGGTTAATGATTTCCACAGGTATATCCTTGATCCGCATTACTTGGTATGCAAGGATTCAACCGACAGATCCGAGTCTATTGAAAATATTGACTATTCCGGTGCTGACTAGAAAGATGATGAAATCACTTGTGCGGATATATATATATATAGGATGGATTTAGTTGTGTGAGGTGGTGTGGTGATATGTGATGTGCGAATAAAAGTAGAGCAGAGCAGAAGCAGTAAGGAAGGTCCGGTATGTGAAAGGAAAGCAGCATAAGAGAAGAGGAAAGATGAAGTGTAGCAGATCAGTGTACTGAGCCTAACCGGAACTGAACCCCAACATATGTGGATGCTACCAATTAGTTCAAGTATTGTATAAGACTCATTTTGTAGATAGTGTGTCTCTTGTAGGCAGTGTGCCTTCTTGTGAGCAGTGTGCTCGGGCAGTGAGCCCTAATTGGCAAGTGCCATTTTGTATTTCTATTCTTCTAACAGAGAATACAATCTTGGGTTAATCACCCCATGGTTTTCTCCCTTAATACGGTTTCCATGTCAAAAATATTGTGTCACGTGTATTTCCATTTCATGGTTATGTTTGCTCATTTGAATTAATGTTACATTGATTATTAATAAAGTTCAGAAAGAGAAATAATTAGGATAACTGATTCACCCCCCCTCTCAGTTATCAACAATATCTTGTAGATTGAATATCTTTGTCTATGGTTGGAAAGTTATGTTAAGGGATGTATATAGTTTCTATGTTTCAATTTTGAGCATCCGATGTGAAGATTTAAGCAAGTTTTGTTCACCAGAGTAAAAATTGTTTCTCTGTGTATTTAATGATGACAGGGAGAATATATTCTGCTCCGCATATCTCCGTATTTAATTTTTTTGGTCTGTGGTTCTGAGATTGAGTTTGGAATGATGATATGTGCCTTCAGTTGAAATGGTTCATGATTTGGTGCTCTGCAAGTAATCTTTCCTTTATGACAGTGGTCGACAGTAATGTTTAAGTGCTTTGGTTTGAAGAATCTTCTAGATGGAGTGTTTGGAGGTTGTATAGAATTTCCTGGTGATTGTAACATGCTTGTGGATGTCTCTAGATCATGTTCCTACCTTTTTTTTGTCCACAAAGTGTAATTCAGATCATGCATGAAGCATGTTCCTAAAGGTCTTTGTGTTAACACCAGTTTTGGTCGACTTGGTTGTTTTCACTACTTGCGATTATGATTCAAAATTTGTAAAGCATGTTGTTGTTAGGAAAATTTCATTTGAGTCCCAGCTAAGGTGTGGTATGGTCCACATTCATTCTTCTCCTTCACAAATCTATTTAGGTCTAGACCTATTCTAATGTATGTGTGTATGCCAACCTTGGAGATCGTTCCAATGGTTGATGATTGTAATGCTGACCTTGATGTTCATTCCAAGGTTGATGAATTGTATAAATACATGTAACAAAATCATGAATGATCGATGAGGATGTGAATATGTGAAGATAAGTGCAAGGTGAAAAAGTAGAGCAGAATAGAGGATATATATAGCGCTTCAATGGAACTAAACTTAGGCATACTATAGATGCTACTTAATCAGTTCAACCCTTGGCAGTGAGCCACCCCTTGAGCACTTATTTTGGGTAGTGAGCCCTTGGCAGTGAGCCTCTAATTTTTAGTATTGTTACTACATATTATATTGTGAGCTAACACTCACTATGGTTTTTCCCTGTTTAGGGTTTTCCATGTAAAATCTAGTGTTCATGTGTGTATGACATTAGTGTGTTCATGTTTTGAATCTACTTTTTATGTTTGATCTGTAATACAGTTTAAGAAGATAAGAAAAGTAAATGTGAGTGTGTTTTGATTGAAGAAGTTAAAGTTTTTGACACAACTGATTCACCCCCCCTCTTAGTTGTGGTGTGCCTTTCATCAATTTGTATCAGAGCAAGGTTCCTTGGAACAAAGCCTAACTTATTAAGGTAGATCAGGGATGGCATGCAAGAATGAGTTGCCTCACAATTGTTTCAAGTGTGGTGAAATTGGTCACTATGTATCCAGATGTCCAAAAAGAAACTTGAGAAGTAATGATGAATAAGATAAAAGTAGAATGTCCAAAAGAACATATTATGTTGTTGAAGATGATGAAGATGATGATTGTTTTTTCACTGATTCAAAGGATGTTAATTGCAATAATGGAAAATGTCTTGATCTAGAGGTAAGTATTGATAATGAAGATATGCTTCAAGAAAGGAACTATTGGATTATTGAAAGTAGTTGTTCAAATCATATAATTGGTGATAAAAGTAAGTTTATTGATTTTGAGAAGTATGATGAAGGATTTGTTAGATTTGGAGATAACTGTACCACTAAAATATGTGGAAAAGGATCAATCAGTCTTGATGGAAAACACATACTAATGATGTTCTTTATGTTGAAAGCTTAAGGAAAAATCTCTTGATTGTTAGTCAGTTGTGTAGAAAAGGATACAGTTTTGTATTTCAGAATAATCCTTTTGAAATTAGAGAAAAATATGGAGCTATAATAGCTGATGGAAAAAGGATAAGGAAAGTGTTATCATCTCAGAGAAGGTGACATTATTTGTTCCCTGACTCAGAATAGTGCAAGTTATCTTTAGCATAGGAAACTATGTCATATCAATCTTGATGATCTAGTAAGGACAAGCTCAAATCAAGTGGTAAAAGATTTGCTAGAGATTATATATCCCAACAATATCATTTGCAAGAAGTGTCAAGTTGAAAAGCAAGCAAGAGGAAGCCATAAGATGAAGAAAAGTATTCAACTAAACTGTTGGAATTAGTTCATACAAACCTCTATGGTCCCACAAGAGTAAGAAGTTTCCATGATGACAGGTATTTTATGTTCTTTATTGATGATTATTTTAGAATGACCTGGGTTAGTTTTTTTAAAGAAAGATCAAAAGCTCTAGATGCATTTAGAGCTTTCAAAACAATGGTTGAAGATGAGTTAAATATGAAAATCAAATGTTTGAGGTCTAACAAAGGAGAAGAGTTTACCTCTAATGAATTCAATGTGTTCTGTGAGACTCATGAGATAAAGAGATAGCTATCTAACTCTAGAAAGAATAGAGTGATGGAAATAAAGAGTAGGACTATTCAAGAAGCTGCAAAGACAATGATAGAGGAAGCTAACCTACCAGAAGTGTACTAGAGAGAAGCTATACATACTGCTGTCTACACTCAAAACAAGGTTCAAGTCAAAGATAATGGTAATAAAACTCCTTATGAATTATGGTATGGAGGAGTTCCTACAGTAAAATATTTCAAAGTTTTTGGAAGCAAATGTTATGTCAGAAGAGAAGAAGAGCTAGACAAGTTTGATGTAAGTATGATGAAGGAATTTTCCTTGGATACTCTACTAAGAGTAAGGCCTATCAGTGCTACAATAAGAGATTGAGAAAGATCACCGAGAGTGCTAATGTCAAAATTGATGAAGACATATAGAAGTGTTCAATAGTCTCAGATTCAAATAGGTTTCCTTACAAAGAAGAGGAAAATACAAAAAAGGGGGAAGTATATACCAGAGAAGAAGATGAGACTGAAGTAAAGGAATTGTAGGATAAAGTGCAAGAAGATTTGTCAATGTGAAGTGAAAGAACACAGAGCTGCCGAAGAACAAATAAATTTGTGTTTTTTTGCCAATGTTGAATCTAAATCAGTGACTGAAGCCTGCAATAATATAAAATCCTTAGAAGATGAATGTCTATCCACTAATAGTGAAGAACTCAAAATTACTCCTGAAGACCTTGAGAAATCCAAAGAAGCAAATGTGGACTTAAAGGAAAATATAACAGAAGCAAATGAATACATCAAAGAGTTAAGAAAGCAAATCAGGGAGCTTAAGAAAAGACTCAAAGAGGATAGTGAAGAATTGATGTTAGTAAATGAAGAAAAAGAAAAAATTGAGGAATGTCTAAAAGACCAAACTAAAGACTACATAAAACTTAAAGAAAAAGTTGTGGATCTGAAGGCTGATCTGAAACATGCATGGGCTCAACAAGACAAACTTAGTGTGAGTGCTACCAAATTTGATAGATTAATGGCAATAGCAAGTCAAAAAAATTATGATGACAAAGAAGGTGTGAGACTTGAGAAGGTGAAAGTTCTAGAACTGGTCAAGAAAAGGATGTTGAGGTCAAGGAGGACAAAGGGAAAGAGAATTAGGATCAAAGGAATAGATCAAGAAGACCACCAGTTAGGCAACCAAATGCTCAAAGGTATCCATCTTTCAATGGTTATTGTCATTCATGTAGTAAATTTGGTCACAAGGCTACTCAATGCAGGAGAAAAAATGTTTCATCTTTCTCTGGTCAGTGCTTTACATGCAAAAGAATTGGTCATAGAGAAAATGAATGTAGAAGTAAGATAAGGAATGGTTTGAACAATAGAAGGAATAATCAATCTTTCAATGGAAAATGCTTCACATGAAATAGATTTGGGCATATGGCTAACCAATATAGATCAAGAATTAATCCAATCAATGGAAGGAACCTAGGATAGAGGAATGTTGTTTGCTATAATTGCAATAAACCTAGACACATTGCAAAATTCTGCAGAAGCAAGAATGTGAAAAGAAATAATCCTACAGTAAAGAGGAAAACAAAGCAGAGGGAAGATAAGGGAAAAAGCAAGGTTGATCCAACAGAAACCAAGAAGGAAATGAGAAAAATTTGGATTAAGAAGGATGTAAATGAGGTCAAGGATGGATCCATACCAGCCTCTAGTGTAGATACTTTCTCTGAAAAGTGAATTGGGACTCTAACTCAAGGGGAGCTTTTATTGAAAATATTTTCTCCCTTGCCAAAGGATTGATGTTGATGCCTCTACGTGAATAAAAAAAGTGAAAGATTAATAACAAAGGTCTAAGAAGTACATATCTAGTAGAACTGATGTTGAAAGATAAATTTCAAGGGAAGAAAGTAGGGAACTGATTGTTGCAGTCAAGGGGAGTAAGTAGATGTTTCTAATATGAGTTCCAAATAAAGAGAAGTAAGTGTTGTAGTGTTACTGACAGGGGAGTAGTGCAATATTAAAAAGATCTGAATTGAGCCTTGATAACTAAAGAAGAAAGAAAAGGTTCCGCACCCTTTCCATTGATGTCAAAGGGGGAGAGAAGTTAATGTGAAAAACTTAAGGAGAAAGTTGCAGCCAGAGAAAGCATAAAGTAAGGTGGAGTAAAGAAGCAAAGAAAGTTTGTTTGTCTTGATGATTTTTCACATCATGTGTTTCCATCAATGACAAAGGGGGAGATTGTTGCAAGTATGAGTAGTAAGTGTTGTCATTGATGACAACACCTAAGGTCAGCATCTAAGGAAATTATTTGAATGAATTTGAGCAAGTGTCTGAGAAGAACAGTGCAGTGTTTTGCTCCACATATCCTGTAGATTAAATATCTTTGTCTGTGGCTGGAAAGTTATGTTAAGGGATGTATGTAGTTGCTATGTTTCAAGTTTGAGCCTCCAGTGTGAAGATTTGAGTGAGTTTTGTTCACTAGAGTAAAAATTATTTCTTTGTGTATTTAATGATGACAAGGAGAATGTATTCTGCTCTGCATTTCTCCACATTTAAGTTTTTAAGTCTACAGTTCTAAGATTAAGTCTAGACTAATGTTATGTGCCTTTAGTTGAAATGGTTCATGGTTTGGTGCTTTGCAAGCAATCTTTCCTTTATGACAGTGACCGACAATAATATTTAAGTGCTCCGATTTGAAGAATCTTCTAGATAGAGTGTTAGGAGGTTGTACAGAAGTTCTTGGTGATTGTAACGTGCTTGTGGATGTCTCTAGATCATGTTCCTGCCTTTTGATTAGTATGTAAAGTGTAATCTAGATCATGCATGAAGCGTGTTCCTAAAGGTCTTAGTGTTAACACCAGTTTTGGTCGACTTGGTTGTTTTCACTACTTGCGGTTATGCTTCAAAAATTGTAAAGCATGTTGTTGCATGGAAAATTGCATTTGAGTCCCAGTTAAGGTGTGGTATGGTCCACATTCATTCTTCTCCTTCACAAATTTGTTTAGGTCCAGACCTATTCTAATGTATGTGTATATACCGGCCTTGGAGATTGTTCCAATGGTTGATGATTGTAATGCCAACCTTGATGTTCATTCCAAGGTTGATGAATTGTATAAATACATGTAATGAAGTCGTGAATGATGGATGAGGATGTGAAGATGAGAAGATAAGTGCGAGGAGAAAAAGCAAAGCAGAATAGAGGAGATATATTACACTTCAATGGAACTGAACTCAGGCATAATGTATATGCTTCTTAATCAGTTCAACCCTTGGCAGTGAGCCACCCCTTGTAGTGAGCACTTATTTTGGGCAGTGAGCCTCTGATTTTTAGTATTGTTACTACATATTATAGTGTGAGCTAACACTCACCATGGTTTTTTCCCTGTTTAGGATTTTCCACGTAAAATCTGGTGTTCATGTGTGTATGGCATTAATGTGTCCATGTTTTGAATCTGCATTTTATGTTTGATCTGCAATACAGTTTAAGAAGTTAAGAAAAGTAAATGTGAGTGTGTTTTGATTGAAGAAGTTAAAGTTTTTGACACAATTGATTCACCCCCCTTTCAGTTGTGGTGTGCCTTTCATCTTATATATATATATATATTTGATTGGTAAGTGCTATCAAGGGTGTACCTTCCACATATATTAAAATGACAAAAAGGAAGGTAGTATCAACTCGAATAGAGCATGCACATTTTACATTAGTTACTTGGCATCCTAAGATACATCAAGAAGCACAAACCCTTTGAAACCTTAGAGGCATACTCAACCTGTGAAGGAGATAACAAATCAACGTAATGATTTATGTAGAAGCTAAAAGTTTCCATGTTGTTTTGATTTAATCCTTCTCTGAATAGCACAACAACTTTAGTGGTCACCTTGTTATGTTTAGTAGCATTCACATCAAAATCTCCACCGACCAATCCCTCCTCAAGCTTTTTGTTGAATGTTGATATAACATTGTATGCCCATTCATGCATCTCATTCTTGTTGAAAGACTGGGCAAGGAGTTTACCTCACCACTTTCATTTTAGAAACAAGACCACATTCATCAAGAATTCTTCATATATCCTCCCATTGTGAATATGATCATTGTTGAATAGTTGCATCCCTATTGTCTACTAAATGGACTTGAAAACTCCCTCCCACTTTGCATTAAATAGTCTCTTGATCTACACCTCCACATGTTGAACACACTGAGATGCTGAGAGAGGGGTGAATCAACATTTACTAAAGCTTAACTATATTTGTAAAACATATCAAATTACTTAGAGAGCAGAAAGTAAAACATGCACCACATTAATCAACACATTGACACCATGATTTTTATGTGGAAAACCCAAAAATGGGAAAAAACATGGTGAGTGGTAGCTCACAATATAATTCTCACTTGATGCAGGAGGATCCCAAGTTTCAGAGCAATCTTTCATCAACCAAAAATATTTGTATTCTTTCTTTTCTTGCATTTTTAGTTTAATTTAGTCATTTGTAGTTTCAACATTTTGTACCGCATTTTACTGTGTCATCATATTAGAGCTCACAGAGTAGGAATTAACACCTACATAATGTCATCTACATCATATTCAGATTTCAAGTGATTTGGATTTGTTTTCTAGAAGTTATCGCTATCAGAAGATCATCAGCTTTCACAAAACAGAGCATCCAGACAATCAGTTAAAGGAGAAGATTTGTGGAGTACTTCCATGACTTGCGAAGCCTAATGAAACATCACACACAACACATAAGGACCAGATAGAACTTCCTTGAGGTCTTCACTAAGTCTCATTCATTTGCGGAGCAATACCATGTGTTGTAGGCCGACCTACTCATTTCTACATGTTACACCTTTCATTGGAGTTTGTAACCTCTTGTGGCTAACGGGGAGGATTATATGAGCTTGAAGATGATATATAGATCTCCTAGATGCATTAGGAAGTTAGTAGTTTTAGAATGTGATTTAGAATTCAAACTTCTTTTCGGGAAGGTACTTCAATGTCATATCTTGCATAGCTGTTGTAACCCAGAAAGCAGGCATGTGAGCCCTTTGATTGTAGCCCGCATGTTGCCAGCATATGAGCATTGTAATTCTTTGATATTATGAATATATGAATATTCTATTGCATTCTATGATTGTTTTGTTTCCATTGTGTTTACTCTAGTTGCATGGTTTGGACAGTTCATTCTTTGAACCCTCTGGCCATGACTGCACCATCACTGCTTATAAAAGTTTACAACATTGTTTTAGGGCTACAACCCAAGGAAGCATCAACTCCCTACTAACATTGTTTTAGGGATACAACCCAAGGAATCTACAACTCTCTGAAGAAAACTCACTGCTATAAAGAATTACAATGACAACATAACTATGAACTGCTATGAAAGAAGCATCTAACTTATGTTGTTGTTGCAGTCCCCTTTTCTGCACAATTACTCCATCATACCGACTTTGCACACTTCATGCTATTCATTCTTCTCTATCACATTCACACACACATTCATCCCACAAATGAATTTTTTCTTCTATATATATCCTCTGCAACCACTCAAAACTTCAATTAGATCAGCACCAAAAAGACCTTTAGATGAAACATGTAATTCTCCATGGGTCGGCATCAAACATATTCAATATGAAAATAAAATGGGTTACAGATCACCACACATCACAATTGGACCCAAAACATATCACAACATATCCTTCAATGCCAAAACAACTGATCAGGATCCACTGCACACGAAGAAAACCAAGTTGTTGGCTCAACCAGCACTACAACTGCTAACTACCCATCTTTACACCACCAAGGAGAAGCCAAAATCATTATGCGGACTAGAGTTTCAAAACTATGCCTTCTCAACACCATTCATACATCATTTTATTGAATTATCTAATCAATACATGCATTTGCAAGACAAGGAACATACTGAATTGAAGAGGACAGAGCATTCTAGGCATATTGTAAAACACAAAACTTGAGATGTCGCATAGTGGTACACCAAAACATTTGAAACTCTTAGGAAAGAACTCATACATCATTATACATATATTCCCAGATCTGCACATCCTCATTTATCACTTCCAGAGAAAATCAGAGACTTGACTCAAGTAAACTGTAATTCAAAGGATAGTAATATGCAATTCTTCACTAACTGACTTAAATACCTTATGCAGTACAGGAGATAAGAAAGATTTGCATCCAGTTCAAACTTGAGATACATTAGGGCATGTAGAATCTCTGCACAAGATCCTATAGCTGATTTGTATACTTTCCATCTTTCGCAAGTGCTCAAATATGTGCTTCTGAGAATAACTTAGACATCTGGAACTAATTGTATTACTTCAGTCATTTTGATAACTAATCTTATGGACCCCTAGAACACTTGATACTGTAAGATAGCATGCATTGTGCATCCCTGACCATGTCCTCAAAATCACATGGTCACAACTTCTCTTTCGGAAGAATGTGGAGCACTCTAACAAGTCTCCACCATTGCTTTACTCTGTTTGAGGACTATCTGAAACTCTGTTACTGATAACTTTCTTTGTTGAAGGTGTAAAGACCTAAAATCTTGGATATAGCATGTTAATATCAAGATCAACTTATCTTCTGAACTGCAAGACTAAATCTTGCTTTGTGGAGGAATGCAGACCAAGATACCATGACTCTACCTTAGGATATACACTGTGAATTCCTTAGTCAAACTTATACAATTTATCTCTGAGTGCGGTATACCAAAACTACAAGATATCTTTTTAGGCATACTGGAAATATGTTATAACAGGTGTACCTACCTCTGTATATACTTAGACATTATACTGATCACCACATCACACTTAGATAGTTTCTCTCCATTTGTTGAGTCTTTCGGACTGACTTGCCCTAAGCATGTTGATCCCATGTCTTCAACTATTTCAAACCATCTCTCTCAAATATTGCACTATCCATTAGCTTCTCCAACTATACCAAACCATCTTTGTCAAATCTCCTATTGTCTATCAGCTTCTCAAACTACTATACACAAAATCTATACAAGTTTGACCTCAGATTGACACATGTTATGTTGACATCAATGACAACACATATTGCCAACAATCTCCCCCTTTTTCATTGATGGAAACACCCAAAAAATAATGTGTATAGACACTCCCCCTTAGATACATATTTCTATCTCTCTCCCCCTTTGACATCAAGGACAAAGGGCCTGATATCTACTTCTTATGATATCCCAACAATGTTTAACACTCCCCCTTACTATATAATTGTACAGACAATACTCCCCTTGAGATGAAAATGCTTCAAAAATTGATGCTATGTACACTACTGTCCTCTACAAGTCTATAGACATTCAAAATTTTCTTATCAACAATACTCTTGTAACTCATTTAGAAGGTAGAATAGCTTTGTATATTACCTTGAGTTGAGTCAGAGTAGATGCCCAAATTACTTTTTCTAAGGTGAGAATGTGATTTTAGCATTCAAATTGCACATATAGGTCCTCAGCCTCCTCTATACTACTTGGTGTCCTCATCTTCTGCTCAATATTCTCAGCTTCACCAAGCAACCCTGACAATGAAGCAAGTCTCAAGTTTACTGCTTCTCTCAGCTCATGAAATTGCTTCTTTATCTACTCTCTTTGGTCCTGTAGCTGTGACATTTATGCATGAAGATTTTTAATCTATGCTCTGGTTGCTCCATCCTTATCCTTTGACAAGTCATATATTTCAACTATTTTGGTGATCTGTGACTCAATGGAGTCAATATGAATTTTGATGTTCTTGGTGGCATTTGGCCATTTCAAGCAGAAAAGATACAATGCAGTGGCTTCATCAATGTAATCTTTAAATATCTTTATATTTTCCTATAGTTTATTGTGTCCATTAGCACACTTGTCAAATACCTCAGCCAGTCTTTGAACATTCATCTTCCTTAGAGCCTCTTGTTCTACCTTGTGTTCAATATGGGAGGAGTGGTCCTTGAAAGAGTCCATTAAAAGTTTCAATTTCTGCTCCGAAGCCAAGGAAGGATCAATGTCTACCTTTGATAAACCTTCCTGAATCAAATTCACTGTATCCTCAACTAAGCTAGTCTTCTTCAAGTTTTATTGCAAGAAATCTTTCCTTGCAGAGGCATGCAGGATATCACCAAGTTATAGCTTATGGAGGGGTGAAATGTTTGACAAATCTACTTGCCCCTCATGAGTGGGAATTTGCATAAGTTGTGGTGTGATCACAAGTTGAAATTGCATCTATAAATTTAATAGGTCCTTAAATGAGTCTGATCGTGAAGGGTTCTGACCTATATCCATAGAAGTATCCTTAACTTCCTTATCTTGCTTCTCTTCTATCTCATCTTTATCCTTTTCATTTTGTTTCTCCTCACTCTTCTCTAATTCATCCTAAAAATTTTCTTCTTTTTCCACCTCAGGGTTATCCTCTTTTCTTTGTTCATCTTTCCCTATATTCTCTAAAGGAGGGTTGTCATGTTTTGTACCAGAATTAGTATTCACTTTAGCTTGATCTCCTGAACTCTATTCTTCTATGTTTTCTGGAGGTATACCCACATTATTTTGATCTTCAACATTTTGTGCTTTAGTATTCTCTAGAGGAGCAGTCTCCTCATTCTGTTGATCATTCCTCATAGTATCATCACCATCAATTGCATTGCCTTTAAAGGTAGATAGATCTATATCTTGAATGGGCGCATCAGGTATATCAGTTACTGTAGCATTCTTCAGGTCTTCAAGAATTTTTTTTGTTTTCTCTATTGTCTCTTTTTCCAATCTTTCTATTTTTTCCTTGTCTTTTCCCATCAAGATGTTTATTCTTCTTTTTGTTTTGAACTCTTTTTCTTGTTTTTGACAAAAAATTTAACTTTATCTTCATCAGAGATAGAAGGATCAACCTTTTCAATTGTTTGTTTCCTCATCTCAGCCTCTTTTGACATGGCTTCATTCCTCTTATTTGTAAGTATGTCTACAAGACTTGTAGGAAGTTGATCAATGATCTCAATTAGGGCTATATTGAAGCCCATCATGTACATAACTATGGCCTTCTCAATTGTGGCTTTGTCAACAGGTGGCATTTCATCATAGAGATCTACAACTCCTTTCAATGCACCATGCTCTACAATTGCATTTATAGTAGCCTTAAGCTGTAGAGGCACATTTTATATACTTCTAGAGGAGCCTTCTTTGATTTCTTTGTCTTTTCTTTTCCTTTAGATGTTCATTCCTCCTCTCCTTTCCTTGTTCTTTTCTTCAATATAAATGCTTTCTTTTCTTCCTCTTCATCCTCTTCATCATCCTCAACATTCACCGGATTTATATTTCCTCTTTTTTCTTGCACCTTAGGTCTACGCTTCTTGGTCTCTGCAGTCTTGGCTTGTACTAGCACTTCAGTGGCAATTCTTTTCCTGTTGGGAGGTGTAGGAGTAGGTCTAGAGAATTTTGAAGAGGTAGCAACAGCAGAGGTAGACCTACTCATCCTTTTAGGTGCTTATGTAGTAGAAGAGGTTTGGGCTACTCCTTCAGGGTCCTCAGGAGTGTCAAGCATTTCTTCTAATTTTGATTTCATCTTTTCTGATTTTTCTTTCACATCCTTCAGGATTGTTTTGTTGGTGATCTCATCATAAGTTCCAAATCTTTCAGCAGCAGGATCCTTAGGCTTGTTGAGTAACATGTCAGCATATCCAACCAAATCATATCTAGACACCTCATAAGGCAAGGTGGTTATCCAGAAGGTTTTTGGCTCTACATCCTCCATATATAGAAATTGTCTTTGTCCACCATGAAGCTTATGTCATTCTTGTATTTTTCTACTACTTTTCCTAGTATCCTTTCTCTCATATGCATACAATTTTGAAAAGTTTTGAAGGATCCCCAAAATAGTGTGCCACAATTTTTATGGTCAGTAAAACTAAGCGTATAGTTTTTAATTTGATGAGCAACAGGGGTATCTACCTTCCACACCATACCCTTCATTGAAGGTAATTCCCTTAGGAAATAGAACATAAGGAAAATGATTAAGGATCCATACCAAAATTTGTACTTTGTCTCCTTAGTTCTCTTCAAATTGTCTAGTAATTACTACCACAATAGCTCACAGAGATCATAGTCCTTCCCTTCTTTCAATGGTGGTAGTAGTAGCAATCCCCTCATTGTTCATGTAGTACACTTTGTAGGCAATGCCCATAGTGGCATACTGGACCCCTAGATCAATGATATCATCCACTGTTAGGGTTCTCTTATCAAATTTTACTCTGATAAGTCTCATCACTTCATCATTATTCACCGCTTTCAGAATAGGCACTGGTCCGGAGGAGAACAATCTGGTCACAGCTCTGGTGGCTTCTTTAGTGATCATATATGGTTGATCAAGGTAGAAAAAGTCATCATGAATCTGACTTAGGGTAATCCTGACCCATTCTTCCTCATACCAAAAATTAGGGAAACCCTTCCAAGTGTCAATTCATTTTGCAACAACATGCAAGCTCTGGCTTCAGTTGAAAATCATCACCCAATAGATTATCATTTCTAAATTGTTCCATCTTCAAGTGATCATACTCATCCAGCTATGGGTGGATGTATATTTGGACATCCTCTGTGTGTAGTACATTGGAGGGAACATGATAGAATGCACCATCCTTATCGGTATCAGTGGATTTGTATGGATGCTTTTTAAATTTTGGCCTTGGCCTTTCCACAACATCAATCACTACTAGTGTTTCCATGATAATACCTATGGTTTAACCAGTGATTATGAGAAATGCCTGATAATGCTATCGATAGGGTTTGCACAAAAGCTTTGCTAAAAACCTTATGCTCTACCTTGGCTCTAAAACATTTTTGACTTTGTTCAAATGAGATCAAAATGATCAAGTATTGCCTAGATAGTCTTCTTACCAACCATGACTGCTCTGCATTAATTGCATTCTCTGTTCTTGACCTAATCAACTTTTTATTATGCAGAAACCTATGATCATTTAGCAGTCCTCTGCAAAGACCATTTGCTTCATAAATTTGGTCAAACATCATGATATCATTAGATGGACATATCCAAATCATTTTTGGCCATTATGCTGAAGATTTTAGCATCTTGTACATTCAGGGGTTTGAAAAAGTTTTCATTTGTAACTCCCCCTGAACCAATACTTCCTCCCTTTTAGTTTCTGGAGGATCTATTTGCACTAGGTAGAGGTGCAGATCCTTCCTTTACTTCATTTTCTTCCTTCTTCCTCCATGCTCTATTCATTTCCTTCTTTTGCAAAGCAATATCAATATCAATCTTCTTTTGAGGAGCAAGTCTTAAATTCTTTCCCTTGTAGAACTTTGCAATGTGTCCTAATTTATTGCAATTGTAGTAGGTGGTATTGGACTGTAGAGCATAACCACCTCTTCTCACATTAGATATGCAATCAATAGCCTTATGACCATACTTGTAACATGTTTAATAATAACCATAGAAGAACTGAGAGGTCCTAGCATTGTTCTTGTTCATGAAACCATTCCTCATCATTTTGCTTCTGTATCCATTATCCTTATGACTAACCTTGTTGCAAACATGACATTGACCATGAGAGTTCACACCATTGTACCTAGGAGGCCTAAATGAATTATGATTCATCTTACTTCTACATTCAACAGCCTTGTGACCAAACTTATTACAAGCATAGCAATTACCATTGAAAATTTGAGGATACCTGGTAGGTGCAGTTTGTTTAGGAGAAGACTTTCTCAAATTCTTCTTCTTATTCTTTCTTTGTCTTCGAATAGAAATGAATTCATCTTCTTTTACATCTCTGGAGGCATTCTTCTTAGGATCTTCAGGGTAGGATTTTTCTTCCTTTGTTTCAGATTTTCCTTCTACTTTGAAGTTATCATACAACTATGTAGATGTATTGAAGATAGGACTTTTCCCCTTTTCAAATCTAAGGCTAGATTTTTCTTTTGATGGATTTTGAGAGTTAATCAACTCATTAAGAATTTTAAAACCTCCTTTTAGTTTTAACCCTTTGTCAATCTTTTCTTTTTCTTTTTCCAGTTCTTTTCTCAGAGTGACAACTTCTTCCTCAAGTTTTAAACATTCAATAGCTTTCTCATTGAGCTTGATATTTAGGCAATCTTCAATCCTCTTACCTTCTTCAACCATGAATTTCAAATCAAAGATCATATCTTCTGCTTCTTTGAGTTTAATGTCACATCCTTCATCTCCTTTTATTTGAGATTTTAGTTTACCAATTTCTTCTTTTGATTCTTTAGCCTTTTTCTTCAATTTCACAATTGTCTCCTTTTATTTCTCAAGCATGTCCTCATACTTTTGGTTTAATTCTCTAGCCTTATCTAGATCTTCAAGTGTTGATCAGAGTTCTCTTTCAAGGTCTACCTCATCTAGATTTAAGTCCCAACCTTCAGGTTCCATTGCTTCTAGATCTAGTTTTGGAATAAATACATAATTATCCATAGCTTCAAATTCAATGTGTTCAAGTGTAGGATCTACCTCAGTTGTTAGGCTTCTCAAAGGCACTTGGCTCTGATACCAATTGTTGAACACATTGAGATGCTGAGAGGAGGGGGTGAATCAACATATACTAAAACTTAACTAGTTTATTTGCAGAACATATCAAACTACTTAGAGAGCAGAAAGTAAAACATACACCACATTAATCAACACATTGACACTAGAATTTTTATGTGGAAAACACAAAATGGGAAAAACCACAGTGAGTGTTAGCTCACAATATAGTTCTCACTACTTATAAAAGTTTACAACATTATTTTAGGGCTACAACCCAAGGAATCATCAACTCCCTGCTGACACTGTTTTAGGGCTATAACCAAAGGAAGCTACAACTCCTTGAAGAAATCTCACTACTAAAAGAATTAAAATGACAACATAACTATGAAATGCTATGAAAGAAGCATCTGACTTATGTTGTTGCTGCAGTCCCCTTTTCTACACAATTACTCAATCATATCGATTTCACATAATTCATGCTACTCATTCTTCTCTATCACATTCACACACACATTCATCCCACAAATGAATTTGTTCTTCTATATATATCCTCCGCAACCACTCAAAACTTCAATTAGGTTGGCACCAAAAAGACCTTTAAATGAAACGTGTAATTCTCCACGAGTCGACATCAGACATATTCAATATGAAAATAAAATGGGTTACAGATCACCACACATCACAATGGGACCCAAAACATATCATAACACATCCTTCAATGCCAAAAATACTGATCAAGATCCACCACACATGAAGAAAACCAAGTTGTTAGCTCAACCAACACTACCACTACTAACTGTCCATCTTCACACCACCGGGGAGACACCAAAATAATTATGTAGACTAGAGTTTCAACACTGTACCTTCTCAACACCATTTATATATCATTTTACTTAATTATATAATCAATACATGCATCCGCAAGATAAGGAACATATTGAACTAATGAGGATAGAGCATTGCGGGCATATTGTAACACATCAAAACTTGAGATGTCACATTGCGGTACACCAAAACATTTGAAACTCTTTGGAAATAACTCATACATCATTATACATATATTCCCAAATCTACACATCCTCATTTATCACTTCCAGAAAAAATTAGAGACTTGACTCAGGTAAATTGTAATCCAAAGGATAGTCACATGCAATTCTTCACTAACTAACTTAAATACTTTATGCGGTACAGGAGATAAGAAATATTTGCGTGTGGTTCAAACCTGAGATACATTAGGGCATGTAGAATCTTTGCACAAGATCCTATAGCTGATCTATATAATTTCCATCTTCTACAAGTGCTCAAATATGTGCTTCTAAGAATAACTTAGACATCCGGAACTAATTATATTACTTCTGTCATTTTGATAATTGGCCTTGCAGACCCTTAGAACACTTGATACTGAAAGATAGCATGCATTGTGTATCCCTGAGCATGTCCTTAAAATTGTATGGTCACAACTTCTCTTCTAGAGGAATGTGGAGCACTCCAACAGGTCTCCACCATTGCTTTACTTTGTCTAAGGACTATCTAGAACTCTGTTAATGATAACTTTCTTTGTTGAAGGTGTAAAGACATAAAATCTTGGATATAGCATGTTAATATCAAGATCATCTTATCTTCTGAACTGCAAGACTAAATATTGCTTTGTGGAGGAATGCGAACCAAGATATCGTGAATCTGCCTTAGGATATACAATGTGAATGTCTTAGTCAAACTTCTACAATTTATATCTAAGTGTGGTACACCAAAATTGCAAGATATCACTTTAGGCATACTAGAAATATATTATAACAGGTGTACCTTCCTCCACATCATACTTAGACATTATACTGATCACCGCATCACACCTAGACAATTTCTCTCCATCTGTTGAGTCTTCCGAACTGACTTGCCCTAAGCTACTAACCCCATGTCTTCAACTGTGTCAAACCATCTCTCTCAAATCTTGCACTATCCATCAGCTTCTCCAACTACTATAAACAAACTCTATACAAGTCTAACCTCATATTGACACATGTTATGTTGACATCAATGACAACACATATTGCCAACACCACATACTTAGTCAAGCATGAGTAATCCCAAGCCACATTCATCCATTGCGCCATAAATGGAAAAGATACATATACACATATTATATATAATATATATAGGCACTGAGAACCACATACCATCAAGATAAATAATGCTTGAGGTACTAGCCATGGACCAATAGCTCTATGAATTCTTCATCTAATCTTAAGGTAAAACGTACCTTGATTGCACTTGTCCACAATCTGATTAGGCCCAACCCACAAGGCTTCAAATTTTCCATTCTCACCCTTATTTTTAGCCCTATAATTCAAACAAATACTTGACCTTATATTACTGTAATGAATTCTTTCATGTGCAGTCCTCCTAGCTTCATCAGGTTTAGTTATCTCATGTATTCTTAAGGAAATGGAATCTTCTCCATTTTCTTCAATTTGTTGTAGTAGTTTGTACATAGGTAGATCAAGATTGATTGGCATCTTAGCTTCTAATCCATAAACCAACTCAAAGGGGCTCCTACAAATACCCTTCTCAAAAGTTATCCTATTTTTCCAAACAACAAGCTTGAGCTTATCATCCCACCTCTTCTTGTTTGATTCAAATGTCATTTTGATGATATTCGTTATGCTCTTGTTAATATCTATTCAGCTTGAGGTCATGGAATATAAAACACATTGCATTATCATCAAAAATCCTTATGGGCACCAAACCTTGTGATGATAATGTTTATTAGGAAGTTAATCACTAGTTTAGAAGTAGCATTTATGGTAGGTATTTCTTCCACCCATTTGGTGAAGTAATCGGTTGCTACAAGGATCCACTTATATCCATTGCTAGATTTTTCCACAATCTCTCCAATAAAATCAAGGCCCCATTGCTGAAATGGAGTCGTAGTTGATATGGATGTGAGAAGTGCACCTACAAACTTCATCTTGCTTGCAAAATTCTAGTAAGGATCACACTTTTTAACAAATTTTCCCACATCTTTAAACATTATGGGTCACCAATATCCTTCTCTTATTACTTTATGGGTAGTTGTCTTTGACATGAAATGTCCCCCACAAAGTCCTTGATGACATTCATTCATGACCTTGATAGATTGTTCATGATCTAAATAGTTGAGAAGCAATCCATCAAGGTTTCTCCACATAAGTTGGCCCTAAAGTAGCACATACTTCTAGGTTGCCAACTTCAAAGTTCTCCTTTGATGATCATTCAATATTAGAGGGAAACTTAGGTTTTCCAAATAGAAAACATCTTTATACTAAGGATCATCTTTCAAAAAGAAAGGAGGAAGTGTTAGATTGGAAGTTACTTGGTGTACTTCCATTGCATCCAAGTTTGTATCTGCCATTAACTTGGCAAGGCCTTGATCTCTAACTAGCCTTGTATTTTTACCTCCATATCATATTCTTGGACCTTATTGATCCATCTACACCTTTTTCTAAAAGCTTCTTGTTGAGCATAAATGCCACTCACGATATTGTGAGGCACATAAGAAATGATCCTAGCTCCCACAAGATAAGGCCTAAAATCCTTGACAACCTTGACTAGAGCATATGCATACTTTTCCATGATGGAGTAATTTAACTCAACATTTTGTAATGATTTGCTAAAGAAGGCAATAGGCTACTCATATCCATCAAAATTCTTCTAAAGAAACACTATAGCAATGGTGTGGAAAGAAGCAAAAGAAAATAGTTCAAAAGGCTTAAAATAATTAGGAATAGCCAATACTAGTGCCTTCTTAAGTGCATATTTGATATCCATGAAGGAGTCAGTTGATTCCTTATCCCAGCTTGTTGATTGTCCCTTCTTAGTACCTTAGATATCATGTTTGTCTTTTCAGCAAAGTTAGGAACAAACCTCCTATCAAAATTAATTTGTCCAAAGAAGGATTGTATTGATTTAACTATTTTGGGTTGAGGAATGAGGTCTATTGCTTTGACTCTCTCTAGATCAATCCTCATGCCTAGGAAGCTTACCTTCTTCAACACCAAATGTGCACTTCTTAGGATTTAAGGAAATCCCATATTCTAAGCATCGCTAGAAAATAAACTCCAAGGGTTTGCAATGGTCACTTCTATCCTTAGAATAGGCTATCAAATTGTCCTAATAGACAGCCATGATTTCATTTATCAATCCTGCAAAGGCAACATCTATTGCCCTTTAAAAGGTGGCTTCTGCATTCTTAAGTCTGAAAGGCATCCTCA
Organism: Cunninghamia lanceolata; assembly: GCA_027924645.1. Lineage (NCBI taxonomy): Eukaryota > Viridiplantae > Streptophyta > Pinopsida > Cupressales > Cupressaceae > Cunninghamia > Cunninghamia lanceolata. Next base: position 3,681,092 of record BSBN01000407.1, read on the forward strand.
CATTAAAAAATTGTTCCCCAAGGGGTGGTGAAGGCTATCTTGTGCTACTTGACCTTGTTGACCATTACCTAATTATATCCTAAGAGATCATCCATCATTGACATTAATTTAGACCCTATCACTTTCTGCAAAAAAATGGTCCATACTATGCAATGGGTAGTTGTCCTTAAGGAATTAATGTTCAAAATCCTAAAGTCTACACAAAGCCTTCTGTCCCCATTCTTCTTTCTCATTGGGAAAAGGTTCGACATCCATTCTAAATGTTTGATTACTTTAATTATACCACCTTCCTTCAATTTCATTAACTCCTTTTGCATCTAAGGATCTAGTGTAGGATTAATATGCCTTTGCTTTTGTCTAAATGGTTTCACATCGAGTTCTAAAGGAATGTTATGTTGGAACAAATCTTCCCTATATGCTTTCAACTCATCATATGACCATGCAAAATACTTCTTAAACTTCTTGAATAGACAAATCAACAACTACTTGTCTACTAGCATCAATTTATGTACAATGTAAATCATCTTTGGAGCTGATTTAGCTCCTAGGTTCACTCCTTCAACATCATCTAGGTGGATTGGTCTACCTTGTCTTGTAGCAATCATTATTATTAAACATTCTTCCAAATGCTACAAGAACTCTTGAAATGGTATTGGTGTTGAACTAAATGACCTCATTTCCAAACAATTTCTCCTTCCCATCTTTTACCTCAATCATTGGCTACTAATCAATTTTCTAGTTTTCAAATTCACCAATACTATTCAAGAAATCATAGGTCTACTTGTAATCATTGAATACTTTCCAGTTGTATATGTTATTAGGAATGCTAGGCCTAGTGAGGACTATTGAACACCCAAAATAATGAGAGGGGGGGTTGAATCAGTACTTTATTAAACTTCTTACTTATTGAACTAACAATCCATTTACCGCATGCAATAATAAATAAAATTAAACATAGAACAAACAACCAAAACCCATCACACATGAACACCAGAATTTTTACGTGGAAAACCCAAAAACTAGGAAAAACCACGGTGAGTGTTAGCTCATAATATATTATGTAGGATCAATACTGAATTACAATAAAGGTTCACTACCTTAGGGCTCACTTCCTAGGGCTCACTGCCCAAAAGAAGTGCTCATTGCAAGTAGGCTCACTGCCTAGGGAGAAAGAAAGAAGAAAGGAGATGGCTCACTGCCAAAATGAACTGCTCAAATTGCATCTACATATGCATGAATGCAACTCCTTGATGTATGCTCAAAATACTATCTCAAAACTCTTCATCTTGATTGCTCTATTTCACTGCTATACTTTTACAATGGACAAGATCTCTCTTCTTCTTCTCTTGTCACCTTGGTGCAGAAGCACCTTGGCAAATGGGGTCAAGGGATGCAATTTTGAGTCTAAATTTTGGTTTTTGTCTTAATGTGCTGTAATAAGGTTGAATGCAGACCATTTTCAATGATTTGGTGTCATGTAGGGTCCATTTAGTGAGTTGTGTAAAAGTTGTTACAATGTTGCATACCAAGGGTCATGTTGTCTTGTGAAGAAGTTGAACAGTCATCAATTTGAAAATTGGTTATGAACCATTGTAAGTAGTTGGATTAAGTATAAATAATCCTCAAATAACTTGAGGCAAGGTCTTGAACTTGATAACTGGTCAAATACATTAATGCAAACAACAATTTCCTGGAATTTGAAGAGTTTTCTATGATTTCTACACTTGGTTGGGCTCTGTACGGATGAATTATGTGTGCTAACCAATTGGATTTCATAGAATGGTGAATTAGATTTCATTTACAACTAGTTTTATAAGAATCCATCCATATTTGTGCATTTTAGAGGCATTTTTCTAAAAATTGTTCTACAACTAGGGTTTTAAGGGTTTGGAAGCAAGAATCATGAATTAAACTCCATTCCACCATTGAAAAATCACCAAACTTGGTCAAATGGAAGATTTTGTTTTGCTTTTCATGTTTTTGGTAGTTTTAGAGTAGGGGGATGGAGTTTGCAAGGTTTTGGAGCGAGCCCTAGCCTAACATCCTCATGTGTTAGGCCCAATTCATGAGAGTTTTGATAGAATAGACAAAATAGTGGAGGAGTTTGATCGAACAAATTGTAGATAGGGACCCTATGTGACATGTTGAATCTTACCAAGTGAAGTTTTGGTGTGTGGAAGACAAATTTGAGGTAGTTGCTTTGGAAAAGTGGCCTAATTAAGCCTAGTTTTGTGAAGCCAGTTAATTTTAGGGCAGAGTGTGCCAAAACAACCCTAGGTGAAAATTAAGTATGTTGTGGTAGGCCTTAATGGGTATCTTGAATGGTGCTTTGTTCATGTCTATACAGCCTTCTCAAAAAGATGTTTGAAAAACATGATTTAGAGGGCTACAAGAGCCATTGCTAGGTTGTGCAACAAGATCTTCTAGTAGCATTGGAAACCCATCAAAGGGAGTTGATTTTGGTTTGTTTTAACACCTCCACCCCTACACTGCATCAGGTGGTATTAGAGCTTAGGTTTTTTTTGGAAGTGGGAAAGTGAATGAGAATTGGCATAAGTAAGATGCCTCCAAAGAATAATCCAATGGCCAACGAGGTTAAAGAACTGAAAGAGTAGTTGCTCCTGAAGGAGAGGCTCTATAAGGAGACTCAAGAAGTAATCCTTGCCAGAATAGCAGCCCTAGAGAAGAATTAGAGAAGAGGAATGGTTAGTGGTGACCAAAGTGACAAGGAGGATGAGGGTGAGATTGAGAACCCTCCAGCAGGAGTCCAAGAGGAAGAAGAGGTGGACCCTAATGAAGCAAGAATGATTAGGATGTTAAGGGCTATCAAGGGTGACAATACTCCACAGGTGAAATTTGAAGTACCCATGAATGGTGGAAAGATGGACAATGAAGAGGTTTTGGCTTGGATTGATGCTTTGGATAATCTCTTTGAGTTTGAAGAAATAGAAGACAATAAGAAAGTGAAGTTTGCAAAAACTAAGTTGAAGGGTCTTGCCCTGACATGGTGGAACTTTGTCCAAGAAGAAAGAGTCAAGAAGGGTAAGCCTAAGATAAGTTCATGGGACCAGATGGTAGCAAAGTGAAGACACAATTCCTTCCTGTAAATTATGGAATACAAACCTTTAGAAAGCTGCAAAATTTGAAGCAAAGGGAGTTAGATGTGATGACATATATAGAGGAATTCCATAGACTGAGCATAAGGGCAAGACATACTGAAAATGGAGTAGAGAAAGTGGCAAGATACTTAAATGGGCTTAGACTCACTATACAAGATGAGATTGGCCTTACAACTCCTAAGACAGTTGAGGAGTGCTTCCAATTGGCTATCAAAGTAGAGGAGAGAATCAAGAGGAGACAAGAGCAACAAGGAAGAGGAAGATGGAAACATTTTAGAGGTAGAGGCAGTTTTAGTGCAAGAGGGCAGTTACAAAAGTAACAAGGTGAATCAAGCAACCAACAAGAGTAAAGGGGTGAGTCAAGTGACAGAGGTAACTTTAGAGGAAGGAGATTTGGAAGTAGAGGAAGGTTTGGTGGACAAGGGATAGGATCCAATGCCTTTTCAGGTAGATGCTATAACTATAATCAATTTGGACACCCAGCTTGGAAGTGCCCAGACAAGAAAGCATCAAGTTCTCATGGAGGTGAGAGGAGGGCTCAAATTGTGCAAGAAGAGGATAGGGAAAGTGTGAATTCACCTTCTCTACATGTTGTCCCAGAAGTGGGTGAATCCTTGATGTTAAGGAGGACATTGATCAAAGTGCCAACCACCAAAGAACCCCCACAAAGGAAGGCATTATTCAGGACAACCTGCAAAGCACAGGGAAAGGTATGTAAGGTAGTGATAGATTCTAGTTCTATTGATAATCTTGTGTCTTTGGAGATGATAGAAAAACTAAAAATAAAGAGGAATCCACATCCAACACCCTACAAAGTTTCATGGCTCAATAAGGGTTAGCAAGTTTTGGTGAATGAGCAAGCTTGGGTTGAATTTAACATTGGTGTCTACAACGATAAAATATTATGTGACATCATCCCTATGGATGTGTGCCACGTGCTCCTAGGAAGGCCATGGCAGTTTGATAGGAAGGCCAAACATGATGAGGAGAAGAACATATATGTGATAGAGAAGGATGGGGTGTCATATACCCTTACACCCATACAAGAAGATTGCAGTTCTATTCATGAAGGACCAAGTGTGATGGTGGTCAAGGAGAAAGAGTTCTTGAGGAGCTTGAATGAGGAAGACATTGGTTATGCCATAATTGGGAAGCCTACATCAACTAAGACAACATCAGATGGAGAAGAGATACCCAAAGAAGTCTAGATCCTGTTAGACAGATATAAAGGTATAGTGGCAGATGAGCTCCCTGGATCTTTACCTCCTATAAGAGATGTGAGTCATCATATTGATCTCATACCCGGTGCAAACTTGCCAAACAAGGCTGCATACAAAATGACACCCAAGCAAAATGAGGAGATAAGAAATTAGGTCCAAGAGTTATAGGATAAAGGTCTCATAAGGGAAAGCTTGAGCCCTTGTGTTGTACCTACTGTTTTGGCACCCAAGAAGGATGGTAAGTGGAGGTTATGTACTGACTCAAGAGAAATCAACAAAATTACAATTAGGTATAGATTCCCTATACTCCGAATGGAGTACTTGATGGACAGTTTAGTAGGTGCATGCTATTTCTCAAAGATTGATTTGAAAAGTGGGTACCATCAGATCAGAATAAGGGAAGGAGATGATTGGAAAATCACCTTCAAAACTAATGAGGGTTTGTATGAATGGCTAGTGATGCCATTTGGGTTGTCTAATGCCACAAGCACATTTATGAGGCTGATGAATGAGGTCCTAAAATAGTTCATAGGCAGATTTGTGGTGGTGTACTTGGATGACATCCTTGTATACATCAAGACAAAGGAGGAACACCTACAACACTTAGACATGGTGTTGAAGAAGTTGGATGAGGAGAAGCTGATGATCAATCTCAAGAAATGTGAGTTCATGAAAGAAGAACTTGTCTACCTTGGCTTTGTGATCTCCAAAGGTACCTTGAAGATGGACCCCACCAAAGTAGAAGCCATACTTAGTTGGCCAACCCCAAAGTCAGCAGGAGAGGTAAAAAGTTTCCATGGGCTTGCTACTTTCTATAGGAAATTTATCAAGAATTTCAGTCATATCTGCTCACCCATCATTAACACCACTAAGGGAGATAAAAGGAAAAGATTTCAGTGGTCTGAGGAGGTAGAAAGAAGTTTTCAATAATTGAAAAGTAGAGTGGATCAACAACCTATTCTTACCTTACCTAATTTCAACAAGGTCTTCACAGTGGAGTGTGATGCAAGTGGACTTGTAGTTGGAGTAGTTTTGAGCCAAGAGGGAAGACCAGTGGCCTTCTTTAGTGAAAAGCTCAATAAGGCTAAAAGAAGGTATTCTTCATATGACTTGGAGCTCTATGCAATGGTACAATCCCTCAAGAAGTGGAGGCACTACCTTTTAACAAAGGAGTTTATTGTTTTCACAGATAATAATGAACTAAGTTTCTTGAACAGTCAAGACAAGTTGAGTCATAGGCACATGAAGTCGGTAGAATACTTGTAGGCCTACACCTTCACAATCAAGCATAAGAAAGGACAATCAAACAAAGTTGTTGATGCTATGAGAAGGAGGTCTATGATGGTGTAAGAAATCCAACTTCAAAGTGTGGGGATAGATGCACTACAAGGTATGTATAAGGATGATGATGCTTTTAAGGAGCCATATGCTATTTGCAGTTAGTTTCAGAATGCTTTTCATAGTGAGTTCTCTGATTTTGTGTTGCAAGATGGACTATTGTTTAAGGGTGCTCAGTTGTGTGTGCCTAAGTGCTCTATGAGAGCCTACTTGATAAGGGAGAAGCATTGTGGTAGTTTGGGTGGACATTTTGGTTTTGACAAAACCTTAAAGTAGGTGAGGAGGTTCTACCATTGGCCAAGGATGCATGCAGATGTTAAGAAGCTTGTGGAGAGCTGTGTTATTCGTCAAAGGGCCAAGGGCTCTAGTTCAAATGCAGGACTTTAGCAGCCCATTCCAATACCTAGCTGGCCACATGAACATATAAGTATAGATTTTGTATTGGGCTTACCCAAAACCCAAAGGGGAGTGGACAGTGTGTTTGTAGTTGTGGATAGATTTAGTAAGATGGCTCATTATATTCCCTGCAAATGCACAAGTGATGCTTCAAAGATTGCAGGCTTATTTTTCAAAGAAATAGTTAGAATCCATGGGTTACTACTCACTATCGTTTCAGACAGAGACTCTAAGTTCATAGGTCACTTTTGGAGGACCTTGTGGAGAAAATTGGGAACAAATCTAACCTTCAGTACTGCCTATCACCCACAAATAGATGGGAAAATTGAGGTGGTCAATAGATCATTGGGAAACTTGCTTAGGTGCCTTATAAAAGAACATGGACAGCAATGGGATCTTGTTCTCCCACAGACAGAATATGCTTATAATGACTCCATTAATAGAAGCACAAGAAATAGCCCTTTTGAGGTGGTGTATGGGTTGAAACCAAGAGGTGTTTTTGAGCTTAGAGATTTGAGTGGATTGGAGAAGAGAAGTGCAGAGGAGGAAGAAATTTCCATAACCATGAAGGACATACATGAACAAGTTAAGGAGAACCTCAAGAAAAGTGTGGAAAAGTACAAGGAGCATGCTGATTTGAAAAGAAGAAATGTTCAGTTCAAGGTAGGGGATTTAGTGCTTGCACATCTAAAGAAGGAGAGGTTGCCTAAGTGCAAATACACCAAACTATAGATGAAAAAGATTGAGCCATGCAAGGTGGTCCACAAATTTGGGCAAAATGCATATGAGATAGAACTCCCCTTGGAGCTGCTATCTCACCCATATTTAATGTTGCTGATCTATACCCTTTCAAGGGATTTGTGGATGTAGGTACAGGTGCTGGTACTGATAAAGATTGGGTGATAGACCTACCTCCCACTGAACCATTGAAGCTTGAAGCAATCCTTGACACTAAGGAGATCAAAAGGACTAGGCATAAGGTCTACAATGAGTATCTTGTCAAATGCCATGGTTTACCTCTAGAAGATGTAACATGGATGTCTGAAGATGATATCAAGAGGCATAGAACATCTGTACAAGAAGTGATCTTAGGTGGAACCTGAGATTCTTTCCACCCCGGGTGTATGGTGTAGAAGCACCTTGGCAAATAGGGTCAAGGGATGCAATTTTGAGTCTAAATTTTGGTTTTTGTCTTAATGTGATGTAATAAGGTTGAATGCAGACCATTTTCAATGATTTGGTGTCATGTAGGGTCCATTTAGTGAGTTGTGTAAAAGTTGTTACAATGTTGCATACCAAGGGTCATGTTGTCTTGTGAAGAATTTGAACAGTCATCAATTTGAAAATTGGTTATGAACTGTTGTAAGTAGTTGTATTAAGTATAAATAAGCCTCAAATGACTCAAGGCAAGGTTTTGAACTTGATAATTGGTGAAATTCATTGATGCAAACAACAATTTCCTAGAATTTGAAGAGTTTTTGTGATTTCTGCACTTGGTACGGCTCTGTACGGATGAATTATGCATCCTAACCAATTGGATTTCATAGAATGGTGAATTAACTTTCATTTTCAACTAGTTTTATAAGAATCCATCCATATTTGTGCATTTTAGAGGCATTTTCTGAAAATTGTTCTGTAACTAGGGTTTTAAGGGTTTGGAAGCAAGAATCATGAATTAAACTCCATTCCACCATTGAAAAATCACCAAACTTGGTGGAATGGAAGATTTTGTTGTTCTTTTCATGTTTTTAGTAGTTTTAGAGCAAGGGGATGGAGTTTGCAAGGTTTTGGAGTAAGCCCTAGCCTAACATCCTCATGTGTTAGGCCTAATTCATGAGAGTTTTGATAGAACAAACAAAATAGTGAAGGAGTTTGATCGAACAAATTGTAGATAGGGACCCTATGTGACATGTTGAAGCTTGCCAAGTGAAGTTTTGGTGTGTAGAAGATATATTTGAGGTAGTTACTTTGGAAAAGTGGCCTAATTAGGCCTAGTTTTGTGAAGCTAGTCAATTTTAGGGCAGAGTGTGCCAAAACAACCCTAGGTGAAAATCATGTATGTTGTGGTAGGCCTTAATGGGTATCTTGAATGGTTCTTTTTTCATGTTTGTATAGCCTTCTCAAAAAGATATGTCTGAAAAACATGATTTGGGTGGCTACAAGAGCCATTGCTAGGTTGTGCAACCAGATCTTCTAGTAGGATTGGAAACCCATCAAAGGGAGTTGATTTCGGTTTGTTTTAACACCTCTACCCCTGCACTACATCACACTTGCTCTACACTTTCACATATTCCACACATCCACATTCGCAATTCACTCCTCAAACATTGAATTCAATCTCATATTTATATCTGCAACAAACAAAATCTTCATATTAGGTTGGCCTAATGAAGTGTATCATGTAGTCACGCATTATGTACTCTGACGACCAAATTCATTCTTCAAAAACTATAGTAGACCCAAACAACATTTGAAATACCTTCACACACATCGGCCTCAACTATTTCTCCACTTCTAGAATTAAGTTCCAAATACCAAAACTTACCGCACACACATCATACTGTCATGTCGGCCTTATCCACAAACTGTTCACTACTTCAGTTCAACTGTCAGATAACATCTTCCACTACGGACCACAAGACTTGCTCAAATCCATATTAGAAACTCTTCACATGTCATAGATCACACCTCCAGAACCGCAGAGCAAAATATTCATTTGCGGTAGAATGCAGACCACTGGAACACATACCTTGTCATAGTCAAACTACACCATACCAAGTAGCGATACTTAGGCATTCATAACTGACTCTCTGGTGGAACTCAAAACTTGCAACTCTGGATTTAGATACTTCAAACATGTGTTTACAACACCTCAAAATTGCATAGCAAGATATGTAATAGCGGAGGAATGCAGACCAAAACAAATGAGTGTTCTACTCTGAATCACAATGTACTCTGTCTTTCTAGACTTAGTCTGTTAGAGTGTGTGCTTCCAGTACTTTTCAGGAGATAAAAACTTGGATATAGGATCATCAAAGGAATACAAATAACATACTAGAACCGCTGCGGACCAATGCCATCCATTATGTTGTTGCTCTATCACTATCTCCTGTATACTACTAACACTTAACCAAAATGGCTAAGTCTTCTTCTCCGGACCAAACTAGTGTTTCAATCTTGTTCCTTTGCTTGTTGCCATCAATGACAACATCTTTAGACATCATACACAAGTTGCCAACAAGGACTTCTACACTATAAGTGTAATGAGGTGATGATAAAAAGGCATCAAAATTTGAGGCCATGACAATAAGGAAATCAACTAAAATATTTTTAATTCTATCCAACCACTTGATATCAAAATCTTTAAACATTTCAATAGTATCCCATACAACATTCCTATACATTTTCAATCTTTTCTCTTTGGTTGTATATGATCTTCTAATCTAAGACACTACTAACTCTAAATCACAAAAAACATTTAGACATTTAATTCCATATCTAGAAGCAATATTCAACCCAAGAAATAGAGCCTCATATTCTACTATGTTATTGGTGCACCCAAAATTCAACCTGAAAGTGAACTTGTAGGATATGTCATCTGGAGAAATTAAAGCAATACATACATCATCAAAATACAATTTTCATATATCATTGCTTCCATGGAAAGAAGGCTTTGGGCATGAGGCAAGGTTGACACAACTGTTAACATCATTATCAAAATTCTCAATTATGTTGTCATGCTCACTCTCTACATATTGCACCTCATCTTTCACTTTCTCAAGGTCTTCCACAATATGCAACATTTTTTCCCTATGTAGCTAGACCTCTTTTCCATTGACTAGTATGGTGGCATAGAATAGGTCCATTTGTATGCTACCACCTATTGAAGTTGTCCATTTACTTGACAATAGCATACCCCACTTGGTTAGACAATAAAAAATGATTATGTCCATCATAAAACATTTACTAGGATATGCAACAAGTTGTACCTCTACTCCATTGACAAATCCAATAACATTTACCTCTTGAGAGTCCATTTCATAACACTTTCCATAAGACCTAGAAACTTTCATTCTTAGCAGGTTTGTGATCTCTAATGGCATTACATTACTTGATACAATAGAATCTAGCATGTAGTTAAGTACCAACCATCCCTTTATTAGCAATGAAGTATAAAAGGGATCAACCATGGTTTCATTACTTATAGATGTTGTACCAAGGTAGACCTCGAGTATTTCCTCCAATTTATGAAGAGAAAAAAATATAAGTAAAGAATCATTTTTACTTTCCTCTTCATCTGTTCTGATAATGAAAGATTGTCCAATGGATATCATTGTTGAAGAGGCATGTACTGAAAGAGTGTAATTTTCTTCATCGCTTGAAGAACTTTTTGATTCATCATCATTTCTATTGCATTGTAAATGATATATTTTAGCTTGTTTTCCTCCATAAGGTTTAGTCAATGAATCAACCAAGTCATTCTTGAACAATTCCTATTTACCCAAAATTGTAAAGTTGAAATGGTCATTTGAAGAGGGTAGCAAATTTATATCTTTTCTATTAACATTTTGATCTATATAGTCAAAATGTGTAAGCTAAAAGTGTTGTCTTTGCATGGTGGATTTATTTATGAGTTCATTAGTTAGACCATTTGTAGTACATTTTTCAACCTAATTTTCTTTCAATAACCCAAACAATATCAAATCATCCTTGATTTTAATTCCTTCTCTTTGTGCAATTTCAAGATCACATACCTTAATATGCTTCAAAAGAAATTTGATTTCAAGGTGTAATTAAGTGATGAAGACACAAAATTGGTTGTATTTACTTGGTTGATTGGTGTGAGGAATTCATTTCAAAAACTTGTTAAATCATTCCACAAACCCCTTATCGATTCTCCTTCTATCTTCTAAATTCTAAAAAAATGAGATAATAATACACTTAATCAATTACTAATTTCAACCTTTCTAAGATTTTATCTTTTAGGCTATCCTAGTTCATGATACATCCATCCTCTAAGTGATGAAACTAATCAGTATTAGTTTTAACAAGGGTTTCAATAAACAACAATACAAATACATTTTCTTCATTGACCCCTAGAATTCCACAAGCCACTATGAACACTTGAATGCGATCTTCTACATTTTGTGAACTTTCTCTAGTAAACTTCATGAAGTGCTTATGTGATCCTAAAGGAAAATCTATATATTGAGTCAAGGCTAGAGGGCCAAACCGACTTCCCCATGGCACAGGTGAAATTAATGCCATAAAATAAATCTAAAAAATAGTGCAATAGGTATCTCACTTCTGTAAAGTGACCAACCTCCATTCCAAGGGAAATACTTTTAGATGTCTAGAAGAATGAAATACACTAGCACTTCAATTCCCTAGTAGAGTCACCAAAAATATGTTGGCAAACATATTTGTTGCTACAATATTTCACTAAATTTAGTGACTCGCCTAATGGGTAGCGACAAACATTCACAAAAATTAGAGAAATCATTATTGCGTTAATGATTTTCCTTTGTGCTTGAGAGGGGTAGCTCCCTTGTATGATAGGGTTTTTGGGGTTTCTATGTACTTTTAACCAAGAAGTTGATGGTTTTCTCCTTCAACATACCAAAAAATGAGAGAAATCAATTACACATTAGACATATGAATAATTTGTAATAAACAAAAAATATAAAGACACAAAGTTTGAAAATGTTCTTCTCATTCCTTCAAACTAGAGCACAAAGTCTCTATTCCATTTTTTACAACCAAAAGTATAAGAAAAATACAAAGAAATGATCACAAATTAGATATACGAAAAATATACAACCAGTGGAGAATGATTGACACAAAGTTCAGGAAACTTCTTCAAATTTCTTTGAAAAACTGAGTATAAAGTTTCCTTACAATTTTTATATAATGACTATGTTAAGAGGAGAAAAGCCTCCAAGAGGAGAGCCCCCAAAAAGAAGAAAAGACCCTTATAATTTAAAATAGCTTGTTAAATAGTTTTTCGTCTTTCCTTAACTAACTTATAACTACTTCATAACCACCTTCTCCTTTTTGGGTTTTCACCAATGTTTATAAAAATAAGTTACATTTCCTCTCATGAGTACAAATTTGAACATTAAATACTTTATTACAAACATTAGAAAATATCTTTATGATAAAATATTAGATCTTTATCAAAATTTGATGTTCAAATGAATGTCACAAGTGCTTGCTCAAGGATGACCTTTGGTGATGATTTTCTCTATGGCATTCTTAGGCAATAATTCATCATAATTAATCAAACTGAAACTCCATTTTCTTTATGACTATTTTACAATATAGCCAATACTATTAAAAGTTCTAAAATAAAATGCTTAACACATGGATGTATATAGACCTTAATTCTCCAAGGCATTTGAGACCTGCAACTTAGCATGTCATGATAAATTGGTAATTGTAAGTCTAGTAGATGTTATTTAATGCTATCATGATAACATCTCCCATCATAATTTTCCATGTCTCCCTTAGCTTTTTGAGTATCTCCTTATAATTCTTCTATTTGAGAATTTTAGAAAACACTACAACCAACAAGATATACCCATATGAGAGTCACAAGTGCCATGAATTAGAATGATGCTTATTCTTTTATGTTATCTTTTAATGTTTTCCAAAACCCTAGCTTTGGAAGAGTTTTAGTTATAACACAACTACAATTGGTCATTGCTTCACAACATATAATCAAGATCTATAATTTGGTTGGTTGGGTTTATCTAAAATGTTGAATTCACAAAATTATAACTATAGAATGTTCGAAGTTTATAGCATCTTGACTCTAGTAGTGTGAGTTGAGCATTAGAGAATTTTTAGGCACTTAGGACTTATGATTCAACTTTGGCATTCATCAGAAGAACTTAGACACCTTTGAGTTTGATTCCAGTAACCAATAAATATGAAGTCAAAAAACAACTTATAACAATTCACTATCAGGTCTAAACCTTGTTGATCATTATCACTTGCCTCATTAGTTGAAACACTTCTAAATCTTCTTTTGTCAATACCCATTATATGTTCAGCCAACATGGGTTGTATTGAAAGCATACTGGGAGATACAAGTTTACTCCTTGCAGCCCTCTATCTTGTTGGAAACCCTCTAGCATCTACAAGCAAAGAAATGGGACTAATCATGTGAAACAAGAAGAATATTGTCCACCACTTTGAGAAGATGTCAAAATGAAGATGGTGAAGAACATAATCCCCAAACACAACTGCACGAGGCATAGAGGGTCATATAGTACTCAACATCCCTAAAATCTTGCTGATGCTCTAAATGCCTCCAAGCACGTTGACAGGAAGGGTCCACATCTATTGGTCTAGCTGTGGGATGCACACTTCTTGCATGTTTGTGCAATTATCCATAGGTTCCATTAAAAGACCGGGATTCATGAGGATAATTTCTTGTCTTCATATTTAAATACTCCCTAGCAACTTCTATAACCCTCCAACCATTCACTGTGCCTCTACAAAGAGGGCCATCATTCATGACTAGTGCTTCTCCATTTGCATCTTGTCTTACCAGTCTAGCACTTGTCCTCCCGGACTGCAAAGCACTCCTATTTAGTGAATCTTTTAATGCTTCTAAACTTGATGCCCATGGATTAGACGGATTCACTTTGTAATTTCTTGGTTGCCTTTCACCTTCATCTAATGAAGCCAAATGCAGTCTTGACCTGTATTATTAAAACCTTGTTTAAACCTGTGTACAAAATGTTAGAAAGGAGGAATCAATGCATGGGCCTTGAGGGGGTCGAACTTGCATCTGCTAATTGCATTTTCATGAAAATCCCTACTTTCTTTTCACCAAATGAATTTTGTGCATACTTTGTGATTATTGTAGTCTGTGAGATGACATCTCTTTGAGGAATTCTATTAAACGACTTATGCACTTTGTGTATGCTTTGAAATTTTACATACCTGTTTATCAAGGCGGCCGCAACTGTAAAGTTTCAACAAAAAGTTCTTTCCATTATACTTGTATGGACACCAATGCCCTATCCAGGATTGGTTGAAGCACTTTCAATAAACATATTTTGTGCATATCAGTCTTTTGGAGTTTGTCAGGTACCACCATGGTGTATCGGACGATTCAGGCTTATAGTGGTGCAAAGAACATTCTTCACCGCCAAAAAGGTTCCCAATAACCTCTTCGGCACTCAACAGGTGCTTGGGAACCAGAAAAATGCCTTTTATAATGGGCCTTAAATTTTGTACTTTATAAGGTTGGGGACTCCACTCTTTTGCCTTTTATAATGGGCCTTCAACCTCTTCTTTTTATTATGTGTGAGAAAATAATATTATGTCTTAAAGAAAACTAATTTCCTTTTATTTGTTTCTTTCAATTTATAAGTCTTGGAAATCTTAAGAGTGTGTGAAGGCGGAGGGGGGCCAGGAACCCTTTAAATTTTGTACATTATCGGTTTGAGGACTCTACTCTTTTGCCTTTTATAATGGGCCTTCAACCTCTTCTTTTTATTATGTGTGAGAAAATAACATTTGGAGATGATGGTTAATATGTAAGTTTAAATACAAATCTCACATTTCCTTAGTTTTAAATTGAAGTTTCAAGTTTTTTTAAAATTAGCATATCATTACTTTTATAACTTGAAGTAAGTGTGTATGAGCCTCTAAGACTAAACTAACAATTTTGTGCAAAAGAATCTTTTGATGTCTTAATGGATGAGAATAAACTCTGAGACCTTGTGTTTGTCCTAATCACATGAGTTAATCAATCATGTGATTACAATTTTGTCAAATTTAATGATGTCGCATTGTGAAACCAACTTGCGACCATGTGTTGAACACAAAACGATTGTAAATTTACACTTGTGGAATAGTTATATGCAAACTCAAATTAGAATTTACACTGAAACTAGTCATGTTAGCACCTCAAACATTCTATAAAACCTACTTGTAAGATTTTTGAAGAACCTAGTTTTGTAAAACTGTAAACTTGATGGATAATAACAATGTCAAGATATACCTTGAAATGGTTTGCTTGTCAAACTGTATCAAAAACTTATTTTTTTTATTGGGGTTATTTAATCATTTTGCACAGATTAATCAAATCAACAAGATTTTATGACTCGGATTTCAACACTTACAACTATGACTACAATTGGTGACTTTAGCTTGATAAATAAAACAATACTACGTATGAAATAATTAAGAACAATTCACAAATAAAAATTGATGATGTAGATATTAGTGTTTTCAATTTGACCAAGATGAGATGATAGAGAGACCTCACATGCAACTCAGAGGATCAAAACAACATACAAGGAATTGACTTGATGATACATGCTAATTAATAGACATGGAAATATTTAAAATTGGTCAAGGTTAAAAATGTGAACAACAGGGGGCCAACCTTGAGTGGTTTTGGGATTTTACTATCTTTTTTGTGTGTGTAGTTAGTTGGTGTGGTCCTTTGATTCTGTCCTAGGTAAGTTTTAGGAGAAGTTCCACTCTTAGGGGGAGAGGATGTAATGCCCACCTATGTTAATTATTATCTTGTTTTGTTTAATAAATGATTAAATAGGTATTGCCTATACTATGATGATGTCTTAATTAGTTATTATTATTGAAATGTGAATTATGTGATTGGTTGATTTTACCTTTTTCTTTGGTTATTATTAAGTACTGGACAAGTGTGCATAACATTTGATTGAAGTGTGCAATATAATGCCCACATGCATTTTTGCCTTTCTCTTCACCACCTTTGATGAATCAATATTTTGTTGTGATATTTTGTATTGTAGATTGGTGATCGCTAGTCAAAACCAATGTTCGATTTGGACTCTCAATGTGTGTATTTGGACCTATGAGACTCTTTTATACATATGTGTTAGTGAGATTATATTATTGGAGTTTCAACTTCATGGTTTCATTTAAATAATATGCGGGCCAAGTAGATATGATTTCCTTTAGCATGATTATTTTAAATGATTAAATGCATCTTGATCATATTGTTAGAATACATAATTTAATTTAAAAATGCATACTAGATGGTTAATATTTAATTGTATAATTTATGTTATTCTCTTAAGCTATTGTTATATATTGTGCAGATGCACGTTTAACATTTGCAATGAGTGTGCAAGAAATTACAGGATATTGACCAATGGCTGGTATGTGGAGAAGGTCGACATGGTTTTTACTTAGTCACCCTATCTTAGTGTTTCCCTCATGTCAAAACCAATGAAACCTCATCCAAATCAATTTACGATTCTAGATACCCTTTGTGTTAGATTAGTAAAACATCTTTTGGGGTGTATTTAATTTTATTGCTTGTGTGATTTTGCTTGTGCCTGGTATGTGTAGAATGAATTGCGACATTTGAGAAATCATTATTAGGTGCTATCTATTTTGATCTAGAGAAAAACATTTTAAATTATTTAATTTTGTATGTTAGAAAATAATTAATTTGAAAAGGCATTTTATTTTATGCTTGCTGA
This sequence comes from Cunninghamia lanceolata, assembly GCA_027924645.1. Lineage (NCBI taxonomy): Eukaryota > Viridiplantae > Streptophyta > Pinopsida > Cupressales > Cupressaceae > Cunninghamia > Cunninghamia lanceolata. Next base: position 3,697,658 of record BSBN01000407.1, read on the forward strand.
TTGAAATAGATTAAATTATATTTGGAAAGGAAAATAGTTAATTTCAAAACTTATACTGTTAGTGAAAATTAGTTTTGGGAAAGAAGGGTTAGTTCCTGATTAGAGTCTTATATAGGGAAAAAGGGCTTTTGTTTTAATTTAGTATGCATTGTTTGGAAATTAGGAGTTAAATTGGAGAAAAAACTCATTTTAAACCTTCCTTTAAAGATTTTTTTTAAATTTCTGACTACCTGAAAATGCTTGGATTGAGTAGTTGTTGGAAGGAGAAGTGTGTAGTTTTAGATTATGTATCTTTTGAGGTAATCATCTGCTTGTTTAAGTTTAACTTTGAATTCTTATTTAAATTTTTATGTTGTAGGAATGCATTATTTTGGAAAACAGTATTTTCAAGAAAGGTTATGTCAAAAATTTTGGAAATGCTATTTTATTTGAAAAGTGTCTTGTTGGGTAGATTGGGCACAAAAGGGTATGCTTGTATTTTTTAAATTTGCATTCCTCGAAAAAAATGTGAAAATTACCTGATTTTTCCTATTTTACCATGTTTGATTTGAGTGAAAAACTTATGTGATGTTAAAATTGTATTGTTGGGCTATTTTAGATCAAGAGGGTATTCTTAGAATTTTAAATTTCATTATCTTTCAAAAAAGTGAAATTTGGTTGTATGGTTTTGGGAAGGATGCTTCAAGATCCATCAATGGCGGATCTTGGACATTCGCTGTATTATTTTACTTTATTTTTGTTGGGAATTGAATTTTTTGGATGTTGCATGGTATGTTGAATGGTTGATTTCCCCAAGGCTTAAGTTTCATGACTGCATTGTGATGTGTGTTTTCTGGGAAAACTGCTCCTTTTCTATTCTCAGGTTCATGTAGAGTTGATCCCTAGACTGTTTAGTATAGGAGATAGTCGTAGGAGGCTTGAGATGGTCAACTCCTAGGTAAGTGTGTGTGTGCCTTCAAGTAGCGACTCCTTTACCTATGGATTGTGTATGTTTGGGTAAACTTTTATGTTTTTGCCTTGCTAGCGACTCCCTTACATGTGGTAAGCATGTGTGTGCCTTGCTAGTGACTCCTTTACCCATGGTTAGTGTGTGTTGGGTAAGTGTGTGTGTTCCTTGCTAGCAACTAGAGTCATTACATGTGGTAAGTGTGTGTGCCTTGCTAGTGACTCCTTTACTCGAGGTAAGTGTGTCTACCTTGCTAGAGACTCTTTACAGGAGGTAAGTGTGTGTGCCTAGCAAGAGAATCGTTACCTCTGAAAAGTATCCACTAGGTGAGTGCTTACTTGAGACATTGTGGGTGTTTTGGGACTTTGGTTTTTGTGTGTATGTGATCTCATGTTGAGACGAACCATGCTTTCTATAATATTCACGCAAATGGAGGATGCTATCCTAGATGCAAGTTTGTTTGCCTATTCTAGTGTAGTGTTGTTCTATATGATTCTTGTGTGTGAGATGGTGTTTTGGGACTTTGGTGCTTGTGTGAGGGTGAATTTATGATAGTGTATTCATGATCATCTTCTTCAAAGATCAGGGGTTACCTAGAGTGGCATAGACATATATTATGCTCGACGATGGTAATATGGTTGGGAGGTGGGTAACATTCCCCCATTGGTTCGTGAGCTAATCTGGTGCAGTCATGGTAGGAGGGTTCATAGAATGAACTATCTAGACCATGCAGCAAGAGTAAACACAATGGAAACAACTCAATGAAATGGAACAAATGTAGATTCAGTCATTCAGTATATCATAGAATTTAAATAAAATCTGGCTGGCATCATGCAGGCTCACAATATGGGCTCAAAGGCCTGCTTACATACATTCACAAGATAAAGCTTTGAAGTTCCTTCACATAAAATTTGAACTATGAACTTATGCATATGCTTACAACTTGATCACTACTTTCCTAAGGATCTATTACATCAATATATACCAGATCAATAGATTCCTTTGCGTTAGCTAAGGAAGGTCACAAACTCCAATGAAGAGTTGTAACATGTTCACAGATAGGTTGGACCTAAATGTATAGAACACTTCCTCAAATGAATGGAACAATGTGTGGACCCTTGGGGAAGGTCGGCCACAAACCAAAGGATGTTGAATGATGTGTCACTGAGATCCGCAAGTCAAGGAATGATCTGCAAGCCTTCTACTTTAGCTGATTGTCTGAGACTGTCAAGATGCTCTGCTCTGAGAAAATAGTCAACTTCTGATAGCGGTATCTTTCTGGTAACTGATCCAAATACTCTAAATTCTTGACATGATGTAGATGAATGAATGTAGATGCTAAGTTTAGATCTCCAAGGTGTGAATTGCCAAAACTGGACCACAAGCTGAAAACTGCTTCTGACTGAACTACCTGATTGAACTGGAAAATGAAAGAATTGAAATGCAAACAAACTAAAATGCAAATGTTTTTGGTTGATGCAAGATTACTCTTGAACCAAGGATCCTCCTACATCAGACATCCAGGTTTATTGAAAAAGTGAGTCCCTCACTTTGCTGGGGCTAGGGGAGAACCAAGACAGTCCACCTCAGCCTGAGAAATCCATGATGAATCTTCTTCCAGTCTGCCTTTCCACTTCACAAGGTATTCTTTGTATTGTCTTCCTCTAGTGCTACATCCAACTCTGCTATCCAAGATGTCTTCAATCTCCTTCGGTGCTTGTTGTGGTAACTACTTCTTCAAGTCTTCTTCCATGTTGTCACTGAACTCTGCTTCATGATATTGATAAAGATCTGTAATGTTGAAAACAGGTGAAATACCTAATGTCTCTGGTAGCTCCACTTCATATGCATTTCCTGAATCAAATTTCCTAAGTATCCTACAAGGTCCAAATTTCTTCATCTTCAACTTGTTATATGTCCCAACTAGAAATCTTTCTTTTCTCAAGTACACCATCACTTCATCCCCAACTTCAAATTCCTTATATCTTCTCTTCTCATCAGCCTTCTCTTTGTACTTACTATTCATATCCTCTAAATGCTTCTTCACCTGATTATGCACTGTCTTCATATGGTCTACAAATTCTTCTGCTTCTGCACTCCTCTTTTCTTTTGTACTGATATCTCTTAGTTCTGCCACTCCTCTAGGATTCACTCCGATCACAATCTCAAAAGGTGTTCTTCCGGTACTCCTATTTACTGAATTATTCACTACCTCTATCTGTCCATCTGTCTATGGATGAAAAGTAGAACTGAACTTCAAGTCTGTCTTCATCTTCTTCCAAAGTGTCTTCCAAAAGTAACCAACAAACTTTGTATCTCTATCTGAAACTATACTCTTAGGTAATCCATGCAATCTCACAATCTCCTTGAAAAATAGGTTAACTACATGCACTGCATCAGTTCTCTTCTTACAAGGTATGAAATGAGCCATTTTGAAAATCTATCAACCACTACAAATATTGAATCATGTCCTCTTTGTGTCTTAGGTAATCCTATGTATGAGGAAAAATTGATTTAAATTAAACTAAACAAATCAAAAACCCAATAACATAAAGAGAACCGATCTAAATAAAAGCCATTAATAATAATCAATAAAACATGAAAGCTTTTACCGAGATTTGTATTGTTCCCTTTGGATTGAATGTGGATTGCTCAATATTGCTGCGAAACCATAGTTGCAACAAACAAGTGTAGTGCTCAAAGCTCAATGTCAAAAGATCATGAAGTTGCTCAATCGATTCGATGTATGCTCAAAGCACTGTTAAGTATGCCTGAGAATAAGATCGAAGAGAGAGGTAATGAAGGAGATGAGGGGGGTTTATATAGGTTTCAAGGAAGATCAATCAACGGTCTAGATAATTCAGAAGAATCAATGGAGGAGAACAGTTGAGGAATGTGCAAAGAATAAGAAGAAGACAAGTGTCACACAAAAACTGTTTTATTTGAGTTAAACACTTTCTTTTCTAAAGATAAGACATGCTTTTCATAAATTAGAAAGTTTTTTTCTAATTTAAGAGAAATTGATAAAAACAAGGTTGAGTGAATAGATAACTCAACTTTAGATTTGCTTTTGCATGATTTGAGGGAAATTAAATAATAAATTATTTAATTGTGTGTGCATGGAGAAGAAGACTTATTTTTAGAAGATTTGAAAGATATTTGTAGATAAGAAAGCAAATTAAATAAATAGATTTATTTAATTGTTGTGCATGATTTGGAAGAATAAACAAAATCTTTGATTTATTTTATTTTTAGAGATTGAGAGGATTTAAATAAATTTGATTTGATTTATTTAAATTTGGAAGAATGAATTTGATTTAATTAACTAATTAGGAATTATTAATTGTTTGGATAAGATAGAATTTGTGATGAATTAATTAAATAATGAGATTTATTTAATTAATGGAGACTTAAAATTTAGAAAGAAGATAATGATTGAATTAAATAATTAAAATTATTTAATTGTGGAAGAATAATAGAGGAATTTAATTTAATTAATTAAATAAAGAGGATTTATTTAATTAATGTCGAAAGTATGTGATTTAGAAGAATTAGATGAAATTAATTAAATAATTAGATTATTTAATTGATGTTGAAATGTAGGTGATTAGGAAGAAATGACGGAATGTAAGTAGTGTGACGACTTGGTCATTTTAGGGTGCCTACAAATCCCATTACAAAATCCAAGCTTATGTCTTCTTAAGGTCTCTCCGGTACTGTTAAAGGTTTATACAATCTAATGTTCTGACTACTCCCTCTTGCAACTTGACAAACTCTACAACTCTGCACAAATCTCTGAACATCCTTATGTATCTGAGGCCAAAAGTAATTTTCACTCATCAAAGCCACTGTCTTATCAATGCCAAAGTGTCCTACCAATCCACCACTATGTTTTTCCTTGATCAAATTATCCCTCATTAAAATTCTAGGTATGCACAACTAACTCCCTTTGAATAACATATCTTCTTGAATGAAATAGTCCAACCACTTACTCCTATCTATCACAACAGGTTCCTTACACGCTCTCCAAGGTTCTACAAAATTAGTGTCTCCCTCATACATGTTCTTCAATTCATCAAAACCCAACACTTCAACTCTCATCTCTATCAACAAGTTTCTTCTTCTACTCAAGGCATCAACAACTTTGTTTGATTTTCCACTCCTATGTTTCAAGACAAAAGTATAACTTTGCATGAACTCTACCCATCTCATATGTCTCTGATTCAACTTACTTTGACTGTTGAAATATTGTAAAGCTTGATGATCTGTATAGAACACAAACTCCTTAGGTAACAAGTAATGTCTCCACTTCTTCAAGGCTTGAATTATGGCATAGAACTCTTGATCATAAACTAAATATCTTCTCCTTGTATCATTCAACTTCTCACTGAAATATGCTACTGGTCTACCTTCTTGACTTAATACTGCTCCAATTGCATTTCCACTCGCATCGCAATCAACTTGAAATACCTTATTGAAATCCGGCAACGCCAAAATAGGTTGCTCTGTCACTTTCTGCTTCAGCAACTCAAAACTTTTATCTACTCCAGATGTCCACTTGAAATCTTTCCTGTCACCTCTCATTGTCTCTATCATAGGGTTACAAATTGAACTAAAATTTCTGATGAACTTCCGGTAGAAACTAGTTAATCCATGAAATGATCTAACTTCTCCAATGCTCTCCAGTGTAGGCCATTCAATAATTGCTCTCACTTTCTCAAGGTCCATCTTCAATCCTTCCACATAAATCACAAATCCCAAATCTACCAACTCTTCCTCCATGAAACTACACTTCTTGATGTTTATCATCAATTTCTCTTCCCTCAGTCTCTACAAAACTTGTCTAATATGCCACAAATGTTCTTCTTTTGTTTTACTAAAAAATAGATTATCATCCAAGTACATAATCACAAACTTACCCAAGAATTTCTTCAAGACTTCATTCATCAATCTCATGAAAGTACTCGGTGCATTTGTCAATCCAAAAGGCATCACTGACCACTCATACAATCTTTCATTTGTCTTAAAAGCAATCTTCCATCCATCTCCCTCTCTAATTCTAATCTAATGGTATCCACTTTTCAAGTCTATCTTTGTGAAATATATTGCTCCATTCAAACAATCCATAATATCATCCATCCTAGGTAAAGGAAATCTATACTGAACCGTGATCTTGTTTATTGCTCTAGAATCAGTACACATTCTCTATTCTCCATCCTTCTTCGGTGCCAAAACTGTAGGTACTGCACAAGGACTCAAGCTTTCCCTGATCAAACCTTTTCTCAATAATTCTTGTATCTGTCTATTCAGTTCTTCATTCTCTGTCAGTGTCATTCTATGTGCTGCTTTGTTAGGCAAACTTGCTCCCAGTATAAGATCCATGTGATGACAGATACTCCTTATAGGTGGTAATCCATCATGTACATTATCTTATATGATATCTTCATACTCTGTTGGCAACTCTCTTATCTCATCTGGTTCAGTTTCTTTCTTCAATGCTTCAGGCATTTTAGGAATCAAGGCATAACACATACTTTCCTATTTCAAACCATCCAAAAATTTCCTTCCATCTACCAAACAAATTCTAGCATTCCCACATACCATATCTTTAGGATCATCCTCCAAAGGAATTAAAGTAATTCTTTTCCCATTTGCCATTATAGTATATGTATTCTTTATCCCATCATGTATAGCTTTTCTATCATACTACCAAGGTCTACCCAACAAGATATGACAAACATCCATAGGCATAATATCACACAAGACTTCATCATGATAAGATCCAATATGAAATTTCACTAAACATTGTTCACTCACCGATACCTTATGATCATCCCGAATCCATGCTATCTGATAGGGCTTAGGGTGTTTCAATATTTCTAACTTTAGCTTAGTCACTATCTCCTCTGAAACTAGGTTATCTGAACTACACTGTCAATTACAACTTTACAACACTTACCTCCATATTTGCATCTAGTTCTGAATAGACTTTTCCTTTGTGATGGTTCCTCATTTGTTTCTATTTGAAATACTGCTCTCCTCATCACCAATGATTCTCCTTTCTCAGGTTTACCAACAGAATTGGGTGATTCAATTGGTTCTTCTTCAACATAGGTTGCTCTTCCACTACTTTCTGTCCTCTTGCTTGTACTACCCTGATTGCATTCAAATGCTCTATGTCCTTCACCTCCACACTTGAACAAGTACCTTAGAATGTTCTCTTATCCAATCCTCTTCCTTCTCTTCTATATCCTTCATTCCGATATGCACTAGGGTTTCCTCTTCATTACAAATTTTTGTCATCTCTCCAGTAAGCATTGTTATCTCTATCATCCTTCTTAAATGGGTTGTCAAACTTGTTCTGCTCCACAAATGATCTATCATATCTAGAAAATGTTTTACCTCTCTAAAATTTACCTCCTCTACCTCTCTATCTCTTATCATGTCTCTTATTCAGCTTCTCTTCCACCTTCAGGGCAAACTAGTATGCTTCCTCCAAAGATGTCATCCTTACCAAGCTTAGTCCATTGATGTATCTAGCCACGTTCTCCTTGCTTTCTTCACTATGTCCTATTCTTATGATCATCTTATGAAATTCTTCAATGTACTCCTTCACAAATTTCTCCTTTTGCCTTAAGTTTTGCAATCTTTTCAACAACTCCAACTCATAGTCAGCAGGTATAAACTGATTCTTCAATTTTGTCACCATCCGGTCCCACTTTGTAATCTTTTCTTTTCCTCTTCTATTCCTTTCCAACTAAACTTCTTTCCACCATATAGCAGCATGTCCCTTCAACTTTGTCTTTGCAAATTTCACCTTCTTCGGATCTTCAATTTCTTCATATTCAAAGTATTCTTCCATATCATTTATCCAGTCAATCAATTCTTTAGGATTCAAATTACCAATATAGTTTGGCAAATCAACTCTAGGTCTCTTTCCAATCTTTGAAATAGCTCGCAACATCTTTATCTGATCTAATTCTTCTTCTTCATTACCTTCTAGGGTTTCGCTAGTTTGTTCAGCAGATTGAAATTCCTCTTCATCATCACTTTCAACATTAGGTCTCGGTGTCAATCCTCTTTGCCTATCTTCCTCAACAATATCCAAACAAATTCGCATCATTCTCATCAATTCCATCATCTCATCCATTTTATTAGCCATTGTACCAATAGGAGGAACTCTCTGCGGCGGTATCTTCCTAGGATCAAGTGCAAACTGCCTCAGGTTCAACGATCAGGCTTCAAGCGACAACTGCCTCTCAATCAATGATCAGTTGTGCACAAGTAACCTGTCTTGGATCAGCGATCTACTTACAACAAGATCTTACAAAATCCCCTTCGCCAATTCACTCCAAAGAATCAAACTTTCACTTTGATACCACTTGGTGCAGTCACAATAGGAGGGTTTACAGAATGAACTATCTAGACTGTGCAGCAAGAGTAAACACAAGGGAAACAACTCAAGGAAATAGAACAAATGCAGATTTAGTCATTCAGTATATCATAGAATTCAAATAAAATCTGGTCGGCAACATGCGGGCTCACAATATGGGCTCAAAGGCCTACTTACATACATGCGCAAGATAAAGCTTTGAAGCTCCTTCGCACAAAATCTGAACTATGAACTTATGTGTATGCTTACAACTTGATCACTACTTTCCTAAGGATCTATTATATCAATATATATCTAATCTAGATCAATAGATTCCTCCACGTCAGCTAAGGAAGGTCACAAACTCCAATGAAGAGTTGTAACGTGTTCACAGATAGGTCGGACCTAAATGTATAGAACACTTCCTCAAATGAATGGAACAATGCGCGGACCCTTGGGGAAGGTCGGCCATGAACCAAAGGATGTTGAATGATGTGTCACTAAGATCTACAAGTCAAGGAATGATCCGCAAGCCTTCTCCTTTAGCTGATTGTCTGAGACTATCAAGATGCTCTGCTCTAAGAAAATAGTCAACTTCTAATAGCGATATCTTTCTGGTAACTGATCCAAATGCTCTGAATTCTTAACATGATGTAGATGAATGAATGTAGATGCTAAGTCCAGATCTGCAAGGTGTGAATTGCCAAAACTGGACCACAAGCTGAAAACTACTTCTGACTGAACTGGGAAATGAAAGAACTGAAATGTAAACAAACTAAAATGCAAATATTTTTGGTTGATGCAAGATTACTCTTGAACCAGGGATGCTCCTGCATCATAATCTTTCAGGAGCTTGAAAGTTCCTTGTTCATTTCAAGAAATTTTGGCTATATTGTGATATGTGTCTATTGGGCCCACTTTGGAGGTGGTGAATTATGATGTATATTTAGGCTTTGTATATTTTATTCATCCTTCCATTTTTGGGAAGTAGCCTCCATCATGTTGTATTTTATGATGTCATTTGGTTGGAAAATGAATCAAGATTTGGATGGAAATTGTCATTTTGTAACATTATCTCATGTGTTGGACATGGTTAATTGAGGATGTTGGAGTCTTCTATTTTATATGATGTACTTATATTATGCTATATTTATGGATTGGATTGTATTGTGCCCACATTATGATCAAGATTTCCATTATTGGTTTTCGCATGATTTGACATTGGAGTCAAACAAGCGTGGCATTCCATTTGGGATTTATCTTATTTGACATGTATGTTAGCTTATTGGAAAATAGTTACATTTATATGTTTGAGTTGTTTCATGCTTCTGATATTATATATCATTTGTTTATTGTTGTTGAGTGGATTCCATGTGATTTGGATCCTTGTGATTGTATTGTCTCGGTAAGGTGTCATAGTTGACCCTCCTTTCAGCTTGTAGGTCGAATGTCTACATGGCTTGGCATGTTGGCCACATGTCAATATTGGCCTTGTCTCGTTTAGAGGCTTTTGTTTTTTTGAGATAGGTGTTTCCTTGGTATTCACCTTCTCCCATGTGCCTTGGTGTTTGTGTCATTTTGTGTGTCGATCTCCACCCTTGTTGGAGAGTGTTTTTGACATGCGTGTTCCTTATCAAATTTGAATGGCCTTGGGGATATTGTTTTGCCTCCTAAGTGTTTGTGAGGGTTTATTTAGTGTTTATGGGGTCGGTAGTGGCCTTGGGGATGCATGAGTGTTGTTCTAGAACTTGTGCCTTTGTGAAAATTCCATTCGGGAAAATGTCCTAGATGGGTTCTTTAGCCCTTCTCTTGTGGTGTCAGCTTAGAACACCTCCTAGCTGTACATGTCATCCCCATTTGGTTTTATTAATTGTTTGTGAGAGGGAATGCATATATAAAGGATTTTTACAATTCATTTTACACTAAGAGGCCTAATGTAAAATTAGAGTTTGCTCACATGTTTTGATCTTCTATGCTAAAGTCTCTTCATACTTGGAATTACTATCTACTTGTGGATGTTATGAAGTTTGTTTGTAGGCCTTGAAGGAAGTTTCAAGCATTCTCATCGCTCTCCTTGTTGGTACATGATCTTGAGTTATCTCCATCAACTAGGGTTTCACATCTTGTGGTAATCATTATCATTTTAATTCATATTTCTATCATATATTGTAGATATGGCCTTTGCCCTCCTAGGGCACACACTCTTGGATCTAATCATCACTATAGTGGAGGTGGAAACACCAACACAGGATTTGACTAAGGGAAGCCCATATACACAACACAAAATTTTCCTCTTTTCTTGTGTGCAGGTTGGAGATACAGGTTTCTGAAGACAAGATCTAGGAAGAAGAAAGGGTTTGTAGGTATAGGTCTAGTGAAACTCAAAAATTCTGCCTAACCCTAATTAGGGTCTAGGGTACCCAAGTGCCCTAGTCTTTGGTGCCTCCAAATCCAGATCAGGTTTTGCTCTACTTCTTGATCTCTACTATACTTTTAGATTTTTAATATCTATTTCTGACATGTAGTTATTAGCAGATCTTCGTCAAATAGGGTTTGTCCATTTGCCTTAGTTTGCTTGTTAGATATTGGTTGAATTTGGTTGACTCTTATCTATACAATAAAAGGGAAAAACCCTTGTAGTTTGGCTCTCCTTCATGGGTATAATCCAAGCTTGGTTTGTACCCCAATGTAACTTGTAGAAGAGGGTTTGACCTAGTTTAACTTCTTATAACTTCTTAGGCTAAGTCTCCCTTTTCCATCAAACATTTTGGTGAACCCGACTTGTCTTGCACTTTTGCATCCTTCTTGTTTCAGATCTGAGTTGCTTTTTGCACTGGATTTGATTGGGATTGCGTTCATTAATCATTTTGCATACATACATAGTAATTTTTTGCATAGTTTCAAAACTAGGGTTTGTAAAAACCTTGCATTTTTTAGAAAATCTAGCTAGTGTTGAGCCTGGGGTTTATATGCTTGTGAGTTGTTTCAGATCTTGTTGCATTGTTAGCTTGTTTAAGATATTTTCATTTGTTGTACCTTTTCATTCTTGGTGTTTAAAATATTCTTGCATCCTTGCATTTGAAATTTGGAAAAGAAACACTTCATTCTAGATTTGAGAAAAAGCATATTTGTCACTTTGTTACATTTTCTAGGGTTAGATCATCATAGCATGAATTAAATTTCTAAATTTTGCATCAGATATGATTGCTATTACAGTTATTAATCATTTCATAGTGTTACATTGTGCATTTGAATCTTTTTCATTGCTAGGATTTGTCAAAAACGTTGCATTTTGTGAAAACCTAGTTAATGTTGAAATCTAGGGTTTGTGATTGATATTTACTTTCAGATTTTGCTGCTGTCATTCTCATTTCAAATCTGATTTTACTTTGCTCTACTACATTACAAATGTCATCTTGCATTGAATATTGAAGCTAGGAACAATTTTGAGTTGTTGCATTTTGAAAAAAACATTGAAATTTGGGTTTGATTTGAGCATTGACATTATTGATATCTAAGTTGTTTGAGTAGAGTTGAATTTGATCAAGGATATATTATGTGCATTATGTTTGTTTACATTTGAACAAAACATTTCTTCACTTAAACAAAAACTCAAACAATTCTTTTTCTATATCATTCATTTCTTCTATTTGTGCATCTTGTGTGTTACTAAAGCTTGTAGACACTTTATGAGCTTTGTGACCTAGTGCACTTTTTTCCAACACTCTTGTGCGAAGAAATCTTCAAATTATGGGTTCTAATGCTTTGAATAATGATGATAACAATACATCAGAACCCCAATTCCCTAGTCTTATCACACAAGAAGGTCAATCACTTCTTCCTAATATCCCTACTTCCCACCTTATTGAAGCATCAAATTTCCATGAATCTATCAAAATTGATGACCTTGTGGTTCATGTTCCTGAAACTCAAATTCAGATATTAGACACTGAGTTGGCTAATTTTCAGCAAATTGTAGGCGTGAAACACATAACTGAAGAGGTTGTCCATGTTGTTGAGAGTCTAAGAAGTCTTTTGCTCAAAGGTCAAGAAGGTTTGGAAGTCTTGTGTGGCCTTGCTCATATAGTGCATAAAAACATTGTATCTGGATCTAGTTATGCTAAAATTGTCACTAATGTCACTTCTTCTAAATGAATAGGGACTCAAGTGTCGGCACCCATATCAACATCCCCTATTCCTACATATACTTCTATTATTCTCACCACTACTACATAGCCAAGTAATAGTGCTATCACACATGTTGGGTTATCTACTGGGAATCTTGTTCGCCATTATAGTATCATTCCATATAATTACATAAATTCCACACCTAATGTTACTCCACCTAGATCTAAATCTCCAATCACATTCCAAAAGGATAGGAGGTTGCCAAAGTAGTCTGATGTCAACCCATTATAGTTTGTGCAATTGCATCTTAAGGATCCTCTTACTCTTGTGGTATCGGGAACTAATGTAACTCCTAAAAAATTCCCAACCATCTTTTAGTCCCTAACACCTGCCAAACCCCTAAAAAAGTTCCTAGTGGGTACTAAAGTTGTGAAAACTTTCCCAAACACTCCTAAACCCTTGACATCACTTTTAAATGGAGTTTCATTCACTTTTTTAGTGCTTTTAAGGGGTTTAGGAACTATTCATAGGTTCCCTTGGTACCGAGAACCTCCCCAAGCTAGACTTTTCATCTAAATGGTTCTTGAACATTTTCAATTCCCTAACACGCTGTTGAAAAGTATTCTCCTCCTCCTCACAACTGCTAATGAATGAAATAAAACGCCATGATTACAGGATATGTGCAAAATGCATATGTACAAAAGCTTTAATGTTGCCAACATCTTCCTTGCCCAAGACCTCAATGGTAGCGCTGAAACAAAATTTAGAAGTATAAACAAAGCACGCGAAGTGTTTAGTAGAATCCCTGCAAGAAATGTGGTCTCCCCAGCCGCCAATATGGATGCAGGATGCGCATAGAATGGAGTTGTTGAAAAGATTTTAGAAAGTCTCAAACAAATACAAATTTGTAGGTGTAAAACCAAGTGCCACAAACTTTTCCAACATCCTCTTGACCTGTGCTCAAATGGGAGCCATAGAACAGGGTATGGGCACTCATCAAAGAATGATTGAAAGCAAGTTTTTGTCAAATGTTGCACTTGTAGGTGCCCTCGTAGATATGAATACAAAATATGAAAGCTATGATAAATGACACAAATTATTTGGCTAACATCCCAAAGAAATGAGGTCTTTAAAACTTTCATTGTAATAATGTTCACAGGTGTAAAGCCTAAATCCATCATGTTTACCAGTTCCTACACACCAAAATTGGAGCTTTGGAACAAGTTTGGACATTCATCAAAGTGTAATGCAAAGGGATTTTTGTTAGATATGATAGTTGTAGATGCTCTGGTAAACATGTCCGTAAAATGTGGAAGCACTAACAAGGAATGTGAATTGTTTGACAAAATGCATTAAAGAAATGTGATCTCACCCATTGCAATGATTGCATAGGATATGCATAAAATGGGTTTTCAATACAGATGTAGCGAATTATGGTTGTACATACCTACAGTTGATCATTATGTGTGCATGGTTGATCTTCTTGCTCATGCTATCTATCTTGAGGACACCATAAACTTTATTTTTAAGAAATATGCCAATTAAACCTTTGGTGGTTGTCTGGATGTGTTTTCTTGAAATGAGCAGGCAAGATGAAGTTTGAATGGAAAGGAAATTGATGAAAGATAGAAAAATTAAAAATATCCCTAGATATAGTTGGATCGAAAGCCATAAAATGGAGCATGCTTGTTATGTAGGAGATAGATTGCATCCACAGACATAGGCATAGGGGACCTATGCAAAGTTGGAGAAATTGACTTGAGAGATGAAGGTAGGGTATTTTCCAAATTCAATACATTTACTTAATGATGTTGAAGAGGAGGAAAAATAATTATTTCTCTCTCACCATTGTGAAAAGTTAGCAATTACATTTGGTTTTTTAAATAGCCCATCTAGAATAGCCATTAGAGTTGTTAAAGAACCATAAAGTATGTGTTGATTTCCACACTACAACAAAATTTATCTCCAATATTATTTTGAGAGAAATTGTTGTGAGAGATGTGAACCAGTTTCATCATTTTAATTAAAGGTATTATTCTTGTGGAGATTCAATAGTACAAAAAAAATAATATGTGATTAAAAAAACTACTAAAAACTACTTATAAATGACTAAACTTGGTGACGTGACCATTAGTAGTTTATTTCCAGTCATTTATAAAGCGACCATATTTATGACTAAACCAATTTTAGTCATTTATATTGTCATTTTGATTGATTGATTTGGTGGTATATTTAGTCATATTATTCACTGGGCTTGGTCACGTGACTATTAGTAGTTTATTGCCAGTCATTTATTTGGTTGTTTTTGTGAGGGTAAAATAGTGATCAATCAAATGAATAATAGATGACCCAAACATCAACAGAATGGAGAAACAAAGAAGATCCGAATAAACAAAGCAATGAACAAACACAGCAAACCTCTTCCATTTCGAAACTTCTGTTGTTCGCCTATCACGAATCGTCCTTTCGCAGATGAGATGAGCCCTCAGAGAGTGCAATCTTTTAAAGCTGTTTGAGGAAGTCGATGGTGAATGGCTATGGTGTGATATGCAATGAAGATGAGCTCCAATGCAACAATGGTGATCTCAAGCTTGTAGATGACAAATGGGTGCCAAAGGCGCGCTGGTGATATTTCTGTAGAGTAACGATGTCAAAAGCCTGGATCCTTAGAATGGAGGGATGAAGCTCCATTTATAGACTCGGAGGAATGGAAATCAACGGTTGAGAGAAGATATGAAGATCAACGGCTGAGGATGGTTGAGGAATGTGCAACCAGTAGAAACGTGACAAGTGTCCCAGCTCCATCATGAAAGGTGGGATGTGACAAAACTGATTGGAGAGTTAACTCCATTGACTGGTCTGTTAACAGAATTGATTGATCAGTTAGAAGAGTGGATTGTGGAACTGACTGAATTGATTGAGGATTTGACTCAACTGACAGGTTAGTTAACAGATTTGATTGATTGGTTAACTAACCTCTGATTGGAGAAGAAATAGGCCATGTGGGTGAGGGAAAATAAGGCAATTAAATATTAAATATATTTAATTACATGTGCAACCTGATGAGGTGGACAAGGTGAGGTGGAAAAGGTGAGGTGTAAAGGTGACGTGGAATTTTGAATTTAAAACTTTAGGATAGAGGAATTAGGCTTAATTAAATAATTTATGATTATTTAATTGTGAAGGACAAATAGAAGAATTATAATTAAATAAATAGAATTTATTTAATTATGGGATAGTGAATTGATTAAATAAATTTGGAATATTTATTTAATTAATAGAAGAATGGAATAAATATTTAGAATATTTATTTAGGATGATTTGTGTCATTTTTAGGCGTATACATTTTGCCCCTCTTTGATGCAATGTAGTTTACAGCGTTGCTTCAAAGAATTTGATAGTGTGAATGATGATACATGCCCCAGTTTGCCCCTGGTATAGGTTAAATGACGATAGGATGCCCCCTCGGGAGATTGGACGAGAAGAAGGCAGAAGGTGTTGAAGACGGACGATCTCACGACGAGGAAGGGGTTAAGATAGGTTGGAGGAAAAGGGACGTGGTCAGGGATGCGGGAAGAAAACAGGGGGAAAAACGGACACGGGAAGTAGTCACAGTCATCACCTAGCCAGAATTAGGGTTTGGAGGCTATAAATAGGAGCTAGGTCCACAAGAATAGTCATTTGCACACTTGGTTGATCTGGATTGGAGAAGGAGAGCTCAGAGCAAACTTAGAGTAGCATGGCAGCCAGAGCAGCAGACATTCCACGCGAGGAGCACCTATTCGAGCGAGTCCGACGATTCGGGCGGCCAGCAGAGGCAGGACCCCCGGTATGTGCTTCGAAAAATTTCTCCTAGGGTCGAGTTTAGGTGTCATAAATGCACGTAGAAAATAGGTGAAATGAATGCACCAAAACGCAGAATGGCGCATATGCCTCGCGAAGCTACGCTTTTGCAATTTTACGGCGCATATGTCAGTTTCGGCGGCGCATCCGTGAAAGCTGCGCTTTTGTGCATTCTAGCTGCGCATGTGTAATTTGGCGGCGCTTTTGTATTTTCGCCGCACATATGTGAAATGTAGCAGCGCATTTGTTAAAGTTGCGCATATGTGGATTCTTGCGGCGCATGCGTAATTTCACGGTGCATGCGTGGATTTCTGCGGCGCATGTGTTTGAACGGCGTTTACGTGCACTGTAGCGGCGCATATGCATTTTTGCGGTGCATATGTTGATTCTTGCGGCGCATATACCAGAAACGGTGCTTTTACCACCTATAGTGGCGCATTTGCTTGGGATGGTAAATTACTTAGCCAAATTGATTCGATTAGCGTCCTGTTTGACGCGGGAATCGATGAGCTATCTCTGAGATTGCAGGAATCTAGTCAAGAGATGTAGTGTGCTGTTTTGATCAATTTGAAATGCTAATTTTAGTTGATATAGTTCAGTAGATATGTTGAGTATGGTATACGTGGCTTGAGACTGACGCCTTGCTTTTGCGTGCTTGCAGGAGGAGATACAAGAGACGCTGCAGTCAAGGGAGACGTTCCCTATGCTGTTATTACAGAGATATATGCTGACAGAGGCCGACAGAGTGGCGCTTGGTGCCATGGGTTTAGATTACGTTTGCTTTATGCCCGAGGTGCGGGCGAACTGAGGACTATTGACAGCTGCCGTGGAGAGATTCCACAGCGAGGACGGGACCTTCCACTTCCCTACTGGAGAGATGACTGACGCTGGAGGATGTCTACAGGATACTGCACTTGCCCGTAGTAGGCGAGTTGGTGGAGTACGACGCACAGCGGGACGCGGGACTCGCCGAGTGTCAGCGAGTATTTGATGATCCCGAGCTGGTGGGATAGGTCATCCCTTGGCAGGATATCTATGACTGCTACGACTACTTCCCTGGGATTGTGGCTAGGCTGATTGGGGACGTTGTATGCCCGGATAGGAGATCGCACGGGTTCCCCATTGGATGGGGCAGGATCATGGAGCGGATGCTGACTGAGGGCACCCAATATGCGTGGGGACCTTGCGTGCTGGCCCACCTTTATCACGACATGCATTAGGTGGTCTACCATCGCAGCACGAGTCTATCGGCTGGGGTGTTGCTGTTACAATTTTGGCTATGGGAGCACATAGTGGTGACTAGGTCAGTGTGCGTCTTTGCGAGGCAGCGAGGAGAGCCATACTACTATGGCTATGCAGGAGTGATTTCCCAGCACAGACTGGGGAAGCTAGAGTACTGGCGGCATACTTTGGACGGGGTAGATGTGGTTGTCTGGCGGCCATATCTGGATTGCGAGCCCTGGGATGATGAGGGAGATGAGCTGCCTTACTGCTTCCAGACTAGGTGGTTGATAGGCCGGACACGGCACATCTTGGAGAGGCAGATGGTGGGCCGAGTGCTGAGACAGTTTGGGCAGAGACAGGGCATGCCACAGGGACAGGCTATGTTTGCCCGGACTCATGCAGAGAGGGTCAGATGGGGGCCGATGGCTTCGTATGAGGAGGCCCTGGTAGAGTTCCAGCAGTTGCCGTATGTGGCATGGGACATGCGGAGAGAGATAGCAGATGCGAGGGTCACACAGGAGTACGAGGACTGGATTACTGCACATCCTTTCCCGAGATATTCAGGACCCGGTATGCTGGTGCCTCGTATTGATGAGGCAGACTCAGAGGAGGAGGAGGGAGAGGCTGGCCCAGGGCGGAGGGGCGCTAGAGGAGGACAAGGATGACGGGGTGGCCGAGTTGCAGAGAGGCCGAGGCAGCAGAGGAGGATAGATCAGGCTGGGCAGGCAGTGCCAGGACAGGGAGAGGTACAGCAGCAGGTGCAGATGCCACCACCCCAACAGGTACCACAGCAGCAGGTGCCACAGCAGTAGGTGCCCCAGCAGCAGGGGCTAGGACAGGCAGAGGCAGCACAGGGACCAGTGCAGGGTGAGGCCTATGAGAGGACCATAGCCGGCCTGAGGGACCAGGTGCGAGAGCTGCAAGCACAGCTGAGGAGAGTGGAGAGGAGGTGAGATACAGACGCAGTGGTGATCGCTGGTTTGACTCGCGAGCGAGACATGGCAGACACATGGGTACACCTTATCCGTGTAGAGAGGGACACAGCAGTGGCTGCCATGGGGATAGATGCAGCGAGCTCATTTCTGGTTGGGCAGGTGCAGCAGGCACAGGCACAGGTAGGCCAGTTGCAGACGCAGTTGGCATAGGCGCAGACAGACCTAGCCAGAGCGCAGCAGCAGGCACAGTACTACCGAGGCTTGTACCATGGTGCCGTGGCGTCGAGCCAGAGGGCAGGGAGTTTCAGGAGTCAGTTTGGGGTGGCTCACAGAGCAGGTCCTTCACAGTCAGGGGCATCCGTGATGGGACCTTAGCAGTCAGGAGCTGGCAGTGGTGGCCCACAGCAGCAGGGGTAGACACAGACCAGATTTTGTACATTTTGGGACGGTGGGCGCCAAAAATGTGAGGGTAAAATAGTGATCAATCAAATGAATAATAGATGACCCAAACATCAACAGAATGGATAAACAAAGAAGATCCGAATAAACAAAGCAATGAACAAACATAGCAAACCTCTTCCGTTTCGAAACTTCTGTTGTTCGCCTATCACGAATTATCCTTTCGCAGATGAGATGAGCCCTCAGAGAGTGCAATCTTTTAAAGCTGTTTGAGGAAGTCGATGGTGAATGGCTATGGTGTGATATGCAATGAGGATGAGCTCCAATGCAACAATGGTGATCTCAAGCTTGTAGATGACAAATGGGTGCCAAAGGCGCGCTGGTGATATTTCTGCAGAGTAATGATGTCAAAAGCCTAGATCCTTAGAATGGAGGGATGAAGCTCCATTTATAGACTCAGAGGAATGGAAATCAACGGTTGAGAGAAGATATGAAGATCAACGGCTGAGGATGGTTGAGGAATGTGCAACCAGTAGAAACGTGACAAGTGTCCCAGCTCCATCATGAAAGGTGGGATGTGACAAAACTGATTGGAGAGTTAACTCCATTGACTGGTCTGTTAACAGAATTGATTGATCAGTTAGAAGAGTGGATTGTGGAACTGATTGAATTGATTGAGGATTTGACTCAACTGACAGGTTAGTTAACAGATTTGATTGATTGGTTAACTGACCTCTGATTGGAGAAGAAATAGGCTATGTGGGTGAGGGAAAATAAGGCAATTAAATATTAAATATATTTAATTACATGTGCAACCTGATGAGGTGGACAAGGTGAGGTGGAAAAGGTGAGGTGTAAAGGTGACGTGGAATTTTGAATTTAGAACTTTAGGATAGAGGAATTAGGCTTAACTAAATAATTTATGATTATTTAATTGTGAAGGACAAATAGAAGAATTATAATTAAATAAATAGAATTTATTTAATTATGGGATAGTGAATTGATTAAATAAATTTGGAATATTTATTTAATTAATAGAAGAATGGAATAAATATTTAGAATATTTATTTAGGATGATTTGTGTCATTTTTAGGCGTATACACTATCAAGTCATATATGATAATGTATTGTATCTGGAACTTTGACATATGTCTTCATCAGTCTTGGCTAGTCTTCTACTTGGAAAGGAGAGCATCGCCTGAGTGATTTTTCTCCAACCACAGACTAGCGGTCCCCCGCACAACTTCCTACTTGGAAGTAGCCCTACCCTTCACGAAGGGAATAGACATAAGGAACTGATTGGTTTTCCATCTGAGTATCTAGTGTTGTGTCCTTCACAATACCTCACGATCATACAACTATAGATCCACTCTAGCTATGTATGATGCTACTGGAAACATTGTACCATCTAAAGCACAGTGAACCGACTAATGCATGCAGAGACGGATGCATTACTTTGGCCAAAGTTTTATATACATGATGTTTCACAATGAACGTAGTCGTTTGTTCACACACCTTGACTCATTCACACACCTCGACTCGACTTAGAAGCTATCTCATCCTACAGTGTTCAATTTCGACCCTCCTAGGTCATAGTAGAAAAGTTGGGTTTAATTCACCCTTAGTCCATCTTTCTTGGACTTTTGACTCTGATCTCTAGGAGTACATCTATAAACTATCTATTGTCTGTGAAATAGGGAACTTGTGACTCTACATCACTCTATTCCCATTTTTATTTACTTTCAATTTCATGTTCCTGTTTAATAGATTTCAATTTTTGTTCTTGTTTAATAGCTTTTTCATAAACCTGGTCCATTGAGGTGGGACCATGCACATCAACTTCTCCCCCAATCTAGGTGTTCAATCCCATGATAAACTTTTGAATGTGAAACCTTTCATCCTATTGACATTGCGAAACATACTTGAGTAGGTGAGTGAACTTTTCCCAATATTCATTCATAGATAAACCACTCTATTTCAGATTCTAAAAATCTATAAGCTTTTGGTCATAATACACCTGAGGCAACCATCTTTGCCTAAAGAGTTCAACAAATCTATCCCAGGTTAAACTCGTAGACCTCAAGCCTAACTCCATTTTCTTATTCATCTGCCATGTGGATGCTTCACTCACCAACTGGTATGCTCCCCATACCACCTTGGTGATTTCAGTACAATTTCTTATTTCAAAGTATTTTTCCATCTCCGTAAGTCATGCCGCCATGGCATCTCCGCTTACAGAACCATCAAACTTGGGAGGCATAACCTTTTTCATATCTCAGGATAATTCCAAAGCCAAATGGCTTCTTCTATCCTCTTCTTGTCTTGCCTTAGAGTTATTCTCTCCATGTTCACTTTGGGTAGTGTCCTCATGACGTGCCTCATCATCACCCCCATGATAGGCTTCCCACCTGGGTCCATGCTGACCCCTAACCTCCTGCTTGAGAGTTCCAATTATTGCTCTCGTCCCTTGGAGTATAACAAGGATCTGGTCAAGTTTAGATTCAGATTGGCCTGAAGGTTACCCTTCTTCCTGGCTATCTCCCATATTGGTTCTTATCTGAACCATGCTGCAATCTACTCTCCTGAAGTTTGTAGATTGATCATTCAATTAGTTTTTCATACCATTGAATCCATTCATAAATGTAAATCCATTCTCATTCATGTAATTTTTATACATATTTTTTGTTTCATTTGTTTTATTTCCCTATGCTTGTTACCTTGATGTTTCCTTCTTCCTTGCTCTTTTTTATCACTTTTGTTTTGTTTCTTATAATTTTATTTGACTCTTTTACTTTTATTATGTTTCTTGGCTCTTTCACCTATTATTTACTATTACATGTTTTTGGTGTATGGGTGTTTATTTTGCTTTAATTTTTTCCTCTCCTTGATGTCCTTTGGTTCCCATGCTATTCCCTCCTCTATTTAGTTGTCATAGTTTGTAAATTACACTTTCCAATTCTCTTCTCTTGCTCTTTCTCCTGATGATGGATCATGAAGTGTGATCTGAAACATTGAGGAAAAAACTTGCACACAGTTAAATCCTAAAATATTGAACTGCAAGAAAGGAAAGATTTGCCAAATTTGATAAATTTTCATAATGCATTATAGTTTCCATGAATTACATGTAATCCATCCATAGTTACAAAATTTTGTTTACATCTTGCTACTGCAAGTCATTATCCGATTAGGATATCTACCCAAGTTCATTTCTCATTGTTGGGATTTATCAAATTAGTTTTAGGAGGTAGACGTACTAGCAGGTACTCATCCATAACCTCCCGAGTAATATTAGGATCCTTAAGATCACTTTCCAAGATTGGTCCCTTAGGTGTAGAGGGTTTCACTGATTCATTTTCAGAGATAGAAGCATTAACCCTAACTACTTTCTCCATCTCCTGCTTGATGCATTTAATAGTATCAGTGAAAGTTTCATCATCAACCAACCATGCATCTACCAAGCAACCAGTTTGTTCAAGGCATTTCATTCATGAGGCTCTCTCCCTCGTAGCCTTAAGATAACGTTCATTTCCTGTTACCTTCTTTCTGGGTGTCATTCTTATTCTTACCATTGTGGCATAAGAACATCCAAACATTAGAAAATGTTAATGTTGGAGAAAGAGAAAAATAAATGTTATGTAGTGAGCTCACAGGTCCATGTATTGAACCCGGTATCTCTGATACCATATGTAACAAGCCATCTCTTGTTAATCCAAAATTAACCAACTTAATCATCATTAAGTCTAAAATCATGATTAACATAATCAAAGTGAAACAAGTAATAATCAATATGATAATCAAAATCAATATGCATATCTTTTCTAGACACATCAAAACTAAAATTTACAATCATACCCACGATATCATATTAGTGATTTACTTTCACTAAACAATTACAATGTTCTGCCCATAGTATCAATGATAAATTATACATAATGATGACTATCCAGTCATATAAGATAATGTATTGTATCTAGAACTTTGACATTATCTTCATCAGTCTCAGCTAGTCTTCTGCTTAGAAAGGAGAGCATCACCCAAGTGCTTTTCCTCCAACTATAGACCGACGGTCCCCCGCACAACTTCCTACTTGGAAGCGGCCTACCCTTCATGAAGGGAATAGATATAAGGAACCGATTGGTTTGCCATCTGAGTATCTAGTATTGTGTCCTTCACAATACTTCACAGTCATACAACTATAGATCCATTCTAACTATGTATGATGCTACTGGAAGCATTGTACCATTTGGAGCATAGTGAACCAACTAATGCATGTAGAGACAGATGCATTACTTTGGCCAAAGTTTTATATACATGACGTTTCATAATGAACGTAATCGTTTGTTCACACACCTCGACTCAACTTAGAAGTTGTCTCATCCTACATTGTTCAATCTTGACCCTCCTAGGTCATAGTAGAAAAGTTGGGTTTAATTCACCCTCAATCCATCTTTCTTGGAATTTTGACTTTAGTCTCCAGGAGTACATCTATAGACTATCTGTTGTCTATGAAATAGGGAACCTGTGACTCCACGTCACTCTATTCCCATTTTTCTTTACTTTCAATTTCATGTTCATAGTTTCCAACCTCAAAAGACCATCCTTGGTCTAAGTTTCTCTATGGTTACTCATGTTCAAGGTTTTCATCAAATTCATATCGATCATACAACTTGCGGATATAGGCTAATAAGTCATCAGTATTAGGACACCATCTATCAAATAGTTTAAATGGGTTTTTGAAACCCTTAGCTTCATCCACGAAGCTTTGCCATATCAAAAGAGACATATACATATTACATACTCTACTACAAATTTATCACATGTTTTCAATTCTTTCCTTCATAGAAATAATAGTAATAATGATTAGGGTTTACTCATTGACATGTACAAGCCGACAGCACTCAATGCAGCCTTCAACAAGGTTTATCAATATTAATCTAGTTTTATACCATGGCATGAAGAGTCTTGGTATTCTCTTAATTTACAAATAGGTAACCCAAAAGAATACTATTAACTTTCATAAACACAAGGTGTACATTTCTCCTTATGAGTGCCTCAACTGTCTTATAGTTTAAATACTATCAAAGACAAGGTTAACAAGAATATCTCAATGTTCAATTGTATGGCCATCAGCCTTCTTTTAAATTGTGTTACCTCTCCATGAGGCACTAGCTATTGACCTAATAATAGGCTCAGGATTTGGTATTGGGTAAAAGCATAAACCTGTGTCACTCTTTATAAAGGAATCGGCCAACAGCAAAAAAAATTCTAAACTTCGACCTCATAAAAGTGGCATTTATGTTTTGAATTTCAGAATGATGTAAACTAATGAAATGTAGATCTCTTGATGAATTTTATGCTTGTACTTTTTAAAAAAATTTAAAAAATTATTTTGACATTTTTTTTATAAATTTAAAAGCAAATTTTGAATTGCTGAAAATTTCAAGAAAAAGTGACTTTGAGTCCACATCACAAAAAAAAGAGCAAACAATCTTATTTTTCCCTAATTTTTTTCCCAAATAGAGGAGTTCAATATCTAGTGCATGGAGAAAAAAAAATCAGTTTTCAATGCATATTTTCTTCGTAATATCATTTTAAAGTCAGACTTTACAGAATCTGATAGTTTTCATTCCACATCAACTTTTGTATAATTTTTTTTTCATTTTCACAAAACCAATAATACCCTTTTGGAGAGGACTCTTTCCTCTAGTGTACCATATAATTTTGAAAAAAAATGGATGTGTTTTGATATTTTTTTAAATTTCTAATTAGTGTCATCTCTGATTTTAACAACCTATTTGCAATAATTTAAAAAAAACATATTAAAACTAATCAAAATATTAAAAAAAATCATATTTGGATTCTAGACTCAGAGTTCTACAAAAGGGTATTTTTTTATTTTTGAAATAACCCATTTTGATTGAAGAAATATTCAGTTTAAGTTGAGAATTTCAGAAAACCATAGAAAATGAGGAGGTGGCTGCCATGTAAGATGACACATAGATGATTTCGGCTGAATTGATTTGGGGGCGAGATAGACTTGCCCGAATCAATTTGGGGGCGAAATCGACTCGCCTAAAATTAAATAATTCTGGTGACCACCACCAGTCGGCAGTTTTTTTTTTTTTTCTTTAAACTTAAATATATATATATATGGCTTCATTTTTTATGTTTTTTTCTCAATTCAAGCATCAAGGAGAAAATAGAAGAAGCAAAAAAATTTACAATAGAGGTTAAATTTTTTTTTTTAATTTTTTTCAATTCAAGCATTTGGAGACACCACACAAAAGGAGTGTTGGCAAGAGACACTATATGGATTCATGGTTGTTGTCATTGATGGCAACAAAGGTCATCCCACATATCCGCAAGTCATGGTGTGTCTCTACCGGAAGTCAGAATGAAGATTGTTGTGGTCCGGTGAACAAGAACAGAGCATGTGGCAAGGTCCAACAGATTGGTCCAGATCTCTTAGAGGAAGTGTCTTGGTCTAGTGCGGATTTGGGGAAGTCAAGAGGACTACCTTGAGTAGTATATTCCAAGGATTTAGCCTCCGGTGATGAACAAAGAAAAAGATATGAATAGTTGAGTACCGGATTCCTGAGAGATAGTGAGAACAGAGGAAGAACTGACTGACAGAGTATCAGACTATTTTCCGGATGTGTTACTGTTGATGGTAAAGGTTGTGAAGGCATGAATCATGTTTGGCCGACATGATTAATGATATCTACAAGTATATGCTTGATCCGCATTGCTTGGTGAGCAAGGATTCAGCCGACAGAACAGAGTTTGTAAGAAACTAGACTGTTCCGGATGCCGACTAGAAAGGTGATGAAATTACTTGTGCGGATATATATAGAGGATGGATTTAGTTGTGAAATGTGTGATTGTATGAAGGTATATGCGAATAAGTGCAGAACAGAGCAGAAGTAGTAAGAAAGATCCGGTATGTGAAAGGATAGCAGAATAAAGAACAAAGGAATGATGAAGTGCAGCAGATCAGTGTACTGAGCCTAACCGGAACTGAACTCTAGCATATGTAGATGCTTCCAATCAGTTCAAGACTATGATTCTTATCACTTTGTAGACAGTGTGTCTCCTTGTAGGCAGTGGGCCTCTTTGTGAGCAGTGTGCTCGGGCAGTGAGCCCTAATTGGCAAGTGCCATTTTTGTAATTCCCTATTCTTCTAACAGAGAATAATCTTTGGGTTAATCACCCCGTGGTTTTCTCCCTTAACAGGGTTTCCACGTCAAAAATACTGTGTCATGTGTTTCTTATTTCATGGTAATGTTTTTGTGTTTGATTCAATGCTGCATTAATTAATAAGAAAGTTCATAAAGGAAAATAAATAGGATAACTGATTCACCCCCCCTCTTAGTTATCAACAATTGGTATCAGAGCTAAGTTCCTCCTAATAGAGCCTAACAGCTTGAGGAAGATTTGGGAGTTCAAATGGATGCATATGGTTTAAGGGAGCAACTCAAGACTACCCTTGAGGATCTTGAACAGTCAAATTCTGAAGTCAATGAATTAAAGGAAAGACTCAAATAGGCTGATGAGTTCATGAGAGAATTAAAAGACAAATTAAGTCTCTCTATGAAAAAGAGAAAGGAGCTGCTCCAACAATTAGCAAGACAAAGTGAAGAAAGCAATACAAATGAAGAATTGACTGAGCAAACCAAGTTATGTGAAAAGTTATCAAAAGAAGTCATTATGTTAAGACATGAAATGGAATCAGGAACTATAAAGTTTACTCAAGAGATTGAAGAAAAAAGAAAAGCTGAAGACAATCTAAGACAATCTCTTAAAGAAAAATCAGAAGAATGCCACCAGATGGACAGGATTATCAGACATCTTGAATCTGATCTTGAAGATGCCAAAGATAATGAAGAAAAATTTGAGGATCAAATTGCCTCTCTCAAAAGAGATCTTCAAACAGCAAATGAATATAAAGAAAAATTCAAGATAAGTTCTGCCCAACTTGAAGTACTTCTTGGAAGTCAAAAGAGGACAGATGACAAGTATGGTTTGGGATATGAGAAAGGAGAAAGCTCCGGATCCGGTCAAAAGAATTTTGGATCAGAAAATCTAAGGAATAGGCCTAGAAGACCTCCGGTAAGACAGCCCAATGCTCAAAGATATCCATCTTTCAATGGATACTGCCACAGCTGCAACCACTTTGGTCACAAAGCTAATCAGTGCAGAAAGAGAATGAATCAGATTAATTTATCCTTCTCCGGACAGTGCTTTAACTGCAAAAGGTATGGACACAAATCCCATGAATGCAGAAATATGCAAGTAAACAATTCATTCAAAGGTAGATGCTTTACATGCAATAGAGTAGGTCATATGGCTAATCAATGCAGATCAAGAGGTTATCAGTCAAATATGCAAAGAAATGTTATTTGCCAAATCTGTAATAGGTCCGGTCATAATGCTAAAGTCTGCAGAAGCAAGAATCAGGACAAAAGAGGTCCGGTGTATAATCAGAATCAAGACAAGGGTAAACAAAAGATGAATGCGGATGAAGTTAGGAATCAGATGAGCAAGATTTGGGTGAAGAAAAGTTCAGAGAATGTAGAGGTTGGATCCGCACCAGACTCTGGTGCTGATATTTCTTCCGGAAATTAAAAAGTGAGCTCTGGCTCAGGGGGAGACTCAAAGAAAATCCTGTTCCCCCAGCCAATCAAGTGGTGCCGGATGTGGCACAAGATGCGGAGTAAAGGGTTTGAAGATACCAGTCCTGAGATGATCCAGACAAGATTTCAGAGGTCCGCATGAAGATATAAAGAAGTTGTGATCGATCAAGTAAAGACCTGTTCCGGGAGATGCTCTGGAATGACAGAGGACTACAAAAGGGTCTGGAGAGATCCGGAAGTGCATTATCTTATTCTGCGGATTGGACAGAGTGTTTGGGATGTCCTTGTGATGTGTTATCTTGATTTGTTCATGGTTGAAAGTTCCGCATGATGTTCATAGACCAGGACTGATCCGGTTCTTCAGGTTATCCGAATAAGGCAAACTAGAATAATATAGGTCAAGCATTTATTGCCATCAGATATTAGGGTTTGCGAAGTAATATAAGGGATTTCTCATAAATCATTTGCTCATTCTGCACTCAAGAAGAAGCGAAAAGTGGAGCACTGCAACTAGATTCATCAAGCACACCAAAGATCTCCTGCCAAAGTCATTGCATAAAGAAATCAATCAGCTACTCCGTGCAACCGAAGACGCAAAAGGTATTTTCCGCATTCGATATCTTGCTACAAATCTTTTGAAGAAATGGCTACTCCAAATATAGTAAAAATCTCAGATAGGCCCCGACCTGAATTTAAGAAACATCCATACAAGTCATTGGAGGTAGATCCCTTAGGAGCATTTTCCAGTGTTCCTCACGGAGTTTTACACACAGAAGACATTAGGGTTTACATACATGCAAGCATTGAGGAATTCAGGGAATTCAAATTAAGAGATCTCTATCACAAACAACTGATAGACAATGCTTTTGAGCTTAAACCAGAGTATAAGGGTATCCAGAAGAAACAATTTGATCAATTCATTCATTTCCCCTGCTTTGAAGAAGATGAATGGGTCCGGTATGTACTGAGCAGGATGCATGACAACTTCCTATGGCTGGATAGACCCTGCAAGATCACAATAGAGGCAATTAGAGCAGTAACTAGTCTATACTCTTCCAGAGGGATACCTATCCTCAAATCTGTCAAGAACAACATTGTAACTGAGGCCACCGGATCAAAATTTGATAAGAGGGCGATGACCATTGAAGATATTTCGGATCCGGATATCAAGTATGCATCCATGATAATAGGATACAAGATCTATCACTCCAGCAGGGAGAATTCTGTATCCGGAACTGCAGTATATACTGCCTATGAAATGCTAAGGAAGAATGCAGAATATGATCTCTGTGAACTGCTCTTAAGCCAATTAATGGAAAATATACAGAAAATCAAGAAGGACAAGAAGAATTCTTTTAAGTATGGTACTCTTATATTATGTCTATTCTTCTACTTCATGAATGAGCTGCCCGAATCAAGTGGATGGGCATGGCAGAATGACAAACCTGTTGCAGTACAAATAAGAGACTATCTACATGGGCTTGGGGATGCCAAAGCAAGAAATACAGCCCTATGGGGATACTTCAAAAACTTCCAAAGCATGATGTAAGCAAGAGAGAGAATCCCCCAGTCTCTTGTTGAAAAATACAAAGACTCAGTGTGCTTTATGGTGGACACTGATCAGTGCCTAATGGAGGCAGTGGAGCCAAGGACTGTCTGGATCATGCCCATGGGGTATGAAGTAGATGAACAGATAGTGGAGCTACATGTTCAACACATGCTAAGTCAGCCCATAGATCCTAAGGCAGAAAGGTTTGGAACCTTTGAGGAGCTGAGTGTAAAGATACATGTAGAACTCAGGGAACCTGAGATAAAGAGAAAGGTGAGAAAAGAAGTAGAGCACATTGCTCAAGGCCTAGGCATCTCAAAAGAGGCACTTGATGCCAACCAGGAAAAGAGAAGAAAATCTGAGGAAGAAAAGAAAGAGGCAGAAAAGAAAAACAAGAAGAGTGCTCCGGTGGAATCCTCAACCCGGACTAGATCATCTAAAGGATCCACACCTATCAAAACCAAAAGCTCAAAACCGGAAGTCCAGGGATCCGGTAAAAGATCCAAGGCAAAAGCCTCAAGAGCTTATCAAAGCCAAAAGGATGAAGAAGAAACTGAGTCAGATGAAGGAGTGAAAGAAATAAAGAAACAGAAAAAGAAAGGATCCGGTAAACCCTCTTCTGGCCGAGACAAGGAAGAAATGACAGAAGAATTTTCTGAAAAGCCCACCCTGTCTCTAGACAGTGTAGTCAAAACAGTCACTGTGGATGGGAACCTTCAACCGGTGGCTGAATTCTATGATGACTACAATGAGGCAGATCAAAAGATCTTGCAAGAAGCCATAATAAGGTACTTGAACATCTACAATAAAGCTTTTATTGAGATTATTTCTGAAATTCCTAAAAGCCTAGAAAAGGAATTAGAAATAAGGAAGAATAATGCTCATGCAAAAGATCTTGAGATCCGGGAGCAGATAGCTATTCAGCTATATCCTCAAATTGATCCCAAGACAATGAACATAATATTCAAAGACTGCAAAGATGAGTTCAGAAGTAAAGCCAGGATGAATCAACTCATGCTTGGTGAGACTGACAAGGTGGCCAAAGAGACAGAAGAGATCCTCCGAAAAGCCTTCAAAAGGTTCAATCTTCCTGTTGTAGAGGACTTAGGTGTAGAAACAGCTGTGGACATGGAATCATCTGCTCCAGAAGAAGTGGGCCTTGAACAAACTAACATCTCTCCTCCGGTTTCCCCCACAGTCTCCGGATCCCAAGAAGAAGAGAAACTATAGGAGAAAGAAGCAGCAGTCAAAGAAAAAGAGGTTGACAGCACCAAGGATGCAGAGAAAGAGAAGACCCCAATAGAGAAACATATGTCTCCGGAAAGAGACACAGCACAAACTGTTCAAGAATTCTTGACAAAAGCCACTATAGAAATTGATGAACCGGACCTGCTAAAAGGACCATTAGATTTTGACTCTTTGTCACCGGTGCAAACAATGAAAATAGCCTCATTTGCAAATGAGAAAGTCAAAGAGAAACTACTAAAGTCTCATATGGAAGACTGTGAGTTGATAGAGGCTGCCTCCGGAGTGCTTAAGAAGATTATGCCATCGGTCCAGATAGATCCGGCAGCCTCCTCTTCTGGTAATCTCAAAACCTTAGTCAGCAGTGTTAGTACACATTTTGAATCTCTAGAAAAATCAGCTGAAGAAAAGGTCCAGAAGGAATTTTTGGATAAAAGATTTTCAGAAGTATTAGGATTAATCTCTAATGATAGAAGAAATATGGGAATTGGAATAAAGAGCTTAGAAAATGCTCTTAAGGATGGCGGTGACATTTACAAATTTTGTATATCCTGGTCAAAGGCAACAGCAGAAATTGATAAGAAAATAAAAGAGGAACAGGACAAACTACAAAGTTTATCTCAAAGTTTTGATCCTCTCTCTTCCTCCATAGTAAATCAAGAATGTCAGACTATTGCAGTCTTGAGTGAAATAAAGAACCTTGAGAAGGAAAGAAAGAATATCACTAACCGGATGAGAGAACTTAGAAGGATTATAATCCCTAAGTTAGAAACTATGCATGAGGCCATCAGTGATGCTCAGACCACCGCCCAAACAAATGATCCGACAGATCTCAAGAGGGCAGAAGCTTTTGCATTTTTGTTGAGTGGTCACATTTCAATTTTGGATAGAATGAAGCAAAGCTGGGCTACAGAACTGATCCAACTGAAGACATCTTTTGTAGACATTCTTCAGTATATGTGAGTATGTAAATATGCGGCTATGTATAGAAAATTTTTGAAAATTTTGGTGTGCGGACCCTACCCTTTGCCATTGATGTCAAAGGGGGAGTGAGGAGCAGTGAAAAATGAGGAATCCAACTAAGGGGGAGTTCTGGAAATTGTATATAAAGACAGAGCATCAGCAAAGGGGGAGCATAGTGTAAACACTTAGTCATTTTTCACTAAGTGTTGCCATCAATGCCAAAGGGGGAGATTGTTGGCAAGAGACACTATATGGATTCATGGTTGTTGTCATTGATGGCAACAAAGGTCATCCCACATATCCGCAAGTCATGGTGTGTCTCTACCGGAAGTCAGAATGAAGATTGTTGTGGTCCGGTGAACAAGAACAGAGCATGTGGCAAGGTCCGACAGATTGGTCCGGATCTCTCAGAGGAAGTGTCTTGGTCCAGTGCGGATTTGGGGAAGTCAAGAGGACTACCTTGAGTAGTATATTCCAAGGATTTAGCCTCCGGTGATGAACAAAGAAAAAGATATGAATAGTTGAGTACCGGATTCCTGAGAGACAGTGAGAACAGAGGAAGAACTGACTGACAGAGTATCAGACTATTTTCCGGATGTGTTACTGTTGATGGTAAAGGTTGTGAAGGCATGAATCATGTTTGGCCGACATGATTAATGATATCTACAAGTATATGCTTGATCCGCATTGCTTGGTGAGCAAGGATTCAGCCGACAGAACAGAGTTTGTAAGAAACTAGACTGTTCCGGATGCCGACTAGAAAGGTGATGAAATTACTTGTGCGGATATATATAGAGGATGGATTTAGTTGTGAAATGTGTGATTGTATGAAGGTATATGCGAATAAGTGCAGAACAGAGCAGAAGTAGTAAGAAAGATCCGGTATGTGAAAGGATAGCAGAATAAAGAACAGAGGAAAGATGAAGTGCAGCAGATCAGTGTACTGAGCCTAACCGGAACTGAACTCCAGCATATGTAGATGCTTCCAATCAGTTCAAGACTGTGATTCTTATCACTTTGTAGACAGTGTGTCTCCTTGTAGGCAGTGGGCCTCTTTGTGAGCAGTGTGCTCGGGCAGTGAGCCCTAATTGGCAAGTGCCATTTTTGTAATTCCCTATTCTTCTAACAGAGAATAATCTTTGGGTTAATCACCCCGTGGTTTTCTCCCTTAACAGGGTTTCCACGTCAAAAATACTGTGTCATGTGTTTCTTATTTCATGGTAATGTTTTTGTGTTTGATTCAATGCTGCATTAATTAATAAGAAAGTTCAGAAAGGAAAATAAATAGGATAACTGATTCACCCCCCCCCCCTCTCAGTTATCAACAAGGAGTTTTTTTGGCAAGAGAGGCTACAAATTTTCAAGGTATGTAACATGATTCCCAACTTATTTACTCATTTTACCATGTAGAAATTGAACTTCATGAGTTATTTATTAGGATGTATATGTGTGTGTAGGTGAATTAAAATAAGCAATTTGTGATGGGGAATAAAAGAACTAGAGCAAGATTGTATGACTGAAAAAAAGATGAAAAAACCCTAGGAACATCTAGTCAAGAACAACCCATGGAAATTATTGATGAACAAGTTGAAGGGTGTGTTAATGAACAAGTACAAGATGAAATTGGTAGTAGTGATAGAATTTTTTTGCACGGAATGAAAAATCTTATGGAGATGGATGAGGATGCTCTTTTCAAAAACATTTCACCTGAACATATGTTACCTGAAAGCACAATAAAATTGCACTCTAAAAGAATTTGGGAAGAATTTTTTGAAGATAAATCTCTAATTGGAAGAGCACAATTATGTGCAAAGTTATTTAGGCGAAAAGAAATGACCCTTGCTTTGGAGTTGTTAGCAGTTGATAACAAGAAAAAATCTTCAAATTTAGTAAATCAGACAATAATTGAAAGCTTGCAAACAGCATTGGATTCTATTCAAACTAAGACTTGAAGTTCTGATTTAAGTGTTGCACGTGGAGCATTGATGACTGTAATTTCTAGTAAGAAATAATGACTTAGAAGACAAGTTAAAGCAATTTCCCAATTAGTAAATGTATCTAGGAGAACTGTTCAAAGATATATCAAGAAGAGAAATAGATTAGATGAAAACATTGAAAATAATTGGGTAAATATTTGTCAAGTCCCTCGGAGAGATAGAATTTCAGAAGATGTAAAACAAAAAGTAATTGGATATTGGACTGATCACTCCCATGTTTCTTCCAATAGAAGGGACACTATACAAATAAAAGATGAAGATGGTAAAAAAATTGCTCATCCAAAGCATTTTATAGATACAACACAAAGTGAATTTTTTTAAGCATTTAAGCAAGAATTTTCATAGGTGAAGATTTCTCAAAGGATGTTTGAGAATTTACGACCAAGTTTTGTACGTATAAATAAAGTACATGAAACTTATTGCTGTCAAAATCATGTTGAATTTCATCTACACATATAGTCATATAAAAACTTATGGCAATAGTTAATCCAAATGTAGCCATCCTTGGAAGTACAACAAATTTGTGAAGTTTATCTTATGTGAAAAATCAGAAGATTCAGATGAATTCAACATATAGTGTATAAGAAATATATGTGTAGATTGTGGAAATTTGACCAAATTTTTACCATTTGAGAATATTGATCATTCAATGTCAATTGTTTGGGAGAGATTTGAATATGAGAAATACTCAACAAAGTTAGGAGTTGAATCCAGAAAAATTGTTTTGAGAGAGAGTGAACTGCCCTGCAACAAGTTAATGAACAAATTTCATAACATTGTATACCCACATATCCAACATTGTCATGGTGCAAGATGGTAGGCTAAGTAATTTTGTGACTCAAAGGATTATTTTCCACTGGATTGTATTCTCTCTATTGTAGATTTTTCTAAAAATTATACATTTAGTCCTCAAACTAAGATTCAAAGTCAATATTATGATTTAGAGCAAGTCGCAATATTTGTACAAGTTTGCTATAGACATGCTGAGTTATTTGTAGATGAGGTAGAGAGTACCGAAGATGATCAAATTATCATCAAGGAGGTTCACTTTTATATCAGTGATGATACGGGTCATGATAGAAGCTATGTAGCACATTGCTTTCAATTTTTTTTGAAGATTTGAGACAACGTGGCATTAATGCATTACAACACTGGATTTGGTTTGATGGATGTGCTGGTAAGTGTTGATTTTATTATTATTTTTTAATTTTTAATTTTTAATTTATAAATTTATAAAATTTTAAGACTTGAATTTTTAACTAATTTTTGGTTTTCAAATCGTTGTTTATATATAACTATTTATATAGGACAATTTAAGTCTGTAAAAGCATTTAATTGGTTAATGCAACAACATGTTAAATCTAGCATAAAGTTTTTGTGGAATTTTTTTGAGAGTGGACATGGAAAAGGAGAGCATGATGGAGTAGGAGCATGTGTAAAGCGTGCACTTTGCCAATATGAACTTGCAGGTAATGTACTAGATGTACGGAATTTACAAAATTTAAAATTGTTGAATACAAGTCTATAATGATATATGTAATTGATCTACATGTATTGTAATAGTTGGATGTACATGTGAACTTTTTTAAATTCTTACCTCTTACCTGGGCACTTCACCAACATGAAATTGTAGGTAACACCATACGAAATGCAAATCAAATTGTTGAATGGTGCAAAAGCCATCTTGGTGCCCGTGACTCAATATACAACAAATGCTATTTTTGGGAAGTTAAAGGTATGTCAATTGAATTTATGTTATTTGAAAACTTTAATATTTAAATTTAAGTACACGTGATTTAATTGAATTTTAGTTTTAATTGAGATGCTCAAGAATTTGTTCATACGTGCAGTTATTGATCGATCGAATCCATATAATTGTCAAGAAATTAATGGTGTTAGAAGTTTGCATTAAGTCATGAGTATAGGACATAGCAAGCCTCTTACTATTCAAGTGAGAGAAAAAACATGTTTCTGTGTTGATTGCATTGAGAACAATGCAAGTATTCTACAACGTCCAAATGTAAGGGATGGATATGTTTCACAATGGGAAATAAAACAAATAGTATCAATGACTCCTTTTGAAGATAGTGACTTTGTAGATGTATATGATCCTATATATTCAATTGATTACGAACGTGTATCAGATTTAGTTGTTATAGGTAAGTTATAGAACTAATTTATATTCTAGACTGTAATGTACAAACATGTTTACTTGTGGTGTGTACAGGAGATATTTTTGTTGTGGTTGTAGATCCTGACAATACAGAAAGTGTAGATTACTATCTACTAAGATGCACATAAGCAAAATCAAAATTGTTAGAATTAATGGCAGATGATGATGGACAATCATATCCCATTGGATCAGTTGTTGTTGAAGGCACCTATTATCGACAAGTAAAGATAGATAAAAATGGTATTATATTTATTGATTATACGGCAGGACAAAAGGTTCTACAGTATAGTCACTTAGTTATAGCAACAAGATTAAGTTTGGAAACTTTACAAAAAAGAGGATGTGGCCAACAAAAGTGGAGGTTGTCTATTGAAGATCACGAAAAGATTTTAGAGATAATAAAAGATAGAGAAGATCCAGATTATATGTACCAAGAGCTCTAACTACATTATTGAAGAGCTCTTAACACGCTGAATCATTTCTACAATATATCCGGTGTGGAAGTAGGTCAGCATTTTTATTGGCATATAGGGGGGTTTCAAGTTCATGCACAAGTACTTATAACTTCCTGGATTGTAATTGCTATCTTATTAGGTTTAGCTACTCT
This sequence comes from Cunninghamia lanceolata, assembly GCA_027924645.1. Taxonomy (NCBI): domain Eukaryota; kingdom Viridiplantae; phylum Streptophyta; class Pinopsida; order Cupressales; family Cupressaceae; genus Cunninghamia; species Cunninghamia lanceolata. Next base: position 3,733,672 of record BSBN01000407.1, read on the forward strand.
AGTTGTTCGAGACCCACAAATAATTCCAACTAGAGCTCAAAATTTTGTGGAATATGTTCTCAAATTTGTTTGGGACTTGGCTAGAACTCAGATTGGGGAAGAAGAATATGGTCCCTAGGTTTCCTTTATAGGGACTATGTTTCTATTTATCTTTGTTTCTAACTAGGCAGGTGCTCTTTTTCCTTGGGGAATTATTAAATTACCCCATGGGGAATTAGCTGCACCTACAAATGATATTAATACTACAGTAGCTCTAGCTTTGCTCACATCAATAGCTTATTTTTATGTAGGTCTTACAAAGAACGGTTTAGGCTATTTTGGTAAATATATTTAGCTAACCCCAATACTTTTACCAATTAACATATTAGAAGATTTTACAAAACCTCTATCACTTAATTTTTGACCTTTTGGAAATATATTAGCTGATGAATTGGTAGTTGTTGTTCCTGTTTCGTTAGTACCTTTAGTGGTACCTATACCTATAATGTTCCTAGGATTATTTACAAGTGGTATTCAAGCTCTAATCTTTACAATTATGCTTTTGTTTTTACAATTATGTAGGTCTATGCCTATAAGGATTTCAAGTTAAATAAAATTGAACTTCATGTTGTGCATGTATGATTTCTAAACTATATATAGATAGTCTTAGATGTCTTAGGTGTCTAGAGGTGTCTTAAAGGTCTTACAGTTTCTTAGGTGTTTTAGGTCTTAGGTGTCTAGGTGTCTTAAATGTGTCTTTTAAATATGTAGATTCTAGACCTATCTTAGTTCTTACATGTCTTAGATAAATGTCTTAAGTGTCTTCAAGGTAGATTAGGCATCTTAGACCTTTCTTAGGTGTTTTAGGTGTCTTAGGTGTCTAGGTGTCTTAAATGTGTCAAGTAGATATGTCAAGTAAGTGTCTTAAAGGTCTTAGGTGTCAAGTATTGTATGTCTTAATTTCCTTAGGTGTCTTAGATATGTCTTAATTCTTAGGTGTTTTAGAGGTGTATTATGGTGTCTTATAGGCCTTAGGATTCTTAGGTGTTTTAAGACTTAAAGGTGTCTAGGTGTCTTAAATGTGTCAAGTAGGTATGTCTTCTAAGTGTCTTAAAGGTCTTAGGTGTCTTAGTGTATGTATTAAAAGTGTCTTAAAGGTCTTATGTGTCTTAATGTATGTCTTAACTGTCTTAAATGTGTCTTCTAGGTCTTAGTTGTGTTCTAGGTCTTAGGTCTTAGGTTTTAGGTGTCTTAGGTCTTAAGTGTCTTAGGTCTTAGGTGAGGCCATTGAGCTTCCACCTTCATGTGGTTGGCCTTGTCAGTACAAAATAAATATTTCTTGAAGCTAAGGGAAGCTCTTTTTTTGTATCCTTATCATGTAGGGACCTCTCAAACTTAACAAATAGGTACATATTTCAATCATACTAAACTCTCTTTAACTTGATATGACCAAGTGACAGGGCTACACAACTTCAAATGGCACTAACACTGGACAATCTCTTCAACAAACAATTGAAACACCTTGAACTATGTGGGAATGACATCATAGTAAACCAATAATGACTTCCAAGCCCAAGATTAGTATAATTTGTCTAAAAGTGTTCAAGTGATCTCTAAAGTTGATAAATAACCTTTGAAGGGGTTCAATTGAACAACACAATGGAGGCATTTTTCACAACAATGGGCTCATTTTTCAATCATACTAAACTCTCTTCAACTTGATATGACCAAGTAACAAGGCTACACAGCTTCAAATGGCACTAACACTGGACAATCTCTTCAACAAACAAAAGTGAAACACCTTGAACTATGTGGTTCAAATGACATCATAGTAAACCAATAATGACTCCCAAGCCCAAGATTAGTATAATTTGTCTAAAAGTATTCAAGTGATCAAGAATAAGATATATGACATAGGTAAAAGGAGGATTTTATTTCTCTGATGGATTTCAGCCATCAGTTGTGATGTGGTTTTTCAAACCATATCAATTTAGGGCAAAAGTGACATATGGACTCTATTGCCCAATGGGGTAGGCACTAGTGTGCTTCCTAGAGATCTGGGATCTTGCTATGCCCACAAGGGGCATACATCCCCAGACAAAGCCACTATTGGGACCTAAAATTTCCTACCATTTTTCGCAAAAAATTTAGGTCCCTATGATGAAAATCAATTTCAGCATTGAGAAGATACACCAAGCACAAATGTCTGAGGCATGAATATCTCATCAAAATGTTGCAAAGATTTGCTTTTTGGCATGGACCACTACACCTTGGACTCTTCCTAGTAATCTTGCTCTATGCGTCAATTCAAATTTTGAATATGTAAAGGTCAGAAGCAAGACAACAGGGGCCATATACACTCTTACAGTATCTCACTTATCTCAGTTGCCATCAAAGAAGGTAAAGGCAGATGTTTCTAATGGTCCTCTTTCAAAATTAAAAGACAGAGGAACAAAAGTAGGAGGCAAGCCAAAAGTTTCTTAGGAAGAAAAAACAAGACTTGCATTGGATACTAATTCATATGAATTATTGGAGACATTTTAGGGCTCTATTCTAGTTGGTAAAAAGTACTAGCCAATATTTGACTTCTTCTTGGAGCTCTTAGATGCTGCCTTTAGAGTTGTTGCAAACAATTATATGGCAGGTGACAGTGGTATTGGGGTAGTGCATTGTGCTCCTTTATTTAGAGAAGATGATTATCGTGTCTGTTCAGAAGCAAGTATTATTAAAAAGGGTGTGGATCTTATAGTCCCAGTGGATACAGATGGGTACTTTACTGAAAAGATTGTTGATTTCAAAGGCTGATATGTAAAAATAGAGGAGGTCAGGCAACTTACAAAATAAAAATAAAAATGACAAATAAAAGACATTTGAGGCTCTATGTCAAGAAGAATAAAAATGAGGACAACAAGACCTGGAGACCACTTGATGGTTTCTTGTTTTAAAATTTATATATTGGAGGCATGAGATAGTAGACTTTAAGGTTTTTTTGTAGGTGCTTTTATAATTTAATATATGAGATAGTGGACTTAAAGTACCATAAATTATTATTTGAGAAAGAGGAATATGTTCATGTGATTATGACTTATCACTTGTAATGACAAAATAAGTTGTATTGTATATTATTGTATGGAAAAGCAAATATATAAGTATTTTTACAAAAGGAACAATTATTTTTATGTTATTAAGTTCTTTTAAATGAAAGGTGGGTTGATATTGTTATTTAAATTTCATATAATCAATGGTCGCTTTACTCCATTTACTACATGTTTAATCATGAATAAATATTATACCTTTTTAGATTTTGTTACCTTTGAAATAGTGTGTTATGAGGCTTGTTAGATATTGTATAATCTTAAATTGTTTAATTATTTTGTTTGAAATTAAACATAACATTAGCAATTAGATTTTCCTTTAGAGAAATATATAATAAGTTAAAGTCCTTGATAAATAATAAACCTTAGAATTGTCTCTTTTGCAATTGTAAATCCTAGTTAGTTTAAAAAATTTATAGTATCATGAAAATTAAATTATTAAGTAGACAAATAGTGAAAAAATATATAGCTATATTGGTGTTCTTCATTTGCAACCTAGTACAGTTGTGATAGTATATTGAATATTTTCATAGCTATTTCTTGAGTTGTGATAGTCGAGCTGTGTCTTGAGCTGTGTCTCGAGATGTGACATCCTAATCCCTGATTGGAGCCCTCGACTGATCCATGACCCGAGCACTGTGCTGAGTTGTGGGCCAGAGTCTGTGCATAAAACACCATAAAATTTTCAAATTCTATATATATACATGTACAAATAAAATTTGTTTTGATTTTAAATAAATAAATAATACTTGACAAATCTAAATTACCTGACATACACGGTCTGCATCATGTAGAGGAGTCTCAATAGAAGCATGACCTGATCCTGCAACCTATAAATAACATGTGTTCATACAATATATAAGCATATATGTATTTAGTTAGAAAACTTGTACACTTGATGTCTGTATGTAGAAAGTTAACTTGATATATATATGTGTGTTTGTGTGTACACTTAAATCAAACTTATATGTACATGTGATATATAGACCTAGTTTTTAAATATCTCATGATGATGACTAGGATCACCAGCATGATGCAAATCTCCATATTCAGGTTGTAAAAAAGTAGCTTGTGTCTAATACACATGTACATTTAAGATTGCAATCAAGAGTCGGAGCTTCAATGTATGTGATTTTATTTAAAATTGAACTTATAATTTTTAAATATATAATTTATGAATTTAGATTATAATTTTTAAATAAATTATACCTCAACTGCACCAGCAAAGGCCCTCCCAATCCCATTGAGGTCAAAATCATGGAGAGACAACGATACATGTGTAGATGGTGTAGTATCAGTGCCGAAAAGAAGCCTTCTATACTCACCTCCCATATCATCATGTGCAGTAACCTCAACCTCAAGACCAACTGGAACATGTGGAGGGGCGGAGCCTATAGGACCAACTGGAACATCCTGACATCCCCCCAAACCCTATGAACTTGACTCACCATGGCTCCTCTGTCTACCAAAATATCGCTCGAGATGTGAGGATACAACATCAAGTGGGATCCCATACTAATCGCTGATGAATTGGTATGAATCTAATAAATCATTGGCCAGGCATCTAGTCATATTTCGCAAAGCACTCTCTCCACTAATCTGTGCCACTTCATGTGGCGATGGTATATTAGCATGAATGTAACGATCTGAACAGCTGGTTGATGTGGCCTTAGTGGATGGAATGTCAATCCTTGGGCATAACAAATACTTGCCAACATGATCAAATGACAACTGATCAACCTCAGTGGCAATAGTTTCCATGCTCTCAAAAAATGTACATCTCGAGGGGGTCAATTCTAGTTGGGCGGCATTTGCTAGTTCCACATGTTTTGGAAGAACTAAAAGATTTGGGGCAACTAAGGACCTCTTGTTCTGAAGAGGTGGTGCATCTACTCTTCTATACTCGGGTCTCTTTGCAAACCTCCTTTTCCCCTGACCAACATGTTTAGGGAAAGATGTATAATCAACAGATAAATCTAAATGGAACTCTGCATATAATTGTTTACAAAAATACAATGGCAACTCATCATTGTTTGGCCATTGGTGATGAGCTGCCAAAAACCTAGGATAGATGAAAGGACCAACAACTACATCCACACACTTGGTGGGAGAATAGCCTCTCACTCTCTCTTTTTCCCTATAAGAAGGGAACATGCTGAGAACATTATCTACTGAAACCAGCCTAGAAATAGATGACCATTTCTCATGGCCAATAACACTCTGAGAAAGCGATGCATAGAACTTGTCAACACTAATGTCATCATAGGGATTGTATGATCGAACAACTTGGATCATACGTGTGATCTCATCCCTAATCCTAACCAACCTGTCTCTACCTGACAGGTTTGGTGTATTGTGAATAGAACTATTCAATTCATCCAAAGCTCTTTGAAACCTCTAAATGGTGTCAACATATAATGTAGAATTATTACTATCACTAGGTTGACCTGTCTGATGTGATTGATGTGATGATTGGTCATCCATGTGGACCTAAATTTATCTGCAGTATGATAATTAATTTTTTTGTCAAACATATTGAATGTCATGATGTAAATAAATCTGCATATAAATTTTCCAACTACTACATACATCTTTAAAAAATCCATGATATAAATGCACACGTGCTTCTCAAATAAACCTGCACTTTAGATGCTTGTAAATACATAAATAATAGGCCTATCAACCAAATCTGAATCAACCATAAAACACAGAACTAGGAATGCATAGAAAATCCAAATTTAAAGTCACATGTAGCATGTAGCATATTGACATGACAACCATATAGGAATTTATATATATCAGATTTTATCATAATTCATATAAATCAGATTTTATCCTATAGTAGTTGGAGTCATAAGAAGGTATATTTCCAATCTAGAAAAAAAGCATTTGACAATCTACAAAAGACATACTCTATTTAACATTCTAGGGTATTATCTATGTATATATATCTAGTGTATGTTGTTTCCTTCTTTAACCATATTATTCCCTAGCATTTGATGGGCAAATTTGAATGGATAACCTTACAAGGGATAAAAGTGCATGTCCTGCATTGTTGTAGCACTTGATTTGACCTATTTTATGTGTGAACTGACTCCCACCCGGTAGCCATCAGCCACTTGCTACTTCTAATAACCACAACCTTACCAATAACTTTTGCACAAATTCTTTCTTGAATGGTTTCAAATTGTGATTAATTTTCCATCACCACAACCTTGATAAAAACTTATGCACAAAATTCAATAAAGAAGAATTTATGCACAAATTCTCTCTGGAATGATTTTAAAATTTGATATATATTTTTAGCTTATATTGTGTGGATGAAATTTGATGTTCCTTGTAGTTTCCTATTGTGTCATGGTATAGGGTCAGGGCTTAAATTTGAGAGTCGACCTTGCCTGTTAAGCAATTTTTTTATGACAATTATCTATTCAATGTTGCCTTTAAAATAATATGACCTATCTTAACTTATAAGTAGATTATATAAAAATCAGATATATATATATATATATATATATATATATATATATATATATATCAGCATAATCCTATGTAAATTTTGACAGTTTGTCCAAAATCTTTCCTTTCATATGATACATTCTTTTTAAAAATTTGATTCTATTTTACAGCAAAAATGGCTAAATACAGTTGTACAACTGTCAAATTTAAGCCATGTTCAGGGCTTAAATTTGACAGTTGACCTTGCATGTCAAGTAATTTTTTTATGACAGTGTAGATTATATAAAAATTAGATATATATACTAGCATAATCCTATGTAAATTTTGACAGTTTGTCCAAAATCTTTCCTTTCATATGATACAATATTTTTAAAATTTTGATTGTATTTTACAGCAAAAATGGCTAAATATAGCTATACAACTGTCAAATGTAAGCCCTGTAAAGGGTAGGTGTGGCTCTGTTAACTCCCTCATATCCATTTAGATTCATAGATGTATTGATGGATATGAGGGAGGATGCTAGCAAAGTTTGTGGAATTTGGCTTTACAATAGCCAATTACATTTGCTTTAAAATTTCTAAAATAGGCTTACATAGATCTAGTGTATGTTGTTTCCTTCTTTAACCATGTTATTCCCTAGCATTTGATGGGCAAATTTGAATGAATAACCTTACAAGGGATAAAAGTGCATGTCTTGCATTGCTGTAGCACTTGATTTGGCCTATTTTATGTGTGAACTGACTCCCACCCAACAACCATCAGCCACTTGCTACTTCTGATCACCACAACCTTTCCAATAACTTATGCACAAATTCTTTCTTGAATGGTTTCAAATTGTGATTAGTTTTCCATCACCACAACCTTGATAAAAACTTATGCACAAAATTCAATAAAGAAGAATTTATGTACAAATTCTCTCTAGAATGATTTCAAATTTTGATATATATTTTTAGCTTATATTGTGTGGATGAAATTTGATGTTCCTTATAGTTTCCTATTGCATCATGGTATAGGGTAGGTGTGACTCTGTTAACTCTCTCATATCCATTTAGATTCATAGATGTGTTGATGGACATGAGGGAGGATGCTAGCAAAGGTTGTGGATATTGGCTTTACACCAGCGAATTGCATTTGCTTTAAAATTTCTAAAATAGGCTTACATAGATCTAGTGTATGTTGTTTCCTTCTTTAACCATGTTATTCCCTAGCATTTGATGGGCAAATTTGAATGGATAACCTTACAAGGGATAAAAGTGCATGTCCTGCATTGCTATAGCACTTGATTTGACCTATTTTATGTGTGAACTGACTCCCACCCAGCAGCCATCAGCCACTTGCTACTTCTGATCATACCACAACCTTTCCAATAACTTATGCACAAATTCTTTCTTGAATGGTTTCAAATTGTGATTAATTTTCCATCACCACAACCTTGATAAAAACTTATGCACAAAATTCAATAAAGAAGAATTTATGCACAAATTCTCTCTCGAATGATTTCAAATTTTGATATTTTTTTAGCTTATATTTTGTGGATGAAATTTTACAAACCCATTTTACTTGCACATACAATCATATAAGGTGCAGGTTTATTTCAAACACTGAACTAGACATCATGCCATAAAAAATGTTTGACATAAAATGCCCATGTGAAGATCTAGATACATCGTACCATACAAAATGTTTGACAGAAAATGCATGCCAAGGTGAAGATGGCATACCTAGTTGAGTCTGTTAAAAAAGGTGGTGGGAATGTCCTTCACATGAAAGCTTTCAAACCCTAGGTCACTATTGCTGTCAGGAAATGACCGCTGTGAAATGTGGCAATTTCATTTTTTTTGTTTTTAATAGCATGATTTCGGGCGAAACTATCTCAACCCCAGATCAACTCGCCTAAAAATAGCTTGCCACATATTCGCCACATAGCAGCTACATGTATTTGGGTGAAATTGACTCACGTGAAAATGACTTGCTCTAAATTGTTTTGTTGGCCCAAAGTGTGACACATCTTTTTGCTTTTACCCATCACACAGGGATTAAAGGCTAAAAATTCTAGATTTCAATATCTCCCAAAATATTCATTATTTGGCCAAATTATTAAAGACCCAGTTGAGATAACATCCCCTATTATCTAAGCAATCAATACCCAGAAAATCATATTGGCAAAGTGTGAAGTTGTTTCACATACCCGACTCATTGTCCAAGGAATACAAGGCTGGAAATAACTGTCACAGCAACCCTGGGTATTTCAAATCCTCTAAAAAAACACCATGCTCAGTATATATTCATTGTTACAATATTACAATCATACATGGAAGAGATACAACCCATAAAAAGAGAAGAATGAGTCCAAAGCTGCAAGTTTGAACCCTCTGGTGAAGACCACAACATCCTTGTTGTTGTACAGCCTAGAAAAGAGATGCAACAACAAATTAAATGATCTCTAATGAGGGTGTTTTCAACAACTAAAATCTTCTCTACAAACCCTTGAATCTCCTAATGATAATCTCCCCAATAATGCACCATATGATTCCTGTTGATAACTGAGAGGGGGGGTGAATCAATTATCTTAATTAATTTGACTTTTTGTTCTTCTTTAACAACTAGTGCAACATCAAAACAAATAAGCATTCATAACCATGAAAGTAGAAACAAAATCAATACACATAACACAATGATTTTGATGTGGAAAACCCTGTTAAGGGAAAAACCACGGGGTGACTAACCCAAGATTGTATTATCTGTTAAAAGAATAGAAGTATAAGATGGCACTTGCCAATTAGGGCTCACTGCCCGAGTACACTGCTCACAAGAGGCTCACTACCTACAAGAGACTCGCTGTCTAAAAGGTATAAGGAAAATAACAAGATACTTGAACAGATGAAAAGCATCCACACATGCTCAGGTTTAATTCCGGTTAGGCTCAATACACTGATCTACTGCACTTCATTCTTCCACTTCTTTGGTACTGCTATCCTGTCACATACCGGACCAGTATTATTGCTTCCACATTGCTCTCTTATTTTCTTCGTACTACACAACACACCACACACACCTTCTCATCAAAATCCATCTGGTATATATATCCGCACAAAGGATTTCAACATCTTTCTAGTCAGCATCCAAAATACTCAATATTTTCCCAAACTCTTGTCTGTCGGTTGAATCCTTGCTTACCAAGAGATGCGTATCAAAGAGATGCTTATAGAAGTCATCAATCATGTTAGCCAATCATGAATGATCCCTTAAGAAACTTGATTACCATCAATATCTTATCCGGATTAAGGTCTGAAGCTCTGTCGGTCAGTTCTTCCTCAGTCTACTCTACCAAACAGGAACCCAACACTTAGGTGTTCATATCTTTTCACTCTTATATCACCAGAGGCTCAATCTCTTGAATATATTATTCATGGTACTCCTCTTGACTTCCCCAGGTCTGCACTTTACTGAGATACTTCCTCTGAGAGATCCGGACCTAATTGTCGGACCTTGTTGCATGCTTTGTTCGTGGTCACCGGACCAAAATACCCTTCAATCTGACTTCTGGTATAGACACACCATGTCTTACATATGTGTGGGATGGACTTTTATGCCATCAATGACAACACTCATGAAGCCACACAATGTCTCTTACCAACAATTCCCACATGCCAAAAGAGAGGGCACAATCAGCAATAATAAATAATCTTCAATGATAAACTTTAAAACCCTTGTAAATGTTGGTGGCTTTAGTTTGTTATTGATGTCAAAAGGCAAAAGGGTTTTATCATATGATCCTGGATGACCTTATGAGTGAATGTCATGCAGAGGAACATGTTACATGTGATGTCATTCATTGTTCATGTTGGATCATTGCTCCTTTTGTTAGTGCCTTCACCATGCCCTTTGGAATCATACTTGTTGTGGTTGGATAGAGTTGGTTGGAGTTTGTTTTATCATGTTAACATTAGGAGTTGAAGATGACAAAGGAGTTTGTTGTTAATCTTTGTTATGGGTAGCATGAGGATGATCTTTGTCATAGGTAGCATGCTTTCTTCACAAAGTTATCATTACTTCAAGATGTAAGAATGCCATCATAGGATCAAGAAGAATGTGGTTAATTGGTGTCTCAATAGGATGCCTCTTCATAGGTTTGGCCTTCATGGAGCTTTGGAGTTGATTTTGTCACATGTTTGGAGTTCATGGAGTTTTGGAGTTCATGGAGTTTTGGAGTTGATAGTATGTTCATTTTTAGGTCTTGCTTAGGATGATCAAGATGCAATTCTTCATAATGTGTCTTCATATGTCCTTTGGTGGTGTGAGTTAATTAGGTCACAAGGCTACTTGTTTGGGCTTACATAAATATGTTCATGGTTTTCATCTTTGTCATATGTTGGTCATGGAAAAATATGCAGAGTATTGATCTTCATGGTTGATGTTCTTCAATACTCTTTATGGTTTTTTTTAATTGGATGCTTGGATGCTCAGTCTTTCACACATAATTTGATGTTGCTGAGTTGGATGTTATCTTCATAGGTCAAAATGATATTCATGATCAGGATTTGGGTGATATGATTTGTCATGATGTTTGTGCTTCATGTTTTAAGAGTTTGGTCTACATAATATCCTTTATTATGCTTCAAGATTTTTCTTCATATTGTATACAAAGGTTGAATGGACATGTCATACATTCTCAAGAGGCAAGTGAATATCAGATATTTGTTTTGTTGTCTCAGATGTAGATGTGCAGAGACATAAAAATTTGCAGAGGATCTTCATAATGATCCATCTCATAGTGGTGATACAATGTTCAATGGAAAAATTTGGCAGTGGTTATGTTTGATCATCTTGGATCACTTAATAGAAATGTTTGCTCAGTTCTTCACAGCCATCAGAGATTTCAAGATGCCATCATAGTTTATGGCTCTATTGGAAATGGTACAAATTTAGAGTTTTATTCTAAGCTACTTTGTTTGTCCTAAGAGATACTTTATTTCTTTGACTAAACCCTAATCTTTCTATTTCACATATATCATTGAATGGGTTCATTCACTGCCTCAGTGTTGTTTCTATCTGAGTTTTTAATTCACTAATTTTTCAATTTCCTAATACCTAAAACCATGTTCCTAAATCCTTTTATCTTAAGTCTACATGTTTTTATCCCTAATGCAAAGTCTCTTTCTCTTTTTAAACCCTTCTTAGAGCCCGCCATATAAGTGAATTACTTTTTGTTTTAATTGGGCGTTGACCTGCTATAGTAGGTGATATGTCACTTAAGTGACAATGTTATGGGGTCGCGGTCACAGTCTGATCGATCCCCTCTTCCTAGTAGGACCGGGTCCATCGGTGGTTCGATGAGCGCATGGGCGCCAACTCCAAATCGATGGTTATCTTTGAAATCTCAATGAGCACGCAGGATGAAATCGGTGGATAAGATTTAAACTTCAACTTCCTCCCTCGAGCATGTGCTTTGACATGCATTAGACTGTTGTTTCTATGTTAACTACATAGAAGTTGCTTCTTAAAGGCTAATTTTAGTCAATTTCTAAAGGCGGTTTGTGGATAGATTTTTGTGAGACTTAAATGCTATTTTTGGGAGATATTTCTTCTAATTTTAAGTTTTCCCTTGTGGGCCTTTCGAGGAATTAAAATCTATAAAGGAGGAGATTCTTTTTTAAGGATTTATATGCAATATAAACTATTTTATTTAAAGGAAGGTTCATATAGCAGTTTTTCTTTTTGAAAAGGAATCTTCAATGCAGGGAATATGAACATATTGAAGGGGTTATTGAAGAGTTGAGAAAATATATATGTAGAGGAATATGAAAAGTCTTTTCTATTGTAGGTGAATGGATTTTTTTTAAATGATTTATGTAGAGAAAATGATGGTGTACAGAGGCTTTGAAGATGGAAGATAAAAGCTTCTAAAGAGATGTGGTTTTAAATGGTTCAAATTGAAATGATATTTTTTTAGTGTATGAGAGGTGATTGAAGAAGAAGTAAGAAAAGAAAAGGTCATTTTTATTGCAGGTTTATTGTGAATTTGATTTGTAGACAAACTACAGGATTGAAGATATTTTTCTATGAGGATTTTGAAGAGAAAATGAAGATGAACCAGGTGAATATTTTGTAAGATGTATGAGATGTTTTTGCAGGAATCAAACAAGCAAAGATTCAACAAATTTATAGAATGAATGATGTCAAGTATGAAGACAATATGTAATTGATTGTGCAGAGATAATGAGAAGAAAATACAGATTGAGTTGGGTGTGATTGTAAGAGGATATTCAAATTCAGGGGTTTGAATTGAAACAGAGAAACCCTCTATATTTTTGTATTAATCTAAGATTGTATTTTTGCCAGTGAGGCACATATTATATCCAATAAGGCTTGCATGGTCAGTGAGACCTATTTGTTGCTAGTGAGGCATGTATGTCAGTGAGACTATGTAATTGTTGATATCCATGATTAAGCCAGTGAGGTAGTTTTGAGTGGTTTTTCATCCCTGAGAGGGTTTTCCACTCCGGAAAACTATTATGTCTTGATTTCAAATTTGTGCAATTTGATTCGTCCTTCATGCTTACATATTCAGTATTTGACTCCTTCATGTGATGAAATATATTGTTAAGTTTGATTCTTCTATTTTCTCTTTTTAAGGTTGATAAAAGTAAATAACCTATTTTTGATACAAAACTGATTCACCCTCCCCTCTCAGTGTTGTTTGTACTCCAAGAAGTGGTATTAGAGCATAGGTTCCCTATAGAAGTTTAATAGGCTTGGGTAGGTCCTGATAGTGGAGTACCATGGGAAAGTGTAAAAGAAATAAGGGTAAGAGAAATGTCAAGTCTCATATTGATCAAAAGACAGCATCTATACCAAATTCAGATGTTGATATACAATCAGTTGATAGAAATGTTTCACAAGTTGAGTTAGAGAAAGAGTTTTCTAGAGTTCCTTTCTTTGATGGTTCAGACTTCTCTGTTTGGTGTATTAGAATGCAAGTATATCTATCCTCTTTAGGGTATGGTGTTTGGATGTCAGTTGAGAATGGGTATTTTGTTTCCTCTCAATCACCTAATACTGCAAAAAACAAAGAGACTTATGAATGTAATCATATAGCAAAGAAGGCCATTCTATCTGGATTATCTAATGGAGTTTCTTGTAAAGTCATGCATTGTGAAACAACTCAGGATGTGTGGAAGGAATTGATAAGAATCTATCAAGGTGATGCACTTGAAGGAGAGGACAGCTTGTTATCTGAGAAGAGTGACAATGATGGAAGTCATTCACATGAAGGAGATGAGGTACAATTAGATTCAGAAGAAGAAGATCACATTATGAGTGATTATAATCAGGAGTATGATGAACAAGAATGTGAGGTTGATGTTGAAGGATAACTCTTGTGTGCTCTAAGTGAAATCAAGAAGTACAAAAAGGAGAACCGTATATTAGAGTTGCAGCTACAATAAGAAAAAGAATCCAAAGACAAAGCACTTTTAGACTTTGAAAGAGTATCTTTTGATCTTGAAGAGGCAAGAAATCAGATTTTGAATTTAAGAACACAAGTTGATGAATCAGACAAATTGATTATCAGCCTAAAGACTGAGATTGAAGAGGCCAAGAGAATAATAGATGTAACAAAGTCTGATCTTGAGGTGAAAAGAATAGAATGTCTAAAACTAGAGGCTGAAATTGTCAATCTAAAAAGAGATTATGAAGGTCTCAAGATTCTGTCCAAGAAATATCAGGAGTTTGAAGAAAGCACAAACAAGTTACATGAAATGTTGGGCAAACAAAAGTATCATAAGGACACTACTGGTCTAGGTTATGAAGAAGGAGTGTGTTCCAAAGTCAAAGAGACTCCTAGAAGGAAAAATGATCTAAAGTATCATGTTGCTGCTCCTAAAGGCACAAAGAAGATTGAAGATGAGGTAAAAACTAAAGATGAGTTTATCAAAATGAATTATCAAAAGAGAAATTCAAGAAGGGCTGCTCCAGTAAGACAAGCATATATGTACAGGTATAATTATTCATTTTTTGGTTATATTGTTATACCTGTAATCATTTTAGACAAAAAGCGGTTGATTACAGAAGGAATACTAATCTTGTATGTTTCAAGTGCAATTCTCCTAGTCACAAAGCATATAGTTGTAGAATGTATGGAAGAATAGCATCACCTGGTTTGAAAATTTTGAAAAGGAAAGAGGCTAAAAAGGTTTGGAAGAAGAAATCTGAACAGAAGAAAGAACCTATGAAAGTTTGGAGAATAAAACAAAGCAAAGAGAAGATAGATTCTAAGCTTGTGCATCTTGCACAAGTCACATCATTAGTTTCATAACATATAGCATGAAGTGAGGGAGAGTTATCCTATGTCCTATCTCTTACCCCCAAAAACTTTCAGGAGGAGATCATTTGATGCTTGTCAATATGGTGATTTTGTTTTGTTTATCATGCTATTGGATTCATGTCTGATTATGATTGCTAGAATGTTTTATATCAAGATGTTTTGATCATGTGTTTTGAGCTATGTAGCTTTCGTGAGGATTGAAGATAGTGTCAAAAGAAGATAGTAAACTGGAGATGTAAATTTGTGATCATTCAAAAGAGTTCTTATTCATATGACAATGGTGTTCAAGTTGTTCAATAAGCAGATGTACAAGGTGTTGACATTTCTTCTGAATCAGCATTAGGGTTTGCCACTTCTAATGCACAGGCAGATTCAGGCCAACTGAATACAGGAGGTTGCGTGAGCTCCTCCCCTTCACTTCTGGTTCTGCCGCACCAAGGGGGGTATCCCTATAACTCAAGATGTAACCTTGACTAGATCAAAGATAGAAAGATCTAACTTGACAACAACAGGCAGAATACTCTCATGTATGGACCAAGATCTGCACGATAGATCACAAGGCTGGCAACATTCTTGGACATGATGTCTGGTTGAGTATGAGAGTATGCAGGGGGTTTCTAATCCTACTCCTACAACTAACAGGTGGAGGTATGAAGTGTTTTGACATGAATTTGGATGCAAAGCTGGACATGGTGTATAACACAAGAACACAGCATGATTGGTGCCTATCCAGGGCTTGGAGTCGGTAGACATACACCTGTGAATGATCAGCATGAATAGCTAAAACTGGATTTCAGGGGGATACACATGATATCTGCCTTACAGATATCTCCCAATATAGAGTGTTGAGCTATCTCTACTTATGGTATCCCTACTGCAGTATACCCTTCCCAATGTTCAACCTGAAAACAGTTTAATCTGCCCCTTGAGCAGAGGTTAAAAGATCAGACATTCAACATAGGAATTCTATGCTCTAGAATCTAAACATAAGCAAACATCCAGATCCAGAAGAAGGATACATGCAATACTGGAGACAGAATTAACACAACACATGCTAAACAGCATTACTCATATAAGATCAACCATGAAACCAGTGGATTCATGCCAAGTCCTACAACAGGAGATACATAAACTCACAAGATAACTGTACAGAGCAACCAGATCAGCTGGTTATGGATTACAGAGCCCAAAAATCATCAACTTTCAACAACCTCTAAAGAATAACACCATCTGCATTATATAGCAGGAGGGTGTCTTCAGCATCAACTACCAGGTTGACCAAAATTCCCGCCAGATACACCGTACCATAGAAATGGCGCTCAAACACATTAATGCAGCAGGTAGGGGAGGAGACAGGAAGATTTTTCGAGCCCTGCGCCACTGCCTCGGGATCCAGATCTTCAATCAAGTACCAGACCAGCCCACGCCATCGCCCATACCTCTGCAACAATCGCCATTAATGGCGCACCAACCCGCGGCCTTGGGAAAATCATCAAACATACTATCGCAAGCATTTCCCGCCGAGACTCATCATCATGATATTTGAAAATGCAGGATATCAATATCCCACATGCACCCCGCGATGACCTCAATAACACTTTATATACTAGGTCATGAGCATATATCATGTCGGTGCTTTTGCTCCCGACGACACTAGTATAGACTTCATCATCATCATCCTCCAGCAGTATGATATCCTGTTGTTCGAAATATCACCCTGACGTCATCATCATATCACAATATAACCTGCATGATAATCGCCTTCATCGGCACAACCTGATCCATCGGAGGAAGATCCTCCTGCTTAGCCGATACCAAATGTCTGGCCGATGAACATCCTGATGACGTCATCATCATACCCTGCTGATGTCATCATCATATCCGCCTACTACGCACCTCCTCATATCCGGATGACGTCATCATCATGTTTGCAAAGATCAGGAGGTCTCTTCAAGATGATCAGTGTTAGAAATATGACCCCCCCGGACCTTGATGACGTCATCACCATATCAACATCATCATGATATTCGAACAAACATATATCCGAGTGATATGAAAATATCACCCCCTCCTTCGCGAATATCATGATGCAGATAGGCAGAAAGAAAAATATCACCCTGATATACGGATGACGTCAGCATCATCAGGATGAGAAACAACGAACAAGAAGTGATACAACATCATCAGGATGATATTGACTAAGATCATCTTGACGTTCAAAATATGATGACCCTAATGAATATCGAGTCGCACTTAAAACTCTTCAACATCATCATCAGGATGATCATAACCAAGATCACCCGATGATAGAAATATCACCCCGGCGAAAAATCATGAAGGCAGAAAATATGATAACCACCGCAAGCAGCAGGATGATAACTGGAAATATGATGATGATGACGACGACCCTTAGGATAAAACAAGTTAGGTCGAGCAACTCAAAGAATAAGAAACATCATCATCATGCCTGCGCACGGTGATAAATGGAAGATCACCGGAGACTTTGAAGAATCACCCTCGCAAGCAGATCAGGGCGCACTGTAGCTCATCAGTATCATCAGGATAATAAGCAAACATCACCCGACAGCGAAATATGATGATGACGATGAGAAACCGGTCGAAGGAGAACATGATGATGCTGACCATCATCGAAGACAAGATGATGATGATGACCTCCTCCTCAGGAAAACATGATGCTGCAGTTGAAAAATGCTGAGGAGGTCCATTACTTGGAGCACTTTTTTGGATACTTAGGGAGAGTGCCTGAATGAAAATTTTTCAAAAAACTACTAGTCAATTCAGGCGTCAACACAAGGATAGAGCAAACAGAAGGCAGAGTATGATAGTGAGTACAAGTTTGCAGTGACTTTCATCTATACAGATGTTTTGATGGTTTTAGTTGCAGTATGAAGAGACACATTCAATGTCACAGTGGTATTTGCATTTTAATTTTTTTAATAATGTCAATGAACAGTTGAAGAAGACTTTTATGTTTGTGAAAAGTTTGAAAGCAGAGATCCTGTTCACTGCAGAATTGCTAAGTAGTTCAATACTCAAAGACAAGAGGTTGTCAATACAAATGATGAAATAAATTCAAAAGATTTCTTGGAGTATTACTATATATATTGTTCTCCTGCATGGAATAGACAAAGTATTACAATCAAAGGATACCTTATGAGTAAAGAGCCCTACACAGAGTGCACAAAGATATTCAAGATTTATGATAAGGAAGGTGTCTCTATTTTTTTTTTAATTAGTCTCATACAGAACATTAGTGATCAGTGGTGTAGATGATAGCAAAAGTATTGTAAAAGGTGGATAGTTTTATGATCATTCCTATCATTCCTCTTTACAATGTCAAAGGAGAAGTAGAGTACTTTACAGGTTAGTGACTTTGATGGTGATTCCAAGACCTTTGATAACCAATATGATAACTTACAGAGAAATTGACAGTCTCTTCAAGTTATGATCAAACATCTTGCAGAGTGTAGTAATCAGATATCATGTGAAGACTGGCAGTTAGTAAGGTGCATGGTATAAAGTTTAGTCAATACTAATTTGTGAACTATCAAACTTCATGACAAGTGACAATAATATGGATTTGAGGCTGTTATGATGCTTACAATGATGATCTTTCTTCTCTATTTCTAGTTTCTTTCTGATTGTAGCTTTGACAAAGTTATCTGAGTCACTATGATGGTGACGAGTATAAGGACAGTTCTCTTGTGATAGGAGTTATGCTATGAATGCAAATTTGTTAAAAAAATAAATGTAGCTGACAGGTATATAGTTAGACTCTACAATCTCTGTCAACATGCTTTAACATGTGTAGATATTGGAATTTTTTTTGAACAGGACTATGTTCAACTTGGGTTAATTAACAATTGCATCAGATTAGGTTAAAATCAGTCTACTTAATCTCTAGTGTTGTTTAGCTGTTATCAACTTTATCATCAGATGCAAGGTCATAGGGGGAGTACAAAATTCTTTGTCATTGTTGTCAAAAGGGGGAGAAGATGGCAAGAAGGAAGTGCAATGTTAGTTTGACATCAATGCCAAAGGGGGAGTTTGTTGGTGGCTTTGGTTTTTCATTAATGTCAAAAGGCAAAAGGGTTTTATCATATGATCTTGGATGACCTTATGAGTGAATGTCATGCAGAGGAACATGTTACATGTGATGTCATTCATTGTTCATGTTGGATTATTGCTCCTTTTGTTAGTGCCTTCACCATGTCCTTTGGAATCATACTTGTTGTGGTTGGATAGAGTTGGTTGGAGTTGGATGGAGTTTGTTTTATCATGTTATCACCAAGAGTTGAAGATGACAAAGAAGTTTGTTGTCAATCTCTGTTATGGGTAGCATGAGGATGATCTTTGTCATAGGTAGAATGCCTTCTTCACAAAGTTATCATTACTTCAAGGTGCAAGAATGCCATCACAGGATCAAGAAGAATGTGGTTAATTGGTGTCTCAATAGGATGCCTCTTCATAGGTTTGGCCTTCATGGAGCTTTGGAGTTGATTTTTTCACATGTTTGGAGTTCATGGAGTTTTGGAGTTGATTATGTCACATGTTTGGAGTTCAAGGAGTTTTGGAGTTGATAGTATGTTCATGTTCAGGTTTTGCTCAAGATGATCAAGATGCAATTCTTCATAATGTGTCTTCGTATGTCCTTTGGTGGTGTGAGTTAATTAGGTCACAAGGTTACTTGTTTGGGGTTACATAAATATGTTCATGGTGTTCATCTTTGTCATATGTTGGTCATGGAAAAATATGTAGAATATTGATCTTCATGGTTGATGTTCTTCAATACTCTTTATGTTTTTTTTATTGGATGGTTGGATGCTCAGTCTTTCACACATGATTTGATGTTGCTGAGTTGGATGTTATCTTCATAGGTCAGAATGATATTCATGATCAAGATTTGGGTGATATGATTTTTCATGATGTTTGTGCTTCATGTTTCAGAAGTTTGGTCTACATAATATCCTTCATTATGCTTGAAGATTTTTCTTCATGTTGTATATAAAGGTTGAATGGACAGGTCATACATTCTCAAGAGGCAAGTGAATCTCAGAGATTTGTTTGGTTGTCTCAGATGTAGATGTACAAAGACATAAAAATTTGCAGAGGATCTTCATAATGATCTATCTCACAGTGGTGATACAATGTTCAATGGAAAAATTTGGCAGTGGTTATGTTTGATCATCTTGGATCACTTAATAGAAATGTTTGCTTAGTTCTTCATAACCATCAAAGATTTCAAAATGCAATCATAGTTTATGGCTTTGTTGGAAATGGTACAAATTTAGGGTTTTATTCTAAGCTACTTTGTTTGTCCTAAGAGATACTTTGTTTCTTTGACTAAACCCTAATCTTTCTAATTCATATGTATGATTGAATGGGTTCATTCACTGCCCCAGTGTTGTCTCTGTTTGAGGTTTTATTCACTAATTTTTTAGTTTCCTAATACCTAAAACCATGTTCCTAAATCCTTTTATCCTAAGTCTACATGTTTTTATCCCTAATGCAAAGTCTCATTCTCTTTTTAAACCCTTCTTGGAGCCTGTCATATAAGTGAATTACTTTTTGTTTTAATTGGGTGTTGACCTACTATAGCAGGTGATATGTCATGTAAGTGACAATGTTATGGGGTCACGGTCGTGGTCTGACCGGCCCCCTCTTCCTAGTAGGACTAGCTCCATCGGTGGTTTGATGAGCGCATGGGCACCAACTCCAAATCGATGGTTTATCTTTGAAATCTCAATGAGCGCGCAGAATGAAATTGGTGGATAAGATTTAAACTTCAACTTCCTTCATCGAGCATGTGCTTTGACATGCATTAGACCGTCGTTTCTGTGTTAACTGTATAGAAGTTGCTTTTTAAACTCTAATTTTAGTCAATTTCCAAAGGCAGTTTGTGGACAGATTTTTGTGAGACTTAAATGCTATTTTTGGTAGATATTTCTTCTAATTTTAAGTTTTCACTTGTGGGCCTTTCGAGGCATTAAAAGCTATAAAGGAGGAGATTCTTTTTTAAGGATTTATATGCAATATAAACTATTTTTTTAAAAGGAAAGTTCATATAGCAGTTTTTCTTTTTCAAAAGGAATCTTCAATGCAGGGAATATGAATAGATTGAAGGGGTTATTGAAGAGTTGAGAAAATATATATGCAAAGGAATATGAAAAGTATTTTCTATTGCAGGTGAATGGATTTTTTTATAAATGATTTATGGAGAGAAAATGATGGTGTAGAGAGTCTCTAAAGATGGAAGATAAAAAGCTTCTGACGAGATGTGGTTTTAAATGGTTCAAATTGAAATGAGATTTTTTTAGTGAATGAGAGGTGATTGAAGAAGAAGTAAGAAAAGAAAAGGTCATTTTTATTGTAGGTTTATTGTGATTTTGATTTGTAGACAAAATGTAGGATTGAAGACATTTTTCTGTGAGGATTTTGAAGAGAAAATGAAGATGAACTAGGTGAATATTTTGTAAGATGTATGAGATGTTTTTGCAGGAATCAAACGAGCACAGATTCAACAAATTTATAGAATGAATGATGTCAAGTATGAAGACAATATGTAATTGATTATGCAGAGATAATGAGAAGAAAATACAGATTGAGTTGGGTGTGATTGTAAGAGGATATTTAAATTCAGGGGTTTGAATTGAAACAGAGAAACCCTTTGTATTTTTGTATTAATCTGAGATTGTATTTTGCCAGTGAGGCACACATTATAGCCAGTAAGGCTTGCATGGTTAGTGAGACCTATTTGTTGCCAGTGAGGCATGTATGTCAATGAGACTATGTAATTGTTGATATCCATGATTAAGTTAGTCAGGCAATTTTGAGTGGTTTTTCATCCTTGGTAGGGTTTTCCACTCATGAAAACTATTGTGTCTTGATTTGAAATTTGTGCAATTTGATTGGTCCTTCATGCTTACATATTCAGTATTTAACTCCTTCATGTGATGAAATATATTGTTAAGTTTGATTCTTCTATTTTCTCTTTTTAAGGTTGATAGAAGTAAATAACCTATTTTGGATACAACACTGAGTCACCCCCCCTCAGTGTTGTTTGTACTCCAACAGTAAATTATTTTGATGAAATCTCATCTATTATGCACAATTGCATCCTCTAACATGAAGCTACCAATGATGCAACCTTCAAGTGATCTTTCACACCCTCAGGTAGCAAGAACAATGAAGAATCTTCGTTCTCCAAAGCCAAGAATTCTAAAAACCCTAGGTTTTAACTTTCAAGAGCCAAGCTCTCTAGAAAGCACAAACTCCAATATCTTCAAATGAAAACAATGATAATGAAATCCTTTTCAAAAATCCTTTATATAATATTCAATTGGTATTTGGCTTCATCTCCTTTAATTTCATCTCCTTTTAAATAACACTTTATCACTTATAATAAAGTATACTTTAAAAGCATTTAATATAACTTTATATCATCTCTTAAAGTGGGCCCCCAATATAACTTAAATGCACTTTTAAATAACTTGATTTTATAATCATTAAATGACCTTGTTATCATAAAGTTAAATAGAGTCATTTAATGTTCACACTTTATATTTTGACTTTATGATATTAAATACCCCTCAATTAAAAAGTCACATGAAGTCAATATAATATTCCTTTAAAATAATTAATTATTATTATTAAAGTAACACTTTAATAATAATTAAATGTCATAACTCTATTAATAATAATTATTTAATGATTCTGACTTCATCATTGACTAACCCACAGTTCCCACTATCAATCTGGATGCCTTACTAAAAATAGTAAGGTAGGTCTCTAATGTCCAACTGACTTACTATAAATAGTAAGTATATGCAAATAGAGCCAGAAACCCCTGAATATCAATTGCCTTAGAACATATGAAGGATCTGGAGATGAAAACATAGACAACTACCCTCTAGAGAGCCAAATAACTCCACAACAGGGTCCTCTAATCACCAATATTAGCCTACAAGGACCCAATGATAGGCTAAATCCTCTAACTCTGATGCATGCTCAAAATGGGGACATTACAAAACCTCCATTGACTCAAATGTCATTACACTTTTAAAAAGTAGCTACATACATTTGTGTCTTTGTGAGAGAGGATAGGTAGGGGTATCTCACCCCTTTCTCGGAAAGCTACAAGTAGGCCACAAGAGCTTATGCTAGTTGAGGATTACTATCTCATCTCAAGGGAGGCAATGGTGAGTAAACTTGAGGGTTTATAATGATTTCCCTTGCACTAAAAATTACCACAACATTCAGAGGTGAATCGGGTAGTCTCTAGCTAGGGGTTCTTAGTTTCTTTGAGGGACCAATGCCTTGCGAGCATGCGGCAAGATACTAAAAGCTTTGACCAATCCTACTAAGAGTATCATATACCTCACACAATGCAAAAATTATTTTCATAAAGTGTTTGTATGCCTCTTTTCAATTTGGCACCGTAAGGCAAGGCTGACACTGGTTAGGACTTGGCTTTCACCTTTTCCAACTTATATAGTGGTTCAAACGAAAACTCTGTTTAGGGTCATCCATTTTGGATGAAGTGCAATCCAAAAGTAGGCCCTTCTAAAGGATAAACTGAAAGTAAATGATAGATGAGTCTATTTTTTTGATCACCCAAGATGTTGCAAGGGGAGACCATATACCTATCACCTTTACAAGCATGGAAAATAGTTGTTCATTTTATCCTATTTAGTAAGAAAAATAACTAGGTGTAACTACTTTAACCACTCAAGATTGTAAATGATAGATATTAATTGTCCCATAAGATAGTAGTTATTCCTAAGACTTAGATTGTAAAAAGATCATGCATTTCCATTGTCCTTTAAGATAGCAATTTTTCCTAAGACTTAGATTTTAAAAAATAGATGTTAATTGTCCCTTAATGTGATGCCCCGTCATGCAACCCTAGAGTGTAAGACTAACAAGTGACAATATATTATAGAAATAATTTTTTTTAAAGCAAGGAAAAGCATTATATATTAAATATAATAACACTAATCACCATATTAAAAGAAATGAATAACTAACACTTCTAGGGATTATAACTACATCAAAAAAAATATAACCATACAAGTGATATGCATCAAAATACAACAGAAGAATATTACATTATACATTTGTAGAGATGAATAATTACAAGTTTCAATACAAGATTACAAGACTGATTACATCAGTTTACAAATAGTACCGTTATGAATGTATACTACAACTCTGAAGGTGAAAAAAAAAATTGGAACTGGAACACTTCTGCACTGAACTCAAACCATAACATCCAAGAAGACCAATGGATAGCTCTGCCTCCCAACCATGTGGAACCCTGAGGTCCACCCCTCCGAGCTAGGAGATAACAATGAGGTTCCACTAGGTCAAGGTTACAACAATGAATACAACTACAAGATAGAGACTCCATGCAGACAAAACAGGCTAACAAGACTGCATAGACAAGACAGTATTCGGCAATACAAGACAAATCAATAAGTCAAGTCTGCACTCCAAAGGTAACAACAAAAGATAAAGGAGTAACTAGTCTGCAGTGAGAAGAGTGTCATCGCATGGTCCTAGCATGGGTTACCCAGGCTATCTCTCACTAGAAGCAGGCCCCCATCTATGGTTACCCTGGCAACCTCTCTCTAGGCATCGGCCCCATAGGGTGACACATGCGGAGCTGACATATCCTTTCATGGAGATAGGAGGTCGGCCTTGCCAATCAGGCCTTCTCATCTCATCCTTAGCCTGCAAGAGCACTCAAGGCATGGGTGAGGTATATTACTTATCTTGTTATGTGATTTACTACCCCAACCCTCCTAAATAAATTATTACGTTATCACTTGATTATCACTTCCATGGGGTTACCCAGGCCGCCACTATGGCACCGGCCCCACCATGAAAGCCACTCTCCCATCTATAGCTAGCACCACTAGCCAATCAAACTAAACCACCAAAATGACAACCATGGAAAAGATTCTGCAAGGCATATGTCCTCTTGCATAGCGAATCATTACGGAAATAAAACTCAATAGCCAAACCCCGGTTCAACACACTTTCTTAAACTCAACACCAAAACCTCATACCAAAAGAAGGCATTATAACTCATCCACATTACAACGGACTAAGAGTACCCTAAGCCTCTAGAGCCACTACTACAACAAGAGGGTTAAGACAACATTACAACACATTTTGAAATTGATCCTACTTACTTCTATAAATGTGCATTAAAATAATTACACTTACTTTGAAACTGGAAAGCAATATCAACATTTAACACTTTAATCTACAATAATCTATACAAATATTTTATTAACAAGTCCCAATTGCTATTATTTCAAATAATAATCCATTCAAGGAACCAAACATGATAATTTTTGTTTCCTAATCGAACCAAAGATTCAATAAAAGATTTAACCCAAAAGTAAAAAGCAATAGTATTCATATAAAACTTTTACAACAACTATACTAAGATTTTATCATGTTTACTAACTTAGACCATAATGTAATAACTATCCTTACCTTACTATCCTATGCAACTATAGTTATAGACTACTTATTAGAGTAATATCATTTCTATCTAATTGTCATTCGAACAACTATCACACCATGAAGATGGTTCGAATATTAAGAGTTCTAATCTCGCGACAATGCTAATTACTCATATATCTCCTACAAGGAATTACTAATATTTCTAACATTAGTTATTATATCGAAGGGAGAATATCAGACTAGTCATACATTGCTAATGCTATAAGCATATGATATACGACCCTTATCTATCATTATACCACATATGCTCTAATGTCAATATTATCATAAGGGATAATAACTCTATACTACTAATTACCGGTCATTATTAAAGGAAGTTCTTCTACACTATCTGAGATCACTAATTATAATATTAAAAGACTTAGATGCAAATGGGAAACTTCTAATTACTACCTACCACCTCTGGATAGAAATGGGAAGATTCAGATATGATGCCAGAAAATCAAATCAGAAGATCTGTTGATAAAAACAAGGTCAAAGTTAACAATTATCTGATATCTAACTTCTTCTCAAACCTTACGGTGATGCAAAATGCAAAAGTTGGTCGCTGGTAGAAGATAATGATAAGATCAGATTAAGTTTTATAGGCATATCACATGGAAGCATACTGCCAATGTGAAAGATGAATTCACATGACCGGGCATCCCTAAGAAGGTCACACGATGATGTTTTACCCAAGGCAAAAAAACTATGGAATAAAATGACCATACATACAGGAAATCTGATAAAATCTCTGCCAGAGGAAAGAATCAATCCATTTCAACGATTCAATAAATTTGCTCAGCAAAACAAAAATGAAATCGTAAGTGATATCACTCCCAGGAGTAATCATAGCAAGGTTATGACAAAATTTACTGGTAAAGATTGATGGAGTCACAAAAGATCAGTTGTGATGCATGCCCAAGTTAAATTTCAATCATAAAAAAAATTTACATATATGACACGATTGATAGAAAGAAGAAATGGGATTCAAGTTTGGCTTCACGGGTTTGGTGCAACGAATATGCGTCCTTTAAGAGCTTCGTCAACCGCTCCACATTCTACCAGGTAACGCCTTTTGCAGGGTTTCGTTAAGTTTAGTTTTCTTTGCTCATTCTTAGATTGGTTCAGCTCATCACCAGATGAAAATAGGCAGCAATGCATGATAAAATCATCTGCCATCCTATTATCAGACGTTCTACTGAAGGTTGAGGAGACTGAGGATGTTTGACCGACTCAATGAACTCTAGCTATTTGGCCGACACACGGGGCTATTGAAGAAAACCCAACCCGACAGAGAAATAACAAAATAGATCTATTGATAGGTGAATTGAAGGCTCTCCTAGTTTTAATCAAATCACAAATCCAAGAGTAAAATTGTAGGGGAGGTTCTCAAGGTAACACCTATTCAAATGGCTCAAAAATAAAGGTCATTACGACATCTTAACAGAATTGAAATGATCAACAAGTTTGCAGAGTCATAAGGTGGCCGCGAGGATAATCTAGAATCCGTATTGCATGGTGAAGAGAACAAATTTATTGAAGCAACTTAAGTAGTTTTCAAAAGAGTCCACATAGGATATGATGGACAAAAGTAATTACCAGTCAGGAATGATCTAGTTGAAAAGATAAAGATAATAATCTAGTTGGCCCTTCAACAAAAACTCAGAGATTGGAATTAAATTATTATATGGGTGCTCAAATGACTAGCCACATGGTTAAGATAATTCAAACTGCATAAAGTTTCTTACAGAAACAGACAAAACCACAAAGGAGACAAGATCAA
The DNA here is from genome assembly GCA_027924645.1 of Cunninghamia lanceolata. Lineage (NCBI taxonomy): Eukaryota > Viridiplantae > Streptophyta > Pinopsida > Cupressales > Cupressaceae > Cunninghamia > Cunninghamia lanceolata. Next base: position 3,760,853 of record BSBN01000407.1, read on the forward strand.
ATAGAAGACTCAATAATAGAGACATACCCAGAACTATTCCTTCTTCCCAATTCTTTCTTCCTCCCCAATCCTTTCTTTCCTAGAAAAATTCCTCCCCTTTTTCCCCCAAATCTCCTCCTCAAATCATTTCCCTCAAAACTCAAAATAGCCAAACAATTAATTCCCACTAACACCAAATCTATTCCCCCTAAGAATCCTCTCCACCAGAAGGATTTTTAAATTTTACTAATAACAGAGATTCCCCCATTCAGGAATCATAAATGAGGACTAACCACATTTAAATGTTCCCCACAATGAAACAATACATAACTATATAAATTAATGAGTTAAAATAAAATTTGGACCCACATACAAATTTTACAAACATTAGAATAGTTACTTGATTCTGCATTACAATTTACTTAAATAGCTTCCTCCAAGAGTATTCCAAATTTTATGACACAGCAAAAATACTATAATGTTTGACAATAAAACATTATAATATCATAGATCATTTACGCATACTAGAATACACATAGGCTGACCTAACAAGGACCTGATAATAAGCATACAAACCACATGACGACCATCAAACTACGAATTAAACTAACCTAGGGGATAATCCTCATGTTATCTCCATCAACATTATCCATTGGTGCAAGGGACTGCTCAAACCTACTAAGTCAGGTGAAGTCAAGGCCCGATACCTGCAACCTGCATAAGAACAATAGGTTGTATACGATCCACTGCATATATATCAACCACACTAGAGTCAGAGAATCATGGCGTAGTAGGGTGCTCGAACCGAGTAGTACTACACCGTCTCTGCTCTGAAACAAGACTATATCCATTTTTATTTAAAATCAGAAATCCACAAATCGCATAAAACATGATAATATTAAACCATCACTAATCATGTCACTCTCATCATAACTGGAATAACAATAATGTCATCATAAACTCATAACACATGTCAAAACTATATCAGTCGAACATAGTCCATCACGATGGTAATAAGCATAAACCATAAGTCTAATAACCCAAATGTCTCAGAACTATCTAAATGCAATGGAAGAACTGACAACTATCTCAAGACGGACAAAGAGTAATGTGAAACTAACAACTATCACAAGCCAAAAATGAGGGGGCATTACACTTAAGATAGCAATTGTTCCTAAGACTTTAGATTGTAAAAAGATCACTCATGTCCATTGTCCCTTAAGATAGCAATTGTTCCTAAGACTTAGTGAAAAAACATATTGCAATTCTTCAATGCACGTCCTGCAAAGATGTGTTAGAAAACCTATTTTCTCTATTTGAGTGATAAGAAGCTGCAACAAGTTGGTTTAGTTCCACAAACCTCAAATAGTTAGCAAAAAACAAATGAATTGACTAAAAGTGCTTTACTAAGTTTCAAAGGTGCTCCAGAAAATACCAAACACGCTTGACTGTGATGCAAAGGCGCGCCCTGCTTACCAAAGGTGCTTGACTATCGTGCAACGATGCTTCAATGTGGTGCAATAGTGATTGACTGCTCTTCAAAAGTGCTAGACTGTCACAGACCTAAAAAAATAATATTTCATAAAAAAAATAGATCAGAAGATGATTGGATGATTCCATGATGATCTAAAATGGTGATAGATGATGAGTTGTAGACTGTAATCAAGAATGAATCACAAAACACAATGAAAATGATAAGTTAACTCAAAACCTAAAGTACTCTTAAATAAATCACCTTAGGAAGTATGTTTAGATAATTGAGAGACAAATAAATCAGCTTGTCTAACAATTTTGATCAGTATGATGAGAAGAGAACCCTGTAAATCAGAAAAATCAAGTCAGAAACCCTAATTAACCAAAGGTGCTTCACTGTTGTGCAAAAGCACTTTACTGTCTGTAGGATGCGCCTTACTACACACCAAAGGCACTTTACTATCACCCACAGGCGCTTTACTGTAGATCAAAGGTGCTTTAATTTGATGCAAAGGCACTTTTCTATGTTCAATTGTGCTTTTCCATACTCTACTTCAAAAAACTCAAATTTTCTAGAGAAAATAGAGGTTAGTGGGTCTCACCGGGCATGCCAAAATGTGTATAGGTAAAATCAAGCTTAGGATAAATCAAAATAATGAAAGTAAACTCAATCCTATAACATAAAGATAATGATCTAAGCAATAACCAAATAATCAATGAATAACACAAAACAATGAAAGCTTTCACCTCGGTTGTATTGTTATCTTGGTCGAATGTGGATTGCTCTATAAATTGTGAAAGTACGTTTGCAACAAGCAAGTGTAGATAGTATGCGTGCTCAAAAGGTCGATAAGTGCTCAATGATGCAATGTAAAAGCTCAAAGCATTGTAGCCATGCAAAAGCTTAAATGATCAAGGAGGATTTTTGAAAGGATGAAGGGGGTATATATAGGTTTCAATAAAGATCAATCAACAGTTGAAATAAATTAATAGAATGAATGGTTGAGATAAATCTAATAACTCATGATGAACGTGCACATGACATGTGTCATGCTTTAAAGCTATTTTTATTAATTTAATTGCTTTTTGACTAATGATAGGATTTGATTTCATAAATTAGAATGTTTTTTCTATCTTATGAGTTGATGATAAAAATAATAAGATTAAAGCCAATTAAACTTAACTTTAGATTTGTTTTTTTTGAAGTTCTAAAAATAAGACTGATTGTGCACATAGAAGAAAATAATATTTTTAGAGGAATTGGAAGATAATTGAGAATTAAATAAATAAATGAATTTATTAATTAATTGTGCATGATAGAAGAATAGATAAGATATGAAGATTTAAATAAATTAAACAGATAAATTGATTTAATTTATTTTGCATGATGGAGGAATATAAATAAAATATTTAATTACACTAATAGGCATTATATTGTCACATCGGGGTGGGGATGAGAGCACTCATTTTTTCTGCCTAAATTTATAGAAAAAATAAAATAAAATTCCAAAAAGGAAACTTATTTTCATTTGAAGATCATTGGTTCCAATTTCTTTTTTGGTTCCATAGTTTTTGTGATTTTCTTATTTTTCAATTTCTTATTTTTTTTATTTTTATTTTTTTTTCCAATTTCTTTTTGGGTTTTTTTTTTAATTTTTTCCACTTTCTTTTTTGGTTGGATAGTTTTTGTGATTTTCTTATTTTCAATTTCTTTTTTGTTTTTTATTTTTTATTTTTTCCAATTTCTTTTTTAGTTTTTTTTTTAAATTTTTTCCAATTTCTTTTTTTTTATTATTGTTTCAAATTTCTTTTTCAAATAAATTATGGAAAAGAGATATCCCTTGGTGTACTTTAGATATATTTTTTTAAATATAAATATACTAGTTTTATTTATTTTTAGAGGATGAAGTCAACTTAAATAAATTTGGAAGAGTAATTAAATAATTAAAAATTATTTAATTGTGGATAAGAGAAAATTTGATGAATTAATTAAATAATTGATTTATTTAATTAATGTGCACTTAAAATTTGAAAAAGGATAATGATTTAATTAAATAATTAAAATTATTTAATTTGGAAGAATAAGGTGGATTCTATTGAAATTAATTAAATAAAAGAGGATTTATTTAATTAACACTGGAAATTAGCGAAAATAGAGGAAATTGATGAAATTAATTAAATAATTAGATTATTTAATTAACATTAAATGCAGGTGATTTAATTTATTTTGCATGATGGAGGAATATAAATAAAATATTTAATTTTATTTATTTTTAGAGGATGAAGTCAACTTAAATAAATTTAGATAATTTATTTAAATTTGGAAGAATATTTGACTAATTAAATAATTAAAAATTATTTAATTGTGGATAAGAGGAAATTTGATGAATTAATTAAATAATTAAAATTATTTAATTTGGAGGAGTAAGGTGGATTCTATTGAAATTAATTAAATAAAAGAGGATTTATTTAATTAACACTAGAAATTAGGGAAAATAGAGGAAATTGACAAAATTAATTAAATAATTAGATTATTTAATTAACATTAAATGCAAGTGATTTGACAGATTTGATGAAATGTAAGTGATTTGGGCGGAGGGTCATTTTTAGGTGTCTACAATTGCCTACTCACATGATACCTTTTTGCCAACTTTTCATCATGGTACTTGCCCAAGGTGCCACAAGAAGTGGTTTTCACCATTGGACGAATTTATTTCTCTTTAAAATTTTGATTGTTCTAAGCTTTAAAATTTAGAAATTAATATTTTTGGATTTCAAATAGATGGGTTTATTTGTATGGATTTTGATTATATTGGATGATGCAATTAAACTTTGAATTATACTAAATTGTAGCTTTTAATTGAGATCTATGATGTTTGTTTTGTTTTTTATAATAACTATTATTAGTGTAAATATGAGTTGAAATAGTGATTGTTAAGTAATGCAATTGGTTACAAACCTTTTCAAAACTATGGTATTATTTCTATTGACCATTATACAAATTACAAGGATTATTTATTTAGTTAAAAGGAGTAGGATTATAAACTTATATACTTGAGTCTATAGCTCGTTTTCATTTCCAAAGAACTAAAATTGTAACTTTAAGTAGTTTGCTAATTATATTCATAACTAAATATTTATACTTGACTACCTATCCTAATTGGATCAATTAAATCCACAATCACAACCTAAACAATTAAGATATAATTAGTTTAAGTTACTTGTAACTAAATATGAACTAATGCTCTACATCCTAAAGTGATCAACTTGCACAATATATTTACTTTGTTTAATATCAACAATCAAATATCAAATTTATTAACTTGTTTAAGTCATAAATCAACATAAAATAAAAACATGTCAAATAAAACATACGTCCATGTCAAATATCAAACATAAACATGTCCATATCAAATATACAATATAAATACATCCATGTCAAATATAAATATAAAATAAACAGATGTGTCATGTTTGGTCATCAAATTGGCTCCTATTTGAGTGACCCTCAGAGTGAGAATCATGCTCTAATAGATGAATAGATCCCTACAAAAATATACATAACAATTAAATTAGAACATATATACATGTTTCATATGTATACATACATGTACACATAATATAAAAATATGTTTCAATTGATTGTAAAGTTAGATTTGTATACATAAATTATCTCACCTACCCACTTCCCTTGAGTGAAGCATGTGTGCATACATGCCCTACACTCAGACTAGGAATATCAATTGTTTCCCTGAGGTACATGCATGTAGAAAAGAAAAATTAATTTTAAATAATAATTGAGTTGGACTTCATGAATATGCTATAAATTTTATAATATAAATTTTAACTTTAAAATTAAAAATTATACTTATGTCATTGTACTAGGAGGACCGCCATCTCAATCTGAATCTGCATAGCGCCCTCTACCTATGTCAAAGATATCTCATCCAATAATCATAACAATGATGTGTATAAAGGACTATAAATGTGAGATGGCATCAAACTTGAAGAAATCAACTCTATGAAACCCATGCCTCCTACAAGTTACTCTAATGCATCAGATGCCATAGATTGTTGAGGACTAGTAGAATGATCTATAAATGGATTTGCTCTAGTATGGGACTCCTGGCCACTAGAGGATCTAGCTCAATCTACATCACAATGTTGTGAGTCACATGTTGGAATCCCTAAATCTGCAAGGACATGATCCACATATGCACCAACACCTAACAAAGGGGTGCCTAGTTGTGATGATATCACTTGATATTCCCTCATCAGGTCTTTAGACAAAAAAATGTGTCAATCTATGAGATGAAACAACACAACTGTAAACAATACAACCCAAAAGTCTTTGAAAAGTATGAGAAATAGAAATAAATCATGTATATTCTAATGAAATAAAAACCAAATACGATGAAATAAAAAGGAGGAAGAAACATCAACAAAACCTCTATGTGTTTGAGTGCTTCTTCCTAAGATACCTACTTTTGAAACATAAGAGAAATGTTGTGTTGCAAATGAGCTTACCTCAGTCAAGCCACTACTTTGGTCTTTCAACCTCCACAAGCAGCGAATAATCAAGAGAATAAAGAAATAGAGTGTGTGCTCCTATCCTACTTGTGTTTAGGAATTAAGAGTAGGGACAATATAGCTTCCCTAGTCTATGGGGAAGAATACCCTTGAGCATGCAATCAGGAAAGAGATATGGATGGTGGTCAACACTATGAAACTTGCAAAGGTAAAGAACAGAATTGTATATTCAAATGTAGAACAACATTTAATAAAATAAAACAATATTACTAGTTAGAGTGGTAAGAAGGGTACAGCTCCTCAAGGGATAGAATCTAGTGCAAACAACTTCAAAACCCCAAGGAAGATTCTTCACAAATAACTAAGTTGCAAGAAGATACCACAAGGACAATGCTACCATTCCAAAGAGCATGAACTCTTCAAGCCACTGTTGTAGAACAATGAAGTCTTTTCTAGATTTTTACAAAAATTGTAGACAATAGCTAAAGGAGAGCATAAGAGATTCAAAAATTAGATTCTTTATTGAATGAGAGGAAATATTTAGTCAACATGCAAGAGGAGAGGGTTTTTCAAGGGTGTAGACGCATTACGAGAATCTCACACACCACAAGAGAGACTTCAACGTGTCCCAAAATAGTTCACTAATTATTTCAATCTTGCAAGATGCTAGCGCAACACACGAACATCTGTGCTAAGTGCTAGTGTCTGAGTGAATATACCTTACAATCTTATAATTCATCTCAGGATTGGGAGAATCATAAAGCACTAAAATAAAATTTTATGAAAACGAGAAAAAGAAGCTAAACATAAGCCTAAAATGCACAAAGAGGAAGCAGGCACTAAAGTGGTCACCAAACGTAGTGTTAAATTGCAAGGGTATGCAATTTTCAACACTGCACTAAGGTCTAGCCAATTTTAAATTCTCTACAACTTATTCAAGTTATATTTCTTTTTCTTATATTTATTTTCTAAAGTATGAATATAGATACTAATATTAACCATTTCTTCCCAAAGGTTTAAGTGTTTTTATTTTTATCGTTGAATATTTTGTTGTTTCTTTGAAACTAGAGTTTCCAAGTGATCATACCCAAAGTGAGATCCCAAAATTTTAGGAATTATGAGAAACATTGGACAATGCTAGGACTCAAATGTTCTTTAAACTTTTGATTGAAGTTCTATTATGGAAATTAGAGACAAAGCATAAACATATATCTTTAGAAAGGGCATATTGTAGGAGAAGATAATTGATCTCTTCCTTCTGAGAGGTAATTTAGATAGCTATTAAGACCTTGAAAACCCTTTTATAATTGCTCCCAAGTTAAAATCTTACCATGACAAACTATCCATACAAAGACCTTAAATTTGGGCCATGCCTTGGAAGACCAAATTCTATTCTAAGGGTTCAAAGGATTTTACATCAATCCAAGGTTTGATGTAATCTTGTAAAACTTAGTTTTATTTTATAAATACCATTGGCTCCATGATTTCAATCCAAGGAATCAACGTCTTATTAGTCCAAGACAATATATTACTCCTAAGGAGGAAGTTGAGTTGCCTAGAAGTATCATTTTCAACCCCTATGATTGTAAAAAGGATTTCCACATGTTTAGACCTTGTGAGAACTTGAATCCATCTCTACCTAATAATCACCAACCTTATTATCCCACAATCCTATAGCTTAAACTATAGAGATTCAAAAGCCTAGATTTGCCTAAGAGGTTTCTCCATAAGCTAGGCACATTCTCCCAAAATTCAACTCTTATGTCATTATGAATATTCTAAAAGAAATATCTAGAAATAAGATCTCTAGAAACCTTCATACTTTCCCAGATGGAAGATCCCCTAGGGAGATCCTTGGTGGAAAAAATGTAGTTTATCTCTTTATTGGCTAGGTATTTGTGTATAAAAATTCTAGTCCATGTCAAGTATCTATCTTGTAGAAGTCTCCAAACATGTTTATCTATCAAAGATAAATAAAACTTGTTGACATATCTAGGACTTACTCCACCTCTTTAATACTAACAAAAATTTCCATGGGAAATTAGGGACAATTTGAATTTCTCACATATCATCTTCTACAATAAAGATCTCATCAATCTTTTTATCTATTTGATGCTATAAGAAAAGTTCACTAGTAGATCGGAGTCAATCGAAGCACTAATTTTTTAAGAGTAATATTTCCTAGTGAAGAAATATGTTTTCCTTTCCATCCAATAATATTTCATCTAGTGTGGTCCAAGATTAGAGTCCAAATAAGTTTTGTATTGCTACCTAGAAAGAGAGGGAAACCAAGGTAGGAAGGTTGACTGAAGGGTTTCTCTAGACCCAATATCTTATCTTGCTTATCAAATTGTTGGGAGAGGGGAGATAGTTGCAACTAAACCCTTTAGCTAATGGAAGGGACTGAACTGAGAGTTGGGTAAAAGTATTTCCAACTAAAAGTCAATTTTTTTTAAACATGTGTTCTATTAGGATTCTTTCTAGATAAATTAGATCTAGGACAACTTTTCCAACTGGAACGATCCACTAAAAGCATATGTATCATTACTTTGGGGCTAATTTACCAAAAAATAAAATTATTTGAAAAACTTGATGTTCTAACAACTCCTACTTGCGCAACTAATCATTTTAAAAGAATCTAAAAATACCCTTTTATAGATCTATAAGTCTACATTGTAAAAATTGAATTTAAAAAAAAATTCAATTAGTGTTTATATTTTATTTTTTATTATTACTAAAAGTAGGTCATTAGCACCAAAATATAATGTTGATTGTCCTCTCAAAAAAAATAGTAAAGTTTATCAAAATAATTTGAAAAAAATATGATGCACTAGAGGAGAGATTCCATGTCGAGATGATATAATTGTTTTCCTATTTTAGATAATTAGTTAAGACAAAAGTTTCATCCCATCAAAATAGTTGTATGTTCATTACACACAACTTCCATAATTTATTTAAAAATATATATTGATCAAAATAGGGAAAAAATTAATCCATGCACTAAAGTTTAGAGTTATGAATACACAAAAAAATAGAAGGAAAATAAATGAAATATACTATATAAAGTGCAACGTCCCATTCAACTTTATTTATCAACATTTTATTAGTGCAACTAAATTATAGTGTCAAGTTTATAAATACTACATGTAAATAAACTTTTTAATTTTTTAAAAATTGCAAACATAAAATACACTAAAAATCTACATTTTATTAGTTTACACCATTTTAAAATTTAAAACATGTACGTCACTTTGTAGTGATTCAAGTTAAAAAGTTAGATCAGTGTTGGTTGTTTCCTTTATGAAAGTGTGACATAGATTTGAACTTTCACCCAACTGGAGAACCCAACTTGGAGATATTATTCACTCGACTAGCCATACATATTACATAGTATATAAGATTGATTATGAAAGATGGCTTCCTGCTAGGTCAACTCGATTGCAAGCTATCTTTCGAAGGCAAATGACCAAAGTTCCTCTTGGGAATTTTGGATTTTTAAAGGAAACTTCCTATAGACAACTTAGTTTTGGTTCAACCTCTTAACATTAAGACAAATATATATTTGACTTACCTTTATAGATTTTTAACCTAAATATTTCTCACAATTCTAAGGAAGGTTCCTTATCTCCCTAACGTCTTGAAGAGATGAGAAATAAAAGAGTGAAGTATCATCAATGAGTTGTTGATGCATAAATTCGTTTCCATTTAAAAATGCTTCAGATCCTTGATTCTCGCTATGTTATTACAAAAGAATATATGGTTTAGGCACTTTGTCTTTCAAGAGTCCTTAGATTTAGGAATGAGGGATAAAAAAGTAAATTTGATGGATTTAAGGATAGGTCTAGAAGCTCATGATTCTTGCACCACCTCCCATAAATCATCATCCAATAGAACCTCAAAATTTTATGAAAGAAATATTACAAACACCCACCTGAATTTAGAGATCTAGCTCCCACTATTTTGAGCATGTCCACTTTGACTTTCTCTTTAGAAAGTTATGTCATAAGGGCTTCATTTATGAACCTATTAATAATCTATGGAATTTTGTAAGGGAAGAGATTTGTTTCTTCCTATATTTCCTCACTTTCCTCAATAAGCATGGTTTCTCCATAATAAATCTAATCTCTTGTAAACTTTCTAAGATCTTATCATCAAGTGAATCTTGTCTCAAGTAATTTTGTTTCTTTGTCTTCTCATTTTATAGGAAAGATGGATAATTTTGGTGTTTATGTTGAACCTTCTTTTATCCATTCAAAATATATTTATGGGTCCAATAGATATCTTCTTTTCTATATATATCTTCCATCTAGAAAACAAGCTCATCTTCTTTCTAAATTAATGGCTTTTTGTATCTCACCCATTATGCTTTCGAAAGTACTTTTTAGATGAAATAAAATATTAAAACCTTTACATCTGTCTCTTATAATTTGGATTTTAGATCTCAAAGTTTATGGTAAATAAGTACATTTCATGACAATGGGGCCTCTAAAGGGAACTCGGGTAAGGAGGGAGGGGGTGGGATAATAAGAAATAGTGATGGCAGAGTTCTAGGGATGTATGCAGGGAATTTGGGCATTCAAACTAACAACTTTGTTGAATTTTATGCTACGTTTCAAGGCATCTGTATGGCTAAGGAACTTGGAATCAGGAATTTGATAGTGGAAGGGGACTCTAAGAATGTCCTAGACATGCTTAGTTTGAAGGCTGCCCCTATTTGGATGATCAAGGACATCATAGAATTGTGCAAAATTAAATTGAGTAGCATTGAGAAAGTGGGTTTTCTTCGCATCTATAGGGAAGGAAACACTAAATTTGATGCCTTAGTAAATATCAGATGTAAAATTAATGATGTTATCAAGTGGAGACTTGCTAATGATGTCCAAGAGCAGTTTAGTGATTTAAACTTTAATGAAGAAACCAATTCAAATTAATGAAAGGAAATCCCCGACAGAGAAGGGGTCTAGTCACACAAAGCAAGATAGATATTGGTCAGTCAGTAATCATAAGTCAATATGGTTCAATCCCTTTGAGTTTCATATTAGATACATCTTCATCTAGAATTTTCCTTGCATTGTCTATTCTAGAGTTTGTAGGAGTGTCTACTACAACGAGGATTGCAATAGGGGAGGTGACCTTACGCAAACTAAACCCACAGGGCATGACAAACTCAAAGAAGATAAGGAGCTTTGGGGGATTCTGTAGAGAGGCAATTTCACACACTACAATGAAACCATGAATGGTTTTGACACTATCTTTTCTAGAGAATTTGCATACTCTTGGAAATTTGGGGTCATGTATATTCGGGGGATATCTTTTAGGGTGACAGAGGAGTTGATTGTAGAGGTCACAGGGCTCAGCATGGAGGGGGCTAGAATCTCGAAGAGGGTGAAGGGGATCTACAGTGAGGACATGAAGAAATTTTTTCAGGATGGGGAAAGTGTGAGTAGACTTCAGAATGGGTTTAACAAAGAGGATCTTCCTGGGGTCTGGAAGAAGGTTTCTAAAGTCCTAATGAGGTACGTTACCCTTGATGGAAGGTTTAAGAGATTTCATGCTTTTCTTTTTCCTTTACTCAATCACTTCCACCATGGCATGAAAATTAACTTTCCTTACTAGATTTTTACGTCTTTAGAAGACTCAGTCCAAAAAGTTCTTTTAGGTGAGAAGCCACTTCCCCTGCACCAGAGCCTCATTTATGCCTTGTATAAATTCAAGCTTTCTTTAACCCCAGCTTTAGCTTTCAGATTGAGAATATACAACCCCTAATTGATTGAACACATTCCTAGCATAACTGGGAAAAACATTGGTGGTAGTAAGTTTGCCACTCATCGTCAAACCCTTGGGAGGCTAGAGGGTTCTGCTCTAGGTAAGAAGCATGAAGCTTTGGCTTTTGGCTTATCCAAAGTTTTTGCTAAACAAAGAACTGATATGGGTGGTGGAGTTTCCTCTATTAAACCTAGCTTGCAGTCCTCCAAGGAACCCCAGGCTAAAGCCATTAGCACAAAGGGTAAGGGTGTGGCCAAGGTGGATCCTTCGGCCAAGAATCTTGAGAAAAATGTTAAGGACCCTCCGGAGAAAGTTGTGTACATGAAGCTAAGGAGGAGGAATACTGTGACCTCGGACCCTGAGCCCAAAATTAAGATTGTTGATATCCATTGAGCCCCCCAGTAAACCTCACCTTAGAAGGAAGAAGGACCCTAAAGAAAATGAGAACATTCAAACTACAATCAAGGCTACTCCCTAGCCTGGTGGTAGTAAAGGTAGAGGTAATATTGAGGATAAAAAGGATAGGGTCAACTTTTCTCTTGATAGCTCTTGTATAGAGGAAGACAACCCATCCAAAGGAAAAAGGAAAATTAGTGACCAGTATATCAACCTGAATGATAGCCCTAAAGACATTGAACCCCCTACCAAAAAGATGAAGGAAACCCCTGTATACTTGCGGGGGGGAAACAAGAAGGATTACATAGCTCTTGCAGCCATCTGGTAGAGAAGGTTGCCACCCTCTACCAGGCTCTTGATCTTCAAAATCAGGATTTAAAATGGCAGTTGTCTCAACTTCACCATGCCAAGAGAAAAATTCAACACCTTAAAGTCATTACTCAACTGGAAACTACAGAATGGCCCAAGGAGAGAAAGGATGAGTTGTGGGACCAAGTGGAGAATTTGACTAGAAAGTTTGAGAAGTGGGAAAAGATGGAAGATGAGATTGTGATGATAAAAGATAACCAGGAGAAACTCAAAAACAATGTGGCGGAGCTGGTGAACTTTAGTAGAGAGATTGTGAAAAACTCTGCTACCACGCTTTATGTGCTTAAGGAAGAGCTGGAAAAATGTGAAGCCATGAGGCAAGTCAGAATAGGTAAGGCAGCTCAAGATGTGTAGAATCAGAGCATGGTTGGCCCGACCAATAGGACTAGGGCTAAGAACAAGAGTAGTAAAAGCAAGCAACTTAGCTTGGAAATTGAGGCGACCCAAGGCAAGGAGATCGAGATTCAGGAAATGCAAGACTAGGACAAGGAGGAGAACATGTTTGAGGATAAGCTAGAATTCCTTAATAGAGAATGGTAGGCTATCAGCAGCTTGAAATATATGGCTAAGTAGTATCTTGGCCCGTTGCTGGTTCTTCTGGATTTGGCTAGCTCTACTGACCCTTTTTGCTTGCTTTGTTGTTGTTCCTTGTTTCTCCTTGTTTTACTTCTTGTGAAACTTGTTCGTCTCACCTTTTTGGTTTTTGTACATGGGTTCAAGCCCTTCCCAATTAATTTTATCAAAACAAGTACATTTTGTGTCACACCATTATGAGAAGCCTCCTAAAAAATTTTCCACTATTTACTCCAACTCTAGGTGTCAATGTAGTGACCCATCATTGTCACCCTTGGGATCTAAATTTTTTTTAAAACCTTATGAGGAATATTAATTCTAGGTCTGATGGTCTAATGATTTTGGGACATTATGAGAATGTTTTATCTAAGGCTCAAAAAAAAATTTAATGAATGTTGTTGGTTGTTTGATGAGTATAACCTTGTTTGATGAGTATAACCAAAAGTATTGAATGACTAAGGCCAAAACCAAAGATGAATGTTTATATGAATTTAAATATTGCCATGAACATTATTTAAGTACATATTAAGTTAATGGATCCTTGTTTTATCAATGTACAAGTTGATGATTCTAGAATTAAAACATTTTATTCATGAATCAAATAATAGGTTGCTTATCAAAAAAATGTAAGATTTTATCTCACAAGGTGTGATCTTTTCACTTGGATGTGTAGGCCATAATTATATACTTCATTGCTAATCAAATGTATCTATATTTAAAAAGCATTTCACATTTGAAAAATAATTTTAGATCATATTCCCTTGATAAATTGACAAGAGTTGTTCCACAAGAAATCAAATCTAAAATTAGTTTTAAGTGCAACTTAATTATTTTTAAGTCTGAAATTCTAACTATTGATTTGTTGAAGAAAGTTAGGGACTAATAAGTGCCAAATCTAGAGTATTAGGTTATGTAAGTAGTTTTTTCATCCATGAGTTCCTCCAAAGTGTAGATGTGACCTAAATACATCAACTATATGTTTTCATTATAGAAACATGTATCCCAAAGATTTGGTTTGTTAAAACTTAGAGCTAAAATATTTAATTAAATCTAGATAAGTCCCATTTTTTATCTGGCCCATATTTGAATTCACTTGTTTATGATTTACAATGTACAAAATTTAGGGTTCAAATAAATAATTTAGGGTTTAAATGCACATCGTAGGGTTTACAATACACAATTTAAGGTTTTGAATACACATTTTAGGGGTTACAATTTAAAAATTATGATTTAAAATACATTGTTTAGGGTTTACAATATAGAGTAGAATTTATAATTTATAAAATACAAATAAAATTTAAGATATAATGAAGGTTTAGGGTTTTATTTTGAGAAATAGCTCGACAAAAAGGGAAAAATTGAATATATACAGTCTACCACATGTTCACATCAGGAATTGAACATGCATGACCTCCATTTAAAGGTCATGTGGTGCAGCAGGGGGTGTTCACTTGGTATGAGGGAGCAAAGTCTTCCAAGTTGGTCGATTTGTTGTGTAGATTGAAAGCTCCAAGTTGAAAGGTATGTTATTTTCATTCAATAGATGACAAAGAATAAATAATGAACCATGAAAAATCCATTTACCTTGGCTTTACACTTTTTTAAAAAATTAATAAAATATACCTTCAAACAAAGTATTTTTTATTTCTTCAAAAATAATAAAAAAAATACAAGGCCTTTGAATGAAGGTCTACCTTCATTTGAAGGTGATTTTCGCTTTACCTTCGAATTAAGGTACCTCTATTCAAAGAAAAACCTTCAAATGAAGGTATTTATTAATTTTATTTTCCTCCCCAATTCAAAAATCTAATGTCCCATAAGTGGGTTCACCCCTCACTCCATTATTAGTTGTCATGATCCTTCTTTCACTAGAAATTTTTAGCAAGAATTATTTAAGTTGTAGAGCACTTACTTGAACATGATTTTAGTTTATCATCCTCAAACCAATGGCCAAATTTAGGTTGTCAACAAATGTCTTGAGACTTACTTTTGTTTTTTGTATCTAAGCAACCAAGACAATGGGCTAGGTGGTTTCCTCTTGCTAAGTGGTGGTATAATACCACTTATCATAGTGCTTCCAAGATGACACCCTATGAGGCCCTCTATGGTACTCCCCCACCTTCCTTGGGTACTTATATTCCAAGATCACATCAATTAATAGCACCCTAGCCAAGAATGAGGAAATTTCTTGGATCCTTAAGGCCAATATAGTGCTAGCATAAAATCACATAAAATAACAAGAGGATTACCATTGGATAGAGCATACCTTTGTCATTGGTGATTGGATATTTTTACATCTCCAACCCTACAAGTAGATGTCATTGCAGGACAAGAGAGGTCATAAGTTAGGTCCAAAATTTTTTGGCCCTTACCAAATGATCCAAAGCATTAGTGAGGTGGCATATAGGCTAACACCACCACCTTCTTCTAATATCCACCCATTTTTTCATGTCTCTTTCCTCAAGATAGTGATTGGGACTATTTCTTAAATTCTAATGGAATTACCAACATTGGATGAGGAGAGATCCATATTTTAGAACATGAGGTTATACTAGACAAATGTACCAAGCACATTCACACCAAGTGATGTAAAGTACAAGATGACACTCCCACCATCTAAGATCCACCCAATTTTCATGTCTCTTGCCTCAAGATAGTGATTGGGATTATTGATCAAATTCCAATGGAGCTACCAACATTGGATGAGGAGAGATCCATATTTTTAGAACCTAAGATTATATTAGATAGATACACCAAGCACATTCTAATGTATTCATGGATGGAGGATCTAATGAAGGATTGTATAACCATGTAGTGAAATCAAATACACAACATACATTGTAGAAACTTAATGAAACAATATAAGCATAAAGGATTTCATAGTTTTGAATGATTACAGTTAGTTGCAATGGACTTCCTACATGTTAGGCTAAAACCATTTGATTATTAATCATGTAATTACATTATTTAGATAAAGGTCATTACATTCCTACATGTTACATTGGTTGCATCTTCATTATCAATATCATACTCCATTTCAGAGTCTCATTCTTATGCATGCACTCTTTACTTTCTAACTTCATTCTCTCACTCCCTTAATCCTTGATTGATTGTTTCATTGATGTCCTTACACAATCATAGGCCATGCATATAAATAGAAATCCCAAGCCTCAAGGATGATCTTCATTAGCTATGAGGTGGCACATACCTCTAGGCCACATAAAATATGTAGTTGGCTAGTGAAAACAAGCTTCTAAATCTATGCAATGATAATATAATGGATAATATCTATGCACTTCTCAACATACATCCTACTAGGTCAAATGAATCTTCATATAAATTTCTTTACTAGTGCAAACAAAAAATCTGGCACAAGTTGGATTAGTTGAAACTATGCAAGTTTATTTGTATAGTAGATGTTCACAAACTAGATTACACCTTTTTTATGATAAAATTCTTCTAAAATGTGGATATGACATTGGTACATATCACTACAAAACATACTGTCAAAACTATGAGACTGTACACTTCAAAATGTGACTTAGTAGATCGGGGTGGTCAAGTCAGCCTTGATGGAACACACAGACCCTTCTCCTTGCCACCACTCTCACCATCATGGTAGAAGCCAATCGAGAGGAAGTGAGACACGGGGGTGGTCATGCTTGCTTGAGAGCTAGACTTCATAGAGAATGGTCTGCTAGTCCTAGGGCCTTTCCTGAGGATTGTTCATTAAGTTGTGTTCAATGACTGTAGTTGTGGAGATAATGATATGATCCAAAGGGTCACTAGTCATTGATCTCCTATTTGGGTTAGCTAGATTCCAACACCTATTCGATTGTTTGTTATAGAAGTTTATGAATCTTATGCATCAAAATATTTCCTTTCCTTCTCAAAGGAGTTGTTGGATTTGATGTCTTTGTTCAATCCACCTAAGCCTATTTTCCTATTCTTGAATGGTCAATTGTTCGTGTTGAGGCCTAGGGTGTAACTCTTCGATCTCCTCTAGGATCACTCTCACCCACTCACCTCTAAGTCTAGGGCACATTCTGTTGAAATGCACCAGACAACTAAGAGGGGGGGTGAATCAGTTGTCCCTAAAACTTTGAACACTTATGAACACCAACACATCAAACACTTATTTACTGTTATTCAGATTTAACCATGAAAGCATGAAATAAGAAGCTCAACACAATAACACATAAGACATTAGATTTTTACGTGGAAAACCCTATAAGGGAAAAACCACAATGGGTGTTAGGCTCCCACAAAGATATATATGTTATAGCAATACCAAAAAATAGAGGCTCACTACCTTAGGGCTCACTGCCCAAAATGCTCACTGCAAAAGTTGAGGCTTACTTCCAAGAATAGCTCACTGCCAAGAACGGCTCACTAGCAAGGGGTGGCTCACTTCTAAAGGATGGTGAACTGATTTGGTAGCATCTACTCCATGCCTGAGTTTAGTTCCATTAAAGCACAATATAACTCCTCTGCTCTACTCTTCTTACACTTCTTATCTTATCTTTTCATTTTTACACTTTCACACTTTTTTGCAATCACATTACATGATTTTATACAATTCATCATCCTTGCAATGTACATCAAGGTTGGCATTACATTCATCAACCATTGGAACAATCTCCAAGGTCGGCATTACAAACATACATAGAAATAGGTCTAGATTTAAACAATATTTCTAAGGTAAAGATGTATGCGTAGCATGTTATGCCTTAGTTGGGACTCAAATGTGATCTTCCATGCCATGACATGCTTCCACAATCTTCAATGTATCTTGGCAAGAGGTGAAAACAACCAAGTCGGCCAAGACTGGTGTTAACATTGGGTCTTCAAAGAACAGACTTCATCCATGATCCAAATTTCTCTTTGCGAACCAATCCAAAAGTAGGAACACAATCAGGAGACATCCACAAGCACATAGTAATCACTAGAAACAAATGCACAATCTCTAACCATTCTACCAAGAAGATTCTTCAAACTGGAGCACATAAACAACACTGTTAGCTACTGTCATAGAGAAAAGATAGCTTGTGGACCACCAAATCATGAACCATTGGAGTTGAAGGTACTTATCACAACTAAAAACTTAATTCTGGAACCGTAGACCAAAATACTTCAATGTGAAGGAATGTGGAGCAAAATACTTTATCCCTGTCACCATTGAATGCATAGAAAAATAGTTTTTACTCTGGCAAATAGAACTCTCTCAAATATTCATACAAGAGGCTCAAAATTGAGATATAGCATCTTTAGACATGCCTATAAATAACTTCCAATCTGTAGACAAAGATATGTATTCTACAAGAAATGCAGAGCAGTCTTCTGGAATGTTCTGCTGTAAACTAGGATACTGTTCTATACATTGTTTCCACCGAAGGAGCAAATTTTCTCAAAAGAACTTGGAAACTCAATATCAAGATCACTTACTCATCAACTTCAACACTTATGTAGGCCATTACAAAGCATCTATCTTAATCAAAACAAGAGCATAGTTGACAACAATGACAACACAAATATGTTGACATCAATGACAACACCAGTTAGGCACATACTTGCAACAATCTCCCCCTTTGTCATTGATGGAAACATATGATGTGAAAAACTGTAAAGACCATCAAGACAAGATTCTCCCCCTTTCTCTTTACACATATGCACTCTTTGTCCCCCTAAGTTTTTCACATGATTTCTCTCCCCCTTTGACATCAATGGTAAAGGGCACATACTTGCACTTTGCTGCTCTAATCAGACTAAAAAAATTTGTTATCAATACTTATTGCTTATTATCAGGAACCATCTAGCTACTCCCCTTGAGAGGTATCTCTCAAAACATCAATCTAGATCAGTGAATGAGGCTCTAAGCTTCACTAGATTGATGCATTCTCATGCATCTTAGTTCAGAGTAGGAGGGGTAATAACCCCTAGTTTTTCCCTGAGATACTCAAAGGTATCCTTAAGAAGAGGCTTTGTAAAAATGTCTGCAATCTAGTCCTTTGTAGACACATATTCCATCTTGACTTCATTCTCTATAATCTTCTCTCTCAAAAAGTGACACCTCATAGATATATGCTTTGTTCTTGAGTGCATCACTGGGTTCTTGGAAATATTTGTGGCAATTGTATTGTCACAAAAGACTGCAATGGGATCTTCATATACAACTCTTATGTCCTTCAATGTCTGCTTCATCCATAACACTTGAGTGCAACAACATGCTACTACAATATACTCTGCTTCTGCAATGGATAAGGAAATTGAATCTTGCTTTTTGCTCAACCATGAAACCAATCTATTACCCAAGAAGAAAGTAACTCCACATGTACTTTTCCTATCATCATCATCTCTAGCCCAATCTGCATCTGTATATGTACTAAGAATGAAATCATTGTCTTATAGATACCATAAGTCATGATCTGATGTGCCTTTCCAATAACTCAAGATTCTCTTAACTGCCATCACATGAGACTCTCTAGGATCCTCTTGAAATCTTTCTACAAGACAAACTGCATGCATTATATCAGGTCTAGATTGAGTTAGATAAAGTAATCCTCCAATCATGGATCTGTACCTTTTCTAATCAGTCTTAGGTGATTCATCATTTTTACTCATCTTGCAACAAGTCACCATGGGAGTACATACTAGTTTAGAGTCCTCCATTCCAAACTTATTCAACAACTCTTTCACATACTTAGATTGGGATATGAAGATTCCTTTATCTGATTGAGTAACTTGCAGACCTAAAAAGAAATTCATCTCACCAAAGATAGACATCTCAAATTCTTTTTGCATTTCACCAGCAAATTTCATGCACATACCTTCATTGCCTCCAAAGATAATGTCATCAACAAAGACTACAACAATCAGGATCTAATTATCATTGATCTTGAAATATAGATTGTTGTCTGCAGTGCCATTACTGAACCCTAATTGTAGCAATTACTTGTCTAGTCTTGCATACCAGGCTCTAGGAGCTTGCTTGAATCCATACAAATCTTTCTTCAACCTACATACCATATCACCTTGGTCTGATAACTAAAATCCTTCTAGTTGCTCAATGTAAACTTCCTCTTCCAACTCACCATTCAGAAATACAGACTTCACACCATCTGCTACACTTTGAAATCTTTGTGAGCTGCAAATGCTAGAGATATTTTGATTGCTTCAATACGAGCCACTGGAGCAAAAGTCTCTTCAAAATATATTCCTTCAATTTGAGAATATCCTTTGCACACAAGCCTTTCTTTATTCCTTACAACTTCTCCATTTTCATTTAGCTTGTTCTTGAAAACCCATTTGGTTCCAATAACATTTTTATCAGCAGGTCTAGGAACTAATTCCCAAGTTTCATTCTTCTCTATCTGCATTAGTTCTTCCTTCATGTGGCTTTTACCCAATTTTCATAATTGCAGGCTTCATTCACATTTTTTGCTTCAACTTTAGAAAGCAAATAGTAATTCACTTGTTCTTCTACAACTCTTTTCCTTGTCAGTACTCCTTTGCTTTTGTCTCCAATAATTTGATCTTCTGAATGATTGATTCTTACATACCTGGGAGTCTTAACTGTAGTTTTTGTAGCCATCTCTTCTTCATCTTGACTGTCTTCCTGTTCCTCTTTCTTCTCATTTACTGTGACAGTAGGTTCATCTAATTTGTAGCCATTCAGATCTGATGTTCTTCCTTTGTCTTCATCTACCTTCACATTTGCACTCTCAACAATCTTTTTCAACCTTTTGTTGTAGCACTGGTAGGCCTTACTCTTGGTAGAGTATCCAAGGAAGATTCCTTCATCAAACCTTGCATCAAACTTCCCTAGATCTTCTTCTCTTCTAATATAGCATTTGCTTCCAAAAATTTTGAAATATTTTACTGTAGGAATTCTTCCATACCACAATTAATAAGGAGTTTTAGTACCATTACCTTTCACATGAACTCTGTTTTGAATGTAGACAACAGTATGTATAGCTTCTTTCTAGAAAACTTTTGGCAAATATGTTTCCTTCATCATTGTCCTAGCAGTCTCTTGAATTGTCATGTTCTTTCTTTCCACAATTCCATTCTGTTGAGGAGTTCTAGGTGCAGACAATTGTCTCTTTATCCCTTGCTCTTCATAGAAAATGTTGAATTCATTTGATGTGAACTCACCTCCCCTATCAAACCTCAAGCATTTGATTTTTAGTTCTATTTCATTTTCAACCATTGCCTTAAAAGATTTGAACTTCTCTAGGGATTCTAATTTGTCTCTTAGAAAAGTAACCCAAGTCATTCTAGAATAATCATCAATAAGCAACATGAAGTACCTGTCACCTTGTAGACTTCTCACCCTTGTAGGACCACAAAGATTTGTATGCACTAGATCCAACAAGCTAGCAGAAAATTGCTCTTTGCTCTTGAAACTAATTCTTGTCTTCTTCCCCAACTGCTATTCCTTACAAATGGTATTGGTGGGTTTCACAAGCTTTGGTAAATCTCTCACAGCCTAACCTGAGCTTATCTTCACCAAATTATCAAAGTTTATATGACACATCCTTGTATGCCACAATCAACTCTCATCTACCTAAGCTAATAAATAGTAATCAATAGTTCCTCTTAACTGGTAAATGTTACCTCTGGTCTTCTTACCAGTAGCAATCACTATTTTGGAGCTTTCCATGATCTTATACCCATGATCTTTGAATCTTAGATCATATCCTTTGTCACAAATATGACCAACACTCAAAAGATTATGCTTTAAACCCTTCACATATAAGACATTATTAATGTTGTGCTTTCCATCAAAAGAAATAGATCCTTTCCCACAAATATTACCAGTTGCATTATCTCCAAACCTAACCAATCCTCCATCATACTTTTTCAAACTCACAAACTTACTTTTGTCACCATTCATGTGATGTGAACATCCATTTTCAATAATCCATTCATCCTTATCTTTCTCCACCTAAACAACCAAAGCACTTTCCTCCACTAGTTTTTCCTCCTTTACACAGCTAGTAGGATTAGTAGTCTCAAGTTCTTCTTTAATAGAAATAAACAAGCACTCATTTGTACTAGTATTAGCATCATCAGATTCATCATCTATTACACCTTCATCATCAATGTCTCTAACATAGTAGTATTTCTTTGGAACTCTAGGTTTACTCTCAAATCTTTTTATATTCCTTTCAATTCTTTCAAGACATCTAGAAGCATAGTGACCAACCTTACCACATGAAAAACATTTGAAAGGTAATTTTCCTTTATAGCTATCAGAGCCTCTTTGTAGTCTGTCAACAAAGTTGGCTTCAATTTCATCAAGCTCATCATCAAATTCCACTATGTACTTCTCAACTCTGGAAGTCTTCTCTGAAGTGCTGGCTTTGAAAGCAGTTTCAACCTTTGGCAAAGCATCATCAAATTATCTCATTTCAAAGGTTGTAAGCTTCCCAAGTAATTGGTCCTTAGAGACATCCTTCATGGTCATTACTTCTTCAATTACAGCTACCTTGTGACTGTAGGACTTAAGTAATGAGCTACGAATTTTCAGTACAACTTCCTTCTCATCAATAGTTCCTCCCATTCCTTTTATTCCATTGACAATTTCATCAAATCTTTACATGTAGGTTGTTATGTTCTCATCTTTTCTCATCTTCAAACTCTCATATTTTGCTTTCAAACCTTGCAATTTGGTACTTTTTACAAACATATCTCCATACAAAATTTTCAGCTTCTCCCAGACTTCATGAGTAGTTTCCAAATCCATGACCTTTATCAATTATGTGTTAGACAGGGCACTTAGCAAAGCATCTCTGGCTTTTATGTTCAACTCATATTCTTTGATTTCATCCTCAGTTGTCAAACCATTCGAAGACATGGTATACTTTGTCTTTGTCACTTTCCATACTCTATATCCAAGGCAAAGGAGATGACTTTTCATTCACACCTTCTAGAGAGCATAATTTGTTCCATCGAACTATGGAGCTTCCTTCTTGTAAGACATCCTAGATCTACCTCAAGTTGTTAGGCTTAATCCTAAGGAACCTTGCTCTAATACCAATTGTTGAAATGCACCAGACAAATGAGAGGGGGGGTGAATCAGTTGTCCCTAAAACTTTGAACACTTATGAACAACAACACATCAAACACTTATTTACTGTTATTCAGATTTAACCATGAAAGCATGAAATAAGAAGCTCAACACAATAACACATAAGATACCAGATTTTTACGTGGAAACCCCTATAAGGGAAAAACCATGGTGGGTGTTAGCCCACAAATATATATATGTTATAGCAATACTGAAAAATAGAGGCTCACTGCCTTAGGGCTCACTGCCCAAAATGCTCACTACAAAAATTGAGGCTCATTGCCAAGAAAAACTCACTGCCAAGAATGGCTCACTGCCAAGAGGTGGCTCACTGCAAAAGGATGGTGAACTGATTTGGTAGCATCTACTCCATGCCTGAGTTCAGTTCCATTGAAGCATAGTATAACTCCTCTGCTCTTCTCTTCTTACAATTCTTATCTTATCTTTTCATTTTTGCACTTTCACACTTTTTTGCAATCACATTACATGATTTTATACAATTCATCATCCTTGGAATGTACATCAAGGTTGGCATTACATTCATCAACCATTGGAACAATCTCCAAAGTCGGCATTACAAACATACATAGAAATAGGTCTGGACCTAAACAAGATTGCTAAGGTAAAGATGTATGTAGAGCATGTTATGCCTTAGCTGGGACTCAAATGCAATCTTCCATGCCATGACATGCTTCCACAATCTTTGAAGTATCTCTAAAAGAGGTGCAAACAACCAAGTTGGCCAAGACTGGTGTTAACACTGGGTCGTCAAAGAACAGACTTCATCTACAGTCCAAATTTCTCTTTGTGGACCAGTCCAAAGGTAGGAACACAATTAGGAGACATCCACAAGCACATAGTAATCACCAGAAACAACCGCACAATCTCTAACCATTCTGCCAAGAAGATTCTTCAAACTGGAGCACATAAACAACAATGTCAGCTACTATCATAGAGAAAAATAGTTTTTACTCTGGTGAACAGAACTCTCTCAAATCTTCATACAAAAGGCTCAAACTTGAGATATAGCATCTTCAGACATGCTTCTAAATAACTTCCAATCTATAGACAAAGATATGCATTCTACAAGAAATGCAGAGCAATCTTCTGGATTGATCTGCTGTAAACCAAGATACTCTTCTATACACTATTTCCACCGGAGGAGCAAATTTTCTCGAAAGCACTTGGAAACTCAATATCAAGATCACTTACTCATCAACTTCAACACTTATGTAGGCTAGTACAAAGCATCTATCTTAATCAAAACAAGAGCACAATTGACACCAATGACAACATAGATATGTCGACATCAATGACAACACCGGTTAGGCACATACTTGCAACACATTCATGGGCCTAAATAGAGAGATTTGGTTTGAGTTAACTATAAGTTGAATTACGTTGACTTAGGGTGATCACCTAAGGTTTGTTTAGATTTTTTATTTTGGTTGATTTGTGTTGACCTCATGACAAAATTGAGAGTTTATGAACTTGTTTTGATTTCTTGTTGGGTATTTTCTAATGTTTTTGTATTTTGTGGGTTTTTGTATGATATGAAAGCTACAATGTATGTAAACACCTTTTTATTCCTTTTCACCAATTTTTGAAATAAAATGAACTAAGTTAAAATAGGAATTGAAATATGAATGCAAACTAGAATGAAATTACCTAATGCAATTACTCTATTTTTTTGTATTTTTCGAGATCAGTTTTGGGCTACTCTAAGAATTGGAAAAATTCTTTGAAATGAAACTAATCTAAATTGCAATAAAACAAGCTAATCTAACAATCTAAATTAACCTATCAATGAATTTGTAATAACAAGATTACTATTCCAAGAGCAAGATTAATTTTCTAATTACTGCAAAAAGCATGAAGGAACCTAAAATTGAAGGCACATGAGCCTAGCATATCCTTAGAGATCCTTGTAGTAGCCTTCCCTTCCTCTACAATAGTGGGGTACTCCTCTTGGCAACAGGGATTGGACAACAAACAAATCAAATAAAAGCTTGAGAAAGCTTGGATTGAAGCTATGAAAGCTTGGATGGAACACTTGGGCTTGCAAATTGACTAGCATGAAAATGTTGTATGAAGCTTTTTGAAAAGATTGGACATAAATAGCAAAAGCAAAAGGCACGAGAGTCTTACAATGAGCATAAGAATGCTAAGGGAGAGCAAAAGCTAAGCAAAACTGAGTGGCAACAATGAATTTGCCTCCTAAGGAAGGAGCTATCAAGCTTTGCACAATGAAACTAATGAAATGAATGATTTGAAGGTTTGAAAAACTAAAGAAAGAAATGAAGAAAGAGGCTCAAAGGTCTGTGAAGAAGCTCGGAAAAGCTTGTGAAGATGAGAAGAGCATTCTCCAACTTCAGAAATAATAGAGAGGTGAGGGGTATTTATAGGTTGGAATGGCAAACGAGAGGGGGAGATAAATTTAAGAATTAACTCCTTTGATTGAAGAGTTAACAAAAAATGATTGGGGAGTTAATTCTATTGATTGATCAGAGGATTGGGCTGATTGGACAGTGAACAAGCCTTGATAAGATTTCACATGAGAAGAAATGGAGTTAGCATGAGATTCATTGAGAGATAAGAAGAAATTATTTGTGAGTTAGAAAGGAGTGATTGGGAGTATTGAATTAGTCAAGAAAAGTTGATGATTAGTTAGGAAAGGTGACTCACACAATCAGGGCTCAATTTGGAGAAAATTTAGGTCAAAATGGAGCTAATTTTGGGCTTGAACTAAAGAAGCACTCACACTAAAAAACAAGACAGGGTCACCCCTTTTACTAGGGTGGTCACTTGGGGGGCGACCTATATGTCCTATGGTCACACAAAGGGCAACCTTGATGTCATAGGGTCACCCGGGGGGTGACCCTATTGTAACAGGGTTTTGTAGGACAGGGAACTTTTGGGAGCTCATTCAGGCACATACGGACTCCTTTTTGGGTGCCGTCTTTTTTGAAATTACATTTATTTTTTAGGGATATGTAATGGTGCCATTATCTTCTGGTGAAAGTGTCTCAAAATTATACTTTTATATCATTTTTACTCAGGGTATCCTATCGGACTCACAAGCCCTAAAAGGTTTGATATCTAATTAGAAAGTGAGTTGGATGGATGGGGAAGAGAGAATGAATGGGAAAGCCCTTGGAGAAGATAAAGAAGGCACCTGGAAACTTTGTTTTGAAAAAAATATGCTAGAAGGGGTGGTCGGCCATTTTACCAGTGTGATACCCTAGGGGATCCAAAAATAATAGGGGGTGACTAGGTCAAGATGAAAGGTGCACAGAAACTAGGGTTGGGGATGAAATCAGTATGTTAGTTTGAGGTCTCTAAAGGCTAGAAACTAATAAAAAAATGTCAACAAGATGAAGGTTCCCTAGGAAACAACACTCATAGGTCTTGCGACAAGGCTAGAAAGCAAAGAAAACCAAGAATTGACAAAGGACGAATGAAGAAAGGACAACATTTCATGAGTTAACAAGGGAAAATAAAGGAAGAAATCAAAAGGGGAGTCAAATCCATGTGTCATCAAGAGGAATGCATGTTGAGAGGTTATATATTCACACTTACATGTACATGCTTAGGATCACAACTCATCATAGGATTACCATGTAGGTCCATGCATCTTTTTAGTGCTTAAATATTTGCCCCCTCGGGGATGGTAGTCCAGATGAACGATGGGTACCATTCCCAAACTAGGCCTTACCTATTGTTGATTTCCCACAATTGTATCTACAATGAGAAGCATAAGTTCAACATTTAAAACATTTTACAATAAATATTGAATTTGAAACAATTAAACATACCGTCGATCACATCGTATGTATACCTGAGTCATTTCACTTTAGTGGGGAACTTGTAAAGATGAAAGAATGCAAAAGGAGGGTGCAAGAGAACTATGGAAATAAAAGACATGCTAATCTAGAGAGGAGAACAATATATTCTCCTTTTATTGCAAATTTTGAAGAACATATTTAATTTTTAGGGATTTTTGAGGTTTTACAATTTTTTAAGTTTTTTTTTTAAATTTTCCTAATTTTTATGGTTTTTTTTGGAGATTTTGCAATGATTTGATTTGACACTCCTTGAGGTCTTTGGAAGACCTATATTTATCAAATAGATTTACACCCTTTCCCCCTTGCATGGGGAGACTTACAAGTGCACTTGATTACACAATTTTGCTCTTTTGACTTGTTGGAGGAGTGACTTGTGCTCAAACATTGCTTTACACTTATTGTTAAAAGACCTGATTGGATGAGAAGCTTTAGTCAACATCTTATACTTCATTTTCTCTCTTATTCATATGGTTGGCTAGAGCTTTTATTTTTCTTATGAGAATGCATACCTAAGATAATCACATATGGATGATACAATTTGTTTTTGTCTTTTTCTGATATGAATGACATGCAATGTGTTTGGATATGATTCACAAATATGTGATTCAAAGTATTATATTCTAAGTGCTATGAATGCCATGATGTTATGATACGTTTTATTGCTTTTGATTTTCTATGATAGCATGTATACAGGTGGAACAAACAATATGATTGCTCTTAAGTAGGATTTTTGACCTAGGGGATTGTGAGTTAACTTGGAATAAAGAGACTTATTGATCTTTGGGATGGGATTAGGGACTCAAGTGGGAGCAGGGAGGAGATGGAATGCTTTTGAATTTTGAGCTTTGTTAGAGGCTAAACACTGATCCTTATCTAGATAAGACAATTTAACAATCTTTCAACTCGGACAAGTAACAAATTTCATTGGCGTTCACTAGACTTAGATCATAGATGGAAAGCAAGATAGACCTAGGGTAAAGGAAATAGGGAAAAAATAAGGGTCCCAAGATAGAAAATGATCCTAAAGACTATTAGACTATTGGCTTTTCTCAGCTAGTGCATGTGTGTTCTTTGTACCTTTCTCTTTTATTTCCTCTGATAGAATGTCACCCTTGAAGCTTCGAGCTTAGATTTATCTCCACCCAAGGGTACGAACACTCAACAATCTTCTCTCTATCACTCTTTTTTTTGTAACTCTCCTTTTTATGTTTTTTTCTTTTTTTTGTATTTTTGTAATGCTTCGATTCTCTCAATTTTTTTGATATTTTGACTTTTATGGAAATGAATGCTTTTAAACTTTCTAGGTATTTTGGATATGCAATAGCTTTGGTCTCTCTATTCTCACTTTTCTCATCACTCTTATTTCTTTGATCAGTCATTTTTAATTCACTCATATTTTAGATTGCTTCCTTTAGATTTTTGATCCTTCTAACTTTTTTGGGCAAGAAAGATAAGGGGTTGAGTGCTGCCAAAAGTTTTCATAGTCCAATCATACTTCCTTTCTACTAGGGAAGAATAGGTAAGGTCTTCTTGCAAGCATCCTATGAACATTGTGGGTTTGAGTACTAACTTTTCTTAGACTTAATAACATGAATCATTATGACCAAGATCAACGTAGAGCTAACAACTAGGCTTTTATTAGAATCACTGGGTAATGGTGATAAGCAGTAAACATGAATTGTTTTGATATCTCAAAGGCTCAAAGGGTCAACCTATACCTAAGGAACCTTAGAATCCTTACTAGGATGAAAATAGAGCAAGAGCATGACACTCACAAAATGCATGATGGAACAGAATAAAGAATGCAAAATTTTGATTTTTCATGATTTTATGTTTTTTATGGATTTTTGAATTATTTTATTTTTTGGATTTTATAGGATTTTACAATGTTTTGAGATGTTGATCTATTCTCCTTCCATAATGCACAAGAAGTAGCATTGTTTATGATGTCTTCCTTAACTATGTCTACACCTATCCAATTTGGTTTGAACTTCGCTTGAAAGTCTTTTCAAGGAAACTCAAAGACTTGGTGTAAAAATATCTTTGTATTTATTGAAGAGTTTTGTGTACTCACATTTTTTTGTTGAAAATAAGGTAGACAACTGAGAGGGGGGGTGAATCAGTTGTCTCAAAAATTTAGTACTTCCTGCAGTTAATTCTTCCTTTTACCACTTAACAATAAATCAATAAAAACCACAATCACAAATGTAAGAGTAGCAACACAATAACTCACTTGACACCAAGATTTTTAACGTGGAAACCTGGCTAAGGGAAAAACCACGGTGGGGGTTAACCCACAAAAAATAATACCCTGTTAAAAATATTTTACAAATGGGAATGCACATGCATTCAAGCTCACTGCCCAGATCTCACTGCTCAATAGAGGCTCACTGCCTACAAATGATTACAAGAGAATAACAAGGATTTTTGAACTGATGAGAAGCATCTACTAATGCAAGAATTTAGTTCCGGTTAAGCACAAAACACTGATCTTACACATTTCATCTTTACTCTCCCCTGCTTGCTGCTCTGTCATTATCTGAACCTTAGATCTCTGCTTCTTCACTCTTCCTTTATAGTCGCAACACTTACTTACACAAAATCATCCAAATCCATCGGCTATATATATCCGCATCCTGATCTTCAATCACTTTCCAGTCAGCTTCAAGAACACTTGGAACTTTATTGAATACTCTGCTCTGGCAGCTAGATCCATGCATAACTTGAGACACGGACCAAAAATTGCACTCACAGATCATCAATCCTATTGGCCACTATTACTGGTCATCACTAATTTCCCAATCAACACTTCCATACATCCAGAACCAAGATTATTTACAAGGTTAGCATGTTCTTCTTCTATCTGCTCTGTCAAACTGTTAACCCAATACTCGGAAGCTAATAACTTTTGAATCCTTTATCATCGAAGACCAAAATTCTAGATTTAGATTGTCTTGACAATGCTTATGAATATATCAGATCTGTAGCATGTTATGACTTTCCACCGGAGAGACCCGGACCAAGATACCGAACCCTGTCGCCTGCTCTGTTCCTAACTACCCAGACTTAGATAAATTCTGATTCTAACTTCCGGTTTGAACAAATTGTGTTATGTGGATGAGTGGAATGGTCTTGATTTCCATCAATGACAACACCTATCATGCAAATCAGTGTCTCTTTCTAACAATCTCCCCCTTTGGCATTAATGGCAACACTTAGTGAAAAAATGACTAAGTGTCAAATGTAGCTCCCCCTTACTCTGTACACTTGTGCTTTCCACTATTTCAAAAGCTTCCCCTTTGCTAGATTCCTCATTTTTCACTGGTCTTTACTCCCCCTTTGACATCAATGGCAAAGGGTGGGGGTCCGCAAGGCCAAAAGTTTCTTAAAAATTCTGTGTATAATGTCGCATATGTACAACTAATCATTAAGTTCTATTCACATGAACTTGCGAATGTCTGCGAAACTATTTTTCAATTGCACAAGTTTAGAGGCCCAAGTTCCCTTCATTCCATCCAAAATTGAGATGTGTCCAC
Source organism: Cunninghamia lanceolata (assembly GCA_027924645.1). Classification (NCBI taxonomy): domain Eukaryota; kingdom Viridiplantae; phylum Streptophyta; class Pinopsida; order Cupressales; family Cupressaceae; genus Cunninghamia; species Cunninghamia lanceolata. Next base: position 3,791,392 of record BSBN01000407.1, read on the forward strand.
TTAGCAAAAATGTATATGCTTCTGCCTTTGTCAGATCCAGAGGATTACTTGTCTGAAGTGTAGTCTGAGCTTCTAATAAGGCATTATACATGGCTTCTAACTTGGGGGCAATCAATCCCCGGAGCTCACACATTCTCTTCATATTATTTCCTTTCTCTTTAATGAGCCTTTTTATCTCATTTGTCAAGCTAATTACTTGACATTCCTGGCTTATAGGCAAAACTGTTAAAGGATCAAAATTTTGAGATAAATTTGACAATTTATGTTCTTGCTCCTTTATCTTTTTCTTAATATCCTTACTGACTTTGGGCCATGATAGACAGAATTTGTACATATCACTTCCATCATTTAGAGCATTCTAAATACTCTTTATGCTAATACCAAGTATCATTCTATCTTTTCCTATCAGGCTCTTTACTTCACTAAATTTCTTATCCAAAAATTCTTTCTAAACTTTTGCTTTAGCAGACTTTTCAAAGGACTCAAAATGTGTACTTACAGCATTCACGAGATTCTTCAGGTGACTGGAGGGGGAATCTGATGGACTCTTTTGGCAGGTTGGCAATAACTTCTCCAAGACTCTAGTTGCAAGTCCTAATAGTTTATTGTCCTCCATGTGAGATTTTAACATCTTCTCCCTGGCCTTGGCTTGAGTGAAGGATGCAATCTTCATCACTTGTACTGGAGAGAGAGCATCTAGATTAATTGGTCCTTGGAGTAGTTCAGGCTCATCAAACTCAAGCATCTCTTTATCCAGAAGACTTTTCACTGCATCTGCAATGTCTCTTGTAACAATTTATGAACAAACATTTCTAAGCATCTGTAGATGCATCAATGTTTACACCATCTTCTTTTGTTTTATCTTTCTTTTCTTCTTCTTTCTCTTTCTCTGCTTTACTTTTCTCTATGTTATCTATAGAGGGACTCTTTCCTGTGTCTTCACTACTTGCTATGTGTTCCAGAGGGCTTTGTGTGGTAGCAATATTATCTTCTTTTCCAAATTGATAAGGTGAAGTTAGAGAATCTCCTGCATCATCAGATTTGTCTACCATCTCTGTATCTTCTTTGCTTATTTGCTCCTCTTCTGGAATAGAGGGGTCATCAACTTCAGTTTGTTGTTCCTTGATGTTTACTATTTCAACATCTAGAATTGATGAATCAATCACATCACGTGTCTCCTCATAGGTTTGCTTCGGAGGATCTAGTGTATCACCTTGGTTATCATTTACCTTTCAATCTCTTCTTCTGGAGTTTCATGTTCCGAAGCTAAAGGATTGTTTTCCTTAATTTGTTCCTCTAAAACAATATAGTATTTATTTTTATCTAGGGCCTTCCTTATAATTTCCTATGTTTCCTTTGCAACTTCATTTCACCAAGCATTAGCTTGTTCATCCAGACCTTGCTTTTGAATTTCTCCTTAACTTCCTTGAGGATTTTATCTGCTTCCCTTCTGGTCATTACTGGACATAGAGAGGAGAGGATATATTCTCTGAGTTCTAGATCTTTAGCCTTGGCTATTTCCTTCCTCATCTCCAATGTTTTCCTTAAACTTTTAGGAAGTTCTTGTAGAATTTCCAGTAGAGCTCTATTGAATTTATTCAAGTATATGATGGTGGCATCTTCCAAACTTTTTTTATTTGCTTGATCAAAATTATCATAATAAACTTTGATAGGCCTTAGATTTCCATGAATAGTAATTATTTTTACAATTTCATCAATTGTCATAGCAACCCTACCAGTCTCTTGCCTTTTACTTGTCCTTATGCTTCTGGAGGGTTGGTTCTCAGAGGCCTTTGAAGTCTTGGCTTTCTTTGACTTCATCTCTTTAACTTCTTCATTTGTTTTTGTTTCCTCATCATCTTTTGTGCTCTTGTAGGTTCTTGTGGCCTTGGTTTTTTTTCCTCTTTCCTCCTTCACCGAATGGTGTGGCTTCCAGTGTCTTAATGGGAATAGACTTGGATTGTTCTAAGACAGCTGTAGAGCTTCTTGTTTTTCTTGAAGAGCTAGGACAGGCTTCCGGAGCAGCTACTGGCTCACTTTCTACTTTTTCCTCTAAAGTCTGTTCAATGCTTTTCTTTATCTTTTCAATCCTTTCTCTGTTCTTTTTCACTACTTCTTTTGTAATTCCAATGCTTTCTGCATACATCTCCACTTGCTTCTGCACTTCTCTTTTTGTTTCTGGCTGTCTAAGTTCCACATGCAACTTTATACTTAGTTCCTTGTATGTTCCAAACCTTTCCATAGAGGTATCTTTAGGTTTTCTCAAAAGATGTTGAGCATACATGTCCAGAACTCTCTCATCCACCTCATAACTCATTGGCATAATCCATACTGTTCTTGGTTCTATAGCCTCCATCAAACATTGATCAGTGTCAACCATGAAACATATCTCATTCTCATACCTTTCTACAACTGACTTAGGGATTCTCTCTCTTGCATGCATTAAACTCTGGAAGTTCTTGAAGTAACCCCAAATAGCTATCTTTTGAGCTTGGGCATCACCAAGGCTGAGTAGGTGATCTCTTATTTGCCATGCTACTGGCTTGTTAGTTGTCTAATGCACACCAGAAACTCCAGGCACTTCATTCATGAAATAGAAGAATAGACAGATAACTAGAGAACCATATTTGAAGGTATTTTTCTTATCTTTCTTTATTTTGCTCGGGTTCTCAATCAGCTAGCTTTGAAGCAACTCACATAGGTCATAATCAACATTCTCCTTCAACATCTAATAGGTTGCATATATTGTAGTTCTGGAGACTAAATTCTCCTTGCTGGAGTGGTAAATTTTGTACCCAATCACCATGGAGGCAAATTTAACATCTAATTCTATAATATCATTGATGGTCATTGCCCTTTTGTCAAACTTGGCACCGGTAGAATTAGTCACTGTTGGTTTTTCACGGCTTTCAGCATGGGTAATCCACTAGTTGAATTTAACCCAGATACTATCTTGATAACATCCTTCGTAATCTTGAATGGTTTCAATAGCCATATGAACTCATCATGTATTCGGCTCAAGATATATCAAACCCATTCAATCTCATCAAATGTCAAAAAGCTAATGACTTGCAAAAAATGTTTGTTTTCTAGGGCTTTGTATTCTGATTTCAATTTATAGCTATCATCTCTTAGGTAGTTGTTAAATAAATCCAAGAGTTTCATATTTCTAAATTCATCAATGCTACAGTGGATGTATGCCCTAATATCCTCAACATGCAATATGCTATATGGAACTCTAGAAAATGCACCTAATGGTTCAACTTCATCTGACTTGTATGGGTGCTTCTTAAATATTGGTCGGAGCCTTTTAGTTACATCAACAACTAGTGGTGTAGCCATCTCAACAGATTCAGATTTAAAGCTTTATAGAGAAGTACATTTTTCTCTCGTGGGGTTAGGGCTGATCATTACCGGTTGAATTCTCTCTTTGTTCTTCAATCTCTGGATTTGCAGCTTAGATGCTCTTCTACTTGTTTCCTTCGAATGCAAAGTGGTTCAAATGGATGATCAAGTGACCTTTTATCCTTCACAAAACCTAATTTAGCATTGTAATAAATGTGTTGCCGTAACTTCATCCGGTTACTCTATTTCTTGAATAGTACTTCATGAATTACTCCGCAAATTTCCATATCAATATTTTTCCTTCCAGAAATCCTTCCAAAAGTTCTAAAACACCTCAAAATAACTTCTCTCATTGTGCCATATCCAGGCACCCACTTACTAACTGGGGGAATTTGATGTTCAATGCAGCTCCCCCTGAGCTAGAGCTCCTAATTTAATTCCCAGAGGAATTGTTAGCATCAGATTCTGATGCGGATCTACTATTATCTTTCATAACACTTTTCTTGGCCCATGTCTTGCTTATTTCATTTTGGATCTCATTCACATCAATTTTGTCCTTACCTTTGTCTTGCCTCTGATCATCCAGTTTTCTATTTTTCGGACCTCCTCTTCCATTATTCTTGCTTCTACAGAATCTTGCAAAATGGTTGGATCGGTTACAATTGAAGCACACAACATTTCTTTGCCCATTTGATTGATTTCCTCTTGATCTACACTGATTGGACATATGTCCAAATCTATTGCATGCAAAGCATTTGCCATTGAAGGAATTCCCATTTCCTCTATTTGATGAGTTATTCATTATCATACTTCTACATTCATTGGATTTATGACCATACCTCTTGCAATTGAAGCATTGTCTGGAGAAGGATGGATTATTTTGATTTGCTATACTTCTGCATTGAGTGGCTTTATGACCAAATTTATTGCACTTGAAGCAATTTCCATTGAAATATGGATAGCTTTGAGCATTAGGTTGTCTTACCGGAGGTCTTCTAGGTCTGTTTCTCCCATTCCTTGGTTGAAAGTTTCTTTGTCCAGATCTGGAGCTTTCACCTTTCTCATATCCAAGACCATGCTTGTCATCAGCCTTTTTATGACCCTCAAGTATTGCTTCAAGTTTAGCTAAACTTATATTGAACTTCTCCTTGTATTCATTTGCAACTTCTAGGTCATGTCTGAGAATAACAATTTGCCTTTCAAGATCTCTTTCATTGTCTTTGCTTTCTTGTAGATCAGACTTTAGAAGATGGCTAGCTATACTGTCCAACCTATAGCATTCATCAGTTCTTTCTTTTATAGTTTGATTCAAGTCTTCTTTAGTCTTCTTCCTTTGCTCAATTTCTTTGGTTAGCCTCATTTCCCCAGATTCCATCTCAACTTTCAGAACAACAACTTCTTTTGACAGCTTCTCACACTCCTTTGTCTTTTCTCCCAAGGCTTCATTCATGTCGTTTTCTTCAGTTAAACTGGCTAACTGTAGAAGTAGCTCCTTTTTCCTTCCCATAGACTTCTTTAATTTATCTTTTAACATTTCAATGGTATCATCACCATCCTTGAGTTCATCTTTTAGATTAGATATTTATGCTTTGGACTGATCAAGATCTTTTAGAGCCAACTGAAGTTGATCTTTGAGTGAACCCATTGAAAACTCCTTCCAAGATATTTCCTTAAGCTGTTAGGCTTCTTTTAAGGATCATTACTCTGATACCAATTGTTGAAAATAGGCCAGACAACTGAGAGGGGGGATGAATCAGTTGTCTCAAAAATTTAGTACTTCATGCAGTTAATTCTTCCTTTTACCACTTAACAATAAATCAATAAAAACCACAATCACAAATGTAAGAGCAACAACACAGTAACACATTTGACACCAAGATTTTTAGCGTGGAAACCCAGCTAAGGGGAAAACCACGGTGGGGGTTAACCCACAAAAATTAATACCTTGTTAAAAGTATTTTACAAATGGGAATGCACATTCATTCAGGCTCACTGCCCAGAGCTCACTACTCAAATAGAGGCTCACTACCTACAAATGATTACAAGAGAATAACAAGGATTTTTGAACTAATGAGAAGCATCTACTAATGCAAGAATTCAGTTTTGGTTAAGCACAAAACACTGATCTTACACATTTCATCTTTACTCTCCCCTGCTTACTGCTCTATCATTATCTGAACCTTAGATCTCTACTTCTTCGCTCTTCCTTCATAGTCGCAACACTTACACAAAATCATCCAAATCCATTGGCTATATATATCCGCACCCTGATCTTCAATCACTTTCCAGTCATTTTCAAGAACACTTGGAACTTTATTGAATACTCTGCTCTGTCGGCTAGATCCATGCATAGCTTGAGACGCGAATCAAAACTTGCACTCACAGATCATCAATCTTGTCGGCCACTATCACTAGTCATCACTAATTTCCCAATCAACAACTTTCATACATCTAGAACCAAGATTATTTACAAGGTCGGCTTGTTCTTCTTCTGTCTTCTCTGTCAAACTGTTAACTTGATACTTAGAAGCTAATAACTTTTGAATCCTTTATCATCAGAGACCAAAATTTTAAATTTAGATTGTCTTGACAATGCTTATGACTATATCAGATCCGTATTACATTATCACTTTCCACCGGAGAGATCCGAACCAAGATATCGGACCCTATCGCCTGCTCTATTCCTGACTACCCAGACTTAGATCAATTCTGATTCTGACTTCTAGTATGAACAAATTGTGTTATGCGGATGAGTGGAATGGTCTTGGTTGCCATCAATGACAACACCTATCATACGAAGCAGTGTCTCTTGCCAACAGTTTCATTGTTTGATGATTTTCCCCCTAGATTTATCATTTTTTTCTTGTATAGTTTTGTTGCTTGTTTCTGTAGACACCCAAAATTGACATAATTATCATTGGTATCAAAATATCGCATTATCTATCATCTGCATTTGCCTAACACATTTGAGCAATTTCTCTATTTTCTCTAAATGACCTATTTCTTCTATTAATTAAATAAATTCATATTTATTTATTAATTCATTATCTATTTTCTTCTATTTTCTCTAATCTTTAATTATTTAATTATCTCTATTCTATCTATTTTAATTAAATAAATCTTATTTATTTAATTTAAATTCCATCTAAATCCCATCCTTATCCCACTTTCCAATTAATTAAATAAACTTTATTTATTTAATTAATTTCCACATCATATCCCAATCATATCCTAATCATCTTTCCAATTAATTAAATAAATTTTATTTATTTAATTAATTTCCCTTATCTATTTTATCATTTATCTTCACCTTTCATCATAAGCCAACATGTGTGCATCTTTTATTTGAAACATGTGTGGTAGTACAACTTTCATTTAATGTCTTTCACATGTAGTACTTTTTGTGTATGCAATCACACATGTGCCTTATCTTTTATTCCACTTGTCATTTACACATTCACCTATGATTATCAATTCATCTCAACCATTCACATAGCCACCAAATCTCTACCATTGATTGATTTTGGTTGAGTGTTATATAAACACCCTCTCATTCCATACAATCTATCTACAATCCAACATTTTCATAGCGTCCACATTATCATCCTGAGCATATTGAGCAATTGAGCCTCCATTGCATCCATTGAGCATATTATCATTATCATCTATCTATCATGCTAGCTTTGATCTTCATAATTATTCATTGTTGAGAAGTAATCCACATCTCCAAACAAGAAATCATACAATCTAGGTGATCTTGTTCTTGAATTGCATGCATTTGATTTCACTTGGATTCAATTCTTTGATGGTGGTAGGATTAGGTTTTGATTTACATGCTTAATCTTATTGACCTGATTTTTACCTATCCACATTCTGGCACACCTGGTGGGACTCACATCCTTGATTAATTTTGTTGTTTGAAGTTGTTTTTGTGAAGTTTAGGTTTTTGAAGCACTTACGACAATTTTCAGTCGCTTTTGAGAAAAAACCAGAAGCTTTTGGCATCTCTGCATCATTTTTCAGTGAAAACCAGACACTTTCAGCTATTTCTGGATCACTTTTGAGCTAACAATGATCGCTTCCAATCAACAGTGAATCGCCTCTAATCAATAAGTGGTCGCTTCTGGCTGTTCTAGTCACTTTAGGTAATTTAGGGTTTTCTATTGACATTTGATCTTGTAGGGTGCTTTTGCTAGATTTTTATTGATCAATCAAGGGTTTTTATCTATAGTTTGCATGATCCTGATCATTATATTATCATTAGGTAGTCGATTTAATTAGGGTTTTTTATCTTATTGATCTAACCTCCTTGTTTTTGGAAGATCTCATCAAAACATCATTCTAGGGTTTCTAATTGATCAATCTGTGGTTGCAGGGTATCCATTTGATCATATTTCATCCACTGGACTTGATATTCTAGGGTTTGCATTCTCTGATAGTCATTTTTTCATAACCCTAAACCTAGTTTTGCAGAAATAGCTACTTTTGACGCATCTGGTAGCTTCGCATCGCTTTTGAGCAATAATCAGTCACCTTTGGTTTTGTTGTCTCACTTTTAACTAGTAGCTGGTTGCTTTTGGTAGAATTTGCATCAATTCTGATCAACAGTTGATCGCCTTTGGTAACTGTGTGTCGCTTCTGGTTCTGTTATTTACAGTTTGGTTTTTCTTGACTACTAATCATCTATTTGGGCAACATCTTATTGTTTGTCCAAGAAAAGAAGGTTGAGAAACTACTAACATATCTATTGCAGCTTCGATCGGTCCAAGACATATCATTTTTATCACTAATCTAGGAACATTTGGATTTGGTACTTAAAAGGAACCATTGTTTGCTCCGTGCTTGTTTTATCTTTTTTGTTTGCTTGTTGTGTATGTGTGTAACCCAAATTTAATAACAAAAGTATCCTCTCCCCCTGCCTATCAAATGGATCTTGGGTGCATGAGAACTTGTTATTATCTTTAGAGGGCCTACCTTCCCGGTGTGAGAAGGGGTATGACCCAAGCGGTAATGAGCTAAAGCCAAGCTCTTCCAAGCCGCTATATAAGAAAAGTGTTTGTGTCGAAAGCCACAAACAACGGGTGTTGTTGTGTTACACTGACAAATGTTTCCCCCAAAACCCCATTGAGTGTAACTTCTTTGGGCTGGGAAGCCTCCATTAATGGAGTGAATTGCCACACGTGTAGCCACTCGAACGGATGCCCATATTAGCAACCTTTGTGTAGTGACCAAAATCCCTCTATTTGTTGATGCAGAAGGTGGAGCCTTTGAAGCCACCCTGATTCTCATGGTTCTTAGTAGAGATAGTAGAGACAATCCTAAGGTTTACAAGCCTTGGGAAACTCAGAACTTGGTATGTGTGAGAAGTGAGTGTCGTGAAGGGGAGCCGGTGCTATGAAGATCCTAAAGCTATCCACTTTGAATAAGCACGGCAAGGGGATTCAATAAATACAGTCCTTGCAAGCCTAGGATTGTACATGTTTGTGAATGTTGTGAGTGTGAGTGACTGAAATCATTGTTTTCTTGTCAAAATTCACCAAAACACACCATCTATCAGACATAGATCACCTCTAAACTGAAACTGCTCACTTTTGGCAAAATTACATCGCTTTTAAACAATAGAAAATGGCTTTTAAACTGAAACCTATCGCTTCTGGTAAAATTGCTCACTTTTGGTTAACACTACATTCTGTCACCTGAAACTACCCAGATCACTTTTGAGCTATTAGTCCTCACTTTTGGATGTTTCTGAGTCATAATTGAGCTATTACAAGTCACTTCTGGTCAAACATCAACAATCTGCATCAACCTAACACAATCAATTGCATTCTCAGATTGCTTAGCTCTGTTATCAGCTTCCAAACATTCCTCTGGTCATCTACAACCATATTAACATCATCTCCTACTTTGAGCATACCAAATCATTGGACTTTTTAAGATTTTCATCCTCTTGAGATGCCCAACTAGCAACCAATCATCAAAACAATCAACCTAGCAATAGAAAACATCATCCCTTTGGCTTTTATTTAGCCTTAGGAACCCCAACAAATAGCCTTATTAATCAACTTTTTCCCTTGAGTTTGTGAGCTATCCTGTAGGGAAGTTTATCCAACCAACAAAACAATCCTATCAAACAACAACCTAAGCAATCCAAGAAATCAACCAACAACCAAACAACAAACCAACAACAACCCATTAGAAAACCAATCAACCAGTAAACTAGCAAAACAAACCATCAACAAGCAATCAGCAAACCATCCATTTTTTGGGTCTCAACCTTGACAAACTAGTCTAATCTCCATTCATGCCTCAAACTAGGAGCCAATATAGAGCTGAAATGGAATCTAAATTGTGAGTTGAAATGGAAGCCAAAATACAACAATCTTGATCAACTCCCCTCAAAGATTTAACTCAATTCACAACCAGTATGCCTTCTCACATGTTTGTACCTGAAGGATACACCGTTGGCCCATCATCTTCACAACAAGTGCAACCTCAACCATTTACAACAACCTATTATGAACCATCCCAAGATGATTTATCTAAATTTCAAGAGACACAAGTATGGGACCAAGTTGATAGTCTCATTTTATCTAATCCCAATCGCTATTTCTTGCAATTAGCTAGTATGGGAGCCAAGTTACCAAGCAACTTTGACATATCCGCCATTTGTAAACAAGATCCAAACACTCCTACTATTGTTGCAAAGGGACCATCCCTCATAGCCACACCATCTCATACCATATCCATGCCATCTCATTCACCTTCCAATCCTTCATTGCATATTGTTGCACCATCAAGCCCACCACGTACCGAGTACACTCTAGAACCTTTGATAACTCCAACTGAGGTACTTCCTTATCTTTCACAAAATTTGAGCTTTCTACCTTTTCATGTCTCACAACATACTACCGCTCCTACCATGACCGTATCCATGCCTCAAGTATCACAAACTCCTCAAGTATCACAAGTACAAACTCCTCAAGTATCACAAGCTATCCATGTTTCACAAATACAAACTCCACAAGTTTCACAAGCTATCCCAATATCACAAGCCACACAAGTTTCACATCCATTACAAGTCTCTACTCCTATTGCATCACATGTGCAATCCACACCCCAACCTAGTATCCCTACCACTTCTAATATGGTCTCCATGATTTCCACGAATGCATCTAACACACCATATAACCCTAATGCCAATCTCATTGACATGAGTGACCAACCTATTGTATCACAAGCCAATCCTCATACTGTTGTCTCTTATGTTGATCAACTTGCATCACTTACTCCACCTCCATATAATCCTTCACAAAACGTCACTCCGCCTTATACAACCCAAGCATTACTCATTGGCACCCAACAAATGACATATGCCAATCTCTCTCAAGGTACTCATGTTGCTCAAAATGTAAACCCAAGTATCCATCCTTCTTCATCCACCAATCCTTCCATTGGTTATCCTAATGTAAATCCAACCTCCAATCCACAACCATTGATCAACATCAATACATCCTCTAGTTCCCATGTGATGCAAAATCTTGGAGTCAATCCATCGCAATATACCCAACCACCACTTGTGTCTCAAGGACAGCAATCCTCAAGCACATATGTGTCATTTACCAATCCTTCGACATATAATGTGAGCACTCAACCTCAACATATAGCCATACCCTCATACATTTCACCGCAGCAACAATATACATCATACTACATTCCACCTCCAACCCATCAACACTCTTTGCAACAACAGCAACTATCTCAAGTGGATATTGAACAAATGGTTCACAAGGTAGTGGGACAAAATAAGAAGACATTTTCCTTGGGAGAAATATGCCCTTATCCATATGACAAATCACTTCACATGCAACCTTTTTCGCCACATTTTGAAATCCCACAATTTGACAAATACAAAGGGAAAGGTAATCTGAATGACCATCTTAGAGCATTCTATGTTGCATGTATCAATGTTGTGCATGATGATACATATCTCTTGAGACTATTCCCCCAAAGCTTAGCGGGACAAGATCTTGAATGGTTCTCTCACTTACCTCTAGGAATCAAGACTTTTGAGGAATTAGCAGACAAATTTTGATCCCATTTCTCTTTCAACATCAAACATGAGGTGAATATGAATGATCTTGTCAATAACAAACAATGCAATGGTGAAACTTTCTCATCATTTACCCAACAGTGGCATAACATGGCTAACAAATTATCATGGCAAATACCTGAGAAACAACAACTTGACATCTTTGTCCAAAATCTTCATCCCGAGCTCTCATTCCAATTGCAATTGTAAAGTTCTAGCACCTTTGATGAACTCATCTCCAAAGGAACCACTATTGAGCGAGCTTTAATTGCTAAGGGAACCATCAAAATTTTCAAAGACAACAAGGACAGTCCCCAATCTTCAAATGATAAAACCCGCTTTTGGAACAAAAACAAAAATGTCGTTAATGATGGCATTGTGGATGCAAAGAAATTACAAATAGTTAAATCTCCCATTAACATTCAAGCCACATCTACAGCTAATCCACCTTTGAATGAAATCGACCAAGAGCAAATCCAACACATTGATGACAATTTACTCCCTTAGGGGAACCCATGGAGGTAATCTTTCACAAACTTATTCAAGAGGGAGATATCACATTACCTGAAGCTCCACCCAATGCAAAACCTATTTTCAAAGCTCCTTGGTACAAAGAGAACAAATATTTTGAATACCATAGAGTTAAGGGACATAGCACAAATGGTTGCATGCATTTAAAACATGTCATTCAAGATTGTATTGATCAAGGTCTTGCTAAAATCACAAGACCAACATCACAACTGACACATCAATCAACCTTGAACTATGATCTAGATGGTTTCAAAAATCCACTTCCACTTCATGACAATGCAAGTAACCCTCATATTGGGAATGCTATCCATTACAACTATGAGTCATCTACGATTAGCCGCATTGACCATGCTCGCATTTCTACCATCACCATCCAAGGTAAAGCACCTGATTGTGCCGTAACTACTAGAAGAGGCCGTGTTACCATTCAAGGAGTACCTATCAATCATCCTCAACCACCTTCTAGTTATAATATCGTTGATCACCTTGGCAAAACTCCCGCACACATCTCCATCCTAGAGCTGCTATGCATCTCTCCCACTCATAAAGCTATTCTTGATAAAGAATTGCAAGAGTCTTCGGTGCCTAATGATATCGATACCACACAATTTCAATCTATGATAGCTAGCATTGCAGCCCCTTGCCATCTCACCTTCTCTGCTAAAGATCTTAGACCATCCATTAACCCATCACATAACGAAGCCCTCCACATAGAAGTATTTGTAAACCAATGCCGTATTAAATGAATACTAGTGGATGGTGGAGCTGGTCTCAAGATATGCTCTCTAAAACTAATAAAACAATTGGGATATTCTGAGAAGAACATTGATACCTCCAAGGTCATTACCATCAAAGCATATGATGATGCTAAGAGAGATACTAAAGGAGTCATCCATTTGCCTATCCAAGTTGGTCCTGTCACCACTGACACCCACTGTCAAGTTCTTGATATTGAGCTTCCCTATAACATCATCCTAAGTCATCCATGACTCCATGCCCTTAAAGCCATTCCTTCCACATATCATCAATGTCTCAAGTTTCCATATAACGGTGTTGAAGTCACCATCCATGTCGATCCCAATCCATTTGAGTTTTGTCATGCCTTTCAAGCCAAATATCAAAGTCCTAACCGTATCCCCATCAACACTGAAGCTTATCCATCTTCATCCTATGTTGATCCATCCGCCTTACTCAAGCCATCATCTAGCAAAGCCACTCCAAATCTCTATATCAAGTACACTAAACAAGGTCCAAGTGAATACACGCTGCAAGAATCTTGTTGTGTTGGAACTCTCCCCTTATCTCCCAAATCCCATGGTAAACCTTCTACATCCAAGTCATCTTCATCTACAACCGTTTCTAATATGGAAGCTAGATCTTCTCTGGTAGGAGAGACTTCTAATTCGGATACCATCGATGACTCCTCCCTTCATATCACTGACCTTTTCTAGGAAACCTCCATCTTCATGATTTCTACCACCCCTTCTTCTCCATCTAATAATGAACTCAAGTCTAGTTCCCAAAACACCCCTAGTCCCATTGTCAATCGCATGCTTCCACAAGCTAAAGATGTTGGTAATTCCTCCATCCCTCATAAATCTACTTCCTTTCATCCTAAATCTTATGCATCCTATCACATTCCCAAAACATATGTTGCCATTCCACCTCCATCAAACTATCGATGTCAAAAGCATGTGACCGTACACCTCCCACCATCCAATTTACCTCCACTTCTCCCAACTCCTAATATCCCACCATCCAATTTACCTCCACTTCTTCCAACTCCTAACATCCCACCATCTGATTTAACTCTATTACTTCACACTCCTCAACTCCCTCCATCCACTTTACCTCCACTTCTACCAACACCTAATTATCCCCCTACCAATAAGTACCCTTATAATCCTAATCATGACCAACAAATGCACACATCGTTTAAACATGAAGCTTCCCCTTATTCCACCAACCCCGCTTCCATCATGTCCATCCCAGATTCAAATATAAAAATTTGGATGCCTCTACCTATAAAGTCAAAAGCCTTAATAAAAATCCTAAAGATCCCCATGCCATAGGGCATCAATGCAAAGAATCAAAAATCCATCTAAAAAGCTACCCAATTCCATAACTTCATAAGAAAAGTCCAAGACCAAAATGGTTTGGATCCCTAAGCAGACAAGCAAGCAAGCCAAATGAGGCATCCTACTCTACATCTCAAAAATCCCAACCATCTCATTCCATCCAAAAATCCCACAAGCAAAGCAAAAAATCATACAAATACTAAGACTATGTGGGTACCTAAATCACTCCATCATCCATCTCCTAAGCAAGTACCTCCATTGCTTCCTACACTACCTTCCCATCCAAAGCTTCAATGTTTATCACGGTGTGTGCAACCGTTGGTCATGGTTTCCTTCCATCCTACATTTCCACATGCCTCCATCTCCCCAACTTTCAACCATTATTTTACATACCTTCCCCATCATCTCCCTATGGTCCATGCTTTTGCATAAACCTTTCATCTATCCTCCAGAATCCATCCATAATCCACAGCATAATACACTATCTACCTATTCCATCTCCCTTTCATTTAAGCCTTTACCAACATTCATGAGCATAATGAAATGGTCCATGCGATGACATCCATCTCTAATGGGACACTATCATTCTTCATGGAACTAGACACTTGAGTCCCTCCTATCCATTACCATGGTGAAAATATGGCAAATAGGCGCCATGTGTAAGTGTCAGCATATTCCAAAAAAAAAAAATAGTAAAGATAAATAATCTGTCCTCTGGTGAAAACCTGGTAAATAGGTACCTTGGATAAGTACCATAGTGAAAACCTGGCAAATAGGTGCTATGTGTAGAGACCAACCTCCATCATTTACCTAGTTTGTTTGATCATTTCTTTCCACAACATCATCCACTATCTCGCCTCCACATCATAATCCCCTATCGTTCCTATTTAAACATCACAATCCATTATCCCTTATCCATCCATAATAAATCCTTTGTCACTCTTACCTTTGCCATGCTAGTTGTCGAAGTTTGGAATTTGTCAGGGTTAAGATATCATTTGGTACCTTAGCATACTATATGTATAAACACATCTATCACAGCCTCTCCCTAATAAAACTCCATCCCACACTGGGGGCACTTGTTGCACCTTATTTGGAAGTGGATATCTAAAGCTTTAGCTCATATCATCTTATTCATCAAAACACAACAAAATCTAAAAAAATCAAAACATAGCAAAATCCAAAAAAAAAAACATTGCAAAAATCCAAAAAAAATTGAAACATAGCAAAATCCAAAAAAATCAAAACATCACAAAAATCCAAGCAATAAAGTTGATCCTTTGTCATCAACCACCAATGCAATAAACAAGAACTACATCCCATCTCTATCGTTCAAAGCCTTGATCTCGTGGATACAAGGTATGTAGGTAATCTGAGATGCGAAGGAAGCACTCTAATTTAGGCATAGGTGATAGACCCTTCCCATCATCCATCTTTCATCTTTCCTCTAATCATCTTCCAATTATTAATCTCACTTTCTTCTATCTTTCATCACCTATATCATCAATAAGCCTAGAACTACATATTAATCATGTCTCATCACCATCGTAATGTGCTGTGATCCCGTGGATACAAGGTATGTAGGCAATCTAGAATATGAAGGAAGTATCCAGTATGTAAGCACAGACGATCCACCCCATTTCATCATCTTCCATCTTCTCCTCTTTGACTAGCTCAAGTAAAAAGCAGACTATGCGCATTAGAGAAAGCTCAAGCACTTTAACAAATCCTAGATAAGCTGAAAGCTATTTGTTCGCATGCCTTAAGCTAACATTTTCTATAGCATTTTATCAAGATTTTAGCCTTCAACAGGATATAGCTTTCCTCTCAACAAGGCACCAACTTAATCCATCTAAGAGCACTTAAATTTGGCAAGAGAACATGATGATAGTATCTTTTATTTTATCTTTTGATTTAGCTTTTGTCTCTTTCCTATGCCTAATCAAGACTACCTTGATCTATCATATCTTGGTATGTTTCAATGAAGTATGGAATGGGGCATGGTCATATTGCTTTCGTATGTTGTGTCTATGGGATGATCTTATTCTCTTCCTACATGTATTGGTATCTTGTACATGATGGGATTAGCATCTTGCATATCAATATCTTTTGCATCTAAGAAGCTAAACAGTCTCTTATGCATTGAGACTATTCTATGCTAAGACTAGTTCCATACATATAACCAGCAAGGTGTCATTATGTGTAGTGGAGATAAGCTTAAACCTTTGCTTGAAGAGTCAAAGTCCATCTCAGGAACACTAGCTGCTATTCATATCTTGTGTATGTCAGTTTAACATTTTGATCTCATATGTTTAGACAAGATTGTAGTATGCTAGTTATGCATTGGATACCTCGACACCTTAGTCTTTCATACCCTAGTGCATAATATCCATATGCTATGTCAAACATAGGGATTGCATTTCTCTACTTTTTGAGAAATTATTTCAAAGTTGTCATATCGTGTATCCATTCCATCATCATCCTATGTAGTCCTTAACCAAGACCAATCATTTCTTCATCTTCATTCCTCATTCTTCTAACCTATCCCAATTTCTCCCATCCAATCCCCGTTTTCTTTGTGTCAACCTTGTTTCTTTCCTTTCATCTTATCGCGAGCCAACCCAGCCTTCCTGGTTAGCCTAGATTTCCTCTCGAGGGGGCATCACTTGACAGTTACACTGGGGCATAACCTTGCTTATTGAGTAAATCATCGTATCTTCTTTGACACAACGTTCTAACGAACATTGTATCAAAGAGGGGCAAAATGTAGACACCCAAAATTGACCTAATTATCATTAGTATCAAAATATCGCATTATCTATCATCTACATTTGCCTAACACATTTGAGTAATTTCTCTATTTTCTCTAAATCACCTATTTCTTCTATTAATTAAATAAATTCATATTTATTTAATTAATTCATTATCTATTTTCTCTAATCTTTAATTATTTAATTATCTCTATTCTATCTATTTTAATTAAATAAATCTTATTTATTTAATTAAAATTCCATCTAAATCCCATCCTTATCCCACTTTCCAATTAATTAAATAAATTTTATTTATTTAATTAATTTCCACATCATATCCCAATCCTATCCTAATCATCGTTCCAATTAATTAAATAAATTTTATTTAATTAATTAATTTCCCTTATCTATTTTATCATTTATCTTCACCTTTCATCATAAGCTGACATGTGTGCATCTTTTATTTGAAACATGTGTGGTAGTACAACTTTCATTTAATATCTTTCACATGTAGTACTTTTTGTGTACACAATCACACACGTGCCTTATCTTTTATTCCACTTGTCATTTAAACATTCACCTATGATTATCAATTCATCTCAACCATTCACATAGCCACCAAATCTCTACCGTTGATTGATTTTGGTTGAGTGTTATATAAACACCCTCTCATTCCATACAATCTATCTACAATCCAGCATTTTCATAGCGTCCACATTATCATCTTGAGCATATTGAGCATTTGAGCCTCCATTTCATCCATTGAGCATATTATCATTATCATTTATCCATCATGGCAGATTTGATCTTCATAATTGTTCATTGTTGAGAGGCAATCCATATCTCCAAACAAGGAATCATACAATTGAGGTGATCTTGTTCTTGAATTGCATGCATTTGATTTCACTTGGATTCAATTCTTTGATGGTGGTAGGATTAGGTTTTGATTTACATGCTTGATCTTATTGACCTAATTTTTACCTATCCATAGTTTCAAACTTTTGAGGGGCAAATGAGGTTGGTGTTGGCTCTCCTAGTTTTTATGTGGGTTTTGGATCTTCTTCTTTAGTCATGATTTCAATCATATGAATGTTTATATCTGGTTCGATTGGAATGGCCACTAAGTTGAATGGAGCCTAAAACTTTGTTGAGTGGAGATCGAAAGGGAATTCTCTTGTTTCCCCATTTCTATACATTTTGAGGTCTTTGCTACATTTTTAATTTGTTTTGATGTCTCTCTTTTTTCAAAATTGTTGATTTTTGGGTCACTAGTGGTTTCCATGGTCTTTCCCTTCTTTTTCACTTGTTCAACTCTATAAAAGATGAAAGGATCAAGATCTCTTTTGATGACGTAGGTTTTTCCCATGTGCAAGAAGTGTATTTCTTGAAATAATGTGGAGGGAACAACCCTCATCCTATTGATCCAAGGTCTTTCTAGGATCATGTTGTAAGTGGTTTCCTCATTATTGACATAAAATTTAGTTGGGAGGGTTTTGGGACCTAATTTGACTTGAAGATTAACCTTTCCCATGGTTTGAATGTTTGGGTTATCATGAATTCTAAGGATGGAAGTTTCTTTTGTGATTTGAGTTTTGTCATAAACCATTCTTTGAAGAAGAGATAAAGAGACTATGTTTATTACAAACCCATCATTGATCATTACATGTTTAATGGAATAGTCCTGAACTTGAACTATTAGATGGAGGGGGAGATCACCCTATTTAGCTATGTCATTGTTTGAGGGTAATTTTTAAAAATCAAATGTTGAAGAAGAACACTTTCACTTGGACTGTTTTGACCTAGATGTCCTAGATCTAAGGCTTTGAAGAGAGTGTTCTTGTGCATAGGAGAACTTTTGAGAAGTTCTAACATGTGAAAAAAATTTGAATTGTTGGAGGTGTCACCTAGTCGTCCTGTCCTTGGGTGACACAAATTTCTCGATCTTTGTCTAATTCCACAAGGCCTAAGGTGTTTTGATCAAAGGTGTTTCAATGGATTTTGGGCCTAAGCTCTTCATCTTGTGAGAATGTGTCCATGAATGGTTTTTGTTGACATTTTGGGAGGTTTGATATGAAGTGATGGTATCCCCGACATGACTTGATGTCATGCCCCCTTCTCTTGTGAAATGAGCAATATTTATCATGATTGTGATCTTGAGGTTTATGATTATTGTTGTACGACTGCTTGTTGATTCTCAAGGGATAGTTGTTGAAATTTTGGTTCCCTAAATTTGTATGACTATCGTAACTTCACAATTATTGTTGTTTCTAGATGTTGAAGTGTTTTTTGACCCATCTATGTCTCGATTGTTTGTTAAGGATTTGTTATTTATATCATGGTTTATCAACCTTCCATTGGCATCATGCTCCCTTCCTTTGCTATCAATAGTGGCTTGGTCAATTCTAAGGGCACTTTCAAGTGCTTCTTTGTATGATTTGTAAGGGAATTTTTGGACTTGTTCTCATATATCATTGTTGAGACATGTAAGAAAAGATCACAAAGTTCTCTATAATCCATGTTTGGTGTGCTTGTTGAAGAATAGAGAACTTTCCTCCATCATGTGATAAAGTGTGCAACTGACTCATTGTTTTCTTTATTGATCATTAAAAATTCTTGTATTCCTATCTTGACCAATTTTTTTATGTTGAAGGAAGCCAAAAATTGATCGATGAGTTGCCTAAAAGAGTGGATCGATATTTTTGAAAATTGATAGTACCAATCTAGAGTGATACCCTCCAAAGTCTTTGGAAAAATATTTTCTACCAGCCCATCCCAAGGAAGGAGTTCCCGTACTACCGTGATGTAAGACTTGATATGAGAGTTGGGATCCTTTAAATTTTGGAATCTTAGGGAGAAGATGCGGTAGTATGACCTAACGAATGTTGTAGTTAAGAGGCTCCTTTAAATACTCAAGGTATGTTCCTAGGATTGGGTTATGCATAGAGGGTCTTATTCCTCCAAACATTATCCATTTAGGTGGAGCTTGTTGTGCTTGTTGAAAGGGTATGCTAGATTGTTGATATCTTAAAAATGTTGAATAACTATATGTTGTCATGTTTATGTTTTGAATATTGGGTGGAATTGTTTGTGGTTGATTTTTCATTATAATAATCCCACCTATTTGATTGTGACTTGTCATGTTGGATAGTGAGGGAAAGGGAGGCCTAAATGTTTCATGGAAGTTTAGATGAGGGGGAATTTGTGTTTCCCCCTCATTTGATTTAGTCTTATCAATGAAAGGATATCCCTGTGCCTTAGGTTTTTCTTGAATTTTACTTTGACAAACTTGTCCAATATTTCTAGCTTCAAGGGTCCTGATTCATTGGACCAAATTTTCTATAAGGTATGTGAGTGAGGCTTCCTCTGTTATTTGAATTTTACAATCTTGAGATGGATTGCTTTGCATTGGGGTTTGAGTGACCCTACTTGTTCCTTTTGATGATACTTGACATGTCATGAGTATTTTATCTTAATGTGCCACATGGAGGGGTTTTGTACCCCCAAGATTCTTGTAAGATTTTCTTTTGATGGCTCACCTCATTGTCCATTTGTGTGGCCATTTTCATATGACTTGTTATGGGTTGGTTTTGTTGATAGATTTTACATACTGCATGTTTGAATTTGGTCAGGTTGTGTTAAGTGTGAAAAAGACGAATGATAAGACTAGCATGCACACTAGATCAAACCCTCTTTCACAATAACATTCAAGGACAAGACCAAGCCAAATCACTATCAAATTGAGGTAGACTTGGTTATAGATCTTGTACTCGGGAGTGTTATGGAAAGATCTAATTTAATCAAGCCTTTTTATGAAACCCTAGGTCATTTATGCATTAAACCCTAGGTCTATGATGATCTGATTATAACAAAATATGTACAACAAATCTCCAGAAACCAATTGTATAGGGAGGATCAGGAAGATGATAGAACCTATGTCTTGAAAGTAGAGATGTCGAAGGACTATTTTAGGAGCATCCAAGTCCTGAAAGGTTGAATCTTTAAAAACTGTAAACTAGACAAATGTTGTAGAGATTGACCTAATGCCAGATCTAACCTCTACTGAAGCAGAAAGACTAGGGTGTTAGCACCCAAGTCTTGCCTAGAGGAATATTCCCAAAATGTTATCAAATCTCAAAACCCTGATTCTTGCTCAACCTTCCTATATCTGGCATATTTCCTGGATCTCACACCTGTAACCTACACACAAGAAGAAGAGAAGGGGTTTGGGGGTTATGGTGTTTAGGCACTTGCCTCAGTCAAATCATGGGATGACATTCAAGCTTCCCAACACCATTGATAGATAAAGAGAGTGTGCCCTTGCAAGGAAGAGCCTAAACACAAAATCAATATGATAAATCAAATGATGATAAATCAACAATGATATCACCTATGTGATGAAACCCTTAGGAGAATAAAGGCTCTTTAACTCATAAGGAGAGATAGATGATAACTTCAAACCTGTAACAACACACACAATGACAATACAAATCTACTCTATAATCACAATGAATGCTTTGAATGCTCTTTACTCCAATGCTTCAAGTTGGCCATCTCTATCTAGGTTCATAATGAATTCAAAAACACACTTATATATGCTTTCTCACTAACATTCATCAAATTAAACCAAAAGAGCCAACAAGGAGAAACCTTTTTAAAGGTTCTAAGTTGACATACATTTAAATTTGCCCCTACCATTCAGGGAAGACTTGGGCGCAGGTGTCCAAGTCTTGAGGCTCCTTTTTGGTCTGGGGTAAGATAAAATATGGTCCGGCAATTTTGCATCGGGATGAATATTTAGCATGAATAATGTAATCATGAGGACCTAGGAGCTAAACAAGGGGGTAAAAAGACATGTGGCCACTTTTTACTCCATAACATTTAACCCCCACTTCAATGTGGGTATGATCTTATGATCAGTACATGCATTAAAGTATGGTCAAATCATATCAAACACATCAAACACTAGACTGAAGATACACCCTAAGTTCAGAAGACCATTTCTAGCCCCCAAGCTTAGGCAAACATAAGAAAACACTTGACAGTCACACAAGGCACAGTGGATACAATAAGGAAGCTTGTAATACATGAAGAAGATAGTAAAAAGGCACACTATACATGGAGAAGGAATGAATGTAGTCACACAATACACAAGGCATACACGAAGAGAAGACATGATTAAACAATTATATAACCCTAACTAGGCAATGGGGGGAGCTCATTGTTACACTCTGCCACAAAACACGTAAAGCACACAGCATGGGAGGATCTCATCACTACACACCACCACTAAAACATACAAGACATGCAAGGAAGACACACAAAAAACACATGAAATACATGAGCTTCATAAAGTATGTTGTCTACATACTATATGTCTAAAACACATCAAACATGGGAAATGGGGGGAGCTCATCGCTATGTACCACCATCTAAGACATGCCAAACACACTTGATGGTTGAACTACGCTACCACAACTGCCAAAGACATGCTTAAGGGTGAATAAATCAAGATCCAACCCACCTCTACAAAGGACTTTTTAAAAGGATGTGCAACCACTCAAGGGAATACATAATCTTGCCTTTCGTAGAAGGGATTTCAAAAACATACAACTCCACCTGCATCACAGAGATGCCTTACAGTGAAAAGGAAGCATGTACAAAAAGTATACAACCCCACCTGCATCACAGAGACACCTTATAGTGAGAAGGAAGCATACGCAAAGACACAACAAAGTATACAACCCCACCTGCATCACGGATATGCTTTACAATGAAAAGGAAGCATACATAAACACATTTTATCAACAATGTCTAAGATATCCAAGAATTTACCACAATATATGCCCCCACCTTAAAGTGGTTTATCCTGCTTGCTAGTAATAATCACGTTTGAGGTACGGTTGAAAACACTTGAGTGAACAAGACCTTTCTCAAAGCCCATGCCCCAAAGTGACATGTGCTTGTGATAGCCAATTGTTTCCAACAATCACAATAGGAACACATTAGTATTATATGCTAACAATTAACAAACTTCGGATAGAAAATCTTAGCTAAGATAACAACCAAATCATATCACTTAAACAAACCAAGGCTATACTTGCAGGTTTGGAATTGAGTATAGCTGTGAGGTTATACTTCAGGTATCTCAGAACTGAGTATAGCTACAAGGTGAGACAAAAGCAATTCAAAGTGTATAGAAGCAGATTTAAAGTATTGCAAAGGTTTGTAGCAAAAAATTCACAACACGATACATGATCACATCACAACACAAAGTGATTCTACTAGTCAAGCGTCAGTATAAAATTAACCCCATCTTCATATATGGACTAGGTCTATTTTTTTGCTTGTTGTAGGGACGCATGGTCCTTATCAGTGTTTATTTGTTATCATCATCCACTAACCAATAGAGCCACAGAAGAATGAAATCATGAAAAAATGAGAGAGGAGACAAAAGTGACTTAGGTTCACAATGTGGGAAAATGCCCCCAAGACATCCCCCACAATGTTATGCCCCAAAGGCACCACACACAACAATTACAATAAGAGAGAGGAGAACAAAAGAATGAGAAACAAATAGAAGAAGTATCACAATGGAGGCGGTCTCCTTGTATCCTTGACCTTACAAGAGTATTAAGGGTCATCCAAGGAGACCTAAACAAACATTTAACACTACATGGGGGAACACAACACATCAACATATACACCTAAGAGGAGGAGGCCACCCTTGAGAGCAATTCAAAGAAGTGCTACATCAAGTGTGGCTAAATGAGGGAGAAATACATACCTACAATCACACGGTGCTTGATTCTTGTGATATTTCATCTGTTGAAAAAGTACCTAACGAGAGCAGACAACTTATGTCCATCATCTCAGGATATATCAAATTAAGCATTGGACTTGATGATATTGTGTTAACATTAAGAGTAGGATGACAGTAAGATTTGGTGGGCTTCAAAGAACAGTATCTGATACCAGCTGAATAGTTAATTACAATAGCTTGTAAGGGTACTCTGATTCCTTGTTGGTTTACACCACAATCATTTCCTATGTAGTCGCAATTTTTGTAAAGGATTTGAAATCCATGACCATAGAGAGACTCCATCTTTTTAGAAGGCAGGGCCTCATAGGTCTCATATTCTGTAGTATAAGTACGAGTATTATCTTTGTTCACTACTAAAGAAACTTTAGGATTCTTAGGTATTTCCAAAGATTGCTTGGATGAGATCGAGGCAACTTCTAATGCTTCAAAATTTGGGTTATTAAGTTTATATTCCCCCATAAAGGAAGGAGTAAAATCTAATGAACCCCAGTCATCACCAAGAAGTGCATTCGATGGTGATTTGGAATCTTGCACAGCATTATCTGTGGAAAGAACTATTGATGAATTAGCTTTTAAGTTATTGAGAAGCTTGTAAATTACAACTTATTTTTTTGCTTCAACTTGTAAACAACTTTCCGGACTTAGGTCAGCTTCAATTGTGTGAAGTTTATTTGCATAAATAAACTTTACTGATTGATAAAGGGTAGATGGAACTCCCCCATCGCATGAATCCACGGTCTACCAAGAATGATTTTATATGAAAGTGCACCAAGCATGACATGGATAAGGGTAGATAATGTCATGGGTCCAACCTTTATGGGTAAAGTTATGGTACCCAGGGATTGTCTACCAACGTTATCAAAGCCACAAATGTGAAGTTTATCTGGTTTGATTAAAGATGTATGAACCTTGATTTTATGTAGCAAATCAATGCCACAAACATTAAGAGCCAATCCATTGTCAATCATAAATCACTTTATCAAATTTTTAGTTATTGTGATAAAGATTACAAGAGGATCATGTTGATTTTAAACTTCAATTGATAGTAATTCATGTTGTTGAAACAAAATATCCATTTTTTTTGCATGCATACAATCTAACAGAGCTACCTCATCATTTGGCTTAACAGCAGGTTGTGCAATCAACTTTTGTAAAGCTCCTTGGAGCATTCCATGGTATGTAGGCAATGTTTGTATGAGTTCCCAGAGAGAGATCTTAGCAGGAGTAGCATGAAGCTACTCAACAAGATCATAATCTTGACCAAATTTATGAGTAAGACGAGGTGGTTGAGGAAGCATAGGTTGAGAAGTTGGTAAAGTGATTGGAATGTTCGACCGTTGTTTACTTTTCTTATTATTTCACATATTGTATGTGTGAGAAACCACATTGTAATAAGGTTGTTGTGACACATTTTTATACACTTGATTTCCTTGAGTAATTTGTTTTGCAAAATTGAGAATGTAACCTAGGGGTCGTGGTGGTGTTGGAGCACCTTGAACCGTAATCACCAGTTTGAAGTGAGGAGGCACATTAGGTGCCTCATTTACAATGATTTTAGGAACATTAGTACACTTATTCACTATCCCCTTAGTAGGTGGAATAAGTCTATTAATGATGATTGAATTAACATTATTTTTACTTTGATTAAACTCGACATCCATCGCTAAAGGGTTTAATGTGAGAGAACTTTCTTCATCCATCAATGCTTCATCTTTTGAAGGGAGATCATTGGAATGAAGGGAAGGTAAAGTGTTGTTAAGAGAATTGTTGATGATTGTATCTTTAGTGATGTCCAAGGGGTTTGAACATGCAACCAAAGGAGAACTATCTACAGTCTTGGCATCCTTTGTGATATCCAATGTGCGTGAACATTCAATCAAAGGCGAGAGATCCATAAGATGGATTATAGAAGATTTAAGATTCTTAGATGAACGCCCATTATCTATCCATGGAGGATCCTTTTTGAGAAGAGGCTCGTCATCCACTAATGCTTCATCTTTCAAAGGGAGAGCATTGGAATGAAGAGAGGGTAGGGTGATGTTAAGGAATGTATCAATCATTTCATCTTCTTTTGCCAAAATGTCCTCAAAAGTGGGAACAACTTTATGATAGGGATCCAAATCATAGGGTGAAATAGACAAATATAGGTCACCATCACATGTATTAGAGACTATATCCATAGAAATAGAAGAAGTGCCATCACGGTCATCTTTCTCATGACTATTCATGGAGATGAATTAAGTTAGATTTTGTAATATTGAAGGATGCTCACCCATGAGGGTTATGAATCTATGAAAATCAAGATCTTTGATATATACATGCAAAGATACCAAAGAGAAATGACATGAAGATGCCATAATGAAATGTCTTGGAACAACAATGTACAATCAGATCTATTCATTTATCAAATACCACTGATATGAGAGACTTTTATACACCAAGACACTAGTTTGAGGAAACCAAGTTTTTGAAGCTTTTGCCAAGATCAAAAACACACTATTGTCACTACAAACAAAGTGATTAAGATGTTAAAAGTGTTAGAGTTGGCTATGATTGGAGCCACCTAGGATCTAGAAATTCATGAAAGCACAAGAGAGATCAAATGAGAGAATAATGCTATTCTATCAATGAATGCAAAAGATTGTTAGATTACAAGAGATTGTGTATTACAATACGTGAAGAAAGCCTAGTGGAGATATTCCTACAACATGTGAGAATTAGAGGATGATAACTAATTGCACATGTGGAGGATAAGATAACTCATTCCAACTATCAACAACTCAACACACAACTAGACACAACTAGTAGACTCACTAAGTCAACTTAACATGTGTGAATTATGTGTGATGTGTGAATATTATTTAACTAATAAATAGTTAAATAATGTAAATTATCCACACAAGGGTAAACCGGTTAGGTGATAACCCTGTTCACACCAACAAAAAGTGCTGCACAAAAAGGCAATATAGGCAACTTTAAGATTTCTTGCAAAGAAATATGAAAGAGATGTCACACTTCTTATGTTGAAATACATAATGCGTAATTACAAATATATTAAATTTTCAAATCTAGGATGTGAAATAATGCAAGATTAATTATGTAAAACCAAATTTGAAATATTTATGATAGTAGGAAAATCTGAAACAAGATTTTAACTACAAACCCTAGATTTTGAATTTATCTAGATTTTCAAAAATGCAACTTTTTCAACAAAACCCTAGCAAATGAGAGCTCAAAATGCAAGATGAAACACCATGAAATGATTATATACTATAATGTGAATTAGATCTGATACAAAAATCAGAGATTTAAATCTTTCTATGATGATATGCAACAAATGCAATGAAACAATGCATAAACATGCCCTTTTGCAAGCCTAAAATGCTTAATTTTTTCACTTTTTCCAATGCAAACATGCAAAAGATGTCCTAAAATAGAGAGGATGATAAGATAAAACAACCTAAAACCCTTTAATCAATCCAATAATGCAACAAGATTTACCACAACATGCCAATCTTGCAACACTAGGTCAAAGATTAGCTAGATTTCTTTAAAATGCAAGGATTTTTGAAACCCTAACAATGAAATTGAGCTATGTAACTATGTAAAATGATAGATGAATAGAATTTGATCAGATATAAGGTGGAAAATAGCTTAGATCTGATGCAAGAAGGATGCCAAAGTGTAAGATACTATGGGTTCACCAAAATTTTATGCGTGAGAAAGGTGAATGATGAGACTAGCATGCACACTAGATAAAACCCTCTTTCACAATAACATTCAACAACAAGACATAGCCAAATCACTACCAAATGGAGGTGGACTTAGCTACAAATCTTGTACTTAGGATTACTATGGAAATATCTGATTTAATCAAGCCTTTTTATCAAACCCTAGGTCAATGATGCAACAAACCCTAGTTCTATGATGATTTGATTATAACAGAAGATGTACAACAAATATCTAGAAACCAATTGTACAGGAAGGATCAGGAAGATGATAGAACCTATGTCTTGGATGCATAGATGTCATAGGACTATTTCAAAAGTTCCCAAGTCATGAAAGGTGGAATCTTCAGAAACTGTAAACTGGAGAAATGCTACAGAGACTACCCTGATGCTAGATTTGAAGTCTACTAGGGCAGAAAGACTAGGGTGCTAGTGCCCAAGTCCTGCATAGAAGAATATTCCTAAAATGTTGTCGAATCCCAAAACCCTGATTCTTGCTTAGCCTTCTTGTATCTTCATATTTCTTGAATCTCACACCTGTAACCTGCACACAAGAAGAGAAGAGGTTTGGGGGTTATGGTGTTTAGGGACTTGCCTCAGTCAAATCTTGGGATAACATTCAAGCTTCCCAACACCACTGATAGATAAAGAGAGCATGCCCTTGCAGAGAAAAGGCTAAAACACAAAATCAATATGATGAATCAAATGATGATAAATCACAATGATGTCGCCTATGTGATGAAACCCTTAGGAGGATGAAGGCTTTTCAACTCATAATGAGAGATAGATGATAACTTCAAACCTATAACAACACACACAATGACAATACAAATCTTCTCTAGAATCACAATGAATGCTTTGAATGCTCTTTACTCCAATGCTTCAATTTGGCTATCTCGGTTCATAATGAATTAAAAAACACAATTATATATGCTTTACCACTAACATTTGTCAAATTAAACCAAAAGAGTTGACAAGGACAAACCTTTTTAAAGGTCCTAAGCTGACATACATTTAAATTTGCTCTGACCAATCAGGGAAGACTTGGGTACAGATGCCCAAGTCTTGAGGCTCCTTTTTGGTTTAGGGTAAGATAAAATATGGGCCCCTTATCCTGAATTTACATTGGTTTAGGGCAATTTTGCATTGGGATGAATATTTAGCATGAATAATGTAATCACGGGGACCTAGGAGCTAAACAAGGAGGTAAAAAGACATGTGGCCAGTTTTTACTCCATAATAGGTTGAATGACCATGTCTTCATATATAGGATTGTTGAAAACCAAGAAGTAGTGGACCATCTGTTGGATGTCCTTTGAATTTGAATCCATCCCAAATTGATTTATTAAGGCAACAAAAAAAGTGAAGAGACTCTCTCAAAAGTTTTTGTTGTTCACGTCAAGTTCACAAAAATATGTGCTAAATCCAACATCAAATGTGAAAGTGATGATGAAATGGGATTAAAGCAATGAAAATGCTAAAAGATTCAATCAGGAAGTTTTTGTTTTTCACATCAGGTTCACCAAAATAAGTACACTTCAAAATGTCACTCAGTAGCTTGAGGCAATCAAGTCAACCTCGACGGAGCACATGGACCCTTCTCCTTGCCACGAGAAAACTTCCATGTCACTCTCTCTATTGTGGTAGAAGCCAATCAAGAGGAGGTGAGACACATGGGCGGTCCTACTCACTTGAGAGATAAACTTTATGGAGAACTGTCAGCCGGTCCTGGGGCCTTTCCTGAGGATTGTTCACTAAGTTGTGTTCAATGACCACAGTTGTGGAGATAATGATATGACCCTAAGGGTCACTAGTCATTGATCTCCTATTTGGGTTAGCTAGATTCCAACACTTATTCGGTTGTCTATTATAGTCATTTATGATTCTTATGCATCAGAATCTTTCCTCTCCTACTTAAAGGAGTTTTTGGATTTTATGTCTTTGTTCAATCAACCTAAGCCAATGCTCCTATTCTTGAATGGTCAATTGTGTGTGTTAAGGCCTAGAGTGTAACTCTTCGATCTCCTCTAGGATTTCCCTCACCTACTCTCCTCTAAGTCCAAGGCACATTTGTGGGCCTAAATAAAGAGAGTTGTTTGAGTTAACCATAAGTTGATTTACGTTGACTTAGGGTTATGACCTAAATTTTGTTCAGATTTTTGGTTTTGCTTGATTTGTGTTGACCTCGTGATGAAATCAAGGGTTTGTGAACTTGTTTTGATTTCTTGTTGGGTATTTTCTAATGTTTTTGTATTTTGTGGGTTTTTGTATGATATGTAAGCTACAATATATGCAAACAATTTTTTATTCCTTTTCACCAATTTTTGAAATAAAATGAACTAAGTTAAACTAGAAATTGAAATATGAATGCAAACTAGAATGAAATAACCTAATGCAATTACTCTTTTTTTTTAATTTTTCAAGATTAGTTTTGGGCTGCTCTAAGAAATGGAAAAATGCTTTGAAATGAAACTAATCTAAACTACAATAAAACAAGCTAATCTAACAATCTAAATTAACCCATGAAGGAATTTGCAATAACAAGATTACTATTCCAAGAGCAAGATTTATTTTTTAATTACTACAAGAAGCATGAAGGAACCTCAAATTGAAGGCACATGAGTCTGGTGTATCATTATATATCCTTACAGTAGCCTTTCTTTCCTCTACAATAGTGGGGTACTCCTCTTGGTAATAGGGATTCGACAACAAACAAATCGAATAAAAGCTTGAGAAAGCTTGGATTGAAGCTATGAAAGCTTGAATGGAGAACTTGGGCTTGAAAATCGGCTAGCATGACAAAATTGTATGAAGATTTTTAAAAATCTTGGACATAACTAACAATATTAAAAGTAATGAGAGTCCTATAATGAGCATAAGAATGCTAAGGGAGAGAAAAAACTAGGCAAAACTAGGTTGCAACAATGAATTTTCCTCCTACGGAAGGAGCTCTGAAGCTTTGTAACAATGAAACTAATGAAATGAAATATTTCAAGCTTTAAAAAACTAAACAAAGAAATAAAGAAAGAGGCTCAAAGGATTGTGAAGAAACTTGAAAAATCTTGTGAAGATGAGGAGAGCTTTCTCCAACTTGATAAATAATTTAGAGGTGAGGGGTATTTATAGGTTCGAATGACACACAAGAGGGGGAAGTTGATTGAAGAATTAACTCCTTTGATTGAAGAGTTAACAAAAATTGTTTGGCAAGTTGATTCCCTTGATTGATCAGAGGACTAGGTTGATTAGACAGTGAACAAGCCTTGATAAGATTTCACGTGAGAAGAAGTTGAGTTAGCACGAGATTGATTGAGAGATAAGAAGAAATGATTTGTGAGTTAGAAAGGAGTGACTGGGAGTCTTGAATCAATCAAGAAAAGTTGTTGATTAGTTAGGGAAGGTGACTCACACAATCAAGGCTCAATTTGGAGCAAATTTGGGTCAAAACAAAGCTAATTTTGGGCCCGAACTGAAGAAGAACTCATGCCTAAAAACATGAAAAGCTCACCCCTTTTACCAGGGTGGTCACTCGATGGGTGACCTAGATGTTTGTGGGTCACCCAAGGGGAAACCTTGATGGCATAGGATCACCTAGGGGGTGACCCTATTGTAACATGGTTTTACAGGACATAGGGAACTTCTGGGAGCTTGTTCAGGCACATACAGACTCCTTTTTGGGTGTAATATTTTTGAAAGTACATGATTTTTTAAGGATTGCACAATGGTGCCATTATATTATGTTAAAAGTGTCTTGAAATTATACTTTTAGATCATTTTTTTCCCACGGTATCCTATTAGTCTCACAGGCCCTAAAAGGTTTTGTTAGCTAATTAGAAAGTGAGTTGGATGGATGGGGAAGAGAGAATGAATGGCAAAGCCCTTGGAGAAGATAAAGAAGGCACCTGAAAACTTTATTTTGCAAAACAGATGCCAGAAGGGGCGGTTGCCCATACTACTAGTGTGATCCCTAGGGGGATCCAAAAATAATAGGGGGTGACTAGGACAAGATGAAAGGTGCACAGAAACTTGAGTTGGGGATGAAATTAGTATGTTAGTTCGATGTCTCTAAAGGCTAGAAAATGATGAAAAAGGTCAACAAGATGAAGGTTCCCTAGGAAACAACATTCGTAAGTCTTGCGACAAGGCTAGAAAGTGAAGAAAACCAAGAATCGACAAAGGATGAATGAAGAAAGGACAACATTTCATAAGTTAACAAGGGGAAAACAAAGGAAGAAAGCAAAAGGGGATTCCAATCCATGTGTCATCACAAGGAACGCATGCTGAGAGGTCATATATTCACGCTTACATATACGTGTTTAGGATCATAGCTAATCATAGGATTACCATGTAAGTCCATGCATCTTTTTAGTTCTTATAGAGACCAAATCTCAAATTGCTTGTGATTGAATGATAGCTAAAAACTAGAAAACAAACAACAAACTAAAAGAAATATTTTTGGTTGATGTAAGATTGCCTCTACACCTAGGGATGCTCCTACATCAAGAACCTGGGGTTATTAAAAAAATGAGTTCCTCATTTTCTAGGATGGTTTGCCCTAGCTAGGTATTCTAGCATGAAACTCTTTCTTTGACACATTCCTTCCACCTCTTTAGGTATGCCTCAACTGATCCATCCTACTTTCTTCCTTTTCACTTCTTGAAATTGAAAGGAAGCTAGGTGTGTGGAAATTGCTTCCTACACTAATCTATTAAGGAGAGGGCTATGCAAATTCAAATCTATCCTAACTATTACAGCAATGTTAAACCATTAACATGAGATATTGCAGCAAAACAAAAGAACCAGAAAGTAGATAGAAGAAGAGAGAAAGATTTACGGTGGGGAAAACCTTTATTGGGTGAAAAACCCCACACTCAGAAACCTGCACAATGTATTAACAAATCTGAAAGAATGTTTACAATACACTTGCAATGCAACCTTCAATGGTCTTCAACACTTGTGTCTGGAGTCAATCCGGCAGCATAACAGTACCTATAAACCTGTGATACAAACTCCATCTCCAAGCACCTGTATATATAGATAATATAAGGCAATATTGGACCTATCTTGGAATGGGCGTCCAATATGGCATCTTGGACCAAAACCCATGCCTAGGGACACTTGGTCAACATTGTAGAATGTGTCTGACACTTGTCCACAACTCCCATCCCAAAGAGGTCACCTATTTCCAAAATGGGCTATGACAGATGCTCTTACGACACTTACGACCGTCATAGAATCTGTCATAGCGGTTACAACTTATAGCTGTAAGAGAATCTGTCATATACATGCTATAAATAGCATATTCTCTTACAACACATAATATTCCACCTTGGGGCGCCCAAACATGCCTCACTCAAACATGCTACATGACACATGTCATTACTTGTCTTACAACCTTCTATTCTCGACTCTTACATGTCATAGATTCGTCATAGGAATCTGTCATAACCGTTTCGGTCAAACATTCCTTAGACAACATAGAAGATGCCGACACATGGTAGAATATTCCTCCCACTAAGTGGGATGCCTATCTCCTCATGTGAGGACAAAAATGCAAGTTGTCATAATCCATGTAGGATTGACACATCACCGTGCCACATCCCACAATATGACAATATGGATTTTCCAATTATTTACAACATAGGCAATTAAATAATAAATACAAACATTACAAATGTAAAGAATTACCAAGGTTGAGACACCTTAATTCCCAACATTCTCCCACTTGTCGAACACCTTGTAAGAGCCAATAGAAAAACAGGATTTAACTGCTATAGGTCGAGAGGCCCATAGACTCCGAACACCATCTGAACTTCTTTGTGCCCACTGGTTTCGTCAATGCATCTGCAACATTCTTTAAAGTATCTACCTTCTCCAAATTTACCTTTCCATCCTCAACCATGTCCCTCACGAAGTGAAACTAAACATCAATGTGCTTGGTTCTAGCATGGAAAGTTGGATTCTTTGCAAGGCAAATTGCACTCTGATTGTCATTGCTGATCGTGATCTAACCTGCATCAACACCAATATATAAACACAATCTCTTAAGCCAAATGGCTTCCTTACAAGCATGAGTTTCTACCATATACTCAGCTTCTATCATGGACAAAGCAACAATAGGTTGTCACTTACTCATCCAACTAATAGCACCACCAAACAGTGTAAAAACATAAGCACTGGTGGATCTCCTGCTGTCAATGTCACCTGCCCAATATGAATCCACAAATCCATGAATATCAATAGAATACAGAGGTCCTGAAACATGACCATGATAGCAAATGCAATACTCAGAAGTACCCCTCAAATATTTGAACACTCGCTTAACTGCATCCCAATGAACCCGTCTAGGATTAGCCATAAATCGACTAAGAACTCCCACTGCTTGGGCAATGTCTGGTCTTGTGCAGACCATAGCATACATCAAACTACCAATAGCACTAGCATAAGGTACTTTACTCATGTCCTCCACCTCACTAGGAGATTTTGGACAATCCTCAACAAACAACTTTGTCCCCAAAGAAACGGGAACACACAATGGTCTACAATCTGCCATGTTGAATTTGTCCAACATGAACTTCACATACTTTGGCTTAACCAAAGTTTTCTATTGGTTCTGTCTCTTCTGATTTCCATTCCTAGAATGTACCTGGCTGCCCCTAAATCTTTCATTTCAAACTGAGCTGACAACTGAGATTTAAAATTAGAAATCATATTTTTACCCTTCCCAATGAGCAACATATCATCAACATATAGTGCAATAATGAGAATACGATCACCATCAAATTTATAATACACACAGTGATCCAATTTTGATCTCACAAATCCAATTGACAACACAAAGGCATCAAACTTCAAGTACCATCTCCTAGGGGATTGCTTCAAACCATACAAAGACTTCTTAAGTTTGCAAACCAAATTTTCTTTACCTTTCACCATGTAATGCTCTGGTTGTAACATGTAGATCTCTTCCTCCAAGTCACCATGAAGGAAAGCCATCTTCACATCCATTTGTTCTACATCCAAGTCATAAGCTATTGTGAGTGACAACAGGAATCAAATGGATGTCAGCTTTGCAATGGGAGAGAAGATCTCACCATAATCTATACCCTCCACTTGTGAATACCCCTTCGCAACCAATCTGGCCTTATACTTCTCAACACTACCATTTGCACCAATTTTCTTCTTGAACACCTATTTGCATCCAACAGGTTTCCATCTAGGAGGCAAAGGCACCAAGTCCCAAGTTTGATTCTTTTCCAAAGAAGCCATTTCTTCCTCCATGGCCTCCTTCCAGGAACCTGCATCCTTCATATCCAAAGCTTCTGATACAGTTCTAGGTTCATCATTGTTAGTAATCAAAGCATAAGCACAACTAGAATCAAGCAATGTAAAACCACACCTTTCTAGTTGCTTTCTTATTCGTGTAGACCTCCTCAAGAGCTGAGGTTGAGGTTTAGCTTCTTCATCTGAGCTTTCAGAGCTGCTAGAGCTCTCCTCATCATCAGGTCCAACATTGTCTTTCTATTCAGTCTTCTTAGGGGTGAGAGGAAATTGAACAACATCCTCTTTCTTTTCTTTTTCTTCTAGCTGCAAAATAGTGGAAGAAGGTGTAAGCTCTCTGAAGATGACATTTCTTCTATACAACACTTTTTCAGCCATGGGGTCCCAAAGCTTGTATCCTTTCACACCAACACCATAGCCAATGAAGATACACTTAACAGCTTTGTTCTCCAACTTTGACCGCTTCTCCCTAGGCACATGTGCATATCCCTCACAACCAAAAACATGAAGATGCCTTACTGAAGGCTTTCTACCAGACCACACCTCCATGGGTGTCTTTCCAACAAGAGCTAATATAGGAGATCTGTTTACCAAATAGCAAGCATTGGTAACAACTTCAGCCCAAAACTTTTGTTCTAGACCAGCTCCACTAAGCATACTCCTAGCCTTCTCCATCAGTGTCATGTTCACCCTCTCTGCAACTCCATTTTGTTGTGGTGTGTATGGAGTTGTCTTATGTCTTTCAATCCCAAGTTCTTTGCAATACTTATCAAATTATGTAGAATAGAACTCACCACCGTTGTCAGTCCTCAAACATTTAATCTTTTTACCAATCTGATTTATAGCAAAAGTTTTAAACTCCTTAAACTTGCTATAGACTTTAGATTTGCTTCTGAGAAAATAAATCCATGTCCTTCTACTGTAATCATCTATAAAAGATACAAAGTATATAGATTTTGATAACGAAGGAACATTAACAGGACCAAACACATCAGAATGAATAAGGTCCAACACACCAGAAGACTTATGAGAACTTGAGTAAAACTGAACACGATTTTTTTTCCATAAATGCAATGTTCGCAAAAGTCAAATAAAAGATTACAATCATCTAACCCCTCAACGAGGTTCTTATTTTTCAAGGTACACAGACCCTTCTCACTAATGTGGCCAAATATCTTATGCCATAACATTGTCTTTTCTGCAGGAAGTTTAACTTCCAATGCACGATTACAACCATCAAGACTAGAAACAACAGATTTCTTCACTGCTCATTCAGATGGTGGGGATGAAGTGACAGCTGCCCTCTTCCTTGAGTCAAAAGAACTATTGCATTGTGCAATGCATGCTTCCATCTAAAACAGAGTACCTCTCTGAGTACCATTAGCAAGCACCATAGATCCTCTAGTCATCTTGCATCCTTTCAAAAAGACAACCTGCACACCTGCATCATTCAAACTACTTACAGAAAGCAGGTTCCATGTTAAGCCTGGGATGTGCATAACCCCAGAGATCCCCTTCACTCGACCATCAGGGAATCGGATAGAGACTCTTCCTCGACCAATGATCTTTAGATGAGAGTCGTCACCTAGATACACCTTTCCACCATCGAACTCCTCATACTTAGTGAACCAGTCTTGATGTGAGGTCATGTGGAATGATGCACTAGAGTTGATTAGCCACACATCATTAGATGCATGGGTTGCCAGGGCTGCGATGAAAGCATCACCATCATCTTGTGATTTGTCAGAATCTAAATCAGGAGCTTTCTTTTTTTTCTTCTTCTCCTCTTTGCGTTCCTTTCATAAATGCCCAGTCTTTCCACAGTTCTAACAAAGAGCCTTGGACTTTCTAGGAGATTTGGATCTCCCATAGGATTTGGATCTACCCTTCTCATCTTTCTTGTCCTTCTTCTTCCCTTTCTCCTTGGGTCTTCCATGAACTGCAAGGGCTTCTTTGGTTGCCTCAGAAGACTTTCTCCACATCTCTTTAGGAAACAATGAAGAAACCACTTCTTCCATTTTGAATGTGGATGTGGTGCTTCCGATTTTCATGACAAGATGATCCCATGAGTCCGGTAGAGAACAAAGTAGGGTCATACACCGATCCTCCTCCTCCATCTTTACACCAATAGATGCTAATTGTGCAACCAGCATATTAAAGGCATTCATATGCTTAGCCATGGATCCTCCATCCTCCATTTGAAGAGAATACAACTTCTTTCTTAGTAAAATTTTATTGACTAGGGATTTGGCTTGATACACATCCCCCAACTTCTTCCAAAGGAGTTTTGCAGTAGTCTCCTCATGGACATTTAACAACACAGAATCAGCAAGACTACGTCTTATGAGACCCTTAGCCTTCTGATCCTTGAGATACCACTCATCTTGTGTCATTGTAACTGGTTTAGTTCCATTGACACTTTCCCAAAGGTCTCGGTCAACTAACATGTCTTCCATTTTGAGCTTCCACGGCTCGAAATTACTGCCATTGAATTTCTCTACTTCAAACCTTCCTGATGTGTCTGCCATCTCCTTGCTGCAATAAGATATAGAATGCTCTACACAGATTCCCACTCAACCTAAGATTAGCTCAAAAAACCCCTACCCTACAACTAGGACCAAAGGTGATCAAGCTCTGATACCAACTAAAAGGAAGCTAGGTGTGCGGAAATTGCTTCCTACACTAATCTATTGAGGAGAGGGCTATGCAAATTCAAATCTATCCTAACTATTACAACAATGTTAAACCATTAACATGAGATATTGCAGCAAAACACAAGAACCAGAAAGTAGACAGAAGAAGAGAGACAAAGATTTATGGTGGGGAAAACCCTTATCGAGTGAAAAACCCCACACTCAGAAACCTACGCAATGTATTAACAAATCTGAAAGAATGTTTACAATAAACTTGTAATGCAACCTTTAATGGTCTTCAACACTCATGTCTAGAGTCAATCCGGCAGCATAACAGTACCTGTAAACCTATGATACAAACTCCATCTCCAAGCACCTGTATATATAGAAAATACAAGGCAATATTGGACCTATCTTGGAATGGGCGTCCAATATGGCATCTTGGACCAAAACCCATGCCTAGGGACACTTGGTCAACATTGTAGAATGTGTCTGACACTTTTCCACAGCTCCCATCCCAAAGAGATCACCTATTTCCAAAATGAGCTATGACAGATCTCTTACGACACTTACGACCATCATAGAATCTGTCATCGCGGTTACAACTTACAGCTGTAAGAGAATATGTCATATACATGCTATAAATAGCATATTCTCTTACAATACATCATATTCCACCTTGGGGCACCTAAATATGCCTCATTCAAAGATGCTACATGACACATGTCATTACCTGTCTTACAACCTTCTATTCTCGACTCTTACATTTCATAGATTCATCATAGGAATCTGTCATAACCGTTTTGGTCAAACATTCGTTACACAACATAGAAGATGCCAACACATGGTAGAATATTCCTACCACTAAGTGGGACACCTATCTCCTCATGTGAGGACAAAAATGCAAGTTGTCATAATCCATGTAGGATTGACACATCACCGTTCCACATCCCACAATATGACAATATGGATTTTCCAATTATTTACAACATAGGCAATTAAATAATAAATACAAACATTACAAATGCAGAGAATTACCAAGGTTGAAACACCTTAATTCCCAACAGAAATCCCCTCAAGCTTCCTCTTTTGTGGTTGTGGTACTTTGTTCCGCCAATCATCTTCTATGCCACATCCTCTTGACCTAATTTCATTCACAACTCTTTTTCCTTCTCTTCCTTCCTCAACTTGTTTTCTACATCTATCATTCACCCTCTTTGGCTAATTATTTATTTCCACATACTCATTTGAATTACTCCTTTCTATATCTTTTACTACCATACATTCCTTTGTACAACTCTTCCTATCCTCAATCTATCTTTTCCTCTAGATGACTTATGTTTGATGATATTTTCTCCCACATTACACCTTCCACAATATCTCCTATATAATTTGGTGTCGTTTGATAGTCTTGTGGTTTTCCAAATCCTTGGAATCAATGCATAATGCTCATCCTATCACACACTCAAACACTGTTACAAAACTACTCCTTGGTCTCATTCAATGTAATCAACATGTATCTCTTTCCATCCTTCAATCTTGTGTGTTATCTCTCCCATCATATAGAACACTTGTATAAAATTACTAGGGTCTCCCCAACAACATATGACACACAACCATTGGCACAATGTCACACAACACCTCATCATAGTACACTCTTAACTTGAATCTCACCAAACATTATTCTTCCATAATTATTTCGTCTCCCTATTGCAACCAAACAATCCTATATGGGTGTGGATGCTTTGACCTCTTTAGTCCCAATTTGTCAACCATTTCCTTAGATACCAAATTGTTTGTACTTCCACTATCTATAACAACATTTCAACATTTGCCTCCTTCCGTGCATCTAGTCTGAAATAAACTCTTCCTCTATGTTGGTTCTCTTTCACTATTGTACCTCACTGCTCTCCTCAAGACAGGTGATTCTCCATGTTTTAGTTCCCTCTCTAAGCTAGGTGACCTCTCATCCACAAATTCAATTCTTTCACTACATTTTTCCCTTTTTCCTTGACACTCAAATGGTCTATGTCCTTCTTCCCCACACTTGAAATAGGTTCCTCTAAAAGACCTCCTCACATATCCTCCTCTACCTTATTGATATCCATCTGTGTATTATGTATCATTGTCTCTTCTATATTTGTGGTAGGATTTACCATCATGTTTTCTTTTATGGTAGGTATTATTGTCAAATTTTTGGTTGTTGCAATAAGAGTCATTATCTTCCCATCTCTATGGTGGGTATTCTAGCTTCCTCCTTCATTGTCCTATTGGCTACCTCTCCCTTGACCTATTGGGGTATGCTCCTATGTTGTCACATCTCATCCTACTCTGGAATCTCTCCTCTTTCCTTTTGGTGATTCTACCTTTCTTCAAGTCTTCAATTCAATTTCCATTCTGTTATGAGGGCCAATTTGTAAGCCTCTTCCACTTCTTGGATATTCTACATGCCCAACTCTTCTTGGATAGATTCCCTCAAACCATTGATGTACTTTGCTACTTTCTTAGCTCCTTCCTCATGATGTCTAGATTGGATTGTTAGCCTGTAGTACTCTTTGATGTATTCTTTCACACTCATGTTCCTATACCTCAAATTATGCAATTCCTTCAATAACTCTAACTGATAATTTGTAGGAATGAACTTTGATTTTAGATTCTTTACCATCCCATCCCATTTTCCAATGCCAAGATTACCTTTTATATTCCTCTCTAGCTAGACTTCCCCTAGATAGTAGCATGTGCCTTCAACTTACTCTTAGCAAATTTCACCCTATCTGGATCCATAATATCTTCATACTCAAAGTGTTCTTCTAAATCAATTATCTAATCTATTAATTCTTTAGGGTTCAAATTACCAAAATAATTAGGAATGTCTATTCTAGTCATCTTATTAATACCTAATATGGCTCTCAATGTCCTTTCTTCCTTGTCTCCTTCTTTGCTTTCACTTTTCTCCATAGGGTTTTCTTATTTCTCTTCATCACTCTCCTCTTAGGGTTAGTGTTTCTTCTACAATATTTTTCAAATGCATCCATTTGGTTCTTCATAGCTTTCACCATCTCATACATCTCTTATATTCTCCTAGAAACTTTGACAATACCACACCCTCTCTTTGGTGGCAACTTAAATTTGATGTAAACTACCTTAGGTCAAAGGTTTTTACAAAATCAACCTATAAACTACCTCACAACTAGTGCTCTATTTACAAGCTTCATGTGGGCTTCCTCAGGTTTTGGCGATCTTCTTACAAACCCTTGTGATTGCCTCACATTCAATGATTTATCCATAAGACCATCTTAAGCTACCTTAGTTTGGAAACACAAACTTCCTCCTTCACTCTCATCTTTAATACTTTGGATTCTAAACCTTCACTTTGATACCACTTGATGTAGTCATGGATGAAGAATCCAACAAAGGATTCTCCAACCATGTAGTGAAATAAAACACATAACATACACAATAGAAACTCAATTATATAGAAACATAAACTTTATTGATTCCATAGTTTTGAATGATTACAATTGGCTACAATGGGCTTCCTACATGTTAGGCCATAGTTGTTTGATTACTAATCATTAAATTACACTATTTAGATCAAACTCATTAATTCCTATATGTTGTACTATATGCATCTTCATTATCAATATCATATTCCATTTCAGACTCTCATTCTTATGCACTCACTCTTTACTTTCTAACTTCATTCTCTTGCTTCCTCACTCCTCAACTAATTATTTCATTGATGGATCCTCAAACAATCACAAGACATGTATATATACCAATCCCAAGTCTCAAGGATGATCTACATTGGCTACAAGGTGGCGCAAAGCTCTAGGCCACATGAAACATGTAGCTGACCAATGAAAATTGTTGGTGTAATTAAATATTTAATTAAACTTTATTAAGTTTACTTAGGGCTTTTTTAAGTCACCTAGGGTTTTCTATCTTGTAAATATAAAAGCAAGATGTCATATGTAATTAATTAATCCAATTTCAATATTGCATCCAATATTGTGCAAATTTATTCTCTTTCCTTTCTTCTCTTATAGAAGGCAAATCCTAGGTTTTGCAGGTGATCCTAGTAGCTTAAGTCAATCAGAGACTCTCATATGCTATCAGAGCTCTAGATCTACAAGCCCCTTCTTGAATATAGAGAAAAATTAGGCAAGAGCCATTTGTTGGGTGTAATTATATGCAAAACAAAGGTTTTCATTAGATTTAGAGAAGTCAAAATAGTTAGATTAGCCTTTTATTTGGCTTGATTTAAGCTTCGTAGGCCAAATCTGCAAGGGTTTGAAGCAGGTATTTTTTGAGGATATAAAGGAAATCTAAATTTCAAAGCATTTTAGGTCAAATCCAACCTTGCCATCACACTCAGATGGACCAAAAACCCTAGAAACAATTGTCAAATCAATGAATTTCACTTGAGGAGAATCTGGGGTAAAAAAAATTATTCCTTAAGTCGTACGGCCCCTATACGATCCCTTGTATGGAATTTTTTAAAATAAAAATAAAAATATATTCCAAACCTGTACACGTAGTCAAGTCACATAGGTTGTTTTTCAGCCAAGCTGACCCCAAAGGAGTCTGCGAATCACAAAGAGGAGTATGCAGCCCCTTTTTATAGGGTGCATGCAGCCCTTTAACAAGGCTCTATGGCCTCCAAATAGGCCGCCACCTATTAAGTGTTGGTGTTGTCCCTGAGTCCACCTATCGCTAGAGAAAACAATACCCACCACCAATTTTGATCATCATCACCGAAGAACTGCGCTGCTTCGTCAATCTTTCGCTCATTGCTGCCAAGGATCACTGCTAGTAAAATGCTCCAACACTGCCCAACCCAGTTGCAGCTAACTTGTCACCCATTCACTACCCAAACTAGTGGTGATGCCCAAGCACCACCCGCATAGTGCCCAGAGGCCCCTTTTGTCCCTAATTAGCCCTAGAAGGGGGCTTTTTTTTCTTTTTTTAATAAATCAAACATTCAGTCAGATTTTTGCAAATAAATAGGCATCAAAAGATGGTTTCAAGCACAATCTAGTGGTGCATGTATTTTTTCCAAATTTGTTGCTGGTGATATTTAATGTTGTTTGAAGTCTAGACACCCTTTTGAATTTTGAGCTCATAAGTTTTTGCCACGATCTCTGATTTTCATGATTCTTGTGGCATTAGAAAGGTATTGAGGAGCTCTACATAGCCATCCATGCACGTTTTCTAGATTCAGCCCTGGGTATCTTTTATTCAATTTATCAGTTTTATGGCTTGTGTTTGATAACTTGGACATACTAGCACCTAGAGAAGTTTTGTTTTTTTCATGGGCTTCATATCAACTTCATTATTTCTACACTTTAGTTTTCTAGTGTAATCATGTCTCCTAGTTTGTAGAAATTAAAATGTGATTATTGTGGAATAAAAAGGCATACCTATGATAGATGAATGCATGCAAAAAAAATTGATGATTTAATACTTCAAATTGAGCTTCATCATTTGAGACAATTGTGCAATGCCAATGGCATCAATTTTCTAGATTCTTCAAACCTAGCATGTGTAGACATTTCATTATCACCTATTGCTCCATCAAATTCTGGGGTTGCTTCACAGAAAGTTTCTAGTGATTCTTTGTAGCAGGACATTATCAATCTTCTAGAGATATCTCATTGGGACACATATCTACCAGA
Organism: Cunninghamia lanceolata; assembly: GCA_027924645.1. NCBI lineage: Eukaryota > Viridiplantae > Streptophyta > Pinopsida > Cupressales > Cupressaceae > Cunninghamia > Cunninghamia lanceolata. The sequence goes on from BSBN01000407.1 coordinate 3,834,325, forward strand.
TTTATAGATTACTTGTTTGTAGAGTCCCACATTACTGATTTGGGAGATACCTTGGAGGGTATTCGGTTCCTCTCTAATGATGGCTTCGATGGAGTTGCATCACCATTATCTTCTTTAGAGATTGTTCTTCATTCTCCTCTTCGCCAGTCGCAGTTTGAGAGTGGATTCGAGACCTTTGAGCAATTTTCAAGAGATTCATCATTGTTGTCTTTAGATCATGTGTAGATTTTAGAGACATTCATACTTCTTCTTATATATTCCTATCTAGAGTGGGAAGACATTATGCACAACTATAAGGCCCACCCTTTTCACATTAGATAGATACTTAGTATGCACTTATGACTTTAGACTTTGAGGACTATTTTATTTTATTATTTTCATGCTTAGAGTAGGGAATTATATCATTTGTGGATTGGACATTTTATATATGTGTTAATTCGTGTTGTGATTACTAGACATTTGTTGACTTGGAAAATTGAATGCTAGAATAATTATATTATTGAGTGGATGATTTAATTTAAATATTTATATGGAAATGTGAAAATCAATGTTGTTTAAATCAAATTGATATGTGATGAGAAATGATTAGTTAATATTTTAATTTATGTTTATTTTAATGTCACTTTGGCTATATTACCAAGCCATTCTAATATTTGAAATTTGTGTTTTGTAGGGGGTGGCCAAAGAAATAGATTTCAGAGATCTTTCCAAGAACATCTTTATGCATCAAACTCGTTATCCTAAGTCTGTTCTGCATTGAAGAATATTGGCTTATGTGTGTGTGCGTGTGTTGTAAAAGTCTTGAGTCAATTTTCTTTATTATTTTATTTAATTTTAATATTTTTGGTAATTTATTTTTTCATTATTAATTTTGGATATGCATGGATAAGTTACTTGGAGCATAATTGATTTATTTTAAAGATTTTTTTTTTGTTTTAATTTATTTATGGAAAATATTTACCTTGTTTTATTGTTTATTTTAAATATTTAATTTGTTTTGATGAATTTTATTAAAACTTTATTTTTATTTTTATTGTTTTATTTGAGAGCTTTATATTTTGTATTAATAGAATTCTTTTTGGAAAAAAAAGGGCTTTTGGGGGATTATTATTTATTGATTAATATTTTGAGAAGGGCCTTTTTCAATTATTTTTAGGGACATCTACTCTAGATTTTTGGTTTTGGATGACATTATTGGAATTTTGGGAAGAAAGACTTGTTTGAGATTTTGGTTCAAAGAAAGCTTGATTAAGAAGGTTTTGGAAGAGTAAGAGATTTGAGAAAGGATCTTTCCATTGTGTGCTTCTCCTAACTTGGAGAGCAGAAGGTAAGATCTTAATTTCATGGTTGTATGTGTTGAAATGCGTCGGACAACTGAGAGGGGGGGTGAATCAATTATCCCAAAAACTCAACCACTTCTACACTTAAACATTAATCACTTGTCCCTAGTTATTATGATTAAACAATGAATACATGAAATCAGAAACTTGAACATAGATGCAACATTAAACACAAGAGACACCAAATTTTTACGTGGAAAACCCCAAGGTGGGGAAAAACCACGGAGAGGATTAGCTCTCAAAATATATTACAATCTTTGAAAAATGATGTTCAAGCTTGGTCACTCCATGGGCCTAGAACATGTTGGCTCACTACCATGAAGTACAACTAGGTCTAGCAGTCTCACTACCTCAACCCTAAACCTAGAAAGATTACAATGAGGGTTGTTAAACCCTAAGGGCTGTTAAACCATATTGGCGACTCACTACCAGGCTCACTACCAAGATCAACATCTTCTTCATGTCTGAGATTAATACATTGAAGTATAATAGTTCTTCTGCTCTACTCTGCCTTTCCACCTCTTTCCCTTTCTTCCCATCTTCGCACAAGGATTCTTTTCCATGACTTAATTACAAGTATTTATACACTTCATCAACCTTGGAATGATCATCAAGGTCAGCATTACAATCATCAACCATTGGAACAATCTCCAAGGTTAGCATTAAAAACATTTACAAAATAGGTCTTGACCTAATTCAAAATTATGCAAAGGAAATGTAGTATAGATGTGTGTAGATCATGCCACGCCTTAGCTGGGACTCAAACATGATCTTCCACGCCACAATACGCTTCTATAATCTTCAAGAGATCTCTGCAATCACTGGAGTTAACCAAGTCAGCTAAGACTGGTTACACGCTACGTTATCTGGGAATAATCTTCAAACACAATCTCAATTCCTTAATGCAGACTAATGTAAAGGTAGGAACATGATCAAGGGGTATCTACAAGAATATTAAAATCACCAGGAGCAACTGCACAAACTCAAACCACTTTATCCATGAGATTCTTCACACTGGAGCACATGAACTTCACTGTCTTCAACTGTCATAAAAGAAAGATAGCTTGCGGACCATCAAAACATGAACAATTACAATTGTAGGCACTTATCATCATTCCACACTTTCCTCTAGAACCATAGAGCAAAACACTTTAATGTGAAGGAATACGAAGCAAAATACTTTCTCTCGGGCATCAGTGAATAATCAAAAAAAGTAGGTTTTACTCTGTTGAATGTAACTCATTCAAATATTCATATCGGAGGCTCAAACTCAGGATTTAGCATCTTCAAACATGCCTCTAAATAATTTCCAATCCATAGACCAAGATCTTCAGTCAGCAAGAAATGCGGAGCAATCTTCTGGACTATTCTTCAGTATGCAACTCAGTCTTCACTGTGATGCACTGTTTACTTTATGATTCTTCCAGAGGGGCTAATTTTCTCAATATCCTCAACATATAAGGCTTCTAAACAAATAACAAAATAGGATATAGTTAACACCAATGACAACAAAGATATGTTGCCATCAATGACAACACCGATTAGGAACATACTTGCAACAATCTCCCCCTTTGTCATTGATGGCAACATATGATGTGAAAAACTGCAACAGCCATCAAGACAAGATTCTCCCCTATCTCTTTACACATCTGCACTCTTTCTCTCTAAGTATTTCACATGATTTCTCTCCCCCTTTGACATCAATGGAAAAGGGCACATACTTGCATTTTGCTGCTTTGATCCAATCTCTCTTCTGAACTCTTCTGACTACTCCCCTTAAGAAGTAGCCCTAAAAGTATCAATCTGGATCTAGAGAAGGGACTCTAAGCACCACTGGACTGATGCACTCTTGTGCATCTTAGTTTAGATCAGGAGGAGTAATAACCCCTAACTTTTCTCTGAGATACTCAAAAGTATCCTTAGGCAGAGGTTTGGTGAAAATGTCTACAATCTGGTCTTTTGTAGATACATACTCCAACTTGACTTCATTCTTTGTCACTTTTTCCCTCAGAAAGTGATATCTTATGGATATGTGCTTTGTCCTTGAATGCATTACTAGATTCTTTGATATGTTTATGGCACTTGTATTGTCACAAAAGATTGCAATTGGATCTTCATACACAACTCTGATGTCCTTTAATGTATGCTTCATCCATAACACTTGAGTGCAACTGCATGCTACTGCAATATATTCTCTTTTGCAATGAACAGACATATTAAATCTTATTTCTTGCTTAACCAAGATACTAGCCTTTTTCCCAAGAAGAATGCACCTCCACTTGTACTTTTTCTGTCATTTGCATCTCTGGCCCAATCTGCATCAGTGTATGCACTGAGAGTGAAATCATTATCCTTTGGATACCACAAACCATAATCCATTGTGCCTTTCAAATATCTCAGAATTCTCTTGACTGCCATCACATGTGACTCCTTAGGTTCTACTTGAAATCTTGCCACTGGTGTAAGTGTTTCCTCAAAATAGATTCCTTCAACTTGAGAGTATCCTTTGGATACCAACCTTGCTTTGTTTCTTACCACTTCAACATTCTCATTCATCTTATTTCTGAAGACCCACTTGGTGCCAATTACATTTTTATCTGTTGGTCTGGGAACAAGATCCCAAGTTTGATTCTTCTCTATCTGCATCAATTCTTCTTTCATAGCCTTTACCCAATTCTCATCATTGTAAGCTTCATTCACAGTCTTAGGTTCAATCTTGGAAATCAGATAGAAATTTACTTGTTCTTCTATAGCTCTTCTTCTGGTCAGGATTCCTTTTCTTTTATCTCTTATGATTTGATCTTTAGAATGATTAAGTTTTACATACCTTGGTGTCTTGATAGTACTTTCCGGAGCTTGTTCCTCTTCATCTAATCTGTCTTCATGCTGCACCACTTCTTTGCTTGCTGAAACATCTAGTTTATCTTATTCATATCCACTTGATTCTAGACACCTCTCCTTGCTTTCATCAACTTTGACATTTGCACTCTCAATGATCTTATTCAGCCTCTTATTATAGCATGGGTATGCCTTGCTCTTGGTGGAGTAACTAAGGAAGATTCCTTCATCACATCTAGCATCAAACTTGCCTAGATCTTCTTCTCTTTTGATATAACATTTGCTACCAAAAACTTTGAGATATTTCACAGTAGGAACTTTACCATGCCACAATTCATAAGGAGTCTTAGAACTGTTACCTTTGACTTGGACTTTGTTTAGATGTATACAGAAGTGTGAATTACCTCTCTCCAATATACTTCTGAAAGATCAGCTTCCTTCATCATGGTTCTGGCAGCTTCTTAAACTGTTCTATTTTTCCTTTCAACAACTCCATTTTGTTGTGGAGTTCTAGGTGCAGATAACTATCTCTTTATGCCATGTTCTTCACAAAATAAATTGAATTCATTTGATGTAAACTCTCCTCCTATATCAGACCTCAAACATTTAATCTTCATCATTTTGAACCATTGCCTTAAATGCCTTGAACTTATCTAGAGCTTCTGCTTTTTCCTTCAAAAAGGTAACCCAAGTCATTCTAGAATAATCATCAATAAGAAACATGAAATACATGTCTCCTTGCAAACTTCATACTCTGGTAGGTCCACACAAATTTGTATGCACTAGTTCCAGTAGTCCATCAACTGATTGGTCCTTGCTTTTGAAACTTGTTCTTGTTTATTTCCCAAATTGACACTCCTTGCAAATAGGATTAGCAGGCTTCACAAGCTTAGGCAAATCTCTAACAGCCTATGCAGTACTTATCTTCATAATGTTATCAAAATTGATATGACATAGTCTTCAATGCCATAGCCAACTTTCATCAATCTGATCCAACAAACAATAGTTATCAGTTCCTTTCAAGTGATATATATTACCTCTAGTCTTCTTACCAGTTGTAATGACTGTTCTGGAGCTTTCCCTGATCTTGCATCTATTGTCCTTGAAGCTTAAATCATAACCTTTGTCACACATTTGACCCACACTCAAAATATTGTGCTTTAATCCTTTCACATACAAGACATCTTCAGTATTATGCTTGCCATCGAAAGAAATAGATCCTTTTCCACAAATTTTACCAATTGTATCATCTCCAAACCTAACCAATCAACCATCATATCTTTCCAAACTCACAAACTTTTATCACTAGCCATGTGGTGAGAGCATCCACTATCAATAACCCATTCATCTTTGTCTTCAACAACTTGAGCAGCCAAAACACTTTCCACTGGTTTTTCTTCCTTCACACAGCTAGAAAGATTAGTAGACACGGGTTCTTCCTTAATAACAATAAACAAGAATTCATTACCAGAAGTACTAGCATTTTTTGGTTCACCATTATCTGATACTCCATCATCATCAAAATCTTCAACATAATAATATTTATTTTGGATCCTAGGCCTGTTCTCATATCTTTTTCTATTTCTTTCAATTCTTTCAGGGCATCTAGAAGCAAAGTGGCCTACTTTACCATAGGAGAAACATTTAAAAGGTAATTTACCTTTAAACTTACTAGATCCTCTTTGTAGTCTATCCACAAAGTTGGCATCAATTTCATCAAACTCATCATCTGATTCTACCTTGTACTTTTCTGATTTGAAGGTTTTCCCAGAAGTGTTGGCTTTGAAGGCAGTCTCAACTTTTGGTAGGGCATCACCAAACTCTCTCATTTCAAAGGCAGTAAGCTCTCCAAGTAACTGATCTCTATCAATAGTTTTTACTTGCATAAATTCTTCAATTGCAGCTACCTTGTGATTGTAGGACTTTAGTAGTGATCTGAGAATTTTCATCACAACTTCCTTATCACCGAGAGTTCCCCCCATATCTTTTATCCCAGTGACAAGTTCATCAACTCTTTACATAAAGGTTATGTTTTCATCGTCATTCATCTTCAAACCCTCATATTTCACTTTTGGACTTTGTAGCTTGGCCTCCTTCATAGAATCATCTCCTTCATACAGATTTTTCAGCTTCTCCCATACCTCATTTGCAGTTTCAAGATTCACAACTTTTGTTAGTACTAAGTCACTTAATGAACTTAACAGAGCATCTTTTTCTTTGACATCCACCTCATGTTCTTTGATTTCATCTTTAGTCATCAAACCATTTTAAGGCATGGTGTATTTTGCTTCTACAGCTTTTCATACTTTGTAACCAAGACAAAGAAGATGGCTTTTCATTCGTGCCTTCCAAAGAGCATAATTCGTCCCATCAAAATGCAGTGCTTCCTTCTTGTAAGACATTTTGGATCTTCCTCAAGCTGTTAGACTTTCTTTAGAGGAACCTTGATGTGATACCAATTGTTGAAATGCACTAGACAACTGAGAGGGGGGGTGAATCAGTTGTCCCAAAAACTCAACCATTTCTGCACTTAAACATTAATCACTTGTCCACAGTTATTATGATTAAACAATGAATACATGAAATTAGAAAATTAAACACATATGCAACATTAAACACAAGAGACACTAGATTTTTACGTTGAAAACCCCAAGGTGGGGAAAAGCCATGGAGAGGATTAGCTCTCAAAATATATTGCAATCTTTGAAAAATGATGTTCAAGCTTGGTCACTCCATGGGCCTAGAACATGTTGGCTCACTACCATGAAGTACAGCTAGGTCTAGCAGTCTCACTACCTCAACCCTAAACCTAGAAAGATTACAATGAGGGTTGTTAAACCCTATTGGCGGCTCACTGCCAGGCTCACTACCAAGATCAACATCTTCTTCATGTCTGAGATTAATACATTGAAGTATAATAGTTCCTCTGCTCTGCTCTACCTTTCCACCTCTTTCCCTTTCTTCCCATCTTCGCACAAGGATTCTTTTCCATGATTTAATTACAAGTATTTATACACTTCATCATCCTTGGAATGATCATCAAGGTCAGCATTATAATCATCAACCATTGGAACAATCTCCAAGGTCGGCATTACAAACATTTACAAAATAGGTCTTGACCTAATTCAAAATTACACAAAGGAAATGTAGTATAGACGTGTGTGGATCATGCCATGCCTTATTTGGGACTCAAACATGACCTTCCATGCCACAATATGCTTCTATAATCTTCAAGAGATCTCTGCAATAACTAGAGTTAACCAAGTCAGCTAACACTAGTTACACGCTACATTATCTGAGAATAATCTTGAAACATGATCTCAATTCCTTAATGCGGACCAATGTAAAGGTAGGAACATGATCAGGAGGTATCTACAAGCACGTTGAAATCACTAGGAGCAACTGCACAAACTCAAACCACTTTATTCATGAGATTCTTCACACCAGAGCACATAAACTTCACTATCTTCAACTATCATAAAAGAAAGATAGCTTGCGGACCACCAAAACATGAGCCATTGCAATTATAGGAACTTATCATCATCCTAGACTTCCCTCTATAACTGTAGAGCAAAACACTTTAATAAAGAGGAATGTGGAGCAAAAAGTAGGTTTTACTCTGGTGAATGTAACTCACTCAAATCTTCATACTAGAGGCTCAAACTCAAGATTTTGCATCTTCAAACATGCCTCTAAATAACTTCCAATCCGCAGACCAAGATGTTCAGTCAGCAAGAAATGCAGAGAAATCTTCTAGACTATTCTTCAGTATGCAGCTCACTGTCTTCATTGTGATTCACTGTTTACTTTTTAATTCGTCAGGAATGCGGAGTAAAATACTTTCTCTCAGGCATCAGTGAATAATCAGAAAAAGTAGGTTTTACTCTGGTGAATGTAACTCACTCAAATCTTCATACCGGAGGATCAAACTCAGAATTTAGTATCTTCATACATGCCTCTAAATAACTTCCAATCCACAGACCAAGATCTTCAGTCAACAAGAAATGTAGAGCAATCTTCTGGACTGTTCTTCAGTATGCAACTCACTGTCTTCACTGTGATTCACTATTTACTTTTTTATTCTTCCAAAGGGGCTAATTTTCTCAATATCCTCAACATATAAGGCTTCTAAACAAATAACAAAATAGGATACAGTTGATACCAATGACAACAAAGATATGTTGCCATCAATTACAACACCAATTAGGCACATACTTGCAACATTATGATTTTTATGTTTGTTGATGTGATAGTGTTGTGAAAATTGGGATGCATGTTTATGTTATTGTTGTTTGGAATGGTTGGGATTTGATCTTTCATTTTGGGAAATAACCTCCCTTGTGTGAGGTTTGAGAGAGGTGAGGAGCCTCTCTTGGGGGACCATTTTATAGTTGGGTTTATGCCTGAAGGGTTGTGGCAAAATTGTAGTTGGATTGTGCCTGAAGGGTTGTGGCAAAATTATAGTTGGGTTGTGCCTAAAGGGTTGTGGAAAATTTGTAGTTGGGTTGTGCCTGAAGGGTTGTGGCAAAATTGTAGTTGGGTTTGTGTATGAAGGGGTGATGCAAATTGTAGTTGGGCGTGTGGAAGAAGTATGAAGGGTTGAAGAAATTATTTGTCCCCCAAGAGGGAAGTTATCCCCTCTTTCCCCCTTTGAAGAATCCTTCTTGGAATTATTTGTGTTGTATGCTTATTCCCAAACTTGGATGAGTGTTGTGTCTATGAATTTTTTTGAGAATTTGACTGTTATGGATTTGAAATGCTCTATTAATATTTTAAAGTTTATTTAATCGAAATATTATTTAATGATTGACTTTCCTAAAGAATAAATTAAATTGTACTAGTAATCAATAAAACCAAGTAATTATTTAAATAAATGTTTAAACTGTAAAGTCAATAAACAAATGTTTTAAAAAATTTGGTTCTAGATGGAAATTAGGAAATAGATATGCCAATTAAGTAGTTGTTGAGACTATATTTTATCTCACTAGCTTATTGATAGACTTGCTATTATTTTTGAATCAAATCCGTTAGTGCATTAATTATTGTTGTTATATAATTTATAATTTTATGCTTTCTATATATCTAAATATTTGAATCTATAATGATTGGATTAGAGATATTGGGTTTGTGCAGGATCATGGGGGTCCAAAAAGTGGCGATGTGAAAAAAAAGGCATTTTTTACTTGCCCAAAAATGTGAAATTCCACTTTGAATTTTTCTAGGCTCGGGTAGAAAGTACATGTTGCCATAGCAAGCACCAAAGCGGAATGGATATCTGTTTAAAACAAATATCTATTGTAATGGCTATCTGTTTTAGAACGGATATCCATTTTTAATAGATATCTATTTCCTGTGTATTAAATGAGAGTCATTTTCACTTTCCTTATTCTCTTGCATGCTTTGGAGAGTCATTTTATATATTATATTATATCATTTTATAATATTATTATATTAATATATATAATATTATTATATTATATATATATATTATATCATTATATATATAATTAATATATAATATTAAATTATATATATAATATAATATAATATAATATTATATTATTACATAATATTATATTATTACATAATATTATATTATTACATAATATATATATTATATTATATAATATCATATTATATATTAATATAAATGCATAGGGGAAGGTTCAAATCTTATACAATAAATAACATATATTCATTATAAATGGATATTTGTTTACTTTAAATTTTTATAAACCAAATAATACATAAAACTAATATTATATATTATTAATATATAATAAATGTATTATATATTAATATATCATAATATATAATATATTATATATTATGAGATATATATATATATATGATATATTATGTTATTTATATATATTATATATAGTATATTTAATATATATATATATATCGGGTCTCTCCCTCCCTCTATCTCTCACCCCCCCTCTCTTTATCTCACTATATATATATATATATATATATATATATATATATATATATATATATATATATATATATATATATATATATATATATATATATTACATAATATTAATATAATATATTATATATTATATAAAATATATGTAGTATATAGTATATAATATATAATATAATATAATAATATATAATATAATATATATTATATATAATATATAATACATAATATATTATATATAATATATAATAAATTAGTATTTTTTTTTTCTCCGTACTAAAAATATATTATATTAAACTAGAAAATATCAAATACATCTGCTTATTCTACATAGCATAGATAACTGACCATGGCTGACATAACCCAAAAAATCACCTTGAAACATTTCTAAGAAGCTACAATTGACCACGCATGTCTATCTATTCTTCTATTTAACATATACTATGAACATAGAGGCTTCCAAACACAAAATAAATCCTGCCAACTAGACTAAAAGAGTACCAACAGCAAGAAGGAAAGTCCCTAAACATATACAGGCTTACTCCTTGTCGAATTCAACTAGCTGCAGATTGAAGGTAGCCACCCATTGAAACCCTTCTTCCACCACCAGCTCCAGCATTCTTTTGATAAATTCCACTACCACATGTGCTTGATCCTTCAATACTATGAGCTCGAGGACTTTAACATCCAGAATGAATGGATAGAGCTTGACTACCTCGCCTGGGCCGTTGAGGAGTGCCATGTCTCGAGGTCTAGGGATGCCCATGCCAAGATTAGCCACCTGCATAGTTGCTTCTAGATCACCCAAGAGTTCTGGTATGAAAAGACCCCTCATAATAGCCTCTGCCTCTGCCTTGGGGGTATTCAGTTCCAGAAGCATCACCAAAAGCCTCGAGGGGATATGAAAGTTGACTATGTATCTCTTATTGTTTACTAAGTATTTTTTCCCCAAGATCATCCGCACCGCACCCACCATTAAAGGATCCGATCACCGAAGGATTCTCTACAACTGAAGTTCTATGATCTGGCCTAAAAAGGCCATTTGTCTCTTTCTGCTGACCAATCTCACCAGAATATCCATGCCCCCACAATGAATGGCTTCTGCAGAGAAGATAACCACAAAATGGGAAGGCATGGACAGAGCAGCTCTGTAAAGGAATTCATCGAAGGAGGCTCTGCAACCAAAAAAGAATAAAACCTTTCTCTGAGCGCTTTAGATGGTATTTCTCACTTGAGAAGCCTCTCGAAACATGCTGCACTAAACACTATTTCCCATCATATCTTTCATTTAACTCCAGCTATCTCTGTAATCATTACAAATCAACTCTACTTGACATCTCCCAAATCGCCCACCAGCTATCTTGAGATCTTCCTCACTCGATGAAGCCAATCGGCCTTGCCACCCTAGCTAGGGTGGTAAGGTACCCACCCAACTGCCCACTATCTCCTAATTCTCTGAGATTAGAATGTGAGGAGAAAGCCTTTCCCAGGACTCTCTGATCTCTTTCAAAGAAACTCCATCTACCCCAAGGTTTGAGAGTTGATTGGCTTCAGAATTTCCTTCCCTAAAGATGTGATTTATCATAACTCTCTCAAAGCCTTCCACCAAGTTTAAAGCTAAGTCTAACTTTGCCTTCAATCTCCAATTGATAAGATTTTTTATTTTCAAACCATTGATAATTAACAATGAATCACCTTCAATTGTTAGTTTTTTGATGTTAAGATCCTTACAGAATCTGAGTTTAAGAATGAGAGCTTGAAGTTCTACATCATTGTTGGTGCCAAATGGAAGGGACTCTGCCAATCTACCTATGGTTTCTCTATCTTCATCCCTAACAATGCATCCTGCTCTGTTAATCCCTGGGTTGCCTCTTGTTGCCCCATCAAAATTTAGTTTTACCCATCCAGCCTCCAGGGGAGACCACTGAATTGCTTTCCTGGCTTCTGCAGTTCTTGCTCCACCTTCCAAAGAGAATGCTATTATTTTCAAGCCTAAACACCTCTTCCCCATTTCTGCATCCCAAGCTGTGAAAGTCCGGTGGATGGAGCCCGATCCTTCAAGTCTTGCATTGACAATTTCTACCATATCAAATTTTATTTTATTTAAGAAGGAAGGAAGGGGCAGTTCTTTGTCCTAGAAGATTCTTCTATTGCACTCCTTCCATACCTCCCAGATGAGTATGGAAGGGCTGGAAATTCATAAGCCTCTGAACATTGCTTTAGAGTTATTAGACAACCAAGCTATAAGCCACTCTAAAAGATTTCTCGAGAAAGCTGCTTTCCACATAAGTTTGTTGCAGAGCCAATTCCAGCAAAGGGAAGTGAAAGAACAATGGAGAAAGAGGTGATCACCTGTTTCTTCAGCTAATTTACAAAGGACACATCTAGAAGGACCTATGTATCCCATCTTAGAGAATCTGTCAACCATTAGAGCTCTTCCTTGAGAGGTTTCCCAGGTTAACAGACCAGCTTTGGGAAGACATAGATTGTCCCAACAAAGTTTTAATGGTAAACTTGCTTCATCCAAGTCTTGAGAACTCAATGAAGCGTACCCATCCTTGACACTATATTTTCTTGAGGGAGCTGCCATCCACCTGAGTGCATCTTGTCCTGCTCTAAAGAAAATAGTTCGTAGCTTTAAGGCCTCTTTGAAGGCTTCAATTTCTTGATGCAGAGTGGCACAAGGGAAGCAACAACACAATGGTTTACTACCCACTCACCCACTCACCTAGCCTTCAACCAAGCTAAGTCACTCACCAAGTGCAAATTATGGATTTGTGGTCTAGGCTATTGTCTAACCTCCAAGGCTTCTTTCACACCTCAAGGAAGGTCTGCAAACACCTTTTTGACAGTTGGTTTGGTTCCCAACTTCACACAACCCTCTAACCTTGACTAGGCCTAGTGAGGCTACTAGCCCTCTTCTACTAGTTTTCTTCACACCAAATGACAAAATCCCAAAGGACTAGGCAAACAAATTATGGAATTGAACACCCTTCAGGGGACCCTAACAAACCTCCAAATCTCCAATCCCAACTCTACTCCAGCAGTTCAAAACCCCCACTAGGTCTCTAGGCCTAATTGATCACTTTAGGCCTGGATTACAAAGCAAAGGGTTCAAATTGGGTTCATAGGTTAGAGGAAGGAATTTAAAATGTCTCTACCAAGTCCCTACAACACAAAAGCACCATCCTTTCATTCACCTTGTCTGGATTTTGTCACCTACAACAGCAAATAGCATAAAACAGGCCAAATACATGGTAATACTTGACCTAGGGCATCAAATTAAAAATAGAAGACTGCATTTTCAAACAAAAAGCTTTTGGAATCTTATAGTACATACCCCTAGCCTAAATTTCACCAGTTTTTGCAAATTTTCAACGGTGGGAATGCATTCTAGGGCCGGATTTCTATGGCTGCCCTAGAAAACAGGGTTTCTAGACCTGTTTAGAAAGAAAAATCTATAACTATTGATCCTGACCACTTCAGGACCTCAAACTAGTTGCATTGGAACCTTGACTCCAAGAACGTTCAGAAAAAGTACATTTGCACCCTTGGAAAATCCGTACAGTCCGTACAGCAACACGTTTTCTTCAGAAAAATAGTTAAATTCTTGATTTTTGTGCCCAAAATCCGTACAAAAACTTTCTCCTCCATACTGGAGCAAGATGTCCTCCATATCAACCTATCCAAGTTAGTTTAAAACTTCTCCAAATAGTTTTAATAACCAAAATGAAGTTGCAACCGGTCAATGTGTCATTGACACCATTGACAACACTTGACACTATAGAGTTTTTTCATTTTCCAAAGGATGGCGATTTGTTTTTCTTGTCCAATGGAATCAAAACATCCTTCATACTCCCAAAACATGCTAAAACACACAAACAATCAAAAAAAACTCAAAAACCAATCCTTAGACCTTCTAGGCCTAAGTGGCATAACAAGGATCCAAGTGGACTAAGCATGATTGAGGTTTATATGGTCACCTCAATCATCTTGACCACACAAAAAGGACCATATACTCATGGCTAAAGCCTTATTACAATCAAAACCACAACTTTCAAAAAAAATGCAAACAAAGTGACTTTAGGAATCAAGGTGCTCCTAGGTGCCCTGCACCATTTCTCTATCGAGGAGGCCCAAATTCTGAACATTCTTCCAAGTGGGCTAAGAGTTTCCTTCATTTGCGGTCCAAGACAACTAATCCCTTACTTTGTTTCCCCACCTTTGCTTCGTGATCTGCTTAACTCTATCAAGGTCCATTCTATCTAACAATTTAGGGTGTCCTTCCCAAGAGTCTTCCCAGAAAAGAGCTTTGCTTCCCTCCCTAATCTCCCAAGTCAAATGCTTCGTGATTAGCTCTCTGCTGGCTTTTATGAAATTCTATATTCTTGACCCACTAGGAAGAACTCGGGCTGTGAACAAGCTATTCTCTTCTTCATCAAGATACTTTGGCTTCGAGTATCCTTACCCATTTGAGCTCTGGCCTTTTGTGCATTAGCCACACCAATTTGGCTCCTAAAGCTCTATTCTGTAACAAAAGGTTCTTTACCCCTACCCCATCCACAACTTTTGGGTTGCATACCTTCTTCCATTTTATTAGAGGGTATTTAAAATTATCTGAATTACCCTGCCAGAAGAAACTCCTCATTTTCTGATTTAGTTCTTTATTGGCTCCTCTTGAAAGAGGAAGGCAAGACATTAGATAAATAGGAATAGCTGCAATCACTACTTTCAACATTGTGAGAATGCCTACCTAGGACAGCCATCTACTTTTCCAGGAAGCTAGTTTTTTCTTTACCTTGTTAATCAGCGGTTCCCAGGACTTCCCAGGCTGCAAACCCCAGACTAAAGGCAGCCCCAGATATTTACAAGTTAGGGACCCCTTCCTAAAGCCTAAAATTCTTAGAATCATGTCTTCTCTACTTGAAGTGGTGTTGAAGAAAAAGACATCAGACTTCTCTTTACTTACCTCTTGCCCTTAGGCCTTAGAGTACTCGTCCAAAATCTACTTGAAGTGTTTAGCTTCTTCTTCAAGTGTTGCGCTGAAGAGCATGGTGTCATCGACAAACTACTAATGAGTGACTACCGACATGTCTCAAGTAATTTATATCCCTGTAATGCATCCATCCAGACCTGCTTTGGCACATGTGTGGCCAAGTGCCTCTGCCATTATTATGAAAAGAAACAGGGATGGTGGATCCCCTTGCCTGATCCCCCGAGACGAGCTGAAGAAACCTTCTAGGGAACTATTGATTAACACTAAATACCTAGGACAAGCTATCCACTTAAAAATCTAGTTGAGCAACCTTCTATCAAAACCAAAAGCTTCTAGTACTTTGAAGAGAAAGTGTCAGTCCACTTTGTCATAGGCCTTCCTTATATCCAGTTTAATGAGCATTGCTAACTTTCTTGTTTGTTGGATGGAATGGATGGCTTCCTGTGCAATGATTACACCATCCAGGATCGACTTTCCTGGGACAAAGCCTGTCTGCTCCTCCACTATAATTTCTGGCAGAACCTTCTTCAATCTATTAGCCACTGTTTTGGCTAATATCTTGTAGAGAGTGTTGCAAAGGGCTATGGGCTTGAATAAATGACTCAGGCTTGTCCTTTTTAGGGATCAACTCTATGAAGGTATTGTTTACTTCCTTCATAACTTTGCCTGAACATCTAGAGTCTTCAAAGGCGTCTACTATCTCCTTACCCACAATATCCCAACACTTTTGAAAGAATGCTACAGGGAAGCCGTTAGGGCCTAGGGCTTTATCCAGATGGAGCTAGAAGAGTGCCTCCTTAAATTCTTCCTCCGTGAACCTACTATTTAACATATTGTTTTGAGCTTCTGATACTAATTTGGGAATATTTCTTAGGAAAAGTTGTTGCTCCCCAACCACTAAACCCTCATAATCATTCAAAAGGTTTTGAAAATAGTCTACTGCAGTTGAGTTAATCTCTTCAATTTTATCTACAACTCTTCCTTCTTGAGTTCTGATTGAGGTTATTTTGTTCAGTTCTCTCCAAACCCTTGTAGAGTTGTGAAAAAACTTTGTGTTTTTATCCCCTGCACGAAGCCACACCTCTCTAGACTTTTGACACCATAAAATTTCTTCCTTAGCCAAGACATCTCCCAATCTGTTCATTAATTATTTTTCTTTTCTGTAGGAGACATTGTTCATTCCTTCCTCAAGGATCTTTGAATTCAGGGATTCCAACTCTTCCTCAATTTGGCGCTTGACTTCGAATATGTTTTTGAAGCTCTGTTTGTTCCATTGTTTTAGATTCATTTTGATTAGTCTTAACTTGGTCATTACATTGAAAAGATTGTTTCCTCCTGGGTTGTAGTTTGACCACCAGGAATTGATTAAGTCCAAGAACAAAGGATCCCTGAACCAGATATTTTCAAATTTAAAAGGGTAGCGGACAGGCCTTCTTTCCCCCATTATCTCCAAACTAATCAGAAAGTGGTCAGACCTAGATAAAGGTAAGATTATGCTTTATAGACTGAAGGGAAATCTCCTCAAATCTCCTCTAAAAAGAAATCTATCTAATTTTACTGCTATGTTACAAAAGCCTTCCCTCCTATTTGTCCAAGTAAATTTTCCATTTCCCAGAGGAATGTCTAGAAGTTGGTTTCTCTCCACAAAAATCTCAAAGTCTATTTGGGATTGTCATTTTCTCTTAACTCCTCCTTCCTTATCTTCAGCCTTGAGGATGGCATTGAAGTCTCCTCCCAACATTACAAACTCAAAGTCTTGTGAACTACAAATAGTGTCCAATTACCTCCAAATTTCTCTTTTGGAAGTGTAAGAGTTGGGACCATAGACATTGATTAACAGAAAACACAAATTTGAAGCCAAACTCCTTACCTTGCAAGCGATCTAGTTTCTATTGGAGGCAAATTCTTCAATTAATGTAGATTGTGGCTTCCATAAAGTGATGAGCCCTCCGGAAGTACCTAAAGCATTCACTCCTAATGCTTTCCATTGTTTTAGGCTTTTAATGAATCCCACTTTTTCCTGTTCCTCCAGTTTTGTTTCTTGCAGAAGACAGATATCTGTATTGAAAGCCTCCAAATGATGCCTTAGGAGGCTTTTTTGTTAGAGGCATACAAGCCCCTAATATTCTAGGAAGTTATCCTCATGGTTTTTTCAGGAAGGGGATTCCCCTTCCCTACTTTTAACAAATCTTGGATCTTCAATTGGCCACTGGCCTCTCCATCCCATTTGAGTTTTTCCTTGTTTGGGATTCGGCCCCTGTTCTTTGGACCTCTGCACTCTAGGGTTAGTTTAGAGGTGTCTTTGAGTCAAAGGCCCAGCACCTCTTTCTCTGAAGGTTCTCTCTTTCCATAGCCAACTTTGGGAGGAGGGGAAATAACTTCCTCATCTAAAGCCTGATTAGCTCCTTCCAACAATTGATCCTCTAGCTAGTTTTAATCCATGTCTCCTTCTTCAAGTTCAAGAATTCCTTCTTTTGCTACTTTAGCCAACTCTACAGATTCATTCCCCACTTCTATGAGTGAAACCATATCCTCTCTCTGAATATTTGGTTAAATGATTTTTAGGGTTTCTAAAATTTTCTCATTGATGCTTTGAGTAATGAAAGCCAGATTCTCTTAGGGAGGCGAAGGAGATATCCATACTCCTACCCCCTGGGCCACGTCACTTTCTGTCTTAGGATTCTGAGCAGTGCTTTGTCCATCGGGGATCAAGGCTTCACCTATATTTTCCTATTTATCCTGAGGGGACTTGAGATTTGATGTTGAAGGTTGTGAAACCTTCAGAGGATTGCTCGAGGGTTGCATCTGATCTTTATCTTTTTGTCCATCCTCCCTCCCTGAAGTGTGAAGAGGGATTTTGTCTTATTCTTTCGATGTTGGTCTGTCCCACGAACACCAACCCAAGGCTCCAATCATTTAACCTAACACCTTTTGTTCATAAACCAACTTTTGAAAGAGAATACCCCAATCCATGTAGATTTCGATTTCCCTCCATCTAGGCTCTGTTGGCTTGGTTTCTAAGCAGATCCTAACATAGGATTCTAAACCCCCTTTAACTCTCCATTCTTCTACACAAATACATTTCCCTAGGTGGTTTCGTATTTCTTCTAGAATGTCTGGATTCCAAAATTCTAGAGGAAGACTAGGAAATCTATTCCAGTCTTTAATATACTCCAATTGGTGATTTGCCAGATCAAAACCGATTTGCCATTTAGTTAGGTAAAAACCATGTCTATCCATTAGCCAAATGCCTTCCAGTATTTCTTCTCTGATCTTCATGGATGGACAAATAACTATGAAGAAATCCTTGCTCATCTTCTTGAAACTCAACTCCTTCCCCTATCTCTCTTTCCACCAATTGATTAGATCTTCCCAATTTAGATTGAGGCCGAACCATTTCCCTATTAGACCTAGCTTTTCCAATCACTCAATGGATGGGTCAAGAAGTTTGGCTCCCAGTACCATCATTTTCCTATTGCCCAGAACTCTAGCCCTACTTTTGTTCACAAAATTTCTGTTACCAACACCTCCCTCTCCTTTGGATCTAGGGTTTCCCTTACAAAAAAATTGCCTTCTGCCATTGTAACCTGGAGAATCCCGATTTTCATGTCTTCTCCTAAAATTCCCATTTGACTTGAACACTTCCTGCTCTTTCCTCTCATACCTATATCAGTAATCTTCCCTGACGAGTCCTCAAGGATTCCTTGAATTGATCCAAGCTTTTGTTTGTGCCCTAACTTTGATCTTTTCCTTCAGAATCTCCTTTTCTTCCTCCGATGCCTAGGATTGAGGGTTTAATCTATTTTGGTGGTCTGCTTCTTTCGCCGAATCTCCTTCTGGAGCTGCTTGCTTCTAGGGCAGTTGATTTACCCTTTTTTCTGCCTTTATTGCAACTCTTTCACCATTTTTGCTTCGCTCCATCCTTTCTTATAATTTAATTTAGATGCCCTATATAATATATTAGTATATTAGTATATATTAATATATTATATATATATATAAATATATAAATATATTAATATATTATATATATATTATGTATTATAAATAATACAGGTAATGGATATCCATTGCAACCGGATATTCGTATTTTCTGAGAAAATCAGTAGGCTCGGGATTTGGCTCATGATTTGGTTCGAGATTTCCATACTTGGAAAGTCAACTAAAAAATGTGTTTACAAAATTTCCTTAGTTTTCTAAAGTTTGCCCTTGTGGCTGACAACTTTTTTTAATCTGAATTTGATGAAACGAAAAGGGTTTATTGAAAAAATTCTCAGCTTTCCGCCAATATAAGATATGCCTTATTTTGAATTTAATAGATAATTATTATTGATTTTCTACATACATTACAACTAAAGTCCTGATTGATAGGCTAATTGAAAAACTTCTATAATTTTCAAACTATTTCACATTTTTTGAATCTAAAAGATCGCATACTATAGGATTAAAAAAATTGAATTTCATAAATTTTTGACCAAGTTATGGTGGTCAGACAAACACGTTTTAATAATTTTGAAATGTTCTAATAAAAAAATCATAACTAATTATTTACTTGCAAAAAAATTTATAAAAAAATGCGGCACATCCCGGCATGTGTCCTCTACTTATATTGAATGCTTCAGAAAAAAAATTTTATTTTTTTCTTGTACTTAGGTTGGTTAAACATACACCTGCCTTTTATCTTTTTCTTGAAAATTTAGTACTACTGCATTGAAATTTCAATTTTTTGCAAAATAGATTTGCTTTTTTCCAAAAAAGGACTAGTAGCCTAGAAACTACATTCAATTTGCTACAAATTATGTTAATAACCTATTCAAATTTTTATGTCCAGTTGCCTAACTCTATTTTTCTGAATTTTCATTGCCACTTAGGTGTTCGAAATGAAAGCAACACTACTTCAATAGAAATTTGATTCAAGATAAATTTTAGCAATCTTAAGTGTGCATTAACAATGGAGATTGTAACAAACCATAAAACCCACTACAGAAAATATGTCAAACGTGAAGAACTCAACACAATGACACAATGTTTACGTGGAGAAAACCATTGCAGGTAAAAAACTCCACCAGGAAAGAGGCACAAGTTTATATTAATCTCAACAAGATTGTACAATACATCAACTACACAACTCTCTCCACAAGTCTTCAATCTGACAGCATTCTGGCAGCACTTGAGTACCTAAAATTTGTATTGCAATAACAAATACATGGCAAATACTTATAGAAATGTTTTCCAACTCATCCTAGGTGTTCACCTTCTCTCTTCTGAGATTCTCCAACCTGTAAACATTAATTACCATCTTACAAGCATCTTACACTTGTCCAAAAATAGCCATGCAAAGGTTGGGGGCCCAAGACTAAATCAGGCCTCTTACAGCATCTTATGATGCTTCATAACCATCATAGATTCCACCAAAGAGTATCTTTCCAAGATAGGAACCTTGGGCTAAATATAGCAAATATACAACTAACATATCCATCATATGCGTCATAGAATCTCAGAATCTTATGACAACTTGCAGCTGTCATAGATTCACTTACCAAACATTATGACAGTTGTCATACATGCCAAAAATAGTATATTCCTCAAGGGAGCACACCTACCCTCATTTACTTTGATTTTTTACATTTGCCAACTCTGAAAGTTACTTTTTAATTACCTCTGGTTACTCTGAAATTACCCCTGCCAATGAAACTAGTACATCTCATGGATAATTACAAATTACATATAATAAATGGAATAAATACAATATTGAGATTTACAAAGTTAATGGCACCTTATCCCAACATTCTCCCACTTGACATTATACATTGTAAATCAACCCATAGGAAATCAAATGAAAATAATCAAGCACTAGAAACAAGGCCCATGGCCTCTCTGCACCACATGAACTTCTCTGCACGACAGCTTAGTCAATGAATCTGCAACATTCTCTTGAGTGTCTATCTTCTCCAGCTCAATCTCTCCATTTGCAACCAACTCTCGAACAAAGTGATATTGAACATCAACACGCTTAGTCTAAGCATGATACATGGCATTCATGGCCAAACAGATAGCACTTTGGCTATCACAACCAATCTGAATGATCCTGCAATCAAAACCAATACCTGTACATAGTCTCCTCAACCAAACTGCCTTCTTAGAGACATGAGTTGCAGCCATATACTCTGCTTATGTGGTGGACAAAGCAACTCTGGGCTGCCTCTTACTCATCCAACTCATTGCTCCTCCAAACAGAGTAAACATATAGCCACTAGTGGACCTTCGACTATTCAAGTTACTTACCCAATCTACATCAACAAAACCTTGTATGTCCAAAGATTTGTCAGCACTATCAATACCAGAATAAACCAAACAATAATTAGGAGTACCTGCAAGATATTTAAACACCCTTTTCGCATAATTCCAATGCTGTCTATCATGGTTAGATATAAATCTACTCAAAACTCCCATTGCTTGGGCAATATGTGGTCTAGTGCAAACCATTGCATACATCAAACTCTCTACAACACTAGTATATGGCACATTAGACATATCCTCAAGTCATCCTCAGTCTTTGGACACATATCTAATGAAAGCTTAGTACCAATGGGTAAAGGAACTCTAACTGGGCGACAATCCTGCAAACTAAACCTCTACAAAATAGTATTCACATACGTACTTTGTCACAACCAAAGCTTTCTGTTAACTCTGTCCCTCCTGATCTCCATTCCCAAAATATACCTTGCAACACCAAGATCCTTCATATCAAATGCACCTAAAAGTTGGGCTTTAAGCTCACTGATCATACCCTTAGTATTGCTGGAAAACATGTCATCAACATACAAAGCAATAACCAATATAGAATCATCAACACAATAAATGTAAACACAGTGATCCTCCTCGTTTCTAACAAAACCCAATTTCAAAACAAATGAATCAAACTTTTGATACCACATTTTGGGGGACTATTTCAGACCATAAAGAGACCTCTTTAACTTGCAAACCCAATGTTCTTTTCCTTTTACCTCAAAACCTATAGGTTGTTGCATATAAATTTCTTCATCAAGATCTCCATGCAAGAATGCAGTCTTAACATCCATTTGCTCAATCTCCCAATCATAAGCTATAGCAATGGATAAGAGAAATCTAATAGAAGTTAATTTAGCAACAGGAGAGAATATCTCACCAAAATCAACTCCCTCTCTCTGGGAGTAGCCCTTGGCTACTAGTCTAGCCTTGTACTTTTCCAATGATATGTCTGCTCCAAACTTCTTCTTGAAGACCCACTTACAACCTATGGCCTTTCTTCCTTTGGGCAAACGAACAAGATCCCAGGTGTTACAAGACTCTAAATTCATCATCTCATCCTGCATGACGAACTGCCAAGACTCACTATCATTTGCAGAAATAGCTTCCCTGTAGGATCTAGGTTCATCGTTAGTACTCAATAAAGCATATACAATATGAAAATCTGGACTTGTCAACTAGATTTCATTGTCTTGTGGATCTCCTCAAGGGTGGAGTAAGAGACTCTACTCATTCTTCTGTACCAACTTCTTCTATCACAATAGATTCATCTTCATTAGAACTACTTGAATCTTCTTCTTCTTCACCCCCAATCTGTCATTATGTTCTCCCTGAGGTGCATCTTGCTGCTCTAAATCAAAGTGCACCTTCTTTACCTTTTCTTCTTTTTCTTTTGGCTGCTCAGGTTCAAAAATAGCTCTAAGTTCCCTAAAAATAACATCTCTAGAAAAGATAATCCTGCGAGTTAGTGGATTCCAAAGTTGATAACCTTTGACATTATCACCATATCCAATGAATGTACACTTTTTAGCCTTTGGATCCAACTTAGATCACTTTTCCTTAGGCACATGAACAAAAGCCTCACAGCCAACAACCCTTAAAAACATAAGGTTTCTTACCTATCCACACTTCATAAGGTGTCAAATCAAGAGCCTTACAAGGAGATCTATTTATCAAGTAGCAAGCAGTACACACAGCCTCTACCCAAAAGCATTTATCCAACTATGCATCACTAAGCATACTTCTGGCCTTTTCCATAATTGTTTAGTTCATCCTTTCTGCAACACCATTCTGTTGTAGTGTATATAGAGTTGTCTTTTATCTGATAATACCTGCATGCTTGCAAAACTCATCAAATTCCTTAGAGCAATATTCATCTCCATTGTCAGATCTTAATAGTTTTATCTTCAATCCCAATTGGTTTTCAACTAAGACTTTAAAATCCTTAAACTTAGTGAAAACTTCAGATTTATGCTTCATAAAATAAATCCATGTAAATCTGGATACATCATCAATGAAGGTAACAAAATAATGAGATTTTTCAATTAAATCATTATCCACGGGTCCAAACACATCCATATGAATAATTTCTAATTTCTCTTTTGCTCTATTGCTTCCTAAAGGAAAATATTTTCTATTTTGTTTACCAAACACACAATGCTCACAAAAATCAAAGTGCTCATCAGAATAAGAGAAACCATCCAACAATTCTTTATTATTAATAGTTTTTAGTACATTATTACTTTGTGGCCCAATCTATGGTGCCACAACATACAAGTGTTTTCAGAAGCCTTAGAAACATAAGAGGCATTACAAACTGTAGTGGCTTCAAGCTTAAACAAGTTCCTAAATCTCTTCCCTTTTGCTACCACCAAGTTTCCTCTCACCAATCTACAACCATACTTGTCAAATGTTACATGCATTCCCAAATCATTCAACTTTGAAATTAAAATCAGATTTCTAGCTAATCCAAGAACATGCAAAATGCTAGGGAGAGTTTTAATCCTCCCATCACTAAAACACAACAATACCTTTCCTTTCCCAACAATCAGATATGAAGAGTTGTCACCAAGGTAGATATTACCTCCATCATATTCTTCATATGAGGAGAACCATTCCTTATGCGGGGTCATATGAAACGAGCATCCTGAGTCAACCAACCAATGATCATTAGAAACAAGATTACATGCAGAAAGTAAAACTTTTTCACCTGCATTCGAGGACTTATCCGAACCACTCTCCCACTATTTCTTTGGATTTTTGTACTCCTTTACATGTCCCCTTTTACCGCAGCTCCAACACTTAACTTTGTTCTTTTTACTAGGAGTCTTAGACTGGCCTTTGGACTTGTCCTTAGCCCCTTTATGATCTCCTTTAGGTCCCCTTTCCTTAGACCTTCCCCTAACACTAAGAGCATCCCCTAAACTATCTAAACTCTTCTTCCTTAATTCTTGTGACAGTAGCACTGAAACAAGAGCATCCAACTTCGGATTCACAAGGTTAGTAGTGATAGCAAGGATAACATTCTCCCAAGACTTGGGTAAGGAACAAAGAAGTAAGATACATTTATCTTCCTCACTAACCTCAACATCTACTAAATCAAACTGACTCAATAACAAATTAAAAGAATTTAAATGCTCTGCAACTGATTCACCTTCTCGCATTTTCATGGAAAATAATTTTCTTTTTAAATAAAGTTCATCTACCATACTCTTGGCTTGATAGATCTCACCCAATTGATTCCACAATTTGTATGCGGTCTCTTCCTTTGCGACATTCAACAGGAAAGAGT
The DNA here is from genome assembly GCA_027924645.1 of Cunninghamia lanceolata. Lineage (NCBI taxonomy): Eukaryota > Viridiplantae > Streptophyta > Pinopsida > Cupressales > Cupressaceae > Cunninghamia > Cunninghamia lanceolata. The sequence continues at coordinate 3,859,014 of BSBN01000407.1, forward strand.
CTAAAAGACACAACCGAATAGTTCCTTGTGCCTTCTTATCCAGTCTATCCCACTCATCTTGAGAGACATCATCAGGTTTCTTCTCTTTTTGAACAGCCAACCATTGGTTTCTTTATTCCAACAAATCTTCTATTTTCAGCTTCCACAACTCATACCCTGTTCTGTTGAACTTCTCAATGTCCAATCAAGAGGTTGATGAAATGGTGGATCCAGCCATAATAACAACACAAGACCTGCAAAATAAACACAACCAAATCTCCCACTGCAACTACAGATTCCACACTACCACCCAAGAGTTAAAGTTGGTCAGGCTCTGATACCAAATGTTAGAAATGAAAGCAACACTACTTCAATGGAAATCTGATTCAAGATAAATTTCAACAACTTTTAGTGTACATTAACAATGGAGATTGTAACAAACCATAAAACCCACTACAGAAAAGATGTCAAACATGAAGAATTCAACACAATGACAGTGTTTACGTGGAGAAAACCACTATGGGTATAAAACTCCACCAGGAAAGAGGCACAAGTTTGTATTAATCTCAACAAAATTGTACAATACATCAACTACACAACTCTCTTCACAAGTCTTCAATCTGACAGCATTTCGGTAGCACATGAGTACCTAAAATCTGTATTACAGCAACAAATACATGGAAAATACTTATAGAAATGTTTTCCAACTCATCCTAGGCATTCACCTTCTCTCTCCTAAGATTCTCCAACCTGTAAACATTAATTACCATCTTACAAGCATCTTACACTTGTCTAAAAATAGTCATGCAAAGGTTGGGGGCCCAAGACTAAATATGGCCTCTTATAGCATCTTATGACATGTCATAACCATCATATATTCCACAAAAGAGTATCTTTTCAAGATAGGAACCTTGGGCTAAATATAGCAAATATACAACTATCATATCCGTCATATGCGTCATAGAAACTCAGAATCTTATGACAACTTGCAGTTGTCATAGATTCACTTACCAAACATTATGACAATTGTCATACATGCCAAAATAGTATATTCCTCAAGGGAGCATGCCTACCCTCATTTACTTTGAGTTTTTACATTTGCCAACTATGAAAGTCACTTCATAATTACCTCTAGTTACTCTGAAATTACCCCTGCCAGTGAAACTAGTACATCTCCTCATGGATAATTACAAATTACATATAATAAATGGAATAAATATAATATTGGGATTTACAAAGTTAATGGCGCCTTATCCCAACATTAGGGGCCTAGTTTGGACCCCCATGATCCTGCACTGACCCTATTATTTTTAGACTTTATTAACCTCTTGCAAATATTTATTTAATCTCATCATTTTAGTTAATCTTTTAAATGGTTTCTATTAAGTTAGCGGGAAAACTTTAAGTAGAGTATTATATCTTAAAACATTTAGTTTAAATTAAATTTTAACTGATAGTGTATTTGTTTGATTAGAAATTAATAGAAAATTGAATTATTCTTGTTGTTAATATTTAGTTGCAAGATTTAGTTCATTTATTTTAAAATTATAATTTTGGGAAAGATCAATCTTGAACATTATTCCTATGTTGACACATGAATAATATAGGAGAAACTATAAGTAAATGTTTCTTATTATCAAAAATTAGTTTATCTTCAACTAATTCAACATTAATCATAATCATTTACCATTATCATTATGCCCTTCTTAACCACTTTAGAAACAAGATGGAAATTAGCTTTCCTTTTTTTCTTCAGTCCTCTCTGGAAAACTCGATTAAATATGGTAGAGAGCTTAGGGCCAAAAACCCTAGTTATCCTCTTGTCCCTATCCATCAAGGCCTTATTCTGAGACTCTATTATTTCCATCTTGCCCTGTGTCCCCCAAAGCAGAGTAAAGTTAATTTGATTGAGGACCCCCAGACGTGTGTCTCTCTTGGCCCTAAAGGCAAGGTGAAAATGTGTATCGAGACCCCCAAGATCTCTAAAATGGCCAAGGGGGGGGCCTGCAAGCCCCCATTGGGGACCCCCACCGCTGAATCTAAAACGAAATCCCTGAGAAAGGCCCTTCTAGAGACAGGGAAAGAAAAAATTGGCTTGGCCAAAAGGGAAAGAATGGTGGCTATGGACGAAGGGACTGTGCAGGCCAAGAAAGCCAAGACAGGTACAGAGGAAGAAGAGATGGAGACTAGTTCTGTGAAAATTGTTGAATTAGACCTTGGGCCTGTTCAGATTGGGAGTGGTAATGGTGAGGAAGTTGTTAAACATTCCAGTTCGAGGGTTCATCGTTCTAACCGTATTGCTGGGAAACCTTCTGCTAACCCGAAGGGGGTTGAGATTTTTGATGAATCAGAATTTGTCGAGGAAACAATGAAGGAGGGGGAGAATGATGCTCCGACTGAATCTGTGCATGAGGAGGAAGGGGCAATCCATTTCGCATCCATGAACAAATTGAGTTCAGAGGAACTGGGTGGTGTTGCTGAGGAAACTGGTGATTTGGATAACAAGTGGAGTTGTCTGTTGTGTGTCACGACTGATGAGGATATGGGGAGACTCAAGCTGCAGATGGAGAAAATGCATAAGAAATGGAAGACCGTGGCCGAATTGCTGCTAAGGCCCTACATCGAGCCACATCAATCTTTGTTGCAGTGAAGGAGCTGGATGACAAAGTTAAACAAGTGGGGATTGGCAGCCTTGGGGACTACAAAGATATGGTTGAGTTTTTGGCCAAGTTCGGGACTATTGACAGTCCTTAGTTCTTGTTTTTCTTTCTGTTGTTTTTGGTTAGTCATTTTTGGTTAGCTGTTAATGTTCTATTACTGGCATGTTTAAGGCCTGTAGCCCTGGGGGCTATTTTCTATAGGGTTATGGACCCTCTTTTCCAACTGAACTAATCAAAAACATTAATCTAAGGAAAAAATTTGTAGTTATGTATGTGTATGCCCACTTCTATGTGTTTATATGGGTGGGCATTACATCTCTATAGTTCTATTTATTTCCAAGTGGAGGAAGGTTATTCAACATTCATGGATCTTCATTTTCATCCTTTCTTAAGCATCTACCAACATTGCAGGAGTCATCTTGAGGAGTGGTTGCATAGTCTTTCTTCTTATCTCTATTTTGGGAGGGGGCATTTCCTCGCATGGGGTTCCATCCTTCTCACTTCTGGGGGGTCACCATACCTTCTCTCTACATCCTCTCTTATGGGGGTTGTATATATTTATTGATTGTATTTTCATGATAGATTTAGTCCTTGGGGGGTCTTAGTATTGAGTCATTCTTCCATCACGTATTTTGTATTTTCTCTCTTTTGGAGAGGGGCTTTTTCCCATTGGGTTTTTCTCCTTTTCTCCATTTGTGGGAGATTGTTAATACATAGGTACCTAACATGGCCTTGTATCCAGGACCCATATTAGCATTATTTGCATGTTTCTCATTCTCTCTAAGTTGCACTTAAGGGGGGTGTTGGTGTAATTAAATATTTAATTACACTTTATTAAGTTTACTTGGGGATTTTTAAAGTCACCTAGCATTTTATATCTTGCAAATATAAAAGCAAGATGTCATATGTAATTAATTAATCCAATTTCATTATTGCATCAATATGGTGCAAATTTATTTTCTTTGTTTTTTTCTTTTATAGAAGGTAAATCCTAGGTTTTGTAGGTGATCCTAGCAACTTGAGTCAACCAAACTCACAAAAATACAATGTGCAGTCATAATGGAATTGGGAATCTCCATGTGGTGTTCAACGTATGTCCTACTGGGTCCAATGAATCTTCATATATATATATATATATATATATATATATACCTTTGTTGGCACAAACTCTAAAAAATCTGGTGCAAGTGAGATTAGTTAAAACTATGCAAGTTTATCCACTTGGTAAATGTTCATGAACCAGATTATGCCTTTACAATGATCTAATTCTTCTAAAATGTGGATATGACATTGGTGTATCAGTGCAAAACATACTCTCAAAACTATGAGACTAGATCTCAACTTGCAATGAAGTGCAATGGATTTTCCTGTGACTAATTGATAACTAAAAGCCAACAAGAAAACAACAAACTAAAAGAAAATATTTTTGGTTGAAGTAAGATTTCCTCTACACCCAAGGATGCTCCTGCATCACCTTCACACTCATTCTAGTGATGAGATTTCAGTCAAATGGAAGGGTTTACAATCTAAAGATGCCACATAGTGAGCTCATCAACATTGTCTCCAAGTTTCCTCATCTAAATCTTTGAGGACAAAATTTTTTGAAGCGGGAGGTAATATTATGAATCCATTTTTCTATATATTAGCTAGTATTAGTTGGGTGCATGTGCTTTGTAATTCATCCCACTAGTTATTTAGAATAAATTATTTATCCCTCATGCATGGGATGGTAGTAATTATTTTTAGCAAGACTATATATTGTAATAACTTTGACCAAATGGAAAGAAACTTCAATATCTATTATTGGAGTGTAATCTCTATTGGGACCCATTCTTGCATGCTCTAAAATGCAAAAAAAAAAACCTAAGTCTAGTACCCCTCTTTGTTGCCTTGGCCCTACTTTTCCCATCATTGATAATCGATCAACGAATTCCTTTAATGGACCCCCTTAATCAATTTTATGTTTGGTGGTGTGTTCTATCTCCCCTCATACTTCTGTCATGTGTCTAAATTATAAAAATGTCAACAATTTCTAAGTATGAGGGTGTTTGGGTTAATTTCTAACCTTGGATGGGTTTTCAGATTTCTCTTACTTTGGTACTATTTCTTTCTTTTCCCCGAACCCTAGACCTAATGAGATTTCAAGTCTTCTTCTACAAGATAGTATCAAGTATTCTAAATTCTTGATCCCTACTTGCCTTTGGAAAGTTATTTGTGGATCCCCAAACCTTTGTTCTTCACTCCCAATCTACACTTGATATCCTAAAATTTTGATCCCCACCCCCGTCATGCTTTCTTTTTTGGACCTTTAGAGTTTTCCATTCCTTCTTACCTCTTGGTGTAGTCACGGTTAGGAGGGTCACAAAGTGAACAGTCCAGGTTGTGTAGCAAGAGTAAACACAATGGAAACAACTCAATTATAGAATGCAAATGCATATTCAGTCATTCAATATATCAAAGATTCAAAATACAAACATGTCAGCAACATGTGGGCTTACAGATTAGGGCTCACAGGCCTGATTCTCTAGTTACAACACATGCACAAGATATAGCTTTGAAGCACCTTACATAATAAAGTCCTAAGATTACCACTTCATATTATGATTCACTATCTGATTGCCTACTTTCCTATGCATCTATTACATGTATATATATCATCTCCGGATCACAAGATTCCTCTACATCACGGATAGGTCGGCCCAAAATGTATGGGAATCCTCTGCAAGTGAATGAAACAATGCACGAACCTCAGGGAAGGTTGGCCAAGACCCAAACTATCTTGAATGATGTGTTATTTAGCTCCGCAAGTCGAGGAACTGCTCCGCAAGTCTTCTCCTTTAGTTGATTGTCCAAGACTGTTTGAATGCTCTGCTCTGAGAAAATAGTCGATCTTCTGATAGCGATATCTTTTCAAAAACTGATCCAAATGATCTAAATTTTGGATATGATGTGAATGAAGATGTTTAGATGCTAAGTCCAGCTCCACAAGGTCTAAAATGAAACTGTGGTAGAATGCGGACCAATATACTAAAACTGCTACTGATTGAACTGACTGTACTAAACTAGAAAAATGAAAGAAACAAAATGAAATACAAATATTTTTGGTTGATGCAAGGTTTCTCTTGAACCAGGGATGCTCATGTATCACCTCTTGTGAATTTTTTTCATGGTATCTCGACCCTTCCATGTCCACAAGTTCACCTTGCTTTTTCATTTTCCTTGCGGACTTGTGGAAGTTTTGTGCACCTTTACACTTCCCACAAACTACCTACCTCCTCCCATTTTCCACTTTCCTGTAAGCCTTCTACTATCCCATTTCCTTTGCGAAAATACATACCCAACATGCATCTGTGCACTCTTCCTTACTTCCTAGTCTCGCATTCATGCAAGTCTTTGTTTCTGCTTTCTTCATTCCACTCAAATATTTAGACTCCATGGATGGGTTTGCACTCCTTGCATACTTATTTTTGTTTCTTGCTTTCCTGCATCTCCACATGCACCATTTTCTGTCCCTATGGACTTGTAGACTTCACATGCATTTCCACCCATGCTTCTTGGGTTCACATCTCCAACTTTCTGCAAGGTATTCCTTTCATCTTGTGGTCTTTCCCTTCCTTTCAAGAACTTCTCTCCATTCTTCTAGGTTCCAATTCCCCTCATCTTCTTGATTCCCACCATACATTCTTTGTGGTTTTTCCTTACAAACTTTTTGACCTCCTACAAACATGTCCAAGCCTAACTCCCACTTCTACCTTGGAGTTTTGCAACTCAACCAAAAGAATTCACCTGCTTCCATGTACTTCTAGAGTGCCATTAATGGACATAAGTAATTGCAATGGAGTTGTACAACCAACCTTATCTTTCCAAAACACCATTTAAATCCATGAAGGTGCAAATCCAAATGAAAACCCGTGTGATGTTGATGTAAATAGGGGTGGATAGTTAGAATTCCATAAATGAGCTCTAGCATTTATATGTCTATAGGAAGGTACTAAGCTACTCCTATGAGCATGGGAAGAATGTTTTGCCGCTCAAGGATGTAAAAATCAAATCCAACGAGGATTTTGTTGTTGTTGGATATGTTGTTGTATCCAATGCTTTGACTAGCATGCGACCCCTAGAAACCCCAAGGAGGCAACCAGATGTAATGTACTCGAATGCTATAAATACAAAGATGAAATATGTTGTAAGGGTTTATCGTTGAGCCAATTTCCTAACCATAAGTGTCTCAAGCATATTCTAGGGTATCAGGTGATGCAAGTTTGGTTTGTAAATAAATGAGATACACTTTGTAAATCATAGGAAGGCTATTCAATGAACACAATGCATGTAAATGGACATCTACATAGAGTTTGTAATTATTCAGGAGGTGCTCAAACCTAGTTGTGGATCCTCTCTTTGCCACATTTGCGAGTATGAATCTAACATGGATTAGATGAATGTGTGACAAATTCTAATGCATTGCAAAGCTTTTGTGATGGTATTTCCTTTGTTTTATGTGGGTCTTTGCAGTACTAAGATGGATTATTAAGCATGTATAGTTACATGAAGTATTATTTATGATTTGTATGTATGTACACATCTGGTTCCATTTATACTCTATAGGTGTATCCTCTTATTCCTTGTAGATTATGACTCTATTACCCAATGGAGTAGGCACTGGTCTAGAAGGTGAGAGGCCAAACATCTTCATTATAATTTATCTGTCCTTAGTAGTTTAGGAGTAAGTTAGGGTTATACATGCTTTTATGATTCAATGATTTAACTCAGGGACCATTCTAAGTGAGCATAAATTGTTAAGATTGTTAGAGAATCATGTCATGAATGCCTACACCTTGTACTTGCATATGAAAGGTTGAGTGGATTTACTTGTAGGGATATAATACTATTGTCATATTTAGGTGCATATGCAAGAGTGCAGTTATAAGTTTAATAAGAGGTTTTACAAGTAGTTAGTTAGTCTTTAGCCTAGTGACAAATCTTGGGATCAAGTGTGCATTAGGTATAATTGCTAATCGTTTAATCATGTTCATCATACTTTGTTAGATGTCATGTTAAGGACACCTCTAGGAAATACCCTCTCGGGTTTAGTCGAGCCCAAAGATGAAGATGAGCCTACCCACTCACAACAATTGCCCTTTCTTCATCCATACTCTTTGATGAGCCCCTATCCTATCCCCTTAATGACAAATCCCTAGCCTTATGGATGTGTTAATTCCCTAAGATTGTGGAATTGTGACTTTGGGACCCAACAAGCTCTATTGGAAGGTTTGCCTCTTGAAGTGGTATTGCAAAGATAATAAAAGCATTATGTTTCTCTCTATTCTACATATTTGTGTGTATTGTCTTATTCTTCTTTTAGGTTCATTACACTATGATATTAGCATGAACTTTATCCTAAGATTTTTGTAGACATGACATGGTAACAACTAAATATTGTAATGGTGGATAGGCTATCCAAGATGGTATATTTTAAACCATGTCAAAAGTTAAGTGATACTTCACACATTGTAAACTAATTTTTCAAGGAGATTGTAAGATTGCATGATTTACTTAATATTATTTTAGACCATGACACCAAGTTCATAGGTTATTTAAAGGACATTATGGAAGAGATGAAGACTAAGCTAAATTTTGCTCAACTATAATTCACAAACCAATGGGAAGGTACTGAACTATAATTTAGGAAATTTGATGAGATGTTTGGTAGGAGGCAAGCACAAATATTGGGATCTTGTTTGGGTGCAAGTAGAGTTAACCTATAATAATTCAATCAATAAAAGTATTGGGAATACACATTTCCAAGCAGTGTATGGATTTAGCACCAAATGTTTAGTAAAGTTAAGGAGTATGATTGGCACTTGTATTCAGAGTGTTGAAGTGGTGGAATGTGCCACACACATACAAAGTATTCACTTGAAGGTTAGAGAATATTTGTCCAAAAGTAGTTAGAAGTATTAGCACATTCAAATCACGAAATCATAAAAAGGGATTTTGCATAATGTGATTTAGTATTAGCACATTCAAAAAGGAGAGATTTCCAAGGGAACATATAGCAAGTTGTGTTGGAAGTTAGTTGGTCCATACATAATACTAAAAAAAATATCAATGAATGCCTATGAGATTAAGTTGTCGTAGAACCTAGAGACATCACACTCATTTTTAATGTGGAAGATCTCTATAATTTTCATGTAGATGCAATGGTGGAAGTGGAACAAAAGGAAGGAATTAGTTTGGACACACCATAATGGAAGACAATAATACCAAAAAGGCAATGGGAAGAGATTGAGAAGATTTTGGATAAGAGGGTGACCAAGAGGTCCACAGGCAAGGAGTATGTTAAGTATTTGGACGATCAAAATGAGCTAGGTATGATGTCCTTTTTATACAAATTTTAGGTGCACAATTTAATTTTTTTGGCATTAGAATTAAAAAGTAACAATAACATCAAGCTAAATCAACCTTGAAAATTAAAGATCAAAAACATGCAACCTTGATTTAAGTGAAATCACAAGTACAACCCTAAACTAAGTAGAAAAATTACTAATTTAAAAGTTGAAATTGTTTTTTTTAAGAAGTGAATCTAAAGTCGCGTAGAGTAAAACTGTAGACTTAAAAACCCATACAAAATAGTATAAAACAAGAGGAACTTTTCACCTCTACAAGTATAAGTTGTGGACATTTTATTGTAAGAAAAGAAAGCACAACATGAAGGATAGGTATAAAGAATGCTATCCCCCGTCCGTATGTATTAAGTGTCCAACTATGTGGACAAACCTTATAAAGATGAATATCAACCATTTTGTACTTTTTTATCGAATCAGCGTACTTTTTTAAGTATCTCCATCGTTCCAAGTTTCAATTTTTAGGTCAATTTGGAGATCCCCTCCTTAATCGGGGATTAGATTTTGCTGGGACGGCCCACAAAATTCAGTAACGTGTCAACACCTTCCAGAAATCTTGCCTTCCGCCTTAAAAAAAATGTCAGATCCATTTTTTTGTTTTTTTGTTATTAAAAAAATGTATTGGAATTTATTACACATGCTAAAAGATGATAGCGATAGGTAGCCAAGGAGGCATAGCTATAATTAATAAGTTGGTCAATGGGGGCAGGATTCCTTCAATTTAATTTCTCCGCATCTGGATTCTGCCCCACATAATGCAGTCTACTCAATACCTACAAACTATAATAGACATCAAATTTCCACGGTCCATAATGATTATAGTTCAGTATTGCAAATTTTTTCTCTTTTCCGTTCACACTAGGAGAAGAGAAATAATGATTATAGTTCAGTATTTCAGAGAAATAATGATTATAGTTCAGTATTTCAGAATTTAACTTCAGCATTTAACTCTGTGCAATTTTTTTCCCTTTTCCAATCACACTCCATGATCCCCGAGGAGAAAGGAAAAAAGACTCCATGATCCCTCAGGAGAAAGGAAAAAAGAGGAGAGAAAAAGAGGATTCAAACTATGCCAAACACGGATTCAACAAGCCACAAAATAATCTATGTCAAACTTGGGGCACAAAATCTGAACGAAGTATTTTGTATTGGGTATGTCCTGAAAAAGTAGGAGCAAAAATCTGATTCATTTTCATTTCAATATTCCATCTCTTCTTCATCCCATTCAGCATGGGGAATAGTTTTTGAAGAAAAAACAAAAAAATGGTGGAGGCGAAGCTAACGGGATTCAGAGGCGTGATTAAACATGAATGTAAACTGAAATATATCATTATATACAGATCCGAGGAGTTTATGATCTTCTATTAAGGAGAGGAGAAATGAGGGAAGGGTTGGAAACGGGGTTTGGCCTGGGCGAGAGCGGAAGGGAAAGATTTGGGGTTATTGTCGTCGGCGGTGGCGGTGGCGGTAGCGGTGGCGACCCTCTCGCAGGAGGGGCACATGGTTAAAGTGGTGGCGGGCAGCTGCATATAAAAAGGATGCGCCACTTTCAGTGCCCGAAGCTCCTGTAACTCTTTCTGCATCCGCCGATTCTCCTCCGTTAGGGTTTCGCAGCACCTCTTCAGATACTCGCAGTCTACTTCCGTCTGCTTTAGCTTCGTTCTGTAACATCCAAATATTATAAATCCATGTAACAGATGCGAATTTAAAAGCACCTAAAGATTCATCTCATGGTTACCTTGCTCTTCGATTCTGGAACCAAAGATGTTTAAATATGCCTCAATGTTCTGTAATATCCAAATATTACAAATCCATGTAACAGATGCGAATTCAATGCGCTTAAAGATTCATATTATGTTTACCTTGCTCTTCGATTCTGGAACCAGACTTCCACTTGACGAGGACGGAGGTTAAGCTGCCTGGCCAATGCAAGCTTTTGCTTCTGCAATACAAAACATGCGTAGTCTGTGAGAATCGAAGCGCCGGAATTCGGCATGATTTGTAATGGAATTAGTTAAAGAAGTAATACCGGATTGAGTGTGTTGTGCTCCTTAAAGCTCTCTTCAAGGTAAGCCGACTGCTCCTTGGAGAGCCGCAACTTTTTCCGGGCAGTGCCCGCTTCGTCCTCGTCGCTACCCCTCTCTTGATCGTGATCGTGATCGTGGCCCATGCCGGTGCCGGTGCCGGTGCTGCTTTTCATACTGGAAGCGTGACTGTTGGCTCCTCCTCTGCCTCCCGGATAAATGGAGAAATCCATATCCATCCGGAATGAGGAAACAGTGCTGTTGGGCGAGGAGACAACGGCATGAGCATCGTCATCGGTGCCGGTGCCTGGAGAAGAGGGGGGTTTCCGGTTGACGTCGAATCCCTGCGGGGAGACGGAGAGCGACGATCTTGCCTCCCCATCGCAGCCGTTCCCGTTGCCTGTCCAGCAGAAAATAGAAGTGTTACATCATTCCTCTAGAACAAATAATTTGGTCCTGAGATTTAAAGCAAGGTTTCACCTACCGTATTCCGGTAAGCTAAGACGGGAATGCAGAGCCCGAAGAGGAGGAGCCGAAGGAAGCAGATCCAGCTGCACCGGTGGCCTGTGCGCTTCAGAAATGATCTCGGTGCCTATACCTACTCCCAGCCCTACTTTGTTTCCTACGCCTAAACCCACCTCCATGCTACTTACTATTCCTCCTTCAATACCACAATCAACTATTAATGGCATACACACACAAGAAGGTCTGAGGTCTGAGGTCTGAGGAGAGGAAGAAACGCTGAATGTTTGAGCATATAAAACAAAGCCAAATTCCAATCCTTAAAAAGTTTGACCGATGACCCCACCTCGAGAAGACGAGCACACGTGAAAGAGAAAAACAAAAGCGAAAAGAAAGAGGGGCTAGGCAAGGCAAGGCATGCACCCTCCCACTTGGTGAATACAATAAAGAAGAAAGGGAAAGAGAAATGGGCGACAGGACAGGAAAACAATGTTAGGAATTGGAGTATGACTGTTGATCCATCGACAGACCAACAACACCCCGCGTGTTCGCGACATTATTTCTTTTCCCTCCTCTTGTACGTACGTGTACATTCATTCATAACTTCATTTTCTCTAGCTACTCATGTTCCCTTTCAATATCCACCAAATTTGAGGAACTCCTCTATTTTTTTTATGTTTTTTTGGGAGAGGAATAAGAGACGCCCCTTTTTTTTCAATGAAAAGTATACATTTTGTATTTTTTATTATTTATTTTACATTATTTGGTATGGGTGTTTTCAATGAACAGTATACATTTTGTATTTTTTCTTATTTGTTTTACATTATTTGGTATGGGTGTTTTAAGTATTTGATCCTATTCATCTTATTTTTTAGTTGATTATTAGAAACACGACTAAATTTATCTTCTTCAAATATTTATTAACTCGCATGTTATTTATTTCTCTCCTAGGTTCTAATTCATTTTGCACTTGTAAATTTAACCCATATGTTTTTTTTTTTCCAATTCCCTTTCCATCTAATCATTATGTGTTGGCCATCACACTAAATAAAACTCTTTAACTTGTCTATCTAAGTCTAGTATTAAAGGATATCACCTATATGTCATTAAGGATATGTTAGAGATCCATCTACATCCTAGGACTATAAATGCCTAAAATCATACATGCATACACGACAATTTGATGATGATCTAATGCTCTAGCACGACTCACATGGCATGAATGACCTTCTCTCCTTTATTTTATCTCTTTTTTTTGGAGAGGAATAAGAGACACCCATTTTTTTCAATGACAAGTATATATTTTGTATTTTTAATTATTTACTTTACATTATTTGGTATGGGCGTTTTTTTTTTTTTTTTTATGATGGTATGGGTGTTTTAAGTATTTGATCCTATTCATCTTATTTTTTAGTTGACTATTAGAAACACAACTAAATTTATCCCTAAATAATTATCAACTCGCATGTTATTTATTTCTCTTCTAGATTCTAATTCATTTTGCACTTGTTAATTTTGACCCATATGTTTTTTTTTTTTTCCAATTCCCTTTCCATCTAGTCATTGTGTTGGCCATCACACTAAAACTCTTAACTTGTTTATCAAAGTCTAGTATAAAAGGATATCACCTATATGTCATTAAGGGTGTGTTAGAGATCCATCTACATCCTATAACTATAAGTGCCTAAAATCATACGTGCATACATGACAATTTGACAATGATCTAATGGTCTTAGCACATGACTCACATTGCATGAATGACCTCTCAGCTTATCCAAACTTGATGGAGTGGCCCATAGGACCCCCTTCCTTCTTTTCATATTTAGTATCCTCGTATGTTTGGTCATCTTCCAAAAACTAGTGTTTTGTTCCTTAAGTTGGCGATTGTTCTCATGTATGCTTCTGTTAAGTTGGAGTTGTTCTTCAAATTGTTGGATGATGACTTGTGTTTGAAGTAACCTCAATCTATGTTGTTGTTCTTGAACCGTTAGTTGATCATTTTGCGGTCTACAGTGAATTTCCTCAATCTCTTCAAGGATTGTCCTCACCCACTCACCTCTAAGCCCAAGGCACATTCATGAGCCCAAACCGAGAGAGGGTTGGAGTGAACCTCGATTTCACTTAGGGTTTATGACCTAAGGTTTGACCTTGTGTTGGAATCAAGAGTTTGCAATCTTCTTGTGATGCTAATGTTCTTGTGTTTTTTTGGTTTTTGAATGCATGCAAGCCTATATGAATGCAAAATAATATTTTTGTGAGCTTTTTTAGATCTTTATGCAAAAAAAATATTTTTTTCTAATCTGGTATTTGAAATATGTATGAAATCTATAATGTATTTAACTAATGCAATCTGATCTAAGTTTTTGTTTGGTTTTTTGGATATTTGGATCAATTACTCTAAGAAATGAAATTACTTTGAAATAAACTAAGCTAAAGAACTTTGAAAGGAAACTAATCTAACAATGCAAATCCTATTTAGCCTATCAAGGAAATTGCAACATTTGATTACTATTCCCAAGAGCAAATTTCAAGATTTAACTAATTACTAAAAAAAGCACTAAAGAACTTGGAATATGAGATGCATAAGCCTCCACTACCCTCAAGAATTCTTGTGTCAACAACCTCTTTGTCCTCTTGCAGCAGTGGGGATATCCTCTTAGCAACAACAAGGAAGGGATGCAAAATGTAACATGTCATCACACATTACCCATAATCAACCATCTTAATTAAGATTAAGAATAAGTCATGATTATCACAATCATAGTTAAGCAAGAAATGAATCAATATCATCATGAGATTAAACATGCATTTCCTTTCTAGATATTTCAAAAATTAAGATTTACAACAATCCAAAGATAACATATTAGTGAATATCCTTCACTATACAATTACAAAGGTATGCTCATGGCATCATTGATCAGATAATACATAATAACTAACTGTCAAGTCATATAAAGAATGCATTGTATCTAGAGTTTTGACATTTGTCTTCACAAGTCTCAGTGTCTTCTGCTTGGGAAGGAGAGCATCACCCGAGTGCTTTTCCTCCAACCATAGACCGGTGGTCCCCTACACAACTTCCTACCTGGAAGCGGCCCTACCCTTCATGAAGGGTATAGATATAAGGAACAGTTAGGTTTGCCATCTAAGTATCTGGTGTTGTGTCCTTCATAATGCTTCACAGTCATACAACTATAGATCCACTCTAACTATGTATGACACTACCAGAAACATTATGACATCTGGAGTACAGTGAACCGACTAAAGCATGCAGAGACAGATGCATTACTTTGGCCAAAGATTTATATACATATATGTTTCACAAAAAACATAGTCGATTGTTCACCCACCTCAACTCAACTTAGAAGTTGTCTCATCCTACAGTAATCATAGTTTGACCCTTCTAGGTCTTGGAAAAGATAAGTTCAAATCACTCTTAGTCCATTAATTGGACATTCAACTCCAATTTCAGGAGTACATTCATTAATGTTTTGTTACCTATGCAACAGGGAACTTGTGACTCCACATCACCCTATTCCCGTCCTTTATAAAAATTTACATGTTCATGTTTATAGTACTTTTGACCTCTCCCGGTCTAAGATTTATGTTTACCTTGCCACAAGGTTTACATCTAATTCACATCAACTAAGACATATACTATAATAGTCTAATGGGCCAATCTTATTAAATAGACCCTAGTTCAAAATAATTCAAATGACTTCTTGATACCCTATACTTCATCCGTGAAGTATTGCCATTCAATATAGGGATAAAAATCAAATACATTTAGACACAAGAGTTATCATACTCAACATTATTTTCATTCCCATATGAAAAACAAATATCAATAGAGGGTTTACTTCTTCAACAAACAAGGTTTGGCATGCACTTAATGTAGCCTAGGCAACCATATTAGTCACCCACTAATTATTCTCCTTCAACATCAAGGAGTCACATTATCCTTTCCTACACATAGGATACACCATAGATAAAATAATCTCTATCATAAACAGTCAAGTACTGTTATTCACATTCCACGAGACTTGGTAGACTTAGTGCCTTAGGCACATTCGAGGGTTATAGTTTTTACAATAAAATTATCATTGTTCAAGCAAGGCTCTTGACCTACTCTAATAACAACCTTCTTTATTCACTTAAACAATCATTATCACTCAATAATCCATCAGTCTAGAGAAACATAGGAGACTCGAATAAATGATAATGAGGGTATCATAAGTATATCAAAGGTTTTATAGTCTCTGCCATATCGACACTCAAGGCTCTTCCATGCTACAACAAAGATTAGTATTCAACCTCATGGTCTCGACCAGATAATAGATTATAACAATGTTTTCAAGTATCAACACAATGATTTCATCAACAGCCTCGAAGGCCTCTGAAAGATTATACAACAACACAATTTCTAACACGAAGTTAACACAGTCGATGACATAAAGATAATAGTAGTGATATCTTGGTTACTTTGCATAGTTCAAACACATTAGGTGGTCTATGAATCATACCTGTATATGAACGTAAAGTCGAGTTTTGACCTGCTAAAGGTTATGTCTATCATGGTTCATGGTGGCTCTATCCGCAAGCTCATGTTCACCACACTTGCTACTTTTGTAACTTTTCTCTACTTAGCTCCCCGCGCTTAGAACTCTATTTTCCACAACATTCAACAAAAAAAACATATCAAAATACCCCCTCTCGATATCCTTCTTGCATGCATTAACCCCTACATGCTACCAAATCCGCCACCTTTTTCTGTGGTAGTGGTGAAAATAGTTGTATTATCCTTTGCCACCCCACGGGTTATCGGGCTCCAAACAGTCCACAACTCTCATTATGTCCAAGTAAGCAGTGATGATTAAGCTTATGATAAGCTTCTTCTCGGCCTCCACTCACTCCACTCATCGTGGATAGCGGTTGGCTAACTATCAAAAGACATATATTATAATAATAAAAAAGGTGCTCGACCACTATAAGGTTAAGAATGATTATATCACACATAAATTCCTTTACATCTAAATGATGTTTAAGGGTTATCAAAATAATCCAAGGTATCATCAAATGATAATATCATCGTTAGGGTGGCATCAATAATATGCAACTTTGGGGTCGAGTTTCACTCCCCCTCTTTGCCATATTATACCATAACAAAGAAATATATATAACGATAATCACAAAATATAATAGGGAAATAGATAAGGAAACAAAGGAATACTTGACAACCAAACGAGATTACTTATCAACTAAATAAACGTTCTGAGAACATTGTCTAGTTGAATCAACGTAGATGACGTTGAGATATCTCAAATCATCATGCCGACACTAATTGAATTGAAATCAACTAACAAGGAAAAGACTTAAACTCACCCTATCTGGTTTCATGAAAGGTCAACTTTGATACTTAGATGGCAATCTAACCTTTTCCCAACATCTATCTCCTCCCGAGTGATACTCTCCTTCCATTTTTGAAGGAAGATTCTTTTCCAAATTACACTCACAACCATATAATCATGATTAGTGTATCATCATTTGATTCATAAAACATTATGATAAAATAATCTTATCAACATGTAATCTCATGTCTAGTCTAAACGTTACTCAATATCCATATAATCTATGATTTTACCTAATATTTTCCACAAACATCTAATCATTAAACTATGATTAATTATCCTCTTTAGCACATAAAAGTAGGATTAAACTAAATCAAAAGTTCGGAATGTAACACAAAAGAGCTTCAAAAAGCTTGAAATGTGAGCTCAATGTGAGGTAATGAGCACTATGTCTTGCAAATGGGCAGCCTATCGATGTGATATGAATATTTTAGCAAAGCTTAGATAAAACAACAATAAAATAAAAGGCTCGAATACCTTTTATGAGCATATGGATGCTATGTGGAGAGCCAAAACTTGCAAAGACTAGATACACAAACGAAATTGCCTCCCTTTGTGCTTGAGAGAGGGGTATTTATATGTTGAAAGATGTCATGAGAGTTGGGAGAGAATGGAGAGTTAACTCCCTTGATTGGAGAGTTAACTTAGATGACCAAGGAGTGGACTAGGCTAATTAGGGAGTGAACAAGCCAATATAGCTTATGACTAAAGCAAATATGGAGTTAGCATGAATGCATGATTTGACAAGTAGAGATAAAAAGGAGCTAAATATGCATGCTTGGAGGCTTGGAATAGTTAACTCTATTTTTAGACCAAAAACTCATGCAAACAAGAAGAAAAATGAGTCAAAATAGAGCTTTTTTGTGTCCAAAACTTAAGTTTTTCCATGGCTAGAAAAGATGACAGGGTTGCCCATGGGTCATCCCTTTTACTAGTCCAAGTCACCCGGGGGTGATGCTTAGAGTGGAGGTCCTAGGCTAGAAAATGGGGTTGGAGATGGTTAGTCAGGTGAAAAAGGAGGTGAACTACCTCTAGAAACTGGTCGAAAGGTGGTCAAAATCCAAATCTCCACTTGCAAAAGTCAAATCTCTCGGGGAGATACTAAAATAATAGGGGGAGATTTGTACTAGTTGACTAGAATTGAAAACTAAAAGTAGGAGATGGTTTGGGAGATCCTCTAGAGGGCTCCTATGGTTGGGATTGGATGAAAAACACTAAGGATGTTGGGAGTGTTGTCATTGATGTCAAAGGTGCATACACATATTGTCATCAATGTCAAAAGGAAGTTCAGAGATGAAGATGACAAAGAAGAGATACTAAAGCATGAATATTTTTGCCTAAAGTATTGACAAAAGTTGGTTCACAAGTTTTCTGGTGATCATCAAAGTTCAGGGATTGGACCTTACTCCTTCTCCAAGTTGAGGAAATAAGAAGGGCCAGAGTGGAAGGCCTGATTCCAAAGCTCTGACAACTCGTGAGTATTAGCCATTGCTATTAGGAGTTGAAGGGTGGAGATGTTCCTTATTGAATTCAAATGAGAAGATGCTACTTAGAAAGCCCAGCACATGAACTCCAATATATTAGGAGTCAGAGGGTAGAGATGTTCCTCATTGTATTCAAATGAGAATATGTTACTTAGAAATCCTAGCACACATACTCCAATATATGCTAAGTGATTGGGGGTCAGAGGGCGGGGCTGCCCTTTGATGAATTCAAAATGGGAAGTGGTAGAAAAGAAGTCCATCACCTAGTAAGGAAAGCGATAGACAGGAAGCCCATCACCTGATAAGGAAGGCGATAGACAGGAAGTCCATCGCCCGATAAGGAAGGTGATAGATAACAAGCTCATCGCTCGATAAGGAAGGTGATAGATAGGAAGCTCGTTGCCCAATAAGGAAGGTGATAGAGAAGCAGCCCAATGCTCAATAGCTCTACTAAGGAAGAATCCAACAGAACCAGAGGAGACCCTCTAAGGCTTTCAAAGAGGAATGTAGAAGACTAGAAACTCAATCTTCGACGCTCCATGAGTTCAATTAATGCAAAAGGAAAAGATACAAAGCACATAATTTCAAGATTCAAAACTCTAAGGCTGACTTTGGAGGATGTTTTAAGTTAATGCATTAGCTGATATTGAAATACACACATTGAAATTCAAAAGTTTAATTGATGGCACCATTTCAATAACGTGTGGATTATTTAGTTTTGGGTCTAGACCTATTTTTGGGTCGAACTAAGTATATGTCATTAAGGGTGTGTTAGAGATCCATCTACATCCTATAACTATAAGTGCCTAAAATCATACGTGCATACATGACAATTTGACAATGATCTAATGGTCTTAGCACATGACTCACATTGCATGAATGACCTCTCAGCTTATCCAAACTTGATGGAGTGGCCCATAGGACCCCCTTCCTTCTTTTCATATTTAGTATCCTCGTATGTTTGGTTGTCTTCCAAAAACTAGTGTTTTGTTCCTTAAGTTGGCGATTGTTCTCATGTATGCTTCTGTTAAGTTGGAGTTGTTCTTCAAATTGTTGGATGATGACTTGTGTTTGAAGTAACCTCAATCTGTGTTGTTGTTCCTGAACCGTTAGTTGATCATTTTGCGGTCTACAGTGAATTTCCTCAATCTCTTCAAGGATTGTCCTCATCCACTCGCCTCTAAGCCCAAGGCACATTCATGAGCCCAAATCGAGAGAGAGTTGGTTGGAGTGAACCTCAATTTCACTTAGGGTTTATGACCTAAGGTTTGACCTTCAATTGACCTTGTGTTGGAATCAAGAGTTTGCAATCTTCTTGTGATGCTAATGTTCTTGTGCTTTTTTGGTTTTTGAATGCATGCAAGCCTATATGAATGCAAAATAATATTTTTGTGAGCTTTTTTAGATCTTTATGCAAATAAAATATTTTTTTCTAATCTGGTATTTGAAATCTGTATGAAATCTATAATGTATTTAACTAATGCAATCTGATCTAAGTTTTTGTTTGGTTTTTTGGATATTTGGATCAATTACTCTAAGAAATGAAATTACTTTGAAATAAACTAAGCTAAAGAACTTTGAAAGGAAACTAATCTAACAATGCAAATCCTATTTAGCCTATCAAGGAAATTGCAACATTTGATTACTATTCCCAAGAGAAAATTTCAAGATTTAACTAATTACTAAAAAAAGCACTAAAGAACCTGGAATATGAGACGCATGAGCCTCCACTACCCTCAAGAATTCTTGTGTCAACAACCTCTTTGTCCTCTTGCAGCAGTGGGGATATCCTCTTAGCAACAACAAGGAAGGGATGCAAAATGTAACATGTCATCACACATTACCCATAATCAACCATCTTAATTAAGATTAAGAATAAGTCATGATTATCACAATCATAGTTAAGCAAGAAATGAATCAATATCATCATGAGATTAAACATGCATTTCCTTTCTAGATATTTCAAAAATTAAGATTTACAACAATCCAAAGATAACATATTAGTGAATATCCTTCACTATACAATTACAAAGGTATGCTCATGGCATCATTGATCAGATAATACATAATAACTAACTGTCAAGTCATATAAAGAATGCATTATATCTAGAGTTTTGACATTTGTCTTCACAAGTCTCAGCTTGTCTTCTGCTTGGGAAGGAGAGCATCACTCGAGTGCTTTTCCTCCAACCATAGACCGGTGGTCCCCTACACAACTTCTTACCTAGAAGTGGCCCTACCCTTCATGAAGGGTATAGATATAAGGAACCGTTAGGTTTGCCATCTAAGTATCTAGTGTTGTGTCCTTCATAATGCTTCACAGTCATACAACTATAGATCCACTCTAACTATGTATGACACTACTAGAAACATTATGACATCTGGAGTATAGTGAACTGACTAAAGCATGCAGAGACAGATGCATTACTTTGGCTAAAGATTTATATACATATATGTTTCGCAAAAAACATAGTCGATTGTTCACCCACCTCAACTCGACTTAGAAGTTGTCTCATCCTACAATAATCATAGTTTGACCCTTCTAGGTCTTGGAAAAGATAAGTTCAAATCACTCTTAGTCCATTAATTGGACATTCAACTCCAATTTCAGTAGTACATTCATTAATGTTTTGTTGCCTATGCAACAGGGAACTTGTGACTCCACATCACCCTATTCCTGTCCTTTATAAAAATTTACATGTTCATGTTTATAGTACTTCTGACCTCTCCCGGTCTAAGATTTATGTTTACCTTGCCACAAGGTTTACATCTAATTCACATCAACTAAGACATATACTATAATAGTCTAATGGGTCAATCTTATTAAATAGACCCTAGTTCAAAATAATTCAAATGACTTCTTGATACCCTATACTTCATCCGTGAAGTATTGCCATTCAATATAGGGATAAAAATCAAATACATTTAGACACAAGAGTTATCATACTCAACATTATTTTCATTCCCATATGAAAAACAAATATCAATAGAGGGTATACTTCTTCAACAAACAAGGTTTGGCATGCACTTAATGTAGCCTAGGCAACCATATTAGTCACCCACTAATTATTCTCCTTCAACATCAAGGAGTCACATTATCCTTTCCTACACATAGGATACACCATAGATAAAATAATCTCTATCATAAATAGTCAAGTACTGTTATTCACATTCCACGAGACTTGGTAGACTTAGTGCCTTAGGCACATTCGAGGGTTATAGTTTTTACAATAAAATTATCATTGTTCAAGCAAGGCTCTTGACCTACTCTAATAACAACCTTCTTTATTCACTTAAACAATCATTATCACTCAATAATCCATCAGTCTAGAGAAACATAGGAGACTCGAATAAATGATAATGAGGGTATCATAAGTATATCAAAGGTTTTACAGTCTCTGCCATATCGGCACTCAAGGCTCTTCCATGCTACAACAAAGATTAGTATTCAACCTCATGGTCTCGACCAGATAATAGATTATAACAATGTTTTCAAGTATCAACACAATGATTTCATCAACAGCCTCGAAGGCCTCTGAAAGATTATACAACAACACAATTTCTAACATGAAGTTAACACAGTCGATGACATAAAGATAACAGTAGTGATATCTTGGTTACTTTGCATAGTTCAAACACATTAGGTGGTCTATGAATCATACTTGTGTAGACACTCCAAAATGACCAAGTTGTCGCATCACTTGCATTTTGTCATAATCTGTCTAATCACCTGCATTTCAACGTTAATTAAATAATCTAATTATTTAATTAATTATCATCAAATTCTTCTAAATCTCCTAAATTCAACATTAATTAAATAAATTCTCTTTATTTAATTAATTAAATTAAATTCCTCTATTATTCTTCCACAATTAAATAATTTTAATTATTTAATTAAATCATTATCCTCTTTCCAAAAATCAAATCTACATTAATTAAATAAATCAATTATTTAATTAATTCAACAAGTTCCCTCTTATCTAAAATTAAATAATTCTTAAATTATTTAATTGAATCAAAATCATTCTTCCAAAATCATGCATAACAATTAAATAAATTTATTTATTTAATTAGCTTTCAAATCTTCTAAATTAAATAAGTCCAATTATTTAATTGTTTCTTCCAAAATATCTTCTCTAAATTTAAATAAATCAATTATTTATTTAAATTGCTTTTTCTTCTAATTTGAGTTATCTCTAAAATAACTCAAGCTTTCTTGCTCATCAATTAAATATTTCTATATTTAATAAAGCAAAATTTCTTCTTTTTTCATGCAAATCTCTTCTTCTTGTTTTAAATCACTTAACTGATTGCTTTATTCTTTTAATTGATTTATCTCTTCAGTTAACTCATTCTTCTATTCTTGATAACTCCTCTCATGCAAAAGCAAGCAAGACACATGTCTTCTTCTCATTCGTTGCACATTCCTCAACTGTTCTCCTCGATTGATTCTTCTGAATTATCTAGACCGTTGATCGATCTCTGTTGAAATCTATATAAACCTCCCTCATCTCCTTCATTGAGTCTCTCTCTTCGATCGTATTCTCAGGCATACTTAACAGAGCTTCGAGCATACAAAACGCGTCGATTGAGCACTCTCACGATCTCTTGACATTGATCTTTGAGCACATTGAGCACACTACTTGCTTGTTGCAGCTATGGCTTTGCAACTCCATTGAGCAATCCACATTCAATCCAAAGGAAACAACACAGATTTCGGTAAAAGTCTTTATTTCATTGATTATTTGTCATGGCTTTTATTTAAATTCATTTTCTTTATGTTGTTGGGTTTTTGGTTTTATTTAGTTTAGATTTAATCGATTTTTCCTCATAAACATTCTGGCACGCCCGGTGGGACCCACTAATCCCTTTGTTTCTTTGAGAATTTTTTTTTTTTAAAGTCACAATACGGCACAGCGCAAACGATATTGCACAGCGCTTCTGGCAGTATCTTTCGGCGCTCTTGGAGGCACAGTTCAGCGCCTTTGGGGGAACTGCCGCGCTTCTGGTACCGCAGACCAGCGCTTTTGGTAGCACAGAAAAGCGTGACCGGCAGTCTTGTGAAGCACTTCTGGTTTAATTAGGTCTTGAATGCATTCGGGGTTTTTGCGGGGTTTTTCTCATTTCATATCAGTAGATTTGTTTGACAATCTATTGTATTTGTCTTTCCAAACCTACTGTTGATACATCCTAATCTATTTTATTTAGGGGTATCTTCGGTAGTTGCGTTAATCTATTGTATTGCTACACTTTCTGAGCTTTCTGGATTTCACTATTCAGATCTATCAGATATTATTGTTCGGAGCAGTAGATTAAACATGAAATCCCATTTTGATCTAGTCCTTTTGACAAAAGCTAATCTTTCTATGATCTGAGACAGTGCGGCACATTTGGCATAGCAGTACAGCGCGTCTGGTTATTTTTCAGCGCTTCTGGTGGTATCCTACAGCGCTTCCGCTATATACAACATCGCTTTTGGCAGAACAATGTTGCGCTACTGGATGCACAGTACAGCGCTTCTGGTTATTTTCAACGCTTTTGGTAATATTCTGCATCACCTCTGGTCTGTCTTACAGCGCTTTTGAAATACAGTAAGTCACTTCTGGTAAGATTGTGCAGCGCTTTTGGTCAAAGTTGATTTGTTTTTTGCTAACTTGTGAATTTTTGGTGGAACTAACTCACTTGTTCCAGCTTCTTATTACTCACACAGAGCCAATAGGTGTTTTTAACATGCTCATGCAGGACAAGCATTGAAGACCTTTTGATTTATCTCACTAAGTCTTAGAAACACATTGCATGCTTAAAAGGATAATTGAACAAATCTTTTCTTGCAATCTAAGTCTTAGGAACATACTGCTTTTCTTAAGGGACAATGGACATGTATGAACAAACACCTCAATTTTCTAAAGGACAATGGACATGAATGCCAAACACTTCATTTCATAAGGGACAATTTACAACTACAAACGTGTGTGTGCCTAGTTTAGTTGCACCTTATTTTTTCTTATAATGGGACAATTGAACCTTTGTTTGGCGTGCTTGCTCTTACTTTTCTGTACTTCCTTTAGAAGGGCTTGCTTTTGGATTGCACTTCATCCAAAAGGGACGACCCTAAGCAGAGTTTTCCTTTGAACCGCTATATAAGAGAGATAAGGCGAAAGCCAAGTCCTAACCAACGTCAGCCTTACCTTGTGGTGCCAAACTGAAAAGAGGTGTACTAGCTCTTTGTGGAAACGATTTTCACATTGAGCGAAGTGTTTGAAACTCTTAGTAGGATTGGTTAAAGCTTTTAGTAGCTTGTTGCATTGCTCGTAAGGCGTTGGTCCCTCAAAGTCACTAAGAAGCATTTTAGATAGAGACTACCTGACCTACCTCCGAACATTGCAGTAATCATCAGTGCAAGGGAAATCGATTTAAACCCTTAAGATACTCACCATTGGCTCCCTTGAGAAGAGATAGTATTCCCTTGGACATAAAGCTCTTGTGACCTACTTGAGCTTTCCAAGGGGAGGGTGAGATATCCCTACCTATCGTCTCTCGCAAAGATACTAAATATCCGACACCTTTATGGAATGATATTTTTATCGACAGAGTATTAAGCTGTGAGCTGATCTACTGCAATGAAACCTTGTCTCTAGGGATAAAAAGTGCTTGTTATTGATTACAAATTGTCTTAGACCTGTGGAAACATTGGGCTTGTTTGGAGCCTTGAACATACACTATCTGTTGTGTCAGTCCTTGTGCTTTTTTTGACCACTTGTTTGCTATGTTTTCTCTTGCCAAAACCAATCCAATCAGAAACAGAAATAATCTACCAAAATTTTGCCTTTGAAAAACATCAGACACTACTTCAGCGCCCCTGGTATTACAGCAGCTCGCCTTTGGTAGTACAGTAGATCGCCTTTGGTACAGCAGTAACCCGCCTCTGGCAAAACTCTACTTCAACGCCCTTGGTATAACAGTAGCTCGCTTTTGGACACTGTAGCTCGCCTTTGGCATAGCAGTAACTCACTATTGGTAGCTCAGTCCGTCGCCTCTGGTCCACAGTAGCACGCTATTGGTGGCACAGTCCTGCGCCTCTGGTCAAACAGTATAGCGCCTTTGGTCCAGTCCTTTGTGCATCAGAGTTTGTCCGTTTCCCAAAGCATCTCACAGATTCCCAGCATTACATTTTGTCCTAGTGTATCCCATGGTAACCACTAGGCTATAGCAAACTATGAAATCCAAGCAAGTTGTCCCTAAGAAGTGCAAATCGCCTCCTCGCACACCACAATCAGGTTGTCTCAACATTACTCCCAAGGTGACTCCTAGTACACCCGCGGCAAAACCAATCAGCTCTCTGAACATGCTACACATAGATGAACCAAGCAATCCTCATGAGGATAGAACCCCTTTGATAAATGCGCCTCAGTATACCACAGGCTTGCCTCCGAATTTTGTCCCACAAGGTTATATCGTAGATCAAACCCCATCTCAAGAAGAGCGACACTTTGAAATAGGTCAATCCTCTCAAGAAGATGGGCAAGATCTTGATGAATTCATACAAGATCCTAGAGCTATTGCTGCCTTTGATAAAATCCTTAGTGAGAACCAGGATCATTTCTTTCGCTTTCTTGCAAAGCAAGGCGCCAAGTTACCTCAAGATTTTGATTTATCCACTCTCAAGGAGAGCAACAACGCCCAAGAAGCCATACAAGCGGTGCAAACCATGTCCACGGTGACTACGCCCTTACCTACTCAAGGCTCGCAATATAGAAATCCCCTTTTTCAAAACCCAACAGGGGAGAGGTCCATATCACCGCTTTTGACTCCTATGGAGATCTATCAAAACCAACAAGAAACTCTCCAACGTCAAGCAGAGTTAGCTAAGCAAGCCACCTTAGCTCGATCAAATGTGCAACCACCTCCTAAAGTGTCCAACCTAATCGCAAGTGGAATCTTGGTTACCCCATCACGCATAGGTTTCCCACCCAATTATAATCCGGGGAACAATTATGTAGCCATGCAACAAGGGTCTCAACAAATGCCACCCCCTATATCATCACACCTTCATGTCTCTCAACCAAATAGAGTCATGCAACCCCAACCACAACATTCTTCCACTCTCGTCCTTAAGCAACCCCAACCACAGCATTCTTCTACTCTCATCCTCAATCAACCCCAACCGTCGCAAATCACTTCTACCTATGTTCCTCCTCCACAATGTTCATCCTCGCTCAACTTCTTTCACACATTGCCTAGCCACTCTCAACATTCCCAACATCAAGTTTCCCAAAGCTATGTGCCACCATCACAACCTAATCAAACGCACTTTAGCTTTCCTCCCCCCAATACTTTTCTTCAACCATCGCAAAGCCAACATGCTTACCTAGCGCCACCTCCACCTCTACCTAATCAAGGCCTCCAATTCCAACCCAATCTAAATCAAACGTACAACCCATATGATCCCAATCAATCTTACGACCCTTATAATACCAATGCGCATGGCTTACATTATAATCTTCCATATGGGCAACACCAACCACTTTTTGGACAACAGGAGATGTTACCAACCCCTCCCACGACTATGGAGCTAAAGATCGCAGAAGTTCAACAGCAGCTATCTGATCTTACGTTTGGCCACACCAAAAAGACCTTCTCTTTAGAGGAAGTGTGTCCTTATCCTTTTGATCAGTCATTACCAATGATCCTTTTTCTTCAAAATTTTACTATTCCCAAGTTCGATAAATACAAAGGAAAAGGTGACCCAAAAGACCATCTTAGGGAATTCTATCTTGCTTGCTTCGAGGTCTCTCATAACGACACATATCTTATGCGTCTCTTTCCTCGCAGTCTTGGCGGTCAAGCAATAGAATGGTTCTCACACTTACCTACGGGTATCAAGTCTTTCAACGAGCTAGCAGAGAAGTTTGCCACCCATTTTTCTTACAACGCAGAGCATGAGATTTCCATGACGGATCTATGCAACAATAAACAAAAAAATGGTGAAACTTTCATTTCTTTCCTTCAACGATGGAGACAAATGGCTAGTAAATTCCCTTTCAAGATTCCAGAGAAACAGATTGTTAGCATATTTGTGCAGAACCTCAACCAAGAGTTAGGTTTCCATTTGCAAATTCTTAGTGCTACAACCTTCGATGAAATCACATACAAGGGTATCAACATTGAGAAGGCCCTTATTGCTAAGGGTGTGGTCAAAATCTTTAAGGAGATGAAAGATAGTACTTCTCATCAACAATCAAACGATAAACCCAAATATTGGAACAAGAACAAAAACGTGGTCAATGATGGGGTGGTCGATACTAAGCATGTCCAAACGTTGCAAACACCGCTGTAGCTCTCCAAACCAAGTCAAGCTCCACCTCAACAACAGCAGCAACAAAGGCAGCCTTATCAAAACCAACAGCAACGACAACAAGAGCGGCCTCAACAGGATTACCCTCCGCGACGTCAATTTACTCCCTTGGGAGTGCCCATCGAATCAGTCTTACAGCAAGCTTTGCAGAAAGGGCTCATCACCTTACCTGATGCTCCCCCATATGGAGAACCTGTCTACAAAATGACACGTTACAGAGACAATGAGTATTGTGAGTTCCATAGGAGCAAAGGTCATAGAACTGCGTCTTGCATGAAGCTTAAACACCTCATCCAAAACCTCATCGACGGTAATCAAATCACTTTTGAGGATGAAACACCAGCGCAGCACACGAACAAGGATCTAGATATGTACAAGGAACCATTCCCTCATCATGGTCCACCTCCCCCTTAGGATAGAGGTAAAGGTATCAATCATGCTTCCACGTCCTTCGATTCCATTGTAGGTCGTTTTGAAGAGAGTCGAGTGTCTACCCTCACAATCAAAGGCAAATCTACGGATTGTGCTGTTACTACTCGTCGAGGTCATGTCACCATACGTGCACCTACACCTAGGATTCTGGTTCAGTCTGATTATAATCTTGTCGAACATCTAGGGAAAACTCCAGCACAGATCTCTATTTTGGACCTTCTACGGTCATCACCTGCACATAGAGTGGTGCTAGAAAAAGCCCTCCAAGAGTCTTCCGTTCCTAACAACATAGCAGTCGCAGATTTCCAAGCTATAGTGGGTAATATTGCTTCGCCTTACAACGTGGTCTTCTCTGAGAAAGACCTCCCCTCCCATGATCCTTGTCACAACGATGCCCTTCATATTGAAGTTCTCATCCATAAGCGCAAAATCAAACGTATACTCATAGATGGTGGTGCTGGTCTCAACATCTGTTCTTTAAAGTTACTAAAATAATTGGGATACTCTGAGGATCACGTCAACACTGATCATAGTATTACAATCAAGGGGTATGATGATGCAAAACACCGTTCAGAAGGTGTTATTCACTTGCCTATACAACTGGGCCCAGTCATGCTTGAAACTAGGTGCCAAGTCCTTGATATTGAACTGCCTTACAACATTATCCTAGGCTGCCCATGGATGCATGCAATGAAAGCTATTCCCTCCACGTACCATCAGTCCCTAAAGTTCCCATACAATGGTACGGAGATCACCATCCCAGGTGACCCTAATCCTTTTGAATTTTGCCGTGTCTTGCAAGGAAGCTATAAGAATTGCAACCAAGTGCCTAAAAATGACAAAGCCCTTGAATCCCCTCTCTATGTTGACCTTGAAACTCTCACGCAAGCCTCTACCAATGAATCTACACCCCTCCCCAAAATCACAGCTCGCTTTCGCGATATAGGCTTTGGCACTTATGATATCTCAGAATCTTGTTGTGTAGGGCGGATGCCTCTATCTCCAAAATCTTACGGCCAACCATCCATTGCTAAAATAACCAAAAAAGTAGCTATTCCTCCCCCAACATTCCTAACCCAATTCCAACATGGACGGTTATTGGAAGAGGAAACTATTGAGGACATCTCTTCTTGGCTCTACAAGGAGAAAGAACCAGTCACAATACTAGTCAAGCAATATGGCAATGGCTTAAGGATAGTGAAAAACATGGGCTATAAAGGCAAAGGTGGCCTTGGGAAACAGAATCAAGGAACTATGGAGCCCATTGTGGTAACAAAGAAGCTAGACAAGAAGGGATTAGGGTTTGGTAAGAAGGTACCACGCGCCTTGGACATCGAGTATATCCTCGACGAGGTAGCTGACACTTTTCCCGCCGATACGACGTCTACAGAGGATATCATCGATGACTCTTCCCTCCACATGACCAATCTATTCGTGGAATCCTCCATTTTTACACTATCCTCCGTCTCCTTAACTTCCACCACCAGCACCCAGAATGTCACACTTGTCTACCCTGAACTTATCGATTGGGACCAACAAGGGACCCCCGTTATAGATGTCTTTCAGAATGACGAGGCTTTAGCTAAGTTCATGGGACTTCAGGAAGGTATCCCTCTTGGCTATCACAAAGCAGGTTTTGTAATGGAACTAGAGCCCACGGCTTATTTTGGTGAGAATGCCAAATCCTCCAATCGCAAAAGTGCAAATAAAGAAAGATCTCTAGGTGAAAACCACACTGTGGCACCTCCTGATCATAAAATAGTCAAAATAAAGGACGTATCCAAAGGTGAAAACCCAACTGTGGCACCTGAGGATGGAGGATTTGACCTTCCCTTACCATCTAAGCATCAAGAGAAATTAGCTCTCTTAGTGGAAGATTCTACAGAAATAAATCTTGGCACAGAACAAAATCCAAAGACAACATTCCTAGCAGCATCATTGTTTGACACAGAGCACATAAATCTTAACAACTTCTTCTTGCAACAAACCATCAACTTTGCATGGACCTATGCAGATATGCCAGGGCTAGACCCTAAGCTGGTAGTTCATTATCTCACAGTTGATCCCAAGGTGAAACCAGTCAAGCAGAAGTTGAGAAAAATGCATCCACAGATAGCTCTCTTGGTGAAAGTGGAAATACAAAAGTTGTTAGACGCAAAGTTCATACGACCCATTGACTATTCAAATTGGGTCTCAAACATTGTACTTGTGTCTAAACCTAATGGGCGCATCCGCATGTGTAATGATTTCAGAGATCTCAACAAGGCATGTCCTAAAGATGACTTTCCACTACCAAACATTGACATAATAGTGGACTTGACAGCAGATCACGAGATGCTTTCTCTCATGGACGGATTTTCGGGTTACAATCAGATAAGGATAGCTAAAGAAGACCAACATAAAACAACCTTTACTTGTCCTTGGGGCAATTATTGTTGGTGTGTCATGCCGTTTGGTCTGAAGAATGCAGGAGCAACCTATCAGAGAGCAATGACAGTGATATTTCATGATCTGTTTCACCACATCATGGAAGACTATGTTGATGATATATTGGCTAAATCTTCCAGAGTGGATCACATACAAGTCTTAGGACAGATCTTCGACAGGCTTGAAAAATACCAAGTAAGACTCAATCCAAAGAAGTGTGTATTCGGCGTAACATCAGGGAAGCTATTGGGATACATTGTATCTCGTAGAGGCATCGAAGTAGATCCAGTGAAAGTAAAGGCTATAGTGGAGATGCCTCCAACCAAGAATCTTAAAGCACTAAGGAGCCTTCAGGGAAGGTTGCAGTCCATTCGGCGCTTCATATCACAGCTAGCAGATAAATGTCAACCCTTTCAACACTTGCTCCGAAAGGATGTCTCATTTCGATGGGACAACAAGTGTCAGGCAGCGTTTGATCAACTTAAAGAGTATCTAGCTACACCTCATGTATTGGTTCCACCAGTTGCGGACAAACCTTTGATCTTATACATCTCCACTACAAACTCGGCCTTAGGGGCCCTGCTAGCACAGAATGATGACACAGGAAAGGAGCATGCAATTTATTACATCAGTAGAACCTTGGTGAGATATGAGCTCAATTATTCACCAATGGAAAGGGCTTGTTTAGCAGTTGTGTTTGCCTCCCAAAAGTTGCGGCATTACATGTTGAACCAACATACAAATCTGATAGCCAAGATTGATCCCTTGAAGTATCTACTAGCAAAAGCAGCTCTCACAGGTAGACTAGCTAAATGGGTTATGATCCTTAGTGAGTTCGATATTGAGTACATGGATCGTAAGGCAATCAAAGGACAAGCCCTCGCGGATCAACTAGCAGATGCACCTATGAAAGATACACATCCTATGGTAGTAGACTTCCCTGACGAGAATCTCTTCACTCTTGCTACCTCCATAATGTGGAAGTTATACTTTGATGGTTCCTATACACAGCATGGATCAGGGGCCGGCATCTTATTTGTTTCACCTCAGAATGACTACATTCCAAAGTCATATCGGCTAGCATTCCCTTGCACCAACAACATAGCTGAGTATGAAGCACTCCTTATAGGTCTCAATACAGCAGTTCGATGGGACATCACAGAATTACAAGTATATGGAGACTCACAGTTAGTCATTCGCCAAGTCACAGATGAATACCAAACAAAGGATGAAAAGTTGGTCCCCTATAAGCAACTAGTGGATGCCTACAAACCACACTTTTCTAGCATCACATTTGAGCAAATTCCAAGAGAGCATAACAAAGCTGCGGATTCTATGGCTTCTATAGGATCACTGATTGACATGCCTGCAAATACACAGAAGTGTGAATTCTTGATCAAACAATTGTTGATACCAGCCGTCGATGTTCCTGTTACTGAAATCATCTGCGAACTTGTTGGTCCCAATTCCCCATGGTACAAAGATATCTATGAATACCTCAAAAACAATACCTTTCCCCTGACCTATCATCGACCCAACGCAAAACCTTTATCCGTCGATCCTCTCGTTACATCATTCTGGGTGATACACTATATCACCGGAGTCTCGATGGTATCCTCTTACGATGTCTTAACGCGGAAGAAGCTGAAGCTACCTTACGAGACATACACGAAGGTGTCTGTGGCACACATTCTACCAGTCCTAATCTTGCTAAGAAGATACTCAGAACAGGTTATTACTGGCCTACAATAGAACAAGATGCTGTACAGTTTGCTAAGAAGTGTCTACAATGTTAGCGGCATGGAGATCTGATTCACGCACCAGCTCATGAGTTACAACCTGTGACTACTCCATGGCCTTTTTCTCAATGGGGTCTTAACCTCGTAGGACAAATCCACCCTTCCTCCTCCAATGGCCACAAGTTTATCATTACAGCCACTGAGTACTTCACGAAGTGGGTGGAAGCCATTCCTATGACCTATATCACCGGTAAACAAATAGCCAAGTTTATCCTAAACTACCTCATATGCCGGTATGGTATTCCACAAGCCATTGTCACTGATAATGGGAGACCATTCAAGAACCAAGATGTCCGTGCCTTGTGCACACAATACAATATCCAACATCGCTTTTCAACTCCCTACTATCTGCAGAGTAATGGCCAAGCTGAGGCTTCCAATAAAACCATTCTCAAGATCCTCAAGAAAACAGTCAATGAAGCTGGTCGTGATTGGCACTTGCAACTCAATCCCGCCTATGGGCCTACTGCACTAGTATCAGAACACCAACTGGTGCCACACCATATGCCTTGGTCTTTGGCTGTGAAGCCATCCTACCCATAGAGGTCAAGATCCCATCCCTCAGAGTATCCATGCAGGACCTGATCGGCGGAGATGAGTATCGCACTTCCAGATTAGCTGAGCTTGAACTCCTAGATGAGAGGCGCCTTGCCGCACTTAATCATCTCCATGTCTATCAAAACTGCCTCCGGCGTAATTACAACAAAAAGATCAAAGAAAGATGGTTTCAAGTTGGTGATCTTGTACTTAAGGAGAATCAGAGAAATTAAGCAGATCGAGAGAAGAAGGGTAAGTTTGAGCCTAACTGGTTAGGTCCCTTCATTGTGACAGCAACATATGGATCAGGAGCTTATACTTTAGCTACACCTGACAACATCCCTCTAGATGAGCCACTTAACAGTGTCCATCTCAAGAAGTTCTATGCCTGATCCTCAGAGTATTCCAAAAAAAAAAAAAAAAAAAATCTAAAAAAATCCATCCTCTGGTGAAAACCTGGCAAACAGGCGCTATGTGTAGAGTCAGCATCCATCGTCTGTCGAGTCATGTCCACTCCTTGTCTAGTTCGCAACAACACGCTTCGTCCATCCATCCATAATAAAACCATTGACTTTGTTTGCCTTTCCATATCTAGTATAGCTTGGAAATTTGTCAATGTCCATCGTCGTCTTCCCATGTCTTGATCTGTGTCTACAGTTAACACTGTCTTGTTCTAGGTCAAGTCTTTCTGTGTCTTCTTCGGCAGTCACCCCTACAATTTTCTCTACCAGAATGGGGGCAACTCTTTCCTTAGCTTCAGTCTAGGATTGGTTCCTTGTTCGTGGTTCACAACGCATACTTCAATCTTTTCTCATTTCCGCAGGTAACACCCTTTAACGGACACATCGCTCCTACGATAAGGATGTTATCTTCTCAATGCTTTTCCCCCTTCATCACATCTACCAGAACTACATATTATCATCTTCTCAATCTTAAGGTACCTTGATCCCATGGATATGGGTATGTAGGCAGTCTGGAATACGAAGGAAGTTTCCAGTACTTAGGTACATAAGATCCCTTCTTTTCACCTTGACCCATTTCATCACTCTATCCAGAACTACATATTTATCACGTCCTCTTCCATAGTAAGTGTGCCTTGATCCCGTTGATACAGGGTATGTAGGCAGTCTGAAATACGAAGGATGTATCTAGTACTCAGGCACACACGATCCATCATTCTCCACCTGTCCCAATCCATTAGCACTGTCATCCTTCTCATCTTCTGTTTGTCAAAATCCATTCACCTCAACTTGACTAACTCAAGCAACAAACTAGTGCATCCTTTCAGAAGCAAACGTCCTTAACAAACCTGAAGCAAAGAGGCCTACTTCCAGAGTCATCTACTGTCCTGCATACCGATTGCCAACATCAGCTAAGTATCGCTTAACCAAAGCCCTAGATCCACAAGCTTGTCTTTTGCACAGTGTTCCATTGTCGAGACCAACACACGCGTCTCCTGTGACATGTGGCATTTCTTGTAGCAAGACATTGTCTTTTTAGGTAGATAGCACCCTTTAACGGACACAGAGTTCCTACGATAAGGCTGTTATCTTTCCTATCCAATCTATCCTAAGCAACCTCTTTGGCAAGAGAATATGTTGGCTGTATGTTTACTTTGTAAGTCAGTCAATTTGATTTTTTGGTTTATCTTTTGTTCCTTTTCCAATACCTATTCAAGACTACCTTGATTTATCTATAATCTTGGTATGTTGCGATGTAGTACGGATTGGAGGCATAGTCATTGCTTTCTGTGTGCCGTGTTTGAGGAATGATCTCTAGTATCTTTCGTAGCATTTTATTTATCTTGTGTGTGTTAGGACCTAGCATCTTACATATTAATAATTCTTCTTGCATTTACATGTATTGAAGTCTATTTTATGTTCAAGACTACGGCTTATCCACATGTTCCAACAAGGTTATATTATGTCTAAGGGATCTAAGTTCAAACCGCTTGCTTGTAGAGTCAACGTCCATGCACTCGGATATTACTGCACCTTGGTCTTTTATACCTTGGTGGCAAACTATCCACGTGCTCTATCAAAATAAGGATTGCTCTTTATATACAAATGCAAAGCCATTGCAACAAGCTCATTCATCCATTTCCACAACCTTTATATCGCTTTCATTGCAGTAATCGATCAACAGTCTCTGTCTCCATCTCCTCCTGTTCTTCTCTCTGGTGTACATCTGCAAAACCCACATGTCAGATATCAGTAGTCATCACATCTATATCATCATATATCTCTATCATCATACATCTATAAGCATCATATAAGCCACATATATCATCACATGAATCCATAATCATACATACATATCATCACATCCATGACATCAAGGAATGCATACACAAAAGCATGAATAACAGTGAGCTGAATCGATCATCATATATATCATGTAATGGTCATCATAATACAAAATCTCGGCATCTCTCCTCGCTGGCTACTCCACTCTCTCCACCTAGGTTTGAATTCTCTCCTCGCTAAATTTAGAATCTCCAAGGGTGCAAATGAGGATTGTGGTCCCCATGGGACCTATTTATAGTGTCCCCGCCCTTAGTTTTTCTTACCCCCCCTTCTTCTGCTTTTTCTTCTTCCTGGTCGCATCCTCTTCTTGTCGAGCGTAAACATCATTCCTCTGTCGCTTCCCTGTCTTCCCACTCAAGGGGGCATACGCTGGGGCAACTACTTACACTGGGGCATCAAAAATTGTATTACATCTTCAACAATCAATTTCTTTGACGCAACGCTACAAACTGCATCGCATCAAAGAGGGGCAAAATGTAGACACTCCAAAATGACCAAGTTGTCGCATCACTTGCATTTCATCATAATCTGTCTAATCACCTGCATTTCAACATTAATTAAATAATCTAATTATTTAATTAATTATCATCAAATTCTTCTAAATCTCCTAAATTCAACATTAATTAAATAAATTCTTTTTATTTAATTAATTAAATTAAATTCCTCTATTATTCTTCCACAATTAAATAATTTTAATTATTTAATTAAATCATTATCCTCTTTCCAAAAATCAAATCTACATTAATTAAATAAATCAATTATTTAATTAATTCAACAAGTTCCCTCTTATTTGAAATTAAATAATTCTTAAATTATTTAATTGAATCAAAATCATTCTTCCAAAATCATGCATAACAATTAAATAAATTTATTTATTTAATTAGCTTTCAAATCTTCTAAATTAAATAAGTCCAATTATTTAATTATTTCTTCCAAAATATCTTCTCTAAATTTAAATAAATCAATTATTTATTTAAATTGCTTTTTCTTCTAATTTGAGTTATCTCTAAAATAACTCAAGCTTTCTTGCTCATCAATTAAATATTTCTATATTTAATAAAGCAAAATTTCTTCTTTTCTCATGCAAATCTCTTCTTCTTGTTTTAAATCACTTAACTGATTGCTTTATTCTTTTAATTGATTTATCTCTTTAGTTAACTCATTCTTCTATTCTTGATAACTCCTCTCATGCAAAAGCAAGCAAGACACATGTCTTCTTCTCATTCGTTGCAAATTCCTCAACTGTTCTCCTCCATTGATTCTTCTGAATTATCTAGACTGTTGATCGATCTCTGTTGAAATCTATATAAACCTCCCTTATCTCCTTCATTGAGTCTCTCTCTTTGATCGTATTCTCAGGCATACTTAACAGAGCTTCGAGCATACAAAACGCGTCGATTGAGCACTCTCACGATCTCTTGACATTGATCTTTGAGCACATTGAGCACACTACTTGCTTGTTGTAGCTATGGCTTTGCAACTCCATTGAGCAATCCACATTCAATCCAAAGGAAACAACACAGATTTCGGTAAAAGTCTTTATTTCATTGATTATTTGTCATGGCTTTTATTTAAATTCATTTTCTTTATGTTGTTGGGTTTTTGGTTTTATTTAGTTTAGATTTAATCGATTCTTCCTCATAAACAACCTGTATATGAACGTATACAGTCGAGTTTTGACCTGCTAAAGGTTATGTCTATCATGGTTCGTGGTGGCTCTATCCGCAAGCTCACATTCACCACACTTGCTACTTTTGTAGCTTTTCTCTACTTAGCTCCCCGCGCTTAGAACTCTATTTTCCACAACATTCAACAAAAAAAACATATCAAAAGACCCCCTCTCGATATCCTTCTTGCATGCATTAACCCCTACATGCTACCAAATCCGCCACCTTTTTCTATGGTAGTGGTGAAAATAGTTGTATTATCCTTCGCCACCCCGTGGGTTATCAGGCTCCAAACGGTCCACAACTCTCATTATGTCCAAGTAAGCAGTGATGATTAAGCTTATGATAAGCTTCTTCTCGGCCTCCACTCACTCCACTCATCGTGGATAGCGGTTGGCTAACTATTAAAAGACATATATTATAATAATAAAAAAGGTGCTCGACCACTATAAGGTTAAGAATGATTATATCACACATAAATTCCTTTACATCTAAATGATGTTTAAGGGTTATCGAAATAATCCAAGGTATCATCAAATGATAATATCATCGTTAGGGTGGCATCAATAATATGCAACTTTGGGGTCAAGTTTCACTCCCCATCTTTGCCATATTATACCATAACGAAGAAATATATATAACGATAATGACAAAATATAATAGGGAAATAGATAAGGAAACAAAGGAATACTTGACAACCAAACGAGATTACTTATCAACTAAATAAACGTTCTGAGAACATTGTCTAGTTGAATCGACGTAGATGACATTGAGATATCTCAAATCATCATGCCGGCACTAATTGAATTGAAATCGACTAACAAGGAAAAGACTTAAACTCACCCTATCTGGTTTCATGAAAGGTCAACTTTGATACTTAGATGGCAATCTGACCTTTTCCCAACATCTATCTCCTCCTCCTGGGTGATACTCTCCTTCCATTTTTGG
Source organism: Cunninghamia lanceolata (assembly GCA_027924645.1). Lineage (NCBI taxonomy): Eukaryota > Viridiplantae > Streptophyta > Pinopsida > Cupressales > Cupressaceae > Cunninghamia > Cunninghamia lanceolata. Next base: position 3,896,906 of record BSBN01000407.1, read on the forward strand.
AGGAAGATTCTTTTCCAAATTACACTCACAACCATATAATCATGATTAGTGTATCATCATTTGATTCATAAAACATTATGATAAAATAATCTTATCAACATGTAATCTCATGTCTAGTCTAAAAATTACTCAATATCCATATAATCTATGATTTTACCTAATATTTTCCACAAACATCTAATCATTAAACTATGATTAATTATCCTCTTTACCACATAAAAGTAGGATTAAACTAAATCAAAAGTTGGGAATGTAACACAAAAGAGCTTCAAAAAGCTTGAAATGTGAGCTCAATGTGAGGTAATGAGCACTATGTCTTGCAAATGGGCAGCCTATCGATGTGATATGAATATTTTAGCAAAGCTTAGATGAAACAACAATAAAATAAAAGGCTCGAATACCTTTTATGAGCATATGGATGCTATGTGGAGAGCAAAAACTTGCAAAGACTAGATACACAAACGAAATTGCCTCCCTTTGTGCTTGAGAGAGGGGTATTTATATGTTGAAAGATGTCATGAGAGTTGGGAGAGAATGGAGAGTTAACTCCCTTGATTGGAGAGTTAACTTAGATGACCAAGGAGTGGACTAGGCTAATTAGGGAGTGAACAAGCCAATATAGCTTATGACTAAAGCAAATATGGAGTTAACATGAATGCATGATTTGACAAGTAGAGATAAAAAGGAGATAAATATGCATGCTTGGAGGCTTGGAATAGTTAACTCTATTTTTAGACCAAAAACTCATGCAAACAAGAAGAAAAATGAGTCAAAACAGAGCTTTTTTGTGTCCAAAACTTAAGTTTTTCCATGGCTAGAAAAGATGACAGGGTCGCCCATGGGTCATCCCTTTTACTAGTCCAAGTCACCTAGGGGCGATGCTTAGAGTGGAGGTCCTAGGCTAGAAAATGGGGTTGGAGATGGTTAGTTAGGTGAAAAAGGAGGTGAACTACCTCTAGAAACTGGTCGAAAGGTGGTCAAAATCCAAATCTCCACTTGCAAAAGTCAAATCTCTCGGGGAGATACTAAAATAATAGGGGGAGATTTGTACTAGTTGACTAGAATTGAAAACTAAAAGTAGGAGATGGTTTGGGAGATCCTCTAGAGGGCTCCTATGGTTGGGATTGGATGAAAAACACTAAGGATGTTGGGAGTGTTGTCATTGATGTCAAAGGTGCATACACATATTGTCATCAATGTCAAAAGGAAGTTCAGAGATGAAGATGACAAAGAAAAGATACTAAAGCATGAATATTTTTGCCTAAAGTATTGACAAAAATTGGTTCACAAGTTTTCTGGTGATCATCGAAGTTCAAGGATTGGACCTTACTCCTTCTCCAAGTTGAGGAAATAAGAAGGGCCAGAGTGGAAGGCCCGATTCCAAAGCTCTGACAACTCGTGAGTATTAGTCATTGCTATTAGGAGTTGAAGGGTGGAGATGTTCCTTATTGAATTCAAATGAGAAGATGTTACTTAGAAAGCCTAGCACATGAACTCCAATATATTAGGAGTCAGAGGGTAGAGATGTTCCTCATTGTATTCAAATGAGAATATGTTACTTAGAAATCCTAGCACGCATACTCCAATATATGCTAAGTGATTGGGGGTCAGAGGGCGGGGCTGCCCTTTGATCAATTCAAAATGGGAAGTGGTAGAAAAGAAGTCCATCACCCAATAAGGAAAGCGATAGACAGGAAGCCCATCACCTGATAAGGAAGGCGATAGACAGGAAGTCCATCGCCCGATAAGGAAGGTGATAGATAACAAGCTCATCGCTCGATAAGGATGGTGATAGATAGGAAGCTCGTTGCCCAATAAGGAAGGTGATAGAGAAGAAGCCCAATGCTCAATAGCTCTACTAAGGAAGAATCCAATAGAACTAGAGGATACCCTCTAAGGCTTTCAAAGAGGAATGTAGAAGACTGGAAACTCGATCTTCGACGCTCCATGAGTTCAATTAATGCAAAAGGAAAAGATACAAAGCACATAATTTCAAGATTCAAAACTCTAAGGCTGACTTTGGAGGATGTTTTAAGTTAATGCATTAGCTGATATTGAAATACACACATTGGAATTCAAAAGTTTAATTGATGGTACCATTTCAATAACGTGTGGATTATTTAGGTTTGGGTCTAGACCTATTTTTGGGTCGAACTAAGTATATGTGCTTTAGGCCTTGTTTCATAATGCTAAAATTATAGGATGGGTGCATCTTGGAATTGTACATGTTGGAATTCAAAATTATAGATGCTGACCTTGGGAGATTGGTTCACTCTACATTGGTGAATGTAGTGTTGACATGGAAATCATTTGTTCTATAGTTTGGTATAAATGAAAGATCAATTTATGCATTTGAAGGTGAATAAGTATGCGAGCTTTACATCAAAATATCTATATTTGTCTATGACTACTAAAGTGAAATATCTAAATACAAATGAATGTGAATGACAAGTGAAATACATGCAAATACCAAGCAATTAGGTGTGTGGAGATATGTGAAGTTGAAGGATGCGAAGGGCATGATTTGAAGATCCTGAGTTCACACAGTATGTGTAAGTATTGAATGTTTTTATTATTGTTTCAATTTCCTAAGTTGTAGCTTAGTTTGTATGGGAGGTTGGAGCCTCAGATTGGTAGGAGCCTATTGCTGAGTTGGAGCTTAGTTTTTGTGGGAGGTTGGAGCCTTAGATAGATTGGAGCCTATTGTTGGGTTGATGCTCAGTTTGTTTTGAGATTGAAGTCTCTGGTAGGTTGGAGCCTACAAAATATTGTAATTCATTGTTTCATTTTTGTGAGGCTGGATTTGGACAATAGATCCAAGTAGCTTGTTCATCATGGTTTTTCCCATCTTGGGTTTCCACGTAAATCTTGTGTTATGGTCTCTTGTGTGGATGTGTGATTTTGCTTATGCTTGCATAGTTATTTCATATTCCGATTGATGCAGTAGAGATCTTGTTGTTATAGTAGAATTGTTTTAAAAAGTGGTATAAACTAATTCACCCCTCCCTCTCAATATATCAGTGTGTTCTAACAATTGGTATCAAAGCCAAGTTCCTTGGTGTAGCTTAATAGCTGAAGGTATATCTTGGATTTGAACACATGGCTTAGGAAGGATCCACTTCTTCTAACAAGACACCTCTATTTGATGGAACCAACTAGGCTTTCTGGAGTGTAAGGATGGAAGCCTATCTTACCTCTCTAGGGTATGATGTTTAGAGAATTGCAAAGGATATGTATACTAAGCCTGCTCATCCTATTACATATCCAAATGTGAAGAAGGCTCATGAAAACAATACTAAAGTGAAGAATGCCATCTTAAGTGGTCTAGCTAACTCAAAGTTTGTCAAAGTAATGCAGTGCAAAACTGCCAAGGATATATGGGATAAACTCAAAAGTCTCTGTGAAGTGGATGATAAAGTAAAGCAAGCAAAATTGTAGACCTACAAGGCTAAATTTGAAAATCTAAAGATGAAGGAAGAAGAGAACATTGTTGACTATCTTCTTCGAGTAGATAAGGTTGTAAATGCTATTAAAGGTCTTAGTGAAAATGTGGAGGATTCAAAGTTGTGCATAAGGTATTGAGGTCACTCCCTCAAAGGTATGATTTAAAAGTTTATGTTATTGAAGAAGCAAGAGATTTGAAGGTATTCAAAATGGATGAATTATTTGGTTCACTCACTGCCTATGAAATGAGAAATGCAAGAAAAGAAACATCTAAGAAGGAAGTTGCTTTCAAAGCATCTAAGAAAAATGGATTTGAGTCAAGTGATGTGTATGATAATGAGGAAGCCAACTTTGTAAGAAAGCTAAAAAAGGGATCAGGTAAGTACAAAAGGTAAGTTACCTTTCAAGTGTTTCAACTGTGGAAAGATTGGGCATTATGCATCTAAATGTCCTCTTAAGAAGAATGAAGATAACTACAGGGGTTTCAAAAGATCTTATTTTAACAAGAACAAGAAAAGCCTTTACTCTAAGAATGATTACAGTTTAGAAGAAGAAGAAGACAAATGCACATCAGAAGATAAAAGAGTAGAAGCTCTATTCATGGCTATGGAAGTCTTGGACAACTCAAATAGTGTTACTATTGATAAAGAAGAAGAATGTGAAGTTGATTTTGAAGGTGAACTAATCTTTGCTCTTGAAGACTTGGATCTAGCAAGGAAAGAAAATGAAGAACCAAAGGCCAAGATCATAGAATCAGAGGAGATGATTGTTAACTTGAAGATTCAAATTGAAGAGGGAAAAATAATTGCAAACACATGGTGAATACTGCCTTCAAAGCCAAATTAGATGAATGTTTAAAACTTGAAGAAGAAATTGTTTCATTAAGAAAGGAGGTTGAAAAGGTTCATGCTCAGCTGAGTAAGAATATCAAATTTGGTAAGAGATCTAAAATTTTGGATGATATAATAAAAATTCAAAGACCTCTATTCATTAAGTCAGGTTTGGGCTATGATGAAGAAGTCACACAATCTTCTATTTCGACAAAGAAGACTAACTCAGAGAAGATAGTGTCTGATGAGACCATGATTTGTCTTGTTTTTATCGCTTTAATTACCTATTTCCCAAAGACATCTCCAAGCTTATATATATCTTAATTATGTCTATGTTTATCCTTAAGACACTAAAGCATGAAGATGGTATATAATATGTTGTTAATTAATGATGTGTGAATGGTTGATTGCTTATGAAATATGTTAATACTTTATGTTGATTTTAGTGATAAGTGATGCATAAATACTATGTGGTGTACTAACTCCTCATGTAGCAAAAGCACGGCTTCATACCATGAATAACACTAGACAACCCACAGCTGAAGGAGATGATGATATCCATAGAAGATGATACGGGTACCTGTAGCCAAAGGAAGAAGATCCTGAATTGACTGGGATGAGTCATCCATGACTCTATAATGTTCAGTTATCCTTTAGTGAATGATGCAATCTTAAATGATGAAGGAATCTAGATCTTGTTCTATGATCTATTTTTAAGTCATTGATTATTCTTCATGGGTATTGGAGAGATAGTGTTGCAGTAGGACTATGCCATCTTTTCCACCTTCATGTTAGTTTCTTATTTCTAGTTGCTCAGTAATAAAGTCCTTTTCCTACGATGTGGGATATTGGATAGTTATGACATTTATTGTCTAGCAGCTTTATTCATATAGACAATGCTAATCTCAGTTAGATTAGATTTAGATTTTACTTCATACAACTTGGACAGAGATATAGTATCAGATTTTGTTGTATCATTGTTACTTTAGCATTCAATAAAGGAATATGTGTTCTGAGTTCTATTAATGATTGCAAAGATTCAGTAAGAGATTTAGCTAAATCTTGTGGGATCACAGCCACTCAAGCCAGCCACTTGAGGTACTATGTTTCTCCACTTTGTTCATATGTTTAGTTTATAAAAATTTTGTATGTTTATATATGTCTGATTGATGCATGTTGTTATAAGTAATGTGAGATAATTTAACTTTGGTAATTTATGTTATTAATTCCATTGAGTCAAGGTGATCACTGACTAAACCAATTGTTAGTTACTCTCTTACATAGGAGTTACAAAGAATCATTTGATTACTACTGTGTTAGATATACTTAATTATTTTCTATTATTCATGTTTACTTAGAGTATTATATTTTCTTTATTTAGCTCCCTTACAAAACCTCTAGAATAAAACTCAGGAATCCTTAACTGTACACATAGTACATGCATCATCCAAGAAGAATACGATTCCCTGGTTTGACAATGTAAATGTAGCATGTTATGTAACCAGTAGATTGCTTGATATAGGATTTGTTGGTCCGTTGAGTAGTGTGCATACCCTTTTTACATCAATGTATTGGTTAATAATGGAGTTCAAAATTTTTGGCGTCATTAATGGGGATGGTGCTAAGGTTTAGAGTTTCTGAGTTCTTTTTGATTTATGCTTATGTTTTCTTTACTAGGAAATAGTACTTTTCAACATTTAGGATCACTTAGATATTCAATCTATCTCCAAAATATTCACTAACATGGTGCAGGAATAGATCCATTAGCTCATACATTATTGTATGTGGTAGCTAAGAGACCATAGAGGGAGGTTTCTTCCAACTAGTTCAACAGAAGAAGAAGAACACTTTGAATCATCCCTTGGTCTAGAGAACACTGAGGATTTTGAAGATATTGCAGATTGGAACCAAGGCATCATGGCAAATGAAAAAGTAGAGAACCCAGCTGAACTAGTCACCTTTGCCTTTCCTATTACAAACCAGGAGAGAGTTGACACCTTGAAAAATATCCCTCCTTCAGCTCTACCAAACTTTCATGGACTAATCACTGAAGACCTTGATACATTTCTCTTTGTGTTTGATGTGCACTATAGGAGTTATGATTACAGTATAGATGCATACAGGCTCAAGCTCTTCCCAGCCACCCTCAAAGATGCTGCATTAAGATGAGTTATGGGTTTGGGTGAGAATTTTATAACTACTTGGGCCATCATGAAGGAGAAGTTTTTGCAGAAATATCAGGACTATTGTCATGGCAGACACATGAAGGGGGATGCCATCTTCAGAATGTCACAAAAAGAAGATGAGCCCCTGGAAGATTATGTAGAGAGATTTTAGTTTTGCTTCAAAAAGTCAAGGCAAAATAGGCTCTCTCCAGAGTCACTCAAGATGGTCTTCCTAAGAGGTGTGAATGAAGAATGTATGGATGCACTCAATCTAATTAGAGCAGGAGATATCTCTAAACTAGGATTTGATTAAATTTGTCAAATCTATAGAAGCTATTCATGCTTTACTCTAAAGAAAAATAGAGGTTTTAGAACATTATCTTCAAGTAAATCATCCACTGGAGTCTCCAGAGTAGAACTCAACAATCTCTTGTCCAACATGAAGGAGGATATCATAAGCCATCTAGCAACACAGCTAGACACTCTGCACATAAAGAAGAAACAAGAGGCATCAAAGGTAGCTTTGAGTGAATACTATCCATATTGTCAAGAGAAGGCCAATTGCCGATGCAAGGGACTTGCTAGTATTTCTTAGGGTAAGAATGAGAAAGCAGATTTCAAAGCCATAGAAGATGAAGAAGGTCAAGTGTTCTACATTGCACAATGAAGGCCATGGCAGCAAAGACAAGGTATGCCTCAGGACCCCTTGACCAACTCCATGCCATTTGCACCACCTGTCTCAAATCCTCATAATTGGAATAATGCACCTTGGTATAATTGGCCACAACAACAATGGGCAACCATGCCACCTAGTTGGACCTAGCAGTAGGGGGTATGGCCTCAATAGCCATCCCAATCCTCAAATTATAATCCACAATGGCAGGTCAATCAAAACCCATGGCCACAACAGTGGAGTGGAAACCAATCTTGACAAAATCCAAATGTGAACTACCCACAACCACAACAAACCCTGCCTCAGCAACCTGCCCTTATGTCAAATACACCCTCACCTATTCCTACCCAGCCTTGAGCTACTCAATTTCTGGCACAACTTGCACCTAACCCTAACAACAAGCCTATTCAATAGGATTATACTAATGAGGCCATCCAATATCTAGCCTATACATTTGAATTTAATGATGTGAACCTGTGCTTAGGAAAGATGCTTGTTGGACCATCATCACCACTCATTACAGAACTTCCTGATGAGGAACAACCCTCCATCACTAGCAACCATCTGAATAACAAGCAAAATCCTTCTAAGCAAATCTCTCTACAAGAAGAAACCATTGTCAAAAGCCCTCCATTTCCAGAGAGATTAAAAATGCACCCTCAACCAACTCCATCTAAACCTAATTTTAATTTCATGGGGCAACTAAAAAATGTCTATGTTAAAATTCCCCTCATCCAAGCCATCAAGGATGTGCCCATATATACCAAAGCCATAAGGGATTTATGCCTTAAGAAACTAGGAAGGAAGAGAAAAGATCCTCAGACAGTCCATGTTATAGGACAACTTGCTGATATCATGTTAGGTAACTTGGTTGTTCCAAAATATGCAGATCCTAGAAGCCTTGTGGTTGATGTAAACATCAATGGTACCCTTATCAAAAACACCTTGATTGACCTAGGTGCAACCATTAATGTTATGACAAAGGAAACAATGCGTAACCTTTAGCTAGATAACCTCAAACCTACTCCCACAATGCCAGCTAGAAGACAAGTCCACAGTCCATGTTATAGGACAACTTGCTGATATCATGTTAGGTAACTTAGTTGTTCCAAAATATGCAGATCCTAGAAGCCTTGTGGTTGATGTAAACATCAATGGTACCCTTTATCAAAAACACCTTGATTGACCTAGGTACAACCATTAATGTTATGACAAAGGAAACAATGAATAACCTTCAGGTAAATAACCTCAAACCTACTCCCACAGTGCTCCAGCTTGAAGACATGTCCACAGTCAAGCCAGAAGGGGTTATTGAAGATCTTGTAATAACATTAGATTCATGGGAATATCCTGTAGACTTTATGGTCTTGCAGCCCAAGGCTAGCCTAGGGGGGTACCCACTCATCCTAGGGAGACCTTGGCAAGCAACAACAGAAGCCTCCATAGGATGTCAGTCAGGAAATATGATAATTTCCAATGGGAATGTAACAAAGAAGTTGGTCCTTTATCTACCTGCTCAACCTTTTGCTGATATGGAACAATCCATTTGGCCAGACCTAGGGGATCCTAACCAATATTCTCTTCAGACATTAATGATAAATGAAAGAAACCTCATACTATCTATTTAGGATGAAGATGAAGTACTTTCCAATGTCACACAAAACAATTATGGAACAAACATACAACAAGACCCATGTTTCATATGTATGGCATGTCCCCTTCACAATGTTTTGCCTACAATCAATAGTCCAGCCTATGCTTCCACCAACAGAATGTTTCATAAATTTCTACCTCATAGTTGTAGTCTCAACTTATCAGGGTTAGATATTGCCTCTGTGATGCATATGGCAGCACCAGTTGACATTACACCTAACAGAACACTCAACATCAACATTGAATTAACATTTGTCCAGAAGACTGAACTAATTAAAATGTTGCAAACTCATAAGACAACATTTGCATGGGACTATCATGATATGAAGGGAATTGACCCTAACCTTTGCATGCATAGGATATATATTAATGAAGGATGCAGACCAGTTAGGCAACCTCAAAGAAGGATGGGCCCTATAGTAAGAGACATAGTGAAGAATGAATTGCAAAAATTATTGGATGCAAGATTCATCTACCCAATATCAGATAGCCAATGGGTGTCTCCACTAGTTATAGTGCTAAAGAAAGGAGGTAAGTGGAGAGTTTGTGTAGACTACAGAGAAAGATCATTTCCCTCTTCCTTTCATTGACCAGGTCCTAGACTCATTGGTTGGTAAAAAAGTATTTTTCTTTTCTTGATGGATTCAGTGGATATAACCAGATCAAGATAGCCCCTGAACACTAGGATAAGACCACATTCACATGCCCATGGGGGACATATGCCTATTCTATCCTTCCATTTGGACTCTACAATGCTCCTGCCACATTTCAAAGAGTTATTTTAAGTTTCTTTGCTGACCTTTCCCATGACTCTATGGAAGTTTATATGGATGACTTCACCACTTATGGAGAGTCTTATGAGGAGGCCTTAAAGAACCTTGAAAAAGTACTATAGAGATGTCAAGATCATAATCTGTCCGTTAGTCATGAAAAATGTTTCATGATGATGCAGGAAGTAGTGCTTGGTCACTTTGTATCCAAAGCAGGAATTCAAGTGGATCCACACAAAATTGAAATCATTTCAACCTTACCCGTTCCTCAAAAATAGAAAGATGTTAGAAGTTTTCTAGGTCATGCAGGGTATTATAGAAGATTTAGAAAGGATTTCAGTAAAATTGCTGCTCCTTTGTTTGTCCTACTCTCTAAAGATTCAAAACTTAATTGGACAGCTGACTGTCAGATATCCTTTGACCATCTCAAAGAGTCATTAACAAAGACACCTATCCTCAGAGGACCTAATTGGGCAATACCTTTCCATATACATACAGATGTTTCTGATTTTGTTGTGGGAGTTGTATTAGGATAGAAAGAAGGGAATGTGGAATATGCAATTTATTATATCAACAAGAATCTTCAAGGTGCTGAACTTAACTATACTATTACTGAGAAAGAAATGTTAGTTGTTGTTTATGCAATTAATAAGTTTAGGAATTATATCACTGGGTGTCCTATTTTCATTCACACTAACCATGCATCCATAAGATATCTTATGAATAAACCAGTGGTAAGTGGCATATTGGTTAGATGGTTACTACTCCTTCAGGAATTTTATATCACCATTGTAGATAAGCCAGGGAAGGCCAATGTTGTTGTTGACTTCCTCTCTAGGCTACATACTTGTAATTAGGACCCAGTCATTGATTATTCTTTTCTAGATGAACACTTATTTGCATTGACTATACAAATTCCTTGGTATGCAGATATAGCAAATTATTTAGTCAGAGGGAAAACACCTCCACACCTCTCACCTAGAGAGAGGTACCATCTTGTAGAGTGCAAATTTCCTTATTCATGGGTATCTGGTTATCTCTTCTATACATGACCTAATCATATTATGAGAAGATGTATTAGAGAATATAAAGTGTATGACATCCTTAGAGCTTGTCATGATGAACCCTGTGGTGGACACTTTGTAGCCAAGAGAACAACAATCAAAATCTTGAATATTGGATATTATTGGCCAACATTGCATAAATATACATATCTCTATACAAGAAGATGTGATCGTTGTCAAAGAATGGATAGACCTACAAGAAGTTATGAAATGCCTCTACAGCCACAACTGGTGGTCACACCATTTGACAAATAGGGCATTGATTTTATTGGACCCATACATCCACCTTCTAACAACAAGGAATATATAATTATTTGCATTGATTACTTACAAAATGGGTGGAAGTGAAAGCCTTGCCAATAGCTAGAGATAGTAAGGTTGTTGTGCATTCCTCTATGAAGAAATATTTACAAGGTATGGGGTCCCAAGGGAAATAGTCACAGATCAAGGGCCACCATTTACATATGCATTAATTTCTAGCCTTGTTTAGGAGTATCAAATTAGGCATAAAAAGTCCACTCCCTATCATCCATAGTCAAATGGTCAAGTTGAGGTAACTAACAGAGAGCTTGAGGAAATATTGACAAATATAGTTGTAGTGCATAAGAAAGATTGGGCAGTAATACTCTTTGAAGCAATTTGGGCATATAGAACTACATGGAAGATAACAACAGGGTACACACCTTATGAGTTAGTTTATGGAAAGAAGGTTTTCCTTCCTATTGTGTTTGAATATAACACTAAGAACAACTATCCAACTTGGTATGGGTGTGTCAAAATTTGAAGAGTTTTAACTGCACCAACTTAATGCAATGGAGGATCTCAGGATGGAAGCAATTCATCACACTAAATTAGTTCAAAACCAGAGAATCAAATGGCATGATCAGTATATCAAAACCAAGGACTTTCAGGTAGGTGATTGGGCACTTCTCTATGACTCCCTGGATATAAATATCATAAGGGAAAGTTGTAGAGTAGATGGTTAGGCCCTTATGAGATCAAGGAGGTTTTCCCAAATGATGCAATCCATTTAACTACCATAGACCAAGTTAAATTCTCACTTATGGTTAATGGAAATAGATTGAAATTGTATAAGAAGCCTTTAAGTAAAGCTGCATTTCTCTAGCAATTAAAGGCAAATATGGATAATGAAGTTCCACAACCTCTTGCCTCAGATGAGGTCTCCAGTCAGATAGCAACTCAAAACAGTGTTCCAGCACCAAATCTAGTTGCCAGCTTGAATGACATTTCACATCCCTCTACCTTTGGTGAGGATTCTAGCCAAGTATCAGTTGATCATACTATTCCAGTAATAGGTCAAGCTGCCAGCTTGACTGAAGTTCCACAGTAAGTTTGATTTCTACAAACTCTGTACATAAATAATAAAAAAACATCACATAGCACATACATCACATAGCAATAGCAATAAAACAAGGTGATCTTCCAATCATAAGTTTAGCCTCCATCTATCCAATTATCATTCTACAAATTAGAATTTTTCTTTGGCATTCAACTAGTTCACTTAAGGGACTTGTAGCCAAAGGCAATCTACTGTTCCATGGGACATATATTGTTGCACCTGTAGCCAAGGGATTTTCATTCACTTGGGACCTGTTAAAGTTGCACCTGCAGCCAATGCATATGGGACCTGTTCATTTCATGTTCTGATTGTGTGTATGTAGCCACTGCTATCTATAACACCTTTTCTCAGGGCATCAACATGTTTCCATCTTTTCAATGGATAGTACTTTCCTACTACGTGTAACACATCTACTGCATTCTGTCAGCACACTATCAAATCATTGTGATTCACTCCAACTCATTCGTTGATAATATCAACTTAATCTACCATGCAATCATGTTTACATGCAACAATTCCAATTTCGACATCACCTCAATGGTATTCATCTCGCTCATTGCTTTAATTAACATTTATTTCTACTTATTTCATGACTTTCTTTATTTGAGTTCATGATTAATTTTCCATATTATATCAATTTGACATGTTGTGAACCCATTCCTCCATACTATTGCATGTCTTCACATTGTAGGAATACACTCAACACTGAGAGGGGGGGTGAATCAGTGTTGTTAACAATTTTAACACTTTTTACTCCTTTTCTTAATTTAAATTCACAATTGTAGAATTCTTCAGATAGAACAAAGAAAATATGCAGAGTATTAACACAAAACTTGACACAAGAAATTTCCCGAGTGGAAAACCCTCCTGGGGTATAAAAACCACTCAACTGCCTCATTAGCTTAACACAAATTTCTGATTACAACTGTCTCACTGACATTACAATTCTACCTCACTGGCATATTGTACTTCTCTGCATGTCTCACTGACATTACAACATCAACATTCAATGAAAATTATAACTCAAGGGATTTCCCTGTTTCAATAAAAACAAAACCTTATTTCTCCCTTTTAAGACAAACAAAATAAATTCTTTGCAATCAACCTTTAACTGTCTTCAACACCTACAGCCATTCAATTTTGATCTTCAAAATACTTCATACCTCTGCAAAACAATCTCAAACTAATTCACCATTTCTTGAGCTTTCTCTCTGTGCAAAACTAAACAATTTACCCTCTCTGAGAAATTAATGTCTTTCATCACCTTCACTTTCTCTGAACAAACATTAATCCATCATGATCATTGAAGGACTCCATTCATTTATTGAATCAACATTCTTTCAAAATCTCAACATAATTCCCTGAAAAAATGATTCTTCATTCCTGCAAAAATACATTTCAAAACAAAAATTCCATTCTCCAAAAACTTGTTACAATCTTCAACTTCATCTCTTCTCTGCAACTCTATATATCTACCATTGAAAAAAATCTTACTCCATCAAGAAGAAATTCCATCATATCTACAAAAACCAATTCAACTTCCAACATTATATGTTATCTCAATCATAACATATTCTCTTCAAAAATCAAACAACAAAAAAATAAAACTTCTACGAAGAAATCAGCCTTTTCATATTCTTCACATTTAGAAACATTCTAAATGACATTCTTTCTCTCACCAAAAAAAATCCAATTTGAGTGCCTCTTCATCTTCGGTGAAAGGCCATGAAAATAGCAAGTTTTATTTCCTTTTGAGAACACAGTGGTTGTCAAATTTAACCACAGTAACTAACCGTTTGAGGCAATTTAAAGTTTAAACCTTATCCCTCCGATTTGCGTGGCCCGCCACATGAAGATTCAACGATGATCATTGATTAGCCGTTTCCCGCGGAGCACACAAAATAGTAACTGGTTACCGGGCACCCTAGGCAACGGGGCTGGTAAGACTGACGAGTCTTCACCCCTTAAGTTGTCACTTAAGTGACAATCACCGCTCCAGCCAGTCAACAATCAATTATAAGAAAAGTGCACTGACGGCTATAATAGGTTTTTAAGGAAGTTTTATTTAGGTCTTGTGAAACAATGAAGAGCATTATACAATACTATATGTGTCACTTGTCACTATAAACCACTTGTAAGAGTTTTACAACTTAAAAACTGAGATGATACCAAACCTCCAAACCACTGTGAATACTGAGATGATACCAAACCACTGTGATTACAACAACTCACAATCAAAAGTGTGTCATAATTGCATGAAGACCACTCATAATGCCAACCTTAGCCACTTTCACTGCAAGCATGACTTAAACTGTCCTATGAAGAATCCTTCTGAAATATCATGTGATCAACACATCTGATCCAACAAGATGAATTCTCTGTAAAGGCAACTTCACAACACTGATTGCATAACCAAACATGATATGTACCTGTCAACTACATCTTGTGAAAACAACATCCTGATACATGATCAACTGTGATCAACTGTGAAATGCAACATCCTGATATCCTGATATTTTGACATCAATGAAAAGACAATATGCTCAACTGTGAAATGCTACACACATTTGAGGATAAATGAAATTTTTGTTGGGGGGATTCTAAATTATTTTACATACATACAAATTTCAAATCAAACTTCAAAACCCCTTACTCCATAATTATTACCATCCGCTGTATAACATACAAGCTAAACAGAAGCTAAATAGATCAAGCAAATGACAAAAGAAATAGGTAATAAGGTCCTGACCTGAGTAACATTTGGTATCAAACATAGCATTGCAAATAGAGAATTGGGAACATGGGATTGAGTGTTTTCTTGAGATATCATAATGGGTGGTGACCTGATAAGAAGAGAACCTACTGTTCACTCAGCACTATTGGTTGACATGGAGTCCTTGACGATTTTTCAACAGGCAGGATCGTTGCAATATTTTCTCAGGATAACAGAGTATAATGAGGACATTAATTAGTAGTTTGGAGAGATATTCCATAATGGGGAAGCTATAGTGAAAGGTTTAATGGTTGATGTGACTATAGCAGCTATAGATGACGTTACAGGGCTATGAGCAGCTAGGGAGGAATTTCTTGTCAGAGCAGTTACAACCGAGAGAAAGGTTGGAATTGACATCTCAAGGTACCAAACAACTTTCCTTACCCTAGTTTGGGCCTCAGTAGCTTCCTGGATTATTAAATACCTTACTTGCAATGGAAGGCAATCTTTACTTTATACTGTTCATTTTAAACTTCTGAGCCATCTTCATCATGGAAGGATAGTGAATGTCCTGAATTTTTTGTTTAATTTATTAAAATAGATGGTTGCTGAATACAGAAAGAAAATATGTTAGTCCTCATTATACCACCATGGTTTGATTATCTTGTTAATAAGGAGAAGTATGTCTATTCATTATCTTGAATTTTCTTGGGAAAGATTTCTTGAAGTTAATCATGTTAATGAGGGACCGGTGAGAGTTGAACTAGAAGTAGAAGAAGAGGCACAAGTAGAAAATTTACAAACAGGGGAAGAAAAGGAAGCACCTGCAACCTCTTCTCCCCTAGAAGATTCATCTACCCATTGCCATGAAACTATTGAGGAGCAACCAACTCTGAGCTCTGTTGAACCTATTGAAAAACCTGCTAGTTCCCCTACACCTATAGTCTCACCAATTTCAACCCCAATGCCAGAACATGTGTCCTCATAGACTTCTAGCCACAAAAAAAGGAATTCAAAATGAAAACTACAGTCTGTAGCTTCTAGCTCACCGCCCCCAGCATCTGAAACTGCCTATGAAACCCCTTTTGTTTCAAAAGCCTCCAAGGAAAGGAAATCATCCTCTTCTTCTTCCAGAGTTAAGAAGAAACAAGGAACCCCTACTCAATCATGTAGGCATTTAGGTCACCTGAAGGAAAAATAACTTTTAGGGGAACCTAAAAAGAGTAATGTAGTTGATATTGATACAAACTCCGAGAGGGAGCACATGTTTTTTGATAGAGAGCAAAAAAATTTGGGTTACACACTTGTTCAAGATTTTGATGCAGAGTTTGAAGAGGAAGATATATGGATAGCCTAAAAAAGTCATAAACATCCCTCTGAAACTAAAGAACCAAATTTCTCAACCCCTCAAGATGAACCTCAGGTAGAAGAGTTATTTTTAGACTCTAAAGACACAATAGAGGGTGAGAAAGATTAGTTATAGTTGGAAATGCAAAAAATTGCAAAGTCCTTTTCCTACGATGTGAGATAATGGATAGTTATGACATTTATTGTCCAGTAGATTTATCCATATAGATAATGTTGGTCTCAGTTATATTAGATTTAGATTTTGCTTCATACAGCTTGAATAGAGATATAGTATCAAATTTTGTTGTATCATTTTTACTTTAGCATTCAATAAAGGAATATGTGTTTTGAGTTTTGTTAATGATTGCAAAAATTCAGTAAGAGATTTAGCTAGATTTTTTGGCAGCACAGGGCTATGAGGAGTTAGTACACCACATAGTATTTATGCATCACTTATCACTAAAATCAACATAAAGTACTAACATATTTCATAAGAAATCAACCATTCATACATCATTAATTAACAACATATATTATATACCATCTTCATGCTTCAACATAATTAATCTTATATATATCTTAATTATGTTGAAGCATGAAGATGGTATATAATATATGTTGTTAATTAATGATGTATGAATGGTTGATTTCTTATGAAATATGTTAGTACTTTATGTTGATTTTAGTGTTAAGTGATGCATAAATACTATGTGGTGTACTAACTCCTCATGCAACAAAAGCGTGGCTTCATACCATGAAGAACACTAGACAACCCACAACCAAAGGAGATGCTGATATCCACAGAAGATGATACGGGTACCTACAGTTAAAGGAAGAAGATCCGAATTTGACTAGGATGAGTCATCCATGAATCTATAATGGTTATCCTTCAATGAATGATGCAATCCTAAATGATGAAGGAATCTAGATCATGTTCTATGATATGTTTTTAAGTCATTGATTATTCTTCATGGGTATTGGAGAGATATAATTGTAGTAGGACTATGCTATCTTTTCCGCCTTCATGTTAGTTTCATATTTCTAGTTTCTTAGTAATAAAGTCCTTTTCCTATGATGTGAGATAATGGACAGTTATGACATTTATTGTCCAGTAGATTTATCCATATAGATAATGCTGGTCTTAGTTATATTAGATTTAGATTTTGCTTCATACAACTTGAATAGAGATATAGTATCAAATTTTGTTGTATCATTTTTACTTTAGCATTCAATAAAGGAATATGTGTTTTGAGTTTTGTTAATGATTTCAAAAATTTAGTAAGAGATTTAGCTAGATTTTTTGGCATCACAGCCACTCAAGCCAGCCAAGCCAGCCACTTGAGGTACTGTGTTTCTCCACTTTGTTCATATTTTTACTTTATAAATTGTATGTTTATATATGTGTGATTGATGTATGTTGTTATAAGTAATGTGAGATAATTTAACTTTGGTAATTTATGTTATTGAGTTCATTGAGTCAAGGTGATCACCGACTAAACCAATTGTTAGTTACTCTCTTACATAGGAATTACAAAGAATCATTTGATTACTGCTGTGTTAGATACACTTAGTTATTTCCATTATTCTTGTTTAATTAGAGTAGTATATTTGCTTTATTTAATTCCCTTACACAATCTCTAGAATAAAACTCAGGAATCCTTAACTATACACACAGTACAGGCATCATCCAAGAAGAATATGATTCCCTAGTTTGACAATGTAAATGTAGCATGTTATGTAACCAATAGATTGCTTGATATAGGATCTATTGGTCCATTGAGTAGTGTGCATGCCCTTTCTGCATCAATGTATTGGTTAATAATAGAGTTCAATAGTGTCAAATGAAGAAATCCCAATGAAGAAGGATAGTACAAAAATTGAATAAGTTGATTTCATTCTTGTTATTTCTCAAAGAAGAAGATTCAGAAGATCAATTCCTACAAGACAAACTTTCGGGAACAAGTTTAATTTTGGTTTCTCTTGTTATTGTTTCAATTGCAATCAGTATGGTCACAAAGCTATTGAATGCAAATTGAGAATGAGGAGAAGCAATTTTGTAAGTATAAATCATTTTTCCCCTTTGTTTGATTTCAACACAATATGTCATATTTGCAATAATTCTGGGCACATAGCAAGGTTTTGTAGAAGTGACTTGGCAAAGTCAAAATCTCATATGATTAATTTTGATAACCAAGAAAAGAAGTCAGATCAGAAGAAGGAATGGAGAATCAAGAACAATCATGAAGGTGAAAATTCAATGATTGTCCAAACCACATTTCATGCACATGGACAAGCAGATCCTTGGGTTGTAGACAGTGGATGCTCAAGTCACATGACAGGGGACAAGAGCAAGTTTCTCAGTCTTGAAAAGTGGAATGGTGGATTAGTTAAGTTTGTAGACAACTCCTCTACAAAGATATGTGGTAAAGGTACATTAAGTATTGATAGAAAGAATAGGACTGAAGATGTTCTATATGTAGAAGGTCTCAACCACAATCTTCTTAGTGTAACTTAGATGTGCAACAAAGGATATAATCTTATTTTCAATGCACAAGGATGTGAAATCGAAAGAGCAAGGGTTGGCAAACTTGTGGTAGAAGCAAGCAGAATAGAGGATAACTTTTACAATCTTCATGAAGTCAAAGGAAAGCATTGCCTTTTGGGACAGACTGATGAGAGTTGGTTGTAACATAAGAGGATGGGGTACATCAACTTTGACAATCTTGTGAAGATCAACTCTAGACTTCTAGTTAGAGACCACCAAAGATTGCTAAGCCTACTAGCACCTTTTGTAAGGAATATCAAATTGGGAAGTAAACAAGGACCATGTTCACAACCAAGGAGTAATCTTCTACTAAGCCTTTGGAACTGATTCATACAGATTTATGTGGTCCTACCAAAACAAGAAGTCCCCAAGATGAAAGGTATTTCATGTTGCTCATTGATGATTACTCTAAAATGGCATAGGTTACTTTTTTGAAAGATAAATCAGAAGCATTTAGTAGATTTAAGATCATCAAATCCATGGTTGAGAATGAAATGAATGCTAGAATCAAGTGTTTAAGATTAAACAGAGGTGGTGATTTCACATCAAATGAATTTGAAGAATTATGTAAAGAACATGGGATAAAATGATAATATTGTTGGCAAGAGACACTACTAGGCATGTTAGGTGTTGTCATTGATGGAAACTAAATCTATATTACACATCCACATTGTATCATTTGATCATACCAAAAGTCACATTGCAGATTTGTCTAAGTCTGGATAGATAGGAACAGAGCATATGACAGGGTTCAACATTTTGGTCCGCATTTCTCCACAAGTAATCATATTGTGCTGTAGATCTAAGGGAATGTTAAGGGATGTCAGGACTACCTAAATCCAAATTTTTAGCCTCCGGTGATGAAGGGATTGAAAGTTACAAGCATATGAGTATCGAGTTTTGGTTAGACAGTTCAGTTCAGTGAAGAACAGGTCGACCTGGTGTTTGATCCTTGTGCGGATTAAGAGAATTCATTGGTTGAGTAATTTATGAGATCCAGTGGTATTGGCTGACATGTGTGGTGACTTGAATACATAGGTTTTGGTCCACATTGATGTTTATGCATGGATTTAGCCAACAGAACAATGATCTTAAAAAAGTTTCTAAGTCTTCTTGAAGCCGACTGCAGTTGATAAAATTTCATGTTGCGTATATATATGATCGATGGGTTCAAGAATTTTGAAGTATGGATGTGCAAATATGAAGTGATAAGTGTGAAGTGTGGCAATATCAAGTGCAAAGTAAGAGATCTAAGCTCCAGATCATGGTGGATCAGTGAAACAGGTCAGTGAGAGATGAAGTGTGTGAAGTCAGTATATTGAGCCTAACCGAAACTGTAATCTTACATTGTTAGATGCTATTCTTCAGTTCAAATATTTTAGTGAACTCTTTGTAATTGATCTCATAGGTAGTGAGCCTCCTTTGAGTAGTGAGCTCTGGGCAGTGTGCCTGAAGGCATGTGCCTTCCCATTTGTAATACTTTTAACAGAGTATAAAATCTTGTGGGTTAACCCCCATTGTGGTTTTTCCCTTAACCAGGTTTCCATGTAAAAATCTTGGTGTTCATGTGTGATGATCTTGTTGTTGCTATTCTTAAGTTTATGCTTCTTTCTTATGAATGTATGTGGTGAATTTATAAAGGAACATAATAATAAGTTTTACAAAAAACTGATTCACTCCCCCTCTCAGTGTTCCTTAATTTCAACAATTGGTATTAGAGCAAGGTTCCTTGGAAGAAGTTTAACAACTTGAGGAAGATCTGGGAAGGTATTTCAATGGGTTCACTTAGGTATTCTAATGGAATCAATAAACAACTTCAAGTTGCTTTAGAAGACCTAGATTAGTCCAGAGCAGAAGTCAAAGAAGTGCAAGAGAACCTTAAAGATGATGAGGATTTCATTGAGACTTTAAAAGAGCAATTGAGCAAATCTATGGAAAAGAGGAAGGAGCTACTTCAACAGTTAGCAAATCAACATGAAGAAAATGGCATGTATGTGGCTCTGAAGGAGTCAACAAAGGAATGTGAGAAGCTGGCAAAAGAAGTTGTCCTAAAATATGAGATGGAATCCAGGGTGATGAGGCTAACCAAGGAAATTGAGGAAAGAAAGAAGACTGAAGAAAACCTGAATCAGTCTCTGAAAGAAAGAACAGAAGAGTGTTGTAGATTGGATAGAATAATTAGCCATCTAGAGTCTAATCTACAAGAAACCAGGTATAATGAGGAACAACTTGAAAGGCAAATTGTCATTCTCAAACATGACCTAGAAGCTGCAAATGAATACAAAGAGAAGTTCAAGATAAGCTCAGCTAAACTTGAGGTACTGATCAATAGTTAGAAGAAGGTAGATGATAAGCATAGTCTGGGATATGAGAAAGGTGAAAGCTCTGGATCCAGTCAAAGAAATCCTAAATCAAGGAATTAGAGAAACAGACCTAGAAGATCTCCAGTCAAACAGCCTAATGCTCAAAGGTATCCATCCTTCAATGGAAATTGTTTCAATTGCAATAAATTTGGTCATAGACCTATTCAGTGTAGAAATAGAGTGAATCAAAGTGGTCCATCCTTCTCTGGTCAATGCTTCCATTGTAAAAGGTATGGTCATAAATCTAATAAATGTAGAAGTATGATGATGAATAACTCTAACAACAGAGGAAATGTTAATTCTTTCAATGGCAAATGTTTTGCATGCAATAGATTTGGACACATGGCTAATCAGTGTAGATCAAGAGGAAATCAAGTAAATGAGAAAAGAAATGTTACGTGCTTTAATTGCAACAGATCCGGTCATATTATAGGATTCTGCAGAAGCAGGAATGATGATAGAAAAGGTCCAGTAAACAGAAATTGGAATGTGTAGAGACAAGATAAAGGAAAGGGAAAAGTAGATGTGAATGAGATCCAGAATGAAATGAACAAAACATGGGTGAAGAAAGGTGCAATGAATGATGGTGATGGGTCCACATCAGAATCTGGTGTTGATAATTCCTTTGGGAATTGAAATAGGAGCTCTGGCTCAGGGGGAGCTGCATTGAAAATCTAATCCCCCTGCCAATAAGTGGGTGCCTAAATCTGACATGATGAATGAATATAAAGAAGCCTATTGCAGATTTGTTGAAGCAAATTCTAGAAGAAAAGAAGCTAATGCGATTGATTGCGAAGTAATTGAAGATTGATTGTATTCAAAAACAATGTAAGTAGATGAATTAGGGCAAATCATTTATTACAATGGTGAATTAGGTTTTGAGGAGCATAAAAGGTCATTCACTCAACATTTGAATCACTTTACATTCAAAGAGAACAAGGAGAAGAGCACCTGAGCTAAGATCTCAAAGATTTGGAGTGCAAAAAGTGAATTTGACAGCTAACCCTAACCGGCGAAATAAGGTATTCTCTGTAAAGCTCTCTGAATTTACAATCTCTAGACATGGCTACTCCGTTGGTTGTTGACATCATTGAAAGGCCCCAACCTAAATTCAAAAAGCATCCACACAAATCTGTAGAGGTCAATTCATTAGGTGGCCTTTCTAATGTTCTGCATGGTATGTTGCACGTAGAAGATATTAGGGCTTACTTCATGCTAGCGTAGATGAGTTTAGGGATTCAAAGTTATTGGATTTGTTTAAGAATCACCTGAGGGATGAGATTTATGGTCTTAAACCTGAGTATAAGGCATTGGAAGACAAACATTTCATTCAAGTTATAGGGTTCCCATCCTTCGATGAGGACGAGTGGGTTCGATATGTATTGAGTCGGATGTATGATGAATTTATGTGGTTGATAAACCCTTTAAGATCACTAAGGATGCCATCAAGGCTGTAATAGGATCGAACTCATCTAGTTACTGCAATGGTAAAATTAGTGGCGAATCAGACTGTAACTGAAGCTACCGGCTCAAAGTTTGATAAGAGGGCAATGAAAATAAATGATATAACTAATCTAGATGTCAAATTTGCATCTATGGTGATTGGGTATAAGATATACCACTCCGGTAGGGAAAACTCAGTGTCCGGTACAACCATTTATGCTGTTTATTAGATGTTAAAAGAAAATGCTGACTATGACTTATGGGAGTTGCTGCAAAACTAGCTAATGGAGAATCTGAACAAGATTAAGAAGGATAAGAAGAATACATTCAAGTATGGTACGTTGGTCCTGTGCTTGTTCTTTTATTTCATGAATGAGTTGCCCGAGATGAAAAGCCTATGTTGGACTAGTGACAAGCCTATTGCCTTACAAATAAGAGAGAAATTGCACAATATTGGTGACTCCAATGCCCAAAGGACTACTCTTTGGGGATATTTCAAGAATTTCTAGAATGTGATGCAATTAAGGGAAAGAATCCCTAAGTCTGTGGTGGAAAAGTACAAGGATACAATTTACTTCATGGTGGAAACAAATCAATGCTTGATGGAAGCAGTTGAACCAAGGAGTATATCGATCATGCCCATGGGGTATGAAGTTGATGAACAAATACTGGAAATGTATGCTGAACACCTTCTGAGAAAACCAAAAGATACCTCAGTTGAGAGATTTGGTACATATGATGAGCTTAATTTGAAATTGCATGTTGAGCTTTGGAGACCTGAAACTAAGAGAAAGGTCCAAAGGCAAGTTGAAATGTATGCAAAAAGTATTGGAATAACCAAAGAAGTTGTGAGACAAAATAGGGAAAGGATAGAGAAAGCTGAGAAGGAGAAGCAGGACAGGAAATAGGGAAGTGTTCCGGTAGAATCCCCTTCTAAATTAAGGACTACTAGGAGTTTTGGTACAACCTCTGGTGCATCACCTTCTCCTATTGCAGAGAAATTCAAAGAAAAACCTATTGTTAAGGAAGGAAAAAGGATAAAAGTAATGGGCAAAAGGTCATATGTCAGTGTGAAGGAGGATGAAGAAGAGACCAATTCAGATGATGAGATTAAAGAGTTGAAGGCCTCAAGCACTAAGGCTACTAAAGTGTCTAAGGAGAAGCCCTCTGAAAGCATAAAGTCAAAGAAAGCAAAAGCATCAAGGGTTGCCAAAGACAAGCCCTCCGGAAGTGTAAAGGTGAGCAAAAGACAAAAGACTGAGACTCATATTGAAAAATCCACCTTGTCAGTTGAAGATATTATGAATGCAGTAACTATTCATGAGAATTTGAAGTCCATAATAGAATATTATGACAACTTTGATGATGCCAACAAGAAAATTTTGGAGGGTACTACTGTTAAGTACTTGAATACATTCAACAGAGCACTTATGGAAATTCTGTCAGAAATCCCTAAGAGTCTAAGTGACATTTTGGAGATGAGAAAAGAAGCTGCTAAGGCAAAGGATTTGGAGCTAAGAGAACATGTGTTGTCCAGTCTGTGTCCGGTAATCTCTAGGAAGGAAGAAAATAAAATTTTCAAAGAAGTTAAAGATGAATTTAGAAGGAAAATTAGGATGAATAAGCTAATGCTTGGAGACATTGATGAAGTGGTGAAGGAAACATAACAAATTCTAAAGAAAGCCCTAAACAACTGAAGAACCTATTGATGTTGATGATACATCCATTCTAAATGATGAAGAGTTGAAGAAATATGAGTAGCAAGCTGAGGTAGATGATTTCTCTATTCTGGAAAGGGAGAAGATGCAGGCCCTACAAAGCATAAAACAAAAACATCATATTGGGCAAGAGACACTGCAGAAGTAGTGAAAGAAATTTTGGAGAAAGATAAACAAGTTGCAGGAGATCCATATATAATACAAGGTCCAATCAATTTTGATACTCAATCACCAGTACAGAAGATGAAGTTGGCCTCTTTTGTACAAGCTAAGGCCAGAGAGGAAATCTTGAAGTTCTATATAGAAGACAGTGAGTTGCTTGGTCTTGCATCTGGCATCTTAGAGAAAATCATGCCTACATTTCAAAAGGATTCATTAGCATCCCCCTCTGGTCAGTTAAAGAGTCTGATAAACTCTGTAAGTACTCATTTTGAATCTTTTGAGAAGTTAGTAGAAGATAAAGTCTGAAATGAATTCAATGAGAAAAGGCTTGCTGAATTAAATAGAATAATTAGTTATGATAGATCAATTCTTGATACTAATGTAAAGAGTATTTAAAATGCCCTCATTGAAGGAGGAGAGGTGTACAAATTTTGTTTATCTTAGCCAAAAGTTGTAGAGGATATTGAGAAAAAAATAAAGGAGTCCGAGAAAAAATTGTCAAATGTATCTCAAACCTTTGATCCTTTGACAATATTTGCGGGGAGTCAAGAATGTCAAGTAATTAGCTTGATTGATGAAATAAAGAATTGGTGAAAGAAAAAGAAAACATTGTGGCAAGGATGTGTGAACTCCAGGGACTAATTTCCCCTAAGTTAGAAACGATGTTTGATGCATTGATAGAAGCTCAAGCTGCTGCTTTGACAAGTGATGCCACTGATCTACAGAAGGCAGAGTCACAGGCATTTTTATTCTATGGTCATCTTTTAGTTTTGGATAGCATGAAGAAAAGATGGGACAGTGAATTGGCACTGTTGAAAAACATTTTTGGTGATGTGTTTAAGTTCATGTAGACAAGACATAAGGATTGTTTGTATATATGCGCCCATGTACATAGAGTTTTTGTCTGAATTTTTGGATCTAGACCTCGACCTTTTCCATTGATGTCAAAGGGGGAGTGGAAAGCAATGAAAAATGAGGAATTCATCTAAGGGGGAGCATTAGAAATCACAAGTGTACATAGTAAGGGGGAGCTGTTCTAACACTTAGTCATTTTTCACTAAGTGTTGCCATCAATGCCAAAGGGGGAGATTGTTCGCAAGAGACACTGCTAGGCATGTTAGGTGTTGTCATTGATGGCAACTAAATCTATCTTACACATCCACATTGTATCATTTGATCATACCAGAAGTCAGATTGTAGATTTGTCTAAGTCCGGATAGACAGGAACAGAGCATATGACAGGGTTCAACATTTTGGTCCACATTTCTCCACAGGTAATCATATTGTGCTATGGATTTGAGGGAATATTAAGGGATGTCAGGAATACCTAAATCCAACGTTTTAGCCTTAGGTGATGAAGGGATTGAAAGTTATAAGCATCTGAGTATCATGTTTTGGTTAGACAGTTCAGTCCGGTGAAGAACAGGCCGACCCGGTGTTTGATCCTTGTGCGGATTAAGAGAAGTGGTTGGTTGAGTAATTTATGAAATCCAGTGGTATTGGATGACATGTGTGGTGACTTGAATACATAGGTTTTGGTCTGCATTGATGTTTGTGCATGGATTTAGCTGACAAAATAGTGATCTTGAAAAAGTTTCTAAGTCTTCTTGAAGCGGACTGCAATAGATGAAATTTCA
This sequence comes from Cunninghamia lanceolata, assembly GCA_027924645.1. NCBI lineage: Eukaryota > Viridiplantae > Streptophyta > Pinopsida > Cupressales > Cupressaceae > Cunninghamia > Cunninghamia lanceolata. The sequence continues at coordinate 3,922,793 of BSBN01000407.1, forward strand.
TGTTGCGTATATATATGATCGATGGGTTTGAGCATTTTGAAGTATGGATGTATGAATATAAAGTAATAGGTACAAAGTGTGGTAGTATCAAGTATGAAGCAAGAGATCTAAGCTCCAAATCATGGTGGATTAGTGAAACAGGGCAGTGAGAGATTGAGTGTGTGAAGTCAGTATATTGAGCCTAACCAAAACTGCAATCTTGCATTGTTAGATGCTATTCTTCAGTTCAAATATTTCAGTGAACTCTTTGTAATTGATCTTGTAGGCAGTGAGCCTCCTTTGAGCAATGAGCTTTGGGTAGTGTGCCCGAAGGCATGTGCCTTCCCATTTGTAATACTTTTAACAGAGTATAAAATCTTGTGGGTTAACCCCCACCGTGGTTTTTCCCTTAACCGGGTTTTCATGTAAAAATTCTGGTGTTCATGTGTGATGATCTTGTTGTTGCTGTTCTTAAGTTTATGCTTCTTTCTTATGAATGTATGTGGTAAATTTATAAAGGAACATAATAATAAGTATTGCAGAACACTGATTCACCCCCCCTCTCAGTGTTCCTTAATTCCAACAAATACTTCGCTACAAGGACTCCTCAGAAAAATGGAGTAGTTGAAAGAAATAATAGAATAGTCTAGAAGATGGAAAGAACAATGTTGAATGAAGCCAAGCTACCTGATGTATATTGGAAAGAGGTAGTTCATACTGTTGTTTATATCTTGAACAAAGGACAACTCATAGTGAACAAAACTAAGACACCATATGAGCTATGGAAGGGCAGACCTACATCAGTCTTCAGTATTTTAAAATTTTTGGAAGCAAATGCTACATTAAAATAGATGAAGATAATTTGGGTAAGTTTTGTTGCAAGTATGAGGTGAACCAATGTTGTCATTGATGTCAACATACTCATATTGCATTGACAAGAGGGATTCGATGAGCAGTGTGCTGAGGATATTGAGAAAATTAGCCTCAGTCAGGAACAGTGAAGAACAATGATGAGAAGAAGGGAAATGTATTGTATAGGATGCGAACTGGAGGATACAGATTAAAGGGTTTGTAGATATGAGTCTTGAGATGCTTCAGTTAAGATTTCAGAGGTCCGCATGAAGATCTAAAGGAGTTGTGGCTGTCGATGTGGAACCGGTTCCGGCAAGTGTTCAGAGGTGACAGAGGATCACAGAAAGATCCGGTGAGGTCCAGAATTGTATAATCCTAATCTGTGGATTGGAAGGAGTGTTTGGGATGTCCTTGTGATGTGTCATCTTGAGTTGTGTATGATTTGGAGGTCTGGAAGTACCTTTTGCATTGGGACAGTGGCGACAGACTATGTTCTTGAAGTTCCAGATAAGGAAGAGAAGAGATTCCAGTAAATAGAGGAAGTGCGGATGTACCTGGTCATTTAGGCAGGCTTGGAAATGTCCATGGATCACATTTAGGTTGTGTTGTTGGTCCGCATTGATGGTAGAGCCCGGAATTGAAGATAATCTTCCGGATGAAGTTCTTGCTTTGTTTAGCCGACCGGATGAGTTGTTCATCCTGCGAATGTTCTTGTGGTGGCCGACCGGATGTGTTATTCATCTTGCGGATATTCTTATGGTTGATTGCTGACTTAGATGATTATTCCTAAGTCAATGTCTTGTATAAATAAAGGTTTGTGAGTTCATTTTGTAGTGTGGATTGTGTGGATGAGAGTGGTGTAGCGAAGAGAAGTGCGGAAGGCAGAGCAGAGGTTTTTGGGCTTAAATGGAACTGATCTGGACATGGTAAAGATGTCATTCTCCAGTTCAAGACCATGATTCTTATCACTTTGTAGACAATGTGTCTCCTTGTAGGCAGTGGGCCTCTTTGTGAGCAGTGTGCTCGGGCAGTGAGCCCTAATTGGCAAGTGCCATTCTTTTTCTTATTCTTTTAACAGAGAATAATCCTTGGGTTAATCACCCCATGGTTTTTCCCTTAACCGGGTTTTCCACGTCAAAATCTTGGTGTTCATTGTGTTGATGTTTATCTGCTCTTGTGTTTGTGCATTTTACTTTCATGGATGATTAATTGATATGATGTTAACTAACAAGACGAATCAAGTGTTTGAAATAGAAGAAGTTTGTATACAACTGATTCACCCCCCCCTCTCAGTTGTATGCCCTAGATCCAACAATTGGTATCAGAGCCAAGTTCCTCTGAAAGGAGCTTAACTGCTTGAGGAGATCCAGGATGTCGTCATACAAAAAGGATAGTCCGAAGTTCGATGGAACCAATTTCACTCTCTGGAAGGGTCGCATGAAATGTCACTTGGAATGCATGGGAAAAGCATACTTGGCCATGGTTTCAAAACCATATGTACCTCCACAAGGTGGTCTGACAACTCTGAATGAAATCACAGATGCTGAAAACAATCTACGAACCAAGGAAGCTCTTCTAAGTGCATTGAATGACTCAGATCTCTCAAATGTTATTGACCTACCAACTGCATATGAGATCGTGACTAAACTGGAACTTCTGTATGAAGGAGATGAGTTTGTCAAGAGTGCAAGGTTGCAAAGTCTGAAAGGGAAATTTGAAAGATTGAAGATGAGAGATGATGAAAACATCACTACTTTTATGCCAAGAGTGAATGAACTAGTGTGTGGAATTAGAAATGCTGGTGGAACTCTGGATGAAAATGAGATTGTTTGCAAAATCCTCAGATCCCTTCTTGCTGCCTACAAAATCAAGGTTGCTGCAATTGATGAATTTAGAGCCCACACAACTGTCACAAGAGAACAATTGGCTGGCAAGCTAGCTGCATTTTAAAAGATCGAGTTTGGAGATGATCCTCCCAAGACTGAATCTGCTTTCAAAGGTAGTGCCTATGTGAAAGGTAAACAGAGATTTGATCCGGGAGAAAACTCTTCAAGGAAGATGTCATGGTATGATCAAGCAAGAAGAGACATGGAAGAAGAAGAAGCAGAAACAGCTCAACTTGAAGCCCTCATTGCAAAAAGACTACCAAGAGGATCCGGTAAGTATGAAGGAAAACTACCCTTTAAGTGCTTCAACTGCAATAAGATTGATCATTTTGCTTCAAGATGTCCGGAAAGATCTGCAAGGTCTAATACTAACAGACAAAGGTTTCAAAAGAACTGCTATTATGTTTATGAAGAAGATGATAATGAAGGAGTAACAGATGATGAATCAGAACTAGGAAGCAAATCCAAAAATGAATGGGTGTTTATTGCCATCAAGGAAGAAGATTCAATACTCTCTGAATCTGTTAATCACAAGGTTGTGGAAAAAGATTTGGCTGCTCAAGTGGAAGAAAAGGATGATTGGGTTATTGACAGTGGATGTTCTCACCATATGACTGGTGACAAGGATAAGTTCTTGAATTTGGAAAGGTATGAAGGAGGAATGGTAAAGTTTGGTGACAATTCTGCTGGCAGAATCAGAGGTAGGGGAACTATTTCCTTTGATGGAAAGAGCAAAACAGGTAATGTACTATATGTTGAAGGATTGAAGCACAATCTTCTCAGTGTTGGTCAGTTAGTAGACAAAGGCTATGATCTCCGGTTTAAGAATGGAAAATGTAGAATCTTTACAAGCTCTGGAACTGAAATTGCATCCGGTACTCAGACAAAAGGTAATATCTTTCATCTGGTTGGTTCAAATAAAAGTTGTCTGTTTGTTCAAGTTGATCAGAGTTGGTTATGGCATAGAAGAATGTGTCATGTAAATTTTGATAACATCATCAAGATAAGCAATACTCAGGCTGTAAGAGATCTTCCAAAATTCATGAAACCTACAAATAGTTTGTGCAAAGAATGTCAGCTAGGTAAACAGAGCAGAGTCTCTTTCAAAAGCAAAGATCAGTCCTCTACCAGATTGTTGAAATTAGTACATACTGATCTCTGTGGTCTGACAAGAATCAAGAGTCTACAAGGTGATAGATATTTCATGTTGTTAATTGATGACCATTCCCGGATGATGTGGGTTACCTTCCTAAAAGAAAAATCAGAAGCATTTGAGAAGTTCAAAATCTTCAAAGCTATGGTAGAGAATCAAATCGGATTGAAACTGAAGTGTCTAAGGTCTGATAGAAGTGGTGAATTTACATCTGGTGAGTTCATTGACTTTTGTGAGAAGCAGGGTATAAGGAGACAATTGTCTGCTCCTAGGACTCCACAGCAGAATGGAGTAGTTGAAAGAAAGAACCGGACCATCCAGGAAGTTGCCAGGACAATGATGTTGGAAGCAAATGTTCCTCAGATGTTCTGGAAAGAAGCTATCAGCACTGCAGTCTACACTCTAAATCGAGTTCAAATCAGAAACAATACCGGTAAGACCCCCTATGAACTCTGGTTTGGCATCACTCCTACTGTGAAATATTTTAGAGTATTTGGTAGTAAATGTTATATTAAAAGAGATGAAGATCTAGGAAAGTTTGATGCTAGAAGTGATGAAGGAATTTTCTTGGGTTACTCCACTCAAAGCAAAGCATACCGGTGTTACAATAAGAGACTGAGGAAGATGATAGAAAGCACTAATGTGAAAGTTGATGAAGGAATTGAGAAGCCCTCAAGATTTTATGAGTTTGATGAAGATGACCAAGACGGTGTTCAGGTTCAAGGAACTCAATCCTCTCCGGTAAGTCAGAGTCAGCCTGATTCGGTAAATCAGGAAGAAGAGATAGGTTTGAATGAGCCTGATCAAGAAGCAGCAGTGCAGGATACTCCCAAAATTCCAAGGTATGTAACACTGAACCACTCTGAAGATCAGATCATAGGTGACAGAAGCAAAGGTGTGCAAACTAGAAGGAATGTTGCTCAAAATCAGGATGAATGTTGTTTGATTTCAAAGATTGAACCTAAAACAGTAAATGAAGCCTGCAATGATGAAAACTGGACCAAAGCAATGAAAGACGAATTAATGCAAATTGAGAAAAATCATACTTGGGATCTTGTTCCCAGACCTAGAGACAGGAATGTGATTGGAACCAAATGGGTCTTCCGGAACAAATTAAATGAAGCTGGTGAAGTAATTAGAAACAAAGCTAGATTGGTCTGCAAAGGCTACTCTCAAATAGAAGGAATTGATTTTGAAGAGACCTTTGCTCTGGTGGCAAGAATTGAAGCAGTCAGATTATTTCTTGCATTTGCTGCCTTTAAAGACTTCAAGGTATATCAGATGGATGTCAAGTCTACCTTCCTAAATGGTGATCTGGAAGAAGAAGTTTACATTGAACAACCGGATGGATTTCAATTGTCTGACAATGATGATATGGTCTGCAAGTTGAAGAAAGCATTGTATGGATTAAAACAAGCCCCAAGAGCATGGTATGAAAGGTTGGATAAGCATCTTGTGCAGATTGGATTCAGCAAAGGTACTGCTGACAGTAACTTATATTTCAAAATTGATCATGAAAACATTTTGATTGTTGAAGTGTTTGTGGATGATATCATTTTTGGAGGAAGAGATAGTATGTGCAAAACTTTTGCAAATCAGATGAAATGTGAGTTTGAAATGTCTATGCTTGGTGAAATAAATTTCTTCTTGGGTCTGCAAATTACTCAAACAAAGAAAGGGATCTTCATTTCTCAGACCAAATATGTGAAAGAATTGTTAAGGAAATTTGGTATGGAAGATTCAAAGCCAATGAACACTCCCATGGCAACCGGATGTAAGTTGAGCAAAGATGATGACTCCCCAAAGGTAGATCAGACAAAGTATAGATCAATGATTGGTGGATTGTTGTATCTCACTCAAACCAAACCAGATATAATGCAGGCTGTTGGTCTTGTAGCAAGATTCCAGGCTGATCCTAAAGAATCTCATGCTATGGCAATCAAAAGAATTTTTAGATACTTGAAAGGAACAGCTGAGTATGGTCTATGGTACCCTAGAGATTTGGATTTCTCTCTTCATGCTTACACAGATGCAGATTGGGCAGGAGATGTGGATGACCGGAAGAGCACTAGTGGTGGAGCATTCTTTTTGGGGAAGAGATTGGTTTCTTGGCTAAGCAAGAAACAAGATGCAATATCTTTGTCTACAACTGAAGCAGAATACATTGCAGTAGCAGGTAGTTGCACTCAAATCTTATGGATGAAGTAGATGCGAAGAGACATTAAAGTTGAATATGAGGAGCCTATCACAATTTTCTGTGATAATTCAAGTGCAATTAATATTTCCAAGAATCTGGTATTGCACTCTAAGACTAAGCACATATCTATCAAGTTTCACTTTCTGAGAGAACAAATGAACAAGGAAGAAGTCAGGTTGGAGTATGTTCCCTCCAAGGATCAGATTGCAGATATCTTTACTAAACCTCTTCCCAAGGACTCTTTTGAATATCTCCAGGAGAAGTTAGGGGTCATGGCCCCTCCGGTGATGAACTAGGATGCACTAATGTGCATCAGTCCGGTGGATATCACAGTCATATCTTGTGATCCGGATTGATGATGGGGAGTAGCTGGTATGATTCTGATGTGTTAAAATTGCAAGTATGAGCCCTTTGCCATTGATGTCAAAGGGGGAGAGAAGACATGTGAAAAACAAGTAGTTGATGATCAAAGGGGGAGCAGTAAATGAGGAGAAGACATGTTGCTGATAGGGGGAGATGTGACAGAAAGGAGAAGTTCTTGTCTTGATGGTTTTTCACATCATATGTTGCCATCAATGACAAAGGGGGAGATTGTTGCAAGTATGAGGTGAACCAGTGTTGTCATTGATGTCAACATACTCATATTGCATTGACAAGAGGGATTCGATGAGCAGTGTGCTGAGGATATTGAGAAAATTAGCCTCAGTCAGGAACAGTGAAGAACAGTGATGAGAAGAAGGGAAATGTATTGTATAGGATGCGAACTGGAGGATGCAGATTAAAGGGTTTGTAGATATGAGTCTTGAGATGCTTCAGTTAAGATTTCAGAGGTCCACATGAAGATCTGAAGGAGTTGTGGCTGTCGGTGTGGAACCGGTTCCGGTAAGTGTTCAGAGGTGACAGAGGATCACAGAAAGGTCCGGTGAGGTCCAGAATTGTATAATCCTAATCTGCAGATTGGAAGGAGTGTTTGGGATGTCCTTGTGATGTGTCATCTTGAGTTGTGTATGATTTGGAGGTCTGAAAGTACCTTTTGCATTGGGACAGTGGCGACAGACTGTGTTCTTGAAGTTCTGGATAAGGAAGAGAAGAGATTCCAGTAAATAGAGGAAGTGCGGATGTACCTGGTCATTTAGGCAGGCTTGGAAATGTCCGTGGATCACGTTTAGGTTGTGTTGTTGGTCCGCATTGATGGTAGAGCCCGAAATTGAAGATAATCTTCCGGATGAAGTTCTTGCTCTGTTTAGCCGACCAGATGAGTTGTTCATCCTGCGAATGTTATTGTGGTGGCCGACCGGATGTGTTATTCATCTTGCGGATATTCTTATGGTTGATTGCCGACTTAGATGATTGTTCCTAAGTCGATGTCTTGTATAAATAAAGGTTTGTGAGTTCATTTTGTAGTGTGGATTGTGTGGATGAGAGTGGTGTAGCGAAGAGAAGTGCGGAAGGCAGAGCAGAGGTTTTTGGGCTTAAATGGAACTGATCTGGACATGGTAAAGATGTCATTCTCTAGTTCAAGACCGTGATTCTTATCACTTTGTAGACAGTGTGTCTCCTTGTAGGCAGTGGGCCTCTTTATGAGCAGTGTGCTCGGGCAGTGAGCCCTAATTGGCAAGTGCCATTCTTTTTCTTATTCTTTTAACAGAGAATAATCCTTGGGTTAATCACCCCGTGGTTTTTCCCTTAACCAGGTTTTCCACGTCAAAATCTTGGTGTTCATTGTGTTGATGTTTATCTGCTCTTGTGTTTGTGTGTTTTACTTTCATGGATGATTAATTGATACGCTGTTAACTAACAAGACGAATCAAGTGTTTGAAATAGAAGTTGTATACAACTGATTCACCCCCCTCTCTCAGTTGTATGCCCTAGATCCAACAAGTTTGACTCTAGATCAAATGAAGGAATTTTTCTTGGTTACTCAACTAGAAGTAAGGCTTATAAATGTTAAAACAAGAGACTGGAGAAGATAGTTGAGAGTGCAAATGTTAGGGATGATGAAAATCTACATCCACCCACACATGATCAAGATGATGACTATTCAAAACCTACTACTCAAATGATTCAGTTAACACAAAAGAAGAAAATGAAGTTGCAAAACAATAGACACCCATAGAGACCACCAAGTCACCTGCAAAGTTCTTTCAAAAGAATCATTTTGAAAATCAAATAATTAGAGGTAAGAATGAAGCAGTTATGACTAGGGGAAGACTTAGAGAATAAGTAAACTTCTCACTATTGTCCAAGATAGAACCAAAGAATTTTTCTGAAGCCAGCAAGGATGAAGGTTGAATTGATGCAATTCAAGAAGTGTTAAATTAGATTGAGAAGAATAAAACTTGGAAACTTGTTCCAAGGCCAAAGGACAAGAATGTGATTAGAACTAAGTGGGTTTTTAGAAATAAGTTGAATGAAGATGGAGAAGTTAGAAACAAAGCAAGATTGGTCTACAAGGGCTATTCATAAGTGGAAGACAATAATTTTGAGGAGAGGTTTTCTCCTATGGCAAGAATGGAAGCAATAAGGATGTTTCTTGCATTTGTAGTTCATAAAGACTTCAAGGTATATCAAATGGATGTCAAATCTAATTTCTTGAATGGTGACTTAGAATAAGTTTACATAGAGCAACCTGAAGGATTTTAGTTATCAGAAGATCAAAATATGGTATGCAAAATCAAGAAGACATTATATGGTCTCAAACAAGCCCCTAGGGCATGGTACACAAGGTTGGACAAGTACCTACACCAGCGAGGTTTTAAGAAGGGGATTGCTAATAGCAATCTTTATATCAAGCCTGTTTGTGATGACATGTTGACATTTGTAGTATATGTTGATGATATTATCTTTGGTGGAAATAAGGAGTCATGCAAGATGTTTTTTGAAGAGATACAAAAAGAATTTGAGATGTCTATGATTGGTGAGATTTCATTTTTCCTTGGACTTCAAATTGCTCAATTAGACAAGGGTATGTTTATTTCACAAACTAAGTATGTCAAGGAGATGTTGAAAAAGTTTTGTATGGATGACTACAAACTTGTGAGCACACCTATGGTTATAGGCTATCATCTAAGAAAGGATTATGAGTCACCTCAAGCTAATCAGACTCTACAGATCCATGATTGGAAGCTTATTATACTTGACTGTATCTAGGCTGAATATTATGCAAGCAATTTGTATGATGGCTAGATTTCAAGTTGATCCAAAAGAAACTCATGTGAAAATGGTTAAAAGGATTTTTTAGATATTTGAAGAACACTTTGGATTATGTATTGTGGCATGAGAAGGGAAAAAAATTCTCTTTGACAACATATATAGATGTAGATTGGGCTAGCAACATTGATGATAGGAAGAGCACAAGTGGTGGAGCCTTCTTTCTAGGTGGTAGATTGGTTTCATGGTTAATCAAAAAGCAAGATTCAATTGCCTTATCAAAAATAGAAGTAGAATACATTGCAACAAAAACTTGTTGCACTCAAGTTTTGTGGATGAAGCAAACACTGAAGGATATCAGAGTTATGTATGATAAGCCTGTTTCTATTTTGTGTGACAATACAAGTGCAATTAATATTTCTAAGAATCTAGTGATGCATTATAGAACGAAACATATATCCATTAGGTATCATAGCTTAAGAGAAAAGGTTGTAGACCAGGAGGTCAAATTGGAGTATGTGCCTACAAAGGATCAGATTGCAGATATCTTCACAAAACCTCTTCCTAAAGAGACATTTGAATACTTAAGGCAGAAGTTGGGAGTGATATAACTCTCACCAAATTATTAAAATCTTATGATGAAGCATCTGTCTACGGGGAGCAACACAAGGCATATCCTTCATCCATGTTTGGACAGTGGTTACCTCTTAGGGGGAGTAGGTAGAAAGAAGACAGCTTGGATAATCAAAATTTGGTGTGACATGGCGAGGAGAAGCATTACAGTTAGGGGGGATTGTCTTGATAATTTTAGATTGCAGTAAGGAAAGAAGCTAGTTACCTTCCTTCTCCATTGATGTCAAAGGGGGAGAGATAGAGTAAGGGGGAGCAATTGCAAAAGAGATAAAGTAAGAGCAGAGACAGAGATAGATTATGCCTATGTTTCCATCAATGACAAAGGGGGAGATTGTTAGAAGTGTTTCCATTTATGTCAAAGGTGCATACACATATTGTCATTGATGTCAAAAGGAAGTTTAGAGATGAAGATGACAAAGAAAAGATGCTAAGGCATGAATGATTTCTTCCTAAAGTATCAACAAAATTTGGTTCACAGGTTTTCTTATGATCATCAAAGTTTAAGGATTGGGCCTTACCCCTTTTCCAGGTTGAGGAAATAAGAAGGGCCAAAGTGGAAGGTCGATCGTGAAGCTCCGAAAACTTGTGAGTATTAGTCATTGCTATCAAGATTCAGAGGGTGAAGATGTTCCTTGTTGAATTCAAATGATAAGATGTTACTTAGTGTTATGGAGTAAAATGTTTCCCTATGCCTTTTTACCACCTAGTTTAGCTCCTAGGTCCTTGTAAGTTAAATACCCATCCCAGAGCAATTTCCCCCAAAACCCATGTCAATTGGGACTCAGGGGCCCATCCTAAATCTTAATCATGACCAAATTAAGGCCTTGGGACTTGAGTGTGTTGGCAAGAGACACTACCTCACATGACAAGTGTTGTCATTGATGGCAACTAAGACTATTCCACTCATCCGCATAACATAATTTGTTCATACCAGAAGTCAGAATCATAATTTATCTAAGTCTGGGTAGCTAGAGACAGAGCATGTGATAGGGTCTAGTATCTTGGTCTAGATCTCTCTGGTGGTAAATCAGAGTATGCTGCGGATCTGAAGGAGTCATAAGGATTGTCAGGGCAATCTAAATCCAGAATTTTAACCTCCAATGATGAAGGATTCTAAAGTTATTTGCATCTGAGTATGAGGTTATAGTTTGACAGTGCAAACAACAGAAGAACATGCCGACCATGTAATTGATCTTGGTTTCAGATAAATGGAAGTTGTCAGGTGATCAATTTGTGATGATCAATGATAGTGGCTGACATGATTGATGATTTGTGAATGATAGTTTTGGTCCGTGTTACAAGTTATGCATGGATTTAGCTGACAAAGAAGAGTCTTCAACAAAGTTCTAGGTGTTCTTGAAGCCAACTGAAAAGTGATTGAATATCATGATGCGGATATATATAGCCGATGGATTTAAGTGATTTGTGTGTGTGTGTTGCGACTATGGAATAAGTGCGAAAAGAGCAAAGATCTAAGGTTCAGATGTTAGTAGAACAATAATTAGGGTAGAGTAAGGATGAAGTGTATCAAGTCAGTATTTTGTGCTTAATTGGAACTGAATCCTTGCATTGGTAGATGCTAATTATTAGTTCAAACTCATTGTAATCTTCTTTTTGAAGGCAGTGAGCCTTCTTTTGAGCAGTGAGCCTGAATGCATGTGCATTCACCATTGTAATACTTTTAATAGAGTATAATCTTTGTGGGTTAACCCCCACTATGGTTTTTCCCTTAACTGGGTTTCCACATCAAAAATCTTGGTTTCAAAATGTGTTATTTCTACTTCTTCTCATGTGTTGTTGATTCTTGCTTTTCATGATGACATTATTAATCTATTAATAAAGTAGTAAAGAGGAATTAACTGCTGCAAGTTTTAAAGTTTTAAGACAACTTATTCACCCCCCCTCTCAATTGTCATCTCTAATTCCAACAATTGGTATCATAGCCAAGTTCCTTGAAAGAAGCCTAACAACTTGAAGAAAGATCTTGGAAGGAGTTTTCAATGGGTTCACTCAAAGATCAACTTTAGTTGGCCCTATAAGATCTTGATCAGTCGAAAGCAGAAGTAACTAATCTAAAAGATGAGATTAAAAATGTTGATGATACCATTGAAATGTTAAAAGATAAATTAAAGAAATCTAAGGAAAAGAAAAAGGACCTACTTCTGTAGTTATCTAGTTTAACTGAAGAAAATGGCATGAATGAAGCCTTGGAAGAAAAGATAAAGGAGTGTGAGAAGCTATCAAAAGAAGTTGTTCTAAAAGCTGAGATGGAATCTAGGGCAATGAGGCTAACTAAAGAAATTGAGCAAAGGAAGAAGACTGAAGAAGAGTTGAATCAAACTCTAAAAGAAAGAATTGATGAATGCTACAGATTGGACAATATAGCTGGCCATCTAAAGTCTAATCTACAAGAAAGCAGAGACAATGAGAGAGAACTTGAAAGGCAAATTGTCATTTTCAGACATGACCTAGAAGTTGCAAATGAATACAAGGAGAAGTTCAAGATAAGCTCAGCTAAACTTGAAGCACTGCTTGAAGGACATAAAAAGGCTGATGACAAGCATGGTCTTGGATATGATAAAGGTGAAAGCTCTGGATCCTGACAAAGAAATTTTCAACCAAGGAATGGGAGAAATAGACCTAGAAGACCTCTGATAAGACAACCTAATGCTCAAAGATATCCATCATTCAATAGAAATTGTTTCAATTGTAGTAAATTTGGTCATAGAGATACTCAGTGCAGAAGTAGAGTAAATCAAAATGGTACATCCTTCTCCGGTCAATGCTTCAAATCTAAGAGGTATGGTCATAGATCAAATGAATGCAGAAGTATGATAATGAATAAATCTAGAGAAAATGACAACTCTTTCAATGATTACTATTTTTCATGTAATGGATTTGGACACATGGCTAATCAGTGTAGATCAAGAGGAAATCAAGTATATAAGCAAAGAAATGTTGTGTGCTTTAATTGCAATAAATCTGCTCATATTGCAAGATTTTGCAAAAGTAAGATTAATGAAAGAAGAGGTCTGGTAAATAGAAAACCGGATGAGCAAAGACAAGACAAAGGAAAGGGCAAAATTGATGTGAATGAGATCCAGAATGAAATGAACAAGACATGGGTCAAGAAAACAATTGAGAACAATGGTAATGAGTCCGCATCAGAATTTGGTGTTGATAATTGCACCAGGAATTGAATTTGGAGCTCTAGCTTGGGGGGAGTTGCATTGAAAATCAAATTCCCTCAGCCAGTAAGTGGGTGCCTAGATCTGGTACAATAAGAGAAGATATTTTGAATTGTTTCGAAACTTTTGAAAGAATTTCTGGAAGAAAAGAAGAGGATTTAATGATTTGTGGAGCAATTACAGAAACAGAGCAACTAGATGTGTTAGGGCAGAGCATTTATTACAAAGACAAATTAGGTCTTCCGGAGCATAAAAGGATCGCTCATTCTTCATTCGAATCACTTTGCATTAGAAGAAAACAAAAAGAAAGGAGGTGAGCAAGTTCTAAGCTAAGAATATTCAAGAGTTGAAGTGTGAAGAGGATTTCCAACCAAAACCCTAACCTGTGAAACAAGGTACTTCTATTTTCTATGAAATCTCTTGACATTTCAATCTCTGCAAATGGCTACCCCTTTAGTTGTTGATGTAACTGAAAGGCCTCGACCAATATTTAAGAAGCACCCATACAAGTCAGTTGAAGTGGAATGTTAGTGCATTTTCTGGTGTCCCATATGGTGTACTGCATGTTGAGGATTTTAGGGCATACATCCACTGTAGTATTGCTGAATTTGGAAACCTAAAACTCTCAGATTTGTTTAACAACTACGTAAGGGATGATAGATATAAACTGAAACTCGAATACAAAGCCCTAGAGAGAAAATATTTTCTGCAAGTCATTAAATTTCTGACATTTGATGAGAATGAGTGGGTTTAGTATATCTTGAGCTGAATACATGATGAGTTCATATTGTTAGTGTAGGTTTTTATTTCCTAGTGGGTTATTTATTTTTCCCTATATTCCTAGGTTTTTCCTACACTTCTATTAATCTCACTTAGGTTAATAAAGCATGTATTATTAGGTGAGTGGTTGCGAGGTGTCACCTTCCTACATGTGAGCATCCATTAGCTATCTTGAGAAGAAACTTTTCTATCTTTAGTCCAATAGATGGTTGCTCCTGATTGGTCGGTGTTGCCACCTCCTCTCTCTTCCTAGTCTATATAAGCATGCTATCTGGCTTGTATTTTGCATCTTTTGCTTTTGCATCCTCTTAATGCTATTTTTCTTCTAGCATTTGCATTACTCTCTTAGAGACTAACTTTGTGTTGCTATTTTGATTTCGTATCATTCACATTCATAATTTAGATATCTATTTGTTTGCACTAGTTTTTTAGGTTAATAATCTTTTCAAATTCTAACATGGTATTAGAGTCGTTCTATGTGTAAGAGTAGATTTTAGTTTCCATATTTGAGAGATTTAGGGGGGCTAATTAATCTTATTGCAGTTCTTTGAAAAACCCAGTATGCTCTTCTCTTGCATCTTCGGATGATCTTGAGGATTAGAAAAGTTTGACGGAAACTTTTTTAATCTCTGGAGTTTGCACGTGTTTTATGAAATCTAGTTGATTGCAGTATTTTTGGTTATACTGGAAACATTTCTGGCCATTCCAACGCATCCAAGAGGCTTGAGAAAGTTAGATTTGGCTTTCGTTTCACCGAAATCAAAGATCGTTAGATAGTTGCAAAACTAGGGTTTCAAGCTCAAATCTGACAACCAACTTGCATATTTGGTGTTTTCAATCAATATTGTAGGTTCCAGCATGCCTTTTCTTGTCTTAGGTAACTGATTCAACTTTGCATGCCATTTTTTGGTTGCTGGGGTCATTTTTTGTAGCTAAAGGCATTTTGTTTACACTGGATCAACATCTTCTGTACATCAGCAAGAAAAACACCTTCTGGGTTTTGTTTGCAGCATAGAAAAACCATCTGGGTATGTTTTAGTTTTTGCATGCAGTCTATATATTTTGTAGAATCAAACTTAGAAAGCTACAGTAGTACCCCTCTCTATTGGCAGTTGCAGTTTTGAAGGCAGTTTTCAAATGCTCCATTCTTGCTCATACGGACTCCGTTTCCCATGATTTTTTTTTTATTTTAGCTATTTTTTTGTGCTCTATGCACTAGTGTAGTCATTTTTTGATTTTGATACATAGATTTTTTAGAAATTGCAGATTCTCATTCATGACACTGCATAGTTCTCATTTTGGGAACTTCAGAGGATCATAACTTTCACATGCGACCTCGTATCAAGGCGATTCATTTTTTGAAAGTGCATGATTTTTTGAGTAGATTGCAGTGGTACTGTTTATTTCTCTGGGTATTGTGCCCAAGTTGTATTTTCAGAATATGCTCTTCGTGAAGGTTTTGTAATGCATTGAACTCAAGACCACTTAGTATTTCTTGCTAGTGGCAATTGTAAATGCACTAATATAAAGTGCCAAATCATATTTTCTTGGGGGGGTTCTTTGATTGAGTGAAAAGGGGGGGTTGTCTTGGTTGGGTTCTCTTCTTTTCAGCATTTCTTCTCTACATTTCTTCATCATGGATCAAACAAATGTGCCCATCCTAACTCCATACAATTACTTTGAGTGGAAATCGTGCATGACAATTCCCTTAAGGAAAGCTGGATTAAATAGGATAACTATGGGACTTGAAACTGAACCTGCTAAAGATGAAGATAAGCCTAAGTGGTTTAACAAATGTGATGAGGCATATGGAACATTGTGTTTGTCTGTTTCTCCTGATTTTCACTTTCACATTGAGTCTTTGAATACACCAAATGAAATCTGGACAAAGCTAGAAACACTATTTGGCACACAAGATTCAATGAGGGGTCATATGTTAGAAAATGAACTAATTAGTTTAAGTCCAGGCAATTTCAACACAATCCAAGATTTCTTCACTAAATTGAAATCACTAAGGTTGCAGTTAAAACAATGTGGAATTGAAAAGAAAGATGAACAACTAATTCTTAGTATTCTCTCTAAGCTAAGTTCAGAATATTCTATGTTTGTTTCTACCTTCTATGCTACTAAGGGTGCACTTGGTACTCAATTCACCATGCCATCTTTAGATGATTTTGCTGTCAATCTCACTCGGGAACAAGACAAGCTAATCTAGATGGGCACTCTTAAGTCCTCCAAGTCACATGCCTTGGCTGCCAACCAAGGCACAAAAGAACATAAAGGACAAAGTAGTAACAACAATAGTAAGGATAAGAAACATAAGAATAGTAAGGAGAAGAAGGATCAGATTACGATTGCTTCAAAAGCAACTAATGAGACCCAATCTTCCAAGGGTGACAAGCCTAAGAAAGAAAGGGTCTAATGTGCCTATTGTAAAAGACCCGATCATGATGAACATAAATGTATAAAGAAACAAATTGATCACTTGACACACATTCTTGTGAAGAATAATATTAGTGTTCCTGAGTCTATCAAACAGAGTTCTAATGAGGGGTCTAACAAGGCAAAATAAAACAACAAGGGGAAAGGAAAGGGCAAGGCCCTTATTGCAGTTGCTTCTTCACCATCCACTTGGGTTCTTGATTCGGGTGCTTCGCACCACATGGCTTCATCTAGGGAAGAACTTGCATCTTTGGAACCGTGTACTATGCCTTCTATTTTGATGGGTGATGACACTCCTGTTGAGGTGTGTGGGAGAGGGTCTGTTGATGTGGGGGATAGCACATTCCATGATGTTCTTTGTGTGTCCTCATTATCAACTAATCTCCTATTAGTATACCAGATCACTCACACAGGTTCAGGCAAGCGGGTAGAGTTCACTCCTAATTCAGTGGAGATTCATGAGTTACATAGTGGTTCTATAGTTGCAATTGGGAGAATAAATCTTCAGTCACGGCTCTATCTATTTTTTCACTTTGTTCTTGATCCTCCAACTATTTTTCTCACTCATTCTAATGATGTGAGTAGATTATAGCATGAGTGGTTTGGCCATCTTAACTTCTGCTACTTGCAGCAGTTCAACCAACAAAACATGGTCACAGGGTTGCCTTCAGTTCAGTTTTCAAGTGGTGTTTGCCAAGGTTACATTCTTGGTAAGCATCCTAAGGAAAAGTTTGACAAAGGTAAGGCATGGAGAGCTTCACAGATACTGGAGTTAGTTCATAGTGATTTGGTTGGTCCATTTCAACATCCTTCTTTTAGTAGGGCTAGATATGTCCTCACATTCATTGATGACTTTTCTCGATATACTTGGGTGTACTTTCTCAAATAGAAGTTAGAGGTATTTGATCATTTTTAGGACTTCAAAACTTTTGTAGAGAAGCAATCCAGGAAAGCCAT
Source organism: Cunninghamia lanceolata (assembly GCA_027924645.1). Classification (NCBI taxonomy): domain Eukaryota; kingdom Viridiplantae; phylum Streptophyta; class Pinopsida; order Cupressales; family Cupressaceae; genus Cunninghamia; species Cunninghamia lanceolata. The sequence goes on from BSBN01000407.1 coordinate 3,940,010, forward strand.
CAAAGTTTTGTGCATTGACAATGTTGGTGAGTATGTCGACCATCGGTTTGAGAGGTTTTGTACTTCAGAGGGGATTGATTTGCAACATTTAGTTCCATACAATCCTTAGCAGAACTATGTTGCAGAATGGAAGAATAGATCCTTGAAGGAAATGGCAAACTGCATGATGTACTCCAAATCTCTTGCACCACAGTATTGGGTAGAGGCCATTAACTGTGCTTGTTATATCTAGAACCGTGTTCCTCACCGAGCCTTAAAGGGAGTCACTCCTTTTGAAGCTTGGAGCAGTTGAAAACCATTAGTTAAGCACTTTCGAGTTTTTGGTTCTCCTACATGGGCCCACATTCCTGCAGAGAAATGCAAGGCCTTGGATCCGCAGAGTAGACCGTGCATATTTGTAGGTTATCCTGATGGTGTGAAGGGTTATCGGTTGCTCCACCCTACTACACATGAGTTGTTCATTGAGAGGAGTGTTTAGTTTGAGGAGGGCTCTTCGAGCTCACTTTCTATCACTTCTCCAACTCCTATCTTGACATTGGAGTCACTTGGGATACATGACAGATCTTTTGATGAGTTAGATTCACCTGATCAATCTTCTACCTCCACTTCTGATGCAGAGAGTGATTCAGAGGACTCACCTCCTTCCTCTCCTAGTAATCATTCAGAGGTTGATGATTCTCCTCTAGATTCTCCATCTTCTGGTCCACTTTAGGCTAGACAGACCTTGCAATTTGCAAGTGATTGGGTTGAGGATCCATCAGACACCAGGCGGACTCGTTCACAGTTCCAGGATGCTCCACATGTCTTCATTGCTACTGCCTCATATCCATAGTCTTTTCATGAGGCTTCTGGTATTCCTGAGTGGGATATAGCTATGCAGGAGGAGTATAGTTCCTTGATGAGGAACCACACTTGGGATCTTGTCCCTCTTCCTAAGGGAAGAAAACTTGTTTGATTTAAGTGGATCTATCAGAAAAAATTTGCAGTAGATGGGTCAGTTGACAAGCATAAGGCTTGCTTAGTTACCAAAGGATTCTCCCAGGTTCCTGGGATTGACTACTTTGAGACTTTTGCACTAGTTGCCTGAATGAATTCCATCTGACTTGTTCTTGCCATTACTGCAACTAATTGTTGGGAAGTACACTAGATGGATGTGAAGAGTGCTTTTCTTCATGGTGACCTTCAGGAGGAGATCTACATGGAGTAGCCACAAGGGTTCCTTCAGGATTCTTCACTTGTGTGCCATCTTCAGAAGTCTCTCTATGGCCTTAAACAAGCTCCTTAGGCTTGGTATGCCAAGATGGACTCCTTCCTTCTCTTAGTTGGGTTCATTCAATGCCATTCTGATCCCAATGTCTACATTCTACAGCAGGATGATTCACTCCTATTTCTGGTTCTGTATGTTGATGACTTATTGATCATAGGGAGTTCTTCATCCACCATTGGGGCTGTCAAAATTACCCTTCATGACAGGTTTTTGATGACTGACTTGGGCTTGTTGCATAACTTTCTTAGGATTGAGATCTACCAGTCTGCTTCCAGGATCACCATCAACCAGTCCAAGTATGCTCTAGATTTGCTCTTGAGGTTTCATATGGCTAATTGCAAGCCTACTTTGACTCCCTTCCTTTCTAGAGTCAAACTTGAGGCTCAGTGTTCTCCACTTGTTGATGGTACTTTGTACCGATAGCTTGTTGGGAGTCTCATTTATCTAGCTCATACGAGACCTGACATTTCATATGTTGTAGTCATGGTCTCTTGATTCATGCAGGAGCCTCATGATTTGCACTAGAAAGCAGCCAAGTGGATCCTTCACTATATTCAGGGTACTCACAGTTTTGGGATTTAGTATGTAGCAGGCATTGAGCTTGACTTAGTAGGCTACACAGATTCAGATTGGGTGGGTGATTCTCAGGATGACAAGTCTACTTCAGGTTACAGCTTCTCACTTGGTTCAGGTCATGTTTGTTGGTCGAGCAAGAAGTAGTCTGCTATTGCTCTATCTTCTACTAAGGCTAAGTATCGAGGGGCTGTGAATGTTGCCACTGAGGCCATTTGGCTTCAGAATCATCTCACTGAGTTTGGTATCCAAATCAGATGGCCATCAGTCATATTTTGTGACAACTAGAGTGCCATTCAGATCTCATAGAATCCAGTCCATCATCAATAGACCAAACACATTGAGGTCCACATGCACTACATCCGGGAGCTCATCCATGGGCACGTTATCGACCTTCGCTACTGTTTGACTTCCGAGTAGGTTGCTAATATCTTCACCAAATCCTTCACTGAGAGCAAGTTCCTTCATTTACGAGCTTTGCTAGGGGTGCAGGATGCTTCATCTTCTAGGGGCTTCTTCGTCTCACTCGGAGTCCTAACTCTCTCTACTTTGGGGGGGTCTCTTCTCTCTATTTTGGGGGGGGGCGCTTTTCTCTCTCTTTGGGGGGAATTTTATGTACATGGGTACCTCATCAGGCTTGATTTGCCAGGACCCATTTCTACATCCACCTAAGCTTCGCTTATGGGGGGTGTTAGTGTAGGTTTTTATTTCCTAGTGGGTTATTTATTTTTTCCCTATATTCCTAGGTTTTTCATACACTTCTATTAATTTTGCTTAGGTTAATAAAGCATGTCTTATTAGGTGAGTGGTTGCGAGGTGCCACCTTCCTACATGTGAGAACCCATTAGCTATCTTGGGAAGATACTTTGTTATCTTTAGTCTGATAGATGGTTGCTCCTGATTGGTTGATGTTGCCACCTCCTCCCTCTTCCTAGTCTATATAAGCATGTTACCTGGCTTGTATTTTGCATCTTTTTCTTTTGCATCCTCTTAATGCTATTTTGCTTCTAGCATTTACATTACTCTCTTGGAGACTAACTCTGTGTTGCTATTTTGATTTCGTATCATTTGCATTCATAGTTTAGATATCTATTCGTTTGCACTAGTTTTCTGGGTTAATAATCTTTTCAAATTCTAACACATATGGCTATTGAAACCATTCAAGACTACAAAAGACATTATCAAGATTGTAACTAGGTTAAATTCAACTAGTGGATTACCCATGCTGAAAGCCGTGAAAAACTAAGTTGTTACCGATGCAACCCATGCAAAGTTTGACAAGAGAGCAATGACCATTAATGATATTATAGAACCAGATGTCAAGTTTGCATCCATGGTGATTGGCTACAAGGTCTACCACTCCAGCAGGGAAAATTATGTCTCCAAAACTGTAATATATGCAGCATATCAAATGTTGAAGGAGAATGCTGATTATGACCTATGTGAGCTGCTACAAAATTAGTTGATTGAGAATCTGAGCAAAATAAAGAAAGACAAGAAAAATACCTTCAAGTATGGTTCCTTGACTATATTTTTGTTCGTCTATTTTATGAATGAAGTGCCTAGAGTTCAAGGTGTGCACTGGACAAATGACAGGCCAATTGCATGGAAAATAACAGATCATCTACTCAGCCATGGTGATTCCCAAGCTCAAAAGAAAGCCATTTGGGGTTACTTCAAAAACTTTCAAAGTATGATGCGTGCAAGAGAGAGAATCCCTAAGTCAGTTGTGGAGAAATATGAGAATGAAATATGCTTTATGGTTGACACTGATCAGTGCTTGATGGAGGCTGTGGAACCCAGAGCCATATGGATTATGCCAAAGGGCTATCAAGTTGATGAGAAAGTTTTGGTAATGTATGCTCAACATCTCCTGAGAAAATCAAAAGACACATCTATGGAAAGGTTTGGAACATATAAGGAGCTAAGTCTAAAATTGCATGTGGAGCTCAGACAGCCAGAGACCAAAAGGAAAGTGCAGAAGCAAGTTGAAAAGTACGCTGAGAGCATTGGACTAACCATGGAACCAGTGAAGCAAAATAGAGAAAGAATTGAAAAGGCTGACAAGGAAAGGTAGGACAAGAAACAAGAAGATGCTCCAATGGAACCATCCTCCATTTCAAGGACTACTAGGAGCTCTGCTGCTACTTCTGTTCCCTCTAAACTTGTAAAACTAGAAGATAGATCATCTGGTGAAGGAAGTAAGAGAAAGAAAACAAAGGCCTTAAGAATGTATGTGAGCACAAAAGATGATGAGGAGACAAAAACAAATGAAGAAATTAAAGAGATAAAATCCAAGAAAGCCAAGACTTCAAAGGCTTCTGAGGACCAGCCTTCTGGAAGCAAAAAGGCAAGTAAAAAGCAAGAGACTGGTAAGGTTGCTATGACAATTAATGAAATCGTAAAAATAATTACTGTTCATGGAAATCTAAGGCCTATCAAAGATTATTATGATAATTTTGATCAAGCAAATAAGAAAGTTTTGGAAGATGCCACCATCATGTACTTGAATAAATTCAATAGAGATCTATTGGAAAATTTAAAATGACTTCCTAAAAGTTTAAGGAAAATACTGGAGATGAGGAAGGAAGCAGCCAAGGCTAAAGATCTAGAACTCAGAGAATATGTCCTCTCCAATTTGTGTCCAGTAATGTCCAAAAAGGAAGCAGATAAAATACTCAAAAAGGCAAAAGATGATTTCAGAAGCAAGGTAAGAATGAAAAAGCTAATGCTTGGGGAAACTGAGGAAATTGCAAAAGAAATAGAGAAAATTTGGAGGAAGGCCCTGGATAAAGATAAATATTATGTTGTCTCTGAGGAACAAGTTAACAAAGGTAATCCTATAGTTTCAGAACTTGAAACATCAAAAGAAGAAACTGAAAAAGGAAGTGATGACCAATATGATACTCTAGATCCTCTGGAGCAAACCTATGAGGAGACAGATGATGGGATTGATTCATGAATTTTGGATGTTGAAAAAGTAAACATTAGTAAGCAACAAACTGAAGTTGATGACTCCTCTATTCTAGAAGAGCAATTAAACAAAGAAGAAATAGAGATGGACACAACTGATGATGTAGTAGATACTCTAACTCCACCTGATCAATCTGGAAAAGAAGAAAATATTGCTACTACACAAAGCCCTCTAGAATTGGTAGCAAGTGGCAAGGACAAAGAAAAGATTCCCACTGCAGATGGTATAGAGAAAGGTAAGGAAGATAAAACAGAAGAAGATGGTGCAAATGTTGATGCGTCTAAACAAATTAGTCCTGATACTAACATTGACAAATCTGAAGGAAAGGAAGGTGGTTTAGGAATTGTGGCAAGAGACACTGCAGATGTAGTAAAAAGTCTCCTAAGTAAAGAAATGCTTGAGTTTGATGAACTAGAGCTATTTCAAGGATTGATCAATCTAGATGCTCTCTCTTCAGTTCAAGTAATGAAGATAGCATCCTTCACACAAGCCAAGGCAAGAGAAAAGATGTTTAGATCTCACGTTGAGGATAGTGAGCTGCTAGGCCTTGCAACCAGAGTATTGGAGAAGATAATGCCAACCTTCCAGAAGAATCCTTCTAAATATTCTTCCAAAAATCTGAAGAATCTTATAAGTTCCTTAAATACACATTTTGAGTCTTTGAGAAGTCTGCAGAGACTAAAGTCAGAAATGAATTTTTGGATAAGAAATTTAGTGAAATAAATGGCCTAATAAGGAATGATAGGATGATACTTGGCATCAATATAAAGAGTATTCAAAATGCTCTAAGTGATGGAGGTGATATATACAAATTTTTTCTATCCTAGCCCAAAGTCAGTGAGGATATTGAGAAGAAGCTAAAGGAGCAAGAACAAAAATTGTCAAATCTATCTCAAAATTTTGATCCTTTAACAGTTTCTCCTATAGTCAAGAATGTCAAGTAATCAGCTTGAATGATGAAATAAAGAAGCTTGTTAAATAAAAAATGAAATATTGTGAAGAGAATGTGTGAGCTATGGGGATTGATTGCCCCCAAGTTAGAAATAATGTTTAATACATTATCAGAAGCTCAAACTATAGTTCAGACAAGTGATCCTTCAGATCTGACAAAGGTAGAGGCATACACATTTCTACTGAGTGGACACATCTTAATTTTGGATGGAATGAAAATAAGTTGGGCCTCTAAACTTGAGTAATTGAAAAATAGTTTTGTAGATATTCTCAAGTTCATGTAAATATAACTTAATGATTGGGTGTACATATGTGACATTGTATACAAATTTTTTGATTTTTGGCTTGCGGACCCCATCCTTTTCCATTGATGTCAAAGGGGGAGTGAAGAACGGTGAAAAAAGAGGAATCCAGCAAAGGAGGAGCTATGGAATTAGTGGAGAGCATATGAGTATAGAGTAAGGGGGAAGTAACACTTAGTCATTTTTCACTAAGTGTTGCCATCAATGCCGAAGGGGGAGATTGTTGGCAAGGGACACTGCTTCGCATGACAAGTGTTGTCATTGATGGCAACTAAGACTATTCCACTCATCCAGATAACATAATTTATTCATACCAGAAGTCAGAATCAGAATTTATCTAAGTCCAGGTAGCCAGAGACAGAGCATGTGACAGGGTCCGGTATCTTGGTCCAGATCTCTCCGGTGGTAAATCAGAGTATGTTGTGGATTTGAAGGAGTCAAGGATTTTTAGGGCAATCTAAAACTATAATTTTAACCTCTGGTGATGAAGAATTCAAAATTTATTTGCATATGAGTATGAGGTTACAATTTGACAGTGTAGACAACAAAAGAACATGCCAACCTTGTAATTGATCTTGGTTCTAGATAAATGGAAGTTGTCAGGTGATCGACTTGTGATGATCAGTGATAGTGGCTAACATGATTGATGATTAGTGAATGATAGTTTTGGTCTGCGGTACAAGTTATGCATGGATTTAGCTGATAGAGCAGAGTCTTCAACAAAGTTCTAGGTGTTCTTGAAGCTGACTGAAAAGTGATTGAATATCATGATGCAGATATATATAGCCGATGGATTTAAGTGATTTGTGTGTGTGTTGCGACTATGGAATAAGTGCAAAAAGAGCAGAGATATAAGGTTCAAATGTTAGTAGAACAATAATTAGGGTGGAGTGAGGATGAAGTGTATCAAGTCAGTACTTTGTGCTTAACCGGAACTGAATACTTGCATTGGTAGATGCTAATTATTAGCTCAAACTCATTGTAATCTTCTTTATGAAGGCAGTGAGCCTTCTGTAGGTAGTGAGCCTTCTTTTGAACAATGAGCTTTGGGTAGTGAGCCCAAATGCATGTGCATTCACCATTGTAATACTTTTAACAGGTTATAATCTTTGTGGGTTGACCCCCAATGTGGTTTTTCGCTTAACCAGGTTTCCACGTCAAAAATAACTAATCTAAAAGATGAGCTTAAATATGTTGATGATACAATTGAAATGTTAAAAGATAAATTAAAGAAATCTATGCTACTTCTGTAGTTATCTAGTTTAACTAAAGAAAATGGCATGAATGAAGCCTTGGAAGAAAAGATAGAGTGTGAGAAGCTATCAAAAGAAGTTGTTGTTCTGAAAGTTGAGATAGAATCTAGGGCAATGAGGCTAACTAAAGAAATTGAGCAAAGGAAGAAGACTGAAGAAGAGTTGAATCAAAATCTAAAAGAAAGAATTGATGAATGCTATAGATTGGACAATATAGCTAGCCATCTAAAGTCTAATCTACAAGAAAGTAGAGACAATGAAGAGAACTTGAAAGGCAAATTGTCATTTTTAGACATGACCTAGAAGTTGCAAATGAATACAAGTAGAAGTTCAAGATAAGCTCAGCTAAACTTGAAGCACTGCTTGAAGGATAGAAAAAGGCTGATGACAAGCATGGTCTTGGATATGAGAAAGGTGAAAGCTCTGGATCCTGAAAAAGAATTTTTCAACAAAGGAATGGGAGAATAAGACCTAGAAGACCTCCGGTAAGACAACCTAATGCTCAAAGATATCCATCATTCAGTGGAAATTGTTTCAATTGTAATAAATTTGGTCATAGAGCTACTTAGTGCAGAAGTAGAGTAAATCAAAATGGTCCATCCTTCTCCCATCAATGCTTCAAATGTAAGAGGTATGGTCATAGATCAAATGAATGCAGAAGTATGATAATGAATAAATCTAGAGAAAATAGCAACTCTTTCAATGGTTATTGTTTTGCTTGCAATGGATTTTGACACATGGCTAATCAGTGCAAATCAAGAGGAAATCAAGTATATAAGCAAATAAATGTTATGTGCTTTAATTGCAATAGATTTGGTCATACTGCAAGATTTTGCAGAAGTAGGATTAATGAAATAAGAGGTCCGGTAAATAGAAAATTGGATGAGCAGAGACAAGACAAAGGCAAGGGCAAAATTGATGTGAATGAGATCCAGAATGAAATGAACAAGACATGGGTCAAGAAAACAATTGAGAACAATGGTAATGAGTCCACATCGGAAATTGGTGTTGATAATTCCTCCAGGAATTGAATTTGGAGCTTTGGCTTGAGGGGAGCTGCGTTGAAAATCAAATTCCCTTAGCTAGTAAGTGGGTGCCTGGATTTGGCACAATGAGAGAAGATATTTTGAATTGTTTCAAAACTTTTGAAAGAATTTCTGGAAGAAAAGAAGCAGATTTAATGATTTGTGGACCAATTACAGAAACAGAGCTACCAGATGTGTTAGGGCAGAGCATTTATTACAAAGACAAATTAGGTCTTGCGGAGCATAAAAGGGTCACTCATTCTTCATTCGAATCACTTTGCATTAGAAGAAAACAAAAAGAAAGGAAGTGAACAAATTCTGAGCTAAGAATATTCAAGAGTTGAAGTGTGAAGAGGATTTCCAACCAAAACCCTAACTTGCGGAACAAGGTACTTCTATTTTCTGTGAAATCTCTTGAAATTTCAATCTCTGCAAATGGCTACACCTTTAGTTGTTGGTGTAATTGAAAGGCCCCAACCAATATTTAAGAAGCACCCATACAAGTCAGTTGAAGTGGAATTGTTAGGTGCATTTTCTGGTGTCCCATATGGTGTACTGCATGTTGAGGATATTAGGGCATACATCCACTATAGCATTGATGAATTTGGAAACCTGAAACTCTTGGATTTGTTTAACAACTACCTAAGGGATGATAGCTATAAATTGAAACCCGAATACAAAGCCCTAGAAAGCAAACATTTTCTACAAGTCATTAAATTTCTGACATTTGATGAGAATGAGTGGGTTTGATATATCTTGAGCCAAAAACATGATGAGTTCATATGGCTATTGAAACTATTCAAGATTACAAAGGACGTTATCAAGATTATGACTCGGTTAAATTCAACTGGTGGATTACCCATGTTGAAAGCTGTGAAAAACCAAGTTGTTACCGATGCAACCGGTGCAAAGTTTGACAAGAGAGTAATAAACATTAATGATATTATAGAACCAGATGTCAAGTTTGCATCCATGGTGATTGGCTACAAGGTCTACCACTCCAGCAGGGAAAATTCTATTTCTGAAACTGCAATATATGCAGCCTATCAAATGTTGAAGGAGAATGTTGATTATGACCTATGTGAGCTGCTACAAAATTAGTTGATTGAGAATCTGAACAAAATAAAGAAAGACAAGAAAAATACCTTCAAGTATGGTTCCTTGACTATATGTTTGTTCTTCTATTTTATGAATGAAGTGCCTGGAGTTCAAGGTGTGCATTGGACAAATGATAGGCCAGTTGCATGGAAAATAAGAGATCATCTACTTAGCCTTGGTGATTCCCAAGCTCAAAAGAAAGCCATTTGGGGTTACTTTAAAAACTTTCAAAGTATGATGCATACAAGAGAGAGAATCCCTAAGTCAGTTGTGGAGAAATATGAGAGTGAAATATGCTTTATGGTTGACACTAATTAGTGCCTGATGGAGGCTATGGAACCCAGAACCATATGGATTATGCCAATAGCCTATGAGGTTGATGAGAAAGTTTTGGTAACGTATGCTTAACATCTCCTGAGAAAATCAAAAGACACATTTGTGGAAAGGTTTGGAACATATAAGGAGCTAAGTCTAAAATTGCATGGGGAGCTCAGACAGCCAGAGACCAAAAGGAAAGTGCAGAGGCAAGTTGAAAACTATGCTGAGAACATTGGACTAACCAACAAAGCAGTGAAGCAAAACAGATAAAGAATTGAAAAGGCTGAAAAGGAAAGGCATGATAAGAAACAAGAAGATGCTCCAGTAGAACCATCCTCCACTTCAAGGACTACTAGGAGCTCTGTTGCTGCTTCTGTTCCCTCTAAACCTTTAAAACTAGAAGATAGACCATCTGGTGAAGGAAGTAAGAGAAAGAAAACAAAGGCCTCAAGAACGTATGTGAGTACAAAAGATGATGAGAAGATAGAAACAGATGAAGAAATTAAGGAGATAAAATCCAAGAAAGCCAAGACTTCAAAGGCTTCTAAGGACTAGCCTTCCAGAAGCAAAAAGGCAAGTAAAAAGCAAGAGACTAGTAAGGTTGGTGTTGGTTATTTCCTTGACTGGATGCTCATTCCTAGATTTCCCTACAAGGTAGCCATCAATGATCAACAGGATCTCTGGGCCAGGGGCCAACAATGTAGGAGATAGACTCTATTTTTATCTCCCCTTCTTCTTTAGGCTCTGCAAAACCTACAGGGGTATTCCCTATTCAACACCCATGAGAATATGCTTGTGGGTTGGCTTGGGATGTTGATACAAAGCAGATAAATCCTCCTGTAAGTAGACCAAAACTGTAGGATAAGTACAAAGGGGCTAGCTTTGGGCCTATGTTCAGTTGTGATTCAAAGGATCTTGGTCCTAAACTACTTCTAAGGTCCTAATGGTTTGATTTATGTGTTTGGATGCAAAACTAGGACCTGGTGTGTAAACTCAATACAGAGCTAGATTGGTGCCTATCCAGGGCTCAGAGTCAGTAGACATACACCTGTGAATGATCAGTATGAACACACTAAAACTAGATTTCAAGGGGATGTTATGGTATCTACCTTACAAATACCTCCCAGAATAGAGTGTTAAGTCATCTCTACTTATGGCATCCCTATTGCAGTATATCTTTCCCAACACTTAATCAGGAAATAATTTAATCTACCCCTTGAGCAGAACTTGAAAGATCAAGCATTTAATATAGGAATTCTATATTCTAGAATACTAGACATCCCTTAGATATCTAGATTTAGAAGAAGGATACATGCAATACTGGAGACAGAATAACAAAACACATGCAAATACAACATTACTCATATAAAACCAATCATGAAATTAGTAAATTCATGCATGAGACATACAACAAGAGATACATAAACTCACAAGGTCACCTGCACAGAGCAACCAGAACCAGTTGTATCTTATTACAGAGCCAGATATGTCCAGTTTTCAACAACCTTGAAAATGAGAAACACAACCTGCTATATACAACAAGGAAGGTCCTTAGCATTAATTACATGGCAGATGAAAATTTGCCAGATATAGTATATTGAGAAAATGGCACTCATCGCATTCAATGTAGTAGGTAGAAGAGGGGATAGGAAGAGATCTCAAGCCCTGCGCCGCTGCCTAGGGATTCACATCTTCAGTCGGGTACTAGATCCATCACGCCATCGCCCATACCACTGCAACAACCGCCATTAATGGCGCACCAACTTGTGGCCTTGGGAAAAACATCATACTGTGCATCACAACCATTTCCCACCAAGATTCATCATCCTGATATTTCAAATCATGCAGGATCTAATTATCCCACATGCACCCTGCGGTGACCTCCTCAACACTTTATATACTGGGCTGGTTACATATCTAATGTCGGCAATTTTGCTCCCGACAACGCCACCATAAACCTCATCATCATCATCCTCTAGCATGATATCTTGTTACTTGAAATATCACCCTGACGTCAGCATCATCATCCTGATGACCAACCTTACCTTCACGTGAGATATCATCCTGATATTCACCTTCATCGGCACAACCTAATGCATCGGAGGAAGATCTTCCTACTTAGCCGATACCAAATGTCTGGCCAATGAACATCCTGCATGTCCATAAAAATCCTAATGACATCACCATCACATCCGCATACTGCACACCTCCTCATATCCGGATGACGTCATCGTCATATTCGCAACATCGGGGGATCTCCATAAAATGACTCATGTTAAAATATGACCCCCCGGACCTTGATGACATCACCATCATGTCAGCATCAGGATGATATTCAAAAGATAACCGGATATTTGGAAATATCATCCTGATGCACAAATATCATGCAGCACTGTAGCTTCATGGAACATCAGGGTGATGTTTGAATGTCACCCGATATTTGGAAATATCAACCCCTCCTTAGAAAATGATGAAGACATGAGACTTAGCCAATATCACCCTAATGCATGAATGACGTCAGCAACACCTTGGTGTAAAACAAACATAAGGTGATAAAATAACATCAAGGTGATCTTAACAAAGATCACCCGATATTCAAATGTGATGACCTTCCAGAACATCGGGTCATACTTAGAAATTTCTCAGCGCCAACATCAGGATGATCTTGACCAAGATCACCTGATGTTAAATATCACCCAGAACACGAAAGTCGGGTTAGCAAAACATGATGACGACCACAGGATATCCAGACATGATGAGAAATGATGATGATCCCCCACTTCAGAATATCATGATGATGCTGAAAAACACTAGGAGGGTCCAACACTTAGGAAATTTTCTAAATTCTAGGGAGGTGCACTTCCTGCAACCCTAAACATAAATTATTACCAACATAGGCTCCAATTGGGGATGTGTAGGTGAAAGACTGCAACGAGAACCAGACTTCTCTGGGACAGACCAGACAAAACCCAAAAATCAAAACAGGACCGACCACACAAGGTACGTACAAAACTGTTACAACTATTTTACATTGTGCACACAAGTTACTCATTTATGTGAAAAAGGTTTTAAGGAATTTGCTGTGCACTGGCAATCCCATTAGTTCACCATTTAGGGCTTGAAGAAAGTAGGAATCTCCTCCATAGATATTGCTAATTTGATATGGGCCTATCCACAAGGGTTCAAATTTGCCATGTTTACCCTTATCCTGGTTCCTTGCATTCCACATAAGGACCATATCACTTATCTGAAAACCTCTCTCTGTAACCCTTTTATCAAACAGATACTTCATCTTTTGCTATTTCTTGATGTTTATTTTTTGTGCCTCTGCCATGATTTCATCCAGTTCCACCAGCTGATTGATCCTTTCAGTCATTGAATCATTAGCCTCCCCATCATTCTCTTGTATGAACTTATAAACTGGCAGGAGGTTATTCACAGGAAATCTAGCTACTGCACCATACACTAATTCATAAGGTGACCTTCTAGTGGCTCTTTTCACTATCACCCTATCATCCCATAATGCCAACTTCAGTTTTGAATCCCAAGCTCTCTTGTTCTTAGCCACTATCCTCTTGATGATTTTCATTAGGCTTTTGTTGCTTGATTCTACTTGACCATTTCCTTGTGGATGGTATGGTGATGTGTGAGACAAGTCAATTCCATATTTACTGCAAAAATCGACAAATTCACCTGATCTAAAGCACATTGCATTATCTGTGATTAGCTTGACTGGTACTCCAAACCTGATAATAATATTCTTCAGGATAAAATCCATCACCACCTTACTTGTAGCCTTTTTAGTAGGGATAGCCTCAATCCATTTAGTGAAGTAGTCAGTGGCAACCAGAATCCAACTATGTCCTCCACTGGATTTCTTTGAAATTTCCCCCATAAAATCAATTCCCCATTGTTGAAATGGAGCTTCCACAGTTATAGTCCTGAGGGGCAATGCACCATCATATCTTAGCTTTCCTGAGAACCTTTGGCAAGGGTCACACTTTCTTATCATTCTATGTGCATCTGAGAAAAGAGTTGGCCACCAGTAACCAGCTCTGAGGACCTTGTGGGATGTTGTATAAGCAGGATAATGTCCACCACACACTCCATGGTGCATGTCATTTAGAATGTCCTTAGCCTGGTTTTCATCCACACATCTTAGTAGCACACCATCAGGGTTCTTCCAGTACAGCTCACCTTGAACAATAACATACCTGATTGCATGTAGTTTTAAGGTCCTCTTTTGACTATCACTGAAATGGGAAGGACAATTCAAATTTTGTACGTAATATATGATGTCCTTATACCATTCAGATTTTGATACATTGACATTCTCATTTTGGACTGCATTGATTTGGCATGCTTCTAAGTTTGATTGCGCCATCATCTTGGCTAATCCTTGTCCTCTTACCAACTTGGTAATTTGCATCTCTATGTTGAATTCTTGCAGCTTGTTTATCCATCTGCACCTTCTTCCAGTCACCTCCTATTGAGTGAAGATATCCTTGACTGCTGCATGAGGCACATATGCAACTATTTGGGATCCTAGCAGATATGGCCTGAAACTCTTGACCGCTCTGACTAGTGCATACACTTGTTTCTCCATGATATCATACTTTAACTCAGAAGCCTGCAAGGACATACTAAAGAAAGCTATGGGCTGCTCAAATCTATCTTCATTTTTCTGTAGTAAACATGCAGCAACAGTGTGGAAAGAAGCAAATGAAAACAATTGAAATGGCCTAGAAAAATCAGGAGATTTTAGCACATGAGCCATCTTGATTGCTTCCTTGATGTCCTGAAAAGATCTGCTTGCTTCACCTTCCCAACTGACAATCTCACCCTTCTTCAGCATTTTAGAAATGTTCCTTGTGGTTTCTGCAAAATTGGGAACAAATCTTCTAACAAAATTTATTTGTCCAAAGAAGGACTGAACTCCTTTCACTGTTTTTGGCATCTGGATCCTGTCAATTGCAGCTACTCTTTCAGGATCAATCCTAACTCCATCTTTGGAAACAATGTGCCCTAGGAGCTTTCCTTCAACTACCCCAAAAGCACACTTCTTTGGGTTGAGAGAGATGCCATACTCTAGTGCTCTAATGAAAATCTATTCTAGATGCATACAATGCTGCTCCTCTTTCTTTGAATAGGCAGTCAGATCATCTTGATATACAACCAGAATTGAGTCAATCAACCCTGCAAAAGCAACATCCATTGCTCTTTGAAATGTAGCACCTACATTTGTCAATCCAAATAGCATTCTAACATATACATATGTTCCCCATGGAGTGGTGAAGGCAGTCTTGTATTATTCTGATTCCTTTACCTTCACCTGATTATATCCTGAAAATCCATCCATCACGGATAAGAGTTCACAACCAGTCACCCTCTGCAACATAGCCTCCATGTTAGGCAGTGGATAATTATTCTTTAAGGAGGATACATTCAAATTTCTAAAGTCAACACAAAGCCTAATATCACCATTCTTTTTTCTAATTGGGACAAGGTTAGACACCCAAGTTGAATGTCTAATTGGCACAATTATTCCAGCCTCCCTAAGCTTCTTGAGTTCTTCTTGCATTTTTGGAGCTAAGGTAGGATTAATAGGCCTTTGCTTCTGTCTAAATGGCTTAGCTCCAGGCTTCAATGGGATTTCATGCTGGAATAGGTCCTCTCTATAGGCCTTTAGGTCCTCATATGACCAAGCAAAAACATGTTTATACCTTTTTAGCAATGCTATCAGCATGCTCCTGATCTGTGGTCTGAGCTATCTGCCAATATATACCTTCTTGGGGGCCTGAGATGTCCCCAAATTTATCTCCTCTAAGTCATCTTTATTTGTTGGAGATGTCTTTGTGACCAATTGGTCTCTATTGTCAAAAGCTCTTTCTAAAGGTACCAACCCTCTACGGATTTTGTTAGTCTTCAGCTGAATTACTTCTTTCCCCATAAGAGTTTCTTTTCCATCTACAATTTCAACAAAATTTTGAAAGTCAATTTCTTGATTCTCATATTCATCTATGCAATGCAAAAATCTTAACAAGTCCTTATCATCATCAAACACTTGCCAACTGCATATGTTCTCTGGTACTGCAGGTCTGATTTTCACCTCAACATTTGTAATATCTGATAGAGTGTGTCATCTGGCCTTATTGCTACATTGGCTAAGAAATTAGCCATGACATTTTTTGATCTCTCTACCCAGCCTATTGAAAATGCATCAAATAATTCAATGGTATCCCAGACATCATGCTTGTATTGTTTTAATCTTTTGTTCTTTGAGGCATACCTATCTCTAACTTGGGACACAATTAACTCAGAATCCCCAAATACCCTTAACATCTTAATTCAATGTTTGAGAGCAATATTTAAGCCTAAGAGTAAGGCTTCATACTCTGCAATATTGTTTGTGCAAGTAAATCTTAGCAGGAAGGAGAATTTTAGGAGCTTACCAGATGGAGATAGGAATACAACTCCAGCTCCAGAGCCTTCCTTTGCACAAGCTCCATCAAAATACATGGTCCATAGACCCTGCTGGTCCAGCCCTTCAATGCAAATATCTTCCTTTTGGTTTTCTTGATCACTTGAGACAAATCTAAAATTCTCACAGTCAGTATCTACAAAATAGATGTGTTCTTCTGAATCTTGATCTTCAACTGACTCCTGTGATCTTTCTTCTCTGATCAGCTTGACATCTTTGCCATTCATTGGGATCATGGCATATGACAGGTCCAGTTGCATACTTCCCCCAATCAGTGCTGCCCATCTCCTTGATAACAGCGTACCATATTATGGCTTTATGTCAACCACTGTTATATTCATTTTGTAAGTCTTTTCAGGATATGTTGCCAGTCTGAAATCCACATCCTTTATGATTCCAATGACTGGTACCTCTCTGTCATCCATAGCATAACATTTTCCACATGCCTTATCAATTTTTAATCTTGCTTGTTGCATAATGGCTAGAGGCATGATGTTTGTGGATGCTCCTGAGTCAAGCATACAATTCCTGATTATTTTCCCATTGATAACAAGGGAGACATAGATTGATTCCACTTGTGAAGGACATTTAGTCATGGTCACCCCCAGATATACTTCAGGGACCTCATCCTCTTCATTGCACAAGGCCTGCTTCTTACCTTGGACTTCATCATTTTGCTTAGCTTGACAAGGCACTCCAAAAATTATGGATACTGTCCTATTCCTGATTTCATCAACCTTCATCAGTTCCATCAATGGGATAGAAACCTTTATCTGAAAGAGGACTTGAGTTATATCAAAGGGAGCATAATTTTGTACCACAGTTGTAACTTGTGTTGTGGCTTTATTTTTATCCTGAGATGATCCAACTTTTATCTTCATAGTCCCCTGATAATCATTTCTGATTTGGGAACTCTTGTTTTGATCTTCAACATGGGGAATTCTATTTTCTGGTCCTTGAGATTCCTGACATGTTTTCTGCTTAAAATTTTGCTTGTTGTTGCCCCACTGTTTCTTTTGCGATTCAACCCCTTTATGACTATGCACTGGTTGACTTGTGAAAGTACTCTCTATTTGGTGTGAGTTACTTACCTGAGCTTTGCCTCTGAGGTTATAGTTGCTTCTGACTTAGGCCACTGCTGCAACTGTGAGAGCTCTAATCTCTTCATCAGAAGGTCTCTGCAAGTTATTCAGGAAGTTGTGTGAACCCTGAGCAAATACATAACTATCTTCATCATCCTCATCATAAAAAACCTGCTGACAGGCTTGAATCCCATCATCTGTACTCTCATCTACATCATGAGGAGGATGCCCACTGCTTATGGATAGCATATTAACATCATCATCCTGTACATAATGTGGCTCATTGCATTCATTACAGGACACAACATTATCATACAAAGATTGAGCAATCATGCATTGGGACTATGAATGTGGCATCTGACAAATTATGCACCAAGGAGTATCATCAACAATATTTACAGCTTTCTTCAAAGGATTAGGAGTTTCCTTGGTACGTTGAGCTCTCTAATTTGTGTTGTTATGTGAAAATACAGGCTTACCATTATGCCAATTGGTGTTATATGGAATATCATGCAATGATGGCCTTTTTTCCTGCCTTTGGTAGACCTGCCTATCAAGACCTATCCCTTTTTCACTTCTAGCCAGTCTATAGATTAGGTCCTTAACAACATTTGCCAGTTTATCAATTTTGTCTTCAGGAGCAGATGTATTACCTTGAATATTCTGAGGTTTATTTGGATTCTATAGAATTTTCACATCATCCCTTCTGTTTGTCTTGCCTGATGCTTTCCTATTATTCTCAATATTTATTGCTATCTTGAAAGTATCCCTGAGAGTAGCAAGACCTTTATCTCTTAACCCATATGCTATTTTAGCATCAAAAGCATTAATATATAATATTATGCACATAGGTTCATTTGGCCTCATGTGATGTGGCAATTTGTTCAGCACTTTAGTAAATCTTGCATTAAAATCTGCAACCTGCTCATTTGACCCTTTAGTGATACTAGTGAACTCATTTACAAAAAAGCTAGGGTCAGTTTTGTCACCATATTGCTCCTTAAACATCCTTTTGAACTCATCCCATGATAAAATGCTCCGGTCAGGTAGATTTTTGTACCATTCTCTAGCCTCATCGATCAAAGATTGCATGCATGACTTCATAAAGACATCCTCATGCTCAACCTCAAAGTTGTCCATGACATTTTGAAAAGATTTCAAATGATCCTCTCCTAACACAGTATTATTTCCTAGAAATTTTGGCACTTGAAGCCTTACATGCTTGTCAATGGGGTTAGGATAACCAGGAATACCATAAAAAACAAGTTGTCTGAATCTATCTAGCTACATAGGTTGTCTACCAAACTGATTAGCATTACCATTTCTATTAGCATTTAGATCTCTCACATTATTTAATGGTACTCTAGCATTGTTTGCATTCTATCTTTGATCATTTTGCTGATACTGGACTTAATTTCTATGCTGGTTCCTTAGGGCATCTACATTATTAAGGGTAGGGACTGCATCCTGCTAAGCTATCCTCATGGCTTGTACCTTTTGTCTCATATTGTCTCTAATTTTCACAGCCTGAAGATACTCAAATTCAGCTTTCAAATTCTTGATCTCTTCAGCTAATTGGTCATCTCTAGGCATGGAAGAAGATGGTCTCATTCCATTTTGGTCATCATCCTCATCATCCCTTGGAGATTCAGCCTCTTCAAATCTTTCACCAGGGTCTAAGAAAGGGCATTCTTGGAACACCTCTGACCTAATCCTTATGCCACCACCCTGTTGCCTCTCATATGCACCTTGGATATCAGCTTCTGCATTTGAAAAATAAGGCACATGCTGTCCTGATGATTTAGGGTGATTTTGGGCATCATCATTATTTCTGAGAGAGCCCTCATGACTGGATGAGACAATTCCTTTTCTTCTATACATCATCTTTCTAGGTAACTCTTCTAATAGAGGATTACGCAGGGATCTTCTCCCTTGCATACAAATTGTTATTTTACCAGTTTGGGAGATTGTTTGGAGTCACCACCTATAAGTAGGAATTATTTCTTTTAAAAATAGGGTTCTTTTACTATATAATCCCCAGCGGAGTCACCAATTTCTGTTGCGACTCAGATGGGCCACAAGTTATAACCCTTTTTCAAATTTCCTCCCCAGCGGAGTCACCAATTTCTGTTGGTTATTTCCTTGACTGGATGCTCATTCCCAGATTTCCCTACAAGGTAGCCATCAATGATCAACAGGATCTCTGGGCCAGGGGCCAACAGTGTAGGAGATAGACTCTATTTTTATCTCCTCTTCTTCTTCAGGCTCTACAAAACCTACGGGGGTATTCCCTATTCAACACCCATGAGAATATGCTTGTGGGTTGGCTTGGGATGTTGATACAAAGCAGATAAATCCTCCTGTAAGTAGACCAAAATTGTGGGATAAGTACAAAGGGGCTAGCTTTGGGCCTATGTTTAGTTGTGATTCAGAAGATCTTGGTCCTAAACTACTTCTAAGGTCCTAATGGTTTGATTTGGAAGTATGAGTTTGATTTATGTGTTTGGATACAAAACTAGGACCTGGTGTGTAAACTCAATACAGAGCTAGATTGGTGCCTATCCAGGGTTCGGAGTCAGTAGACATACACCTGTGAATGATCAACATGAACACACTAAAACTGGATTTCAAGGGGATGTTATGGTATCTGCCTTACAAATACCTCCCAGAGCAGAGTGTTAAGTCATCTCTACTTATGGCATCCCTATTGCAGTATATCTTTCCCAACACTTAATCAGAAAACAATTTAATCTACCCCTTGAGTAGAAGTTGAAAGATCAAGCATTCAATACAGGAATTCTATATTCTAGAATACCAGACATCCCTTATATATCTAGATTCAGAAGAAGGATACATGCAATACTGGAGACAAAATAACAAAACACATGCAAATACAACATTACTCATATAAAACCAATCATGAAATTAGTAAATTCATGCATGAGACATACAACAAGAGATACATAAACTCATAAGGTCACCTGCACCGAGCAACCAAAACCAGTTGTATCTTATTACAGAGCCAGATATGTCCAATTTTCAACAACCTTGAAAATGAGAAACACAACCTGCTATATACAACAAGGAAGGTCCTCAGCATTAATTACATGGCAGATGAAAATTTGCCAGATACAGTATATTGAGAAAATGGTGCTCATCGCATTCAATGCAGTAGGTAGAAGAGGGGACAAGAAGAGATCTCGAGCCTTGCACCGCTGCCTAGGGATTCACATCTTCAGTCGGGTACTAGATCCATCACGCCATCGCCCATACCGCTGCAACAATCGCCATTAATGGCGCACCAACTCGTGGCCTTGGGAAAAACATCATACTGTGCATCGCAACCGTTTCCCACCAAGATTCATCATCCTAATATTTCAAATCATGCAGGATCTAATTATCCCACATGCACCCCACGGTGACCTCCTCAACACTTTATATACTGGGCCAGTTACATATATAATGTCAGTGATTTTGCTCCCAATGACGCCAGCATAAACCTCATCATCATCATCCTCCAGCATGATATTCTGTTACTCGAAATATCACCCTGACGTCAGCATCATCATCCTGATGACCAACCTTACCTTCACATGAGATATCATTTTGATATTCACCTTCATCGGCACAACCTGATGTATCAGAGGAAGATCTTCCTATTTAGCCGATACCAAATGTCTGGCCGATGAACATCCTGCATGTCCATAAAAATCCTGATGACATCACCATCACATCCGCATACTGCGCACCTCCTCATATCCGGATGATGTCATCGTCATATTCACAACATCGGGGGATCTCCATAAAATGACTCATGTTAAAATATGACCCCCCGGACCTTGATGACGTCACCATCATGTCGGCATCAGGATGATATTCGGAAGATAACTGGATATTTGGAAATATCATCCTGATGCACAAATATCATGCAGCACTGTAGCTTCATGGAACATTGGGGTGATGTTTGAATGTCACCCGATATTTGGAAATATCACCCCCTCCTTAGAAAATGATGAAGACACGAGACTTAGCCAATATCACCTTGATGCATGAATGACGTTAGCAACATCTTGGTGTAAAACAAACATAAGGTGATAAAATAACATCAGGGTGATCTTAACAAAGATCACCCAATATTCAAATGTGATGACCTTCCAGAACATTGGGTCATACTTAGAAATTTCTTAGCGCCAACATCAGAATGATCTTGACCAAGATCACCCGATGTTAAATATCACCCTGAACACGAAAGTCGGGTTAGCAAAACATGATGACCACCACAGGATATCTAGACATGATGAGAAATGATGATGATCCCCCACTTTAGAATATCATGATGATGCTGAAAAACACTAGGAGGGTCCAACACTTAGGAAATTTTCTGAATTACTAGGGAGGTGCACTTCCTGCAACCCTAAACATAAATTATTACCAACAGTTGGTATGACAGTTAATGAAATTGTAAAAACAATTACTGTTCATGGAAATCTAAGGCCTATCAAAGATTATTATGATAATTTTGATCAAGAAAATAAAAAAATTTTGGAAGATGCCACCATCATGTACTTGAATAAATTTAATAGAGCTCTACTGGAAATTTTACAAGAACTTCCTAAAAGTTTAAGGAAAATACTAGAGATGAGGAAGGAAGCAGCCAAGGCTAAAGATCTAGAACTCAGAGAATATGTCCTCTCCACTTTGTGTCCAGTAATGTCCAAAAAGGAAGTAGATAAAATACTCAAAAAGGTAAAAGATGATTTCAGAAGCAAGGTAAGGATGAACAAGCTAATGCTTGGGGAAATTGAGGAAATTGCAAAAGAAACAGAGAAAATTTTGAGGAAGGCCCTGGATAAAGATAAATATTATGTTGTCTCTGATGAACAAGTTGAGGAAGGTAATCCTACAATTCCAAAACTTGAAACATCAAAAGAAGAAACTAGAAAAGGAAGTGATGACCAAGATGATACTCTAGATCCTCGAGAGCAAACCTATGAGGAGACAGATGATGGGATTGATTCATCAATTTTGTATGTTGAAAAAGTAAACATTAGTAAGAAATAAACTGAAGGTGATGAGTCCTCTACTCTGGAAGAGGAGTAATTAAACAAAGAAGACATAGAGATGGTGGACAAAACTGATGATGAAGGAGATACTCTAACTCCACTTGATCAATCTGGAAAAGAAGAAAATATTGCTACTACACAAAGCCCTCCAAAATCGGTAGCAAGTGGTGAAGACAAAGAAAAGATTCCCACTATAGATGGTATAGAGAAAGGTAAAGCAAAGGAAGAGAAAGAAAAAGGTAAGTAAGATAAAACAAAAGAAGATGGTGCAAATCTTGATGCATCTAAACAAATTAGTCTCGATACTAACATTAACAAATCTGAAGGAAAGGAAGGTGGTTCAAGAATTGTGGCAAGAGATACTAAAGATGTAGTAAAAAGTCTCCTAAGTAAAGAAATGCTTGAGTTTGATGAACCAGAGCTATTTCATGGACCGATCAATCTAGATGCTCTCTCTCTGGTTCAAGTAATGAAGATAGCATCCTTCACACAAGCCAAGGTAAGAGAAAAGATGTTGAGATCTCACGTTGAGGACAGTGAGCTGCTAGGCCTTGTAACTGGAGTATTGGAGAAGATAATGCCAACCTTCTAGAAGAATCCTTCTAAATCTCCTTCCAAAAATTTGAAGAATCTTGTAAGCTCTGTAAGTACACATTTTGAGTCTTTGAGAAGTCTACAGAGACTAAAGTCAGAAATGAATTTTTGGATAAGAAATTTAGTGAAATAAAGGGCCTAATAAGGAATGAATGGATGATACTTGGAATCAGTATAAAAAGTATTCAAAATGCTCTAAGTGATGGAGGTGATATATACAAATTTTGTCTATCCTGGCCCAAAGTCAGTGAGGATATTGAGAGGAAGATAAAGGAGCAAGAACAAAAATTGTCAAATCTATCTCAAAATTTTGATCCTCTAATAGTTTCTCCTATAATTCAAGAATGTCAAGTAATCATATTAATAGATGAAATAAAGAAGCTTGTTAAAGAAAAAGGCAATATTGTGAAGAGATTGTGTGAGCCGCGGGGATTGATTGCCCCCAAGTCAGAAACAATGTTTAATACATTATCAGAAACTCAAACTATAGTTTAGACAAGTGATCCTTCAGATTTGACAAATGTAGAGGCATACACATTTCTACTAAGTGGACACATCTTAATTGTGGATGGCATGAAAAGAAGTTGGGCCTCTAAACTTGAGTAATTGAAAAATAGTTTTGTAGATATTCTCAAGTTCATGTAAATATAACTTAATGATTGGGTGTACATATGCAGCATTGTACATAGAATTTTTGATTTTTGGCTTACGGGCCCCATCCTTTGCCATTGATTTCAAAGGGGGAGTGAAGAACAATGAAAAATAAGGAATCTAGCAAAGGGGGAGCTCCAGAATCAGTGGAGAGCATAAGAGTATAGAGTAAGGGAGAGTAACACTTAGTCATTTTCACTAAGTGTTGCCATCAATGCCAAAGGGGGAGATTGTTGGCAAGAGACACTACTTCGCATGACAAGTGTTGTCATTAATGGCAACTAAGACTATTCCACTCATCTACATAACATAATTTGTTCATACCGGAAGTCAGAATCAAAATTTATCTAAGTTCAGGTAGCTAGAGACAAAGCATGTGACAAGGTCCGGTATCTTGGTCTGGATCTCTCCAGTGGTAAATTAGAGTATGCTATGGATCTAAAGGAGTCATAAGGATTGTGAAGGAAATCTAAATCTATAATTTTAACCTTAGTGATGAAGGATTCAAAAGTTATTTGCATCTGAGTATGAGGTTACAATTTAACAGTGTAGATAGTAGAAGAACATGCCGACCTTGTAATTGATCTTGGTTTCGGATAAATGGAAGTGGTCAGGTGATCAATTTGTGATAATCAATGATAGTGGCTGACATGATTGATGATTTGTGAATGATAGTTTTGTTCCGCATTACAAGTTATGCATGGATTTAGCTGACAAAGCAAAGTCTTCAACAAAGTTCTAAGTGTTCTTGAAGCTGACTGAAAAGTGATTGAATATCATGATGCACATATATATAGCTGATGGATTTAAGTGATTTGTGTATGTGTGTGTTGTGACTATAGAATAAGTGAAAAAAGAGAAAAGATCTAATGTTCAAATGTTAGTAGAACAATAATCAGATAGAGTGAGGATGAAGTGTATCAAGTCAGTATTCTATGCTTAACCAGAACTAAATCCTTGCATTGGTAGATGTTAATTATTAGTTCAAACTCATTGTATTCTTCTTTCTGAAGGCAGTGAGCCTTCTTTTGAGTAGTGAGCCCGAATGCATGTGCATTCACCATTGTAGTACTTTTAATAGAGTATAATCTTTGTGGATTAACCCCCACCGTGGTTTTTCCCTTAATCGGGTTTCCACGTCAAAAATCTTGGTGTTAAAATGTGTTATTTCTACTTCTGCTCATGTGTTGTTGATTCTTGCTTTTGATGATAACATTATTAATCTATTAATGAAGTAGTCAAGAGAAATTAATTGCTACAAGTTTTAAAGTTTTAATACAACTGATTCACCCCCCCTCTCAATTATCACCTCTAATTCCCACAGGGTGCCCATGCCCAAGTCCAGCCTAATTTGTTAGGATTAAAATAAATGCATGTTAGCTTGGGCCCTCTCAAAAGGTTTCCCTATGTCAGCCTATTCAATTTAAATTTACAAATGTTAGCGAGAATGCATATATAAGTTAGTTTATGACTTCATCTTACTCCTAGATGGATAATGTGAACTTGTGATATTGAGCAAAGGGATTTCAAGGCTTTCATTGTGTTGCAGAGCAGAATTGTGTTGTTATTGTGTTTGTTTGTTATAGATTTGGCTTCATCTATTCATCTCCTCATTATTTTAAGGACCTTTATCTCTATGAGGGCTTCACTTCTAAGTTGACATCAATTTGTGTTTCAATCATTTTATATCATCATTCGATTTGGCCTCTGCCCTCCTTGGGCACACACTCTATCTAACAACAATGTTGGAAGACTTGAATGTCCTTTCAGGGATTGACTGAGGCAAGCTCCTAAATACCACAAATCCTAAACCCCTCTCTTTGTGATTGTAGGTTATAGGTGGTAGAGTTGGAAAAGTGTAGGTGCAGAGAAGCAAGTTAAAGGATAAGGATACAGGATTTGGAAGAAATTCACTAATAATCCTCCCTCCTGGACTAGGGCACTCACCTCGTAGTCCTTCCGATATGCTTGGCCCCAAACTCTGGTGTTGGATACAGTTTGACACATCTCTCTGCTTTGGATCTATAGAAAAACTACCCTATTGGACTTGGGTGCCCATCCCATGGTCTGCAAAGTTTTTGTTTCTCAAAACTCAACTTTTGGTATGTTTCTAATCATCCCTGAGTATCTTCTTGTATGATTTCTTGTAGCATTTTATATATCTATACCCAATCACCCTATAATTAGGGTTTGAGGCTTATTCAAACTAGGGTTTGACAAATCTCTCAATATAATCTATTCTTTCCATATCATTCCTAAGTACAAAACATGTAGCTAAGTCCTCATTCATCTATAGTGACTTGGCTCGGTTCTTGTCCTCTAATGTTATTGTGAAAGGAGGATTTGATTTGATATACTTTAATACCATCCACCATCTTCCCCCTTTTCATACATAACATTTTGTATCTTTATGAGTGTTGTAATTAGTCCTTGCATTCATTCATATCATAGTTATCATCTTGCATTGAAAAGTCTAGCATACATTTTAAAAAATAAAAAAAAGCATTCTAGGCTTGCATAAAGACATAGTTTTACATGATTTCAATTACATAAGATAAAAAGATTCAATTATTTGATATTTGCATCAGATATGATCCATATTATAGTAAAGCATCATTTCATCATATCATATCTTGCATTTGAAGATCTCACTTGATACGATTTTGGTTAAAAAGTTGTATTTTTCATATAACCTAGTAATTCCAAAAGCTAGGGTTTGTAGTGAAAATCTTATTTCAGATTTTGCTGCTATCATAAACATCTTTCAATTTAGATATAGCAATTATTTAAAGAATATTTTCATTGCTCATTTGAAATTTTTTCATAACTTCATACTTTACTTTGAAAATTTCACATGTTTGTAATTACACAATGTTTATTTCAACATAAGCAATTTAACCTCTCTCTAACATTTCTTTGCAAGAAATCTTAAAAGTGGTCCATACTACCTTTTGTGTAGCACTTTTTTACACCTTAATCACTTTGTTTGTAAGGACACTATTGTGTTTTTGTTCTTGGTAATAAGCTTCAAAAACCCAGTTTCCTCAAACTAGTGTTGTGGTGAACAAAAGTCTTTCATATCGGTTGTATTTGATAAATGAAAAGATCTTATTGTACACTATTATTCCAAGACATTTTATTATGGAATCTTCATCTCATTTCTCTTTGGTATCTTTACATGCATATATCAAAAACTTTGAGAATTTCTACAAATTCCTTAATATGAATCCTCATGTTCTCACTTGTATACAATTCATGTATCATAAGGATATATTTAAATGCTCTTCATTTGAAATCCTTGATTATATTTTTGATTTTGACAACTTCATAGCTCTCATGAATACTTACCTTTCGGTATTAGAAGATCTAACTGAATACATCTCCATGCATACTTGTGAGAAAGATGAGTGTGAAATTTTTTCTTCCATTAATGCCTTGGAACTAATATCTAAAATATATGATGATGATGGTGATTCCATGAGTATCCTATTCCTCCTCTAGTTGAATGTTCAAACACCTTGGATACCACTAAGGAAGTGAATACCTTTGATCTTACTCCTTTGGATGAATGTTCAAAAACCTTGGATATCTCTAAGAATGCGAAGACCTTAGGTAGCTCTCTTTTAGCTGCATGTTCAAATCCTTTAGATGTCACTAAAGATAAAACCATCAACAATTCATTTAACAATACTTTCCCTTCCCTTCGTTCTAATGCTCTCCCTTTATAAGATGAAGCATTGGTGGTTGAAGAAAGATCCCTCACATTAAATTCTTTAGGGATAAATGTCGAGCTTAATCAAAATCAAAACAATGTTAATTCAGTCATCACAAATAGACTTATTCAACCTACTAAGGGGATAGTGAATAAGTGTATTAACATTCCTAAGATGATTGTGCAAGAGGTACCTAATGCACCTTGCTTAAAACTAGTGATTATGGTTCAAGGTGATCCAAAACCACCTCGACCCCAGGGTTACATTCTAAATTATGCAAGACAAATCACTCAAAGAAATCAAGGTGTTCAAAATGTGCCACATCATCACAAGAAAAGTAATAAATCACCATACATGCATGTCTCTCTTCCATCTTATCAACCTATTCTTCCTCAACCACCTTGCCTTACTCATAAAGATGGTTAAGACTATGATCTTATTGAACAACTTCACGCTAGTCTGGCTAAGATCTCTCTTTGGGATTTAATACAAACATCACCTACATATCATAGAATGCTCCAAGAAGCTTTACAAAAGGTGATTGTACCACCTGCTGTTAAGTCAAATGATGAGGTAGCTCTGTTAGGTTGTATGCATGCGACAAAAATGGATATTCTATTTCCATAACATGAAGTACCATCAATTGAAATTGAAGACCAAAATGATCCACTTATAATATTTATCACAATAAATAAAAAGTTGGTAAAGTGAGTTATGATTGACAATGGATTGGCTCTTAATGTCTGTGGTATTGATTTGCTACACAAAATCAATGTTGATAACAAGTTAATTAAACCAAACATGCTTAACATATGTGGCTTTGATAATGTTGGTAGACAATCCCTGGGTACCATAACTTTACTTATAAAGGTTGGACTCGTGACATTATCTACCCCTTTTCATGTCATGCCTGATTCACTTTCATATAATATGATTCTCGGTAGACCGTGGATCCATGCCATGGGGATAGTTTCATCTACCCTTCATCAATTAATAAAATTTATTTATGAAAATAAACTTCACACCATCGAAGTTGATCCTGAACCGAATAGTTGTTTACATATTGAAACACAAAAACAAGTAAACAATCATAAGAGTCTAAACAACTTACGATTTGATTCATCAATACCTCTTGCCACAGATAATGTTGTGCAAGACTCTAAACCTTCGAATGCACTTTTTAGTGATGATTAGGGTTCATTAGATTTTACTCCTTCCTTTATAGGGGAATATAAATTTAATAACCCTAATCCTGACACATCAAAAATTGCCTCAATCTCTTCCAAGCGATCTTTGGAAATACCTAAGAATCCTAAAGTTTATTTAGTAGAAAACAAAGACAATACTCTCACTTATACTACATATTATGAGACCTATGAGGCCACACCATCTTCTAAAGAGATGACATCTCTCTATGGTCATGGATTTAAAATTCTTTATAAAAATTGCGACTACATAGGCAATGGTTGTGGTGTAAACCAATAAGGAATCAAAGTACCTTTACAAGTTGTTGGAATGAACTACACAACCAGTATTGGATACCGTTCTTTGAAGCCCACCAAAGCCTATCGTCATCCTAAACTTAATGTTAATACAATATCATAAAGACCAAAACCTAATACGATACATCCTATGACGATAGACATGGGTTGTCCACCAAGAAATATCCCATTGAATTTGGTAAGTATTTCTCCCTCTTTTAGCCACACTTGATGTAGCACCTATTCTAGTTGCTCTTGAGGGTGGCCTCCTCCTAGATATATATGTTGATGTGTTGTGTTGTGTTCCCCCGTGTTGTGTTATATGTCATTTAGGTCTCTTTGGATGACCCTTGATTCTCTTGTAAGGTCAAGGATACAAGGAGAACACCTCTGTTGTGACCATTCTTCTATTTGTTTCTATATTCTTCTACTCTTCTCTCCTATATTGTATTGTTGTGTGTTGTGCCTTGGGGGCATAGCATTATGGAGGGTGTTTTGGGGGCATCCTCCTACGTGGTGTTCCTAAGGCACTTTGTCTCCTCTCTCATTTTTATTGTTTCCCTTCTTCTGTGGATTTATTAGTTAGTGGATGACAAAAACAAATAAATACTGATAAGGACCATGTGTCCCTTCACTAAGCAAAGAAAAAATGGACTAGTCCATATATGAAGATGGGGTTGATATAATGTTGACATTTGACTAGTAGAATCAGTCTATGTTATGTAGTGTTGTGAAGAATCTTGTAACAAATCCTTTTCAATACTAATCTACTCTATGCATCTTGATATGTCTTTGATATGTGTTGTGTCTCACCTTGTTGTTACACTCAGTTCTGAGATACCTGTAGTATAGCCCAATGGCTATACTCATTTATGAGCCTGCAAGTGTAGCCTCGATCCTTGATATGATCTAATATACGATTTATGCATAGCTTTATGAATTGATTTGGTTATTATCTCAGAGTAATATTTTCTAACCAAAGATTATATCTTGTTGATTATCTTAGCAAATTAATATCGATGTGTTTGTGGGAACATTCAGTGATCATGGCACATGTCACCTTTAGGGTCATGGGCTTTGCAAAAGCTCATGTTCCCTTGCGTGTTTTCAGTCTACCTTAATGTGCTTGATACCAGTAAGTGGAATCAACCACATTAAGGTGGGGGCATATATAATGGCATCTGCTTGATTATCTTTTACACTGACAAAGCATGTTTGAAAGCCCTCATCATGAGGCAGGATGGTGTATCTCTTGAGCTAGTGCACATCCTTTTATACAAAGTCCTCTATGGAGGTGGTGTTGGATGTTGAGCTATCCACCCTTAAGTGTGTTTTTGGTGGTTGTGGTAGCAGAGCTCAATCGTCAGGTGTGTTTGGCATGTTTTAGATGTGGGAATTAGCAATAAGCTCCTTCCCATCACTTGTGTTTGTCATGTATAAGACATATAGTGTGTCTATGGCATACTATGCAACACTCATGTATTCCATGTGTTTTCCTTGTGTCTATTGTGTCTTCCCCTGAGTGTGGTCTAAAGGCACGTAGCGATGTGCTCCCTCCACATTTGGGTTTTTGATTGGTGTGTCTTCCCCCTGGTGTAGTCTAAAGGTGCATAGTGATGAGCTCGCTCCAAACTTTGGGTTTTGTTTTGCATGTTTTTGGCAGTCTAAAGGTGTGTAGTGATGAGCTCCCTCCGCCCCCTAGTTCAAGATTTGTTTAGTTGATTAAATTAATATATTCTTGGTGTATTGAGTGACTACTCTCATGTCTTCTTCATGTATTACATGTTTCCACTATATTCTCCATGTTTTACACGATTCTTAATGTCTTTTTCGTGTCTTGCGTGTCTTCCATGTGTTTTCTAGTGCTTACCTGAGATTAGGGCTAGAAATAGTCCTCCAACCTTTAGGTATGCCTTAGCTCTATGTTCTTGGTGTGTTTGATGTGTTTTGACTGTACTTTAATGCATGTATGGAATCGTAAGATCATACATACATTAAAGTGGGGGCTAAATGTTATGGAGTAAAAAGTTTCCCTATGCCTTTTTACCTCCTAGTTTAGCTCCTAGGTCCTCATAAGTTAAATACTCATCTCGAAGCAATTTCCCCTAAAATCCATGTCAAATGGGACTCAAGGGCCCATCTTAAATCTTAATCATGACCAAATTAAGGCCTTGGGACTTGGGTGCCCATGCCCAAGTCCATCCTGATTTGCCGAGATTAAAATAAATGCATGTCATCTTGGGCCCTCTCAAAAGGTTTCCCTCTGTTAGCCTATTCAATTTAAATTTATGAATGCTAGTGGGAAAGCATATATAAGTGAGTTTATGACTTCATTTTACACCTAGATGGATAATGCAAATTTGTGATATTGAGCAAAGGGAATTCAAGGCTTTCATTATGTTGCAGAGCAGAATTGTGTTGTTATTGTGTTTAATTGTTGCAGATTTGGCTTCATCAATTCATCTCCTCATGATTTTAAGGATCTTCATCTCCGCGAGGGATTCACCTCTAAGGTGACATCAATTTCTATTTCAATCATTTTATATCATCATTAGATTTGACCTCTGCCCTCCTTGGGCATGCACTATATCTAACAATGGTGTTGGAAGACTTGAATGTCCTTCCGAGGCTTAACTGAGGCAACCTCCTAAACACCACAACCCCCAAGCCCCTCTCTTTGTGATTGTATCCTTCAGACCACTGACAAAACAACTCTTAAAGAATTCATCAGACAATCCCTCTATGTGATTGCTAAGTTTTTTAAATTCTGTCTAATATTCTCTCACAGTGCTTATTTGGTGAAGTTTAGTGAGTGCTCCTGTGAAGTCATCAAAAACACTAGGGCCAAATCATTGCAAAAATCTATCCATTTTGGCTCTTCATGAGCCTTGATGTACCAACGGAACCATTGAAGGGATTCATGTTCCAAATGAAAGGATACAAATGGAACTTTGTTGACATCAAAAGTATTATGCAGACTAAAATATTGTTCTGCCTGGTATATCCATCCAGTCAAATCATCACCATTGAAGAGAGGAAAATCAAGCTTCAGCCCACAAAAATTGCTGCAAGAAGAGAACCCAGTGTGTCAAAATAGTTCTGTCCAAAAATGAATGGTGAAAGTTGCATCACGATCTGAGACAATGGAAGAAGGGATGCCATGAAGATGAAAGATCTGGTCCATGAAAATTTGTGCGATTGAGGAGGTAGTATAGGGATGGCTGATGGCACAAAAATAACTATATTTGGAGAGGTGATCAACCACAACCAAGATCACTATCTTCCCTCTAGATCTAGGGAGCCCCTTAATGAAATCCATAGAAATATCTGTCCAAATCCGTGTAGGGATGGGTAAGGGTTTGAGCAATCCAGAAAGGAGTGTCATTTCGCCCTTGTTGCATTGGCAGGTATCACATTCAACCACCATCTATTGAATTTCCCTTTTCATTCCCTTCCAATAGAAGTTACATCATGCCCGCTCATAAGTTTTGAGGAACCCAGAGTGCCCTGCTGATGGAGAAGCATGTAGTTCATAGAAGACAGCTTGTTGAAGATCTGTGCTTTGCAGAAGCACCAAATGACCCTTGTATCGCAAAGAAGAACCATCCCAAGAGTAATGCGGTAAACAGAAGGGTTATTGGCCAACTATTGAATGATTTGAGATAATGAAGAGTCATTGACATCACCCTGCTAGACAGATTCCAACCAATTTGGAACAGGCATAGAAATAGCTGAAAGAGAAGCTTGGTCATCAAATGTGTGAGAAAGAGCATCTGCCACAATATTGTCCTTAACCTTCTTGTAAGTGATCTCATAGTCATAACCCATGAGATTTCTAACCCATTTATGTTGTACTGGGGAGGAGACCCATTGTTCTAGGAAATATTTCATACTCTGATGATCAGTCTTGATGCAAAAATGATTCCCTAGTAGGTATGGCCACCACTTCTGTACTGCATTCAAAATAGCCATCATTTCCTTCTCATATGTAGAGAGTACTAAATTCTTATCAGAAAGAGCTTTACTGGTGAATGCAATGGGATGTTCATCTTGAAGGAGAACAACACCAAGTCCATTGCTGCAAGCATCACTCTCAATAGTGACAGTCTTGGAAAAATCTAGCATAGCTAGAACAGGTGTACTACACATAGCTTGTTTTAGTTTTTCAAATGCACACTCAGCAACATGTATCCATGTAAAAGAATCCTTTTTCAACATGATTGTTAATGGAGCTACAATCTTCTCGTAATCCTTGACAAACTTGTGATAGTAGCCAGTTAGTCCCAAAAAACCATGAAGGCTCTTGAGTGTATGAGGATGTGGCCAATTTTTCATGGCATCTATTTTTGCAGGATCCACTCGAACCCCTTGGGCTGAAACAATATGCTCGAGACACTCCACTTCTTCCTGGACAAAAACACATTTAGATTTATTTACACAGAGATGATGATTAGAGAGAAGCTGTAGTACGAGATCTAGATGTTCAAGATGCTCAACCCATGTTTTACTATAGATGTTGATATCATTGAAGAAGACCAAAATGAATTTCCACAGGTAGGGCCAGAATATTTTATTCATCAATGCCTAGAATGTGGTAGGAGCATTAGTGAGGTCAAAGGGCATGACCAAAAACTCATAGTGGCCATCATGAGTGCGAAAAGTTGTTTTAGGGATATCATCCTCATGAACTCAAATTTGGTGATACCCAGAACGAAGATCCAACTTGGAGAAAAAATGAGCGCCATGAAGCTCATCAACAACAGGAATCAAAAACTTATTCTTGATTGTGATGTGATTAAGTGCTCGGAAGTCAATGTAGAGGTGCCATGACCCATCTTTTTTATGGACAAGAAGAACTAGTGAAGAAAAGGAACTGGTACTGGGGCGAATAATACCCTGATTCAATAAGTCTCGAATGAGCATCTCAATCTTTGTCTTTTAGTGAAATGGGTAGTGGTAGGGCCTAATGTTGGGAGGAACGCTTCCAGGAAGGAGCTGAATATGGTGGTCCTCTGGTCATGAAGGTGGCAATCCCATTGGTTCAGCAAAGACACATGCATACCTATCCAAAATTTGTTGTAGATCCGAAGGAGTAGTGGAGACCGCTAAGGGTTGCATTTGAATGGAATGGCGTTGAGCGATGACACCATGTGAATTCTTCTTAAGAATATTTTCCATGTGATGTGAACTTATGATGTTGAGAGACCCTGGTTGTAAGCCCTTCAATGTGTGTTTTTGCCAATTGTCTGAAAACTACATCCAAAGTTCAGCAAAATCCCATAAGATGGGTCCAAGTGTGTGTAACCATTGGGTGCCCAAAACCACATCACATCTGCCTAAGGGAAAGGCAAACATGTTAGAGCACAGGTTATAATATCTAATAGAGATACACACATTGATACACTTCCCTTTGCAAGGTAATGTGCCCCCATTGACAATCATGACTTCAAAGTTGGAGCAAGGATGGACAAAACAATTAGCCTGTTTGGCGATCCGAGGGTCAATGAAGTTATGAGTGCTACTAGAATCAATAAGTATTGTAAGAGGGAGCTTCTTGAAGTAACCCTTGACCCACATGGTTTGTGGGGTGGTGATTCTTGCTAAAGCCTGGAGAGAGATCTCTGGGTGGTCTTCCTGAGAAGTAGGGTCAACAAGCAGCTGCTGAGTTTCAACCTGATCATCTACTGTGTCTTGAGCATCTTCATAAACTTCAGTTGCAGGCGGAGAATCCACATCCAAGAGATAGAGCTTTTTCTCAACACATCTATGTCTCCAAGTGAATTTATCATCACAATTATAACAAAGCCCTTTTTCTCTACATGCCTGCATCTTTGCTAGGAGTTGTTCTAGGAGCTGGCATGATTGTAGGTCTTTGGGGAACCATATTTCTGAATGGAACAAAATTGGATTTGGATCATTGTTGAGCTATGATCTTGTCCTCTGCCAACTTAGCCAACCCTAGGGCTTCCATCATTGTGCTAGGATGGAACATTTTAACGTCAGATCAGATTGCATTCTTTAGACCATTGAAAAAGTAACTCCTAAAGAATTTATCAGACAATCCCTCTGTGTGATTGGCCAAATTTTTAAACTCTGTCTGATATTCTCTCACAGTGCCTATTTGGCGAAGTTTAGTGAGTGCTCCTCTAAAGTCATAAAAAACACTAGGGCCAAATCATTGCAAAATAAGTTTGCAAAAATCTATCCATTTGGGCTCTTCACGAGCCTTGGTGTACCAATGGAACCATTGAAGGGCTTCATGTTCCAAATGCAAGGATGCAAGTGGAACTTTGTTGACATCAAAAGTATTATGCAGACTGAATATTGTTCTTCGCAATATATCCATCCAATCGGATCATCACCATTGAAGAGAGGAAAATCAAGCTTTGACCCACAAAAATTGCTAGAAGAAGAGAACCTAGTGTTTGCAGAAGACTGTGGCTACCGTCTATTATTCATGGCTGAATGCCGAAGATTGAGGCAAAGAATTTTTTCATCTAGACCTTGGAGTTTGGTCTTGAGGGCTGCAAGTTCATCCTCCATATTTTTTGCTCCTATGTGGGTGACAACCATAACTAGGAGTTTTTTTTTTTAAAGCTCTGATGGGTAATTGGGGTTTGACTAGGTTTTGGACACTTTTTGAGGGAAAGGGAAGCAAAAAATGGGGATTTCAGAAGCGGGGTGAAAGAATGGAAAAAATTGTTCAAGAGGGACAAAGGAGCAGAAATATGAAATGAACACCGTAGTAAAAATTTGAAGGCTATTGGGTGAGAATCAAAAAAGTTATGGCAAACCCTAAAAATAGACAAATGTGGGATTTTTGGCTTCGATAAATGGAATTTGGGATAGGGTCCTCAAGGAAGGAAATATGTAGAATGAAATTTCAAGGGTTCTAGTGAATTTTTAAAGGAAACAAAGCTAAAGCAAGGAAGATATGGTGAAAAAACCTTTTTTTTCCTAGAAACGATTTGCTAATCTGCTCAACTTCCTAAAGGTTCAAGGAAAACGAATAACCGCTTTGCCACAAATGACAACTCTTCCTGATCTAAACCTGTAATTGAAATGAACAGTATAGATATGAAACAAAAGAACTATTGCACTAATCACCACACTTGGATACCACTGCAGAAAAAATAAATTGATAGAAATTCCACCTAGCGAGCCCAAGAAAGCGCTCTGATACCAAATGAGAGGAACCTCCTACAATAATATAATAAAAATGCATGAAATAACATAAATAGCAGAAACACTGAAGGAATTTATTGATCGCAGGCCACTTCGAGGGGGCAACCTCCTTTGAGCAAGCTCAATACAATAAATTCGTGGATGCCTTCATTGGCCTCAACACGTATTTATGTACTAAGTCTAATCTAAACAACTATTACTTCCCATGAATGTAGGATAATACAATATACTCATGAGATGACTTACAAAGCATATGCGTCCAAAAGTAATATACTAACAAAGTAAAGAGAAGGGTTAAGCATGGGTTCCTAACATCCCCTCCCTCTTAGAAAATCTTTGTCCTCAAAGCTTAAGATGTGGAAATTGTTGCTAAATTTGAAGAGTGGTTCCCATGTAGCATCCTCTGGTTGCATTCCGTGCCACTGAATTAATACCTCTGTGATGGATCGAGAGTGAAGTTGACGAGTGCGCTTGTCGAGGATTGCCTCTGGGTCCAAAATGATGGATCCTTCGTTATTCAGTTTTGGTAAAACAATTTGTGCTTTGATGTTGGTGCTAAGAACTTTCTCTAGACAAGAGACATGAAATATTGGATTAACGCAGGAAGGAGGAAGCTCCAATTTAAAAGCAACTCACCCAATCTTCTGAAGAACCTTATATTGCCCATAGAACTTTGGAACCAGCTTATGATGCCCTTCGAGTTTCAGGGATGACTACTTGTATGGCTGTAGACGAAGAAAAACCATATCACCTACTTGAAAAGTGTGCTCAAAATGGTGCTGATCAACTTGTTGTTTTATTCAATTTCTTGCCATGTTAAGAATGTCCTGCAAGATGTGAAGAATCTGATCCCAAGTTTAGAGAATTGTGTCAACTACCTAAACTGGTGAATTGCTAGGGGTGTATGGAAGGAGCACTGGCAATGCCTGACCATAGACTACTTCATATGGGGTCATTTTAGACGCAGTGTGGTAGGAGGTATTGTACCACCATTCAATAAGAGGGAGCCACTTTGCTCACTGATGTTGTTGTTATGAGGTGAAGCAATGAAGATAAGTTCCCAAATATTTGTTGATAATTTCAGTCTGACCATCTGTTTGTGGGTGATACCCCGAACTCATCTTCAATTTGGTGCCAGTGTGTCAAAATAGTTCTGTCCAAAAAAGATTGGTGAAAGTTGCATCACGATCTAAGACAATGGAAGAAGGGATGCCATGAAGATGAAAGATTCGGTCCATGAAAATTTGTGCGACTGAGGAGGTGGTATAGGGATGGCTGAGGGCACAAAAATGACTATATTTGGAGAGGTGATCAACCACAACCAAGATCACTATCTTCCCTCCATATTATGAAATCCATAGAAATATCTCTCCAAATCCATGTAGGGATGGGCAAGGGTTCAAGCAATCCAGGAAGGAGTGTTGTTTCACCCTTATTGAGTTGGCAGATATCACATTCAACCACCATCTATTGAATTGCTCTTTTCATTCCCTTCCAAAAGAAGTTATGCCGTGCTTACTCATAAGTTTTGAGGAACCCAGAGTGCCCTGGCGATGGAGAAGCATGGAGTTCATAGAAGACAACCTACTAAAGATCTATGCTTTGGGGAAGCACCAAATGACCCTTGTATCATAGAGAAGCACCATCCCAAGAGTAATGTGGTATAGTAGAAGGGTTATTGGCCAACTTTTGAATGATTGAGATAATGAAGAGTCATTGACATAGCCCTGTTGGATCGATTCCAACCAATTTGGAACAGGCATAGAAATAGCTGAAAGAGAAGCTTGGTCATCAAATGTGTGAGAAAGAGCATCCACCACAATATTGTCCTTACCCTTGTTGTAAGTGATCTCATAGTCATAACCCATGAGTTTGCTAACCCATTTCTATTGTGCTGGGGAGGAGACCCATTGTTCCAGGAAATATTTCAGATTCCGATGATCAGTCTTGATGCAAAAATGATTCCCTAGTAGGTATGGCATATTTCAGATTTTGATGATCAGTCTTGATGCAAAAATGATTCCCTAGTAGGTATGGCCACCACTTTTGTACTGCATGCAAAATAGCCATCATTTCCTTCTCATATGTAGAGAGTACTAAATTCTTACCAGAAAGGGCTTTGCTGGTGAATGCAATGGGATGTTCATCTTGAAGGAGAACAGCACCAAGTCCATTGCTACAAGCATCACTCTCAATAGTGAAGGTCTTGGAATAATTTGGCATAGCTAGAATAGGTGTAGTACACATAGCTTGTTTCAGTTTTTCAAATACACACTCAGCAGCATGTGTCCATGTAAAAGCATCCTTTTTCAACATGGCTATTAATGGAGCTGCAATCTTCCTGTAATCCTTGACAAACTTGCAATAGTAGCCAGTTAGTCCCAAAAAACCACTGAGGCTCTTGAGTGTATGAGGAATTGGCCAATTTTTCATGGCATCTATTTTTGTAGGATCCACTCGAACCCCTTGGACTGAAAAAATATGCTCGAGATACTCCACTTCTTCCTGGCCAAAAACACATTTATACTATTTTGCACAGAGATGATGACTAGAGAGAAGTTGCAGTACGAGATCCAGATGTTGGAGATGCTCAACCCATATTTTACCATAGATGAGGATATCGTCAAAGAAGACCAAAATGAATTTCTGTAGGTAGGGCCAAAATATTGTATTCATCAATGCCTGGAATGTGGAAGGAGCATTAGTGAGGCCAAAGGGCATGACCCAAAAACTCATAGTGGTAATCATGCGTGTGAAAAGATTTTTTAGGGATATCATCTTCATGAACCCAAATTTAGTGATACCCAGAACGTAGATCCAACTTGGAGAAAAAATGAGCACCATGAAGCTCATCAACAACAGAAATTAAAAACTTATCCTTGATTGTGATGTGATTAAGTGCTTGAAAGTCAATGCGGAGGTGCCATGATGCATCTTTTTTTCTAGACAAGAAGAACTGGTGAAGAAAAGGAACTGGTACTAAGGTGAATAATACCTTGTTTCAGTAAGTCTCGAATGAGCATCTCAATCTCTGTCCTTTGGTGAAATGGGTAGTGATAGGGCCTGATGTTGGGAGGAACGCTTCCAAGGAGGAGCTGAATATGGTGGTCCTCTAGTCATGAAGGTGGCAATCCCACTGATTCAACAAAGACACATGCATACCTATCCAAAATTTGTTGTAGATCCGAAGGAGTAGTGGAGACCACCGAGGGTTGCATCTGAATGGAATGGAGCTGAGCGATGACACCATGTGAATTCTTCTTAAGAAGCTTTTCCATGTAATGTGAAACTTATGATGCTAAGAGACCCTGGTTGTAAGCCCTTCAATGTGTGTTTTTGCTGATTATCTAAAAACTGCATCCAAAGTTCAGCAAAATCCCATAAGATGGGTCCAAGTGTGCGTAACCATTGGGTGCCCAAAACCACATCACATCCGCCTAAGGGCAAGGCAAACATGTTGGAGTGTAGGTTATAATCTCCAATAGAGATACACATATTGCAACACTTCCCTTTGCAAGGTAATGTGCCCCCATTGGCAATCATGACTTCAAAGCCGGAGCAAGGTTGGACAAAACAATCAGCCTGTTTGGCAATCTAAGGGTCAATGAAGTTATGAGTGCTACCAGAATCAATGAGTATTGTAAAAGGGACCTTCTTGAAGTAACCCTTGACCTGCATGGTTTGTGGGGTGGTGACTCCTACTAAAGCATGGAGAGAGATCTCTGGGTGGTCTTCCTAAGAAGTAGGGTCAACAGGCGGCTGCTAAGTTTTGACCTGATCATCTACTGTATCTTGAGCATCTTAATAAACTTCATTTATAGGCGGAGAATCCACATCCAAGAGATAGAGTTTTTTCTAAACACATCTATGTCCTCGAGTGAATTTCTCATCACAATTATAACAAACCCCTATTTCTCTATGTGCCTGCATCTCTGCTTCAGTCGAATGCTTGATAGGAGTTGTTCTAGGAGCTGGTGTGATTGGAGGTCTTTGGGAAACCATATTTCTAAATGGAACAAAATTGGATTGGATCGTTGTTGAGCTGTGATCTTGTCCTCTGCCAACTTAGCCAACCCTAGGGCTTCCATAATTGTGTTGGGATGAAACATTTTATCCTCAGATTGGATTGCATCCTTCAGACCACTGACAAAACAACTCCTAAAAAATTCATCAGATAATCCCTCTTTGTGATTGGCCAGTTTTTCAAATTCTGTTTGATATTCTCTCACAGTGCCTATTTGGTAAAGTTTAGTGAGTGCTCCTGTGAAGTCATCAAAAACACTAGGGCCAAATCGCTGCAAAATGAGTTTGCAAAAATCTGTCCATTTTGGCTCTTCATGAGCCTTGATGTACCAATGGAACCATTGAAGGGCTTCATGTTCCAAATGAAAGGATGCAAGTGGAACTTTGTTGACATCAAAAGTATTATGTAGAATGAAATATTATTCTGCTTGGTATATCCATCCAGTCAGATCATCACCATTGAAGCGAGGAAAATCAAGATTCAGCGCATGAAAATTGCTAGAAGAAGAGAACCCAGTGTTTGCAGAAGACTCTGGTTGCTGTCTATTGTTCATGGCTGAATGCTGAAGATTGAGGCCAATAATTTTTTCATCCAGATCTTGGAGTTTGGTCTTGAGGGCTGCAAGTTCATCCTCCATGTTTTTTGCTCCTGTGCGGATGACAACCATAACTAGGAGTTCTTTTTTTTTGGGAATGGGTAGAAAAACAAAAACAAAAACTTTTTTAGTAAAGGAAAATTTGGATTTGGGAAAAGCTCTGATGGGTAATTCGGGTTTGACTAGGTTTTGGACACTTTTTGAGGGAAAGGGAAGTAGAAAATGGGGATTTCAGAAGCGGGGTGAAAGAATGGGAAAATTTGTCCAAGAGGGACAAAGGAGCATAAATATGAAATGAACACTGTGGTAAAAATTTGAAGGCTATTGGGTGAGAATCAAAGAAGTTATGGAAAACCCTAAAAATAGACAAATGTGGGATTTCTGGCTTTGATAAGTGGAATTTGGGATAGGGTCCTCAAGGAAGGAAATATACAGAATGAAATTTCAGGGGTTCAAGTGAATTTTGAAAGGAAACGGAGCTAAAACATCGAAGATATGGCAAAAAAATGGATTTTTTTTTTCTGGAAACGATTTGCCAATCTACTCAACTTCCTAAAGGTTTAGGGAAGACGGATAACTGCTTTGGCACAAATGACAACTCTCCATGATCTGAACTTGCAATTGAAATGAACAATATAGATGCGCAACAAAAAAACTACTACACTAATCACCGCACCTAGAGACCACTATGAAATTTTTTTTGACAGAAATTCCACCCAACGAGCCCAAGAAAGCGCGCTGATACCAGATGAGAGGAACCTCTTACAACAATATAATGAAAATGCATGAAATAATAGAAATAGTGGAAACATTGAAGGAATTTATTGATCGCAGACCACTTCGAGGGGGCAACCTCCTTTGTGCAAGCTCAATATACTAAATTTGTGGATGTCTTCATTGGCCTCAACACGTACTTATATACTAAGTCTAATCTAAACAACTATTACTTCCCATGAATGTGGGATAATACAATATACTCATGGGACGACTTACAAAGCATATGCATCCAAAAGTAATATACTAACAAAGTAAAGAGAAGGGTTAAACACGGGTTCCTAATAGTTATAGGTGTGGGAGTTAAAAAAGTGTAGGTGCAGAGAAGTAGGCTAAAGGATAAGGATTCGAGATCTATAAAAAATTCAATGATATTCCTCCCTCCTAGACTAGGGCGCTTGCCCCATAGTCCTCCTGATAGGCTTGGCCCTGAACTCTGGTGCTGGATATAGTCTGATACATTTCTCTGCTCCGGATCTACAAAAAAATTGCCCTATTGGACTTGGGTGCCTCCCTCATAGTCTGCAAGTTTTTTGTTTATGCAAAATCAACTTCTGGTATGTTTCTGATCATCCCTAAGTATCTTCCTATATAGTTTCTTGTAGCATTCTATACGTCTGTACCTGATTATACTATAATTAAGGTTTGAGGCTTATTCCAACTAGGGTTTGATAAATCTCTCAATCTAATCTATTCTTTCCATATCATTCTTGAGTACAAAACTTGTAGCTAAGTCCTCATTCATCTGTAGTGACTTGGCTTAGTTCTTGTCCTCTAATGTTATTGTGAAAGGAGAGTTTGATTTGATATACTTTAATACCATCCACCATCTTCCCCTCCTTTTCATACATAACACTTAGAAAGCTCGATGCGTGAACTCTAATATATCAGGAGCTGAAGGGCAGAGATGTTCCTTGTTGAATTCAAATGAGAATATGTTACTTAGAAAACCTAGCATGCGTACTTTGATATACGCTAAGTGATTAGGGGTTAGAGGGCGGGGCTACCTTTTGATCAATTCAAAATGGGAAGTAGTAGACATGAAGTCTAGCACCCAATAAGGAAGGCGATAGACAAGAAGCTCATCACCCGATAAGGAAGGCAATAGATAGGAAGTCCATTGCCCGATAAGGAAGGTGATAGATAGGAAGCTCATTGCTTGATAAGGAAGGCAATAGATAGGAAGCTTGTCATCTGATAAGAAAGGTGGTAGAAAGGAAGCTCGATGCTTGATATCTCTACTAAGGAAGAATCGAACGGACTGAAGGAGACCCTCTAAGGATTTCAAATAGGAAGGTGGAAGACAAGAAGCCTGATCTCTAATGCTCCACAAGTTCAATTAATGCAAAAGGAAAAGATACAAAGCATAAAACTTGAAGATTCAAAACTCTAAGGCTGACTTTGGAGGATGTTTTAAGTTAATGCATTAGCAGACATTGAAATGCACACGTTGGAATTTAAAAGTTTAATTATTGGTGCCATTTTAGAAATGTGTGGATTGTTCAGTTTTGGGTCCAAACCTATTTTTGGGTCAAACTAAGTATATGTGTTTTAGGCCCTATTTCATAATGCCAAAATTAGAGGATGGACCGCATCTTAGAATTGTACACATTGGAATTCAAAATTATAGATGCTGACCTTGGGAGATTGTCTTATTTTGCATTGGAAAATGTAGTGCTGACATGGAAATAATTTGTTCTACAATTTGGTATAAATAAAAGATCAGTTTATACATTTGAAGATGAATCAAGCTTTACATGAAAATATCTATCTATGTCTACAAATAGTAAAGTGAAATATCTAAACACAAGTGAATGTGAATGTGAATGAGAAGTGAAATACATGAAAATACCAAGCAATTAGGTGTGTGGAGATATGCAAAGTTGAAGGATGTGAAGGGCATGATTTGAAGATCCTGAGTTTGCATAGTATGTGTAAGTACTGAATGTTATTGTTACTATTTCATTTTCCTGAGTTGCGGCTCAGTTTGTATGAGAGATTGGAGCCTCAAATAGGTAGGAGCCTATTGCTGGGTTGGAGCTCAGTTTCTATGGGATGTTGGAGCCTCATATAGGTTGGATCCTATTGTTGGGTTGAATGCTTAGTTTATTTTGAGAATGAAGTCTCTGGTAGGTTGGAGCCTACAGATTTGTAAAAAGGATTACAGTCCTTCTCAGGTCGAAATTCCTATGGGTTGGAGCCTACAAAATATTGTAATTCACTGTTTCATTTTTGTGATGCTAGATTTGGATAGTAGATCCAAGAAGCTTGCTCACTGTG
This sequence comes from Cunninghamia lanceolata, assembly GCA_027924645.1. Lineage (NCBI taxonomy): Eukaryota > Viridiplantae > Streptophyta > Pinopsida > Cupressales > Cupressaceae > Cunninghamia > Cunninghamia lanceolata. Next base: position 3,983,694 of record BSBN01000407.1, read on the forward strand.
GTTTTTCCCATCTTGGGTTTCCACGTAAATTTGGTGTTATGGTCTCTTGTGTGGATGTGTGATTTTTCTTATGCTTACATAGTTCTTTCATATTCTGATTGATGCAATAGAGATCATGCTGTTACAGTAGAATTGTTTTAAAAAGTGGCATATACAGATTCACCCTCCTCTCAGTATATCAGTGTGTTCTAACAAAGGAAAGGTCAAATCACACTAAATAGATGAATACAAGGCTTAGGTACAAAGTCACAAGCTCAGGAAATAAGAATTGACAAATGTCAAAAAGCATCGAAATAGGGGAAAATGTTAGTATGACAAAGGGGAAACAAAAAGAGGAGGGAAAACCCAAATGCTACCAGGAGAATTGCTATTAAGAGGATGTTATTTCATGCTTATGTGTACGTGATAAGGATTATGAGTCATCATGGGGTCCTCATGGAGGCTGTGCATGATTTTGGTGCTTAGATATTTGCCCCCTTGGGGATGGTAGTCTACATGAAGGGTAGGTACTATTCCCAAAATAGGCCTTACTTGATTTTTTGCAATAGTACTTGCAATAACTAGCATTAGTTCAACATTTAAATATATCAAAACAAGTAATGAAAATTGAAATGATGAACATACCATAGATCTATGAGTTTTCCTAGTTGTTTGCCTTTGTCAAGGAGACCTGTAGGGATGAAGGCACACAAAATGAAAGCATGAAAGATGCATAAAAGCAATGACTATTCTAAAAATGCATAAAGCAAACTAAGCTAAGAGAAGAAAAGAGTGGAGAAATTAGAGTGAACAGATTGAAATGCTGATGAAATTGGTCATGCAAGTAGTTGTTAGAAAGATATCGCCAAGGTGATTGTAAAGATGGTTGCTTCTTTTTCATCTACTAAGAATCAAGTGCACAATCAATCAAAAAGCCTTCTCTAAACCCTAGTTTTCTTTTTGTGAAAAATATTGTGAATGATTTATTTTTTATCAAATTTTCTTATTGCATTGTGTTTGTTTTGTCATTTAGAGTAGAATTGATCTTTTATTTGTAGTTTTTAGAGCATTTTTAGCATGAGGGGATGTGAAATAGGGTCACCCCTTTTCCAGTCAAAATCACTCAGGGGAGATTTGGATGAGCAATAGGGTCGCCTGATAGAGATCTGGTTGTGTAACAGGGTCACTCGAGGGAGATCCTATTATACATCTAGGTCACCCAGGGGAGATTTTACCTAATGAAAGGGATCACCCAACCAACTCATTTTTGACAAAATTTGAAGTTTTTTTACATTTACAACACTTCATTTTGATATAATTTGAACACTAAATTCATTAATTTATTGCAATTTTAAGGGTTTTATATGCTTTTTTTGTGAAATTTTTGCAAGTTATATGATTTTTTTGGATTTTTGGAGTTTGATGGGATCTAACAAAAGTTCTTTTCTGATGACAAGATATGCGCATTCATTGGAATACAAACCATGAGAAGTTGTGGTTATCTAAGATGTATGATTCATTATCTCTTGGTGATATTGCTATCCTAAAGAGGGCATGCTTGGAGAGGATTTGTCAGGTTCCTATTGTACATCCTACCTTTTACATCTGCTGTGATATCCTAACCTATTGGAATGCTAATAGGAACACCTTCAGGTTCCCCCAGGTTTCAGGGGACTGGATCATTAGATTATATGGTGTTTACTGCATCCTAGGAGTCCTTGTGAAAGGACACCTAGTTGTTCTTCCTACTAGTGATTCCATTAAGGACAAGGCATCTTGGGCTTTGATCATGGGAGTGATTCATCCCGAAGAGAAGACATGAGTTCAACTCACTATAGTACCTTAGCTTTGCATTACTCTCTTGAGGAAGTTCCTTATTGGGTTGATTGCATCGAGGTTGTCTGGAGATAAGGCCTCAACTCATCTTAGATGGAGTTGGGCACCCATCATTCAATGTATTAAGTAGGGTACAATTTTTGCATGGGGTGCTGACATTCTTGCTATGGTCTATCATGATTTCTATCGCATTGCTCGCTATGGGGCTCTTGCCTTCAGTCACTCCACTCTAATCATGATGGATTTATGAGAACATCAGGCCATATCAAAAGGAGGTTCCAATTCCTAATCCTAGATTTCTAAGAGCTACTATATGGGCTTGCATCCACCACTTTGATACTTCATTACGTGTTGTGGCTACTCTGACTGATGTAGACATGAATTTTGACCCTTATATAGATATGCAGGGCACTTGGTCTCATGACAGACATATTCGAGACTACTGTCATAGTGTTTCTAAGATTTCTGATTGTAATGGCTTTGTTGAGGCTCACCATGTTGAGCACATTCTTCAGTAGCTAGGAGATGACTTTCTAGAGGACTTGCCCCTGATTCCTACTTGCTATCAATCTATCTAGGAGATGGGTGAGGTCAGCCAGAGACCTATTATTTGGACTCCTTTGACTCCTAGGGTTTTGATTACCAAAACTTCTAGGACCCCAAGAGGTGGACAAAGGGGAGGGAGAGGAGCTCTTTCCCAAGGACACACTGTCTTTGAGGACATTGACTCTACTAACAAGGACTACAAGCCTAAGGGAGATGATTAGTCAAATGATGGTTCAGTTGGAGACAACTAGGAGGTTGACTCAGATGAGGGGGAGATACTAGGGTCTACTTCTTCAGGTCCTAGAACTCCTCTTTCTGATGATGAGATGCAATGCATTGATCCCACCTAGCAATCTCATGATCCTCGTAAGTTTACATTTGTTTTCATGTTTTGCATTGTTCCTCTTTGCTAAAATCATGAATCATCATTCCTTATTTCTTTATTTTTTAGGTAATGTTGAGTAATGGAGGACATTCTTTTATGATGCTTCCATTGATTTGGTTGGTCCCTTTCTTGGTCTATCACGAGAGTGACTTCTTTTTGATCTTGGAGTACCTACTAGAGTTGGTCAACACACTAATATCTTTGCTCTTGCCTACCATAGGTGCAAGGAGAATGCCTCTTTGAGAGCAGAGAATCTCACTCTTAGGAGTGAGAATTCCATTCTTCGAGAGATGGCTTGTCTTGGGATTCGATGTCCTAATTCGAGTGCAACATGTCCTTCACATTCTCAGGCTCACAACATGGTTCCTTGTTCTCATAGATCTCATGGAGATTCTAGTTCCACTCAGAGGCAAAGGAGTAGGAGCCTTGATGGCTCAGTTGGAGGGAGCCGTCCTTGAGGCTTTTTGCTATTTATTTCATTGTAGTTCCCCCTTCCATGGGGAGCCTTACTTCTCCTAAGAGAGTTTTACCTAAGCTCTTGTACTTTTGTAGAATTTTGAACCTTTGATATGCCTATGAAAAATCATCTCTTCATGATTACCACTATCATATGAATGCTTATCTCTTGTGTACTTTGGAAGTTTTTAGAACTTTTTTATTGTTTAGACCCTTAACTCTAAGAATGCATACATGATGACAATGATATGTTTTTAGCTCTTTTTTAGATATATATGAATGTAGGGGATGATATGAAATGCAAGAACAAAAATGATGTTGGAATGAATTTTTACTTCTAAGAAATGCCATGAGTTATGACACTGACTTTTATTGCTTTGAATCTCTTTTTCTGATGAATGCATTATGGAACAACCATTATGACTACTCTTTAGTATGATTTTCAATCGAGGGGATTGTGGGTTATCCTAGTGTAGGAGTCCTGTTCAACTTTGTGAGATTAGGGATTCAGAACTCAAGTGGGGAATGGGGAGGAGATGGAGTGCTTCTAAATTTTGGGCTTTGCTAAAGGCTAAACACTAATCCTTATCTAGATGAGACATTTTTTATAAGATTTCAACATAGACAAGAAACAAATTTTATTGGTGTTCACTAGAATTAGATCATAGATGGCAAGAAAGATAGACTTGGGGTAAAGGAAACATGGGGATGAATCAGGGTCCTTAAGTAGAAAATGGCCCTAAAGACTACTAGAATGTTGGCTTTGCTCAGCTAGTGCATGTGTGCACTTTGTACCTTTCTCTTTTATTTCCTTTGATAGAATGTCACCTTTGAAGCTTTGAGCTTAGATTTATCTCCACCCAAGGGTAAGTACACTCAAAAATCTTCTCTATATCACTCTTTTTTTTGTAACACTTTTTTTTATATTTTTCTCTTTTTTGTATTTTTTGGAATGCCTCACTTGATTTTCTCATTTTTTTGGATTTTTTGACTTTTATGAAAATGAATGCTTTTGAGCTTTGGATACACAATAATTTGATCTCTCTATTCTCACTTTTCTTATCACTCTTCTTTTTTGATCACTCATTTTTATTCACTCGTATTTCAAATTGCTTCATTTAGAGTTTTGATCCTCCTGACATTTTTGGATAGGAAAGATAAGGGGCTGAGCACCACCAAAAGCTTTCATAATCCAGTTGAACTTCCTTTTTACTAGGGAAGAATTGGGAAGATCTACTTGTAGGCTTCCTTAGAACATTGCAGGTTTGAATAATGACTATGCTTAGACTCAACAACATGAATCATTAAGACCAAGATCAGTGTAAAGCTAAGAGCTAGTCTTTGATTAGAATCACTAGGAATGAAGAAGAATGGCGACTATGAGAATAGGGGATTGTCAAAACCTAAAAGATCACCCTACACCTAGGCAACCTTAGAATCCTTACTAAAGTGAAAATAATACAAGAGTGATTCATTCGCTAAAGTGCAAGATAGATAGAATGATGTTGAAACGCAATAAACAAATTTAATTTTTTTGGAGATTTTTGCATTTTTTTTTGTATTTTTGGAATATTTGATTTTTTTAAATTTTTTGTTATGTTTTATGATTTTTATGGTTTTTATACATAATACTTTTTAAGGAGAAAGGCATTGATTGTTTCACCAAATTCGTCACCTTCCATTGTGCACAAGAGATAGGCACCATTACTGACATCCTCTTTAACCATGTAGGAACCTTTCCAGTCCTCAATAAATTTCCTTTTCTGCCTTCATTTCTTGTTCTTTGTGCTACCTCTTCTCAAGACAAGCTCTCCTATTTTGTAGGGTTTCATGATATTATTCAGCTTTGGAGCTCCTAATTCTAAGGTTTCTCTTGGTAACATGAGACAGAGTAAATCTTGGAAAGCTTGTTGGTGTAAGGGAGTCCAATACAAGACTCTGTCACATCTTAATAACTCCATGAGTGTATCAAATTGGTCATACATGTAAATCTTTACTTCCTATCGATCCTAAATGTTTTAGAGAAACTAGAATAACTCAAAGGGAGTTTGAGGCTCCCTTTGGTCATCAGGAGGAGCAAATCTTATACTTGTTCTTTTATTGGGCTCAGGTCTCAAACCCATGGAATATCCCATGTAACTTCTTGGTAACTCAAATATGACATGATCATATGTCCCCACTATTACTCACATCTTCCATTCTTTGTTGAATGCTCCCTCACTTTCTTCATCTTCATCTAGGAGTCTCTCAACCATCTCGATTTGTACTAAGGGTGCTTCCTATTCACCAAGCTCATTTGATTGCATTGAAGCAGAGGCAATGGATCATGTCTAGGGTTGAGAAACTATGAATATCCTTGGGAGGTTTCCTAGTACATTGGTTGATTCATTGTCTATTGAATTTACTTCCCCAGTGGTGTCATTGGTTTGTATGAATCCGCCAACAGCATGAGTGGTTCATAGGATTCACTCTCTTATGTTGTTCTGGGGACACGTGACTCACTTGGTGGTGTCAATGGAGTGTAAATTTCTACTAAGTCTTCCTCAGGATATGAGAAAGCATGTGGGTCTGCATTTCTTAGGTCTAATGTAACTATTTTGAAATTTGTCCCTCAGTTCTATGAGATTTTTCTCCTATGAAGGGGAAGAGTTTATAGGTAGGCTCCACATTAATCATAATAATTTCCAAAGGAAACTAAAGGGGTCCATCCTTTTCTATGCACTCCATGATTTTTATTGTTGTTTCCTTAGGGATGGCCTCCTTCTGTTTCGATGGTGTTTCATTTTCTAAGGCTTTCATTTCTGCATTGTTTATCGTCTTTGCCAATATCTTTATCCTTTTGATACATCAATTGCGGTGTGGGAATAGGAACATGAATCTTGTTTGTGGGAAGCTCATAATCAATGGGGATTCTTATTTTCTTATTTGCTATATTATAATTTACCATGATAAAAGGCTCTAGATCCCATTTTGCAACATATACCTTTCCAATGTGTAAAAATTGAACTTCTTGGAATAAGGTGGATGACACAACTTTCATTTTGTGTATCCAAGGTCTCCCAAGGAGTAGATTATACCTCATATCCTTATCAATAACATAGAATATAGTTGGGACATTTTTGGTCCTAAAGATACTGGAAGTGTGATTTTCCCTATCCTCCCGACCTTTAAGTTGTCGTATCCACTCAATGTGTCTCGAGACACAGTGATGTTGGTGTGTCCATAACCCATCCTCTCTAAAAGAGAGAAAAAAACTATATTCACTATTGCTCCATCATCAATTAGTGTTCTTTTGATGCATGTGTCATAAATCCACACTTGTAAGTATAGGATTTACGCTTGTAAGTATAGTGCGGGATCTCCTCTTTTTGTTAATTCAACCTCAGAAGGCATTTGCTTTAAGTCAAAGAAAAACCATGGATCTTTCAATTCAAAATTTGGTGGGTTTACATAAAAATGTACATGATTGACTTGTTCTCTAGGAGGCAGCATGTTTTGGTCTAAGTATTTCAATCCTATTGCTTTTAGTAATGTTGAGTGATGTGATGGAGAGTTTTTGAGGATGTTTATGAATGAAATGTGTGCATACATTTTCTTTAAGTCCTTAATTAGTTCATAGGGTCCAACTGGTGCTGGCTTCAATTCCACTACCGAGACTATGCTTTCATGGATCTCTTTTTGTTCATTATTGAGTTCTCCTTCTTCTTCTTCATCATGCAATATTTCTACCAATCCTAACATCCTAGCTTCTCCTTTCTATCCTAGTTACGAAGGGATACTTGCATCTATACCTTGGCTTGCATTGTTTTGACTAGTTGTTTCTATGTTTCAGTGTGTGGGAAATGGGTCTTGATAGATTTTCATATCTAGATTTTGTAGAGCTATCAGAGTTTGTGTTTGCCTTGGTCCCTTGTTGTTTGGTGTGACCTCTTGCAGATTTAGCAACATTTCTATGGAGAGTTGATGTTTGTCTTCTAGAAACCTTGCTATGAACCTATTATACCCCTTGCAAGACTCTGTGTTGTTCCCCCTAGTCTTGTAGAAGGAACAAAATTGATTATACTCATAGGGGGGCCTTTTGTATTTTCCATCGTTCCCATTTCCATTTTGATTCCATGATTGATAGTTATCCCTTAGATAGTATGCAATATTTCAAGGGCAATTAATTATGTTAACGTTCATGGGATAATAGTCTCTTCCATTGTAATCGTCCCTCACTTTCTTGACGAAGGGTTGATCTGTTACCTCATCTGTCATTGCATTTCTATTATTCTTACACTAGTAGAATTTGGGCAAATAAATGACTACGTGACTAAAACTTTTAGTCATTCTACTAATTATTTGCAACGCAGCTATAAATGACTAATTTGATCGTCGGGTAAAAAACACAACTAAATATTTAGTCATATTTCTAAATAATTAGTCATATGACTAAATATGTCTTCAAAGAACACTTTTGAAAAGCATATTGTTAAAATTTTAAGTGCTAAAAGCAAGCATGTTTTTGTTTGAAAGGGAAAATCAAAAGGAAAATAGAAAAAGCTTAGGCACCAAAGTGGGAAATGGTTTCAGTTTTGTCTTCATTACACTTGTGTGCTAAGGAGGTTTAGGGTTATGGAACATTGTGTTTGAAGGAGTCTTCACTATCAAGCTAATAATCTCACATATTTAGCAGATGCATTCATTGAAGATAGTTTCTTTGTGCATGTTTTACTTCATGACCAGAAGCCATTTTAGACAACCAAGATTTTTTTGAGGTTTTAGGGTTTGTGACAACCATACTAGTGGTGGGCAATTGTGATTTGATTAGAAGCAGCTGGGATTAGAGTCTACCAAATTGTTGGTGGAGTAAGTTTGTGGTTGAGGCCAATTTAGGGTATCTGAATGGATTGAATACGAGTGTAGTGAATGTAACAAATGTGATGGTGCTAGACAATCCTGTAGCATTTCTTAATCCTTTCCAGTTTGAGATCTCATATGAGTGCTTTCTTCCTCTCAAGGATGGTGTGTACATTTATCTCTAGTCCTATTTTGCAACATTTTAAGGATTACTGTTTGTTAATGGTTTGCTTTAATAGATTTACCGTGTGGTTTCTTGTCCTTTTTAAAAAAAAAAACATTTTCTTAAATTATAATTGGTAATTAGGAGAGAGTCAATATAACCAGGGCTTCAATCCCATCTAATGGAGTCCAAGCCTGTGAAATGAGGGCATGAAGCCTAAGTTCACCTGGCTCAAGGGAACTTGAATGCCACTTTAATAGATCTACTAGATGTCTTCTTGTCCTTTTCTTTTTAGGTTGGTTGGTAGTTTTGAGAGATTCAATGAAATTGGGGTCCAATCCCATTAAACACGAAGTCCAAGTCTGTGAAATAGGGGCACAAATCCTATGAGTTCACCTGGCCATGTGGGGACTTAAATGCTACTTTAATAGATCTACTAGGTGGCTTCTTGTCTTTGTTATTTCTTTTAAAGTTTATTTTATAAGCCTTTCCTTTGTTTCTTTTGAACACTTTTGAGGGAGTCAATGAAAGGGGGCTCCAATCCCCCCAAACATGGGGTCTAAGCCTGTAAAATAGGGATACAAAGCTTGTGAGCATCCCTAATCCTATGGATTTTGGTACTATTGACTACTGTAATAGTGCACCCCAATACCAATACACTATGATATTAATGGTCTGTCCTTGATATTCTTATTGTTTTAAAAATCTTGGAATGCCCAATGACATGGTCATCTATTGAGATAGTGTGTAGTGATGTTTTTACAATGTCATTGTTGAGGTGCATTTCATTGTTGGTGCTGTCAATTTGAACAATGTTTATGTCCAATTTCTTTGTGTTTAGATTCAATTTTTTATGTGGGTACATTATGTTCTATCCTATGTGACACATCTTGAATAAATGACATGTAGATAGAGAGAAGATAGTGCAACAATACACACAAATTGGATTTGTTGAAAATTATTGATAGACCTGCAATCAAATACAATTGGTAGGTTTAAAGCCAAATTCCATGACCTTAGAGAGCATCCTCCTTGCCTGTGCCAAAATGGAAGCTTTATATCCCACTATGGACATTCATCAACACATAATGGAAAGGGGGTTTTAGGCAGGTATTATAGTTGGAAATGCTATGGCAAACATGCATGCAATGTAGAAGTATAGAGTATCCAAATTATCCATTCACTAAAATTTTCATTCCATGAGACTACATTTCTTTGAGGCATTTTGTTAAACATGTTAAGAACTCTTCCCTGCAAGTAATAATTTTTTAGACATTTTGTCAAATAGTTGGGGTGCTTGTTCTGTGTCTCTCTATTTCACATACATGCAGAAGCATTTAGTCAAACACCTAATAAACATTATTTTTTCTTCTACTTTTTGCATATATGTCTACTAGATATTTGATTAAAAACCATTTTAAATGCATTCATGGCTATTCATACTCTGGTAAGGGAAATGTTAGCAAAGGCATAGATTTTAGCTTTATGCCTACCAATACTATTTGCTTGAAAGTTTCCAAATCCTCTTCAACAAATCTGTAATCATTGCATTTCAAATAGCTCATGTGGTCATGTTTATCTTTCATATTTCTCATTCATGTCCCAGTTGTTGCTTAACCTTATAATCTCTTCATAGCAATAGAATACACAAGACTGTGTTAGTAGCACTACACCCCCTTCAACACGTAAAGAGAATGTGGATAACCTTAATCTTAAGCTTGTTCACATTGTGAAATACATAATGGTGGGCTAAAACATTATAACAAAAAAATATCCTCCACCTTTGACACACTCTTTATAACCTTGAAGTATATAAAATGCTTTCCCATATATTTGTTTTTAAATATTTCTTATTAGATAATCAAACAGTATGTCACCTAAGCCCCACCACTCTTTTAAAACCATTACCAACTAAAGCAAGATCTATTATTGTAATTTCTATAGAGAGAAAACACTAAATTGATGGGGAAAGCACCTACAAGAGTGGAAAGCTAGGGGAAGATAAAACTCCCCATTGCAAAGATCCTTTCTAATAACAAATAACACTTGCCACATGGATTTCTTTTTGTTTCAATACATGCTAGAATTCTCTATAATATAAATCACTACATTTGGTTTGCCTACCTATTACACACCATTTCTCAAACTCCTGCACCTCCATATATATAAAATACCTCTGTCTATTTATTCTCATATGCAAAGTAGCAATAGACAACTGCATTGGTCTCCCTCTAGTTTGGCATTTTCCCACCTAAAAAAATATTGCTCACTAATGAAAATTGCCCATGTTTTATTTTGTAGTCACTGTTCATGCCTGGTACCACTCTTAATGACATCTTAATGATATAGTTTAGAGTGTCCTCAAGATAGCTAGCATGAGCAAGAAGGTTAACCATGCACACATAATGATCCATTCCATCAAATAGTTCATGTGCCTTATCTATACTTCCACATTTTGCATACATGTCTATCTGACAAAAAAGCCCCTTCAATTATGTTATCATGGATGTCCATACCTTGTTCCAAAGCTCCCATTTTGGCACAGGTAGGGAGGATGCTAGCAAAGGTTGTCAAATTTGGATTTACACGTACTAATTGCATTTTCTTGAAAGTTTCTAAAGCCTTTTCAAAAAAATTATTTTGTGCATATCCTGCAATCATTGCATTCCATGAGATGACATCTCTTTAAGGCATTCTGTCAAATAGTTCACATGCCTTGTCAATGCTTCCACATTTTGCATACATGTCTACTAGAGCATTTCCAACTATAATATTTGACAAAAATCCCCCTTCCATTATGTTATGATGGATGTCCATACCCTGTTCCAAAGCTCCCATTTTGGCACAGGTATGGAGGATGCTGGCAAAGGTTGTCAAATTTGGCTTTACACTAGCCAATTGCAGTTGATTTAAAATTTCTAAATCCTTTTCAACAAATCCATTTTGTGCATATCCTACAATCATTGCAGTCCATGAGACCACATTTCTTTGAGGCATCATGTCAAATAGTTCATGTGCCTTGTCTATGCTTCCACATTTTGCATACATGTCTAATAGCGCAGTTACAACTACAACATCTGACAAAATTCCTCTATCCTTTATGTTTTGATGGATGTCCATACCCTATTCCAAAGCTCCCATTTTGACACAGACAGGGAGGATGCTTGCAAAGGTTGTGGAATTTGGCTTTACACCAGCTAATTACATTTTCTTTAAAATTTCTAAAGCTTTTTCAACAAATCTATTTTGTGCATATCTTGCAATCATTACAGTCCATGAGACCACATTTCTTTGAGGCATTCTATCAAATAGTTCACGTGCCTTGTCTATGCTTCCACATTTTGCATACATGTCTAATAGGGCAGTTGCAACTACAATATCTGACAAGATTCCTCTATCCTTTATGTTTTGATGCATGTCCATACCCTATTCCAAAGCTCCCATTTTGACACAGGCAGGGAGGATGCTGGAAAAGGTTGTGGAATTTGGCTTTACACTAGCCAATTGCATTTACTTTAAAATTTCTAAAGCCTTTTCAACAAATCCATTTTGTGCATATCCTGCAATCATTGTAGTCCATGAGACCATATTTCTTTGAGGCATTCTGTCAAATAGTTCATGTGCCTTGTCTATGCTTCCACATTTTGCATACATGTCTAATAGGATAGTTGCAACTACAACATTTGACAAAATTCGTCTATCCTTTATGTTTTGATGGATGTCCATACCCTATTCCAAAGATCCCATTTTGAGACAGGCAGGGAGGGTGCTGGCAAAGGTTGTGGAATTTAGCTTTACACCAGCCAATTGCATTTTCTTTAAAATTTGTAAAGCCTTTTCAACAAATCCATTTTGTGCATATCCTGCAATCATTGCATTCCAAGAGATGACATCTCTTTGAGCCATTCCATCAAATAGTTCACATGCCTTATCTATACTTCCACATTTTGCATACATGTCTACCAGAGCATTTCCAACTATAATATCTAACAAAAATCCCCCTTCCATTATGTTATGATGGATGTCCATACCCTGTTCCAAAGCTCCCATTTTGGCATAGGCAGGGAGGATGTTGGCAAAGGTTGTTGAATTTGGATTTACACCTACTAATTGCATTTGCTTGAAAGTTTCTAAAGCCTTTTCAAATAAACCATTTTGTGCATATCTCGCAATCATTGCATTCCATGAGATGACATCTCTTTGAGGCATTATACCAAACAGTTCACATGCCTTATCAATGCTTCCACATTTTACATACATGTCTACCAGGGCAGTTGAAACTACAACATTTGAGATAAGTAGGTGAGTCAACAATCACGCCAAATGAAATACCCAATAGATGTCTTTCCTGAATTTCTAAGCAGGTTCATCCTACACGGCTGCATTACTTACACCTCTCTTCATTCTTCTTTCATCCTTTATATTGTAGTTGATCAGGAGGCTAACAATATATACACACTAGCATTCAAATCATTGTATATACCATGAAAGTTTCATGCCACCTTCTCAATCATATGAGCTCTCTCTAATCTCTCTCTATACAGTCCATGAGACCACATTTTTTCTCTTCCCACATCCCCATGCACACACAAAAGTTCCTTTGTGGGGATGCGGGGAGAGCCCACCATCTCGCGCCTTCATGCCTTGGTCCTTGTGAGGCTGCGGGGAGCCTAGACTACATAGAGATAAGTAGGTGAGACAACAATCACGCCAAATGAAATACCCAACAGATGTCTTCCCTAAATTTCTAAGCAGGTTCATATTGCACAGCTGCATTACTTACACCTCTCTTCATTCTTCTTTCCTCCTTTATATTGTATTCAATCAGGAGGCTCTCTCTAAGGTCTCTCTATGCAGTCCATGAGACCACATTTTTTTTGAGGCATTCTATCAAATAGTTCATGTGCCTTGTCCATGGTTCCACATTTTACATAAATGTCTACTAGGGCAGTTGCAACTACAACAACTGACAAAATTCTTCTATCCTTCATGCTTTGGTGGATGTCCATACCCTGTTCCAAAGCTCCTATTTTGGCACAGGCAGGGAGGATGCTAGCAGAGGTTGTGGAGTCTGGATTTACACCTGCCAATTGCATTTGCTTGAAATTTTATAAAGTCTTCTCAAAAAGTTCAATTTGTGCATATCCTACAATCATTGTAGTCCATGAGACCATATTTATTTGAGGCATTTTGTCAAATAGTTCACGTGCTTTGTCTATGTTTCCAAATTTTGCATACATGTCTACCATTGCAGTTGCCACTACAACATCTGAAAAAATTTCTCTATCCTTTATGCTTTGATGGATTTCTATACCTTGTTGTAAAGATCCCATTTTGTCACAGGATGGGAGCATGCTGGTAGAGGTCATATAATTTGGCTTTAGAACTACTAATTACATTTGCTTGAAAGTTTTGAAATCCCTTTCAACAAATCCATTTTGTGAATATCCTAAAATTATTGCATTCCATGAGATTACATCTCTTTGAGGCATTTTGTCAAATAGTTCATGAGTTTTTTCTATGCTTCCACATTTTGCATAAAGAGCTTTATCAACATTTACATTCATACCAACTAGCCAGCAGTAAAGGTAATAAGAGCTGACCTGCTTCAATTCATGCTCGAACTCCAAACTCACTCTCTCCATCAAAGAATGCTCATTTTTTGTGGGAATCAATGGCCCAAATGGCCCTATTCCATCATGTCCATCTAAAGCTAAATCAAATAGATTAGCCTCACTATCTGCCTGGTCATCTTCCTCATCAGACATGGTTACTCTTGTTCCTTTCCCAAGTGATACCCCTACAACAAAAAGTAATCTAGCTATGATGAATTATGAGATCAATGAAAAGCTATAATCATTTGAAAATGTTTTAACATATGTAGTTATTGTTATACTACCCAATACCAATAAGCAATGATAAATTCATTATTTTTCAGGCTGGAAGAAGGTACTTAATTATTGTGGCTCTAGCAAAGGTATAATTAGTATGGCTAGAAAATTGAAACTAAAAATAAACTATGTACCCCACATAAGCATCCCATACATTGGGCCTAATGTATCAATTGGTTAAGCTCTTATGTAGATTGATATGTTTTTTGCATTGGGCATTCTTAACTTACTTTATTCTCTATGTCTATGAGATGGATTAGCCTGTTGTTTAACCTGTTCTCCAATTCATCCATTATGCATTCTTAACCCGTTTCTTCTTTTGTGTGTATGAGGTGGATTAGTTATTGTTGGTATGTGAAGTCAGTTTATCTTATTCTAGCATTGGTAAAGTAGTCGACGAAAGTCAATTGATCTTGAATGTAAATGCATGGTAAAATTCTGTAACAACGAATTTCTTCTAAGAATAAAATTAATGAGAGATCTTTGCTAGTGGTTTTTCCTAGTACAAATTAGTTTTTCCACATAAATCTGTGTTGTCTATTTTGTACAGCTTACTACTATTTCATTGTGTTAATTCTCAATTCTGCACTGCATATTTTTCTAACAATTATTTGAATTAGAGATTAGGATTGGTTTTCAACAGTATTTGTGCTATGAATTAGATAAATTATAATTTTCTTCTTATTTGTTTATCATTGCAGCGATTGCAGAGGTTTTTGATAATGCAATTGATGAGGTAATGTAGCTTTGTACTTTGTTTCCTAAGATGAATTGTTGAGGTGGCTACAATCATTGGTTTGTGATAGTTACCCTAGAGATGAGAGAAGCTCATAACTAATGCTTATTTCTAAAATATCTCAGTCAGTTTTGTTTGTTGAAGGGTTGTCTTGATGATGACTATTTGTCAACCTGATGTATGATGTTTTGATGATAAGATATCTTATATTTGAAGATTAGTGTCTATTATTGTCTATATTGTGGGTAGAAATTTTCCTTATTGTGTTTCTTATTTTGGTCCAATAATATTCAGATACCTCATGGTGCAACTTATGTCAAAGTGGACCAGATTTACAACCCTCACGACTGTAGTCATGCTTTACTTTTTCAGGGTGCGAACATTATTCCTAGCTTTCTATCACTATTTGTCCAAATTGGTATTGTATTTAATTTTATGAGCACAGACTAGTTGAAATTATCACCTTGTATTTTCTTTTGCAGATGATGGAGGGGGCATGGATCCTAATTGTATTCGACAATGCATGAGCTTGGGATATTCTATGAAGAACACAAACACTACCATAGTGACAACAGTTTAAAGTGGCTATGCTAAGAGAATGTAATTGTTGTCTATGAATATACACTTCAAAGAACTGAGAGGGAGATGTAGAAGCTAATTATCAATGACAATAAAGAGCACATAAGCAACAGGGTTGTAAAGACAGTGATCAATGAGGATAGTCTCAAGTGCAATTTTTGCATAGGTGGTAGTCAAGTCTCAAATGCACAATATATTCTTAGTAATTGTGTTTTGTTTCTTAGCTTTTCATCTATTTTGTTGGACCTTAAGAGGAATGTTGGATGTGCCCAGTGTGTTCCTTGTTTCACTTGATAGTTTGCAATCTTAAAGGTTTTGAGATACTGACTTCTTGTTGTGTATTAGTCTCATTATGGGATTTTGGAACTGAGGTATACAATGGAGGTTTCAAATGCTTTCAAGGTAAATTTTGCAATGTATAAAGATGGCAGAAAATAGCAAGGTAGTGAAATCCAAACCTTGCATAGTCAAGATTGCAATTAAGGCTTCATTGAGGTTTAAACCATGGTGACATTGGGTTTTGAGGGAAGTAGTTTTGACTGTGAATTGCAAAAGGAAGAATATGGACTTGTTATGATATGTTGTCAAAGATTATAAGGTGTTTGTAATAGATTACAAGGAATGGCAACCTTCTCTTCATGGAAAGTTTTCTGTTTGAAGGCTTCTCTATTTAAGGTCTTCTCAGAGGACTTTTATTCTTTAGTTCTTGCTTCTTTTACAACAACAATAGTTGCCTTGTAACTCTTTTTCAAGAGATTTTATGTAACAACTCTTTTCAAATTAACAAAGACAACAGTATTCCTTTTTCAAGACTTGTGTTTCTCTTTGCAACTAGTGATATGATGTTTAAAAAAATTGTATCAATATACTACAGTTGACATAAATTAATGAACAAAAACAATTAAATAAACTACCAAATTGATCAAAACGATGATTAAAATTAATGACTAAATAAACTACCAATGGAAGGAAATTAGTGAATAAAAATGACTAAATAAGTGACCAGTTAACAACAATCAATGACTAAATTAACGACTAAATATATCAATGAATAAAAATGACTAAATAAGTGACCAGATTACAACAATAAGTGACTAAATCAATGACTGATACTACCAAATTCATCAATCAAAATGACCAATAAATGACTAAAATTAGTTTAGTCATCAATTTGGTCACGTTATAAATGACTAGCAATAAACTACTAATGGTCACATGACCATGTTCAGTCATTTATAAGCAATTTTTAATAGTTTTTTAGTAATATATTGCTCTTTTTGTACTAGTGTTAAGGATCCTAATGATAGGCACATTATTTTTGGTATCCTCATTTATCAACTACCTGTTTGACCCATAGGTTCTCTGGCCACTGTCAATGGCTGCTTGGTCATTTCATAAAGTACTTTCCAAAGGCTCTTCATAATACTTGTAAGGTAGTTTTTGAACTTTTTCCCTTGTTTCCTAATTCAAATTGTGTAGGAAGAGATCACATAACTCATGGTGATCCATATTTGGATCACTTGTTGAAGAGTAGAGAACTTGTCTCCATCAAGTGACGAAATGGGCCATTGACTCATTAGGTTCTTGCTTCATGGTCAGAAATTATCGAATTCTTGTCTTTACGAGTTTATTCATGTCAAAAGCTATAACAAACTCTCCTATTAACTATCTGAACGAGTGTATCGAAGCCTCTGGAAGGTGATAATACCAATCTAGGGCTATCCCTTCTAATGTTTTTGGGAAGATTTTTGTGACGACCCCATTCCAAGGGAGGAGTTCTCTTATAGTGGTTGTATATGCCTTGATGTGTGAGTTAGGGTCTCCTTCTCCCTTAAACTTTGGGAGATCCATCAATGGTTGTGGTAATAGCACACTTATTATAGCCATGTCAAATGACTCATTTAAATAATCTAAGTATGTGCCCAAGAAGGCAATTTACGATTGTGGAGTTGACAACATTAACCCCATGGGTAGGTTTTGATAGCCCAATGCCATTGCTTTATTTGCTTGATTTCCATGTATTGTTTGAGTGTGTTGAATAGGAGGATTCCCATTTCAAAATGTGTCGTTACTCCCATTTTGTGAGTAGTAGTTGAGGTAAGGGGGACTTTGAAATGCCCCCCTAGTCTTGTTCAATTCTAATGTGTTCATACCACTTTTGCCTTCTCTTTGGGGTGTGTTGTTATGCTTCCAGATTCCTAATTCTTTGCACTAATGTTGCAATGAGATCTATAGGTGTAGGGCCTCTCAGCACTTCCTCATTTCTAGGGGTCTTGTTTTGTGTGTTGTCATGATTTAGCACTTCTTTTTGCATAGAATTTTCACATTTCTTGTAGAGGGTTGTTCCATGTGATGGATTTCTGACCTTATTTATAATATTCTTGAATTATGAGGCATGTTTGCAATTACAAGATTATGTTCCCATGTGGGATTGTTGAATGATAGAGAGCATCTAGGTTCTCTTTTGTCGTGATCGTAATATGAGTCTTCATAGTCATAATAGTTAGAGACTGGTACATTTAGATCAGGTGGCACATACCTATCAAAAGAGGGAGTTTCTAGCTCCCTTGAGGAAATATTCCTTAAGTTCAAATCTAGCTCCATCATATTCGAAGGTGTCATAAATACCATAAAATAAATGGAATGAGTGAAGGCGAGGATGGTACATGTGAAAGTGGTAAAGACAATGAAGATGGTTGTGAAAGAAAGAATGGATGGATTTTGCAAGGACACGTGAAAAACGCAACAAAAGTTTTTTCTCTTCACGTCAGGTTCACTAAAATATGTGATGAATCTAATGTATAATGTGACAATGATGATGAATGAATCTTTGAAGTTGAAATGCAAACCACTCATCCTAGAAGGATTTGTAAGTTCATGTCAGGTTCACCAAAATATGTACACTCAAAAACATGACTTGGTAGCTTGGGGTAGTTGAGTCAACTTTGGTAAGCACATGGACCCCTCTCCTTGCCACAGGGTGAACCTCCATGTCACTCTCACTCTCATGAAAGTAGCCAGTCAAGAGGAGGCAAGACACATGGGCGGTCCTGCTCACTTGAGAGCTAGACTTTATAGAGAGTGGTCGACTGGTCTTGGGGCCTTTCTTGTGTGTTGATTCTGATATGGTACTCTGTGATCATTGTGGTTGAAATAACTATATGACCCGAAGGGTCACTAGTCATTGTTCTCCTATTTGGATTCTAATGATTCCAACGTTGAGTTGTTTGATGATTTCTCTCATTTATGCTTTTGTTAATTTGGAGTTGTTCTTCAACTTGTTGGATGATGACTTGTGTTTGGAGTAACCTCAACCTATGTTGTTGTTCTTGAACCATTAGTTGATTATGTTGCGGTCTAGGGTAAATTTCCTCAATCTCTTCAAGGATTACCATCACCCACTCATCTCTAATCCCATGGCACATTTGCGAGCCCAAACTGAGAGAGAGTTGGTTGGAGTTAACCTCAACTTGACTTAGGGTTTATGACCTAAGGTTTGACCTTGTGTTGGAGTCAAGGGTTTGACTAATATTGACCTTGTGTTAGAATCAAGGATTTGCAGTCTTCTTGTGATACTAATGGTTTTGTGCTTTTTTTGGTTTTTGAATGCATGCAAGCCTATATGAATGCAAAATAAAAATTTTGTGCTTTTTTGGATCTTTATGAAAATAAAGTGCTTTTTTGTAATCTAGGAATTGAAATATGTATGCAATTTAGAATGTATTTAACTAATACAATCTGATCTATGTTTTTATTTGGTTTTTTAGATATTTGGATCAATTACTCTAAGAAATGAAATTGCTTTGAAATAAACTAAGATAGAGAACTTTGAAAGAAAACTAATCTAACAATTCAAATCCTATTTATCTTATCAAGGAAATTGCAACATTTAATTACTATTCCCAAGACCAAATTTTAAGATTTAGCTAATTACTAAAAAATAGTAAAGAACTTGGAATATGAGACGTGTGAGCCTCCAGTACCCTTAGGAATCCTTGTGTCAGAAACCTCTTTGTCCTCTTACAATAGCAAGGATATCCTCTTTGTAACAACAGGGAAGGGCTGAAAGAGCTTTAGAAAGCTTGAAATGTGAGCTCAATGTGAACTAATGAGCACTATGGCTTACAAATGGGTAGTGTATTGACATGAAATGAATCTTTTAGCAAAGCCTAGATGAAACAAAAATCAATAAAAAGGATTGAATGTCATGTATGAGCATATCGATGCTATGTGGAGAGCAAAAACCTACACAGACTAGATGCACAAATGAAATTGTCTCCCTTTGTGCTTGAGGGAGAGGGGTATTTATAGGTTGAAAGAGGCTATGAGAGGTGGGAGAGAATAGAGAGATAACTCTCTTGATTGGAGAGTTAACTCAGATGACCAAGGAGTGAACTGGGCTAATTAGGAAGTGAACAAGCCAATATAGCTTATCACTGAAGCAAAAATGGAGTTAGCATGAATGCATGAGTTGATAAGTAGAGATAAAAAGGAGCTAATTATGCATGCTTGGAGGCTTGGAATAGTTAACTATATGTTTAGACCAAAAACACATGCAAACAGGAAGAAAAATGAGTGAAAACAAAGCTTTTTCACATCCAAAACTCAAGTTTTACCACGGCTGGAAATGACGATAGGGTCGTCCATGGGCCACCCCTATTGCAAGTCCAGGTCACCTAGGGGTGACCCTTAGAGGGGAGGTCTTGAGCTGAAAAGTGAGGTTGGAGATGGTCAGTCAGATGAAAAGGAGGTGAACTGCCTCCAAAAACTAGTAGAAAGGTGGTAAAAATCCAAATCTCCACGTATAAAAGTCAAATCTCTCAGGGGAGATCCTGAAATAATAGGGGTAGATTTCTACTAGTTGAACATAACTAAAAACTAAAAGTTGGAGATGGCTTGGGAGGTCCTCTAGAGGGCTCCTATGGGTGGGATTGGATGAAAGACACTAAGGAAAGGTAAAATCACAACAAATAGATGAATACAAGGCTTAGGGACGAAGTCGCAAGCTCAAGAAACAAGAATCAACAAATGCCAAAAAGCGTCGAAAGTGGGGAAAAGGTTAGAATGACAAAGGAGAAACAATAAGAGGAGGGAAAGCCCAAATGCTACCAAGAGAATTGCTGTTGAGAGGATGTTATTTCACACTTATGTGTATGTGACAAGGATTATGAGTCATCATGGGGTTCTCGTGGAGGTTGTGTGTGATTTTGGTGCTTATATGAACTAAGGAAGAATCTACCTCCACCCAAACTCTTTGAGGAGCAACAAGATTAGGTAATCTAACAAATACAATATGAGAATTATTAGGAAGAGACAATTGACTTGGTGTACTTTAATTCATTGTTTAAAGTGGAAACCTATCACCTTGGCATGTTCCTAGAAAACACTCATCAAGAGCTTGAAGTTATACGATCTCTTATTGTGGACACTCACAAAATCATCACTACAACACCTCTATAGAGGTTCGTGATGGAAAACCCCCACATTACCCACACCACAACAACTCCTTTCACAAACCCTATTGCCACATTCTTGATGCAGTGACATCCCATTTTCTAATTTTAGATTGCATATTTTTACATATTTTCAGTTTTTGGGCTTTATTGAGCAGCTCCTGTCACCCTTATGACAGTTATTTGTTTGGCCATTTCTATCAACCGTTGCTAAGAAATTAAATTTTTATTATCTAAAGTTTAGTTATCTACAGATTTTAGTAATAAAAGGCCTTAGATCGTGGGTGGATCCAGTTGGAGAAAGTTTGCAAAATCTGCAGTTTTTATTAAGGATATGAAAATGCCACAAAATCATGCATACCAAAATAGTAAATACTATTATACTATTTGGTGATTGCTTGCATGTGTCCATGACAATTTAACATCAACGGCTCCTTGAAATAATAGTTTCATTTTGTGCATCGCCATTGAAAGTCTATTCTTGGCATATCATTTTTGCATATCTTGGCATCATGGAATGTTTAGCTTTTGGCATGACAATTATATTCTCTTCTGTAGCCGATTATGGGCAGGTCGTGGACAATTTCTTCTAGAGTGACCATATTGTTTAGACCACAATAAGAGGTCAAGGGCATCATAGGTTTATACCTAGCAGCTGAACGTGGGTGTATGGTTTTTCCTATCTGATGAAGAAGTAATTATTTGTTGCAGACTTTAAACATGAGGGCCATTCATATATAGAGGACAGAGTGAGGCAGTTGAAAAGTATGAGGAGAAGGCTGACCTTCATATAGGAATAGGCCAAAGAGAATAGAAAGAAGATTAGCACAATAGGAAGTGAGAAAAAAGAAAATGTGTAGTTTGAGTTTAATAGAAGGTCGACAGTGCTAAGTGTAGATAGATCGATGGACAGAGTATAAGAGTTAATGATGAAACTTTGTTTGCATTAGGCAATCGATGGTCTGTATAAGGGAGTTCAATAGTATTGGAGGAGTGCTGAGTAAAGAGAGTCAATTAGAGTTTGGGCTCATGTTTATTCAAGAGGCTGATTGTGTGAGGCCGTATTCTTGATGTATGCGAAGTCAATAATTTCTCAATAATAATCAACATTTAGATATAGTCCTCTTGTCATTTGCATTTATATGTTAAATCTGTGTTGACAATCTTTTACCTCCTGTCTTTGTGAAGGAACTGTGTTTGTATGTCTATCATTCATTCTAAATTTTGTTGTGTTTGTGGTATCTGTAAATGGGTATTTGTTCTAAATTTGTAAATGCTTCCATCAAGTGGTATCGGGGCATAGAAGGTCCTGAGTGCTAAGTAGATCACCGAAGGAGGCAACTTAGCTAGGTTGTATAGAAAGGAGAGTATATGAGAGTTGTTGATTAACACAGTAACATAAAGGAGAAGCACCAAAAGATTGGGTAAAGAGGAAAGAGAGACCCCATAGGTGAGGTGTAGAGGTGTGTTGTTGTGTGTGAATAGATCACCGAAGGAGAGGTAGTTTGCACTTAGAGATTGAATAGAGACTGTGGATTGCAGCAGTAAGAGAAATGAGTTTTTGTGTAAGAAGACCTGTGATAATCCCATATTGGGATAGATATTGGGATGAAGTAGAAAGCATAAGGTACTGAGAGGGATTGGAAGAGATCTCAAGAAGAATGGAAATATTGGAAAAGATTTATTTTCCTAATAAGGTTATGACTACAAGAAGCAGACAAGGAGAGAAGAAGAAAGTTCTCATTACAGAGGACTTGAATAAAAGTAAGAAAAAGATAAAAGAGGAGGTGCAGTAAGGAGCACCAGAAAAAGAAAAGAAGGTGTCTAGAACAAAGGCACCAGAGGAGACATCTTGGTCTCTCGATTTATTTTCTGATGAATTGTTTGAAGTAGTGAATATAGGTGAGAAGAAGACTAAGGACAAGCCTTTTGAGGTAAAGAAAGAAAGGGCAAGAAGAGAGCCCGTTAATGGAACCAGAAATAAGAGCAAAAGAAGCCAGATTGCAGCAATAGATAATAACAGACAGTTTGTAGCAGTAGTACCTAAAGGAGGAAAGAGGGCTGATCAAGAAAAGAAGAAAGCCTGTTAAGAGAAGTTGGCAAGACATGCAACCAAGAATATTTGCAAATTGGGGCAGCAGACCAATGACAAGGTAAAAGTTTATTTTGATTGTGCAAGTGGTAATGGGAATGTAGATGTGCAAGTTCAAAAGGAAAAGAGTAAATTAGTAGATCATGGGTATATAATCCCATCTTGGCAAAATAAATCAATTGTTGATGTGCAACAAAGAGGAGTGGTTTGTATTAACTTTTGTGACAAAAAAATAGCATCAAGGGTGGAAGGATTGACAAAGAAATAGAGAAGACAAGGAGATAAGCCGAGAGCAGAGGCAACAAGGCAATCATTCAGAAAGGTGAAGAATCAAGTAGTGAAACATGGGACAACAATAAGAGAAAATGGTGATAAGGAGACAATGTGCAAGCGATGGAGTCATGAAGAGAAGAACCAGCCCCTAGAACAAGGAGTCAAAGTGAAAGATGAAAAATAGAATAAATATCAAGGGCATGCAGTAGCCTTAGAGGAAAAGAAGTATAGTTTGAGCAAGGTAAAGGGTCAGTTGCTTAATTTTGATGAAGATAATTTTGAGGCTTTAAATAAAATGTATATGAGAGTTTGGGAGAAGATAGATGAGAGAAGTGAAGGACAAGCAGACAATATAGTTGAGGATGCAAATGTTGAAGCCTTACAAACTAAAAATATGGATAAGGGGGCAGCAGTTAAAGTAAGTTTTGATGAAAATACAAGGAGTATGATGGAGAAGTTTGTTGGAATACTTAGGAATGAAAAGTAGCAGATGACAACAGGACTACAAGGAGAGGTAAAATGTATTATTTTTCATTTTGTTGATAGTTTGACATATGGGGTAGAAAATTCGCATAAGAATATTGTGAGTTATAACATGTATGGGCTGATAGGGAAGAATGATTTTGTTGATGATGGACAAAAAGATAAGGACACGTGGTTCGCGACAGATGATATTATTGGTACCAAGAAGAGTGCAAGGATAGGTGATGTTGAATGGTTGAGTATGTGATGCAGGAGCATCTAGGGTGTAAGAGCAATCTTGCATCAACCAAAAAAAAAATGTTGTTTCTTTTCAATAAGGGCTAAATTTGGCAGGGTTACTATTTTTAGTAAGTTTGCATTTGTGCATGGTTGGATACAAAATCTTACACAGACGTCTAGAATGGTGAATTAAAGCTAATGGTGAAGAAATCACTTCAATACCATTTGTCATTTGTGAGATATTAAAATTTCAAATTCCAAAAATCCTATTAAAATATTCAAAGTCAAATTTGAGGCACTTAAAGGCTCCAAATGGGCCCAAAATTTGGCGGGAAAACCAAGCAGTCTACCTTTCGCTGCTACTTATGCACCATCATCTTTTCGAGAGCTTTTCGAAAAGGTATTATAATTGAAAATCGAACGGTCAGATCAAAAGTTATGGCCCTACGAAGTTGACCTATTTTTGGAGGGAGATGCAAATTTTGAAATTAAGCTAGTGGCTACCAAAAAGGGCTATATATGACGATTTTTGGGAACCCTTGGAGAGGAGAGTTAAGGGGGAAGGTGTAGAGACAAGAAAAGGCGGGAAAATAGAAACCCTAGTTGATTTGGGGCTACAGAAGGCTGAAGATTCCAGAGTCTTGAGAGAGGGAGCTGTAATGTGTTAAAGTCTATAAGGGATTCATCCTCTGATTGTATTTGAGCTTCTGTAATGTAATGTTTTTCCCATATTAATAAAATATCATTCTATTTTCTATGTATAATTTCTGTTATTGTGTGTTTTATGATTTACGCCCTTCATCAGTATGGGTGAGATGGAGTCCAAGTTTGTGAGATATGTTGAAAGAAAGGAAATGTCTGGAAGACACCAGGAGCTATATGAAAGCACTAAGTATGTGGAAGAAGAACAATATGTTTTCTATAATGTATTTGTTTCTTGTACAGGCATGAGTAGAAAAGAGAATAATATTGTGGTTTACAATAGGAGGAAGGATATGGGAGCACATAGAATGATGAATGCAGATTTAGTGAAGGCAGAGCATGTGGAGAAAAGAAGGCTATATGAGAATTTGCCAAAGATTTCAGGTTGGATGAATACATTGGAGAATTGTTATTTTCCTAACTCTATGGTGTTTGCAGGACATGAAGACAAGGAATGAGAGCATGAAGTGGATTTGAAGAAATATGGTAAACAAAGAAAGAAGGAAGCAAAAGATAGAAAACCAACAACAAACATAGAAGAAGTTGACAGCGAGAATGCGGAGGATGTTGATGAGGGCTGCGAACAATTTGATGATAAATGTAATGAATATGGAAAGAAAACTATGTTTGCAAAAGAGGATGAGCAACTAGAAGTGCAAAATAGTTCAAAGGCAAATTTGGAAGGTGAAAGTGTAGACTTGGTAAAGGTGATTACAACAGAGAAAGAAAACACTAAAGCCGACAAACTAACAGATGGAGAAGATTTATTGGTTGTAGAAATGAAGATTCTGAAGGTAACTTATTTTACACAAAATGAGGATGAGGTTTTGTTTTTGTTTGAGATGCTACCAGTAGATGATTGTGATGATGAGTTACAATGGTGGAGATTTGGAGTTGATAAGGAGAGTCGAAGGAGGAAGTATGCACAAAGAGCAAGAAGCCGACAAATGCAGACAACAAAACTTCAAAGGCAACAATACAAGTATGGAAGTGTAGAATCAAGAAACTAGAAGATGAGGAAAAATAAAGTAGAAATGAGGTTTCCATCATAGACCTCATGAGCAGGAGCTCATGAATTTTTTTGCCTGGGGAGTCTGTTGCAGTGGCATCCCATTTTCTAATTTTGGATTGCATATTTTTACATATTTCCAGTTTTTGGGCTTTATTGAGTAGCTCCTGTCGCCCTTATGACAATTATTTGTTTGGTCATTTCTATCAACCGTTGCTGAGAAATTAAATTTCTATTAAATTTCTATTATCTAAAGGTCAGTTATCTGCATATTTTAGTAATAAAGGCCTTAGATCGTGGTGGATCCAACTGGAGAAAGTTTACAAAATCTACAGTTTTTATTAAGGATCTAAAAACACCACAAAATCATGCATCCCAAAATAGTAAATACTATTATATTGTTTGGTGATTACTTGCATGTGTCCATGGCAATTTAACACTGATGGCTCCTTGAAATAATAGTTTCATTTTGTGCATGGTCGTTGACAGTCTATTCTTGGCGTATCATTTCTACATATCTTGGCATCATGGAATGTTTAGCTTTTAGCGTGACAGTTATATTTTCTTCTGCAGTTGATTATGGGCAGGTCGTGGGCAATTTCTTCTAGAGAGACCATATTGTTTAGACCATAATAAGAGGTCGAGGGCATCGTAGGTTTATGCCTGGCGGCTAAACATGGGTGTATGGTTTTTCTTGTCTAATGAAGAAGTAATTATTTGTTGCAGACTTTAAACATGGGGGCCATTTGTATATAGAGGACAAAGTGAGGCGATTGAAAAGTATGAGGAGAAGGCTGACCTTCATATAGGAATAGGCCGAAGAGAATAGCAAGAAGATTAACATGATAAGAAGAGAGAAAAAAGAAAATGCGTAGTCTGAGTTTAATAGGTCGACGGTGCTAAGTGTAGATAGATCGATGGATGGAGTATAGGAGTTAATGATGAAACTTTGTTTGCATTAGGCAGTTGATGGACTGCATCAGGGAGTTCGATAGTATTAGAGGAGTACCAAGTAAAGAGAGTCGATTAGAGTTTGGGCTCATGTTTATTCAAGAGGCCAATTGTGTGAGGCCGTATTCTTGATGTATGCGAAGTCAATAATTTCTTAATAATAATCAACATTTAGACATATTCCTCTTGTCATTTGCATTTATATGTTAAATCTGTGTTGACGATCATTTACCTCCTGTCTTTGTGAAGGAACCGTGTTTGTATTTCTGTCATTCATTCTAAATTTTGCTGTGTTTGTGGTATCTGTAAATGGGTATTTGTTCTGAATCTGTAAATGCTTCCATCAATTCTTGATACTTTTCTCTTGGAAAGAAGGTAGTCCTTGAGACACTCCCCCTCTCCACTTGCTCTTATCACATGAGCAGGATTGATTTGGTCATACATAAAAGAACACCTGAGCAATGGATGTGCCTCACTAATTCTGACTTATACACAATAGTGGTGAGTTGAATATGGTGAACATGAGGACATAGGGGACTCTTATCCAATTTAGCCACCTTTATAAGCACTCGTCTTTTAAAATCACACTACCCCTAATGTGACATGATGATATTTTGATTACATTGCCTCTTTATGAATATTTTTTTAAAATCTAGTTTAATATTTGGTCTTTTGTACAACCTATTTGTATTTTGTTCCAAGTTACCTCATTAGGACAACGCAAGATGCATTCATTGCATGTTGTCCTCTAAAATTTTATCAACAATAGTAAGTTTAGATCTAGGGGCTTGTCCTAAGGCTAATATCATCACTTACATGATCCCTAGGTGTTTTTCAACATTGCTAATTTATTATTATAGGTTCAAACATCAAGGCAAATCTCTATTTGTTGGTATAGACAGTCTTAGGTCTCAAGTTCTATTTGGACAAGGATACCAAGGGTGCATACCTTGCAACAATCCCCCCCAGCACAAGCAAGGGGTTAGAACCCATGACCCAAGCTCTAATGCCAATTGTTGGAAAGATGGTTGTCGTTGCACCAAAAGGTTGACTTGTTAATGCCCGATACAACTGCCAGAGTTAATGAATCCATGGGAGGTGGTTAAGCCTTGTCACGAACCTAAGCGCTACACTACAAAACACAAGGAGACCAAGGATGCACACCTTGCAACAAATCATTCAACTAGAATAACATTCCACTCAAATATATGGACAAAAAGAAATAGGAACATAGAGAAATACTCACAAATTGAACTAATTATTGTTTATTCAATACAATCAATCAATTTGCTAGTATTTCTCTATGTTTCTACTTGCTTATGCATAGATCTAAGTGGAAGGATTTGTTAGATTAATAGTTTGTGGGTCATTAATATATTTTCATCATTCCTACACTATTATGTTTTTCACCTATAAAATATCATCAAACAAAACAATAACATGCAAAAAGAACACAATGCTCATAAATGGTTACAAATATGATATATTGATAACAAGAATCATAGGCATCTTCAAGGGGGCAACCTCCTTGAGAGAAAAGATTTGTTACAAAATATGATTACAATATGATATTTGATTTATTACAACATCAATATATGGTCCTTGCAAAGAGTGCTTTACAATGTACAACCAATGTGGGAAAAATCCACACAATGTAATATTGAATAAATAACTAAACTATACCTATTAGAATGCTTAAAATAGTTAGATCCATTTTTCATTATTTCATTCTATTTTTAGATCTAATTAGGTGCACATTGCTAGTTCCAACTCTTTTTCTATGTTATTTTATTTGCTACTACTTATTTATATTTAGTTATCCTAGATAAATGTATAGGTTATTTATTTTCCTCTTCATTTTAGTGAAGCTAAATTATCTTACAGCCCCTAAGGTTTTATCCTTAGGTCTTATACTCCTATGTTAGGGTTTTAGATTTGATATTTTATTGTTTACCTCTCACTTTAGGTATAATTAGAGTTTGGATCCACCCTTTATTGCATTTTATTCTTCCAATTTGATTAAGGTTTGGAGCTTTCTTTCTTTACTTTCACTTTGATCCTCACCTTCACACCCTTTAATCATGCTCAATTTTAGATCCTCCATTATGAGTTAAACTCAACCACTATCCTTGACCTATGTCCATTAGTAGATCAAGGATACTAATGCATTTTCCATGTTTTTGGCATCTTACTCATGGATCCTTGATGGTATTGTCCCTTTCCACCACATGGAGGATGCTCCATGCTCTATGCATGCATTGTTTCATAATCTATATTCTTTTCCATCTTTCATAGACATTGTTAGCACTTCTACATCCATTTCAGAGGACTTTTTTACATTTATTCACATGATTCATGATAATTGTACATCTTTCATGACATATTATGATTATTTAGCCCTACATTTCCATGATACATTTAGGGATTTTACTTCATGTGATGTTGTACTGATTAAGCATATTATTTATATATCTCATGACTATTCCTCTATTGCAACTAAATATCCTCTGACATATGTATCTCTTCCTACATCTTTCTCTAAGGATCCTAGTGATATTTTTGTTGATTTGAACTTACCTATTTATTATGATTATTTGAGTGATGAGATTTGTGGTGATTATATATATTCTACCATTAGTGATATGCATGTACATGATAGTGATTGTTCTTTGTCTTCTATTAATGCTTTTGACAACTATTTGTTTTATAATGCTACTATTGATGTTACTTTATGTGATGATAGTATAGTTAATGTTTATAACATGCACATATTACTTGTGATCCTATGCTATCTACATCTAGGGATTTTAACTTCTATGAATTCATCTTGAATAAATATGATTATGTGATGGTTATTTTTCTTCCTCGTTTCTTGATGATTTGCCTAATGAGGATATACATGATGCCTATTTGATTGATGATATGACATTGTAAATGAGGACTATGCTTCTCAAATAAAAAATTCTAGTGATACACATATTGGAAATGTTTCTCATAATATTTTGGAACCTTATGCTTTATAGTGCTTGTATTATTATAGATCCATGGATTGAGGGATTTATTGTTGATAGAAATGGTTATCACAGAGGTGCATACATACAATATAAAATGTGTTATCTCATTTATTATGCTCACTTCCATGATGACATGTTTTTAATTTATGTATTTAGGAAACTTTAGTTAATGAATCTCTATTATGGTATGACTCACATCATGATTTTATGCTTCATGTGTCTAGTCTTACACATGATTTCATAGATCATTTCACTTTTAGTCTTAATTACTATTTGTAGCAACATCAAGTGAGTATCATTAAATAACATACACATATCCCACCATTCAAGTTGAGAACGATATAGATTTTATTCACACTATTGAGAATAACCACATCATGCCACCACAAGTAAAGAATCAAAGGAAGTTCAATGGATTGGTAATCTCCAAATTAGATTTTGAAACAACTTTTCCAAGAACAACTTTTGCATTGACTCATATTAATTTTTTTGATCCATAAAAGACAATTCTAAAGAATCATAGTGATTATTAATTTTGTGCCTATCATTGGATGGGCATACTACATGTATATGTATGGCACTCAAGTACAAAATTCAAGATCTTATTCACAAAAAGGTGTTACAAGTTGAGGACATTATTGGTTATACATGATTATATTTCACACATTATCTAGCACATCATATGGCACACATCATGAAGAGAATGACAAGGTATATATCCAAGTGCACATCAATGAAACAACCTATGGTGGTATGCTTACAAATATACATACTAAGACTCTAAGTGAGGTAAAGGTTACAAATGATACATCTCAAGAGAAAGAAAAGGTGACTTATCCAAAGACTTCATTACAGAATAGTATTTTTATTCATAAAAAACATCAGTGGATCATAATTATTATATATCATGATGCTAAAGGAAAGCTCCCATTATGGGTAATAATTCAATTGATACATATTGTGGTTCCATTATATCTACATTTCTAATTTATAGAGGCTTTTTCATATTATTTTATTTTTTTAACTTGGTTTTGTCACTTGGGGAAAAGGTTATTGTTCACTTTTTGTAGGTTACATATATTCATGTCTATTCTAATAAAGGGAAAATGTAAGGGCATATTCCATTTTTGTCTCTCATACACATAAATGTAAGTGTTGGAGGTGTATACCTCTACTCTTTTTTATTGGTGTTATGATCCATAAACTAAGTTAGATACTCTCAAACAATTAATCACTAATAGATAACTTAATTATTGCTTCTCACAAACACCTTGTAGATAGTGTTTATAGTGTGTTCTTTCATTGATGTAGAAGCATCTACTAGTGTAATGGAAATATTGCATCACCCATAAAATGATGATTTTGTTTTATGTTCTTTTCAATTTTGGTATTTACGGCTACCCATTTACTTGAATAATGATTTGAAACCTTCAAAATTTCTAACCGGCTAAAAATAACAACCTATTATGTTTAGAAAGTTAGCATTTGAGTTCGTATGGAAATGAAAATTTACTTGAAGCTTAAGAATTGAAAAATATAACCTTTGGTGAAGGAATTAGCCAAAGATCATTTGTGGGTTGAAATATATTAAAGTTTCCATTTCTTTAAAAACCCCTAAAAAAGTTTCAAAGTCAAATATGAGGCACTTAGAGGCCTCGTATGGCCTTGAAAATGGGCATAATTGATAGATCAAAATATAAGTTCATATATCTCTGCACAATCTTTCCAATGCATCAAACGATTCATTAATCAGACATCCGGATCAAAAGTTATGGCTTATGGAAGTTGGCCTTTTTTTTAGGGACTTACAAATTTCAAAATTTTGACTAGAAGGCGCCAAAAAGGGCTATTTATGACCATTTTTAAGGAAATTTTAGGTAGTAGAGAAGGTGGGAAAGTAGTGAGTCATGAAAAAGGAGGGAAAATAGAAAACCCTAGCAGATTTGAAGCTATAGAAGGCAAAAGGTTCCATAATCTAGAGAAAAGAAGCTGTAATATGTTGCAACTTGTTGAGGATATCATCCTCCCATTTTTTGTAATGTGATTTGATTTCAATTCAATAAAATAACATTTCCATTTTCTATGAGCAATCTATCTTGTTGTTTGTTCTAGGATTTACCCCCCTTATCATTCATACATCCACTTAACATATATGAATTGAAGATAAAAATATCACAAAAACATGGAAACATGAGAATAACTCAAGGAAATAGAAATACAATGACTATGACACAAAGATTACCCTAGAGAAACTCTAAAAGGGAGAAAAATCCAACAAAAGAGATCTAAGACCTCCTCATCTTCACTATCAATATAGTCAAGTACATTGTAGAAATTCTCTTACACAACCAACCAAGCTCCAACATGAATATAAAACTTTACAACATACAATATCATGTACAACTCACAAAACCTTGATCATCTATGACATACACTTGCAAATATAAACTTTAAGAGGAAAATCATGAGTTCCTACTTTGTATCTTTTTAAAAATACATGATCTAAAATCCTATACCTTTGTCAAATTCCCAAACATGCAAAAAAGTGAATATAAGTCAAATTAAACCATCAAGACCCTTCACATTCCAACCATTTTTTGAATTGTGGCTAATTCATCACTTTTACAAGGGGAATTTGAACATTCATTATGATTATGGTATGTTTGTTGTGATCAATGACACTTTCACCACATATAGTAAGTGGTTAAACCACTAAAACTTGAAAGCTTCCTTGTTTTGATGCCTACACATGTTCTATATCTTCTCTAGAATACTTTGGATCATATCATGTCTATAATTGACCTATATACAAGCTCTTTGACCACTAAAATTGGAAAATATGATGTAAATAATTGATAATAACATTCCACTTCAAGGGGATGCCTCCAATAATCTTCAATAAGAACACAATACTCAATGTGATGATAATAACTAACCTCTACCTCCTATATATACCACACTTACGCCATGATACCACCCAGGATGACCTAAGTATCTATATAATACTCTATTAATGATTATATAACTTAAATAAGAGTTAAGGTAGCTATAATCTGACTAATCATAACCATATATATACTATAGGATTAGGGACTTGCAGCAACCTCTGTTAGAGTGATTAGTTTATCTCTTCACTATAGCTTAAGTGTACTTAGGTTGATGAGGTTAGACAACATCTTGTCTAACTGAATGTACAACCTTTTAAAGGTTACCTAGTTTTTTGGTAAACCTCATGTGCATACCTTTTGAGGTTGGAAGACTTTCCATCTCACCTCAAAAGGCACTTTATATTCATCCAACACTTGTCACACAAGGTTGTTGGTTTGCACATTCCAAGTGATCCAAAGGTTGACACCTTATAAAACACTTGTCTATGTGCATGTGCCACATCATGGGGTACTTGTCAATCCACATGCAAGGTGGATTGCTTCTTTCATGCCTATATAATGAGGCATTCTCATGTAAATTTGTAAGTAAGATCAATATAAGTGTATGCTCAGTTACGTTCATCAATATCATTGATTTCTTATCTTGTATTGTTGAATTCCATATTGTGAGAGTGTAGATCAAGTTGCAGAGTATCCTTGGATATTCCAACATGGTATTAGAGCCATGCTATAGACACACTTTCTATTTTGAGGGGATTTGGAGGTGAGGCAAAAATTGGTGCGTCCTGGAGCGAAACAGATCTCACGAGAAAAATTGTAAAAAAATTGTTTTTTTGCCCCTAACTCAATTTTCTGCAAAAAAACCAAAATTTGTTTAGAAAAATCAAATGTTGAAGGAGATTTTGCATTTATGGGCCAATTTGGGCAAGTTTTTTTGTAAAAAAATGATTTTTTTTTGCAAAGGGCAAATT
Source organism: Cunninghamia lanceolata (assembly GCA_027924645.1). Classification (NCBI taxonomy): domain Eukaryota; kingdom Viridiplantae; phylum Streptophyta; class Pinopsida; order Cupressales; family Cupressaceae; genus Cunninghamia; species Cunninghamia lanceolata. The sequence goes on from BSBN01000407.1 coordinate 4,017,159, forward strand.
TGCCCTCTATAAAATTATTGTTTTTGGGTTAATTTTGTCATTTTTTTGGTAGGTCAAGTGGCCTATTCGGCCTCTACCAAGATTTTTGGGTTGATTCTTTTATTTATGTAGGTATCATTTTGGCCTCTCGGCCTCTACTAATGATGTAGGAGCATCCAAGTTCACTAGCAATCCTATATCACCAAAAACACATTTTATTTTTTAAGTTCTTTTTCTGCTTTGTTTCCTTTGCAAATTTGGTTTCATGTTTCAGGAGGAAAACTCATATTAATTTGGTTAAGTTAGGAGCATCATCATGTAAAAGAGCTTATTGAGTATCCTCGGTTTAATTTTGGTGAAGTTTGGATGAAAAATGACTAAGTTAGAACAAGTTGGAAAAATCTTTAGTTCGCGAACTGTTAAGTTCGTTGATAGCTTAGTTTGCTGATGGGAACTTTTGCTAACAAGCCTTAAAGACAAGTTCACTTTTTCAAGTTTCCCAAAGGGGAGCCTTTAGTTGGCAAAATCTCTAGTTCGCAAACTGTTAATTTTTCTGACGATTTAGTTCACCAATGGGAACTTTTGTCGACAAGCCTTAATGTCAAGTTCACACTTTTCCAAAGTTTTACTAAAGGGAAGTCTTTGCTCATCAAAGTTTCCAGTTCATGAACTATTTAGTTCGTTAATCCAATAGTTTTTCTAATTGGGACTTTTGTCAATTTTATTTTTCATGAGTTGGCTGAAGTTTCACTTGTTGTCAGCAAAGTCGAAGGTTTGTGAACTTAAGTTATTGCCGATAAAGTTTGAGAGTTTTGAAAGTAGCCAATTTGCTGATAAGTAATTTTGCCAAGTTTTTCTTATTTCATGATGCTCAAGTTTCACCGACAAACATATATGGAGGAGTTCACAATATAGAGGATTGGCCAATGGGATGTATATACCAGTAAATGAGAATATCCCATTTTTGCAGACCTTTGATGATCCATAATGGTTGGTGAGATGGCGGTTCAAAGTTTATTTTTCCATTTCCTAACAAATTATTGACGGTTAAACTTCTTTTCTGGTATTTCATTATATTTCTTAAAAAAATGGTGGTGATTTTTTTGGGGGGTTTGATTTCTTGGAGAAGAGAGATGTTAAAAAAGAATTCTATAGAAGAGGCTTTTGTGTCACTTTAGAAGCATGATTGTATGAAGAATTTGTACTCCTGTAATGATTTGTTACTACAAAAATAAATAAATACAATTATGTGGGTGTGGCAAGTTGTTTTGTGTTGATGTTTGATTTTTTTGCTTAATTCAATAGTTTGATAAAACCCTTAAATTTTTTCCTGTACCAAGTGGTATTAGAGTCGAGTTCCTTGAGGAGGTTATGGATGTGTCAAGGAAGGGATTCTAATATTTTATTATGGGTACAAAAGAGTGAGTGTAGATCTGCAACTACGAAGAATTCAAAGAAGACATGTCATAGAGAGGATGTGGTAGAAGAGAAGCACCATGAGGTGGTGATATAACAATTGTGGAGATGTTGAGAGGTATAATGACATGATTAGATGCTATGGAGATGGCGTAATGTAGAGGAGTACACCTTGAAGATGTGAGTGAGGATGAAGAATAAGTTGAAGTGAGCGAAGATGATGTGAATGAAGGAGATGAACCAGAAAGGTGATTTTTGAGAGCGATATCCAAAATAAATAGTAAGCCTTGGTTGGATCCTCCTAGTTATAATGCTATTTTAAATCTAGAAGAATTAGTCAATTGGATATTAGAGATGGAGAACTATTTTGATTTTGAATTGGTTGAAGATGCCAAGAAAGTGAAGTTTGCCTGTATGAAGTTGAAGGGTCATGGCTCCCTATGGTGGGAACATGTGTAGACGAAAAGACAGATAAATGGAAAGGAGAAAATCTAAACTTGGGAAAGAATGATAACCAAATTGAAGGCCAAGTTTTTACCTACAAACTATCAAATTAGTTTGTTCAAGAAATTATAAAACCTGAAGCAGAAGAATGTACAAGAATATATTGAATAATTCTATATATTGAATATTTGGGCTGGTCACATTGATGATGATGTTGAAAAGGTTTCTAGATATATCAATGGATTGCACTACTCAATTCAAGATGAAATAAGCATGGTGTGAATCACAAGTGTTGAGGAAGCCTTCTGATATGCCCTAAAGGATGAAGACAAGCTTGCCAAAAAACAAAACAGTTCTAGAGGTAGGGGTAGATTTTCATGTGAAAGAGGATGGTCTAGTGGTTGAAGAGGATACCAAGATAAGCAAGGAGAGGCTAGTTCATCACAAACAAATATCTAGGAGAATAAAGGAGGAGGAGAATATTCAATAGGAAAAGGTGATTATTTTAGAGGTAGAGGAAGAGGCTTCAGTGGCACTTGTTTTCAATGTGGAGAAATTAGACATCAGACATTTGAATGTCCTCAGATGAATGTGGGAAATGAAAAGAGGCAAGGGTGAATGTGGCACAAGCTGATTGTGATAGTGTGACTTCACCAAAGTGTGGAGAAGATCCTGACGATGGAGAATCCTTGATGTTGAGAAGGATTTTGTTGAATCTAGAGAAGGAGAAATTTGAACTTGTTTAGAGGAGGAACTTGTTTCGAACTAGATGTAAGGTGGGTGGTAAATGTTGTAAGGTGATAGTAGACAATGGTAGCATAGACAATATTGTGTTTGAAGAAATGGTTAACAAACTAAAATTGAAGAGGTTGAAACACCCCAACCCTTACGAAGTTTCTTGGTTGTAGAAAGAGTATCAGTTGGTGGTAAGTGAGCAATGTCTAGTTAACTTTCAAATTGGTAGTTATAAGGATGAAATTTTGTGTGATATAATGTTGATGGATGCATGTCATATTTAGTTGGGTAGACCATGGTATTTTGATAGACAAGTTCATGATGGAAGAACAAATACATATAGGATAAGGGATGGAAAAGAGTATACTTTGAATCCTATGAAGGATAAGGAAGATGAAGTAGAAAGTAATTCCAGGGTATGTTTGAATTATGGAAATAAAATTTTAAGGGAGTTGAAGAAGGGGGAGGGGCATGTTTTGCCCTTATTCCCAAGCATTCAATGACTATGATAGTAGAGAGACAAGAAGAGAAACATGTAGAAATTCAAGAGATTTTGAAAGAATATGTAGATATAATGATGAAGGAGTTGTCAGATGGATTGTCACCTATGAGAGACAGTATCCATTGTATGGATTTGATACCTAGTGTGAGTTTACCAAGAAAGGAACTATATAGGATGAAGTATATGGAAAATTATGAGATAAATAGGAAAGTACAAAAATTGTTGGATAAGGGGCTGATCAGGGAAAGTCTTAGTCCATGTGATGTACCAACAATGTTGACGCCAAAGAAGGATGAAGAATGGAGAATGTGTACAAATTCGAGAGCCATTAATAAAATAACAATAAAATATAGATTTACATTTGCATGGATGGATGATATGATGGATTGCTTAAGTGGAGCTAAATATTTCACGAAGATTGATTTAAAAAGTGGGTATCACCAAATTAGAATTAGAGAAGGGGAGGAGTGGAAGATAGCCTTCAAGATGAAATGGAATGTATGAATGGTTGGTAATGCTGTTTGGATTGAAAAATTCTCCCAACTCCTTCATGAGGTTGATGAATGAAGTGTTGAAATCTTTTCTTGGGAAGTTTGTTATTGTATATCTTGATGATATTCTAATTTTCAGTAAGACAAAGGAAGAACATTTGTTGCATGTTAGGGTAGTATTGTAGAGGTTGAAAGAAGGAAAATGTTAGTATATTTGAATAAATACAATTTCATGAAAGAGGAGTTGGCATATTTGGGATTTGTAGTTTCAGGTGATAGTTTAAAAATGGATCTAGAAAAGGTCAAGGTGATTGTGGATTGCCCTTCACCTCATAGTATGTTTGAAGCCATAAGTTTTCATGGTTTGGAAAGCTTCTATAGGAAGTTCATTCGTAATTTCAGTGGGATTTGTGCACCTATTACTAAGACAATGAAAGGTGATAGAAAGGAGTTTGTTTGGACAACAACAACTGAGAAGAGTTTCAAAGTTTTGAAGAGCAAGGTGACTGAACAACCAATTTTAGCACTCCCTGACTTTGGGAAGGTTTTTCGAGTAGATTGTGATGTTAGCAGGACAATGATCGGAGGTGTCCTTAGTTAAGAAGGGAAACCAATTGCATACTTTAGTGAAAAGTTAAATGAAGCCAAGAAGAAATATTTTGTATATGACCAAGAATTTTATGCAATTGTATAGGCACTTAGGAAGTGGAGACATTATTTGTTGTCGAAGGAATTTGTGTTGTATACTGATCATCATGCTTTGTAGTTCATTAACAACCAAGGTATGTTGAATTAGAGACACATAAAATGGGTTGAATTTTTGTAGATTTATTCTTTTGTTTTGAAACATAGGAGTGGAAAGTCTAATAGAGTAGTTGATACATTGAGTAGAAGAAGTATGTTGTTGAATGAACTGAGGGTGAATGTGGTTGGTTTTGATTCTATGAGTGAATTATATAAGGAGGATGTTGATTTCAAAGAAGCGTGGGCTGCTTGCATGAACTGAGTAGAGAAGGATAGAACACCCTAGACGGAGTATTTTATTCAGGAAGGTTTGTTGTTCAAAGGGCATAAAGTATGTATACCTCAAGGGTCAATGAGGGATAATTTGATGAGAGAAAAGCATAGTGGTATTTTAAGTGGACACTTTGGCGTTGATAAAATGTTGGCACATTTGAATGAAGGTTATTTTTAGCCTGCTATGGCTGCTGATGTGAAGAAGTTGGTACAAGGTTACAGAGTTTGCTAATATGATAAAGGAGTAAGACATAATACTAGTTTATATCAACCATTGTTGATACTGGAGAGACCGTGGGAACTATTACGTCATAAAATGTCCCCTTAAGACTTTTACCTCCTAAGGTTTAGCTCTCAAGTCCCTTAGATTTAATTATGCATGTTCATTTTATCTCTTGATGAAGAATCCTCGAAAAACCATGTCAAATGGGACTTAAGGGGCATTTTTGAACTTAACTCTTGCCAAAAATAGGACCCAGGGCTTGGGTGTTCGTACCCCAGTCCTGCCCTATTTTGGTAGGGTCCCAAATTTCAATGACAACAATGTTACCATTAGAGGTGTTCCTTGTCGGTATTTCAAGTTTGAATTATGAAAGTAAAGCAGGAATGCATATATAAGCATGTTTAGGGTTTCATTTACAAACTAGAAGAGAACTAGAAGATGATTACAAGCTAATTAGAAGATTTTGGTGAACTTATGATTGTAGAGCATTCAAAGTATTCATTATGTTGCAGAGTAGACTTGTCTTGTTGTGTTTGTATTGTAGATTTGTCTTCATCTTCTCATGATGTGAAGGATCTTCATGTTCATGCAAGCCACACCTCTGAGGTGACATTTACTTGTGATTTGATTTATCTATTTCATCATTGCTTTTGCCTCTATCCTGTAAGGACACACTCTCTATCTAACAACGGTGTTGGAAGGCTTGAATGCTATTCTGGGGCTTGACTGAGGCAAGCTCCTAAACACCACAACCCCTAACCCCATTCCTTGTGATGGTAGGTGACAGGGGTCGTATCTTGCGGAGTGGAGTTGTAGAGGGCTATGAGAGAGTGTGTAGATTCTAGATTTGAGAAGAAAAGTACTGCAAGGGCTTGGGCACCTGCACCAAAGCCCTCCGGATCTTTGGAGCAGAAAACCTCCAGGATAGTGGTGAATAGTAGCAGACAACTTCCAAAAATCCCTGAAGAAATTCCTACCTTGGGCTAGGGTGCCTTCTCATTAGCCCCTGACTTTTCTGCATCCTAAATCTAAAAATTTGGTATGTATCTACTCTGAATATAACATCTCTATGTGAGAGCATTTGTTGGAATTCATCTATTTACTTACAATTTTGCATAATTAGGGTTTTGAGCATAATCGGGCTTAAGTTAACACAGTAATCAACAAATTCCAAGTTCCTCTTCATTCCAAGTTACAACCAACCTGTAGCTAAATCCTCTACTTAGTTGAATGTCCTTGAATGTATGTAGTGAAAGGAGGATATAACCTAAACACACATTGAATTGAAAACCCCTCTTTTTCTACATTATAGGAACACATAAGTATGGATTTTGTTTTGGGATTTCCTCAAACATAGAGAGGTAATGATCCTATTTTTGTTGTTGTCAATAGATTTTTGAAAATTGTTCATTTTATTCCATGTCAAAAGAGTAACGATGCCTCCCACATTACTACATTATTTTTCAAGGAGATAATTAGATTACATGGTTTTCCTAAAAGTATAGTTTCATATTAGGATGTGAAGTTTTTTGGTCATTTTTGGCATACCTTGTGGAAAACATTGGGTACACATTTAGGTTTTAGTTCAGTGTACCATCCTTAGAGTGATAGTCAAATTGAAGTTGTAAATAGAAGTTTGGGTAATTTATTGAGATGTTTGGTAGGGAGTAAGCCAAATTAGAGGGACTTGGTTTTGGCTTAGGCTAAGTTTTCTTATAATAACTCAGTCAATCAGAGTGTAGGGAAAAGTCCTTTTCATGTTGTGTATGGTTATAGTCTAAGTGGGGTCTAAGTGGGGTAGATAAATTGTGGGATAATGCTGATTTGACTCAAATGAGTGTTGTAGCTAAATATTTTGCAGAATATATTCATGAATTGCATAAACATGTGAAGGAAACTTTGGAGAAGAGTGTCACCATATACAAGGAGCGTGCTAATATGCACCAGAGAGAAAGAGTTTTAGGTTGGAGATTTGGTCTTGGAACATTTGTAGAAGGAGAGGTTCCTGCAAGGAACTTACAAAAAATTGAAATAGAAAAAGATTGGACCTTGTAAGGTCTTGCATAAATTTTCTTCTAAAGCTTACAAAATAGAACTTCCAGTAGTATAGATATTTTGCCCATTTTCAATGTGGCAGATTTGTATAGATGTTATGAAGGGGAGTCAAGCACACAAGAAGGTTTCAGTTCAGATGTTTAGGATAAATGTGAGTGGATAGATCAATTGCCTGAAAAGTAATTTGAACAAGTTGATTAAGTGAATGATTCTCACGCGGCTAAACAACCAAGGGGAAAATATACATGGAGTATCTTATTCAACAGAAGGGTAAAACAGTTGATGAAGCCTCTTGGATGCAAGATTTTGAGTTGGCTAAGTATGGGGTTTCTATTCTAGACTTGCCAAAATGTTCTTGAGTTGCAGCCTTAAGGAACATTTTTCTTACCCGATGTGTCTGATGCAAGAGCATCTGGGTTCACTAGCAATCTTGTATCATCAAAAACACATTTTATTTTCTATGTTGTTTTTCTACTTTGTTTCCTTTCCAGAGTTGGTTTCATGTTTTAGGAGGTAAATTCATATTAAGTTGGCCAAGTTAGGAGCATCATCATGTAGAAGATCTTATTGGGTATCCCCAGTTTAGTTTTGGTAAAGTTTGGATGAAAAATGACTAAGTTAGAACAAGTCAGAAAATCTCTAGTTCATGAATTGTTAAGTTCACCAACGACTTATTTGCCGATGGGAACTTTTACCAACAAGACTTAAAGACAAGTTCACTTTTTCAAGTTTTCCAAAGGAGAGCCTTTAGTTAGCAAAATCTCTAGTTTGTGAACTGTTAAGTTCACCGATGGCTTAGTTCAACGATGGGAACTTTTGCCGACAAGCCTTAATGACAAGTTTACACTTTTCCAAAGTTTTGCTGAAGGGAAGTCTTTGGTCAATAAAGTTTCCAGTTCACAAACTATTTAGTTCATTGATCCAAAAATTTGTCAATTGGGACTTTTGTCGATTTCCTTTTTCATGAGTTGGATGAAGTTTCACTTGTTGTCAGCAAAATCAAAGGTTTGTGAAGTTAAGTTATTGCTGATAAAGTTTGAGAGTTTTGAAAGTTGTTGATTTGTCAATAAGTGATTTTGCTAATTTTTTCTTAGTTCATGATGCTTAGGTTTCACCAAAAAACATATATGGACGAGTTCACAATATAGAGGATTGGTTGATGGGATGTATATACTAGTAAATGAGAATATTCCATTTTGGCAAACCTTTGATGATCTTTTGTGGTTGGTGAGATGGTGATTCAACTTCTTTTTCTATTTCCTAACAAATTGTCAGTGGTTAAACTTCTTTTCTGGTATTTAATTCCGTTTCTTAATGAAATGGTGGTGGTTTTAGTTTTTTTGGGGGGTTTCATAAATACATTAATTTGGTTCTAATAGGGGGTTCAAATTTCCTAGAGAAGAGAGATGTTACAGAAGAATTCTATAGAAGAGGTTGGTGTGTCACTTTAGAAGCATGATTGTATGAAGAATTTGTACTCTTGTAATTATTTGTTGCTGCAAAAATAAATAAATACAATTGTGTGGGTGTGGTGTGTTGTTTTGTGTTGATGTTTGATTTTTGTTGCTTAATTCAATAGTTTGATAAAACCCCTAAATTTTTTCCTACACAAACTAAATCTTTTTACGATTGGTTTGGTGTTTGGATTTTTTCATTTGTGGTGTTTTGTGGCATTGCCACAATAGTTTTTGGATCTTCATTTACATCTGGTCTATCTCACCGAGGATTTGAACTAGACATTTTAATTTTTTGTAGGTTGATTTAGGTTTTTTCAATCCTCAGTCAATGCTTATAGGATTCTCCACAACCTAGCATTGAGGTTGACATCTTCTGTAAGGAACAACTCTCTTCATCTACAGATTGAGCCCCTTCTCACACTCTTTTGTAGACTTAGCAACATTCTTTTTACAAGCCTCTTCACATAGTGTTCTTTGGACTCTTCTATCACCTGATATTTGAGCGATTCTCCTTAGGCAGCCATTGTTCTATTTTGAATCAGTCAAGGTCTCCATGTTTTAGGCCACTTCATTTTGTGGCTTCTTCCCTACACTCAGTCGATTCAGCTTCCTTTGCAACCAACTCAGGATCAAAATCATTCATCGATGATCATATGTCTGGTTTGCTCACTATTTTTGGGTGGTCCATACGTGGCTAGTTCCTCATTTTTTAGCCATTCAACGGCCTCCTTGGACTATTGTAGCAACCCCCACTCACAGTCATGTTTTAGACTCCTTGCATTTAATGCTCCATCACAAGATGATGCCCATTGTTGTATGGTGAACACTTTTCTCTAACAACTAGCAGCATCACAAATCGCTAGATATATCATAGTACTGTTTGAGTTTGTTTCTTCAACTCAGAGCATGTTTGCTCAGTCATGGTTTCCTTGATGATAACATTTCATATTAATGTTATCTAGCATTTAATGTTCTATATCGTATTAAGGTTTGTTATCATTATAACTTGTAACCCTCTAGCATTAACTGTTACAATAACATTTATGTTAAACTATTGACACTAACATTTATTATTACCTTATATGTCATATTAACATTGATTGTAATTACTATAAGTTAACTGTCTATTGGTAAGAGTTTATGTAATCGTGACACTCTTTATGTAACAATAACATATATTGTAATCCTCTCATGGTTAGCTAGCTCTTTTGCTAGCAATTTGTTGCCACCACCAACATTATTTGTAACCTTGGAGACAATTTTGTGCCAAAGAGATTGCCAAGGTCTCTACATTTTTCAATTTGGGAAAATTTGCTTTGGGAGCATATTTAAGGTATATAAGGTTTTTCCAACCTTGACTATCGTTTTGTCAAAGACAGAGAGTGAGGCTCGGGTTGGCAAGTGGCCAATTTCCCTTCATGGTAAACACCATTGTATTGTACATTTCTTGCCAATTCCAATGAGTCATTGGAAGGCTAGTTTTTTCTCTCCACCTAGGCATTTTTTTGCTTCTTCAAGTGTAGTTTTTAAAATAGGCCTGTTTTACAAGAATTTGTTATTGTAATAACTTTTGCTCGATAGCTCAGAATTGAGCACCATTTTTGCAAAAGTGCATGTATTTCAATTTCCCATGCATTGGTCATATCTATTTTGTAAAACACACTAAGTTATAAAGTGCCAAAATTTGGGGGGTCACCTAAAAAGGGGGAAAATATCATAATTTCATGGGGCAACATTATCATTTGATCATGTATATTGCTTTGGATACTCCATATCCTAACTACAACATCAAATGCACCTATTGTATAAACCAACATGATGACACAATGTGTCCTTATTTCTCACATGTTGCTTTTAAACTTCTTTGTCATATTGTAAAACCACAGACACCTATTGCTACATTTGAATCCCAAGTTGATATCTACATATCTTCTAGTGATTCATTGCACTAGGACATCGATCTCATCTTTCCAGATCCACCACATTGGGATGTAGATTTGGGAGACATCATTGAGGACATTCATCTTCTTTTCGATGACAACTTCGATGAAGTTGCATCTACCTTGTCTTCTTCAGATATGATTACTCTTCCTTCACCTACATTAGCTTCTGTAGTTACAATATCAAATTCTTATGGTTCCAATTATCACTATACATCTACAGTTCCTCTAGTTCCTGTTACAAAATCTTCTATGATACCTGATTCATTCCATCAACATTCGTCACATGTCAGCATTGGCTTAGAGATTATTGAGCATTCTTTGAAGACATTATGGGCATCATTTGAGTCTTTGAATCATGTATAGAATTTAGAGACATTCCTACTTCTTCATGTATGTTCCTATCAAGAATGGGAAGATTACTTGCACAGTTCTATTCAATTTCTTCCTAAGGGGAGAAATGTGGTTCAACATTCATGGATTCTCTTTAGTATACTTCATCAAGCATCTACATTCACTACAACATATCTTATGGGGGGCTTCCAAGTCTCTCTTTGTATATCCTATTTTGGGAAAATTTATTGTACACATGTGATAGAAGTTGTCCTAGGGGGTACTGATATAAGTCCTCCTTATTCACTTGTTTCTTTTTCATGCATTTTGTTTCTCCTTTTGGAGAGGAGTTTTGTTCCCATAGGGTTTTATCCTTTACTCCACTTTATGAGAAACTTTGTACATGGGTACCTAACATGGACTAGTAGTTGGGACCTATATCTATGTATCTATTGTACTTTTGTGATCTCCCCAAGTATCACTTAAGGGGGGGTGTTAGAGTGAATAATTTATCTATTCACTATAGCTTAAGTGTACTTAGGTTGATGAGGTTAGACAACATCTTGTCTAATTGAGTGTGCAACCTTTTAGAGGTTAGAGGTTACCTAGTTGTTTGGTAAACCTCATGTGCATACATTTTTAGGTTGAAAGGCTTTCCATCTCACCTCAAAAGGCACTTTGTAGTCATCCAACACTTGTCACACAAGGTTGTTGGTTTGCACATTCCAAGTAATCCAAAGGTTGACACCTTATAGGATAATTGTTTATGTGCATGTGCCACATCATGGGGCACTTGTCAATCCACATGCAAGGTGGATTCTCTTCCATGCCTATATAATGAGGCATTCTCATGTAAATTTGTAAGTGAGATCAATATAAGTTTATGCTTAATTAGGTTCATCAATATCATCGATTTCTTATCTCGTATTGTTGATTTCCATATTGTGAGAGTGTAGATCAAGTTGCAAAGAATCCTTGTCTATTCCAATAGCCTCCACCTAAACTCATAAAGGGGTAACAAGCTCATGAAACCCAACAAATATGACAAGAGAACAATTGGGAATAGCCAATTGTCTTATTGCACCTTAACCCATTGTTTGAAGTGGAAAACCAATCAATTTTTTTGTTAATGAAAAACACTTTCTAGAAGTGTAAAGCTATATAGGCCCTTACTGTGGACACTTGTAGAATCATCACCATAACACCTCTATAGAGGTTCACAAGGGAAATCCCCAACATTAAGAACACTATGACTACTTCTATCACAAATCTCACTGCCACAATTATAAATCTTCTCCCTTAGGAAGAAGGTAGTCCTTTGGACACTCTCTTGCTCCACTTGTTCTTACCATGTGAGTAGGAGTGATCTATTCATACATGAAGCCATATGTGAGTAACATGTGATTCCCCACTTTTGACTTATACATAGTAGTGGTGAATTGGATCTAGTGAACACAAGGAAACATAGGGTCCTTATCCAAATTAGCCACTCTTAGAAGTACTCATCTCTCAAAATCACTCTTTCCCCTAATGTGGCATGAATATATTTTGATTTCATTACCTCTTTATCAATACATTTTTTAAGGGCAATTTAATACTAGGTCTATTGCATCACGTGTTTTCATTTTATTCCATGTTACCCTCATTAGAAAAGAACTTGATGTATTTATCACATGTTGTCTTTCAAAAAAATTATCAACAATAGCTAGTTCAAATATAGGGGCTTCTCCTAAGGAGAATATCCTTAGTTAGTAACATCTGAAAGGTGTTTCTCAATACTACTAATTTATTATTATAGGTTCAAACATCAAGGTATCTCTATTTGTAGGTATATAGATAGTTGGAAACTCTTGAGTTCTATTTGTAGGAATAATAAAACATTCTAATGACCTAATAATCATTAAACTAGATTAACATTCCACTTAAATTTGTGAACAAAAATAAATAGTAACATGGAAAAATATCAACAAATTGAACTAATTATTAGTCATTCAATACAACCAATTATGCATAGATTTGAGTGGAAGGATTTTTTGGCTTAACAATTTATGGGTCATCAAAATATTTTCATCATTCCTACACTATTATGATCTTCACCTGTAAAATATCATCAAATAGAATAATAACATATAAAAATAACACAATGATTAAAAAATAGTTGCAAATATTCTTATACTAATAACATGAATCATAGGCCTCTTCAAGGGGGCAACCCCCTTGAGGAAAAACCTTTGTTACAAAATATGGTTCCAAGAAGATATTTTCTTTACTACAACATCAATATATAGTCCCTAAAAAAGAGTGACTTACCGTGTACAACAATGTGGGATAAATCGACACTATTTAATATTAAGTAAATAACTATACTATGATTATTACAATGCTTAAAGTAGTTAGGACATGGGGGTCCTTACATGTTCATTTTTGTAGTCAAAGTTCATTTCAATGCTTCAAATTTAGATCCACAAGAACACATATCATTTCTATGGGCATGGAATGAACCCAAGATTATAGACACTTCTCGTATTCATAAAATATAGTATTTTATTTTATTTGTCTTAGATCTGACACTAGATTTGAGGTATCAATTACCTATGATAATATTCATCTTCAACTTTGAGGTATAAATTTATTTCCATTATTTTTTTAAATTTTTAGATCTACTCAAGTACACATTTCTAGGCCCATCTCTTTTTCTATGGTATTTTATAGTTCAAGATTTAGTTGTAGCAAGGTAGAATTTCAATAATAGAAATAAGAATCCACCATTCAATAGAATACAAGATGATATTTAAAACAATAACTTTGTTCAAAATAAGATGGTTCAATCATCAAGGAAACCAAGACTTAATTTGAATCAAAGGATTCCAAGGAATGGAGACAATAATAGAGGAAACAATGGTAGAAATAATTTTTTGGGTAATAATAAACTAGTTAATCCACCTCAACAGAATGAAGTAAATAATTGTCTTCAAGGAATAATACTTGGAGAGTTTTTCTATGTGGATGTTCCTTTGCAAAGGTAGTCATTATGCTAGAGATTGCCCTAGGAGGTAGAGTCAAGGATAGAATAGACATAATAAACCATAATAGGAACCTTCAAATAGATATATGTAGCAGTTAGTGATCAACATGCATGTTATAAAATATGTTTATTGAGGATTCAAGTATTCTTTAAGATTTTTTACTTTTTATATTTATCAATATAAGATCATCTTAATGTTTTGTATCTCCTAAATTAGTAAATAAGTCATCTTTACAAATTCGTAAAATGGAAACATCATGAATGGTTTAGTATGGAAACAAAGCCATTACGGAAGTGAATACATGTCTTCTCAATACCACAATATAATTATTTGAATTTGAAACCTAGGTAGATGTCTATGTAGCCCCTCTAGGACCTTATGACTTGATCATTGGAATGAGTTGGTTGAATAATCACCAAGAAAGTGTTGATTGTTACAACAAAGTAGTGAAGTGTCTTGATAATAATGGAAATAGAGTGAAATTACAAAGAATCTACCAACCAATATGTTGAGGATGATCTCAACTATGCAACTAAAGAAATAAAAAAGGAAGGGATCCTATCTTTATGTAGTTACTCTAGATGCGGAAGTGGGAAAGGACACCCCCACATTTGAAAATTCTCCATTCCTCCATGAGTTTAAAGACATTTTTCCATGAGATTTACCAAGGTCCTACAAGAGAATTAATTTTTTGTTGAAATGTTTGTTAGATAGAAAAGAGAGACTAGCTCAAGAGATCAAACTAGATCAAACCCTCTTCTATCCAACATTAGGACACAAGTCGAGATTGAATTCTACCCTTGAAGGAGAGCCAAACTACAGGGCCTTTTTTCCTTTGTTGTATAGAGGAGAATCGACCAAATCCAACTAGTGAACAGAAGAGAACCTAGATCGAGAGTTGGGAGGTCAAAGGAATAGGGAAGTTGGGTGCCCTAGACCCTAATTAGGGTTTTACAGAATGTTAGATATCCTGTGCTTTTGCCCTTCTATGTTCCTACTCCCTATAACTTAATTTCTATAGATTCTTCTAGAATTGACTTGCACACACACAAGAAGGAAAATGGTTGGGTGCTATTTAGGAGCTTGCCTAAGTCAAACTCCATGAATGGTGTTTCCACCTCCACAATAGAAATTATGATAGATAAAGAGTGCATGCCCTAGGAGGGTAGAGACAAATCTAAAGTAGAATGGAATGTTAGAACAAAGCATGAAGGAAAGAAGTCACTATGGGCATGGAAACCCTAGCATGCTTGATGCGGGATCACAACTTGACTCAAGAAGTTGGTGTAGCCCAAATAAGTAGAATAATCTTCACAAGACCTATAATAAGTTAGTGCCACAACAATAATCCACCATCAAGAGCTTTAGAAAAGAGTAGAGAGCATAAGAGAGAAGAAGAGAGAGTGCAAGAGTGCCTAGATTGCTTAGAGAATTTAGAGATAGCTTAGAGATGTGCAAATGAATAAACTAACTTGTTTTTACACACATTCCCACTCACAAATGATTAATAAAACCAAATGGGGCCAACATGAGGAACCATTTAAGATGTGTTAAGCTAACATTCCTTAAAAATAGGTCAAGGCTAAATGAGGGACTAGGGCACTTGGGTTCCCTTTCCTTTAGCCCCCAAAACCCCAGCATAAGTCTCTTTAGGTGTTCTTAGGTTAGTATCATTATTATTTTGTCAGGTTTTATCATCAGGATCAAAAATTAATTATTTAATGTTCAAAAAGGTGTTAAAATAGGTCTCGATTAACACTTGTGTAAACATTTTAGGTCTACCCAAGTGCTAAACTAGGTGTAGAATGCCAGTGTACACATTTTATGATGTAACATTTAGCCCCCACTTTAGCATGGGTACGAACTTACATTCAAACTTACGCTAAAGGATGGAGAAGACAAATTTCAAACAAAACACACAGAAACCATAGAATGTCACCAAAATTGAGGGGTGATCAATCCCCCAAGTTTAGGATTCTAGGAGTCTATGATGATTTGCATACACATAAGACACATGACATAATTCACTCACATATCAAGAACTTAGAAAACATGAGATAAGATAAGACATACACAAGGCATACAGTTTGAGAAATCAGAATGTATACATGCGATACACAAAGTATACATGCTTGACACGAAGAATACACATGAAACACACATGGAATATATGCAAAGCACTAAAGGAGAATACATAAGGAAAATATATAGAGAATAAGAATATGTGAGGAGAATACATACATCATACATCAATCACAAGAAACAAATAACGAAACATCCTGAGTCAGGATGAAAAAGGAGACCTCAATCCAAATGTTATCTCAATCACCATGCATCATTCCCCAAGATGCAATAAATAGGAATGCTAAGGGGTTAGTTAGAAATAAGAAGAATACGACGAGTACAAACACATTATACACATAATCTATCTAAATAAAAGTGTTTCCACTCAAGGGAATACACAAAATACCTCACACAAGAGGATTTACATGAAGTCTTGCAGAATAAGAAGGCGAAATGACCTTACTACCAAACTCTAGTTGGTGGTGCAACTCTTCTCCCAAACATGCAAGGAGCTTCAACTTGGGAGAACAAGATAGACTCAAGAACTTGTTTCCAAGCTTTTCATAATCCTTTCTAAGAGAGCAGAGTAACAAAGATAATCAACAAGTTTTTTGATAGAAAGAAAGAGAGTAAGGCTCATAGTACAATGTATTCCCCCACCTTAAAGTGATTGCTAACTCCATCAAGGAGCAATTTCCTTTAAGTTAGAGTGAGGAAGAAATATAAAACAGGCACAAGAGATTTCTAAAAGCACATGCCCAAATGATATGTGTTTTCAAAAGCTACATCACAACAAGGGGTTACCCCCAAGATGAGAAAACAAAGGTGATGCTTATAGGAATGATACACAATGGCTTGTGTATTCATGGTATGATGTCGATTACTGCAACAAGGTGCCACATAAATAAAACATTATAACTACGGAGATGGTGGAGGAAAGATTACATGAAAGTAGAGTATACATCAATTGAATCAACATGAAAGGATGCTAAATCAACCAAGAAAAATAATGAAATTGTACATCACAACATATAGAATAAAGAAGATACATATAGAGGAATGACACAATACATTCTTACTCCTTGTACCTTTGTGCTAACAAGGTTGCCAAGGGAAGACTAACCTTAAAGAAAACATCACAATACGGAGATAACAATATGTACAATCATAACACAAATGAGAGGTAGGCACTACACTTGCGAGTTGGCCTATAAAAACCATCCTCCCTCAACTTTCTTTATAAAATGGATGGAGGACAAGATGCTCTATGGAGTACCTCAAGCATGGTGAAGATTGCTAGAGCCATACCTTGTTCAAAGTTGTTGAATTTTGTCACCCAAGACTCAACATTCCTTAGTGGAATGGCCAAGTGATTGATGATATGCACAATAGTGAGGTGTTGAATGATTATTTTGTAGAATCATTTTGTGTGTTAGAGGAGGAAGAGTGATTAGGCGGTCTTTGAGTAGACTCAGCAACATACACTCTTGTTGAGATAGAAGAGAAGATTTAAGGGGAGTAGGAAGCAACCCTTTTTTGTTGTGAAAATGGTGGAGAGAACATAGGAGAAGGTCATAAACCTAAATCTACTTTAGACAAGTGCAGTGTTGGTTCCACAGGTTCCTTAATTCCTTGGTCTTTGCATCCTAACCCATTTCCATTCTATCCTTGTTTTGTAAGAATTTTGAATCCACACCCATAACTCATCTCTAAGTCCAAAGGAAGAGGAGAGGTCATACGATTGTGTTTGTTGAAAGAAGTAGAAGGATCATACATTTGATCATGGTGAGGAGGGTCAATCTTTGTTTCAACAATCCCATGGGGGTTGAAATCTAAAGATACCTCATTATTACCAAGACATGTATTAGAATTAGATGATACTTTATCACAAATGGTCACCGTTTCTATAGAAGAAGGAGGATCATCATCAATATCAAGAGTTCCATCATTATTAATTTTGAGTTTAAGTTTGTTAGGAGTAAGAGATTGTGTTGAAGAAATTTCATTTACCTTCGAGGTTTTTGGGTGTGAGGGTGAGATTTTATATTCACCCACAAAGGAGGATGTAAAATCTAATGAACCCCAATCATCACCAAAAAATGCATTCAAAGGACCAACACTATCTTGACCAATACTATTGTTAGTAGTGGAGAATAGTGGTTTGGTTTTTGTTGAAGAAGGGATCAAATTACTTAAAGGAATTTGATATCTCACTTCCATTTGTAAGACACTTTCTTGAACCAAATCATCTTTGATTGTATAGAGCTTATTTTCAAAGACAAATTTTATTGAGCAATGAAGAGTAGACAGGACTGTCACATGGCATGAATCCACAGTCTACCAAGAAGAAGATTATATGTGAGAGGATTAGGCATGAGATGGATAAGGGTAGGCAATTCCATAGGTCCAACCTTAATATTTAAGGTAATTGTACCTAGTGATTGTTTACCAACATTATCAAAGCCATGAAGGATGAGTTTATCTAGTTTAATGAGAGAGGTATCAACATTAATTTTATGTAACAAGTCTATAGCACAAACATTAAGACCTAAACCACCATCAATCATGTTATGTCTAACTCTTATTTTATTATTAATAATGACAGCTATCATAAGAGGATCATATTGGTTTTGAACTTTTATGGGAGGTAATTGATGTTGTTGAAATGAAATATCTGATGTTGTCACATGCATACAACTAAACAGAGATGCTACATCATTCGATCTAACAGAAGGTGGAACAAATACCTCTTGTAGAGCCTCTTGGAGCATTCTGTGGTATGTAGGTGATGTTTTTATTAAATACCATAGAGAGATCTTAGCCGGAGTAGCATGGAGTTACTTGACAAGATCATATTATTTACCAATATGTCAACTAAGACGAGGTGCTTGAGGAAGAATAGGTTGAGAAGGTGGAAGAGAAATAGGCACATGCGGTGCTTGCTTACTTTGCTTGTTATTACAAGTGTTGTATGTGTGAGAAACCGAATCATAATGAGATTGTTACAACACACTTTGAACACCTTGATTCCTTTGATTAATTTGCTTTGCAATATTGAGAAAGTAACTAGGAGGTCAAGATGGTTTTGGAACATCTTGAACTGTAATCATAGGTTTAGAGAAAGGAGGCAGAATAGGTGCCTCATGCACAATGATTTTATTAATATTTTGAACATTAATGCACTTATTCACTATCCCTTTAGTGGGCAAAATAGGTCTATTAATGATGATTGAATTGACATTGTTTTACTTTTGAGTGAGCTCAACATTCATCCATGAGGGATTAATGTGAGAGACTGCTCTTCATCCACTAATGCTTCATCTTTTGAAGGGAGACCATTGGAATGAAGGGAGGGTAAAGTGTTGTTAAGAAAGTTGTTGATGATGGTATCCTTAGTGATGACCAAGGGCTTTGGAATTGCAACCAAAGGAGAAATATCAAGGGTCCTTGCATCCTTAGTGATATCCATGGTACTTGAACATTTAACCAAAGGTAAAAGATCCATAGGATGAGCCATAGAAAGCTCATGTACTATGGTAGAAATAGAAGATTTGAGATGATGAGATGAATGGCCATTATCTACCCATGGAGTATCCTTTGTGAGAGAAGTCCCCTCATCTACTAATGCTTCATCATTTCAAGGGAGAGCATTGGAATGAAGGGAGGGTAGAGTGATGTTAATAAATGTATCAATGATTTCATCCTCTTGCGCCAAACTATCCTCACAAGTGGAAACAATTTTTGGAGAGGGATTCAAATCAAAGGGTGAAATAGACAAAGATAGGTCACCATCACATGTATTAGAGAAAAGATCCATTGAAATAGAGATGACATTATCACGAATTGTAGTAGAAGTAGAAGAACTATCACCATTATCTTTATCATGACAATTCATGGAGATGAAATTAGTAAGGCCCTCTAATATCAAAGGATACATACCCATGAGAGTTATGAAGCTATCAAAATCAGATATATAACAAAGGATATTATATATGGATGCTATGTGATCTAAAACATATGGATGCATATTAATGAATTTAGATAAATTTTCAAAACCTATGATAAATGCATGCAAAGATACCAAAGAGGAGCAACTAGAAGAGTCCATAATGAAATGTCTTGTTTACTATATGCAAATACTATATGGAGAAACAATGTATAATTCATTAATCAAGTACAACCAATATCAAAATAAGATTGCAATCAAAGACCTACAAGTGCAAGAGATGCAGGGTCTTCCAAAAATGTGATATTCTTGGTAACCACTGTTAGAGTTTATTGATGTGCTCTGATACCATGTTAGAGTTTGCTATGACTAGAGCCACCCAGGATGTAGGACTTCATGAAAGCAAAAGAGAGATCAAATGAGAGAATAATGTTATTCTGTCAATGAATGCAAAAGAGATTAAATATTGTTATTACATTGTTACAATGTACATGATATGCCTTGCTTATAAAAACAAGGATAAAATGTAGGATGTTGTAGTCATGTGACAAGTGTCTTAATCCTATGACATGTGACAACTATAGGATAAGATGACAACTATCAACAACTAGAAACATCTAGTAGACTCACTAAGTCAACTTAACATGTGAATTATGTGTGATGTGTGAATATTATTTAACTAATAAATAGTTAAATAATATAAATTACTCACACAAGGGTAAACTAAATAGGTAGTAACCCTGTTCACACCAACACCCCCCTTAAGTGCAACTTAGGGAGTAGCTAACTAAAGCAAGATGAAATGTTGGATGGGTCCTAGCTACTAGGCCATGTTAGGTACCAATGTACAAAAAATATCAAGTGGAGAAAAGGAGAAAACCTCATGGGACAAAACTCCTCTCCAAAAGTGAGAATGCATAAAACAATGAAAGTGAAAGAAGAAGTGATAGTAGGAAGAACTCAACATGACCCCCCAAGGACAACTTCTAGCACATATATACAATCAAATACCCCCCATAAGAGAGCAGGTGTGAGACTATAGGTCCCCCCATAATGAAGTAGTTACTATGCTGATGATGAATGCCTAAAGATGAATGTTCAAGAGAATCCAATAGCTACAAACAACATTTCTCCCCTTAGGAAGAAACCAATCCAAAGGTTGATGTAGAAGAAACTCCATCTCCAAGAAGAGATATGAGGGAAGAAGTCTCATGATGGATGTCTCTGTGTTGTTCTCAAAATCAGCTACGCTCATTTTTGTAGACAACCCCCATGAAACTTGTCCGTTTCGTGAATCTACACTCTAAGATCGCAAATCGAGAAAAGATTTTCTTGTTCTTGTGCGAGGTCATTTGACATTTTAAAACTTGTCTGCGACATTTCCTTGAATTGATTTCTCAATTTTAGCGAGGATCATTTAAAGTTGTAAGCTAGTAAAGATGTCATTTTGGTCATTTTTAAGTGTTAGTAATTTTTTCGACTCTTAATATGCAAGAGCGGCGAAAAACACCGCTCCTACATATTATTTTTAAGCTTGTTTTTGTTTGATGCAAGAGCGGCATTTTTTGCCGCTGTTACATCATTTTAAATTCAATGTGCAGGAGTGGTTAAATTCACCGCCATCGCATATGTTTTCTGTCGAAGTTTCACCGACATGCAATGATGGTTTTTTTTCGCCGACGTTACACATTTGTCTATTGTAGTGTCGTAGTGGCCGAAATTGCCGCTTGCGCGAGATCTTCAGGATTTTGATGTCGAGTGCCATTAATGGCCACTCGTGCCAGGCATTTAAAACTCCAATCTCAACCTTTTAAATGTGTTATCACTCCCATTGTTGTCATTTCTTATGCTAAAGCCTTTTAGTTGATTCACCAACGTTCAACATTCGACCGCTTGATCGTATGCTCCCGAGTTGTGATGGATCTCGCGTTGAAGATTGAACTTAGGGTTTCAAGTTTTATGGGTAAGTTTATTGTGTTTCTCTTCCCCGTTTTTGCTCGTTGATTGTTTGTGTTGTTAGTTTATCAAGTTTTTTAGGTTTTTTCTGTTGTTTGTGAGTCGTGTTCGGATGGTTTTAGAATGCCATTAGGGTTTATCATTTTATAAACGATGTGTCTTTCATACCAGAAACCTTCACTACCAACCCTCCCGTTGTATGTAGAAGCCTCCAAATTCGCCGCTAGATCCTCCCAAAACTACCAATGTGCCTATACCCGTGAGGAAACACTTCGAACTAAACCTAGAATCATGTGCTTCGACAGAAATTTCTGCCGCCCACGCAGTTTGGTAAACTTTCCACCTGCAAGAGCGGTTGTTTCTGCCGCCCCTGCATCAAAAACCCTTGAAGTTACTTACCTGCATGAGCGGCATTTTTTACTGCTCGAACATACTGACCGATGGATCTCCCGAATGCATGAGCGGTGTTTTCATCCGCCCTTACACTGAAACCAAAAATCGCTTCCAACTTGCAAGAGCGTCCAAATTCTCTGCCCGAACACTCGAAGTTTTTACACATCATATGTAAAAGCGGTGATTTTGACCGCTCGAACATGACAAATCAAATCTTCCAAAGAACATGTAGAAACGACTAAATTCACCGCTTTTACACCTAGAGATCTTTCCAACTTGCGAGAGCGGCCAATTCGCCCGCCCAAGCACATTTCCATGATTTTTCCCTAACACTGGAAAATTCACTTTTTAAAGCCAAAAGCCCGCTTTCACCCTCACCTCGATTTGCGTGCTCAAGCCCTTTTAACGCATGCTTTCCCATCCATGATCATCAAAATGCAGTTGACCCAGTTTATCCAATTTTCCCCTAACTGCGAGATCATGGCCTTTTGCAGTTCTCATTCAGCGTTCGTGGTGGTGTTCGAATTCACAATTTTCTCCAGGGCTCATGTCAGAATCATCTCCTTCAAAGTCCAGATCCATGAAGTACAAGTACCAGGGTGTCTTTCCAGTAACAGCAGTTCAGTCGAATGTTGATGAAATCAGAGACACTGAAATTGGACACGTAGATATGGCTGAATTCATAGATAGAACTAAACAAGCAAATCCCTCCCAGCATATGCAGAAAATCATTGACAGTAATATTCATTTGGTTGCATCATTTCCTATCAGTGCACATAATCCTGAATTTGTTCTACAAGTGGCCAACCACTACAATAGGGACACTAGAGCCGTGACGGACTCACAGGGAAATGTTATCATGAGATTGGACGTAGAGTTCATGGACAAAATCTTCTTGTGTCCACCAATTGAAAATGTCGGGCAAATTAATTTTTCTCAGGGTCAACAAGACTATGACAATGACTTGGAATCTGCTAGAAGGCACATAAATAGCAAATGGTTGAAGATTCCTAGGGCAACTTTGACCAGATGGCCTAAAGACCTTCACAGGAGTGATTTTGTGGAGGAAGTGTGTGACTTGATTACACTTTTGAGTTGCATCAGAGGACTCCCTTCTACTTCCAAATTCTAGGACTAGATGTACACTTACATCAAGGTGATTCTACGGGGTAATCAGAAGTTATTCTGGGGTAAACAGATCAGTAATGCTTTGCACGAGCAACTGGTAAGGGTCAATACTACCTTCAAATTTTACATGACCTCTTACCTTGTCTACGCTGCTGCAAGTATGAGGAACTTTCCAGGTTTGACCCAAGTAGGGGACAGGAGATTGGTCCCAGTATATGAATACTACCCCCAAATCACTTTGAAGGGGTCAATTCATCATTTCAGAAGAGTCAATGATGCTTTCTTCTCAGTTTTCATGTGCTTGTGGAATGGTGAACTGGTTCAGAGAAGAGTTTCTGATGAAGCATGGCAGGTTGTAAATTCTTTGGTTGTTTGTTCCTACAATTCCCCACCTTCACTTATCTTCAGGTAGGATACTATCCTGGTTACCCTTACATGCTGCCACGGTATCCCAGTGATCGCATTGTTATTATGGAGCTTTGCAGACAACTGATTGTGGTTCATAACAAACAAATGGAGCTTAAGAAGTCAGGAATAAAGTTTCCCATTAAAATTGGGAGGTATTCAGTTCAGTCTGCCAACAAAGGTAAAATAATTGACTCCGAGTTGCAGTTAGTCACCATGAAGACCTACAAGAAGCGAAATCATTTCGACTTCAGAAGGGTTCAAGATAAAATCAAGAGGAAGTTGAATTTTCATGAGCCAATGGTCGAAGACATATGGGCAGATCTCAGGACCCAAAATGAGATCAGAAAACTAGATTTCTGTAGGCTTCATCTGAGCCAAATTGAAGAACTAGGACTAGCTGATATTCTAGATGGAATGGAGGATGATGGAGATGTCCTAGATCATGAAAATGAGGCAAAGAATGTTGAAGCTTCACCTCTCCCAGAGTTGAAATGGTCAATCAAGGAGGAGACATCCATCAGAAAAAGATTCCAACCTATGTTGGCAAACACCAACTTGTGGTTGGAAAGCAAAGGGATCAAGTTGAAAGAGTTCCTGACAGGGTCTGAAGAAGGAACACAAGAGCAAACAGGTAAAAAGGTGGAAAACTGAACTAAGAATAAGAGTGACACTCCTTCCTCCTCCAAGGTACACAAACCAAAGATCAAATTTGTATCCAAGGGAGGAAAGAAGAAAGAAACCACAGAGGCTTTTGACGCCACTAAGTCAGATGTTGAAGACATCAATGATGATCATATGGAAATTGAGGATGTTGAGACTGAAGAACAAAATGTTCAAAGGTCTAAAACTAAGGTATCTGATGAAGCTGAACAAGGTGAAGATGAAGATACAGAGGTAGAGCAATTTGATGGTTCCCCGCAGACTCCTGTGAAAGACCTTCCTTCTAATACACAAGTTCTTACACCTCCTCCTCATGTTCCGTTTTCTGATGGTTTGCCAGTAATTTCAAATGTTTCTCTTTCTCCCATTTTTGTTGTTTATTCTGACAATACTCCTTAATCCATGAGGGCTAGTCTTGGAACCATTTTTTTATTCTTCTGGTTCCATTCCAAGCTTATCTTCCCCTTCTTTTGATATCGGGGAACAGACTATTTTGGAGAACCTTCTTGATGCTTCACAAAAGGTTGTTGATACTGGTGTCGTGTTTACCAACACAAGTCCAATTGTAACCATCACGGGTATAAACACGGAGCCAACCAAGCAAGTAGTGGATCCTCCTCCAACTGTTGATGCATCTATACTTCCTCCATGGCTATCTGCCTATACTCCAAAGAGGAAGAAACAAGCTATCTCACCTGATGAGATTGACATTGAAAAGCTGTTGCCCATGAAAGCTAAGAACCAAAAGAAGAAGCCTAAGACTATTTCTAGGCTGGTCACGGAAAAGGGAATCAGATATGCCGAAATTGCCAAACCTCCTGAAGATGCCACAGTTGATACTTTTGATATGAGCAGTTATGTCATTTCAAGGGTTGAACTTGGTAAAGTGACTCATGAGGGTGTCAAAGCAGATTTCCAGACCACTGCCACCACCCTACTTGAAAAGTATGATGAAGCCAAGAGGGAAAAAGAGTAATACAAAGCAAAAGCAGAACAACTGGCTGCTGTCCCTCAGAAAATAGTAAAGTCATCAGAGATAGTGGAACCAATGGTAGTGACAGTGGAAGATCCCTTGATACAGAAGGTTGAAAAAGCCCAAGCTAGAGGCAAGATTGTGGGGGATGTGGTGGAGCGGTTGTTGGCACAAGGACGAGTTCTGTTGAAAACTGCTGTGGAAAGAAAGGAGAAAATGGACAAAGCTAAAGCGGAGCTGGACAATCTGGTAGATCTACTTTCACAAGAGTTACAAGATCAAGAAGAGAGCCTAGAAGAGTGGATAGATATGAAGAAGATCAAGATAAAGAATCTAATCACCATTGGGGTCATCACCAACAGGGAATCATATTTGAAGACCAAGGAGACTCTAGCTCATCGTATTTTCATAATAAAGAGTCTACTTGAAGATCTGTGCCAAGCTCAAGAAGCCAGCGAAGACAGTGATGTCACACTCCTACATCAGCTGGAAGAACTTCCTTGCACCTTGACAAGGGAAGATCATAGCTTCCTCACGGCACAGGAAATGATAAGTTCTTTTGAAGAAATGGTACAGAAGAAATTTGAAGAGGAAGCTCCCTCTGTGCTCTCAATGGACAACCTGTATGATCAACATTCGACTCTGGAGAACCTGAAGGATAATTTAGGAAAGCATGAAAAGGAAGTAAAGGCAGTGAAAGATTCAATCCTCTGAGCTCGCACCATCTCTGAAAACACAGCAAAACCAGATGCATGCGAGATGTCAGTTGTTCAAACCATGTATCAGAACTTCCTAAGGAAAAAGGATGGAGGAAGCTAGTGCCTTAGCTTATTTTTCTTAAATATTATGTAAATGGAATTTTGTTTTGGACATCTACACATGTAATTTTCCAAAATGTAATTACATGTGAAACAAGAGAAGTCATAAGTCAAATAGGACTCTCTTGTTGAATAAGTCAAATTAGTTGTAGATTTCCTAGATTTTCTCAAGGTCTTTCCCTATAAATAAAGGGGGCCTCTCTTGTAAATATTATCTTTTGTCTATTGCAAGAAAACTCGGGCAAATTGAGAAGCAAATCAAGACTTTGTGCTTTTTGTGAAAATCAATATTCAAATATTTATCAATACAAGAAAGCAAGTTCAATTCCAATCTTTGTCTTGGGATTATTTGTGTTGTGATAGTTTTGTTCCTACGTCTTGCTATCATAATCTTATTTGATAATAATTGAAGTGTGGAGTTTGTTTCAAGTGATTGGAGAGCGCTCTTACCTTGATTCTGATAAACTTTGTGTTATCAAATCAGTTGTGGGTTATATGTTCAGGTTTGTGAGAATACAATAGTTTGGAGACTTTGTGCTCCAAGTTGTTATATTTGATTTACTTTTATCATCTTAAAGAGGAGTGAAGACTTTGGGCTGCATTCTACTTCAAATAGTTCTGTTTACAAGTAATCAGTGAGGTAACATAAAACTTTACGTTTCTGTGATTTTGTGATAATTTATAAGTTTTATATCAAGAGTTTGAAATATAAACATCTATTCTGAAAAAAGAGAATGAGATGAGATGGAACCACCACCAACATAGTTTTTAGTGTACATAAATTTGATAAGTTGTTTGATTTGCAAAAGTTAAGTAATTAGAGGGAACCTCCCCTTGCTGAGAGGAGAGACTTTGTCTCATCATAGCTGTGGCTGATATACCCATTTTGCCGTTAGCGAGTTAACGACAAAATATTCACCCAACACTCTGAAAGCTACCAAAATGTTTGTTAGTTTCAAGATAGACAACTGAGAGGGGGGGTGAATTAGTTGTCCCAAAAATTTCCTTTTATTAACCACTTAAATCCTTCTTGTAATTCAGCAGCATAATAATAAATCAATCACAGAAACACAATGCAAAAATTCAAGAGCAGAAACACATTAACACATATGACACCAAGATTTTAACGTGGAAAACCTGGTCAAGGAAAAAACCACGGGGTGACTAACCCAAGATTGTATTCTTTGTTAAAAGAATAAGAAGAACAAAATGGCACATGCTAATTAGGGCTTACTACTCAAGCACACTGTTCACAAGAGGCCCACTGCCTATAGAATGATAAATATTACATACTTGAACTGAAGAATAGCATCTTCACCATACTTGAGTTAGTTCCATTTAAGCTCAATACTTCTGCTCTGCCTTTCGCTCTTCTCCTCTCTACCACACTCTCATCTTCACCAAGATACTTTTGAAATGACTTCACAACACTTATTTATACAAGACATTGAATTTGGGATAATCATCAAAGTCAGCATACTTTACAGAGCAAATACACAAATGTAACTTGACTTATTACAAAAGACTTCATACGAATCACCACACTATCGACCACACAGATCTGGGACTTAAATCCTCTTTGAGGAACACGTCATGCTTCATAGAATAGCTTCAAGATCATCCGTAAGATGTGTAAATCATTCAGTTGGCCAAGTTTAGGAAGAACATCATCATCCAAAAGTAATTCTTCAATTACAAGCTCAATCTTCAATGCAGATCACCAACACAAATTGGACACAATCTAGAGACCCCCACAAGCTTGTCTGAAACACCAAGAATATCCACACCACTTCTGATTACTGAAATCATTCTCTTCTTCATCTGGAACCTCAAGAATATAGTTTGTCATCATTGTCATATTGGAATAGATGCTTGCGGACTTCCATACCATGAACCAATTGAGTTGTCAATTCACATTGACTCCCTAAACACTCCACTAAATCCGCAGAACAAGATATTGCATTTTCAGATCTCACCAGACCTATTTGTGTCACTCTATCACCTCTGAACTTCTACTAGAACCAGTTTTACTCATGTGGCCGTAACTTCTTCAAATCTTCATGTGGACCTCTCAAATCTTTACTGGATCACCTTTAGACACATATCTACAAACCCTTTGATGTGCATCCTCTGATCTTCATCTTAGATGGGATCTTCACTTCATAGAGCTTCAGTGTCTTCACTGTTCTTCTCTGTTTTATGATAGGACTAATTTTCTCAATATCCTCAGCATACAACTCATCCAATCCTTGACATCAATGCAACAGGAGTATGTTGACATCAATGACAACACCGGTTAGGCCCATACTTGCAACAATCTCCCCCTTTGTCATTGATGGCAACATATGATGTGAAAAACTATTTTAACCATCATGACAAGTACTTCTCCTCACTAACTGACATAACTCCCCCTGTCAACAACAACCATTCACATGTCTTCTCTTCCTTTACTGCTCCCCCTTTGATCAACAACCAAATTTTGTTTTTCAAATGTCTTCTCTCCCCCTTTGACATCAATGGCAAGGGCACATACTTGCATCACTTAGTGTGAGGCCTACACTTTTTCATTTCCGTACATGTGACTATTTAGCTTACTGTTGTTGGTATTTTTATATTTATGGGACTGTTGTTCCCAGATTTTCAAACTATTAAAATCTTAATATGTTAAAGGAAAACTAATTGGGTGATGTTAGATAGAAAATTGTCATATGATTTCATTATGTTTATAAGAACTGTGGTATGCTTTAGAAATGTATGTATTAAATTTGCTTCGGCTATGATATTTATATGTGGAATTAACTTTGAAATTGAGTGTGCAGGTATTTCTAACAAAACCACAAATACAGGAGATCATCCCATACCTATGTTGTATTCCTTATGAGCCGATCTAGTTCCATGAGGAACTGAGATCAACCTCTTGTTTTAGAAAATTGTGGTACTGTCGTAATGTGTTATTTTTGCATGAGGTTAAGGGAATAAGGGCTTTTATCTGAATTACTTTTATTATGATAAGTGTTATAAGTTGATGTTTTAAATCTTGTTTTAACTTTAATTATTTTTTACCCTTTTCATGTGTTTATTTAACTCTGGGAGTCTTAACTAGGTGTAAAAACAACCCTAGGTTGTACCCCTTGGGTTTAGGGACCTTTTTGACTAGGTTAACCTTGGGTTAACTGCCATAGGGTCACCTTAACTTGGGGGTGAGGTTAAGTGACGAAAATTGGAAGCTTTGGGGACATGGGATGAGTGGAATCCCCACTCATGCCCACTTCCAAGTCATGGAGCACTCCATGATCCCCCTCATTATGAAGGGCTTGTCTCCATGTGCCTCTTTTGGTGGGGTTCCCTTTTATGTGGGTGTTGTGTCACCCACTCTATGTTATTTTAAGTTTTCTCATTGTATTTTATTTCTACATGTGGGCTATAATGGGGGACCTCATGAGTGGGTATATTTTATTAATTCCACTTGGGATAGTGGGGATATTTTATTAATTCCACTTGGGATAGTGGGGATATTTTTTAATTCCACTTGGGATAGTGGGGATATTTTATTAATTCCACTTGGGATAGTAGGGTTATTTAAATATTACATCTTTTAAAAAATAAATTTTTAATTCATCCACTATGAATTTAAAATTCACAAATAATGTGAGCCCTTGATCTCAACTCTTGATCCTCACCTTCCATTTCCTTCTCCGAAAATCTATAAATGAGACCATTCTCTAAGCAATTAGGGAGACATGAATTTTGTAGGGGACTTCATTTTTTTTTTTTTTGTAGGTGAACTTCATTCTTGTAGGAGAGGACTTCATTTTTGTAGGTGGACTTCATTCTTGCATCCTCATCATGTCTAATTTCCTCTAGGAATTCTTCTTTTGGCATCCTCATAATGCCCAATTCTTTCTCTATTCTTCTCTTCATAGCCTCATAATGCCAAAATTATTATAGCCATCCTATATCCTCCATACATTATCCCTTGCTTGTGATCATAGAGAGATTATTTTTGGGGTTGGATTTTGGAGGAAAAAGGAGATTTTGGAGAAGAAAGTAGAGAGGAGCTCTTCATCAAATTTTTCCATAATTGGGCTTTGGAAGTTTGGTGAACAAATTCTATCCTCTTGTGTGATCTAATGTTGATATGCATGTTTATATCTTAGTTGTTGAAAGAGTCTTGCAATGTCTTCTTTGAGCTTTTCTGTTTATTTTTGGGTTTTGTTTTGGGGTGTAGAGAGAGCTCCTTCCAGTTGGAAGGCAATGCTCATCATGTTTAGGGAGGGGAGGTGTGACCCTCCTCAGGTGTCATCCTGGTTCTGGTTACATGATATGCCTTGAGGGTAAATTTGTACTATTTTTAGCCTTGAGGGCTTATTGGCTTTGAGAGCCTGTTTGGATATCCTTGGTTACTTGATTCATTGGAAGGCTTGAGGCCTTGTGATTATATTGGCTTGAGGCCTTGTGATAATTTGTGAAAGGATGGCACCTAGAGGTAGAGATTGTCTACTCCCCTACCCTCCTGAACTCACCTAAGCTGGTTCATTGTATTGTGAGTCAAACCTTGAGGGTGTGTGTTTTATTTGATTTGTTGTTGTTGATCAATGTTGTGATGTGTATAGTCTATTTTACCCTGGGTATGTGGATGGTCTCCCTAGCTCGGGGGTGACCCACTTGCGGGTCTACGGTAGGGAGGAGAGCAGCTTGTGTGGTGTTTCTTTCTTTGTGTGTTATGCAGGTATTCTTGGAGCTTATTGTGAAGCTTGGAGAAGATTATTGGATCTTAGAAAATATTTTATTTTCCTTAAGTCTTAAGGAGAGCATGATCTTTTAATAGCTCCTTACTTGTCGATTTTTCCAAAAGAAGAAAATTATCTCCCTATTGTTGTATAAATTGTTATTTTTAGAGTTGTGAGGAAATTCTCTCTTTTCTTAGGCTGATAGTTGTAATTTTCTTGTTCATTAAGTTTTACCATTTAGAATTAAGAAAAAGGAAAAGAAAATTTGTTTTTAAAAGGATATTAAAATTATCTAGTTCCTTCTTCTACTTGCAATGTTATGAGTTAGTTGATGTTTTAATTAAGTTTGTAAAAGTGTTAAAAAAATATCCCCACCATGAAATAAATGAAATTTAGGTTGCAGTATTGCTTTTGAAATTACTGCCACCTTGATGGTCTCTTCCTAGGATGGGAACCTTTTCACTTTTACTATGCTATTCACTATTCATTATCACTATTCACTTTTACTATACATTATTCACTTTTACTATTCACTATTCACTATTCACTTTTACTATTCACTATTCACTTTTTACCATTATTATTCACTTTTCACTATTCATTTGAAGGCACCTATATGTAGTTTAAAACATTTGACTTGAAATAGAAATCTTAAATCAAGGAAAGTGGGATTTATTTATGCATATTGTATAATACAAATTGAATAGATGCTTAAACTCAGAGTTGCAATTCGGAAATACAATGTTTATATTTGCAAAAACAAAATTAACTCATTGCTCTTTTTTTTTTTCATGAATTATTCTATACTTTCTTTATAGTTAAGGAACTTATTAATGAAATTGAGAGTTAAAGTGAACTAAGTCAAGTGAAGTTAACCAATCCTGTGTAAGTGATCTAGTTTACCAAGAAATTAGGAATAATGTAAAGGATGTAGTGTTATTGTTGTTTGATAAAGAACATGAAGAAAAACAATAGGATACAAAAAAAGAAGATCTTGCACAACGGGAAGGGAAATGAGATAGAAATACAATCAAAATTAAATTTCAGAGAAACGGTAAAATGAGATAGAAATACAATCAAAACTAAATTTCAAGAAAAGGAAGAGAGGGCAAATGAATAGATGATCGTGCTTTGTTGAAAAATGATCTATCACCTAAAACAACTTTGTTCAAATATAATTCGTGAGATTTACCTAAGTTAGGGAACCACGTGTTTCCTTGTCTAGGGTGTGCGCACATGTATTTGGTACATTGCCGTCAACTGTATTGCTTTCGCCTTAAGCGTGCACCATTGAGCACGCTTATGTGTGCGAGGGGGTTTTCAGAGTAGTAGGGGAAAATTTTTGATAGTTCGTATCATGACCACATGGCGCATGTGGACATGACACGTGTGTAATGCATGTTATAACCACATGGAAAAAGTGGGCATGACACTTAGAATCATACAGACTACTCCCCCTGAGTAGCAAATTCCCATCATCAATCTGAACCACAAGATATTACTATGAGATCCACCGGACTGATGCACATCAGTGCATCTTAATTCATAACCGGAGGGGTAATAACCCCTAACTTCTCCCTGAGATAATCAAAAGAGTCCTTAGGTAGAGGTTTAGTAAAAATGTCTAAAATCTGATCCTTGGAGGGCACAAACTCTAATATGACTTCATTTTTGTTCACCTGCTCTCTCAAAAAGTGAAAATTGATGGATATATGTTTTGTCTTTGAATGGAACACTAGATTTTTTGATATATTTATTACACTTGAATTATCACAGAAGATTGTGATAGGTTCCTCATACTCCACTTTGATGTCTCTTAACATTTGCTTCATCCACAATACTTGAGTGGAACTACCTGCTGTTGCAATATATTCTGTTTCTGCAGTGTACAGAGATATTATCTCTTGTTTCTTGCTTAACCAAGAAACCAGTCTTTTCCCTAAAAAGAATGCTTCACCACTGGTACTCTTCTGGTCATCCACATCTCTTGCCCAATCCACATCTGTATATGCATGAAGTGAGAAATCATAATCTCTAGGATACCATAAACCATACTCAATTGTTCCTTTTAGATATCTAAGCATCCTCTTGATTGCCATGACATGAGATTCTCTAGGATCAGCTTGGAATCTAGCAACAAGACCAACAACATTCATAATGTCAGGTCTAGTTTGAGTAAGATACAGTAGTCCTCCAATCATTGACCTGTACCTTTTCTGATTAGCCTTAGGAGAGTCATCATCTTTGCTCAATTTACATCTGGTTGCCATGGGAGTATTCATTGGTTTTGAGTCTTCCATCCCAAATTTCTTCAACAATTCTTTCACATATTT
This sequence comes from Cunninghamia lanceolata, assembly GCA_027924645.1. Classification (NCBI taxonomy): domain Eukaryota; kingdom Viridiplantae; phylum Streptophyta; class Pinopsida; order Cupressales; family Cupressaceae; genus Cunninghamia; species Cunninghamia lanceolata. Next base: position 4,050,186 of record BSBN01000407.1, read on the forward strand.
GGTCTGTGAAATGAAGATTCCTTTCTTTGTTTGAATGATTTGAAGACCCAAGAAGAAATTCATTTCCCTAAACATGGACATCTCAAATTCACTTTTCATTTGATTTGCAAAAGTTTTGCACATACTGTCTCTTCCTCCAAAAATGATATCATTAACAAATACTTCAACAATCAAGATATTTTCATGATTAATTTTGAAGTACAAGTTACTGTCAGCAGTACCTTTGTTGAAAGCAATCTTCAAAAGATGCTTATCTAGTCTTTCATACTAGGCTCTTGGGGCTTGTTTGAGTCCATACAGTGCTTTCTTCAACTTACAGACCATATCACCATGATCAAAAAATTAAAATCCATCTGGTTGCTCAATGTATACTTCTTCTTCCAAGTTGCCATTTAGGAAGGCAAACTTGACATCCATCTGATATACTTTGAAATCCTTGAAGGTAGCAAAAGCAAGAAATAATCTGACTACTTCAATTCTTGCCACCGGAGCAAAAGTTTCTTCAAAATTAACTCCTACCTGGGAATAACCCTTGTAGACTAATCTGGCTTTGTTTCTAACTACTTCACCATCTTCATTCAGTTTATTCTGGAACACCCATTTGGTTCCAATCACATTTTTGTTTCTAGGTCTAGGAACAAGATCCCAAGTGTGATTTTTCTTAATCTGCATCAACTCTTCCTTCATTGCTTTAGTCCAGCTTTCATCATTGCATGCTTCACTTACTATTTTTGGTTCAATTTTTGAAATCAAACGATACTTTTCTGAGTCTTGAGCAATTTTTATTCTTGTTTGAATACCTTTTCTTGTGTCACTTATGATCTGATCTTCAGAATGATTTAGTCTTACATACCTGGGAGTTCTGGGAATTTCTTGTATTTGTATTTCTTGGACAGGTTCATTCAAACTTATCTCTTCTTCTTGTATTTTAGGATTCATCAGATCAGTTTGGATCTAAATTTTAGAAGGGGCTTGGACTTCTTGGACCAAAACATCATTCTGATCATCTTCTTCATATTCATAAAACCTTGAGGGTTTTTCAACACCTTCATCAACCTTCACATTTGTACTTTCTATAATCTTTCTCAATCTCTTGTTATAACACTGGTATGCTTTGCTTTGAGTAGAATAACCCAAGAATATTCCTTCATCACTTCTAGCATCAAATTTTCTAAGGTCTTCATCTCTTTTAATGTAACATTTTCTACCAAAGACTCTAAAATACTTCACAATGGGAGTGATGCCAAACCAGAGTTCATAAGGGGTCTTACCAGTATTGCTTCTGATTTGTACCTAATTAAGAGTATAGACAGCAGTGCTTACAACTTCTCTCTAGTAGATCTAAGGAACATTTTCTTCCATCATCATGGTTCTAAATGCTTCCTGGATGGTCTGGTTCTTTCCCTCCACTAGTCCATTTTGCTGTGGAGTCCTTAGAGCAGATAACTGTCTTTTTATCTCATGTTTCTCACAGAATTCTATGAACTCTTCAGATGTGAATTCTCCACCTCTATCAGATCTGAGACATTTTATGTTTAATCCAATTTCATTCTCTACCATAGCCTTGAATATTTTAAATTTCTCAAGAGCCTCAAATTTTTCTTTCAGAAAAGTCACCCACATCATCCGAGAGTGGTCATCAATTAATAACATGAAGTATCTATCACCTTGCAAACTCTTGATTCTTGTCAGACCACATAGATCAGTATGTACTAAGTCCAATAATCTAGTAGAAGATTATTCCTTACTTTTGAATGTGACTCTGCTCTGCTTACCCAACTGACATTCTTTGCATAAACTATTAGTAGGTTTCACCAGTCTTGGAAGATCTCTTACAGCCTGAGTGTTGCTTATCTTGATGATATTATCAAAATTCACATGACACATTCTCCTATGCCACAACCTACTTTGATCAATTTGAACAAATAAACAACTTTTTCTAGTACCAACCAAGTGGAAGATGTTACCTTTTGTTTGAGTACCAAATGCAATCTTTGTTCTAGAACTTTCAAAGATCTTACATTTTCCATTTTTGAATAGAAGATCATAGCCTTTGTCCACCAACTATCCAACACTGAGAAGATTGTGCTTCAGACCTTCAACATACAGTACATCACTAGTTTTGTTCTTTCCATCAAAAGAAATAGTTCCTCTACCTCTGATTCTACCAGCAGAATTATCACCAAATTTTACAACTCCTTCATATCTTATTAAATCTATGAACTTATTTTTATCACTAGTCATATGTTGGGAGCATCCACTGTCAATGACCCAATCATCCTTTTCTTCAACTTGGGCAGCCAAAGCTCTTTCTATCATTTTATGATTGACAAATTTAGAAGGCATTGGATCTTCTTCCTTGATGGCAATAAACACCCAGTCACTTCCGGATTTGTTTCCTATCTTTGATTCATCATCTGTTACTCCTTCATCATCATCATCATCTTCATGAACATAGTAACATTTCTTTTAGAATCTTGATTTGTTTGGATTTTCCCTTGAAAATCTTTCTAGACACCTTGAGGCAAAATGACCAATCTTGTTGCAGTTGAAACATTTGAAAGGCAATTTTCCTTCATACTTGACGGATCCTCTTGGTAGTCTTTTTGCAATAAGGGCTTCAAGTTGAGCAGCTTCTGCTTCATCTTCTTTTAGATCTTTTCTTGCTTTTTCATACCATGATAGTTTCTTTGAGGAATTCTCTCCTAGATCAAACTTTTGTTTACCTTTCACAGATGCACTAGCTTTGAATGCAAATTTGGTCTTGGGGGGTGCATCTCCAAACTCGGCCAATTCAAATGCAGCTAATTTTCCAACCAATTTATCTCTTGTGATATTTGAAAAAGATCTAAATTCTTCAATAGCAACAACCTTGTGTTGTAAGCAAGAGGAAGGGATCTTAGGACTTTGGCAACAATCTCATCTTCATCCAAGATTCCACCAGCACACCTAATGCCACAAACAAGCTCATTTACTTTTGGCATAAATGTAGTGATATTCTCATCTTCATTCATCTTCATATTTTTGAATTTTCCTTTCAGCTTTGTAGCTTGGCACATTTAACATACATGTCTCCTTCATGCAGAAGTTAAAATTTTTCCCAAATCTCATATGCAGTTTTTAGATCTATAACATTTGTCAGCTCTGAATCACATAAGGCACTTAATGAAGCTTCTTTAGCTTGAAGATTATTTTCAACATCTTTGATTTCATCTACATTTGTCAGACCATTCTTTGGAGGAACATACTTCTTTAAATCCATGATCCAATATTGCATTCCCATACATTGCAAGTGGCATTCCATGGGCTTTTCCAAAGAGTGTAATTGGTTCCATCAAACCTCGAACTATCCTTCTTATAGGAAGACATCCTAGATCTCCTCAAGCAATTAAGCTCCTTTTAGAGGAACTTAGCTCTGATACCAATTGTTAGTTTCAAGATAGACAACTGATAGGGGGGTGAATCAGTTGTCCCAAAAATTTCCTTTTATTAACCACTTAAATCCTTCTTGTAATTCAACAACATAATAATAAATCAACCACAGAAACAAAATGCAACATTTCAAGAGAAAAAACACATTAACACATATGACACCGAGATTTTAACGTGGAAAACCTGATCAAGGGAAAAACCATGAGGTGACTAACCCAAGATTGTATTCTCTGTTAAAAGAATAAGAATAACAAAATGGCACATGCCAATTAGGGGTCACTGCCTGAGCACACTACTCACAAGAGGCCCACTGCCTACTAGAGACACATTGTCTATAGAATGATAAATATTACATACTTGAATTGAAGAATAGCATCTTCACCATGTTTGAGTCAGTTCCATTTAAGCTCAACACTTCTGCTCTACCTTTCGCTCTTCTCCGCACTCTCATCTTCACCAAGATACTTTTGAAATGACTTCACAACACTTATTTATAAAAGACATTGACTTTGGGATAATCATCAAAGTCGGCATACTTTACAGAGCAAATACACAAATACAACTTGACTTATTACAAAAGACCTCATGCAAATCACCACACTGTCGGCCACATAGATCTGGGACTTAAATATTCTTTGAGGAACATGCCATGCTTTGCAGAACATCTTCAAGATCATCTGCAAGATGTGTAAATCATCTGGTCGACCAAGTTTAGGAAGAACATCATCATCTAGAAGTAATTCTTCAATTACAAGCTCAATCTTCAATGCGAACCACCAACACAAACTGGACACAATCTAGAGACCCCCACAAGCTTGCCTAAAACACCAAGAATATCCACACCACTTCTGATTACTGAAATCATTCTCTTCTTCATCCAGAACCTCAAGAACACAGTTTGTCATCACTGTCATATTGGAATAGATGCTTGCGAACCTCTAGACCATGAACTAATTGAGTTGTCAATTCACATTGACTTCCTAAACACTCCACCAAATCCACAGAACAAGATATTGCATTTCTAGATCTCACCGGACCTATTTGTGTCACTCTATCACCTCTGAACTTCTACCAGAACTAATTTTACTCATGTGGCCATAACTTCTTCAAATCTTCATACGGACCTCTCAAATCTTTACTGGATCATCTTTAGACACATATCTACAAACCCTTTGATGCGCATCCTCTAATCTTCATCTTAGCTGGGATCTTCACTTCATAGAGCTTCACCGTCTTCACTATTCTTCTATGTTTTTTGATAGGACTAATTTTCTCAATATCCTCAGCATACAACTCATCCAATCCTTGACATCAATACAATAGGAGTATGTTGACATCAATGACAACACCGGTTAGGCCCATACTTGCAACAATGTTCACATGTCAGAATCAAAGAATGGCACTATGCAATGAGGTGTGTTCAATCTAAAATCTTGGGTAGACTCATGAATGACAACCTGCAAAGATGAAGTAGATGGGATAATAGTTGTGTTGTAACTATCATCAAAGAGGAGACATATCCCCTCAAGTGTGTCCCCCAAATTTGCAATATGAGACTCATAAAACAAGTCTAATATACCTACCAAGAAAGTATCCCACAAAGCTGTGTCTGAAAGACTTGAATGATCCTGCTCAATTAAAATAGAAGAAACCATGTCGATGTTGATCTCAGAAGAAGTAGGAGGTGGAGGAGATGGAAGCTCAACACTAGTCTCATGAACTAAAGTAGATGAAAGAACACCAATGTTTAAGTGACCAAACTTCTCCTTAGAAACATGATTCACACTTGGTACATGAGTGTGAATATCAATCAATGGATCTACATCATCAAAAGAAGCAAAATGGGAGAATGTATACAAGTGAGATGCATGATTAACTATTCTAACTGCAATGATATTTCTACTCTCCAAGTCCTTTATGATCACTATATTAGGAGTGAACTCAATTGTCTACCCTACACCACAATGAGTAATCTGGTATATGGAAAGGAGATTGGTTGACAAGGAAGGTACACACAATACATGATTGAAAGTACCCTCACCAATATCAATAGTTCCTTTTCTAGTTGCATGCATGTATGTATTGTTACCCATCAAAATAGGTGGCAAAGTATATGACTCAAATGAAGAGAACATCCCTTGTGAAGATGTTAGATGATGATAAACTCTAGAATCAAGAAGCTATCTCTTTGACTGAAGACTTGTAGAAGAAAATAGTACTTTTCCTTTTCCCTTGTTTGTCCCATTAGCAATGTCTGCTATCCCTATCTATGTCTATGATGATGGTGTCGAAGAAGAGGATGAATAAGATGACATGGACAATGGAATTTTGATATTATGCTTTTGAATAATGTGAGTCAACTCATCAATTTTCTTCTCATAACACTTATGCTCATCATGTCCTAATTTCTTGCAATATGCACACTTTTGTCTCTCCTTCTTAGATGATTCCTCCTTGAGAGAGGATGAAGAATTAGTTGATTTAGTTGATTCCTTTGCTTTCTCATTATTCTTGAAATCCTTATTTTTCTGTTTCTTGTCTTTGCTAGTTGAAGCCTTTTGATCCTTTGTTCCTTGATTAGCAAGAAGTGCTTGAGGTTTAGGAGACTTCAATGTGCCCATGTGTACTAACTTAGCTTGCTCCCTTGTGAGTGATGTGGAAAACTCATCAAGTGAAGGCATTGTGAAAGCTTTCCCAAGTGCATCCATAGTAGCATAAAAGGTAGAAACAAAAACTAAATAGTTCGGACCAAGCTTGGCAAGGATTGAAAGAATCAATTGAGTGTCCTCTTTCTCAATTCAAAATTGTTTGAGCTGCAATCTAAGTGATTTTATCTTTGTGAAAGAGTCTTGGATGCTTGCAAAGTTGGTTGGATTCAAACCAATTAGTTCATTCTCCAATTTGAAACATCCCATAGTATCTTGCTTACCAAATAGATTCTCTAAGGTAGTCCACACTTCATTAGGCATTTTACAAGATTCAATATGAAAAAGAAGATCATGAGAGATAGACAAGCATAATGTTCCATAGGCTTGATCACATCTATTGTAATACTTCTCTTTTCTGCAACTGTTGTTGGTTCAATTTTTATACCCATTGTTACTCTATGAATTTTCAAACTTCTTAAATGAATCTCCATTTTAGTTTTCCACTCATGATAGTTATATGGTGTGAGTAGAGGAAGTTTGTTTGGATCCATGATACAAGAGTACAAAAAAGAACACACAAGTACAACCCCCTTTTTACTCAATCAATGAGATCACCTCCTAGCAAAAAATTTATTTTGGGACTGTATGATCAGTCCAATTACAATTTCCACAAGATAAAATAGAAAAGTGGTCTTTGATTTTGGTACAATACAAAAGGTAAGATTAGTCTAGAACTAAAAGTATAATTTATGAGTAAAACTAGATCAAAATGATAGAAAATCTATAAAGTAATAAAAAAATCATGCACTTTCAAAAAACTTTCACCAAAAAAATGTTAATGTATGAGCTCGAACGAAGCCTTTGAATTTCTAAAAGTGAAATTGTTGAGGTATGGGTGAGAGAAACTATAATTTCTAGAAAAACTAGGCACAAAAATCAAAATCTAATTCCACCACTGCGAAGCCTACAAAATTCTAGCCCAAATAAAATAAAATTGCTTGAAAAATGGAGCAAAAATGAGCCAGATATGAGCCTCCAAAGTCTGACTGCCAAAACGAAAAGCTCAATAGAGGGGGGCCAAATGGGGCCAAGTCTATTAATGAAGTCAACAACCAGATTTCTGACATTAGTAAAATTAGGAAGAAAATCTTTGAAGATTCCTTAGAATATGCTAAAGATTCCCCCAGATGATGACGTCAGTAGACGCTTGCATTTTGATGATGTCAGCTGACATGACAATGATGTCAGGGAATGGAATTTATAAGATCCACCAAAATATTTGATGTACATCACTAGTTTATGATGTTAGCATGACATCATCTGACACAAAAAATGATTCTCTTAGAATATTCTGAGATTCTCCCCAAGATTCTAAAACCACTTTCAAATTTCTCAAAACCACTTTTGTGACATTGAAACCGTCATTATTTGTTTGAAAACCACCTTGATCTCACAGGAAACTACCTTTCACTTACGAAAACCACTATTCTGAGTGGTTTTAGAGGGAATAAGGGAAATGTTCCCCTAATTGGTTGGTTAGTGGTGGTTATATGCTGCATGTGGGGCAGGTTTTATTTACCACTGGGACGGAAGGCCTCCAGCGAGCGGTTTATTGTCATTGGGCAGTTAAACTTAACCACCAGCCAGTTTCTAAATTCCTATCAGTGGGTGGGTTTGAATGCCTCTGTGACCACTTTGCTTTTAACCACCACGAAGGTTGGATTCCTTCATGGACCCCACCACCATGGATTTTTGTGACTTCTAGGAGTTTAGGGTCCACAGGGGCAACGATGGATGCCACATGGCATCTGCTAATGGCTCCCTACAGTTATAGGTACCTTATGACAGTAGGGCATGACTCTACAACTAAACTTTAATCCACAGGAAAAATTTACCTTGTAGATGATAAAATAAACAAATGAATATTTTGTTTATCTTTTGGTCAAAGACTGATTCACTGATGTAGTGTGATTCTTAGAATATGCCACATAATATTCCCTGTGACAAATCCGTATGATTGAGGGGAATTTTTTTACCTTTTGCTACAACTTTGTCTGGTTCTAAGGAATTGACAATTGAGCTTGGGGTTTTTAGGCCTCTTGAGCACGATAGCAGGGTTAGATTGACCCAAAGTGCTTTGAAAGATCAGGTACCTACTAGATCTAGCATGCACCTCCCAACTTCAAATCTTCATAGATTTGGCCTCGGATGTCTGATCTAGACGAAAGAAAAGTTGATCTTAACTATCTCAGACCTCTTGAGCACAATGGTGTACTTAGATTTACAACAGTATGCTCCAAAATGAACCTGCGATACAAGGCCACAAAGAGGAAAACCCTTCAATTCTAGTATTTCTATCAAATCTTTCTGCTTCTCTAGGTCATCATTTGATGCAAGAGAAGAGCATACTCAACTATCAAGATCAACCATGAATTACACTCAAGATGTCTCAAAATATGACTAACACAAAGTGATTCTTCCTAGAGCTTTGTTACCATGTTAGAGTTAATTGATGTGCCCTGATACCATGTTAGAGTTGGCTATGATTGGAGCCACCCAGGATCTAGGACTTCATGAAAGTACAAGAGAGATCAAATGAGAGAATAATTCTATTCTATCAATCAATGCAAAAGAGATTAAATATTGTTATTACATTGTTACAATGTACATGATATACCTTGCTTATAAAGACAAGGATGAAATGTAAGATGTTGTAGTCATGTGACAAGTGTCTTAATCCTATGACATGTGACAACTATCAACAACTAGTAACAACTAGACACAACTAGAAACATCTAGTAGACTCACTAAGTCAACTTAACATGTTAATTATGTGTGATGTGTGAATATTATTTAACTAATAAATAGTTAAATAATACGAATTACTCACACAAGGGTAAATCGGATAGATAAAACCCTGTTCACACCAACAACCATAAAAACTAAGTCTTGCAAATGTAAGATGTGTAGTATGTACAAAAGAAGTTCCTAAATAATTTATCCACTTAAATGCAACAAAGATTGAGAGAACTTTTCTTTGATGAAGGTGCATTAAATGCAAGAGTAGCTAGGCTTCATTATCAAAACCCTAGATTTTAAATGCTTACTCCCTGAATCAGAATTTTTTGATGCAAGAATTCATTTTAAACACAAATGATATTTATGAAATCCTACATCAATGCAAGATCAGATTTGAAATGTAAATGATAGAAACAAAATCTGTGACAAGATCTTAATTACAAACCCTAGGTTTTGAATTTGACTAGGTTTTCCAAAAATGCAACTTTTTTGACAAAACCCTAGCAAACAAGAGGTTTAAATGCAAGATGCATGATTATGAAATGACTAATTGTTGTTATTCAAGTTAGATCTGATGCAAAAATAAAAAACTTAATTCATGCTATGATGATGCAAACATGGTAACAAATATGCTCTTTTCAAGATGTAAAATGGAATGTTTCCTTTTCAAATTTTAAATGTAAGGATGCAAGTGTTGCATATGTTGTCATTGATGTTAATAGAGTAAGTGATTAGAGGTATTGTGATAGAAGGGATGATTAGAGGAGCAGATAGAGGAGTGATGTTAATGAAGGGGGTAAATCATAAAACACATAATAACAGAAATTGAACATAGAGAATAGAACTTTCTTTTTCATTGATCTGGGCAACTCATTACATTACAGAAGCTTAATTACAATTAAAGGAATCAGTCCTCCACAGGCTACAACACACTACAACTACCATTACTAGGCTCTAGAATCTTCTGCCTTCTGTAACCCCTAAATCAGCTAGGGTTTCTATTTTCCCACCTATTCTTGACTCTACACTTGCCCCCTTAACTCTACCACCTCCCAAGGTTCCCAAAAATGGTTATTAATAGCCTTTTTGGTGGCCAACAACCTAATTTCAAAATTTGTATCTCCCTCAAAAAATAGGTCAACTTCCAGGAGCCATAACATTTGATCCGGGTGTCCAATTGATGAACTATTTTATGTGTCAGAAAGCTTGCGGAGCGCTCTACGTGCTAAGAACCAGCTCTGCCAGTTTCGGCCATTTAGTGCCTCAAACCTGGATTTGAATAATTTTCAGGCATTTCTCAGGAAATAAAAACTTGAATATCTTTCAACTTGCAAACGATCTTTGCGTGATTCCTTTGCCAAAGGTCTTATATTTCTGTTATGTAACTTCTTGTAAATTTTGACTTCATTCCCTGCCCAAATGCAAACTTTCTAAAAATAGCAGGTTACTATTTTTAGCAATTTGGAAAAACTGAAAGTTCTACATCATTATTCAAGCAATTATGGGACCAGAACCACAAATTTTGAGAAGAAATGGGAAGAACATCAACAATTTTGAAACACATCTTTTTTTGGGTGATGCAATATTGCCCTTACACCACTGGATGCTCCTGCATCAGATGTTCAGAGAAGGACATGGTGATGAATGACTTGAGCATGTTGTCCGATCAGTATCATCTGTACATAGTTGTACCTTGTCTTCTAAATTTCATGGAAATGAGAAAGTTGATAGGATGAAGATTATATTGATATGAAGAAGTTATGGTTTCTTGTTTGTGATGAAAAGAGTTATAATTTTTGTCTATGGTGTTGTAAATGTTTCATTCATTATTTCTTGTTGAAAAGTTATGCATAAGATATGAAAGAAAGTGTGTAAGGTTTCAAACATTCAAAGGCATAGGAAGTTGCACTAAAGAAGCTCAGGAGAATGATCTGCATTCCTCCACATTTGAATGTATGGCCTTGTGGCTTGGAAGTTAAATAGAGAAATGTCTGAACTATGTATGTTTCTAATTTTAGAGCATAGAAGTTACCGTAGAAGATTCCAAAGCTAGTAGATTGAAGATAGTGCTACAATGGTGTTGCAGTCAGAAAGAGTTAGAGGAATACTCCACGTTTCTCCATAGTTGGAGATGTGATCTTGCAACTTGGAGGATTGTCATGCCCAAGATACCACACTTGAGCACAAACCACAAAACTTAGATCATGACCATAATTAGTTTAATAAATGTTCAAATATGGTTTTAAAAATGTTAAATCCATAAGAACAAAATTTTAGACTAATATACAATATCATACATGCTTTGAATAAATTTGTGCTACTAACAAAATTTTTGCATCATTAGTAAAAAATGATAATCATAGGTTTAAACATTTCCTTCACAACTATAAACAACACAACACAATAGACAACAAGCAAGATAGAAATCCTGAATTACATACAATAATTGCTTTGAAACATCTTGGTACAAATCTCAAATGAACGCATAGGTCAACATAGAAAATATTAATCATAGAATGTATAGATGGGACTCTTATCTTGCATGGTCTATTTCATCAAGAGAGATTCGAAAACTAATATATTTGACAAACTTCTAATTTGATTTATACTAAGTGAGAACAAAACACACAACAAAACTAAACATAATATAGATAATGTATTAAAAAGGAAAAGGTATTTTTATAAATTAAATTAGTCTCATATCTAATCTCAAACTTAATTTAATGAATTGAAATAAATTTAAGAATAAGAATAAACTGAAATGATTGAATAAAAATGGTCTTGACATGAAAAACCACTCAGTAGTAAATTTGCTATAACTTTCTTGTTTCTTAATGGAATTCTAATATTCAAGATGTTTTGGAAAGGTAACAGTTTAAAGGGGAATACAACCCAGAAAATAATTAGAAAACTTCTATAAGATGAGGGGGTAGTGTTTACTGCAATCATCTCCTTCCTTAAATATAGATTTAACCCATAAACAAAGATTATTTATTTAGGAATGTGAAGTAATTACTAACACAATAGTTATCTCTCTCATTCATCAATATAAAATCTCTAAAGATGATTTAAATAACATAAATTTATACTACAATAGTTAAAAATTTAAGATTGTGGTTTTGATCAACTTAAATAATACAATGAAAACATTTATAATATGATTACATATTTAATATATTTATAGTATGAATACATTGAGGAAGCATACCCTTATATATGTATAATATGTACACATTGTATATAGATATACACACACAATATCTTAACTCTACAAATTCTTATTCTTAGAATCCATTTAACTACCTCCATGCTTATGAAAAACCCAAGCTTGATCATGAATAGAGAATGATTTGATTACTTAAAAGTATTCCCTATATTATAATGAATGATAAAAATACTAAAAGATGAAAGATCTGTTATTTTTTTTTAATTTTTTCAATCAAATAACTATACATTATATAGATGTATGATCTAACAATTGTTCTTATAAACTAATCAACATAAGGGTTTTAATTTGACCTTCTTGCACTACATACATAATCTTGATTCAATCTATTTTTTAGCATAGAAATAAATATATGAAATATTAACTAATCATTACCCATTCTAAGAAATAAAATATGTAAATTTAGTTAACACTCTTATGTAATGAATATAATTCATTTCCAACAAAGTACATTACCAACAAAACCCTAGATTTTTAATTTATGCTACATCAGTAGTAAAAATATGATAAAGTTCTCAATACTTAACCAAATTTAAAACTATAAGATGTTTCAGAAAGCTGAAAATAAGATTCTCAAAATCCAAAAACTTTTTTATAAAATATTTCCTATGTAAAGATAAATTTCATAAGACAACAAGTCTTCTTTGAAAATTTTCAGAAAAATATTAACATAAATAATGGTGAGTTTTCAAGGAAATACCTCAAAGATTTAATTCATGAAGATACCTCTAAATGCCTATGAAGAGAGATTCCAATATTCCTTAATGTGAGAGCTTCCATCTTATTCATTTGTGTGCTTCCTTTCTTCTACCTAGGGTTTTATTGCCCTCCTCATGAAACTTAGATTTTTTTCACCTAACAAGTCACCATGGACGTTTAATTTAGTTGCCTCATCAAAATGGATGTATTTTCCTTGGAGAATTATCTTCAACATCACCTATGGACATTCTCTTGATGACCTGCAAAAATCAGAAATAAACTTGGGCTCTTCTCTTATTTTTCCCATCCTCTTTTGAAGCCAAACTTCCATCTACTAATAATATCTCCTTTGCCAAGTTTCATTTTCCTCTTTTTGGGCTCCAAGGACTCTTGGTATTCCTCTTCTTTCTTGTGGCTTCCAATTTGGAGAAATGTGATTCTTGAGATTTTCTTTGTTTCTTTTTCTCCATGACTTGGATGCTCAAAGACTCTTCAAGAGGAGATGACTCTATAACTTCAAATCTCATCACCCATTTTCTTATGAACTAAAAATGGGTTAAAACAATTCTAAAACACATTTTTTATGAATAAACAAGTACCTACCCATAGGTGATTGACGTATGGACTTAATTTTATAAAAATAATGATAAAAAGAACTCTTATTCCCTACAACACATGAAAACAATTAATTCACTATTAGAACTTCATCACGATATAATTTATATTGTAAATTCATAAGCAAGTATATCATATGCATAAGAAATTGTTAGTAAAGATTAGGCCTTACACAGTTGCTCCTACATCAAATAATTATAGATAAAATTATTTCTATAGCGTAATAGAATTACAAATATACTCAAATTAAATGTATAATGATACTTACACAAATGCATGCAAATGTGAAAGAAACATAATTGTAAACAAGGCACATAAAGTATTTGCATACCTGAAAGAAGTAATTAATCAAAATGAAACTCTCATACTTTATTTATCTCCCTAAATTCTTCTTTACCATTAATGTCTCTTTGATATTATTATAACTAAAATACTTTTCCCAACAATTAGAAAATTCCAAATTACAATAATAATTAGCATAATAATTTCATGAAGATCAGCTAATCTAATATCATTTCAAAAGAGAGACTCAAAATAAATCTATACTCATAATTTAACTAAATAATTATTTGATCCATCTCCAAAATTTTCTTAATAAAGTTCTATCATGAAAACATCAATATATCTATCATTAGAGGTATTAGATAGGGTTTAGGCATCCTTAAATTCTCCCTCCCTAAGAATGGACTTCCTCCTGGAAGTCCTCAAGAGGATAAAATATTCCCTAGCTTCATCACATCAAATAAGAGTTAGATATAATATATTTATTTAATAGAAAAACAAAATTACTAAGATACCATTACTTATTTCAGAAGATAACATAATACACATTAGAACCATAGGATACTCTACATTATCATTTATCAAACAATGATGTTTACATCTACTAATTTAAATGAATCTAACATTCATAAATCAAGCATACATATAATACATCCACCAAAAATACTTGTTCATTGTTGGCAATATGTGTTATCATTGATGTCAACACTTAGAATAAGGTCAACACTCAGTTTGAGATGATGATATACCATTATGGTAATATAGATATAGTAAGATACAGTGGTGGTGTTGAAGTTCATGGTTGGATGTCATGCCTTGATCAATGTAGAGTTGAGTATGAAGTTATATTACTATGGGAATTAGAAGTACTAAGATGATCAGATGTGTTTCTATTGGGAAGATTTTACTGGTGGCTTGAAGCATATTATATGATCTCTCCTACCATTCCTAAGAATGTATGTGTTGATACAAAGAAGGTTTGGCCTTTGAAAGTTGGTGAAAGTTTATGCTACTGATGACTACCTTTGAAGACAGTCTAGGAGATTGCTCCACATTTTCATTATTTTGATGTTGTGCCTCTACATATTGGAAGATAGCTTCATATAGTGTCAAAACATGTATGTTCCAAGTTTCATGGTGTTTGGATTACTGGAAGGATGTTTTGCAGTTGATAGTTTGAAGACAGTTTTGGTTCTAAAGAAGACATTTACTATATGGAAATGGAATACTCCACATTCCTCCACATTTATAGTTATGGCAATGTGGTTCTAGAATTGTGTTCAAGGTGCTGGGAAGGTGATAATTCCAAATTTTTAGATCATTGGTCCTTCCGTTGTGAAATCTATGCATGATAGAGTATTGACATGTGTTCTAGCAAAGTAAGGTGGTATTGAAGACCTATTGGAATGTTCCACATTCCTCTAGATGTGTATGTTTTCCTTTTCAATTTTGTGGACATGTTTTTGGATGTGCATTACATGCTTTCTTGCAGTTTCAAGGTTCTTGGTGATCTGCAAGCTTAGTTTTTCAATGACAGTATGTTGTCGTGTGGTCTAGATGACTTGTTCTCAGAGTTCACGGTTGAAGATGTATGACACAAAATATTTGATGTGTAGAGGTAAAGGAGTGTTTGGAGATGTTGTATGAGTCATGTAGACTCATCTAAAAGGTTTTCATGAAGATCTTTCTTGTTTCCAATACCGTACAAGGTTTTCAATTTGTTGTGGCCGTTATGCTTCAAGTTTCATGTCTTTGTTTAAAGTTGTCCTATTTTCAAATGAGAAGAGTGTGCAGATGTAATTACTTGATGTTTGATGCTGTGAAGGATGTTTTGGACCTAGTTAAAAAAGTGTTGATGTCCTCAAGGCATCGGTCTTCTGTTGGTGTAGCATGTAGTTTTTTTTAGGACTTGTCTTCTACACATTTCATGTTGTGTGTAGTCTGGCCGACTTGTAAATGTATTTTTCATGTTGTCTCTAGGTGACAAGAAATGTAATCAATGTAATATCATGTATAAATTGTAAATAAAATTGAGTTAGGTGAGGTGTTATTTCAATGTGATTAATAAGGTTCGCAAGCAAAAAAAAAGGAGCAGAATAATTGCATTATGATGTACAACTGAAGGAGAAAGAGAAAAGTTGTAGATGTTGTCCTTATTCATCTTGAAGACATTTGTGTGACAGAAAGGAAGTGAAGAGTGTAATTGATCCAATTATTAGAAGAAGCAGAATTGTAATCATCAAAGGTGTGATTTTCAATGTCATTTTCCAGGTAGTAGAACGACTATCATACTATAATCTCTTTTTGAATTTGTTCTCAATTCAAGGAGTAGTTGCTTCCTTGGGAGTGACCCTAAAACAAAGTCTTGAGGGAGTTGTAGTTTCCTTGGGAGTGACCCTAAATCAAAGTTTTTAGGCAGTAGTACCTTCCTTGGGTTGTAGCCCTAAGACAAAGTTGTAATTTTGAGCTTCATATATTGTGAGTAAATCCTCACCATGGTTTTTCCCTTCTTAGGTTTTCCATGTATATTTGGTGTTCTCTATTGATGTGTATTGTGTTAATCTTCCATGTTTATGTTGATGCTGTAATGCTTAAGTTTTAATCTACTCCTAAGGACTTGAAGTTTGATTAGATACTAATTCACCCGGCCCTTAGTATCCTGGCGTGTTCAACATTTATATCAATAATAATTTATCAAATTTAATGTAACCACATTTCCTTAGAACACCTCTCAATAATTACACACCATAGAATTTCAACTCCATACTTAACACATCACATACACACCCTATGCGATGAGGATGATTAGTGTCAAGTAGAACCATAGTGCCGCAAAATAGAT
Organism: Cunninghamia lanceolata; assembly: GCA_027924645.1. Taxonomy (NCBI): domain Eukaryota; kingdom Viridiplantae; phylum Streptophyta; class Pinopsida; order Cupressales; family Cupressaceae; genus Cunninghamia; species Cunninghamia lanceolata. Next base: position 4,066,729 of record BSBN01000407.1, read on the forward strand.
CTCACACAACTTCCCAATAAATATTCCCCATGCCATCTACTCCCCTATACAACCTACCAAGGACCCCTCCTAGGTATAGCAGTTTACACAATTCACATTACTCCACACAAGCTAGCAACAAAACACATTGATAAAGCCTCAAAATAAAGAAGTTTCCAATGAATAAAATTTCAAATAAATTCAATTAATAAAACTTCATATAAAAGCAAATGAAATTGTGAAAGCCAAAATAATATATTAAATTTTAAAACCAAAAGCCTTAATAAAATAGTCATTGAGGCAAAAGGATAATTTGAAATTACAAACAACCAAATATCTTGAAGAAATTTTAAAAATGCTAGCTCAATAAAACAAGGGAAAATAATAATAATCAAATAAAATTTTCAACAATTTCCATAAAACTTTACATTACAATCACCAAGTGACTTCAAATGATCCACCTAAGGGGAGGAGGGTAATGGTGGTCTCAAACCACATAGAGCTCAATAATAGATTACCTTATCACAATATACATGTCCCACACAACCCGGGACAACCATATCATATATCACAATACACATGTCCCACACAACCTGGGATGATCATGTCATATATCAGAAAAGAACCTCTATATAAACTATCACATGTAAGAACCAATATCATATACCACAAAAGGAATAGATCATGAAATCTGATATCCATCCACAATTTTGTAGAGATACCAACCTTTGATAGTAAAACTAAGAGAAGAACCCATTATCCTTTGATAATTATCAAAAATCTCTTATCAATCTGCTATCATTTCTTTTTTGCTAACAAGATGTTGATATTATAATTATGACAATTTAACCAAGATCTTTTGTATCCTGAGAATAATATGTCAGTTTAAAAAATATAAACAAAATGGAAGATTGCTATCCAAGAATCACTGTTTCCAAAACTGATATTTTAATAAATCAATATTTAGTTTAATTGTTTGTAACCGCTGATGTTGCCAAAATTTCATATCTAAAATGGATTCACATAACTAGTGACCAAGTTACCATCAAATGTCCATCTGTTAGAAACTGCCACTAGTGCTTATGCCAACTGAGATACCATGACTAAATCATCATTGAATAAATAAACTCCAGAACCATAGGCACTCTTCGATCCATCCTCAACCCATAGGTTCCCAACAACACATATAAATTGATAATGAATCCATAAAGAGGGGGAGTAGAGGGGATATGTATCCAATGTGACTATGAGGGGGATGTCTCCTCACCTCATGCCATAATAGGCTATGTGCCAAAGGAGGATCCGCAGCTCATTCAACCCCAAACAAGAGAGGCTCTCATCCCTCAAGTGAGATCAATTCCCTACATAAGAATAACAACACATAAGGATCTCTAGTCTAATCCATAAAGAAGGGGGAAAGAGGGGATAATCATCCCTCTTGGGAGTAAAAAAAAATTCCCAAGAGAGGCTCCACCTCTCTCAAACCCCATTACATGAGAGGCTCTCACCCATCAAGGGAGATCAACTCTCAAACATCACAATTCCCTTCCTAACATAATACTCAAAAAAAGGTCACAACCAAAATACATTGTCCACCATAGCATACAATTATCACAATCGGGTATACATGTGTGAATCGTTACTAACGTCCACAATACCCTTCTCTCAAGTTGGATACCCTATACCACAACTAGAGACACAAAAAACACAAGATCACTAGTACCATCACAAAATATGACAAAAATTTCACATGTTTGACATAAATCATCCATTATCATCAAAAACTTATATTCATAATGATACACTAAGGAAAAATTATATGTCTAAAGTGATCTATTATATTTTTATTCCAAACAATAATCAATCTCAAATTATTTTGGTACAAGACAGTGAGACCCTTAAGGCTCCAGAGTTTGTTAAACTTGGCTATGATTAATGTCATGCCCAAGCTATCACACTTGAGCATGAACCACAAAACTTAGATCATTACCATAATTAATTTAATAAATGTTCAATATGGTTTTAAAAATTTTAAATCCATAAGAACAAAATTTTAGACTAATATACAATATCATACATGCTTTGAATAAATTTGTGCTACTAAAATAACTTTTACATCATTCGTCAAAAATGATAATCATAGGTTTAAAATTTTCCTTCGTAATTATAAACAACACAACACAATAGACAACATGAAAGATAGAAATCCTGAATTACATACAATAATTGCTTTGAAACATCTTGGCGCAAATCTCAAATGAATGCATAGGTCAACATAGAAAAGATTAATCATAGAATGTACATATGGGACTCTTATCCTGCATGGTCTATTTCATCAAGAGAGATTCAAAAACTAATATATTTGACAAACTTCTAATTTGATTTATACTAAGTGAGAACAAAACACACAACAAAACTAAACATAATATAAATAATGTATTAAAAAGGAAAAGGCATTTATATAAATTAAATCAGTCTCATATTTAATCTCAAACTTAATTCAATGAATTGAAATAAATTTAAGAATAAGAATAAAATGAAATGATTGAATAAAAATGATCTTGAAATGAAAAACCACCTAATAGTAAATCTGCTATAAATTTCTTGTTTCTCAATGGAATTCTAAAATTCAAGATGTTTTAGAAAGGCGACAGTAAGAGGAATACATCCCAGAAAACAATTTGAAAAGTTTTATAAGATGAGGGGGTAGTGTTTACTGCAACCATCTCCTTCCCTTAAATCCAGATTTAACCCATAAACAAAGATTATTTATTTAGGAATGGGAAGTGATTCCTAATACAATAGTTATCTCTCACATTCATCAAATTAAACTCTTTAAAGCTGATTCAAATAACATAAATTTATACTACAATAGTTAAACGTTTAAGATTGTGGTTTTGATCCACTTAAACAATACAATAAAAATATTTATAATATGATTACATATTTAATATATTTGTAGTATGAATACATTGAGAAAGCATACCCTTATATATTTATAATATGTACACATTGTATATATATACACACAAAATACCTAACAAAATATATATATATATATACACACACAATATCTTAACTCTACCAACTCTTATTCTTAGAATCCATTTAACTACTTCCATGCTTATGAAAAACCCAAGATTGATCATGAATAGAGAATGATTTGATTACTCAAAAGTATTCCCTATATTATAATGAATGATAAAAATACTAAAAGATCAAAGATCTGTTATTTTGTTTTAATTTTGTCATTCAAATAACTATACAATATATAGATGTATGATATAGCAATTGTTCTTACAAACTAATCAACATAAGGGTTTTAATTTGACCTTCTTGCACTACATGCATATTCTTGATTCAATCTATTTTTTTAGCATGCAACTAAATATATGAAATATTAACTAATCATTACCCATTCTGAGAAAGAAAGTATGCAAATTTAGCTAACACTCTTATGTAATGAATATAATTCATTTCCAACAAAGTAAATTACCAACAAAACCCTAGATTTTTAGTTTTTGCCACATCAGTAGTAAAGTTCTCAATACTTAACCAAATTTAAAACTATAAGATGTTTCAGAAAGCTAAAACCAAGATTCTCAAAACCTAGAAACTTTTTTATAAAATATTTCCTATGTAAAGATAAATTTCATAAGACAACAAGAAGTCTTCTTTGAAAATTTTTAAAAAAACATTAACATAAACAATGGTGAGTTTTCGAGGAAATGCCTCAAGAATTTAATTCATGAAGAATACCTCCAAATGCCTATGACGAGAGATTCCAATATTCATTAATGTGAGAGCTTCCATTTTTACTATTGCTACAACAATAGTAAAAATATGATAAAGTTCTCAATAATTAACCAAATTTAAAACCATAAGATGTTTTAGAAAGATGAAAACAAGATTCTCAAAACCCAGAAAACTTTTATAAAATATTTCCTATGTAAAGATAAATTTCATAAGACAACAACAAGTCTTCTTTGGAAATTTTTAGAAAAATATTAACATAAATAATGGCGAGTTTTCAAGGAAATACCTCAAGAATTTAATTGATGAAGAATACCTCCAAATGCCTATGAAGAGAGATTCCAATATTCATTAATGTGAGATCTTCCATCTTATTCAATTGTAAACTTCCTTTCTTCTACCTAGGTTCTATTGCCCTCCTCATGAAACTCTAAAATGTTTCACCTAACGAGTCACCATGGATGTTCAATTCATTTGCCTCATCAAAATGGATATATTTCCCTTGGAGAATTATCTTCAACATCACCTATTGGCATTCTCTTGATGACCTACAAAAATTAGAAATAAACCTCAGCTCTTCTCTTATTTTTCCCATCCTCTTTTGAAGCCAAACTTCCATCTACTAATAATATATCCTTTGCCAAGTTTCATTTTCCTCATTTTGGGCTCCAAGGACTCTTGGTATTCCTCTTCTTTCTTGTGGCTTCCAATTTGGAGAAATGTGATTCTTGGGATTTCCTTTGTTTCTTTTTCTCCATGACTTGGATGCTCGAAGACTTTTCAAGAGGAGATGACTCTACAACTTCCAATCTCATCACCCATTTTATTATGAACTAAAAATGGGTTAAAACAATTCTAAAACACAATTTTTATGAACAAACAAATACTCTACCCAAAGGTGATTGACCTAAGGACTTAATTTTATAAAAATAAAGATAAAAAGAACTCTTATTCCCAGCTACAACACATGAAAACAATTAAGTCACTATTAGAACTTCATCACAATCTAACTTATATCATAAATTCATAAGCAAGTCTATCATATGCATAAGAAATTGTTAGTAAAGATTAGGCCTTACACGGATGCTCCTACATCAGATAATTATACATAAAATTATTTCTATAGTGTAGTAGAATTATAAATATACTCAAATTAAATGTACAATGATACTTACACATATGCATGCAAATGTGAAAGAAACATAATTGTAAACAAGGCACATAAAGTATTTGTATATATGAATGAAGTAATTAATCAAAATGCAACTCTCATGCTTTATTTATATCCCTAAATTCTCCTTTACCATTAATATCTCTTTGATATTATTATAACTAAAATACTTTTCCCAACAATTAGAAAAATCCAACTTACTAATAATCAACATAATAATTTCATGAAGATAAGCTAATCTAATATTATTTCAAAAGAGAGATTCAAAATAAATATATACTCATAATTTAAGTAAATAATTATTTGATCCATCTCCAAAATATTCTTGATAAAGTTCTATCATGAAAATTGTTGGCAAGAGACATTGCTAGGCATGATAAGTGTTGTCATTGATGGCAACTAAGATCATCCCAATCATCCATATAACACAATTTGTTCACACTGGAAGTTAGAATCAGAATTTGTCTAAGTCTGAGCAGTCAGGAATAGAGTAGGTGACAGGGTCCGATATCTTGATCCAGATCTCTCCAGTGGAAAGGCATGGTCTGTTGCAGATCTGAGGTAGTTGTAAGCATTGTCAAGACATTCTAAATCTAGAGTTTCATCCTCCGGAGATGAAGGACTCAAAAGATATCAGTTTCTAAGTATCTGATCTTAGTTTGACAAAATAGACAGAAGAAGAATAGACCAACCTTGCAGAAGGTCTTGATTTTGGATGTATGGAAGTTGTTTGTTGGACAAATGGTGATGATCAATGATAGTGGCCAACATGAGTGACGATTTTCAAGAGCAAGTTTTGGTCTGCACCTTAAGTTATGCATAGATCTAGCTGATAGAGCAGAGCATTCATAAAAGTTCTAAGTGTGTGTGGTGTGTGCGAATAAGGCATATGTGAGAAGAGCAGAAATCCAAAGTGCGAATGAAGGCAGAACAGTAAGAAGAACAAAGCAAAGATGAAATGTGTAAGATCAATTTTTCTACTTAATCAAAACTGAAATTGTTGCATGGGTAGATGCTATTAATCAATTCAAATCTCTGTCATTCTCTTGTAATATTTCCATAGGCAGTGAGCCTCTATTTGAGCAGTGAGCTCTAGGCAGTGAGCTCGAATGCATGTGCATCCCCATTTGTAAAAATACTTTTAACAGGGCATTAATTTTTGTGGGTTAACTCCCACTGTGGTTTTTCCCTTAACCGGGTTTCCACATCAAAATCTTGATGTTGAATGTGTTATTTATGTTTTCTATTCATATGTTATTGATTGATGTTGAAATGTTTATATCATTAAATTGATTATAAGTGGTAAAGGAAGATTAAAGGTGGAAAGATTGAGAATGTGTGAGAACTGATTCACCCCCCTCTCAGTTGTCCAGACCTAAACCAACAATTGGTATTAGAACAAGGTTCCTTAAAAGAAGCTTAATAGCTTGAGGAAAGATCTTGGAAGAAGTTTTCAATGGGTTCACTTAAGGATCAACTTCAGCTAGCCCTAAAAGATCTTGATCAGTCCAAAGCAGAAATATATAATCTGAAAGATGAAATCAAGGATGTTGATAATACCATTGAAATGTTAAAAGATAAATTAAAGAAGTCTTTGGGAAGGAATAAGGAGCTACTTCTGCAATTATCCAATTTAACTGAAGAAAATAGCATGAATGAAGTCTTGGAAGAAAAAACAAAGGAGTGTGATAAGATGTCAAAAGAAGTTGCTATTCTAAAAGTTGAGATAGAATCTGGGGCAATGAGGTTTACCAAAGAAATTGAGCAAAGGAAGAAGACTAAAGAAGATTTAAATCAAACTCTAAAAGAAAGAACTGATGAATGTTATAGACTGGACAATATTGCTAGTCATCTAAAATCTAATCTACAAGAAAGCAAAGACAATGAAAGAGATCTTGAAAGACAAATTGTCATTCTCAGACATGATCTAGAAGTTGCAAATGAATACAAGGAGAAGTTCAAAATAATCTTGGCTAAACTTGAAGTAATACTTGAAGGTCAGAAAAGGGTTGAAGACAAGCATGGTCTTGGATATGAAAAAGGTGAAAGATCTAGATCTGGACAAAGAAACTTCCAACCAAGGAATGAGAGAGACGGACCTAGAAGACCTCTGATAAGACAACCTAATGCTCAAAGGTATCCATCTTTCAATGGAAATTGTTTCAAGTGCAATAAATTTGGTCATAAAGCCACTCAATGTAGAAATAGAGTAAATCAAAATAATCCATCCTTCTCTAGACAATGCTTCAATTGTAAGAGTTATGGTCATAAATCCAATGAATGTAAAAGTATGATAATGAATGACTCATCAAATAGAGGAAATAGGAATTCTTTCAATGGCAAATGCTTTGCATGCAATAGATTTGGACATATGGCCAATCAATGCAAATCAAGAGGAAATCAATCAAATGGGAAAAGAAATGTTGTGTGCTTCCATTGTAACCGATCCGGTCATTTTGCAAGATTCTATAGAAGTAGGACTAATGAAGGAAGAGGTCCAGTGAACAGAAAACTGGATGAGCAGAGACAAGACAAAGGCAAAAGAAAAATTGAAGAGAATGAGATCTAGAATGAAACAAATGAGACATGGGTCAAGAAAGTAATTGTGAACCATAGTGATGGGTCTGCACCAGAATCCGGTGTAGATAATTCCTCAGGGAATTAAATTAGGAGCTCTAGCTCAGGGGGAGCTACAATAAAAAATCAAAATCCCCCAGACTGTAAGTCCCTGAATTTGGCACGGTGAGAAAAGAGATCTTGGATTGTCTCAGATCATTCAGAAGGATTTTCAGAAGAAAGAAAGGTGGATATGACAAATTAGGGAACAATTCATGGGAAACTGTTCAACAACAAAGTAACTGGATGTACTAGGGAAGAGCATTTATTACAAAGACTAATTAGGCACTGCAGAGCATAAAAGGGCCATTCATTCCCCAGTTAGATCACTTTGCATCAAAAGAAAGCAAGAAGTGAAGGAGTGAACGAGCTCTAAGCTGAGAATTCTCAAGAATTGAATTGCAAAGAGAAGATCCTCAAGCAAAACCCTAACCTGTGGAACAAGGTATTTATGTTTTCTATGAAATCTCTTGAACTCTCAATCTCTACAAATGGCTACACCTTTAGTTGTTGATGTCACTGAAAGGCCCCATCCTGAATTTAAGAAGCATCCTTACAAATTTGTTGAAGTCAAACCACTAGGTGCCTTTTCAGGTGTTCCATATGGGGTTCTACATGTTGAAGACATTAGGGCATACATCCACTATAACATGGACGAATTTGGAAACTTGAAACTCTTGGATTTGCTCAACAACTACTTAATTGATGATAGCCATAAATTGAAACCGGAATACAAATCCCGAGAAAGAAAACACCTTTTGCAAGTCATTAGGTTTCTGATATTTGATGAAAATGAATGGCTTTGGTATGTATTGAGCTGAATACACAATGAGTTCATGTGCCTATTGAAACCATTTAAGATTACAAAGGATATTATCAAAATTGTAATTGGGTTAAATTCTTCTGATAGATTACCCATGCTGAAAGCTGTGAAAAACCAAATAGTGACTAAAGCTACTGGTGCCAAGTACAATAAAAGGGCAATGACCATCAATGATATCATAGAACCTGATGTTAAATTTGCCTCCATGGTGATTGGGTACAAGATTTACTATTCCAGCAGGGAAAATTCTATCTCTAGAACTGCAATATATGTGGCCTATCAAATGGTAAAATAAAATGTTGACTATGATCTTTGTGAGCTACTATAGAATCAGTTGATTGAGATTCTAAGCAAAATAAAGAAAGATAGGAAAAATACCTTCAAATATGGTTCCTTGATTATATGGTTGTTCTTCTATTTTATGAACGAAGTACCTGGAATTCAAGGTGTGCATTGGACAACTGACAAACTAGTGGCATGGCAAATAAGAGATCACCTTCTCAGCCTTGGTGACTCCCAAGCCCAAAAGACTGCCATTTGGGGCTACTTCAAAAACTTCCAAAGTTTAATGCAAGCAAGGGAGAGAATCCCTAAATCAATTGTGGAGAAGTATGAAAATGACATGTTTCATGGTTGACACAAATTAGTGCTTGATAGAACCTATAGAACTAAGAACAGTTTGGATAATGCCTATGGGTTATGAAGTGGATGGAAGAGTTTTGGATATGTATGCTCAGCATCTTCTGAGCACACCTAAAGATACCTCTGTGGAAAGGTTTGGAACCTACAAGGAACTAAGTCTAAAATTGCATATAGAGCTCAGCCAACTGAAAACCAAGAGGAAAGTGCAGAGACAAGTTGAAACATATGCTGAGAGCATTGGCCTAACCAAGGAGGTAGTAAAGAAGAATAGAGAAGGAATTGAAAAGATGAAGAAAAGCATTGAGCAGACTACAAATGAAAAAGCAGAAAGTGTGTCAGAAGTCGCTTAGGAAGTCCCATCAAGCTCCTCAAGGAAGACAAGGAGTTTTGCAACTCTTGCTGAGCAACTCAAGTCCACTTCCACTAAGAAATAGGAAGCCACTCCATCCCATGATGAAGGGAAAAGAAAGAAAACCAAGGCCACAAGAACCCACATGAGTAGAAAAGATGATGAGGGGACAGAGACAGATGAAGAAGTGACACAAATAAGATCCAAGAAAGCCAGAACTTCAAAGACTTCTGAAGACCAGCCTTCCGGAAGCAATAAGGCCATGGAAGCAATAAGGCTAGTAAAAAGCAAGTAACCAGTAAGGTCGCTATGACTATTGATGAAATTGTAAAAACAATCACTATTCATGGAAATTTAAAACCTATCAGAGTTTACTATGATAATTTTGATCAAGCAAATAAGAAAATCTTGGAAGATGCCATTATCACATATTTGAATAAATTCAATAGAGCCTTGTTGGAAATTCTACAAGAACTCCCTAAAAGCTTAAGGAAAGTACTAGAAATAAGGAAAGAAGCAGCTAAGGTTAAAGACATGGAACTCAGAGAGTATGTTCTCTCCACTTTGTCCCCTGTGATGACTAGAAAAGAAGCAGACGAAATCCTCAGAGAAGTTAAAGATAAATTCAGAAGCAAAGTCAGGATGAACAAACTTATGCTTGGTGAAACTGAGGAAATTGTAAAAGAAATAGAGGAAATTTTGAGAAAGGCCATAGAGAAGGATAAATATTTTATTATTTCAAAGAAACAAGTTGAAGAAGACAATTCCCTAGTTTCAGAACTAGAAGCTCCAGATGAAAAGACTAACAAGAGAATTGATGACCAAGGTGTTAATTTAGATCCTCCGGAGTTAATCTATGAAGAGACTAATGTTGGATTTGATTCATCAAATCTAAACATTGGAGAAATTCAGGAAAAGAACATCTCTAAGAATCAATCTAGGTTTGGTGAAGCCTCTATTTCAAATGAGGAACAAGTCAGTCAGGAGGACATAGAAATGACAGACAAAATAATTGATGTAGAAGAAACTCTTCCACCTTATCTTTCCAGAAAAGAAGAGGATATTGCTTCTATACAGACCCCTCCAGATCAGGCAGTGAGTAGTGAAGATAGGGAAAAGATTTCATCTGCAAGTGATGCAAGAAATGATAAAGCAGAGGAAGAGAAGGAAGAAAACCAAGAAGACAAAGCAAAAGAAGATGGTGCAAATGTTGAAGTACCTAAAATAGATGCTAAAATTTTTGATGATCAAATGAATGATTCAAAAAATGCTACAAGAGACATTGTATATGCTATGAAATGTCTTCTTGAAAAGGAGATGATTGAGCTTGATGAGCCTGAACTACTCCAAAGTCTAACCAATCCAGATGCTCTCTCTCTAATTCAATTGATGAAAATAACATCTTTCACCCAAGTAAAGGTGAGAGAAAAATTGTTAAAGTCTCATATGAAGGACAACAAGCTACTGGGGCTCGCAACTAGGATTTTGGAGAAGTTATTGCCTTCCTACCAGAAGAGTCTATCTATTTCCCCCTCTAGACATCTGAAAAATCTGGTAAGTTCTCTAAATACTCATTTTGAATCCTTTGAAAAATCTACAGAGGCAAAGGTCTGCAAAGAATTTCTGGATAAGAAATTTAGTGAAGTACAGAATCTACTAGGAAATGTTAGGATGATACTCAACATTAGCTTAAGGAGTATTCAGAATGCTTTAATTTATGGAAGAGATATGTACAAGTTATGTCTATCATGGCCAAAAATTAGTGAGGATATTGAGATGAAGATAAAGGAGCAAGAACAAAAATTGTCAAATCTTTCTCAAATTTTTGATCCTCTAACAATTTCACCTATAAGTCAGGAATGTCAAGTAATTAGCTTGACATATGAGATAAAGAGGCTCAGCAAAGAAAAAAGTAACATTATGAAGAGAATGTGTGAGCTCTAGGAATTGATTACCCCCAAGTTAGAAACCATGTTTAATGCCTTATCAGAAGCTCAGACTACACTTCAGACAAGTAATCCTTTAGATCTGACAAAGGCAAAAGCTTATGCATTTTTCCTGAGGGACATATCTCAATTTTGGATGGAATAAAGGGAACTTGGGCCTTTGTAGTTGTACAATTGAAAAATAGTTTTGCAGATATTCTCAAGTTCATGTGAATAGAAATTAATGATTAGTTGTACATATGTGGTCCTATATACTTTTTCAAAATTTTGTCTTGCGGACCCCACCCTTTTCCATTGATGCAAAAGGGGGAGTGAAGATCAATGAAAAATGAGGAATCCAGCTAAGGGGGAGTACCAGAAAGTAGTATGAACAACAGTGTGGAGCACAAGCTAAGAGGGAGCTATTCCAACACTTAGTCATTTTTCACTAAGTGTTGCCATCAATGCCAAAGGGGGAGATTGTTGGCATGAGACACTGCTAGGCATGATAAGTGTTGTCATTGATGGCAACTAAGATCATCCCAATCATCCACATAACACAATTTGTTCACACCGGAAGTCAGAATCAGAATTTGTCTAAGTCCGGGTAGTCAGGAACAGAGCAGGTGACAGGGTCTGATATCTTGATCCGGATCTCTCTAGTGGAAAGGCATGGTCTGATACGGATCTGAGGTAGTTGTAAGCATTGTCCAGATATTCTAAATCCAGAGTTTCATCCTCCATAGATAAAGGACTCAAAAGATGTAAGTTTCTGAGTATCTGATCTCAGTTTGACAGAACAGACAGAAGAAGAATAGGTCGACCTTGCAGAAGGTCTTGATTCTGGATGTATGGAAGTTGTTTATTAGACAAATGGTGATGATTAGTGATAGTGGCTGACATGAATGACAATTTTCAAGAGCAAGTTTTGGTCCACACCTTAAGTTATGCATAGATCTAGCCGACAGAGCAAAGCATTCATAAAAGTTCTAAGTGTTGTTGAAGCTGACTGATAAAATGATTGTAGATCATATTGTGGATATATATAGCCAATGAAATTGGATGATTTAGGTTGTGTGGTGTGTGTGAATAAGGCGTATGTGAGAAGAGCAAAAATCCAAAGTGTGAATGAAGGCAGAACAGTAAGAAGAATAGAGTAAAGATGAAATGTGTAAGATCCATTTTTCTACTTAACCGGAACTAAAATTATTGCATGGGTAGATACTATTAATTAGTTCAAATCTCTATCATTCTCTTGTAATATTTCCATAGGCAGTGAGCCTCCATTTGAGTAGTGAGCTCGAACGTATGTGCATTCCCATTTGTAAAAATACTTTTACCAGGGTATTAATTTTTGTGGGTTAACTCCCACCATGGCTTTTCCCTTAACCGGGTTTCCATGTCAAAATCTTGGTGTTGAATGTGTTATTTATGTTTTCTATTCATATGTTATTGATTGATGCTGAAATGTTTATATCATTAAATTGATTATAAGTGGTAAAGGAAGATTAAAGGTGGAAAAGATTGAAAATGTGTGACAACTGATTCACCCCCTCTCTCAGTTGTCCAGACCTAAACCAACAGAAAAGATCAATATATCTATCATTAGAGTTATTAGATAGGGTTTAGGCATCCTTACATTCTCCCTCTCTAAGAATGGACTTCCTCCTAGAAGTTCTCAAGAGGATAAAATATTCCCTAGCTTCATCACATCAAATAAGAGTTAGATATAATATATTTATTTAATAGAAAAACAAAAATACTAAGATACCATTATTTATTTCAAAAGATAACATAATACACATTAGAACCATAGGATACTCTGCATTATCATTTATCAAACAAGGATGTTTTGCAATTACTAATTTAAATGACTCTAACATTCATAAATCAAGCATACATACAATACATCCACCAAAACAACTTTTTTATATCAATAATAATTTATCAAATTTAATGCAACCACATTTCCTCATAACACCTCTCAATAATTTCACACCACAAAATTTCAACTCCATACATAACACATCACGTACACACCCTCTGGGATAAGGATGATTAGTGCCAAGTAGAACCATAATGCCACAAAATAGATCTCACACAAATTCACAATAAAAATTCCTTAAGCCATCTACTCTCCTATACAGCCTATCAGGGACCCCTCCTGGGTATAGTAGTTTACACAATTCACATTACTCGAAACAAGCCAACAACAACAAACATTGATAAAGCCTCAAAATAGAGAAGTATCCAATGAATAAAATTTCAAATAAATTCAATTAATAAAACTTCATATAAAAGAAAATTAAATAGCGGAAGCCCAATTCAAATTTTAAAACAACCAAATATCTTGAAGAAATTTTTAAAATGTTGCCTCAATAAAACAAGGGAAAAATAATAATAATCAAATAAAAATTTCAACAATTTCAATAAAACTTTACATCACAATCACCACATGACTTCAAATGAGACACCTAAGGGAAGGAGGAGAATAGTGGTCTCAAACCACATAGATCTCAATAATAGATTACCATATCACAATATGCATGTCCCACACAACCTGGGACAATCATATCATATATCAGAAAAGCACCTCTATATAAATTGTCACATGTAAGAGCCAATATCATATACCACAAAAGGAATCGATCATGAAATCTGATATCCATCCACAATTTTGTTGAGATCCCAACCTTTGATACTAAAACTAAGAGAAGAAACCATTACCCTTTGATAATTATCAAAAATGTCTTATCAATCTACTATCATTTATTTTTTGCTATTAAGATGCTCATATTATAATTATAACAATTTAACCAAGATATTTCTTGTCCTAAGAATAATATATGGGTTTAAATACTAGGAACGAACTGGAAGATTGCTATTGAAAAATCACTATTTCCAAAACCCATATTTTCATAAATCAATATTTAGTTTAATTGTTTGTAACCATTGATGCTGCCAAAATTTCATAGCTAAAATGGATTCCCATAAATAGTGACCAAGTTACCATCAAATGTCCATCTACTAGAAACTACCACTAGAGCTTATGCCAACTGAGATACCATAACTGAATCATCATGAAAAAATAAACTCCAGAACATTAGGCACTCTTCAATGCATCCTCAAACCATAGGTTCCCAACAACACATATAAATTGCCAATGAGTCGATAAAGAATGAAAGCAAAGGGGATATGTATCCAATGTGACTATGAGGGGGATGTCTCCCCACCTTACCCCATAATGGGCTACGTCCCAAAAAAGGATCTGTAACTCGTTCAACCCTAAACAAGGGAGGCTCTTAGCCCTTAAGCGAGATCAACTCTGTACATAACAATAACAACACATATGGATCTTTATTCCGATCCATAAAGAAGGGAGAAACAGGAGAAAATCATCCCTATTGGTGGTACAAACAAATTACCCAAGAGAGGCTCCACACCTCTCTTAAACCCCATTACATGAGAGGCTCTCACCCCTCAGGGGAGATTAACTCTCAAACATCACAATTCCCTTCCCAACATAATACTCAACAAGAAGTCACAGCCATGAATTGTTGGCAAGAGACATTGCTTCACATGATAGTTGTTGTCATTGATGGCAACTAGGAACATTCCACTCATCCGCATAACACAATTTGTTCATACCAAAAGTCAGAATTAAAATTTATCTAAGTCCGAGTAGTCAGGAATAGAGCAGGCGACAGGGTCCAGTATCTTGGTCTGGATCTCTCTGATGGAAAGTCATAAGCATTGTCAAGACATCCTAAATCTAGAATTTTGGCCTCCGATGATAAAGAATTCAAAAGTTATTAGCTTCTAAGAATCGGGTTAACAGTTTGACAGAACAGATAGAAGAAGAACAGACTAACCTTGTAATTGATATTGGTTCCGGATGTATGGAAGTTGTTGGTTGGACAAGCTGTGATGATCAGTGATAGTAGCTGACCTGATTAATGATTTGTGAGTGCTAGTTTTGGTCCGCGTTATAAGTGTACATGGATTTAGCTGACAGAGCAGAATTCCCAATAAAGTTCTAAGTGTTCTTGAAGCCGATTGAAAAGTGGTTGAAGATCAGGATGCAGATATATATAGCAAATGGATTTGAATGATTTTAGTATGTGTTTGATACGACTATGGAATAAGTGCAAAAAGAGCAGAAATCTATGATTCAGATGTGAGCAAAACAGTGAAAAAGGTAGAGTGAAGATGAAGTGTATCAAGTCAGTATTTTGTGGTTAACTGGAACTAAATCCTTGCATTGATAGATGCTAATTATCAGTTCAATCTCATTGTAATCTTCTTTCTGTAGGCAATGAGCCTTCTCTAGGCAATGAGCCTTCTCTGAGTAGTGAGCTCTAGGCAGTGAGCCCAAATGCATGTGTATTCTCCTTTGTAATACTTTTAATAGAGTATAATCTTTGTGGGTTAACCCCCACCGTGGTTTTTCCCTTAACCGGGTTTCCACATCAAAAATCTTGGTGTCAAGTATGTTACTTATGTTTCTGCTCATGTGTTATTGATTCATGCTTTAATATTCATATCATTAATTTGATTAGAAGTTTTAAAAGAGGATTAAAGGAAGAAAAGTTTAAATTATGTGACAACTGATTCGCCCCCCCTCTCAATTGTCTAGACCAATTCCAACAATTGGTATCAAAGCAAGGTTCCTTAAAAGAAGCCTAACATCTTAAGGAAAGATCTTGGAAGGAGTTTTCAATGGGTTCACTCAAGGATCAACTTCAGTTGGTTCTAAAAGATCTTGATCAGTCCAAAGTAGAAATATCTAATCTGAAAGATAAACTCAAGGATGCTGATGATACCATTAAAATGTTAAAAGAAAAATTAAATAAGTCTATGGGAAGGAAAAAGGAGCTACTTCTGTAGTTATCCAGTTTAACTAAAGAAAATGGCATGAATGAAGCCTTGGAAGAAAAGACAAAGGAGTGTGAGAAGCTGTCAAAAGAAGTTGTTCTGAAAGTTGAGATGGAATCTGGGGCAATGAGGCTAACCAAAGAAATTAAGCAAAGGAAGAATACTGAAGAAGACTCGAATCAAACTCTAAAAGAAAGAACTGATGAATGCTACAGATTGGATAGTATAGCTGGCCATCTAAAGTCTAATCTATAAGAAAGAAAAGACAATGAAAGAGATCTTAAAAGGCAAATTGTCATTCTCAGACATGACCTAGAAGTTGCAAATGAATACAAGGAAAAGTTCAAGATAATTTCAGCTAAACTTGAAGCAATACTTGAAGGTTAGAAAAAGGCTGATGACAAGCATGGTCTTAGATGTGAGAAAGGTGAAAGCTTCGGATCTGGACAAAGAAACTTTCAACCAAGGAATGGGAGAAATAGACCTAGAAGACCTCCGGTAAGATAGCCTAATGCTCAAAGGTATCCATCTTTCAATGGAAATTGCTTCAAGTGCAATAAATTTGGTCATAAAGCCACTCAATGCAGAAATAGAGTAAATCAAAATAATCCATCCTTCTCCGGACAATGCTTCAATTGTAAGAGGTATGGCCATAAATCCAATGAATGCAAAAGTATGATAATGAATAACTCATCAAATAGAGGAAATGAGAATTCCTTCAATGGCAAATGCTTTGCATGCAATAGATTTGTACATATGGCCAATTAGTGCAGATTGAGAGGAAATCAATCAAATGGGCAAAGAAATGTTGTGTGCTTCAATTGCAACCGATCTGGTCATTTTACAAGATTTTGCAGAAGCAAGAATAATGGAAGAGGAGGTCTGGAAAACACAAAACTGGATGAGCAGAGGCAAGACAAAGGCAAGAACAAAATTTATGTGAATGAGATCCAAAATGAAATGAGCAAGACATGGGTTAAGAAAAGTGTCATGAACAATAATAGTGGGTCTGCACTGGAAACCGGTGCTGACAATTCCTCTAGGAATTAAATTAGGAGCTTTGGCTCAGGGGGAGCTACATTGAACATCAAATTTCCCCAGTCAATAAGTGGGTGCCTGGATATGGCACAATGAGAGAAGATATTTTGAAGTGTTTCAGAACTTTTGGAAGGATTATCGAAAGGAAAAATGTTGATATGGAAATTTGCAGAGTAATTCATGAAGAACTGTTCAAGAAACAGAGTAACCAGATGAAGTTAGAACAAGACATTTATTACAATGCCAAATTAGGTTTTGTGGAGGAATAAAAGGTTTTTCATTGCATTCAAGAACGAAGAAAAAGAGTGAACTGTGAGAAAGAACTTGCAGAGAACCAAAAAGTGAAGATCAAATTCAAGCAAGAATCCCATCCGACAACCCAAGGTGAAACCCCAATCCATGAAAGAGGTATTTTTCTGTAAATCTCTCCAAATTTCATTATTGAAGATGGCTACTCCATTGGTTGTAAATGTTACTGAGAGGCCACGTCCAAAATTCAAGAAACATCCATACAAGTCTATAGAAGTTGATCCACTAGGTGCCTTTTCGGATGTTCTGTACAAAGTTCTGCATGTGTAATATATTAGGGTTTACATACATGCAAACATTGAGGAATTTGGGAACTCAAAACTGTTGGATATATTTGACAACCATCTGAGGAATGAGAATTACAACATCAAACTTGAGTTCAAAACATTGGAAGATAAATATCTCGCACAAGTCATTCATTTTCCAACCTTTGAAGAGGATGAATGGGCCTGGTATATACTGAGCAGAATGCATGATAACTTCATATGGTTGATGAAACCTTTTAAGATCACCAAGGATGCCATTAGGGCTATGACTGGATTGTACTCAACTGGTGGACTACCTTTATTAAAGTCACCATCAATGACATCACTGATCTGGATGTCAAGTTTGCCTCAATGGTAATTAGTTATAAGATTTACCACTCCAGCAGGGAGAATTCAATCTCTAGAATAGCCATTTATGCTACATATCAAATGCTAAAGAAGAAGTGGATTCTGATTTATGTGAGCTGTTGCTGAACCAACTAATGGAGAATCTACAAAAGATCAAGAAAGACAAGAAGAACTCCTTCAAATATGGTACGCTGGTCATATGCTTGTTCTTCTATTTTATGAATAAATTACCAAAATCAAGAGGCTTAGTCTAGACAAATGATAAACATGTAGCACTACAAATTAGAGACTCTTTATATAACCTTGGTGATGTAAAAGCCCAAAGAACTACACTATGGGGCTATTTTAAGAACTTTCAGAACATGATACACTCTAGGGAAAGGATTCACAAAATAGTAGTTGATAAATATAAGAATACAATATGTTTCATGGTAAACACAGATCAGTGTTTGATGGAGGCAATGGAACCAAGGACTATGTGGTTTATGCCCATGGGATGTGAGGTTGAGGAAGATATATTGGAGCTATATTCTTAACATTTGTTGAACCAACCTAAGGACACTAAAGTAGAAAGGTTTGGCACTTTTGAAGAATTGAACATAAAGATCCATGTTGAACTCCAGCAACAAGAAACAAAAAGAAAACTGAACAAGCAAGTTCTAGCATATGCGGAGAGCATAGGTATAACAAAAGAAGTAGTAAGGGCAAACAGGGAGAGGTTAGAGAAGATTGAGAAAGAAAAGCAAGAAAAGAAACAAGGAGGTGCTCCAGGAGAGACCTCTACCAAAACAAGAACAACTAGGAGTTCTGCTACTGCCCTTGTTCCTCCTAAGACTATAAAACCAGAAGATAGACCATCCGGTGAAGGAAGTAAGAGAAATAAGACAAAGGCTGCAAGAATGTATGTCAGCACAAAAGATGATGAAGAAGTTAAGGAGATAAGATCCAAGAAAACCAAGACTTCAAAGGCTTCTTATGACCAACCTTTCGGAAGCAAAAAAGTGAGTAAAAAGCAAGAAACTGGAAAGGTTGATATGCAAGTTGATGAAATTGTGAAAATAATTATTGTTCATGGAAATTTAAAGCCTATCAGAGTTTACTATGAAAATTTTGATCAAGAAAATAAGAAAATTTTGGAAGATGCCACCATCATGTATTTGAATAAATTCAATAGAGCTCTATTGGAAATTTTACAAGAATTTCTTAAAAGTTTAAGAAAAATACTAGAAATTAGGAAAGAAGTAGTCAAGGCTAAAGATCTAGAACTTAGAGAGTATGTCCTCTCCACTTTGTGTCCTATAATGACTAGAAGAGAAGCATATAAAATCCTTAAAGAAGTTAAGGAAAAATTTAGAAGCAAGGTCCGAATGAACAAGCTAATGCTTAGTGAAACTAAGGAAATTGCAAAAGAAATAGAGGAAATTTTGAGAAACGCCTTAGACAAAGATAAATATTATATTATTTCAGAGAAACAAGTTGAAGAAGACAATCCTCCAATTCTGAAATAAGAAGCTCCAGAAGAAGAGATTAACAAGGGAATTGATGACCAAGGTGTTAATTTAGATCCTCCAGAGCAAACCTATGAGGAGATAGATGATGGAATTGATTCATTGATTCTGGATGTGGAAAGAGTAAACATCAGTGAGCAACAAACCAAAGTTGATGACTCCTCTGTTCTTAAAGAGGAACAAATAAATCAGAAAGATATAGAGATGATAAATAAAGTAGATGATACAGGAGATATTCCTACTCCATTTGATCAATCCAGAAAAGAAGATGATGTTGCTACTACACAAAGCCCTCTTGATCAGACTATAAGTGGTGAAGACAAGGAGAAGATTCCTTCTATAGATAATATAGAAAAATGTAAAGTAGAAAAGGAGAAAGAAAAGGGTAATGAAGACAAAGCAGAAGAAGATGGTGCAAATGTTGATGCATCTACAGATGTTGAGAAATCTCAGGAACAAAAGGGTGGTCCAGAAATTGTTGCAAGAGACACTACAGATGCAGTTAAAAGTCTTCTAGGTAAAGAGATGCTTGAGTTTGATGAACCTAAATTACTCCAAGGACCATTTAATCTAGATGCTCTCTCTCTAGTACAAGTGATGAAGATTGCATCCTTCACTCAAGCCAAGGCCAAGGAGAAGATGTCAAAATCTCACATGGAGGACAATGAACTATTAGGACTTGTAACTGGAGTCTTGGAGAATTTATTGCCAACTTGCCAAAAGAGTCCATCAAATTCCCCCTCCGGTCACATGAAGAATCTTGTGAATGTTGTAAGTACACATTTTGAGTCCTTTGAAAAGTCTACTGAGGCAAAAGTTTAGAAATAATTTTTGGATAAGAAATTTAGTGAAGTAAAGAGCCTGATAGGAAAAGATAGAATGATACTTGGTATTAGGGTAAAGAGTATTCAGAATGCTCTAAATGATGGAAGTGGTATGTACAAATTCTATCTATCATGGCCCAAAGTTAGTAAGGATATTGAGAAAAAGATAAAGGAGAAAGAATATAAATTGTCCAATTTGTCTCAAAATTTTGATCCTCTAACAGTTTCACCTATAAGCCAGGAATGTCAAGTAATCAGCTTGACAGATGAGATAAAAAGGCTTATTAAAGAGAAAGGCAATATTATGAAGAGAATATGTGAGCTATGGGGATTGATTTCCCCCAAGTTAGAAGCCATGTATAATGCCTTATTAGAAGCTCAGACTATACTTCAGATAGGTAATCCTCCAGATCTGACAAAGGCAGAAGCAAATGCATTTTTGCTAAGTGGGCACATCTCAATTTTGGATGGAATGAAGGGAACTTGGGCCTCTGAACTCGTACAATTGAAAAACAATTTTGTAGACATTCTTAAGTTCATGTGAATAGAATTTAATGATTAGTTGTACATATGTGGCATTATACACAAAATTTTTGAAAATTTTGGCTTGCGGACCTCACCCTTTGCCATTGATGTCAAAGGGGGAGTAAAGAGCAGTGCAAAATGAGGAATCCAGCAAAGGGGAAGCTTTTGAAATAGTGGAAAGCACAAGTGTACAGAGTAAGGGGGAGATGCATTTTCCATTTAGTCATTTTTCACTAAGTGTTGCCATCAATGCCAAAGGGGGAGATTGTTGGAAAGAGACATTGCTTCGCATGACAGGTGTTGTCATTGATGGCAACTAAGACCATTCCACTCATCCTCATAACACAATTTATTCATACCGGAAGTCAGAATACAAATTTATCTAAGTTTGGGTAGTCAGGAATAGAGCAGGTGACATGGTTCAGTATCTTGGTCTAGATCTCTCCAATGGAAAGTCATAATGTGCTACAAATCTAATGTAGTCATAAGCATTGTCAAGACATTCTAAATCTAGAATTTTGGCCTCCGATGCATAAAGAATTCAAATTTTATTAGCTTCTGAGTATCAGGATAACAGTTTGACAGAATAGGCAGAAGAAGAACATGCCAACCTTGTAATTGATCTTGGTTCTAGATGTATGGAAGTTGTTGGTTGGACAAGCTATGATGATCAATGATAGTAGCCAACTTGATTAATGATTTGTGAGTGTAATTTTTGGTCTGTGTTACAAGTGTACATGGATTTAGCCGACAGAGTAGAATTCCCAGTAAAGTTCTAAGTGTTCTTGAAGCTGACTGAAAAGTGGTTGAAGATCAAGATGTGGATATATATAGCAGATGGATTTGAATGATTTCGGTGTGTGTGTGATGTGACTATGGAATAAGTGTGAAAAGAGTAGAAATCTATGATTCATATGTGAGCAGAACAGTGAAAAAGGTAGAGAGAAGATGAAGTGTATCAAGTCAGTATTTTGTGCTTAACCGGAACTGAATCCTTACATTGATAGATGCTAATTATCAGTTCAATCTCATTGTAATCTTCTTTCTATAGGCAGCGAGCCTTCTCTAGGAAGTGAGCCTTCTTTGAGTAGTGACCTATGGGCAGTGAGCCCAAATGCATGTGCATTCTCCTTTGTAATACTTTTAATAGAGTATAATCTTTGTGGGTTAACCCCCACCATGGTTTTTCCCTTAACCAAGTTTCCACTTCAAAAATCTTGGTGTCAAGTGTGTTACTTATGTTTCTGCTCATGTATTATTGATTCATGCTTTAATGTTCATATCATTAGTTTGATTAGAAGTTTTAAAAGAGGATAAAAGGTAGAAAAGTTTAAATTATGTGACAACTAATTCACCCCCCCTCTCAGTTGTCCAGACCAATTCCAACACGAATACATTGTCCACCATAGCATACAATTATAACAATTGGGTATATATGCGTGAATCATTACTAATGTCCATAATACCCTTCTCTCAAGTTGGATACCCTATATCACAACTAGAGACACAACATACACAAGCTCACTAGTATCATCACAAAATATGATGAATTTTTCACATGTCTGACATAAATCATCCACTATCATCAAAAACTTATATTCATAATGATACACTAAGGAACATTTATATGTCTTTAAAGTAATCTATTATATTTTTATTCCAAATAATAATCAATCTTGAATTATTTTGGTACAGACAGTGAGACCCTTAAGGCTCTAGAGTTTGATAAACTTGGCTGTGATACCTAATGTCATGCCAAATCTATCACACTTGAGCACAAACCACAAAACTTAGATCATTACCATAATTAATTTAATAAATGTTGAAATCTGGTTTTAAAAATGTTAAATGTATAAGAACAAAAGTTTAGACTAATTTACAATATCATACATGCTTTGAACAAATTTATTCTACTAACATAATTTTTGCATCATTTGTCAAAAATGATAATCATAGGTTTAAACATTTCCTTTGCAACTATAAACAACACAACACAATAGACAACATGCAAGATAGAAATCCTGAATTATATACAATAATTTTTTTGCAACATCTTGGCACAAATCTCAAATGAATGCGTAGGTCAACATAGAAAAGATTAATCATAGAATGTACAGATGGGACTCTTATCTTGCATGATCTATTGCCTTAAGAGATATTCAAAAACTAATATATTTGACAAACTTCTAATTTGATTTATACTAAGTGAGAACAAAACACACAACAAAACTAAACATAATGTAAATAATGTATTAAAAAGGAAAAGGTATTTATATAAATTAAATTAGTCTCATAGCTAATCTCAAACTTAATTCAATGAAATGAAATAAATTTAATAATAAGAATAAAATGAAATGATTGAATAAAAATGGTCTTGACATGAAAACCCACCCAGTAATAAATTTGCTATAACTTTCGTGTTTCTTAATGGAATTCTAAAATTCAAGATGTTTTGGAAAGGTAATAGTAAGGGGAATACAACCCAGAAAAAATTATAAAACTTCTATAAGATGATGGGGCAGTGTTTACTGCAATCATCTCCTTCCCTTAAATCCAAATTTAACCCATAAACAAAGATTATTTATTTAGGAATGTGAAGTAATTCCTAACACAATAGTTATCTTTCATTCATCAATATAAACTCTCTAAAGATGATTTAAATAACATAAATTTATACTACAATAATTAAATGTTTAATATTGTGGTTTTGATCCACTTAAATAATACAATGAAAACATTTATAATATGATTACATATTATATTTATAGTATGAATACATTTTGGAAGCATACTTTTATATATGTATAATATGCACACATTGTATATATATATACACACACATACACACACACACAATATCTTAACTCTACCAACTCTTATTCTTAGAATCCATTTAACTACAACCATGCTTATGAAAAACCCAAGCTTGATCATGAATAGAGAATGATTTGATTACTCAAAAGTATTCCCTATATTATAATGAATGATAAAAATACTAAAAGATCAAAGATCTGTTATTTTGTTTTAATTTTTTCATTCAAATAACTATACAATATATAGATGTATGATCTAACAATTGTTCTTCTAAACTAATCAACATAAGGGTTTTAATTTGACCTTCTTGCACTACATGCATATTCTTGATTCAATCTATTTTTTTTACCATGCAACTAAATATATGAAATATTACTAATCATTACCTATTCCAAGAAATAAAATATGAAAATTCAACGAACACTCTTATGTAATGAATATAATTCATTTCCAACAAAGTAAATTACCAACAAAACCCTAGATTTTCAATTTATACTACAATAGTAGTAAAAATATGATAAATTTCTCAATACTTAACCAAATTTAAAACCATAAGATGTTTCAAAAAGATGAAAACAAGATTCTCAAAACCTAGAAACCTTTTTATAAAATATTTCCTATGTAAAGATAAATTTCATAAGACAACAACAAGTCTTCTTTGAAATTTTTTAGAAAAACATTAACATAAATAATGTTGAGTTTTCAAGGAAATACCCCAAGAATTTAATTGATGAAGATTACCTCCAAATGCCTATGAGAGAGATTCCAATATTCCTTAATGTGAGAGCTTCCATCTTATTCAGTTGTGTTCTTCCTTTCTTCTACCTAGGTTTTATTGCCCTCCTCATGAAACTCAAAAAAATTCACCTAACAAGTCACCATGGACATTCAATTTCTTTGCCTCATCAAAATGGATGTATTTCCCTTGGATAATTATCTTCAACATTACATATGGGAATTCTTTTGATAACCTACAAAAATCAAAAATAAACTTGTGCTCTTCTCTTATTTTTCTCATCCTCTTTTGAAGCCAAACTTCCATCTACTAATAATATCTCCTTTGCCAAGTTTCATTTTCCTCTTTTTGGGCTCCAAGGGCTCTTGGTATTCCTCTTCTTCCTTGTGGCTTCCAATTTGAAGAAATGTGATTCTTTGTATTTCCTTTGTTTCTTGTTTTCCATGACTTGGATGCTTGAAGACTCTTTAAAAGGAGATGACTCTACAACTTCCATTCTTGTCACCCATTTTCTTATGAACTAAAAATGTGTTAAAACAATTCTAAAAGACAATTTTTATGAATAAACAAGTACCCTACCCATAGGTGATTGACCTATGGACTTAATTTTTTTTTAAAATGATAAAAAGAACTCTTATTCCCTACAACACATGAAAACAATGAATTCACTATTAGAACTTCATCACAATATAAATTATATCATAAATTCATAAGCAAGTCTATCATATGCATAATAAATTGTTAGTAAAGATTAATCCTTACACAGATGCTCCTGCATCAGATAATTATACATAAAATTATTTCTATAGCATAATAGAATTGCAAATATACTCAAATTAAATGTATAATGATACTTACACAAATGCATGCAAATGTCAAAAGAAACATAATTGTAAACAATGCACATAAAGTATTTGCATACCTGAATGAAGTGATTAATCAAAATTCAACTCTCATACTTTGTTTATCTCCCTGAATTCTCCTTTATCGTTAATGTCTCTTTGATATTATTATAATTGAAATCCTTTTTTCCCAACAATTAGATTAACCCAACTTACAATAATAATTAGCATAATAATTTCATGAAGATCAACTAATCTTATATCATTTCAAAAGAGAGATTCAAAATAAATCTATACTCATAATTTAACTAAATAATTATTTGATCCATCTCTAAAATATTATTGATAAAGTTCTATCACAAAAACATCAATATATCTATCATTAGAGTTATTAGATAGGGTTTAGGCATCCTTACAAGGATAGCTAGATAAAGATGAGAAGTATGTTATATTCAAGTTTCAAATGATAAGATGTACCACAAAGGTTCTCTGGAGTCAGCAGAGTAAGGACAAATCATGTTGTTGATTAGGGTTGTCAGAGGGAGAATGTAAAAGTCACTGCAATATAATATTTGTCTTTTCTATTTGGAAGATATGTTTTAGAATGACTGTATGTTTTATCATTTCAAGTTTTAGGTGTTGAGGAGTACCACAAGTCTATTTTTCAATGTTCTATTTCAAGGTTGTGTATTCAGAGTTTGCAAGAGATGTTGGGTTCAGTGTCTTTTTGTTTGTGCCAGAAAGAAGATGAATAATTTAGAGAAAGGAATGTATGGGAATATTTTTAAAAGTCATATAATATTTATGAAGTGATCCACATGATGTTATTTGGTTTCTCTAGTATCGCTTTAGGTTTGGAGCTAATGCATGGATGGATAAGTGTTTGTTGGGATAACTTTGTTTGCTTAGGTGATTGTGTCATATGTTTGGAAGTGTGTGCCAGTGTGGAGATGTGTGTTAAGATGAAATAGGTCCTGATTATTACTTGGTTTGGACTACATTGGATTTTAAGAGCCGACTTGTTATGGCCATTGTATATTTCATGCTACACATTTCATCTTGGCCGACAAAGGAGAAATATTTTGAAGCTTGCAGCGGATATAAATGAAAGATCAAGTTTATTGAAAAAGGTATCAGTGTGTGAGAGGGTACAAGGATGCATGTGTGAGTGTGGATGTGAGCATATGTGAGTGTGGAAGTGTGTTGAAGATAGCAGAGTTCATTCAGTAGAGGTGTTGAAGATATATGTCAGTGTGAAGGGTGTTGATGCTACGAAGGTGATTGATCAACAAATTTTGTCAAGTATCTTGTACAGAGGTTGAAGCCTCTTTCTGTGAGTGTTGTAGCACTGTAGGGAGTTGTAGCTTCCTTGGTTGGAGCCATATAAACTATATTTTAGGGAGTTTTAGCTTCCTTTAGGTTGTAGCCCATAAAACTTGTATATTTGTTTTGTTATTTGCGAGGCTGATTTGGATAGTAGATCCAAGCAGCTTGCTCACTGTGGTTTCCACGTAAATCTGGTGCTATGGTTGTGTGGTTGTGTGATTATGTTTTGAATTGATTCATTATTTGTTTATCTTTGTAAGGTAGTAGAAAGTTTTTGAAGATAAAGTTGAATTGGATTAATTTATGGTATATACTGATTCACCCCCCTCTCAATATATTAGAGTGTTCTAACAACAAGAATATTTGAAACAACAAGGAAGATAAGGTACAACAAATTAAATCCCTTTAATCAACCTAATAATGCAACAAGATCTGAAACAACACACTAATCTACAAACTCTAGGTTGAAGATTAGCTAGATTTCATAGAAATGCAAAGTTTTTGCAAACCCTAACAATGAAACAATGTAAAATTAAGCTATGAAAGTATACAAAATGATGAATGAATGCAACCTAATTAGATATAGGGTAGAAAATAGCTTAGATCTAAAGCACAAAGGATGCCAAAGTGAAAGAAACAATGGGTTCACCAAAATGTTAGATAGAAAAGAGAGACTAGCTCAAGAGATCAACCTAGGTCAAACCCTCTTCTATCCAACTTTAGGACACAATCTGAGCTTCGATTCTACCCTTGAAGGAGAGTCAAACTATAGGGGCTTTGTCCCTTTTTCGTATAGAGGATAATCAACCAAATCCAACCAATCAAACTAAGGCAAAACAAGAAGCCCTAATTGAGAAAGATCAGAGCATAACAGATTATTAGAAATAGATACAGACAATCCAAAAGCACAATAGAGACTAGTGAATAGAGGAGAACATGGATCTGGAGTCAAGAGGTCAAAGAAAAAGGGTGCTTGGGTGTCTTGGACCCTAATTAGGGTTTTTTCAAAATGTCAGATATCATGTGCCTTCACCCTTCTGTGTTCCTACTCCTTGTAACTTAATTTCTACAGATTCTTCAAGATCTAACTTGCAAACAGACAAGAAGGAAAATGGTTGGGTGCTATTTAGGAGCTTGCCTAAGTCAAGCTCTATGAATGGTTTTTCCACCTCCACAATAGAAATGATGATAGATAAAGAGTGCATGCCCTAGGAGGGCAGAGTCAAATCTAAAAGAGAATGGAATGCTAGAACAAATCATGAAGGAAAGAAGTCACCATGAGCTTGGAAACCCTAGTGTGCTTGATGCAGCTTCACAACTTGACTCAAGAAGTTGGTGTAGCCCAAAGAAGTAGAAATATTTTCACAAGACCTACAATAAGTCAGTGCTGCAACAATAATCCACCATAGAGAGCTTTAGAGAAGAGTAGAGAACATAAGAGAGAAGAAGAGAGAGAGCAAGAGTGCCTAGATTGTTTAGAGAATTTAGAGATAGCTTAGAGATGTTCAATTGAATAAAATAAATTTATTTTATATGCATTA
This sequence comes from Cunninghamia lanceolata, assembly GCA_027924645.1. Taxonomy (NCBI): domain Eukaryota; kingdom Viridiplantae; phylum Streptophyta; class Pinopsida; order Cupressales; family Cupressaceae; genus Cunninghamia; species Cunninghamia lanceolata. Next base: position 4,094,939 of record BSBN01000407.1, read on the forward strand.
CCACTCAAAAATGATGAATAAAACCAAATAGGGCCGACATGAGGAACCACTTAAGATGTCTTAAGCTAACATTCCTTAAAAATAGGTCAAGGCTAAATGAGGGACCAATGCACTTGGATGCCGTTGTCCTTTAGCCCCCCAAACCCTGATAAGTCTCTTTAAGTGTTCGTAGGTTAGACTCATTGTTATTTTGTCAGGCTTTATCATCGGGATCAAGAATTAATCGTTTAATGTTCAAAAAGGTGCTAAAATAGGTCTCGATTAATAAGTGTAAACATTTTAGGTCCACCCAGGTGCTAAACTAGATGTAAAATGCTAGTGTACACATTTTATGACATAACAATGTTATCAAGGGTGGAACATATTTATAAAGCCCCATATAGAATGAATATCACATAATTATTTGAATTAAAAATATACCTACATGAACTTCTTGAAAAGGGTTTGATAAGATCAAATTTCTCGCTCTAGAGAGCATCAATATTTTTTGTTAAGAAAAGGATAGTACCTTGAGATTGTGTATATATTATAGGATGTTAAACAAGGTGTAACATTGAAAATTGCATACCCTAGAAATTTCATGCTATGTTTTGCACTCATTTTGGTGTTCACTCCCCTAGTATGTTTTAGGGATCATTTTAGCCCTGTCTTAGTCTTTTTCCTCACCTGCAAATGTTGCATTTATGTTGTGTTATATCCTTTCTACTTATTTTTCTCAAATTTCATTTTCATGCTTTGATTCTTTCACTATCCTAAGGTGTTCTATGAAATCAAGAGTTGATGTCACTTGCACACTAGCACTTAGTGTGGATGTTACATGACATGCTAACATCTCAAACCTATGTGGCACCAAGTGATTGTTTCTTGGGTGTTACCACCTCTTACAACATGAGATATTATACATAACACCTCTATGCTTCCAAACAACTTTCTTTGACCTTCCTTTTCTATTTTTCCCTCTAAGTTGGGTTCATGAACTAGTCTTTTGAATCCTCTTGCTCTCCCTTTTGCAACTCTTGGTAAAATTTGTGAAACTCTTCACATATCTATGACTAAAAATGTCAGTCTATTAGCATTCTTGAATATTTTAATGGATCTCTTATTGCATCTATAAATCTTGTTTTTTGCACTCAATCTTACGTGATATTTTTAGTGGATTTTCGTTACCTTTGTGGGGCTTCTTGGAACCACTACTTGATGGGATATTCATCTCCAGGTGGGTAGTTTGCATCTTCTCTCTTGTAAGGTTATTGATTTCCATCTTTCCCTTATTTATATTCTCATTTGTTTAGTGTAATCCATTTGTGTGGGTTTCTCCATTTCCTTTCTTCCTTCCAATAGCTCACTAGTTTGCTCTTGTTTTTTAGTAGATTAGTTTCATGTTACTTATTTAGTATATTTTTCATTGTTGTTATTCATTCTATACACACTTAGAGGAAAATAACACACATTGTATTTTATTTTATTTCAATATTAGCTATCCATGGAGGTAGAAATACCAAAAAAGGGGTTTGAATCGAAGGAAAACCCCCAAACAACTCCAACCTTCCTTGTTTTCCTTGTAGATTCTAGATTTAGATGAGAAGATTCCATCCACACACTAGTTTTGTGAACCATCTTTCTTTATATTTCATTTATGTTATTTAGTTTCTCTTTGGAGTATTAGTGATTGAAATATTTTCAATTTGAATTTTTTTTTCTCACCTAGAAGCTACTGGTAGTTGGTTCTATAAGAGTCACCAATGGACTCAAGGAAGTCAAGGATCACCTGCAATCAAAACAACCTTCCACAACAAGAGAGAAGCAATTACAACACTTTATTGCCAAGGAAAAATAATGTTTCATATAATATACAAGATGCACAACTGATGGTCCACACATAATGTACAATGAGAGACCTTTCTTATATAGGCAAGGTTGAAAGATAAGACTAACTAAGATGATGACAAGTGTCTTAATCCTATGACATGATACAACTAGAAGATAAGATCACATGACAACTAGAAACATCTAGAAAGATTCCTAAATCAAGTTAACATGTGAACATGTGTGAATAGGTCTTAACTAAGAACTAGTTAGATAAAGTGCCCACCATAACTGGATGTCCTCATATGACCATACCTATTGAAGATAGGTTCCTCTAGGATTAGTGGGGATACACCAAATGAATGAGATATGGTTAGATTTATTGGAGGGAGTCAGTCCATGAGGTTTTACTAGTCCAAACATATTCAAGGTTACATTGGGTACTTTAGAATAAATGGGATAACAAAGAAAGTGAGAGGTGAGACCAAATGGAAGTGGAAAGAAATAATAAAGTTGTCCAGATTGATTTTTTATTCACATTAGGTTCACCCAAAAATGTGATGCTCTAAATCTAAACACATAATTGTATGAAATGGACTCATGAAAGCACATGCATTGTACCCTTGATACAAGTGTGAATTAAATCACTCTTGCTCACATGGAAAGAACTAATTGAGTAAGGGAGACTTTAATGGACTTCCCTCTTCATGAGGAAGGAGAGTCCCATGGGTGACAACGATATTATTGCACTAGGTGGGAATCACACCAACTTTCTCACTGGCTTCATAAGGAAGGATCACTTGATGGTATATGATGGTATTTATGAAAGTTGTTGGATTTGGAGTGTTGGGATGTTGCCTGTAAAATCTTTAGAGAGGTGTGATTGAAGTGATCTAATCTAGCCAGGTGGGTACTAGTTTGAATTTGATTTATCTTGTGCTAAGAAAAGGCACAAAAGGTGTTAAGTATTCAAGTTTCTAATTTAATTACCTCTTCCAATAGGGCCAATTCTCTTACACAAAATTATTCTCTTCCTGTAGACACCTAAAAATGACCATCACATCATTCACCTTGCATACATCAAATTCATCTAATGCACCTTCTACCAACATTAATTAAATAACCTAATTATTCAATTAATTTCATCAATTTCTTATAAATCATCCAAATCCAACATTAATTGAATAAATCCTATTTATTTAATTAATTTCATCAAATTCATCACTTTATTCTTCTATTTTCCCATTAATTAAATAAACCAATTATTTAATTAATTCAACATCTTAATTCCTCTTATCCACAACAGTTAAATAATTTTAATTATTTAATTGATTAATTATTCTTCCAAAATTAATTAAATTATTCAAATTTATTTAAGTTGACTTTTCAAATATCTTCTAAATAAATAAAATCACTATTTTATTTATTTTCCTTTATTCTTCCATCATGCACAACAGATTAAATAAATTTATTTATTTAATTTCTAATTATCCACTCAAATCTTCTAAAAATATCTTTTTCCTCCATGCACACAAATTAAATAATTTATTATTTAATTTTATTCATAGCATGTCAAAAAGCAAAACAAAAGTTGAGTTAAATTGGTTTTAAATCATTATTTTTATCAATCAACTCATAAAATAGAAAAAGCATTCTATTTTTATGAAAATCAATCCTATATTTAGTCAAGAAAATAATTAACTCAATAAAACATCTTTTTGCATGTACACTTGTCATGTGCACATTCCTTCATGTATTCTGAATTTATCTCAGCCATTGATTTCATTGAATTTCCTCCACCATTGATTGATCTTCCCTGAAAGTTATAAATATGTCCATTCATCTCTTCACAAACCCTCCGTGATCATTAAGCTTTGGGAATACATAGAGCGCTTTGAGATTTTATTGTTGAGCACATTACATCCTTTGAGCACACATCATCCATTCACACCTGTTGCAACCATGGTTATGCAAAGTAAAACAGCAATCCACATTTAAACCAAGGAATAAATACAATCTTAGGTGATAATGTTCTTTGATTATTTGCATTGAATTGTTGATTATTATCTTTGATCTATTTCTTGAAGGTTGTAGGATTGGGTTTGATTTATTTATGCTTGATCTTGTGAATCCAATTTTTCCTATACACATTCTGGCACGCCCTATGGGACTCACTCCCTGATTTAACATTATTTTTCTTGAGAAATTTTGGTTTTTTGAGCTACAAGGATGGATCTGTGCTTATGACAGGTAAAACTACACTTTTGGTCGATAGTCCTATGCCTCTAGTCGATAGAACGATGCCTTTGGAAAATTGCACTATGCCTTTGGTCTATAGCACCATGCCTTTGGTTTTTGTTATTTTTTGAGTTTTTTTTACCTTGCAGGGTTTTCTAGCATATGATTTAATTAGTTTTTGCGTATAAGCTGATGTATTTAAAAGCATCTACTTGATTTGTTCACAAGCTGATTTATTTGAGCACATGCCTTTTTACCTTTTGACCTAATCAATAATTTACATTATTATTTGCTATCTAATTTTGGTGTAGGATAACAAATCCATACCTCCATCCAATCCCCTAGCCTATTAGAAGTTCACTTATTCACCTTTTGATGATGCAATTGACTTAATTCTCTGATTTTGCAGGACTCAGACAAAACTACACTTTTGGTTCACAGAAGTTCACTTATGGTAGACAGAATTGCACCTTTGGTCAATATTACTTTGCTTCTGGTCAACATTAACTCACCTCTGGTATATCTTTCTATGCCTTTGGTTAATATAAGTTTTCTTTCAGTCAATCCTAATTCGCTATTAGTTAATAGAAGTTCTCTTTTGGTTACTATCTCTGCACTTTTGGTTTTGATTATTGCTTTTTTATCTAACAAGTGGCTTCCTTGGAAACTAATAATATTTGTTTAGCTTCTTATTGCTTGACAAAGAAGCAAAAGTGAAACTACTAATGAGTTTGGTGCATGACACTTGACAAATGATTCATTTTTATCACTAAGTCTTAGAAACACTTCATTTTCTTAAGGGAATTTATAAACATGTATGCTTTATCTTGAATATATATGTACCTATGCTCTCTTCTCACACTGAAAAGTGATCTTGGAGATCAAAAATACTAGATCATTCACTTTATTTGCTTTATTCCTGAGGACTCAAGAGTCATACGTATGCTCTTCTCTTGCGTTGCAAAATGATCCTGAGAATCAAAAGTACTCGATATCCTCTCTAGGGGGCTTGCTAGGGAATTTCATCACCTCTAGGGATGACCTCAACCACGTGTTCTAGAATGAGATATAAACGTTATGAGAATTAAAAGACTTATTTCAAAGGAAGGACCCCTTCTTGCTAAGCTAAAGCCTCGAGATCCTTGGTCTTCCAAGACTTGATTTGGTTTGCACAAGGTCAGAAGTTAGGACACCCATGTTCATAGAATTGAGCCCCACCATACCTCATGTATATTTGGAGACTCCTTAAACACCTTGTGATCCTAGATAAGCCTTCAGCTGTCATATCCTTCAATACATTGCAGCCACATGGAGGAGAAGAGCTCACACTTGTACCTTCATTGTTAGAGATAGAATACACTTTGGGGAAGCCTTTTTGTCTCCAAAGTAAAGGGTGTAAGGTTGTACATGACCTTGCATTCCTTACCTATCCTAGAAATGATCTATAGTATCAGGGGGATGGAAACCTCCATTATCTAATAGTGGGGTTTGAAGTCACACCTAAGTGAGTTTGCGGGATATGATACTCCTGCTTGAATAATTTTAGGATTTTGCAAGAATGTTTGGTGTGTATTCTTTTTATCTACCAGTATTTACCATTTGTTATCCATGGAGGTTCTAGCCTTGTGCACCTAATTCCAAAGTCAACAACCATTGTGTCTTACTTTTTTAATTTTCTTGCCAAATAACTCAAAACTATTTTCCAAACAAACAACAATCATAGAGTCCCACTTTTGAGCTATAGAATTGCGCTTCTACACATTGTTTTTGTACTTCTAGCACATAGACCTGCGACTTTGGCACACAGAAGCTCACTTCTCGTTAACATACTTGTGCCTTTGGTTATTAGAATTACACCTTTAGCATACAGAACTGTACGTTTGGTCCTGTCAGTTTTCCCACTAGTTTTCACATAGTTGTGCTTTTGCATTATCTTGATACCACTTTTGGCATACAGTACTGCGCCTTTCGTTAACAGTCCTACACTTCTAGTTGACAGAACTACTCCTCTGGGTTATCCTATTACTACATTTAAACTATCTTGGTATCACTTTCGGCATACAATCCTGCACGATTCTGATTAAACATAGTCATCAGTCATATTTTCATCTAGAATCAGAGACCATTCACTTTTAGTCAAATTTGAAATTAGACCTGAGAGCACTAATACCATCAACCTTCAACATTCCAATCATCAATTCAGATTCACCCATGCTCATATCATTATTTGGATTTTGAGATCCTTTTATCCTCCTGAGACTATAGGATTGTCATCATCATCTATCAAACAGCCTAGACATTATCCATCTTTTAGCTTCAGTTTGGCTTTCATCCTAGAATCTAGATCAAATCTTCTAGTTTATTTTTGATTTAAGAATTGTCTCTCTTAGATCCATAGATAAATTAGCATATTTCAAAATTAGTGACATAACTAGCTTAGGAGAGTGGCTTCTCTTGAGTTGGTCAAACTCACTATACCTATCTATCTTTCTTTGAGTCCATTAGTCTATCTCTTGGAGGATAATACCAATCACATTAGCAATTGATCTAGATTTTATCAACTATCTAAAACAATCAATCTACACAATCATCGTAAAAGTCTCAACATTGTCAGAATAGTCTAAACATCACTCCATCCATCATCAATCCTTATCATATCAAATCTAAAACATCATATGCCTCTTACCAGGAATCAACATTGATTAACCATGGAAGCTAGCCAAAACAATCCTCAAGATAATCCCACCTCACTCATAGATGCAACACAATTTACCAAGAGCATGAATCCTCATGATTTTTTTCCAAAGGGATATACAATAGGTCCTTCCTCATCTAGTCAATTTGGATGGCATGACTTTGGAAAAGAATCCCAACAAGTGTCACAAGACCACACTGAAGAATTGCAAAATCATAAAATCCTAGACACCATATATAGATAGACCCTTATCTTCGGATCCTAATAGATTCTTTATATTGCTTTCTAAGAAAGGAGATAAGTTGCCTAGTAATTTTGACACATCCAAAATCAAAGAGCAAGACCCCATTAATGATGTTATTTCTGCTATGGGAAGATCACACCTTACTCCTATTCAAACCATGTCTACCATAGCACCCACAATTCCAAATACACCTACACATAATGTTCCTCTATCTCAATTCACCAATCAATTTGTTTATCCACTATACCAGCCTCTCACATCACTTGGACCACTTCTTTCTAGTATGTCGACATCTATTCCTCTAATCACCCCATCCATGTAATCCATGTTAGTGTGAAAAGTTGCATTATCTATCTAGTTAGCTTTTAGCATGTCTAGGAGATTTATATTCACACTAGCTTAAGTCCAACTTTGGGATTCTTATCTTTTTGTCTCACCTCATGTGGTGAAGACATGTGTACTCACCTTTGTGAGATACCTACTTCATGCAAACTTGTCAGTTGTTCAAACATGTGTCATTTGAGTAGACAAGTGTTGCACCTTTGGAGGGTTACTCATTTGTTGTGTATGACCTTCTCACCTCCACTTGCTTGCCTATTTAAGCAAGGCTCTATGTACATAAACTTCATCTTTTGGCAATGTAATTTGGCATATTGTGTGGAAAATAGCTTTGTGGTTTTATTCTTGCTTGTTGATCCTCGCTTTTCCCAACAGGGTATGAGAGCCAGTGGTCTAGAGTTTGAAACCCCTGGGTAATGCTGGGGGGAGATTGTTGGCATGTGCATCTAGTGCTCCCCATGATGTTTCATGACATGGAATAATTGCCTCTCATGGATCATAACTCTAGCGATTGTAGTGGAAATTAATGCGTATGGGTTTTAGTCTAACAAAAATCTGGTCCAACATCTTCTAGCCTCTCAGCCCCTACATCTTCTGGTTCATGGGCATTTTTCATCACCTAGTTCAAAGGTTTTTTGGTTGTCACATGTTTATTACTATTATTTATGTGATTCGTGACTTCTATTGGAGTTCCTCGCTTCTCAGCTCTCACATCAACACTACTAGCTTGCTCTGCCTCAGTGGTGACATTACTTCTCTGCCTTCACAATCACCTCCAGAGGCTCAAGAGACTTAGAGAGGTTGTCAGCCTTATTAAAGGTTGTGTTTGGTTGGGCATTTTTTGGTGAGAAGTTGCACCACCTGGTCACTAGTTTTTCAGATACCCCTATTGTAAAGTTTGCAACTTTCTTCTTAATCTAAACAGTTGCCCACACTATTTCCTAAGTCAACCATTTCAACAGAGCCGAATGGTCGTGGTTTTCAACCTTCTCCAACTGCTACTTGTGGTTGAATTTTTTGATTTGTAGTTCATTGATTAAAGTCCCACGAATTGTTGATTTGTTATTTGTGAAAGGATTTTGAGCTTCTCTCTGTTTCTAATCCAAACTAGAGCCGTCGCATTTTTTGGTTAAAATTTCAATACATGTGGCCTCTGTTGTAACTAGTTTGACATCTCTGATGCCAAGTTTTTTGTTGAATCATTGTTTGTTTCTATAGGAGGCTCCTCCATATATCTATTTTCTTAGATAGTGCCTCTCATTCAAACCATTGAGGATCTTGATACCTCTATCATTTCACTGTAGGCTATGATGGCTCATGGACCTAGTCCTGATGGTCCTCCAAATCTTCTCTGGGTTTGTGTTTTTTTCTACAAAGCATTCCTTGACTGGGCACCTTCAAAGAATTTCTCTTCAAACTAGAATGAGGCTGAAGGCAATCACAAATCACTTGGAGCTCCTCATCTTTTTCTTTGAACATTGTGCCATCAACAACTAGCCATCAACAGCTCTCAACACCCTCTTAATAGTTTTAGGTGGCTCTCTACCATCTGCACACCGTATTTGGCACCCTTTGTGCCAAGACAACATAGATTTCTATGGTTTTTAGCCACATTTTTTGCAAAGTCTCTCCACAAAAGCAATGACCTCTTCAACCCACTCACCCAGCTCATGGTTTGATATTGCCCAATGACTTTTTTAAGTGACATTTGTTAATCACATTTTTCATTTTTCATTGTGCACTTTATTTCCAACAACTAGCACACCTTTATGTTAAAAGGATTAAACTAGTTGTTAATTTTTATAGACAAACCAACAACAACTTGTAAGTGGGCGTATTTAAATTTGGAGCAAATTTGTTGGGGTCAACAAAGCTTTGTAAAGGGGTAATTGCTTTCAATTTTTGGGCAAAATTGTATTTGAGGTTTGTAAGTGACTTTTCAAAGTCACTATGTCATGTTAACATATAAACTTGCAAACATATAAAGTCAACATACAAAGTTAACATATCAATCGTCCGTCGAAGACGAAAGGTGAGGCCCGAGTTGGAAAGAGGCCAATTCCCCCTCACAATCAAACCTTTTCTATTCTTCATTTCACCCTGATTCCAATGAGTGGTTGTAAGGCTAGGTCTACTCTCTACACTGGTATTTTTTCGCTTTTGTAGTCCTGATTATTAAATTTGACCATATTTACAAGAACTTGTTTATGCAATAACTTTTGATCAATAGCTTAGAATTGAGGACTATTTTTTTTAAAAGTTTATGTTTTTACATTTCCCACACACTAGTCAAATTTATTTTGTAAAATGCACTAAGTTATAAAGTGCCAAAGTTCAAGGGGGGATAAAAATATTGAGTCATAGGGGATATCTAGAGTCATGTGTTGTGTGCACTTCCATTTCTCCCTCAATATTTGTTTCCACATCTCAAAACAAATTGGCAAATAATCTAAGTAAAACATGGATCTAAATCGTCCTATCAAACCTCTAACACCCTTTAATTATCATGATTGGAAACTCAATATTCAACTTATGCTAAAGGATAAAGGGTTATATAGAGTGACTATGGGCATAGAAAAAGAGCCAAATGCTATCACAGATAAAGAAAAATGGTTCAATAAGTGTGATCAGGCCTTTGGGTTCTTGGTCAAAGGACAAGGGTGCTTGGGTGCCCTATACCCTAATTAGGGTTTTTCAAAATGTCAGATATCTTGTGCCTTCACCCTTCTATGTTCCTACTCCCTGTAACTTGATTTCATAGATTCTTCCAGATCTAACCTGCACACAAACAAGAAGGAAAATGGTTGGGTTCTATTTAGAAGTTTGCCTAAGTCAAGCTTTGTGAATGGTGTTTCCACTTCCACAATAGAACTAGTGATAGATAAAGAGTGCATGCCCTAGGAGGGTAGAGTCAAATCTGAAGAAGAATGGAATGCTAGAACAAAGCATGAAGGAAAGAAGTCACCATGAGCTTGGAAACCCTAGCATGCTTGATGCATCTTCACAACTTGACTCAAGAAGTTTGTGTAGACTATAGAAGTAGAAATATCTTCACAAGACCTACAATAAGTTAGTGTTGCAATAATAATCCACCATAGAGAGCTTTAGAGAAGAGTAGAGAGCATAAGAGAGAAGAAGAGAGAGTGCAAGAGTGCATAGTTTGTTTAGAGAATTTAGAGATAGCTTACAGATATTCAAATGAATAAACTAACTTTATTTTATACGCATTACCACTCAAAAATGATGAATAAAACCAAATAGGGCCGACACGAGGAACCACTTAAGATGTCTTAAGCTGACATTCCTTAAAAATAGGTCAGGGCTAAATGAGGGAGCAAGGTACTTGGATGCCCTTGTCCTTTAGCCTAAGAAACCCCAATATAAGTCTCTTTAAGTGTTCTTAGGTCAAACTCATTGTTATTTTGTTAGGCTTTATCATCGGGATCGAGAATTAATCATTTAATGTTCAAAAAGGTGTTAAAATAGGTCTTGATTAACAAGTGTAAACATTTTAGGTCCACTCAGGTGCTAAACTAGATGTAAAATGCTAGTGTACACATTTTAAGACATGACAGTGTTATCAAGGGTGGAACATATTTATAAAACCCCATATAGAATGAATGTCATGTAATTATTTGAATTAAAAATATAACTACAGGAACTTCTTGAAAAGGGTTTGATAAGATCAAGTTTCTCACTCTAGAGAGCATCAATATTATTTGTTAAGAAAAGGATAGTACCTTGAGATTGTGTATATATTATAGGATGTTAAACAAGGTGTAACATTGAAAATTGCATACCCTGGTAATTTCATGCTATGTTTTGCACTCATTTTGGTGTTCACTCCCTAGTATGTTTAGGGATTATTTTAGCCTTGTCTTAGTCTTTTTCCTCACCTGTAAATGTTGCATTTGTGTTGTGTTATATCCTTTCTACTTATTTTTGTCAAATTTCATTTTCATGCTTTAATTCTTTAACTGAACTAAGGTGTTCTCTGAAATCAGGAGCTGATGTCAGTTGGACACTAGCGCTTAGTGTGGATGTTACATGATGTGCTAGCATCCCAAGCGTATGTGGCACCAAGTGATTGTTTCTTGGGTGTTACCACCTCTTACACCTTGAGATATTCTACATAACACCTCTATTCTTCCAAACAACTTTCTTTGACCTTCCTTTTCTATTTTTCCATCTAAGTTGGGTTCATGAACCAATCTTTTGAATCCTCTTGCTCTCTCTTTTGCAACTCTTGGTGAAATTTGTGAAACTCTTCACATATCTATGACTAAAAATGACATTTGTAGACACCCAAATTTGTCCCAACTTTGTTCATGTCTAGCAACACCTTGTCAAAAACATCACTTAAACATCATGTAGCATTTTGTCCTAAATCCCACTCTTAACCCCACTTATTCCATTAGCCAATTAATTAAATAAATTTTATTTATTTAATTAAAATCCCATTCAATCCCATCCTTATCCTACTTAGCCAATTAATTAAATAAATTTATTTATTTAATTAATATCCAACTCATATCCCAACTAATTCAAATATTTTATTTGAATTAAGTTCTCATCATAAGCCGACTTTCCAATTAATTAAATAAATTTTATTTATTTAATTAATTTATCTTATCATTAAGCTGACATGTGTGCCTCTTTCATTTAAAAAAGATAAATGGTACTACAGCCTTTTATTTAATATCTTTCATATGTAGTACTTTTTATGTACACAAGCATACATGAGCCCTATTCTCCTTGACACTTGTCAAATGACTACAACTCCCTTGAAGAGTGGGATAACCTAATCAATCCTAGCCGTCCACATCAATCATTTAGCTTTTTAATCTCAGCCGTCCATTGGAACCAAGCCTTTCCTATAAATCAACCCCCTCATAAGCCATTAGCATGCATTGAGCTTCAAGTAACATTATTCTGCCAAATTATCATTAGCAGGCATGGAGCTTCAAGTAACATTATTCTGCCAAATTATCATTAGCAATGCATTGAGCTTCAAGTACCCTTATTCTGTCAAAATATCATTAGAGCCTTTGCATCCTTCATCTATCATTCATTCTAGCATCTTCATCTTAATGTTATGCTGCAGAATCGAGCAACCAACACAACAAATTGATCAATCAAGCTCATCTTGCATCTTCGAGGTATTGAATTATTTAGGTTTAGGTTATGCATTTCAATTGTTTGATCATTTCCATTTATAAATCCAAATTTTTCGATATACATTTGGCACGCCCAGTGGGACTCACGTCCTTGATTAACCTCTCTTGTTTGAGTTGTTTTTATGAAGTTTAGATCTCTTGGAGCGCGAATCTTTCATTTTTGCAAGCTTTTGTAGCAAAAATTTGCATTTTTCTAACCCTAGTTTGCAAAGATTTGGCTAAATATGTATGTAGATGATCTCTTAACCCAAATCTAACCTCACCATTACGTCCGAGAGGCCATTTCCATAAACTTTGAGTACAAATTTGCCTAAATTTGATGAAAAATGGAGCGTTTGGTGAAGAAAACAACAACCGGACTGCAACAATGTGCTTCTGGTAATTCAGGTCGCTTATGATCAAACAGCATTCGCCTGGGCTAAATCAGCTCGCCTTTGGGCAAACAGCAGTCGCTTATGGTCAAAATTGGTCCGCTTTTAAACAAACAGTGCTCGCTTTTGAACAAAAACTGATAGCATATGGTAAACTTGGTCGCTTATGGTTAACATTTGCATTCCGTCTCCTGAAACTCTTCAGATCGCTTTTGGGTTATTATGCATCACTTTTGGTCTTTTGTTGGTCACATATGAACTATTATTTGGCACTTTTATTTATTTTTGCATCGCTTTTGAGCAAAAATCAGCCACTTTCTGTATTTTGCGTCGCTTCTACATTGAAATCGACCGCCTGCAGTGTTTTGTGGATCGCTTTTGTATTAACAGTGGTCGCCTCTAACCCTATGTGCATCGCTTATGAACTGAAAATAGCCACTTTTAATCTGATATGCATCGCTTCTGAACTGACAGAGCTCACCTTTGCAGAATAGGATTTTTTTGTTGCAACTGTCATTTTGCAGGTACAAGTCGCCTATAAGCTGAAGTCGATCGCTTAAGGGTTTATCCGGATCGCCTATAACCCTACAAGAGTCACATTTGGTGTTTTTGCATCACATTTAATATGCAAGGGCTCGTATGTTTCTAAAAGGAGATCACTTATGATTAACAGTAAATCGCCTCTGCACTTTTCTTAACCGCCAAGGTTAACCCGTACCTCCTGCATGCCAAAGGAAGCTATTTTTTTTCAAACTTGTATAACTTTCACATACGGAGGCCAAATCACACAAACAAGGACTTGTTGGAAAGCTGGGAGGACAAACTTCACAACTGTACTACTTTTATTAGGTGACTATGCTATTTTTCAGGCTTTTTTATCAGTCAAAGTTTAGCTTCATTGCAAACTTCATTTGAGCATAACTTGAGCAATTTTGATCGTTTTTCAGCGAAACTTTTTTTCAAATTGCTTAGAATCTCCTAAAATTTCTGTTTATGCAATCTATTTTTCTGTATCAGATCATTTTCATCAGAATTTTCAGATTTCATCTTTTTCATTTAATCATCTTCTTGCAAGTTTACTTGTTTCTTTTGGAATTGGTGACTTGTAGGTGCATCTAAGGAGCTGGAGCAGCATTGGCATCAACATCTATAGCAATTTGGATAGCAAAATAATTAGGTGCACTCATTCTAATCTTTCATCTTAATCATTGTTTGAATCACACATTTCGATTTTGGGCTTAAAATGAACAATTATTTGTAAATTCACATCAAAACATTGGGCTAAAACGAACCATTGTCTTTCATCACATTTGGATTTGGGTTTTAAAACAAACAAGTGCTTGCATCATCTTCCACACATTGAATTTCTAAGGTTAATGAACCCCATGCGAGTGTGACCAAGTAAATGTGTATGCTCTCTCCTCGCGTCCCAACACGAACTTGGAGATCAAAAACATTTACTTGTGTTGCTTTTGTTTAGCCTTAGAGAGGCCTGCCTTGGTATCCACCCCAAGGGAACGACCTCAAGCGGTACTTTCATCCGGTCCGCTAAAAAATCAGAGGATAAGGCGAAAGCCAAGTCTAACCGGTATTAGCGCTCACCATACAGTGCTAACTCGAAAGGAGGTGTACCTTTGTGTATATTAAAACTCCTAGTAGGGTTAGTTAAAGTCTTAAGTGGCTTGCTGGATGCTCGTGGGGTGCCGGTCCCCTGGATTTTCACTAGAACCTCCTTGTGATAGTGGCCTTGCCTTAACTAGGACTTGTTGAAGTGTTTTCACGTGCTTGCTTAACCATCATCACATTCTTTCAAACTAACAACTTGCTTATGTGTCTTGCGTGAGTGATTCATGTGTGTCTATGCATAATCATTTGTTTGAATATTGCCACATCAAGCTCTAAACACCCAAACACATAAAGACAAGTCATCCTACACATTCTTCCAATAACATTCAAACCCAATCACTTTCATCCCAAACATAGCCAAGTCATCCAAACAAGCCACATCATCATCCAAATCCCTAAACAAGCACTTGCTAAAAGGACTTAAGATAAACACTTGGTGACAACATGTCTACACTAGAGGACCCAACAATCAAATTCCAAAGATTCCTCCAAAATCTTTATTAAGGATCACAACCCCTAAACCAAGACGCCATTGAAATATTACAATTCTTCATCCAAAAAGTTCAACCCCACGTAAGCCAATCACCTCATCTGCAAAACCTCGTAACCCAAGTTCAACACCTTTTAGCCACTAGTCAAGCTCAACAAGTACAGCAATCCTTAGCCATTCCATACCAACCTAATCCACCTCATAGCCACATGTCATATCCATCCACCTCCTATCAACTTAATCCACCTATCCACCAAGTCAATATCACATCAACATATGAACATCCACCTCAAGCTTATCCAATCCCTCATGCCACCATTCCAATGCATTATCAAGCCCATCCACAAAGCCATCAAGTGATATCACAAGAGCAACATGCAAGTTTAAATGGCTCTTTGTACATAAATCAAGCAAGTCCAAGTACACCTTTTCAACAAGACCACCAAGCACCATTGATAGATCTAAATCCACCTTTACAACAAGAAGCACATCCAAGTCCAAGTAATCCCTTGTACATAAATCAAATGAGTCCAAGCTATCCTATGCAAGACTTAATTACCTTTGACAAGGGAGATACCAATCTAGAGTGGCCACCACCATCCAATCACATGCCAACACATGAGCCAACTAGTCCTATCCCAACACCACCATGTGATCCTACTCCTAGTCCATTGGTCCATCAACCTTCCAAATCACCAAGCCCTTCATTACCTTCATCACCATGTCATTCTAATCCTTCACCAAAGGATGCAGCTGAGATAGTTTTACAAAGGATGCTTGAAGCAAAACTCATTGAACTTCCCCCCATCAAACCATGTGAAGAAAGTCCATATGATGAACATGATTATTGTGCATACCATAGGACCAAAGGCCATGATACAAATACATGCCCCATGTTTTTCCCAATTGTTTACAAGGTGTATCAACATACAATAAGAAATCATGCCACATCATCCCAATCCCATGTGTCACACCCATCTAGTCCAAATCCTAATCCACCCAATCCAATTAGCTTTCAACCTAATCCTCATCCTAATCCTAATCCAATGCCATCTACTATTATCATCCATCCATTATATTGCTCATCCACTCATATACTTGCAAAGGATGTGATCCATTGGCTACTAGCAAGGAATAAACTACCTACATGTCAAACACCCATTCATGAGCCTACCCAAGAACTTCCAAAGGTCATGTCCAATCATATAATCTCATCATGTGGTCCACCTATCCTTGAGCTTATTCAAGAACCTTCAATTAACATTCTTAACCCTTCAAGCCCATCATGTGACCTACAAGCCATCAAGCCTATTCAAGAGTCTCCTATTATGAATCCAAGTCAAGAGTCATCTACTTCCATTCAAGAAACCCAAGAGGTATGTCAAAGGTTTAATCCTAAGCATGTGGAAACATTAAGCCCTAGTCCAACTCAAGACCAAAACACTTTCATGCAAACCATCCATAACATTTACCTTCTTTATGATCAAGATGATACCTATGAAGAAGCTATCCATGAGCACCTTGATCCTATCCATAGTCTTATATCCATCCATGAGCGAGATATCAAAATTGCTCCTAGTCATATGCCATCTAGCCCTATCCGTAACAAGCAAACATCCAATTGTCATGATGAGACACTTGTCCCCCAAGTAAGCATAAAAGATCAAACAAATAACTTGGATCTTAGTGAACACAATGCTAATCAAGATCCTAATGATCCTCCTTCCACATCCACTATCGATTCTACTTCAAATCCACCATCATGTCCTATTGGTCTTACCACCCTTATACATGATTGTTCTTCCTTAGGACAACAACGACCTTTATCCACTTCACCTTCTCCATCCAATAAAGAGCTCAAGTCTAGTTCTCAAACCACACCTAGTCCCATAGTCAATCGTATCCTCCAAAACATGAACTACAAAGGCAAAGGCCTAAGCCTTTATGAACAAGGTATTTTGGAGCCAAACCATGTCAAAGGTCCTCCATGCTCATATGGCCTTGGATATAAACCCCAAGGTAAACAATATAAAGATGTTGGTAATTCCTCCATCCATCCTAAGTCCACTTTCCATCATAAATCACATCCTCTACCCAAAACATATGTAGCTATTCCATCTCCATCATCCTATAAATGTCAAAAGCATGTGACCATACACCTTCCACCGTCCACTTTGCCTCCACTTTTACCAACTCCAAATATCCCTCCATCCACCTTGCCACCATTGCTTCCAACACCTAACATACCTATCATTCATAAGTATCCTTACATCTCTAATCATGGCCAACAAAAGCACACATCATTTAAGCATAAAACTTCCAATCATTCTATCCACTCCACCCACCCCATGGGATTCAAAAGCAAAAATTTTGATGCCTCTACCTATAAAGCTAAAATTCCTACCAAAAATCCTAAGGACTCTCATGCCTTAGGGCACAAACATGAAAAATCAATGCAAAGAACCAAAGCAAAGCAATCCAAAAAGCTATCCAAGCCCATACCTCCAAAAGCAAAGCCCAAAAGCAAAATGGTTTGGATTCCTAAGCAAACAGCTAGCAAAGCGAATGAGGCATCCTCATCCACATCTAAGCAACCATCCAAACCCTTACCTCCAAAAGCAAAGCCTAAAAGAAAAATGGTTTGGGTTCCTAAGCAAATAGCTAGCAAGTCAAATGAGGCATCCTCATCCACATCTCAAGAATCCCAATCACCTATCTCCATCCAAAAGCCTACTTCCATCCAAAACTTCCATTCTCTTCAAACATCCCACAAGAAAAGTAGAAGTACTAAAAATACTAAATCTATGTGGGTTCCTAAATCACTTCATCAACCATCCCATAAGCAAACATCTCCATTGCTTCCTACACCACCATCCCATCAAACGCTTCAATGTTTATCACGATGTGTGCAACCATTGGTCATGGTTCCCTTCTACTCCACAGCACCTCCTCATAACTCCATCTCCCCATCCTTCATCTATTATCCTACAAATCTTCCCCATCACCTTCCTATGGTCCATGCTTTTGCATAAGCCTTTTATCCATCCATCCTTGCATGAACCTTTTGTAATCTACTATCCACCTAATCCATCTCCCATCCATGCAATCCCTTATCAACATCTATGAGCACACTTGACATGGTCCATGCGAAGACCTCATCCATCTCTAAAGGGACTACCAACATCCATTGAACTAGCCACTTGAGTCCCTCCTATCCATTACCATGCTGAAAACCTGGCAAATAGATGCCATGTGTAATTGTCAACTCATCTAAAAGCAAAAAAAAAAAAATCAAAATAGTAAAAAGAAAGCCCTTTGTCCAACGGTGAAAACCTGGTAAATAGGCGCCTTGGATAAGTACCATGATGAAAACCTGGCAAACAGGCGTCATGTGTAGGTTGATCTTCTATGTCACTTACACTTGGGGGCACATTGTCTCATCCAACCTATCCATTTCCAAACTATCTATCCCATTATATCATTTTCCATCCTATCTTATCCTATCTTGTCATCCTACCATCCTTAGCCATTATATAAACATGCCTATCCTATTGAACCCATTTACCCATCCTTCCACCTTTTGATCTTGATGAAGACATAGGGGCAAAATGTTGAAACATGTTGGGATATTTCTTGACATACCTTCTTTCCAAACCAAGTCCTATCCATTGACCATTTATCCATCCCATTTAAATCCAATCCATCATGTCATCCCTTGGTCATGAACTTTGTCATGTAATATCCTAAGCATTACCACCTAGAATGGGGCAAGTTCTTCCTATGCGACATAGTCTTTGGAGATCACATCCTAGCTCCCTTATGATCCATCCACTATGGCGTATCCTTATCATGAGCTTTCCATCTTATAGCTTATCCCCATCTATTTATCATGAGCTTTCCACTATAGCCTACCTATCTGATTATCATGAGGCATGCATCCATCCCTTATATGGCCTATCCTCTTATCTATCCATCCAACTCTCATGAACCTTCCATCCCATCCAACTATCATCAGCCTTTCATCTTATCCACTATCATCCATCCTTTTATCCATCCAATCCCATTCATCCATCCTTGCACCTAGACTTGGTTTTCCCTTGTCATTGGTATCTAGCACAAAGGCTACCCAAATTGTAAATCCATTGACATCCCAAAAAAATTCAAAAAAAATAAAACACTTCAAAAAAATAAAAAAAATCTAAATATGTCTAAAAAAAATTTTAAAAAATCAAATATCCAATGAAAAAATCCAAGCAATAAAACCAATAGCCTCATCCAAAACAATCAACTCCATCAACATTCAATCATCATCATCATCATCAATTCTTCTTATCAATAACATTCATTCACCCATTTCAATCAATCACTTCTTCCAATCATATCAATCCAATCAATCTAAGCAATGATCTTAAATTCAAGTCACATTAATCCATATCAAGCAAGCTAATCAATCAAGGAACATTATCCAATCAAATCAACAGGTTTTGATCATAATCTTGTCATGAGACCAAATTAATCATCATCAATCATCATCAATGGGATAGAGCGTTCCCACATCCTTGTGTTGATCTAGGGATATAGCTTTCCCCACAATGACAACACTATCCTCATCAATGAAACAATCAACCATTGGTTTATGACTTGACAAGGGCAACACCTTGTTTGTTTTACATCCTTTGAGCACATTGAGAACACTTGCTTATGCTTAGATTGAATCGACACTCTAATCATCATAGCATCACTATCATCATTCAAAATAATCCAATCATCAAAACAAATCAACCTAGCAATAGCAAACATCAAAACCAAAACACATCAAGCCAAACATCAAGACAAATCCTATCAATCATCAGCATCAACACCAAAGCAAATCAACTCAATCACATCAACTCCAATCGGAACAAATCCAATCACTTTAGCAAATCAAAAGCAGCTCAATCCACCACAAATCATCAACATTTCATCAAATCAATCTTCATCCTTTAATCATCTTCCAACCATTCCAAACAACGATCCAAATGCAAGGCCATCCTTAAGCTATACCAATCAAGTTAATCAATCTAGCCAAGTTATCCAACACAATCCATGGTCTTGATCCTAGCCTTGTTGTAAGCCAAATCAATCAATCAACCAGCCAACCAACTTAGCAAACAACCTTGTGTTGATCTAGGGATATAGCTTTCCCCACCATGACAACACTCTCAACTATCATCATCAAAACAATCAATCATTGGTTTATAGCTTGACAGGGGCAATACCTTGTTTGTTTTTGTATCATTTGTGCATGCTTGCTTGCTTGCTTGTGTGTGCTATCATTTTATCTTGCATTTGCATCATATCAGTATCATTTCCAGCTAATATTCATATCTTGTGTATGTTGGAATAGCTTTTTGCACTATCCTTTGCATCTAAGGTCATATCATACCTTTTGTGCATTAGGACTTCAATGCTCTAAGTTTTCTTCCTCATACGTTAGACAAGGTTGTATTACGCTAGGGCAAAAGACACCTCGTCACCCTGGTCCTTCTACCTTGGTGCATAACATCTAATGCTATATCAAACATTATGGTTGCTCACTTTCATTGCAGCATAACGCATCATTCATTTCTTCTATCCATTCCCTTAGCTATCTTTCTTAGCCAAACTAATTCTTTTCGAGAGCCTACCCGTGTTTGTCCAACCCGCATATCCTCTCGAGGGGGCATCATCATCCTATCTTTCCATCATCATTATATCCTTACATCATCATCATCATTTTCCTTTATCCATACCTTAACTTCTTTGAAATGATGTTACTCGATACAAAGCTCATCATCTCAAACATCATCTCAAAGAGGGGCAAAATGTAGACACCGAAATTTGTCCCAACTTTGTTCATGTCTAGCAACACCTTGTCAAAAACATCACTTAAACATCATGTAGCATTTTGTCCTAAATCCCACTCTTAACCCCACTTATTCCATTAGCCAATTAATTAAATAAATTTTATTTATTTAATTAAAATCCCATTCAATCCCATCCTTATCCTACTTAGCCAATTAATTAAATAAATTTATTTATTTAATTAATATCCAACTCATATCCCAACTAATTCAAATATTTTATTTGAATTAAGTTCTCATCATAAGCCGACTTTTCAATTAATTAAATAAATTTTATTTATTTAATTAATTTATCTTATCATTAAGCCGACATGTGTGCCTCTTTCATTTAAAAAAGATAAATGGTACTACAGCCTTTTATTTAATATCTTTCATATGTAGTACTTTTTATGTACACAAGCATACATGAGCCCTATTCTTCTTGACACTTGTCAAATGACTACAACTCCCTTGAAGAGTGGGATAACCTAATCAATCCTAGCCGTCCACATCAATCATTTAGCTTTTTAATCTCAGCCGTCCATTGGAACCAAGCCTTTCCTATAAATCAACCCCCTCATAAGCCATTAGCATGCATTGAGCTTCAAGTAACATTATTCTGCCAAATTATCATTAGCAGGCATGGAGCTTCAAGTAACATTATTCTGCCAAATTATCATTAGCAATGCATTGAGCTTCAAGTACCCTTATTCTGTCAAAATATCATTAGAGCCTTTGCATCCTTCATCTATCATTCATTCTAGCATCTTCATCTTAATGTTATGCTGCAGAATCGAGCAACCAACACAACAAATTGATCAATCAAGCTCATCTTGCATCTTCGAGGTATTGAATTATTTGGGTTTAGGTTATGCATTTCAATTGTTTGATCATTTCCATTTATAAATCCAAATTTTTCGATATAAAACATTCTATTAGCATTCTTGAATATTTTCATGGATCTCTTATTGCATCTATAAATCTTATTTTTTGCATTCAAGCTTACTGACATTTTTAGTGGATTTTCATTTCCTTTGTGGGGCTTCTTGGAACCACTACTTGTTGGGATATTCGTCTCCAGGTGGATAGTTTGCATCTTCTCTCTTGTAAGGTTATTGAGTTCCATCGTGTCCTCATTTGTATTCTCATTTGTTTAGTGTAATCCATTTGTGTGGGTTGCTCCATTTCCTTTCTTCCTTCCAATAGCTTACTAGTTTGCTCTTGTTTTTTAGTAGATTATTTTCATTGTACTTATTTAGTCTATTTTTCATTGTTTTTAATTCATTCTATACACACATAGAGGAAAATAACACACATTGTATTTCATTTTATTTCAATATCGGCTATCCATGGAGGTAGAAATACCAAAAAAGGGGTTTGACCTGAAGGCAAACGCCCAAACAATCCCAACCTTCCTTGTTTTCCTTGTAGATTCTAGATTTAGATGAGAAGGTTCCATCCACACACTGGTTTTGTGAACCTTCTTCCTTTATATTTTATTTATGTTATTTAGTTTATCTCTTTTTAGTATTAGTGATCGAAATCTTTTCAATTTTAATCTATTTGTGCCACTTGGAAGCTACTGGTAGTTGGTTCTATAAGAGTCACCAATGGACTTAAGGAAGTCTAGGATCACCTGCAATCAAAACAACCTTCCACAAAAAGAGAGAAGAAATAACAACACTTTATTGCCAAGGAAAAATAATGTTTCATATAATATACAAGATGCACAACTGATGGTCCACACATAATGTATAATGAGAGACCTTGCTTATATCGGTAAGGTTGAAACATAGCAATAATTAAGATGATGACAAATGTCTTAATCCTATGACATGAGACAACTAGGAACATCTAGAAATATTCCTAAGTCAACTTAACATGTGAACATGTGTGAATAGGTCCTAACTAAGAACTAGTTAGATAAACTGCCCACAATAACTAGATGTCCTCATATGACCATACCTATTGAAGATATGTTCCTCTAGGATTAGTGGGGACGTACCAAATGAATGAGGGAGGATTAGATTTATTGGAGGGAGTCAATCTATGAGGTTTTATTGGTCCAAACACATTCAAGGTTACATTGGGTACTATAGAATAAATGGGATAACAAAGAAAGTGAGAGGTGAGACTAAATGGAAGTGGAAAGAAATAATAAAGTTATCCAGATTGATTTGTTATTCACAATAGGTTCACCCAAAAATTTGATACTCTAAATCTAAACACAAAAGTGTATGAGATGGACTCATGATAGCACATGCATTGCACCCTTGATACAAGTGTGAATTAAATCACTCTTACTCACATGGAAAGAACTAATTGAGAGAGGGGGACTTTAATAGACTACCCTCTTCATGAGGAAGGAGAGTCCCATGGGTGAAAATGATATTATTGCACTAAGTGGGAATCACACCAACTTTCTCATTGGCTTCACAAGGAAGGATCACTTGATGGTATATGATGGTATGTGTGAAAGATGTTGGATTTGGAGTGTTGGGATGTTGCCTGTGAAATCTTTAGAGAGGTGTGATTGTAGTTATCTAATCTAGCCAGGTCGGTACTAGTTTGAATTTGATTTTGCTTGTGCTAAGGAAAGGCACAAAATCTATTAAGTATTCAAGTTTCTACTTCAATTATCTCTTTCAATAGGGCCAATTCTCTTACACAAAATTATTCTCTTCCTATAGACACCTAAAACTGACCATCGCATCATTCACCTTGCATACATCAAATTCGTCTAACGCACCTTCTACCAACATTAATTAAATAACCTAATTATTTAATTAATTTCATCAATTTCTTCTAAATCATCCAAATCCAACACTAATTGAATAAATCCTATTTATTTAATTAATTTCATCAAATTCATCACTTTATTCTTCTATTTTCCCATTAATTAAATAAACCAATTATTTAATTAATTCAACATCTTAATTCCTCTTATCCACAACAATTAAATAATTTTAATTATTTAATTGACTAATTATTCTTCTAAAATTAAATAAATTATTCAAATTTATTGAAGTTGACTTTTCAAATATCTTCCAAATAAATAAAATCAATATTTTATTTATTTTCCTTTATTCTTCCATCATGCACAATAGATTAAATAAATTTATTTATTTAATTTCTAATTATCCACTCAAATCTTCTAAAAATATATTTTTCCTCCATGCACACAAATTAAATAATTTATTATTTAATTTTATTCATAGCATGTCAAAAAGAAAAAGAAAAGCTGAGTTAAATTGGATTTAAATCATTGTTTTTATCAATCAACTCATAAAATAGAAAAAGCATTCTATTTTTATGAAAATCAATCCTATCTTTAGTCAAGAAAGCAATTAACTTAGTAAAACATCTTTTTACATGGACACTTGTCATGTGCACATTCCTTCATGCCTTCTCAATTTATCTCATCCATTGATTTCATTGAATTTCCTCCACCATTGATTGATCTTCCCTGAAAGCTATAAATATGTCCATTCATCTCTTCACAAACCCTTTGTGATCATTAAGCCTTGGGAATACATAGAGCGTTTTGAGATTTTATCATTGAGCACATTATATCCTTTGAGCACACATCGTCCATTCACACTTGTTGCAACCATGGTTATGAAAAGTAAAAGAGCAATCCACATTTAAACCAATGAATAAATACAATCTTAGGTGATAGTGTTCTCTGATTATTTACATTGAATTTTTGGTTATTATCTTTGATCTATTTCTTGAAGGTTGTAGGATTAGGTTTGATTTATTTATTATTGATCTTGTGAATCCATTTTTTCCTATACACATTATGACATGCTCTATGGGACTCACTCCCTGATTTAACATTATTTTTCTTGAGAAAAATTAGTTTTTTTAGCTACAAGTATAGATCTGTGCTTATGACAGTTAAAACTATACTTTTGGTCGATAGTCCTGCGCCTCTAGTCGATAGAATGATGCCTTTGGCAAATTGTACTATGCCTTTGGTTTTTGTTGTTTTCTAAGTTTTTGTTGACCTTGCAGGGTTTTCTAGCATCTGATTTAATTAGTTTTTGCATGTAAGATGATGTATTTGCAAGCATCTATCTGATTTGTTCACAAGCTCATTTATTTGTGCACATGCCTTTTTGCCTTTTGACCTAATCAATAACTTACATTGTTGTTTGTTATCTAATTTTGGTTCAAGATAACAAATCAATACCTCCATCCAATCCCCTACCCTATCAGAAGTTCACTTATTCACCTTTTGATGATGCAATTGACTTGATTCTATGATTTTGCAGGACTCAAACAGAACTACACTTTTGGCTCATAGAAGTTTGCTTACGGTAGACAGAATTGCACCTTTGGTCAATATTACTTTACTTCTGGTCAACATTAACTCACCTCTGGTATATCTTTATGTGTCTTTGGTTAATATAAGTTCACTTTCAGTCAATCCTATTTCGCTATTAGTTAACAGAAGTTCATTTTTGGTTACTATCTCTGCACTTTTAGTTCTGATTATTGCTTTTTAATCTAACAAGTGGCTTTCTTTGAATCTAATAACATTTGTGCAGCCTCTTATTGCTTGACAAAGAAGAAAAAGTGAAACTACTAATGAGTTTGGTGCAAGACACATGACAAAGGATTCATTTTTATCACTAAGTCTTAGAAACACTTCATATTCTTAAGGGAATTTACAAACATGTATGTTTTATCTTAAATATATATGTACATATGCTCTTTCCTCGCATCAAAAGGTAATCTTGGAGATTAGAAATACTAGATGATTCACTTTATTGCTTTATTTGCTTTAATCCTGATGACTCAAGAGTCATACGTATGCTCTTCTCTCGTGTTGCAAAATGATCCTGAGAATCAAAAGTACTTAATATCCTCTCTAGGGGGCTTGCTAGGAGATTTCATCACCTCTAGGGATGACCTCAACCACATGTTCTAGCACGAGATATAAACGTTATGAGAATTGAAAGACTTATTTCAAAGGAAGGACCCCTTCTTGCTAAGCAAAAGCCTCAAGATCCTTGGTATTCCAAGACTTGATTTGGTTTGCACAAGGTCAGAAGTTGGGACACCCCCATTCATAGAATTGAACCCCACCATACCTCATGTATATTTGGAGACTCCTTAGACACCTTGTGATCCTAGATAAACCTTCATCTATCATATCCTTCAGTACATCGCAGCCGCATGGAGGAGAAGAGCTCACGCTTGTACCTTCATTATCAGAGATAGAATACACTTTGGGAAAGACTTTTTGTCTCCAAAGTAAAGGGTGTAAGGTGGTACATGACCTTGCATTCCTTACCTATCCTAGCAATGATCTACAATATCAGGGGGATGGAAACCTCCATTATCTAATAGTGGGGGTTGAAGTCGCACCTTAGTGAGTCTGCAGGATATGATACTCCTAGTTGAATAATTTTAGGATTGTGTAAGAATGTTTGGTGTGTATTCTTGTTATCTACCAGTATTTACCATTTGTTATCTATGGAGGTTCTAGCCTTGTGCATGCAATTTCAAAGAGTCAAAAGCCATTATGTTTTACTTGTTTAATTTTCTTGCCAAAGAACTCAAAACTATTTTCCAAACAAACAACAATGACAGAGTCCCACTTTTGAGCTATACAATTGTACTTCTACACATTTTTTCTGCACTTCTAGCACATAGACCTGCACCTCTGGCACATAGAATCTCGCTTCTAGTTAACAGTTGTGTACCTCTGGTTGATAGAATTACACCTTTAGCATATAGAAATACGCCTTTGGTCCTATCAGTTTTTCCACTAGTTTTCACAAAGTTGCACTTTTGCATTATCCTGATACCACTTTTGGCATACAGTATTGCGCCTTTCATTAATAGTGCTACACTTCTAGTTCACAGAACTGCTCCTTTGGGTTATCCTGTTACCGCTTTTGAGCTATCCTAGTATCAATTTTGGCATACAATCCTGCACGCTTTTGATTAAACACTATCATCAGTCATATTTTCACCCAAAATTAGAAACCATTCACTTTTAGCCAAATTTGTCATTAGACCTAAGACGACTAATACCATCCACCTTCAGCATTCCAATCATCAAGTTAGATTCACCCATCCTCATATCATTATTTGGAATTTTAGAGTCTTTTATCCTCTTGAGACTATAGGATTGAAATCATCATCTATCAAACAGCCTAGACATTATCCATCTTTTAGCTTCAGTTTGGCTTTCATCCTAGAATCTAGATCAAATCTTCTAGTTTATCTTTGATTTAAGAATTTGCTTCTCTTAGATCCATAGATAAATTATCATCTTTCAAAATTAGTGACATAACTAGCTTAATAGAGTGGCTTCTCTTGAGTTGGTCAAACTCACTACCCCTATCTATCTTTCTTTGAGTTCATTAGTTTATCTCTTGGAGGATAATCCCAATCACATTAGCAATTAATCTAGATTTTATCAACTATCTAAAACAATCAATCAACACAATCATCCTAAAATTCTCAACTTTGTCACAAGAGTCCAAACATCACTCCATCCATCATCAATCCTTATCATATCAAATCTGAAACATCATATGTCTCTTACCAGGAATCAATATCAATTAACCATGGAAGCTAGCCAAAACAATCCTCAAGATAACCCCGCCTCACTCATAGATGCAACACAATTTACCAAAGGCATGAATCCTCATGAGTTTTTTCCAAAGGGATATATAGGTCCTTCCTCATCTAATCAATTTAGACAACATGACTTTGGAAAACAATCCCAAGAAGTGTCACAAGACCGTACTAAAGAATTGCAAAATCCTAAAATCCTAGACACCA